>OZ024828.1:100901964-102306964 GCA_964016985.1 Anodontia alba
GATCGGTTTGGGGGTGGCTCCGTTATGGTCTGGGGAGGCATTGCTCACGGGATAAAATCACAGTTGATTATTGTTGCGGGCAATATGACCGCAGTAAGGTATAGGGATGAGATCTTGCGTCCTGTTGCAGTCCCGCTTGTGCAACAACGTAATCTGATTCTGCAGCAGGACAATGCCCAACCACATGTTGCCCGAGTTTGTCAGGATTTCCTGGCAAACAATAACATCGCACCACTAGCATGGCCACCGTACAGTCCAGATTTGACCCCAATAGAGCACATGTGGGATGAGCTGGACAGAAGGGTTAGGAAGCGCCGAAATCCCCCGCAACTCTCGCACAACTTAGGAATGCATTGATCGATGAATGGAATAACATCCGATGCGAACTGTCAATGCTTTGGTTAACTCTATCCAAAGGAGAATTAGGGCAGCAACGGCAGCAAGAGGGGGGCACACACAATATTGATTTTCAGTTTGATTTTGATTTCAAGATTTGCGGGGTAGCTACCAATGAACTTCAATAACTCGAGACTTGTTGATCACAAACCAATGAAATTTGGAACTTTTGTTCCATACATGTACCGTTTTGTAATCATAGTAAAATATTTAACAAACGTTTTCAAACTTGAATGAAATTTAGGAATAAAATTTACCCTGCGTTTCTTTTTCCTTTCAGTATAGTTTGTTTGAGTTAGAGTTTTACAGTCCAGTCAACACTATTAAAATCATATCGAGTCGGTCATACAACCTATTGACACGTTTCCTGGGTATAAGTTGTCCGCAAAGTGGCTAACCAGTAAGTGTGCATTTACTTCAACTGTCCTTCTTGGGTCAGGAGTGTATTTTATGTCACTGGGGTCTCCAACTGATATTGGCTTACAGTTTGACAAGGCCTGCTATCCTTGTAGCAGGTAAGGGTAGAGGGGGGAATGTTTTTATTCTTCGTTTCTTCACTTTCATTCCTGTTCCTTTTTCTTCCCTGTCCCTATCTTTCATCTCCTCTACTATCTATTCTATCTCTTTTCTCCCTTTCTCTGGGAGGCAACACAAATATACCCACAAGGGTTGATGTGTCTTTAAACCCATACACCATCACGAAAACATACCTATATAATTTTGACCCTTTTAAACCCCACTTTTATATAGTAAGATTTGGGTTTACAGGGGTATACATCATTTTTTCAAATTTCTGCTCAAAACATAGATTGTGGGTCCTAGTTAGAACCGCCTCGTCGAGGCGAGTAAAGTACTCACAACCTATGTTTTGAGCAGAAATATGAACAATATGAGACTTTTTTTTTTTTTTTGAAGATTTTCACTTTTTGGTGGTAAAATTTTCAGTATATTTGAATAGAATCAACTGTCCTTCTTGAAGCAGCGGAAGGGGGAGAATGCGCGTAGAAATTGTTTCATAATCTAACATGGTTTGTCTCCCGTTTTTAAAAGGTGCTTATTCTTTTGGAGGTGAGGCTATTACACACAGGAAAGCAAATAGGATGTCAAAAATTGTCCCCCTTGTAAAATGGCGACTAATCAGCCAAGTGTCTAAAGCATGCATCAAAGCAAGGTACCAAGAAGTTTATTACAGCCACTGCTGACACTAAGTATCGTGATCAGTCATCACTGTCCAGTGATTTTTCTTCGAGAAAGTAAAGAGACTCCTGTGGGTACCCAATACACGTGGAACTGCATATACTAGATGGGCTTCAGTCTCCAATGACTATTTTTTTCTCATAATCCTGTTTGATAAACCACTAAGATAAAGCAAAAAAATATCATGACTTTAAAGGCTGGTCACTAGTGACATTACATTAGGACGTAAGGGCGCAGTTTGCATCGAGTTAAACATCTGATCTGGGTCTACATGGCTACTCTTCCGACAGTTTTGTAGATACACCAAGTAGGTAGTCCAATTAACTGGATCAAATGTTACGACAAGAACGATAAGGAGTCAAAATGTGCCAATAGTTGGGTAAATATGGTAAACTTGGTAAACAGTGTAGACCCACATGAGATATCACAGAATGCTGTGTCTAAACCTAAAACTACTGATTTTTCTTATTTTTCCTCGAAAACGTGTTGCATGTATCCATGAGAAGCGCTTCGGAATATGTGAGTAATAAGTAGAAGCATCTTGGTGAGGCATTTCTAATGAGTGAGCATATTTTCGTGGAGAAATAAAAAAAAATATTTATGTGGATTCCCCTGCTTATTTCGAGGTTAGGGCACAAACTAGCTTTGTTTCTGATGCCTTGTTATAGCAATTCTGATTGAGTGCCCATGTAGATACAATGCCAGAATCTTGGTTATGATGATATGGTGTTTTACGTCTTTTTCAATATAAAAGTGCGCGCCAAGAAAAAAGTGCATTCAAACATGTTCAAAATGCATTGATTCTGATAACCCTGCGCATGCGCAAAGTATCATCCGGGTCTTTGCTCTCCATTCCTACATTCTGTAGTATCCAATTATAAGTGGACAGTGAAGGCCCGGATCAGCCTGCGCACACATGCGCAGGCTGATCTGGGCCTTCGCTGTCCATATATACCCAAAGATACGTTTTCGAATGGCGCGGTTCAAATAATATTTACGTCATATCGAGACGATGGAGGGGTGATAACGAAAGGCTCTATGCAAGAAACCGTCATACAGTCATAAACCGAATTCCTCCTTCAGATGGATACAAACCCAGGACTTCATTATCCGAAATCAGGAGTGCTAACCACACGGCCAGCAAGACACTTCAGAATTCTGGTCAAACAGCATTACTAATAGCCCCTCCCTGGCTAACAGTAATACGGTAGTATGATGATGGTTTGGTGTTTTACGTCCCTTTCAACATTATTAAAGTCATATCGAGAAGATTGATAATAACAGGCTCTGTGCAATGCAGCGCCGTACAGCCATGAGGTGAATTCCGCTTCCAGTGGGATTCAAACTCGAAACTTTTCGACCGGAAGTCAGAAGCGGTAACCACTCGGCCTGCCGGACGCTTCTAACACCGTAATATAATAAAGACTTAAGATGGCTATTTTATTGGAATACAGTTTTTTTTTTTTTTTAAATTGTTTAGTTAATTTACTGTTACAAATGTTGCAGTTTTTTAAATCCAGTTATGCCTAGTGACTCATAAAAGGGACATCGGCAAATAGTGTAGACCCAGATCATAAGCCGAAAAACGCGGCGTCTGAACAGGGTCTGCACTGTTACGTCATAGGCAGCCAAGACGCACCGAGGGTGACTTCCAATTTGATTAAGCCTCGGGTTGGGCGATGTCTAACTGTACCAATACACAGAAGACTCTAACAAAGTTAGATTTTTTTTTTTTACATTTTTACTATTTACTATTAACAACATATATAATAATACAGACATTAACATAATACAAAAACTACACACACAATTTGATGCACATCTCTTCACGTTGGCACGGTTGGGGAACTATACTGGTACATGTGTATATTACTTGATTAACTTGGCTTGGTTAATCAATTTAATACACTCAGTATATACCCAACCGAATAAGAATAACTGTGTGAGCAAATGTGAAGAGATTGCTCCCTTTCCTATATTTTTCTATGGCGCCTTGTGCGCCATCCTCGGTAACCCAGGGGTGACCCATTACGTTACACTCCAGAATGGAGTGTAACGTAATGGGTCACACCTGGGTTACCGAGGATGCTTGTGCGCTGGCTAATATGAAAACGAGAAACGATCATACCCCAACACTATCATGTGGTGGGCAGATAACTCCCACAAAATTGACGAAATTTGCCACTTTGCAAGCCAAAATCAGATCTCTACAATACCACTGCACACACCAGATTTGGTGAAAATCAATTAATTACTCTTCTGGAAACGAAATACGGACGGATGTACGACAGATGGACGGAAGTACCACAGACTTACAGACGGACTGTCGTGGGGAGGGGTAAAAAAACCGTTCGAAACTAGCGCTGCAATGACAGTTTCTAGAGCCTCTGATTTGCATCTGGTCTTGGTGGTGGTGGGCGGGGGGTGGGGGGAGGGGGATCGGTCTACCGTCAAGTCATACCAAAGACGTTACAAATAGTATGCTGCTCTTTCGTTTGGCGCTCAGCATTGAGAAAGTAGAGCTTGGAATCGGAACTTGTCGGCCCGGTGTCATTGTAATGTGTTTCAATGAAATATCACGGGCGTGATTTTTCAGCAAGGCAGCGCTCTAAAAGTAAGCACTTAGACCGCTGTCGCATCCAGTCGATCACCGTCGCGATATGATTGAAAGATTTTTGAAAGAGACATTAAACCCGGATAAAATAAAAAAAAATAATAATAAAGTAAATAAACTAAACTATTGACCGCCCAATACTTTTAGGTTGAAATCTGTCCGATGGCTCTTTAATGGTATACCCGCGCTTGCGCGGATTCTTTTCTTGTACTTATAAATGATTTAAAAATGCACGGACCTATGGCAACAGGTAGACTGTGTTATATAATATAGCTCGTGCTAGCACGCGTTATTCGTTGTATTGGCGACAATTATACGACAAAAACCCATGCTGTAACAGTTGATCGGTGTTGATCGGTTTTGACCTTTATAGCGCTAGGCAAATTTTGCAGCAGACGCTATTCCATTTCATTATTATTTTCAGAGAAAATAACACTTGACATTTCATGTAAGTTGTTGGCAGACGATTCATATGGACTATGAAGACGTATTTTCTCTTAAACTTACCCTCCGAAACTCATAAATTACACCC
Source organism: Anodontia alba (assembly GCA_964016985.1). Lineage (NCBI taxonomy): Eukaryota > Metazoa > Mollusca > Bivalvia > Lucinida > Lucinidae > Anodontia > Anodontia alba. Next base: position 100,906,704 of record OZ024828.1, read on the forward strand.
ATATGGGTATTATCCACTACCTGTTACCTGTCACGAATATTAACGACAATGCAGTTATTTCCCTTAGACCATTTGTCGATTTTGCAGTTTGTGAATTATTTGGCTCAGAGATATCATACATATATCTAAAACTGTGCAAGTCAGGATATTTCACCATATAATATGGGAAATGCGGGAGTTTGGTTATTAAGCACTGTAACCAAATTGTAAACCTTCAATCCTGAGGTTCTAAAACAGACTCTTCCATCGCTACATTTGGACACTTCCATTGCTGCCAAAAGGGTTACATTTGTAAATCAAGAACAGATTGATAAACAGTGAGGATCCCGATGAGACTGTTCGTAACGAGTTTGTTTTTGTCTTCGTATACGAAAGACAGATTTATGCAGTGAAATGCTGCTAGAAGTAACAAAAAAATAATAAAGCTGGTTCAAAACAGCCAGGTTCTGTGCATAGCGTCCGTATACGTCGTTTACTATTTGCTAATGATTTCAGTAGTCTTGAACTTAAGGTCGTCACAGGTCAGATTAAAACATGCGTTCGACCTGTGTTTTCTGAACCATGAGTGCCTCGGTCCATTTCCAATAAGGGTGTTTGATTAGTTTTCATAATTACCATGTTTTATGGAAAATCCTGCCTTAAATGCAAGCAATGTAGACCCTGATCAGACTCCGCGTTATGCGGCGTCTGATCTGTGTCTACACTGTTTGTCAATATACCTATTATGGGACACTAGGCATAAATGGGTTAACATTATTTTAGGGGAACGGCAGAAAGAAATTTGAGAGCATGTTTTCAATGACAAGCATATTACTGAGCGACATTCGCCATATATCTGGTGGGAGGTTTTGTCGGATTGTTTATATATAGCTAGAAATGGTAGACATAATAAAAATGTTATACTTCATTCAGGGAGACAGCATAAAAGTTGCAAACAATTGAAATCACTAAAATGTCTTTTTCTAACTTCTTTTTTTTTTTTTGATTTTTTTTTTTTTTTTTTCATGGCGTGATGAAAACATTAATTAGAAGCGTGAACGGCTTATCGAAGGCACTAAGGAGAGTTGTTTCAGCTGATAAGATTGTTAGTCCTGAACACATGCCCTTCATACAGTAAACTAAAGCTGCTTTTTGTGACTAACTTTTTACGTTTCTGTACACAAACCCCCTTCTGAAAGTGTTCTATTTTCTCCAAATGGAACAAATTCTTTCCTTTTAGAATAGATCTCTTTTCGTTGAGCCTTCCCAGGAAACACACAACGTGGTTACAACGTCGTTAAAACGTCACTGACGTTGCAGTGACGTTGTAACGACGTTGTTGCGACGTTGTGTGTTTGCAAGGTTGGTTATACTCTGACCGATACTCATGCGAATGAATCAGAGGTCAAGTTTAGAGTTAAAGGGTTATGGTGTCGCGACTGCAGTGTCGCAGTTCTGGTACCAGCTCTGTGTAATGTAAATCAGCACCTCAGTTAATAGAACAGTTTACATAACATTATATAACTTACATAATGCGCTCAAAGGCTCAAAACGATTTACCACTTCAGCATTCCAATAGCTGTGTATATAATGATCGTTACCTTCAGTACATTTTATCTATTCATTCTGCCTGGGTTGTGGAATATCGACACTCAACTTACTACACTACATCGGAATCGAATCGAATTCACTTTTTCTCTGCAATAGGGTTATACGATATCCGAACTTGTTTAGTTAAAAATTAATACGGAAAAAAGGCTGAGAACGCCGTTGACCAGTTTTCTGACAGACATTACATAAATATGGCCGTCTCCAGAATATTTCAGTGTATTGTTGCCCTGACAAGATTGCACGTTTCTATTTTTCTGTTTTTTTTTTTTTTGTTTTTTTTTTTGTTTTTTTTTTTTTTTTTTTTTGTTTTTTTTTTTTTTTTTTTTTTGTTTTTTTTTTTTTTTTTTTTTTTGTTTTTTTGACGAGCAACAGCAAACTCTGCCTTTGCTAGCTTCTTTTTATCCTTTTTTCTGTTGCATTTCTCACGTACCGAATATGTTTAAACTAGTATTGATGCCGACGCTAACTACGAAATAGAATGATTGTTGATAATGATGAACATCAAAATTAAGTAGTATTGAAAAAAAAAATTACGTTAAAAAATCCCTTAAACGATGCTCCTTTAGCAATGGTTATGGGGGCTCACTGAAAAGGACCATATGACTGGTCCTAGAGAGCGGCCAGTCATTTTGTTACTTTTGCCATGCGTTGGCTAATATGAAAACGTGAAACGATCATACCTCAACATTATTGTGTGGTGGGCAGATAACTCCTATAAAATTGATGAAATGTTCCAAAATAAGATCCCTACCATACCAATGCACACACCAGATCTGGTGAAAATCCATTGATATTTACTCAAAGTATTATCTGGAAACGAAATACTGACGGACGTACGTTTTTGCTGACAGATGGACGTACATTACGAAAACACGCCTATTCAAATATATTGAAAAGTTCACCACCAAAAAAAATGAAAATTTTCAGATAAAAATTCTGATATTTTTCATATTTCTGCCCAAAACATAGATTGTGGGTAATCGTTAGAACCGCCTCGCCGAGGCGGTTCTAACGAGTACCCACAATCTATGTTTTGAGCAGAAATAAGGAAAATAATGTATACCCCTGTAAACCCCAGTTTTACTATATAAAAGTGGGGTTTAAGGGGGTCATAATTATATAGGTATGTTTTCGTGATGCGTACCACAGACGGACAGATGGACTACCGTGTGGCAGCGTATAAAAACCGTTCAAAATTAGCAGGCCGGTGACCTTCGGACCTAGCGGTGCAGTGACTCAGTTCCTTGAGCTCTGCTTAGTATCTGGAGTGGGTGTAAGGGTGGGGCTCGATCGTATTTTTTTTTTTTTTTTTTTTTTGTTTGTTTTTGTTTTTGTTTTTTTTTTTGTTTTTTTTTAATATTACTTTGAGTAATAATGATAAGGTCTGACCTTCGAGAAAAAAAATATGTTGTATGAATACCAATTGTAGACGTAGAAAGCAAGTAAAAGATTGAATAAGATTCCCGGAAATCTGTGACCAAGTATTTCAATGTTCTAGACCACATGTTATCGTACATGCATAATAATACATGTTTATTCGATAGGCCAGCCTTGGCAGCTCAGTCGGATGTGCGTCTGACTGATGATTAGGAGGCCGCTGGCTCGATAGTGCCGGGGCGACAACAGTCTTTCTTTTCTACGCTGAGACAAGACGGACAGTTGTCAGGCCGTTACATTCAAAAACAAACAAGCACACACATTAATCATTACACAGTTTTGTATTGTAAGAACGCAATGGAAATATACTGTTCTAAACAGTTTTATTGACTGACATGACAAAAATAATATTTCATCAATGTAATTTCAGAAATATTCAGCTTTGCGAATCTACATATGCCCCGTATTAACTCTTAACAAAAGTTTTTGAACGCGAATTCAAGCACAATACAGACAAGAACTCCATGTTTTGTAAAATTTGCATTTTTTTTTAAAGACGAAGCAAAGGCTTTGTATATATTTACTAAAGCAAATGAATCCTTTTTTTATACAATTAACTTTAGCTGAAAGTTTGAAGCCGGAAATGTTCTCTGTGTAGATGCAGTGATCTTGCCAAAAATTGTGTTGTCACTTTTACAAATCCAACCAAAAGTTCAAAAGTTACCGTGTAAAGCCCACTTTACAAAGAGAAAAGTTGAGTTTTGAAAATGCGCACATTCTTACACTGTTCAAAGGCATAAAATGTGGGTACTAATCAGAACTACCTCGATGAGGCTGTTCTAACTAGCACTCACTATCTAGGTTTGCAGCAGATATAAGAACAGTTTGGGAACTGTTCAGCCAACATATGCTTGGTTTAGAGAGGTGAAAGAATGTACTGTCAGAATGGTGTGTTATTGGGATGTTAATGTGTAGTAATACTGTAGAAAATAATTGTTATCAGTTACTGGGTGCTACTATCAACAGCTAATGCATCTGAATGGAAATGAAGGATATGATTTGATTTATTTAGCAAAGCCTCTACAAATGTATCTTAAATGAAAACACTCCCGCAAGAAATACACTGTACAATCTCATTGTCATCACACTGGCAGTTGCAAAATACGTCTTCTCCCACCGTTCAGACTTTTGTCTTTTTTTCCAGTTTGTATTAACACACAAAAACAATTTGTGAAAGTTTAGAGAGAGAGAGAGAGAGAGAGAGAGAGAGAGAGAGAGAGAGAGAAGAGCAAACAAACATGCATACTTCTTTAATATATCGTATCATACGTCCCAGAAAAACTGACGAAAAAAAGGCTGGTGGCAGACTTCTGTAAGCAGCAAATTTAACGTGAAATGGCTATTGACAGACGTCTGTCAGCGGCCATTCCATGAAAACAAAAATGGACCTTTCAAAATTACCGGGTTGAAATTTGTGAAATCTGTCCGATGACTCTTTGATGTTATACTCGCGCTTGCGCGGGCCCTTTTCTTGTACTTACAAATCACACGAAAGTAGTATAAGGTGACTCACGTAATGCACGGGCCTGTGGTGACAGATAGAATGAGATACATAATATAGCTCGTGCTAGCAGGAGTTATTCGTTGTATGGGCGGCAAATATCCGACAAAACCCGTGCTGTAACAGTTGATTGATTTTAATCTTTATAGCGCTAAGCAAAATTGTAGCAGAAGGTATTCCATTTCATTATTATTATTTATCAGAGAAAATAACACTTAATATTTCATGTAAGTTGTGTGCTTAGCAGACGTTTCATATGGACTGTCAAGACTTGTTTTCTCTGAAACCTACCCTCTGAAACTCGTATATTACACCTATATGAGTAGTATCCACTACTTGTTACCTGTCACGAAGATTAACCACAATGCAGTTATTTCCCTTAGACCAATTGTCGATTTTTACACTTATGTGAATCATATGGCTCAGAGATGCCATACATGTATCTCGAGCTATACAAGTCAGGGCATTTCACCATATAATAATGGAAATGCGGAATAGTTTGGTTATTAAGCACAGTAAATCTTTCAATCCTGAGTTTCTGAAATAGACTCTTTTATCTCTGCATTTGGATACTTGCTGCCAAAAGAATTACAGTTGTGCAGAATGGCGAACAGTGCAGATCCCGATGAGACGGATCGTAACGGGTCTGTTTTTGTCTATATAGATGGATTGATGCAGTAAAATGTTGCTAGAAGTAACAAAAACTGAGAAAGCTGGTTTAAAAGAGCAACGTTCTATACATAGCGTTCGTATACTTCATAAACTGTTTGCTAATTATTCCAGTAGCCTTTAGTAAATTTTGTTAAGCACATTTATTTAAAAGATTGTGTTCTGCCTATATTTTCTGAACCATGAACCTAAGTACCTCGGGCAATTTCCAAAGGAAAGGATGTCTGGTTAGTTTTTATGGTTTCCACAAAAGGTAAGAGTAAAGTCCAGGGAGTGCCACAATCACAAACTGCAGTCCTTCCCGCACATCAAGAGGAAGAGGAGTCAGACAAAACAAAACCAACGCAAATCGAACAAACGTACGAAAAGCACTAAGATGAGTTCTCTCTAGAGTGAGGTAGTCGCAATGCTAAAAGGACTGAAGAAACAGAAGAACAAAATAACACAAGGCAAGATAACACAAGGCACGCCATGTAGACTAAAAGAATGTTTTATGGAAATTCCTGCATTTAATACAACAGTGTATACCCTGATCAGACGCCGCGTTTTGCGGCGTCTGATCAGGGTATACACTGTGTGCAATATTCATTTTTGAGGACACTAGGCATAAATGGGTTGACGCCAGTTTTAGGGGAATGGCAAGAAGGTATTGTGAGCGTGTTTTCAATGACAAGCATGTTACCGGGCGACGTTTGCCATATATCCGCCTTGTCGGGAGGTTTTGTCTGACTGTTTATGAACAAGAGTTTTTTTCCCTTTGTTTCGTTTTACCTTCATGGCGTGATGAAAACATTTAAAGCGTGAACGGCTTATCGAAGGCATTAAAGGGAGTCGCTTCAGCTGATAATATTGTCTGTCATTTTTAATAGTGGGGTATCTTTTGTGACTTACTGTTTACGTTTCTGTACACAATCACCATCTGAAAGTTGTCTATTCTACCATAATGGAGCAAATTCCTTGTTTTAGAATAGATATCTTTTCAGAAATGAGTAAAATCAATTTTGACAGAGTTGTCTTCCTTGAAAGTGTATCTATTTCCCTTAAGGAGACTTGATACACCTAATAGATTTTCTGTCAGTTTTTACAAGGGAGACAACTTTTGTGATTTCATTGGCTTTAAGACATCTAACTCATTGCTATACGTGGCACCACCCAGGAAATAAAGAATATAGTTTATTTCAGGAAGCCAAAAGACTTAAAGCCCCTGAGGAAACAAACCACCATACACGATAGTATTTGACAGTGCGAATCGACATAAACTTAGATATACAAATACAAAATCTCTATCACATGTATCATTACCGATATACCTTCTTTCTTTCTTTTCCTCTTCACAACAGCAACAAAACCAATATACATATATTTAGAACGTTCTGCTGTGGAGAAGGTGAATAATTAACAGAAACATGAAGAATAGCTTCAGATGATGACTTAGCGGAAAGTGGACAGTGACACAGACCAGCCGTGCTAGCCGCTATCTGCTGAACATTGATTAGCCCTTTAGGTTCTGCTGATACATCACGAAAACATACCTATAAGATTTTGACCCCCTTAAACCCCACTTTTATACAGTAAAACTTGGGTTTACAGGGTTATACATTATTTTTCTTATTTCTGCTCAAAAACATAGATTGTGGGTGCTCGTTAGAACCGCCTCGGCGAGGCGGTTCTAACGAGTACCCACAATCTATATTTTGAGCAGAAATAAGAAAAATATCAGAATTTTTTGTCTGAAAATTTTCATTATTTTGGTGGTGAAATTTTCAATATATTTGAATAGGCGTGTTTTCGTAATGACAAGGTACATGTGGCGGACCCGATGTCCAAACAATATGTCCCTATATTTCGCCTTCATATCATAATTTCACTGGATGTTATGGTGATAAGGTGAACGATTCAAGCCCAGTTGGGTCTTTTGTTGAATTAAAATCTAATCGTAAAATACGTGTAGAGCAATTAAAATGTATCTGTCACGAAAACACGCCTATATATAATTTTGACCCCCTTAAACCCCACTTTTATATAGTAAAACTGGGGTTTACAGGTGTATTCATTATTTTTCTTATTTCTGATCAAAGACATAGATTGTGGGTACTCCTTAGAACTGCCCCGGCGAGGCGTTTCTAACGAGTACCCACAATATATGTTTTGAACAGAAATATGGAAAATATCAGAATTTTTATCTGAAAACTTTCAGTTTTTGGTGAAAATATCAGAATTTTTATCTGAAAACTTTCAATTTTTGGTGGTGAAATTTTCAATATATTTGAATAGGCGTGTTTTCGTAATGTCTAGACATGCGTATCCGATTTTTCAGGAGTCATCGATGTTATGCGAATAGTGAGACTTCAGGCCCATGTAAAACAAAAACCCTTGAACATGTGTTTACCCTTTCATTTAGATACCTGTGCAAACAGTGTAGATCATTGATGAGCCGTCTCATCAGGATCTACACGATTTGCCATTCGGTTTTGAGTTCTGACTGACCTCTTTATTTTAAAACAAAGGACATGTCCAAAGCCTTAATGATGGAAAAGTTCATTTCGTAAACTCAGAGTGGAAAGGGTAAACAGCGACGACCCTGATAAATCTGCGAATCTGTGAAGTCTGATATAGACAGTCACTATATTCGTTTGCAGTCTTTAAATAACCGTGGAATTTACTGGAAAACAAAGAAGGAATGATGAAAATATATGTATGAGCACGCTTATGTGCGACTGTGTTTGTTTATGTTGAAGTTTTACGGCACAGTCAACCCAATGAGGTCATGTAGAGCGCGGTCAGTTTACTTAACCATACGTTTACTTGGGAGGCTTAGTCCACTAAGCGGTTATTCAGTATTGTGCAATTCTTTCGCCAGAAACTGACAACTGCCCTTCTTGAATCAGAAAGGAGACATTGACCATAGAAATTATTTCATAATCAATTTCCACGAAAAAAGTCGACCCGGCGGTGGTTGAACCCGCAGCCTCCTGATCACCAGTACGTCGGACGCGCATCCAACTGAGTCACAAAGTATTATATACGTTATATATATATGCAGTTCCTATTTCTCTCAGGTGAGGGAGCCATGGCCCGTGGACCTCTTGTTTAAACAAAATGCTTAGTATTAAGTGATTTATTTTGAAATGACAGTATATGAGAAGTTTTAGTATTTGAGCCACTTTACAATGAGTCTTCAGTGATTAGCAGAAGGAATAGATAGGCAATTTAACACTTACACTTCACCCTCTGTATAACACGGTTCATTATAACACGGTTTTCGATATAACACGGTTCAAAGATGGATCCCAAAAATGTATAGATTATATTGAAAAATGACCATAAATGGTCATTTTTCAATATAATCTATACATTTTTTGTTTGGATATAACACGGTTGTTTAACTAACACGGTTTGTGCTATGGACTCCACAATAGTGTTATAAAGAGGCTGTGGTGTACTATGATAATCCATAGCTCCAGATAAGAGGGTTTATCATGTAAGCATTTTATTTAACCACAAAAATACAATATATTATGTTGTGAGTACTCACAACATCTTTTTGTTGGGAAACCAAAAAAATATCAATGTTTTTTTTTTGTTGTTGTTGTTGTTGTTTTGTTTTTTTTTTTGTTGTTTTTTTTTGTTTTTTTGTTGTTGTTTTTTGTTGTTGTTTTTTTTTTTTTGTTGTTGTTGTTGTTGTTGTTTTTTTGTTTTTTTGTTTTTTCGTTGAAAAAAAGCACCTTAACTGCAGCTATGATACATGTTGTGGAATAATTATTGTAAATCTGCAAAGACCATGATCAGGCTGAAAGGTATGCAAACTCATTACAAAAACATGCCTATTCAAGTTTATAGAAAATTTCACCTCAAAAAACTGAAAATTTTTAGTTAAAAGCTCTGAAATTTTTATATTTCAGCTCAAAACATGATTGTTGGTACTCTTGGCGAGGCAGTTCTAACGAGTACCCATGATCTATGTTTTTGAGCAGAAATAAAAATAATGTATACCCATGTAAACCCAAGTTTTACTATATAAAAGTGAAGTTTAAGAGGGTCAAAATTATATAGGCATGTTTTTGTGATGGATCTGTGTTTTCACTGCTGATGACCCTTTGCTAATGAACTGGCTCGCTGGTTTACAGGAGTCGTTTAATGAAACCCATTTAATTATTTCCTTAACGTTTATTTGAAAATATTTTAACACAGCAGGCCCCTGCAGGAAGAAGACGTTATGTGGGTTATTTGACAATCTTATAATCTACGAAGCTTTCCATTGGGAACAAAGAACACATAAAATAATGAAAATCAGCATCTCAACTTCATTGAGACCCTTCATATGGCAGATATTACGAAAACACGCCTATTCAAATATACTGAAAATTTTACAATCAATTAATGAAAATTTTCAGATAAAAAATTCTGATGTTTTTCTTATTTCTGCTCAAAACATAGATTGTGGGTACTCGTTGGAACTGCCTCGCCGAGGCGGTTCTAACGAGTACCCACAATCTATATTTTTTAGCAGAAATAAGAAAAATAATGTATACCCCTGTAAACCCCAGTTTTACTATATAAAAGTGGGGTTTAAGAGGGTCAAAATTATATAGGCATGTTTTCGTGATGTATTGTAATTAGCAGGGTTGCATACACACTCCAGCACTGGCTTAAACTGATCTTGGTTTTCCAACATACCAGAATTGGCTTACTGATCCCAAGGATAATAGAAATGAAAACTTCACTATCATGGAGTATGGGGATAATCATTACGAAAACACGCTATTCAAATATAAAGAAAAATCACCTCCAAAAACTGAAAATTTTCAGATAAAAAAAAAACTGATTTTTTTTTCATATTTCTTCTCCAAACATAGATTGTGGATACTCGTTAGAAACGCCTCGCCGAGGCGGTTCTAACGAGTACTCACAATCTATGTTTTTGAGCAGAAATAATAAAAATAATGTATACCCCTGTAAACCCCGATTTTACTATATAAAAGTGGGGTTTAAGGGGGTCAAAATTATATAGGCGTGTTTTCGTGATGTTATTAGGGCTGCCACATAGCACTTAACCACAGTTGCATTGATTAGTCAGTTAAATCAATAAAAGCTAGGTTTTATACTCATTTGAATTGCCTCAACAAGATGTGATAAATCAAATGAGTACCAACAGAACACACTTTTATAAAGAAAATCATAAAAAAATTGCATAAAGACTGTTAAATGTGCCTCACATGAATTCCTCTGCTGATCTGTCTTTATACCCCCTGCAAACTGTGTTTGTAGGGGAGTGTGTATGTGTGTGTTGGTGGAGGTGGGGGGTATGTTTTCACGTTGATTGTTTGTTCAGGCCAATGTCAAAGTATTTCAGGGCTATTTTGGACATGAATCTGAGGTTATTTTGAGCTTTATTCTGTTTAAAATACATTAGAGTAGCCCCTAAACTGTTTTTGAAAAGCCCCTAAACCCCTATGAAAATTTAACATTGAGGTAATTCCCTAAACCCAAAATGTTAGAATGTTGGTCCTTTATGTTTTGGTTTATGCTTCTATCTTGCTTAATAATTTAAGGAAAATTGATAAGATGTTGCTGTTACACAAAAATAAGGGCTTAGGAGTTAATTCCTTTAGAGTTATTTCCCATTTTAATTCTTGAAAAGACACTTTGGTTTCTGCTTCTTATCTTGCTAAAAATTTCAGGAATCTTTTCAGATTTTGCATAAACTTTGATATTGATGAGCTGTTGCTGTAAGACAAAAAGGAGGACCCAGGGGTTAATTCCTTTAGAGTTAATTCCCTTTGTAATTCTTAAAAAGCCATTTTTGTTTCTATTCTATTCTATTCTATTGGTTTCTTCTTCTTATCTTGCTAAAAAGTATCAGGAATCTATTCGTATTTTGCATAAACATTGATATTGATAAGGTGTTGCTTATAGACAAAAATAAGTGTCTTAGGGTTAATTCCTTTAGAGATTTCTATTTGTAATTCTTGAAAAGGCGTTTTGTTTTCTGCTTCTTATCAGAATTGCTAAATGTTTTTAGGATTCTTTTAATATATTGCATATAAACGTTGATATTGATGATGTGTTGCTGTTAAACAAAAATATGTAAGGGTCTAGGGATTACTTCATTTAGGGTTATTTCCCTTTGTAATTCTTGAAAATGCATTTTGGCTTCTACTTCTTATCTTGCTAAATATGTTGAGGAATCCTTTTCATATTTTGCATAAGTGTTGCTATTGATGAGGTATTGCTGTCAGAAAAAAATAAGAGCCAAGGGATTAACTTCTTTAGTTATTTCCCTTTGTAATGTTTGAAAACAAAATCTGCTTCTTATTCTTACCTTGCTAAATAATTTCAGTAATCTTTTCATATTTTGCATAAACATTGATGTTCAGGAGGTGTTGCTGTTAGACAAAAATGAGGGGTTAATACTTTTATAGTTATTTCTCTTTTTAATTCTTGAAAAACAGTTTTGGTTTCTGTTTTTTTAGCTTGCTAAATAATTTCAGTAATCTTTTTATATTTTGTATAAACTTTGATATTGATGAGGTGTTGCTGATAGACAAAAATAAGGACCTGCCTGGGGGTTAATTCCTTTAGAGTTGACATCACGAAAACATACCTATATAATTTTGACCCCCTTAAACCCCACTTTTATATAGTAAAACTGGGGTTTACAGGGGTATACATTTTTTTCGTATTTCTGCTAAAAAACATACATTGTGAGTACTCGTTAGAACTGCCTCGGCGAGGCGGTTCTAACGAATACCCACAATATATGGTTTGAGCAGAAATAAGAAAAAATATCAGAATTTTTTATCTGAAAAATTTCAATTTTTGGTGGTGAAATTTTCAATATAGTTGAATAGGCGTGTTTTCGTTATGAAGCTTTTAAGGCCTGGAGACTGGTAAAGGCACTAGGGCATCATAAGATGCTGCCAAATGCATTGCCAGACATGCAATGCACCATGGCCATGCTCATAAAAAAAAAAAAAAAAAAAAAAAAAAAAAAAACGACAAGACGGTCTACGAGAAAATATATTGATCCCATTTCTTCAGAAATCTAAAGCCTTGCTAGATCCTTTAAGAAATAATTTCAGGAATATTTTCACATTTTTCCATCACGAAAACATGCCTATATAATTTTGACCCCCTTAATCCCCACTTTTATGTAGCAAAACTGGGGTTAGAGGGGTATATATTATTCTTCTTATTTCTGCTCAAAAACATAGATTGTGATTCTCGTTGGAACCGCCACGGCGAGGCGGTTCTAACGAGTATCTACAATCTATGTTTTGAGCAGAAATATGAAAAATATCAGAGTTTTTTATCTGAAAATTTTCAGTTTTAGGAGGTGAAATTTTCTGTATATTTGAATAGGCGTGTTTTCGTAATGATAAATGTTGATATTAGCAAGATGTTGCTGTTAGACAAAAAGATGGGTCTAGAGGTAATTCCTTTAGGGTTATTTCCCTTTGTAAATTTTGAAAAAAAAAAAAAAAAAAAAAAGAAAAAAAAAAAGATTTTTAGTTTCTTCTTCTTTTCTTGCTAAATAATTTAAGAAATCTTTCCATTTTTTGCATAAATGTTGGAATTCATAAGATGTTGCTGTCAGAGAAAATTAAGGGCCTAAGGGCTGATTCCTTTATAGTTATTTCCCTTTCTTATTCTTAGAAAGATATTTAGATTTCTAACTCTTACATTACGAAAACACGCCTATTCAAATGTATAGAAAATTTCACCTCCAAAAAACTGACAATTTTCAGATAAAAACTCTGATAGTTTTAATATTTCTGCTCAAAACATAGATTGTGGGTACTCGTTAGAACCGCCTCGCCGAGGCGGTTCTAACGAGTACCGACAATCTATGTTTTTGAGCAGAAATAAGAAAAATAATGTATACCCCTATAAACCCCAGTTTTACTATATAAAAGTGGTTTAAGGGGGGTCAAAATTATATAGGTATGTTTTCGTGATGTCTTGCTGAATAATTTAAGGATTATCTTTATTTTTTTATTTATTTTTATTTATATATTTATTATTATTATTATTATTATTATTTTATTTATTTATTTATTTATTTATTTATTTATTTATTTATTTATTTATTTATTTATTTATTTGCGTAAATTTAGATATTGATGAGATGTTCCCGTTAGAGAAAAATAAGGGCCTACGGGTTAATTTCTTTAGAGCTATTTCACTTTGTTATATTTGAAAAAGCATTTTGGCTTCTGCTTCTTATCCTGATAAATAAATTAATGATTATTTTCATATTTAGCATAAATATTGATACCAATAAGGTATTGCTGAACAGAGAGATAATGGTGTATGGGACCATTCCTTTATAGTTAATTCCCTTTGTTCTTCTTGCAAAATTGCTTTGGCATAAAAGTGCATGCATAGTGAAATCAACTAATCTCAAAGAATTTGTTGAAGCACTCTGATACTCTGCAGACTCATTTATTTAGAAGAATTCACTGCCTCTTTGCAGATACATGTCGTACAAAGATCATGTAAATTACGGTCTACAAAGATCATGTAAATTATGGTCGTACAAAGATCATGTAAATTACGCCAAAATTTAATTAGCTGTTCATGATCGTAGCGTGGCGTATCTTCGGTATGCGTTTGAGTTCATTTGTAGTGCGACCCGGTCAATACTGTTACGGTCATGTCGAGCCGGTCAGTTGTATACGTACTCAATTTTTTTTTCTCGAGCAAGCTTAGTAGAAAACAGAAGAACGTATTTTTTTAAATGATGGCGATTTGACACAATGAACAATAAAAAGCATCGCTATTATGACGGTATGAATTGCAGCACTGTACACTTATAAAAACTTTGAGGGATTTGATGACAATCAAATAAGATCCTCTTTGAATAATATTTTGAAGGTAAACAGCCAAACAAGAAGAAAGTGAAATATGTACTAATGCTTTTCCTAACATTCTCCAGTCTGTGTCTTCTGATGGCTTTGTACGGCTGCTCATTCCATCAACCACAACCTTGTAGCAGGGTCCAACATAAAATCAGGGAATGTTATGCAACTCTCTATTCATTTACCTTTGATTGTAAATCGCTTCTGTAACCAGACTCGGTTGTACAGCAGTGTTGAACCGTATTTCTCACGGAACGGATTCCTCACACGTGTGAAAAATTCGGTCGGATTTGTCACGCGGCGTGAAGAATTCGACCGAATTTTTCACAGCTGCCGAACGTATTCCTCACCTATCTGTGACAAACTCGTTCGGTATCAGTTTTATATATAGCACGCAAACGTATTTGTCACCTTTCAAAAAAAAACTCAAAAAAGTGCTTTTTTTTCATGCACGGATTTCTCACAAACGTATTTGTCACAGCTTATGATATAAAACATACGATTAACCATTTAATACAGCTTCGAGGTAATATATTTTTCTTATCATGCATATCTTTTAATCGAGTGATAAATTTATTATTTATTGTATTATTATTTTTAACTTCAAATATTATTGGATATCATAAAATGAAATAAATGAAATGTCATATCTGTTTCTTGATACCTATGGATTTGTTCAATAATATCAATCATCCCTTATTCTATACAGATTTCGACAAATCTTATTATAGATATAAGATTGTTGGTACTGATATCAAATAGTCTTATTGTAAAGATATCTATAAATTATGGATATCTGTAAAGAGTTTTATTGATATCTATAATTAATTATGGATATTAATAATTACATATATTGATACCCAATTTGTGAATATTTTATTTCGAAAAATCGATATCTAAAAATCAGTCTTTATATTGTTATCTTAAACTTGAAATGAAAATTATTGATATAAATCAGCCCGACTTTAATTATTTAAGATATCAATGTGAATTGTTTGTAACAATGGATTAATTTTGGTAATTGATAATCGTGATTGTGAAAAGCCACAAATGGTCTGAATTATACATTAAGAAAACAAGCCTATGCAATGAATACCCCGGCAAACCCCACTTTATATAGGAAAAGTAAGGGTTGCAGGGCTATTCATTATTTCCTTATTTCTGCTATAAAAATTGTGGGTACTCGTTCAAACCACCTCAGCGAGGCGGTTACCGAGGCGTTTCGAACGTGTACCCACAATTAATGATTTGAGGAGAAATAAGAAAGGTATCAAAATTTTTCCTCTGAAAATCCTCTTTGGCAAAATGCAATGTATTTGAATAGATATGTTTTCCTTATGAGGAAAAAGTGGGGTTTGCTGGGGTGTTCATTATTTCCTTATTTCTGCTCTAAAACATAGATTATGGGTACTCGTTCGAACCGACACCTCACTGAGGCGGTTCGAACGTGTACCAATAGGTCAAACATGAGGAATTCGATCGAATACTTCACAGATGTGATGTGAACAGTTTGACCAAATTCGACAAAGTTATCTCATATTCAGCAGAATACATCACATGTGAAAACTCCGACCGAATTTCTCACACCTATATTTCACCGAAAATGTTTCCGTTCATTAAAAATTTGTTTACTGGTGTGCAAGCAATAGAAATTCTAATGTGTGACAAACTCGTTTGGGTTAAAAACTCTAAATCCGCAAAACGTATTCTTCACCTTTGTCCGAATGTGAAAAATTCGGTCGAATTTATCACACCGGCGTGAGGAATCCGTTCCGTGAGAAATACGGTTCAACACAGCAGATATTGATTTTTTCTTGAGCAAGGGTGGTCGATATTTAGTCGTTTTCATTGCATGCAAACAATTCGGATAAATGATCATGCAGTTGTGGAGTACAAGTGATATCTTCCATCACCAGAACTTTGAATGGCTGTCAGATTGATGTACTTGGAGAATCAAATCATATTCCTTTACTGTTCGTTCGTTAGCATAGAAAATGAGTTGTGTTGAATTTAGTTGCCTGATATGAGGTGCCGTTTTACTATTAACCCCCTATTTTTGATATCACAAAATCGATTTTGTGATATCACAAAGCCGTAAGACTGAATTTGTGACATTACAAAATCGATTTAGTGATATCACAAATTAGAATTTGTGATATCACAAAATCGATTTTGTGATATCAAAAAATGGCCATAATTTTGTGATGTCACTAATTCTATTTAGTGATATCTAATTCTATTTAGTGATATCACTAAATCGATTTTGAGATATCACTAATTCGATTTAGTGATATCGAAAATTCATTTCTCTTTAGTGATATCACAAAATCTTTTTTCAGATATCACTAATTCGATTTTGTGATATCACTAAATCGGAATGAAAATTTGATATTACAAGACTGATTTTGTGATATCACAAATTCATAGTTTCCCTTTGAATTTTTTGAATAATGTGGGGTCCCGAAATGATCAGTCCGCATACGGTACCACTGAGCATGCTCTTACGGAAGAAATATGTCTGATATCACTAAATAGAAATTTCTTTTTGTTTTACAGAAAAAGGGTTTTGTTATTTCATGCAAAAAGACAATTTGCATGAAATATCAAATCCTGTTTTATGTGAAAAATAAGGAAAAAAAATACCTCATCAATTTGTCATCTGCTAAATTAGCCGAGGGAATGGAAGTGGTTGATTTCGTACTATTTTTGTTCAAAATTACTGTTATATTGTGGAATCGACACAGGACGTCTTTCACCATTAATGTTTCGTTAATTAATATCGTCTGAATCGAAAACGTCATATGTCTTAAAGTCTAATCATAACAGCAGCAGACGGCAATTTGATATTGTTTAATTATTTTTAGAGTAAATTAAACTTGACATTTCATGTTACTCGTCTGGTCTGATCGCTCTAGTTCCTAAAGTTTTTATTATGTGATGGCACCATCCCAGTAGGCACATAACATCAAAATGACGTCGTATCAACGTCGATGCGACGTGATCACGTCGCATCGACGTTGATACGACGTCATTTTAACGTTGTGTGCCCACTGGGATGTTGTTTTCTGCGCTGTCGAACATTTTGACTTTGCCGTGCAACATTTACTGCAACGATAAAATCACCAAAGTAATGGCTCCGTTACAGGGCTGCACACCTGGCAAAATCTTCCATATACTTTTGAACTTCTTGGATAATCTAAGTGGACCATACACTTGATAGATTTTGCACGTCCGCCGAGGTAGACACCTTCTGTTTGCTTTACAGCACACTAAATCCCTTCTGAAAAGGGTCTACTCTGAAAGGAGAAGTATTTCTCTCTGAAGGAACAAGTACTTTTCTTTCAGACCTGTCCCCTTTTCAGAAGGGAGATAAAGTTTCTCATTTTGTCTCACCTGACTGTGTATATAGATTATATAAGAAATGACTCTTTCAACTGAAAACAGCTGAAGTATCAAGTTTTCTGGGCCAGAGTAGATGGTTCTGGCCAATTAAGCTTCATCAGCAACCCTCGTATAAATTAAAAAAAAAAAAAAAAACATCCAGAAATGTGCTTAACGGGTGAGGATCACAAAAGACCAGGGCCCAGTTGTTCAAAGCTAACGATGTCGTTAGTTAACGATTCGTTAAAATTTAAATCGAGTGATACCCAAATATGCTGAAATTTTTTGCTGAAAAAATGTGAGTAGCTTTTGCAGTGCTACTCACATTTTTTCAGCAAAAAATATCAGAATATTGTATATTGAATATGCTAAAACAGTTAACGAAATGACCCTTAACGAGCTCGTTAAGCTAACGACGCTATGAACAACTGGGCCCAGGACATATACTACACTACAGTAAAGTTAGAGGATACACTTCACTGCTGCCGTATGGCATTTAACCCAGTTGTAACCCGATATACAAAATTATGGTTGAATGCAATGCTAAAAATGACTGGTATTATTCCTTCTATTTCACGATATGTATATTTCAGAATGAACACGAACAGCGAAGCATTTAGAAAAACTGATTAACGTACAGTCAAACCTGTGTTAAGCAATCACCTATGGGAAAGCCAAAAACTGGTTGTTTAAGACAGGTGCTTGCTTAATACAGGTAGATTTCCACTTCTTTGCCTTTAGTGGGATTTGAAATAGTGGCCTTTAAAAGCAGGGGATTGCTTAATAAAGGTGGCCTTAAGGACAGGTTTGACTGTACTAGTAAAGTCGTAATTTATTATCATTTACGCCGAGTTGACTTTTCTACTTTAACTGTTTGTACCGGTTCTTTTTAAAGTAGGAGTGTGTGGTTAGTGTTTTAGTGTTACCATGTTTTATAAAAAAAATTCTTGCTTCTGATGATGGTCTGCACTGTTTACCAATGTCCTTTAATGAGATGCTCGACATAAATGGGTTTACTGATACGAGCCAGGCGTAAGCAGAAATAAATGAAAGTGAAACCAGCAACAAGCTTTAAAATTATTCACAACAACAACAAAAAATAAGACACTGTGCAAAAGAGAAAATATAAATAAACAGTAGCTTTCAAGTTTATGTCACAAAGTCCCTCAGAAATATTCCACAAGAATGTCTAAAATAAATCCTTTGAATAACAGGTTCTGGTCACACAATTTGAAAGTCCTTGAATTCAGAATTTAAGTCCAGAATGAATAAAATATTAAAGTAATCCAGTATAGAATAATTTCCAGTGAAGGTAAACAAAGATACCTGTATCAAAAATCAAAGACTATTCTAGAAAAAGAATTTACTAGAGGCATTACTTATTTTCAAGTTTTCATCACGAAAACACGCCTATATAATTTTGACCCCCTTGAACCCCACTTTTATATAGTAAAACTGGGGTTTACAGGGGTATACATAATTTTTCTTATTTCTGCTCAAAACATAGATTGTGGGTATTCGTTAGAACCGCCTCTGCGATGCGGTTCTAATGAGTACCCACAATCTATGTTTTGAGCAGAAATATGAAAAATATTTGAATTTTTCGTCTGAAAATTTTCAGTTTTTCGGCGATTAACCTTTCAGTCTATTTGAATAGGCATGTTTTCGTAATGAGTCAAGAATATTCTAAATCATTACGAAAACACACCTATTCAAATATATTGAAAATTTCACTTCCAAAATCTGAAAATTTTCGAGGAGGTTCTAACGAGTACCGACAATCTATGTTTTCGAGCAAAAATAAGAAAAATAATGTATACCCCTGTAGCCCCAGTTTTACTACATAAAAGTTGGGTTTAAGGAGGTCAAAATTATATAGGTACGTTTTCGTGATATGTTCTATTACATGCCAAAATTAGCTTAATCGAGAATATTCCTTCTGGAAAGTTCTAAAAAGAACATTAACAACTTATTATTGTAAACATATTTTCCAGAAAATTCTATTTATATATAGAAACTTGTAGTTAACATGAAAATAATGATACTTAAAATAATCAAACACCCTATATATACTATTTATATGTATTTTTTTATTTATATATATTTATTTTGAGGATTGTAACACAAATCAGCGAGAAACTTATATCGACATGTTCAAAATACAATGAAAGAAGAACAGAAAAGTCCGATTTAGTTTTCGATTATCTGTCCGATACAATAATAACGTGCATCGAATTAGGAATAATAAAACTACCGATGAAAAAAAAACACAAAAACACAAAAAAAAAAAAAAAAAAAAAAAAAAAAACAGCAAATAAAAATGAGCTTAATGAGAAAAAAAAGTTCGACACTTGAACATGCTTTTTGGCGGTCACCTATCCAAACACTAACTGGTGTGAACGTTGCTTAACTTCGAAAAGCTGATCAGAAGCAGTGGTTCAATGTAATACGGATATCAACACAATGCGGTCGCAAATAATCATTTATTAACCTTTATATTGGATAAATACTTTCCTAACTCGGGAGCTGGCGTTATGTTTACATATATTACCTTCCCTCCGTGTGTATAAAACTAGACTAAATTCTAACACAGACAGCAATTATTACACATGAAATGTATTTGACTTCCTAAGAGCTTAAATATAACCTTGTTCAAGGCTCGTATGTTTCCTCAATCTAACAACGAAAAATATATGCTAAGTATCTGCAATGACCTTAGAAGCCTTGCTTTTCCCCGCATTTATCTATGTATAGGCTTTTCTACGAAGAAACTATTTCATCAGAAAACAAGAACATTTATAACTTATGACGTAATTTCTTAATCTTTATTTCTTTCTGAAGAAAGCGCATAAGGTATATTCGGAAATTTTGCAGGCCTGTTTGTATGGATGAGTTCTACAAACGATCCAAGTTTCAGCTAAATCGGACGATAAATAAGGGAGTTATTTAGGGTCAAAATATTGGATATTCTTCACCAACTTTGGACTGCTTATTTGAGCCAAATGCGACCTTCACCGATCGGACTGAAATTGGTGCCAGATGAAAGGCCTGGGGCAATGGGTCTCTGGGGCTACTTGCCCAAAAATTCTGAAAGCCTCGTTTTCGAGTTCTAGCCATTGAAAGTTGATATTTACCAATGTTTGACCCCTAATAACTTACTAACGGAAAGACCGAAATTTCTGAAAAATAGCATGCAATGTTTGTATGGTCCTAGAGTGTCTTTGGGCACCGATTTCAATCGGATCGGTGAAGGTCACCTTTTGTCATTTTCAATCTCTTTGTTCATCAGACGACACCAACAGACACACTTCCAGTCCTTATATCTCCACGTGTATTGCATGCAGCGCACTACTATTTGGCCTAAACATGTACCTTCCTAAGACCTATACACCTTATAAAAAGCGCACCTGTTCGGTGCGAATTAATAGAGTTATTACGGTTTTACCGATTTCCCGCCTTAATTTCCATAGGGTGCAATGTAAAATTGTTGACCCTTTTTCACCATGACGCCTTTCCCCGATTCCCTTGACTACCCTTTACGTCTGTAGGTATTATTAATCTGCGCATGCGCATATGTTTGCAGCACCGTAGGTGCCTTCCTTGGCCTGCTATAGGCGTAAAACTGTTTATTTTTTAAATGTTTGGCGGCCAATACTGAAAGCGCCCTTCCATCGACCGCTACGAAATTTTGCAGACTTGTTTGTATGGATGAGTTCTACAAACGTTCCAAGTTTTAGCTAAATCGAACGATAAATAAGGGAGTTATTAAGGGTCAAAATATTGGATATTCTTCACCAACTTTGGACTGCTTATTTGAGCCAAATGCGACCTTCACCGATCGAACTGAAATTGGTGCCGGATGAAAGGCCTGGGGCAATGGGTCTCTGGGGCCACTTGCCCAAAAATTCTGAAAGCCTCGTTTTCGAGTTCTAGCCATTGAAAGTTGATATTTACCAATGTTTGACCCCTAATAACTTACTAACGGAAAGACCGAAATTTCTGAAAAATAGCATGCAATGTTTGTATGGTCCTAGAGTGTCTTTGGGCACCGATTTCAATCGGATCGGTGAAGGTCACCTTTTGTCATTTTCAATCTCTTTGTTCATCAGACGACACCAACAGACACACTTCCAGTCCTTATATCTCCACGTGTATTGCATGCAGCGCACTACTATTTGGCCCAAACATGTACCTTCCTAAGACCTATACACCTTATAAAAAGCGCACCTGTTCGGTGCGAATTAATAGAGTTATTACGGTTTTACCGATTTCCCGCCTTAATTTCTATAGGGTGCAATGTAAAATTGGTGACCCTTTTTCACCATGACGCCTTCCCCGATTCCCTTGACTACCCTTTACGTCTGTAGGTATTATTAATCTGCGCATGCGTATATGTTTGCAGCACCGTAGGTGCCTTCCTTGGCCTGCTATAGGCGTAAAACTGTTTATTTTTTAAATGTTTGGCGGCCCATACTGAAAGCGCCCTTCCATCGACCGCAACGAAATTTTGCAGGCCTGTTTGTATGGATGAGTTCTACAAACGATCCAAGTTTCAGCTAAATCGGACGATAAATAAGGGAGTTATTTAGGGTCAAAATATTGGATATTCTTCACCAACTTTGGACTGCTTATTTGAGCCAAATGCGACCTTCACCGATCGGACTGAAATTGGTGCCAGATGAAAGGCCTGGGGCAATGGGTCTCTGGGGCTACTTGCCCAAAAATTCTGAAAGCCTCGTTTTCGAGTTCTAGCCATTGAAAGTTGATATTTACCAATGTTTGACCCCTAATAACTTACTAACGGAAAGACCGAAATTTCTGAAAAATAGCATGCAATGTTTGTATGGTCCTAGAGTGTCTTTGGGCACCGATTTCAATCGGATCGGTGAAGGTCACCTTTTGTCATTTTCAATCTCTTTGTTCATCAGACGACACCAACAGACACACTTCCAGTCCTTATATCTCCACGTGTATTGCATGCAGCGCACTACTATTTGGCCTAAACATGTACCTTCCTAAGACCTATACACCTTATAAAAAGCGCACCTGTTCGGTGCGAATTAATAGAGTTATTACGGTTTTACCGATTTCCCGCCTTAATTTCCATAGGGTGCAATGTAAAATTGTTGACCCTTTTTCACCATGACGCCTTTCCCCGATTCCCTTGACTACCCTTTACGTCTGTAGGTATTATTAATCTGCGCATGCGCATATGTTTGCAGCACCGTAGGTGCCTTCCTTGGCCTGCTATAGGCGTAAAACTGTTTATTTTTTAAATGTTTGGCGGCCAATACTGAAAGCGCCCTTCCATCGACCGCTACGAAATTTTGCAGACTTGTTTGTATGGATGAGTTCTACAAACGTTCCAAGTTTTAGCTAAATCGAACGATAAATAAGGGAGTTATTAAGGGTCAAAATATTGGATATTCTTCACCAACTTTGGACTGCTTATTTGAGCCAAATGCGACCTTCACCGATCGAACTGAAATTGGTGCCGGATGAAAGGCCTGGGGCAATGGGTCTCTGGGGCCACTTGCCCAAAAATTCTGAAAGCCTCGTTTTCGAGTTCTAGCCATTGAAAGTTGATATTTACCAATGTTTGACCCCTAATAACTTACTAACGGAAAGACCGAAATTTCTGAAAAATAGCATGCAATGTTTGTATGGTCCTAGAGTGTCTTTGGGCACCGATTTCAATCGGATCGGTGAAGGTCACCTTTTGTCATTTTCAATCTCTTTGTTCATCAGACGACACCAACAGACACACTTCCAGTCCTTATATCTCCACGTGTATTGCATGCAGCGCACTACTATTTGGCCCAAACATGTACCTTCCTAAGACCTATACACCTTATAAAAAGCGCACCTGTTCGGTGCGAATTAATAGAGTTATTACGGTTTTACCGATTTCCCGCCTTAATTTCTATAGGGTGCAATGTAAAATTGGTGACCCTTTTTCACCATGACGCCTTCCCCGATTCCCTTGACTACCCTTTACGTCTGTAGGTATTATTAATCTGCGCATGCGTATATGTTTGCAGCACCGTAGGTGCCTTCCTTGGCCTGCTATAGGCGTAAAACTGTTTATTTTTTAAATGTTTGGCGGCCCATACTGAAAGCGCCCTTCCATCGACCGCAACGAAATTTTGCAGGCCTGTTTGTATGGATGAGTTCTACAAACGATCCAAGTTTCAGCTAAATCGGACGATAAATAAGGGAGTTATTTAGGGTCAAAATATTGGATATTCTTCACCAACTTTGGACTGCTTATTTGAGCCAAATGCGACCTTCACCGATCGGACTGAAATTGGTGCCAGATGAAAGGCCTGGGGCAATGGGTCTCTGGGGCTACTTGCCCAAAAATTCTGAAAGCCTCGTTTTCGAGTTCTAGCCATTGAAAGTTGATATTTACCAATGTTTGACCCCTAATAACTTACTAACGGAAAGACCGAAATTTCTGAAAAATAGCATGCAATGTTTGTATGGTCCTAGAGTGTCTTTGGGCACCGATTTCAATCGGATCGGTGAAGGTCACCTTTTGTCATTTTCAATCTCTTTGTTCATCAGACGACACCAACAGACACACTTCCAGTCCTTATATCTCCACGTGTATTGCATGCAGCGCACTACTATTGCCCAAACATGTACCTTCCTAAGACCTATAAACCTTATAAAAAGCGCACCTGTTCGAATCGAATTAATAGAGTTATTACGGTTTTACCGATTTCCCGCCTTAATTTCCATAGGATGCAATGTAAAATTGTTGACCCTTTTTCACCATGACGCCTTTCCCCGATTCCCTTGACTACCCTTTACGTCTGTAGGTATTATTAATCTGCGCATGCGCATATGTTTGCAGCACCGTAGGTGCCTTCCTTGGCCTGCTATAGGCGTAAAACTGTTTATTTTTTAAATGTTTGGCGGCCCATACTGAAAGCGCCCTTCCATCGACCGCTACGAAATTTTGCAGGCTTGTTTGTATGGATGAGTTCTACAAACGTTCGAAATTTCGGCTAAATCGGACGACAAAAAAGGGAGTTATTATGGGTCAAAATATTGGATATTCTTCACCAACTTTGGACTGCTTATTTGAGCCAAATGCGACCTTCACCGATCGGACTGAAATTGGTGCCAGATGAAAGGCCTGGGGCAATGGGTCTCTGGGGCCACTTGCCCAAAAATTCTGAAAGCCTCGTTTTCGAGTTCTAGCCATTGAAAGTTGATATTTACCAATGTTTGACCCCTAATAACTTGCTAACGGAAAGACCGAATTTTCTGAAAAATAGCATGCAATGTTTGTATGGTCCTAGAGTGTCTTTGGGCACCGATTTCAATCGGATCGGTGAAGGTCACCTTTTGTCATTTTCAATCTCTTTGTTCATCAGACGACACCAACAGACACACTTCCAGTCCTTATATCTCCACGTGTATTGCATGCAGCGCACTACTATTTGGCCCAAACATGTACCTTCCTAAGACCTATAAACCTTATAAAAAGCGCACCTGTTCGAATCGAATTAATAGAGTTATTACGGTTTTACCGATTTCCCGCCTTAATTTCCATAGGATGCAATGTAAAATTGTTGACCCTTTTTCACCATGACGCCTTTCCCCGATTCCCTTGACTACCCTTTACGTCTGTAGGTATTATTAATCTGCGCATGCGCATATGTTTGCAGCACCGTAGGTGCCTTCCTTGGCCTGCTATAGGCGTAAAACTGTTTATTTTTTAAATGTTTGGCGGCCCATACTGAAAGCGCCCTTCCATCGACCGCTACGAAATTTTGCAGGCTTGTTTGTATGTATAAGTTCTACAAACGTTCGAAATTTCGGCTAAATCGGACGACAAATAAGGGAGTTATTAAGGGTCAAAATATTGGATATTCTTCACCAACTTTGGACTGCTTATTTGAGCCAAATGCGACCTTCACCGATCGGACTGAAATTGGTGCCAGATGAAAGGCCTGGGGCAATGGGTCTCTGGGGCCACTTGCCCAAAAATTCTGAAAGCCTCGTTTTCGAGTTCTAGCCATTGAAAGTTGATATTTACCAATGTTTGACCCCTAATAACTTGCTAACGGAAAGACCGAATTTTCTGAAAAATAGCATGCAATGTTTGTATGGTCCTAGAGTGTCTTTGGGCACCGATTTCAATCGGATCGGTGAAGGTCACCTTTTGTCATTTTCAATCTCTTTGTTCATCAGACGACACCAACAGACACACTTCCAGTCCTTATATCTCCACGTGTATTGCATGCAGCGCACTACTATTTGGCCCAAACATGTACCTTCCTAAGACCTATAAACCTTATAAAAAGCGCACCTGTTCGAATCGAATTAATAGAGTTATTACGGTTTTACCGATTTCCCGCCTTAATTTCCATAGGATGCAATGTAAAATTGTTGACCCTTTTTCACCATGACGCCTTTCCCCGATTCCCTTGACTACCCTTTACGTCTGTAGGTATTATTAATCTGCGCATGCGCATATGTTTGCAGCACCGTAGGTGCCTTCCTTGGCCTGCTATAGGCGTAAAACTGTTTATTTTTTAAATGTTTGGCGGCCCATACTGAAAGCGCCCTTCCATCGACCGCTACGAAATTTTGCAGGCTTGTTTGTATGGATGAGTTCTACAAACGTTCGAAATTTCGGCTAAATCGGACGACAAAAAAGGGAGTTATTATGGGTCAAAATATTGGATATTCTTCACCAACTTTGGACTGCTTATTTGAGCCAAATGCGACCTTCACCGATCGGACTGAAATTGGTGCCAGATGAAAGGCCTGGGGCAATGGGTCTCTGGGGCCACTTGCCCAAAAATTCTGAAAGCCTCGTTTTCGAGTTCTAGCCATTGAAAGTTGATATTTACCGATGTTTGACCCCTAATAACTTGCTAACGGAAAGACCGAATTTTCTGAAAAATAGCATGCAATGTTTGTATGGTCCTAGAGTGTCTTTGGGCACCGATTTCAATCGGATCGGTGAAGGTCACCTTTTGTCATTTTCAATCTCTTTGTTCATCAGACGACACCAACAGACACACTTCCAGTCCTTATATCTCCACGTGTATTGCATGCAGCGCACTACTATTTGGCCCAAACATGTACCTTCCTAAGACCTATAAACCTTATAAAAAGCGCACCTGTTCGAATCGAATTAATAGAGTTATTACGGTTTTACCGATTTCCCGCCTTAATTTCCATAGGATGCAATGTAAAATTGTTGACCCTTTTTCACCATGACGCCTTTCCCCGATTCCCTTGACTACCCTTTACGTCTGTAGGTATTATTAATCTGCGCATGCGCATATGTTTGCAGCACCGTAGGTGCCTTCCTTGGCCTGCTATAGGCGTAAAACTGTTTATTTTTTAAATGTTTGGCGGCCCATACTGAAAGCGCCCTTCCATCGACCGCTACGAAATTTTGCAGGCTTGTTTGTATGGATGAGTTCTACAAACGTTCGAAATTTCGGCTAAATCGGACGACAAAAAAGGGAGTTATTATGGGTCAAAATATTGGATATTCTTCACCAACTTTGGACTGCTTATTTGAGCCAAATGCGACCTTCACCGATCGGACTGAAATTGGTGCCAGATGAAAGGCCTGGGGCAATGGGTCTCTGGGGCCACTTGCCCAAAAATTCTGAAAGCCTCGTTTTCGAGTTCTAGCCATTGAAAGTTGATATTTACCAATGTTTGACCCCTAATAACTTGCTAACGGAAAGACCGAATTTTCTGAAAAATAGCATGCAATGTTTGTATGGTCCTAGAGTGTCTTTGGGCACCGATTTCAATCGGATCGGTGAAGGTCACCTTTTGTCATTTTCAATCTCTTTGTTCATCAGACGACACCAACAGACACACTTCCAGTCCTTATATCTCCACGTGTATTGCATGCAGCGCACTACTATTTGGCCCAAACATGTACCTTCCTAAGACCTATAAACCTTATAAAAAGCGCACCTGTTTGAATCGAATTAATAGAGTTATTACGGTTTTACCGATTTCCCGCCTTAATTTCCATAGGATGCAATGTAAAATTGTTGACCCTTTTTCACCATGACGCCTTTCCCCGATTCCCTTGACTACCCTTTACGTCTGTAGGTATTATTAATCTGCGCATGCGCATATGTTTGCAGCACCGTAGGTGCCTTCCTTGGCCTGCTATAGGCGTAAAACTGTTTATTTTTTAAATGTTTGGCGGCCCATACTGAAAGCGCCCTTCCATCGACCGCTACGAAATTTTGCAGGCTTGTTTGTATGGATGAGTTCTACAAACGTTCGAAATTTCGGCTAAATCGGACGACAAATAAGGGAGTTATTAAGGGTCAAAATATTGGATATTCTTCACCAACTTTGGACTGCTTATTTGAGCCAAATGCGACCTTCACCGATCGGACTGAAATTGGTGCCAGATGAAAGGCCTGGGGCAATGGGTCTCTGGGGCCACTTGCCCAAAAATTCTGAAAGCCTCGTTTTCGAGTTCTAGCCATTGAAAGTTGATATTTACCGATGTTTGACCCCTAATAACTTGCTAACGGAAAGACCGAATTTTCTGAAAAATAGCATGCAATGTTTGTATGGTCCTAGAGTGTCTTTGGGCACCGATTTCAATCGGATCGGTGAAGGTCACCTTTTGTCATTTTCAATCTCTTTGTTCATCAGACGACACCAACAGACACACTTCCAGTCCTTATATCTCCACGTGTATTGCATGCAGCGCACTACTATTTGGCCCAAACATGTACCTTCCTAAGACCTATAAACCTTATAAAAAGCGCACCTGTTCGAATCGAATTAATAGAGTTATTACGGTTTTACCGATTTCCCGCCTTAATTTCCATAGGATGCAATGTAAAATTGTTGACCCTTTTTCACCATGACGCCTTTCCCCGATTCCCTTGACTACCCTTTACGTCTGTAGGTATTATTAATCTGCGCATGCGCATATGTTTGCAGCACCGTAGGTGCCTTCCTTGGCCTGCTATAGGCGTAAAACTGTTTATTTTTTAAATGTTTGGCGGCCCATACTGAAAGCGCCCTTCCATCGACCGCTACGAAATTTTGCAGGCTTGTTTGTATGGATAAGTTCTACAAACGTTCGAAATTTCGGCTAAATCGGACGACAAATAAGGGAGTTATTAAGGGTCAAAATATTGGATATTCTTCACCAACTTTGGACTGCTTATTTGAGCCAAATGCGACCTTCACCGATCGGACTGAAATTGGTGCCAGATGAAAGGCCTGGGGCAATGGGTCTCTGGGGCCACTTGCCCAAAAATTCTGAAAGCCTCGTTTTCGAGTTCTAGCCATTGAAAGTTGATATTTACCAATGTTTGACCCCTAATAACTTGCTAACGGAAAGACCGAATTTTCTGAAAAATAGCATGCAATGTTTGTATGGTCCTAGAGTGTCTTTGGGCACCGATTTCAATCGGATCGGTGAAGGTCACCTTTTGTCATTTTCAATCTCTTTGTTCATCAGACGACACCAACAGACACACTTCCAGTCCTTATATCTCCACGTGTATTGCATGCAGCGCACTACTATTTGGCCCAAACATGTACCTTCCTAAGACCTATAAACCTTATAAAAAGCGCACCTGTTCGAATCGAATTAATAGAGTTATTACGGTTTTACCGATTTCCCGCCTTAATTTCCATAGGATGCAATGTAAAATTGTTGACCCTTTTTCACCATGACGCCTTTCCCCGATTCCCTTGACTACCCTTTACGTCTGTAGGTATTATTAATCTGCGCATGCGCATATGTTTGCAGCACCGTAGGTGCCTTCCTTGGCCTGCTATAGGCGTAAAACTGTTTATTTTTTAAATGTTTGGCGGCCCATACTGAAAGCGCCCTTCCATCGACCGCTACGAAATTTTGCAGGCTTGTTTGTATGGATGAGTTATACAAACGTTCGAAATTTCGGCTAAATCGGACGACAAAAAAGGGAGTTATTATGGGTCAAAATATTGGATATTCTTCACCAACTTTGGACTGCTTATTTGAGCCAAATGCGACCTTCACCGATCGGACTGAAATTGGTGCCAGATGAAAGGCCTGGGGCAATGGGTCTCTGGGGCCACTTGCCCAAAAATTCTGAAAGCCTCGTTTTCGAGTTCTAGCCATTGAAAGTTGATATTTACCAATGTTTGACCCCTAATAACTTGCTAACGGAAAGACCGAATTTTCTGAAAAATAGCATGCAATGTTTGTATGGTCCTAGAGTGTCTTTGGGCACCGATTTCAATCGGATCGGTGAAGGTCACCTTTTGTCATTTTCAATCTCTTTGTTCATCAGACGACACCAACAGACACACTTCCAGTCCTTATATCTCCACGTGTATTGCATGCAGCGCACTACTATTTGGCCCAAACATGTACCTTCCTAAGACCTATAAACCTTATAAAAAGCGCACCTGTTCGAATCGAATTAATAGAGTTATTACGGTTTTACCGATTTCCCGCCTTAATTTCCATAGGATGCAATGTAAAATTGTTGACCCTTTTTCACCATGACGCCTTTCCCCGATTCCCTTGACTACCCTTTACGTCTGTAGGTATTATTAATCTGCGCATGCGCATATGTTTGCAGCACCGTAGGTGCCTTCCTTGGCCTGCTATAGGCGTAAAACTGTTTATTTTTTAAATGTTTGGCGGCCCATACTGAAAGCGCCCTTCCATCGACCGCTACGAAATTTTGCAGGCTTGTTTCTATGGATGAGTTCTACAAACGTTCGAAATTTCGGCTAAATCGGACGACAAAAAAGGGAGTTATTATGGGTCAAATATTGGATATTCTTCACCAACTTTGGACTGCTTATTTGAGCCAAATGCGACCTTCACCGATCGGACTGAAATTGGTGCCAGATGAAAGGCCTGGGGCAATGGGTCTCTGGGGCCACTTGCCCAAAAATTCTGAAAGCCTCGTTTTCGAGTTCTAGCCATTGAAAGTTGATATTTACCAATGTTTGACCCCTAATAACTTGCTAACGGAAAGACCGAATTTTCTGAAAAATAGCATGCAATGTTTGTATGGTCCTAGAGTGTCTTTGGGCACCGATTTCAATCGGATCGGTGAAGGTCACCTTTTGTCATTTTCAATCTCTTTGTTCATCAGACGACACCAACAGACACACTTCCAGTCCTTATATCTCCACGTGTATTGCATGCAGCGCACTACTATTTGGCCCAAACATGTACCTTCCTAAGACCTATAAACCTTATAAAAAGCGCACCTGTTTGAATCGAATTAATAGAGTTATTACGGTTTTACCGATTTCCCGCCTTAATTTCCATAGGATGCAATGTAAAATTGTTGACCCTTTTTCACCATGACGCCTTTCCCCGATTCCCTTGACTACCCTTTACGTCTGTAGGTATTATTAATCTGCGCATGCGCATATGTTTGCAGCACCGTAGGTGCCTTCCTTGGCCTGCTATAGGCGTAAAACTGTTTATTTTTTAAATGTTTGGCGGCCCATACTGAAAGCGCCCTTCCATCGACCGCTACGAAATTTTGCAGGCTTGTTTCTATGGATGAGTTCTACAAACGTTCGAAATTTCGGCTAAATCGGACGACAAATAAGGGAGTTATTAAGGGTCAAAATATTGGATATTCTTCACCAACTTTGGACTGCTTATTTGAGCCAAATGCGACCTTCACCGATCGGACTGAAATTGGTGCCAGATGAAAGGCCTGGGGCAATGGGTCTCTGGGGCCACTTGCCCAAAAATTCTGAAAGCCTCGTTTTCGAGTTCTAGCCATTGAAAGTTGATATTTACCAATGTTTGACCCCTAATAACTTGCTAACGGAAAGACCGAATTTTCTGAAAAATAGCATGCAATGTTTGTATGGTCCTAGAGTGTCTTTGGGCACCGATTTCAATCGGATCGGTGAAGGTCACCTTTTGTCATTTTCAATCTCTTTGTTCATCAGACGACACCAACAGACACACTTCCAGTCCTTATATCTCCACGTGTATTGCATGCAGCGCACTACTATTTGGCCCAAACATGTACCTTCCTAAGACCTATAAACCTTATAAAAAGCGCACCTGTTCGAATCGAATTAATAGAGTTATTACGGTTTTACCGATTTCCCGCCTTAATTTCCATAGGATGCAATGTAAAATTGTTGACCCTTTTTCACCATGACGCCTTTCCCCGATTCCCTTGACTACCCTTTACGTCTGTAGGTATTATTAATCTGCGCATGCGCATATGTTTGCAGCACCGTAGGTGCCTTCCTTGGCCTGCTATAGGCGTAAAACTGTTTATTTTTTAAATGTTTGGCGGCCCATACTGAAAGCGCCCTTCCATCGACCGCTACGAAATTTTGCAGGCTTGTTTGTATGGATGAGTTCTACAAACGTTCGAAATTTCGGCTAAATCGGACGACAAAAAAGGGAGTTATTATGGGTCAAAATATTGGATATTCTTCACCAACTTTGGACTGCTTATTTGAGCCAAATGCGACCTTCACCGATCGGACTGAAATTGGTGCCAGATGAAAGGCCTGGGGCAATGGGTCTCTGGGGCCACTTGCCCAAAAATTCTGAAAGCCTCGTTTTCGAGTTCTAGCCATTGAAAGTTGATATTTACCAATGTTTGACCCCTAATAACTTGCTAACGGAAAGACCGAATTTTCTGAAAAATAGCATGCAATGTTTGTATGGTCCTAGAGTGTCTTTGGGCACCGATTTCAATCGGATCGGTGAAGGTCACCTTTTGTCATTTTCAATCTCTTTGTTCATCAGACGACACCAACAGACACACTTCCAGTCCTTATATCTCCACGTGTATTGCATGCAGCGCACTACTATTTGGCCCAAACATGTACCTTCCTAAGACCTATAAACCTTATAAAAAGCGCACCTGTTCGAATCGAATTAATAGAGTTATTACGGTTTTACCGATTTCCCGCCTTAATTTCCATAGGATGCAATGTAAAATTGTTGACCCTTTTTCACCATGACGCCTTTCCCCGATTCCCTTGACTACCCTTTACGTCTGTAGGTATTATTAATCTGCGCATGCGCATATGTTTGCAGCACCGTAGGTGCCTTCCTTGGCCTGCTATAGGCGTAAAACTGTTTATTTTTTAAATGTTTGGCGGCCCATACTGAAAGCGCCCTTCCATCGACCGCTACGAAATTTTGCAGGCTTGTTTGTATGGATGTGTTCTACAAACGTTCGAAATTTCGGCTAAATCGGACGACAAAAAAGGGAGTTATTATGGGTCAAATATTGGATATTCTTCACCAACTTTGGACTGCTTATTTGAGCCAAATGCGACCTTCACCGATCGGACTGAAATTGGTGCCAGATGAAAGGCCTGGGGCAATGGGTCTCTGGGGCCACTTGCCCAAAAATTCTGAAAGCCTCGTTTTCGAGTTCTAGCCATTGAAAGTTGATATTTACCAATGTTTGACCCCTAATAACTTGCTAACGGAAAGACCGAATTTTCTGAAAAATAGCATGCAATGTTTGTATGGTCCTAGAGTGTCTTTGGGCACCGATTTCAATCGGATCGGTGAAGGTCACCTTTTGTCATTTTCAATCTCTTTGTTCATCAGACGACACCAACAGACACACTTCCAGTCCTTATATCTCCACGTGTATTGCATGCAGCGCACTACTATTTGGCCCAAACATGTACCTTCCTAAGACCTATAAACCTTATAAAAAGCGCACCTGTTTGAATCGAATTAATAGAGTTATTACGGTTTTACCGATTTCCCGCCTTAATTTCCATAGGATGCAATGTAAAATTGTTGACCCTTTTTCACCATGACGCCTTTCCCCGATTCCCTTGACTACCCTTTACGTCTGTAGGTATTATTAATCTGCGCATGCGCATATGTTTGCAGCACCGTAGGTGCCTTCCTTGGCCTGCTATAGGCGTAAAACTGTTTATTTTTTAAATGTTTGGCGGCCCATACTGAAAGCGCCCTTCCATCGACCGCTACGAAATTTTGCAGGCTTGTTTGTATGGATGAGTTCTACAAACGTTCGAAATTTCGGCTAAATCGGACGACAAATAAGGGAGTTATTAAGGGTCAAAATATTGGATATTCTTCACCAACTTTGGACTGCTTATTTGAGCCAAATGCGACCTTCACCGATCGGACTGAAATTGGTGCCAGATGAAAGGCCTGGGGCAATGGGTCTCTGGGGCCACTTGCCCAAAAATTCTGAAAGCCTCGTTTTCGAGTTCTAGCCATTGAAAGTTGATATTTACCAATGTTTGACCCCTAATAACTTGCTAACGGAAAGACCGAATTTTCTGAAAAATAGCATGCAATGTTTGTATGGTCCTAGAGTGTCTTTGGGCACCGATTTCAATCGGATCGGTGAAGGTCACCTTTTGTCATTTTCAATCTCTTTGTTCATCAGACGACACCAACAGACACACTTCCAGTCCTTATATCTCCACGTGTATTGCATGCAGCGCACTACTATTTGGCCCAAACATGTACCTTCCTAAGACCTATAAACCTTATAAAAAGCGCACCTGTTCGAATCGAATTAATAGAGTTATTACGGTTTTACCGATTTCCCGCCTTAATTTCCATAGGATGCAATGTAAAATTGTTGACCCTTTTTCACCATGACGCCTTTCCCCGATTCCCTTGACTACCCTTTACGTCTGTAGGTATTATTAATCTGCGCATGCGCATATGTTTGCAGCACCGTAGGTGCCTTCCTTGGCCTGCTATAGGCGTAAAACTGTTTATTTTTTAAATGTTTGGCGGCCCATACTGAAAGCGCCCTTCCATCGACCGCTACGAAATTTTGCAGGCTTGTTTGTATGGATGAGTTCTACAAACGTTCGAAATTTCGGCTAAATCGGACGACAAAAAAGGGAGTTATTATGGGTCAAAATATTGGATATTCTTCACCAACTTTGGACTGCTTATTTGAGCCAAATGCGACCTTCACCGATCGGACTGAAATTGGTGCCAGATGAAAGGCCTGGGGCAATGGGTCTCTGGGGCCACTTGCCCAAAAATTCTGAAAGCCTCGTTTTCGAGTTCTAGCCATTGAAAGTTGATATTTACCAATGTTTGACCCCTAATAACTTGCTAACGGAAAGACCGAATTTTCTGAAAAATAGCATGCAATGTTTGTATGGTCCTAGAGTGTCTTTGGGCACCGATTTCAATCGGATCGGTGAAGGTCACCTTTTGTCATTTTCAATCTCTTTGTTCATCAGACGACACCAACAGACACACTTCCAGTCCTTATATCTCCACGTGTATTGCATGCAGCGCACTACTATTTGGCCCAAACATGTACCTTCCTAAGACCTATAAACCTTATAAAAAGCGCACCTGTTCGAATCGAATTAATAGAGTTATTACGGTTTTACCGATTTCCCGCCTTAATTTCCATAGGATGCAATGTAAAATTGTTGACCCTTTTTCACCATGACGCCTTTCCCCGATTCCCTTGACTACCCTTTACGTCTGTAGGTATTATTAATCTGCGCATGCGCATATGTTTGCAGCACCGTAGGTGCCTTCCTTGGCCTGCTATAGGCGTAAAACTGTTTATTTTTTAAATGTTTGGCGGCCCATACTGAAAGCGCCCTTCCATCGACCGCTACGAAATTTTGCAGGCTTGTTTGTATGGATGAGTTCTACAAACGTTCGAAATTTCGGCTAAATCGGACGACAAAAAAGGGAGTTATTATGGGTCAAAATATTGGATATTCTTCACCAACTTTGGACTGCTTATTTGAGCCAAATGCGACCTTCACCGATCGGACTGAAATTGGTGCCAGATGAAAGGCCTGGGGCAATGGGTCTCTGGGGCCACTTGCCCAAAAATTCTGAAAGCCTCGTTTTCGAGTTCTAGCCATTGAAAGTTGATATTTACCAATGTTTGACCCCTAATAACTTGCTAACGGAAAGACCGAATTTTCTGAAAAATAGCATGCAATGTTTGTATGGTCCTAGAGTGTCTTTGGGCACCGATTTCAATCGGATCGGTGAAGGTCACCTTTTGTCATTTTCAATCTCTTTGTTCATCAGACGACACCAACAGACACACTTCCAGTCCTTATATCTCCACGTGTATTGCATGCAGCGCACTACTATTTGGCCCAAACATGTACCTTCCTAAGACCTATAAACCTTATAAAAAGCGCACCTGTTCGAATCGAATTAATAGAGTTATTACGGTTTTACCGATTTCCCGCCTTAATTTCCATAGGATGCAATGTAAAATTGTTGACCCTTTTTCACCATGACGCCTTTCCCCGATTCCCTTGACTACCCTTTACGTCTGTAGGTATTATTAATCTGCGCATGCGCATATGTTTGCAGCACCGTAGGTGCCTTCCTTGGCCTGCTATAGGCGTAAAACTGTTTATTTTTTAAATGTTTGGCGGCCCATACTGAAAGCGCCCTTCCATCGACCGCTACGAAATTTTGCAGGCTTGTTTGTATGGATAAGTTCTACAAACGTTCGAAATTTCGGCTAAATCGGACGACAAATAAGGGAGTTATTAAGGGTCAAAATATT
Organism: Anodontia alba; assembly: GCA_964016985.1. Lineage (NCBI taxonomy): Eukaryota > Metazoa > Mollusca > Bivalvia > Lucinida > Lucinidae > Anodontia > Anodontia alba. The sequence goes on from OZ024828.1 coordinate 100,942,679, forward strand.
GGATATTCTTCACCAACTTTGGACTGCTTATTTGAGCCAAATGCGACCTTCACCGATCGGACTGAAATTGGTGCCAGATGAAAGGCCTGGGGCAATGGGTCTCTGGGGCCACTTGCCCAAAAATTCTGAAAGCCTCGTTTTCGAGTTCTAGCCATTGAAAGTTGATATTTACCAATGTTTGACCCCTAATAACTTGCTAACGGAAAGACCGAATTTTCTGAAAAATAGCATGCAATGTTTGTATGGTCCTAGAGTGTCTTTGGGCACCGATTTCAATCGGATCGGTGAAGGTCACCTTTTGTCATTTTCAATCTCTTTGTTCATCAGACGACACCAACAGACACACTTCCAGTCCTTATATCTCCACGTGTATTGCATGCAGCGCACTACTATTTGGCCCAAACATGTACCTTCCTAAGACCTATAAACCTTATAAAAAGCGCACCTGTTCGAATCGAATTAATAGAGTTATTACGGTTTTACCGATTTCCCGCCTTAATTTCCATAGGATGCAATGTAAAATTGTTGACCCTTTTTCACCATGACGCCTTTCCCCGATTCCCTTGACTACCCTTTACGTCTGTAGGTATTATTAATCTGCGCATGCGCATATGTTTGCAGCACCGTAGGTGCCTTCCTTGGCCTGCTATAGGCGTAAAACTGTTTATTTTTTAAATGTTTGGCGGCCCATACTGAAAGCGCCCTTCCATCGACCGCTACGAAATTTTGCAGGCTTGTTTGTATGGATGAGTTCTACAAACGTTCGAAATTTCGGCTAAATCGGACGACAAAAAAGGGAGTTATTATGGGTCAAAATATTGGATATTCTTCACCAACTTTGGACTGCTTATTTGAGCCAAATGCGACCTTCACCGATCGGACTGAAATTGGTGCCAGATGAAAGGCCTGGGGCAATGGGTCTCTGGGGCCACTTGCCCAAAAATTCTGAAAGCCTCGTTTTCGAGTTCTAGCCATTGAAAGTTGATATTTACCAATGTTTGACCCCTAATAACTTGCTAACGGAAAGACCGAATTTTCTGAAAAATAGCATGCAATGTTTGTATGGTCCTAGAGTGTCTTTGGGCACCGATTTCAATCGGATCGGTGAAGGTCACCTTTTGTCATTTTCAATCTCTTTGTTCATCAGACGACACCAACAGACACACTTCCAGTCCTTATATCTCCACGTGTATTGCATGCAGCGCACTACTATTTGGCCCAAACATGTACCTTCCTAAGACCTATAAACCTTATAAAAAGCGCACCTGTTCGAATCGAATTAATAGAGTTATTACGGTTTTACCGATTTCCCGCCTTAATTTCCATAGGATGCAATGTAAAATTGTTGACCCTTTTTCACCATGACGCCTTTCCCCGATTCCCTTGACTACCCTTTACGTCTGTAGGTATTATTAATCTGCGCATGCGCATATGTTTGCAGCACCGTAGGTGCCTTCCTTGGCCTGCTATAGGCGTAAAACTGTTTATTTTTTAAATGTTTGGCGGCCCATACTGAAAGCGCCCTTCCATCGACCGCTACGAAATTTTGCAGGCTTGTTTGTATGGATGAGTTCTACAAACGTTCGAAATTTCGGCTAAATCGGACGACAAAAAAGGGAGTTATTATGGGTCAAAATATTGGATATTCTTCACCAACTTTGGACTGCTTATTTGAGCCAAATGCGACCTTCACCGATCGGACTGAAATTGGTGCCAGATGAAAGGCCTGGGGCAATGGGTCTCTGGGGCCACTTGCCCAAAAATTCTGAAAGCCTCGTTTTCGAGTTCTAGCCATTGAAAGTTGATATTTACCAATGTTTGACCCCTAATAACTTGCTAACGGAAAGACCGAATTTTCTGAAAAATAGCATGCAATGTTTGTATGGTCCTAGAGTGTCTTTGGGCACCGATTTCAATCGGATCGGTGAAGGTCACCTTTTGTCATTTTCAATCTCTTTGTTCATCAGACGACACCAACAGACACACTTCCAGTCCTTATATCTCCACGTGTATTGCATGCAGCGCACTACTATTTGGCCCAAACATGTACCTTCCTAAGACCTATAAACCTTATAAAAAGCGCACCTGTTTGAATCGAATTAATAGAGTTATTACGGTTTTACCGATTTCCCGCCTTAATTTCCATAGGATGCAATGTAAAATTGTTGACCCTTTTTCACCATGACGCCTTTCCCCGATTCCCTTGACTACCCTTTACGTCTGTAGGTATTATTAATCTGCGCATGCGCATATGTTTGCAGCACCGTAGGTGCCTTCCTTGGCCTGCTATAGGCGTAAAACTGTTTATTTTTTAAATGTTTGGCGGCCCATACTGAAAGCGCCCTTCCATCGACCGCTACGAAATTTTGCAGGCTTGTTTGTATGGATGAGTTCTACAAACGTTCGAAATTTCGGCTAAATCGGACGACAAATAAGGGAGTTATTAAGGGTCAAAATATTGGATATTCTTCACCAACTTTGGACTGCTTATTTGAGCCAAATGCGACCTTCACCGATCGGACTGAAATTGGTGCCAGATGAAAGGCCTGGGGCAATGGGTCTCTGGGGCCACTTGCCCAAAAATTCTGAAAGCCTCGTTTTCGAGTTCTAGCCATTGAAAGTTGATATTTACCGATGTTTGACCCCTAATAACTTGCTAACGGAAAGACCGAATTTTCTGAAAAATAGCATGCAATGTTTGTATGGTCCTAGAGTGTCTTTGGGCACCGATTTCAATCGGATCGGTGAAGGTCACCTTTTGTCATTTTCAATCTCTTTGTTCATCAGACGACACCAACAGACACACTTCCAGTCCTTATATCTCCACGTGTATTGCATGCAGCGCACTACTATTTGGCCCAAACATGTACCTTCCTAAGACCTATAAACCTTATAAAAAGCGCACCTGTTCGAATCGAATTAATAGAGTTATTACGGTTTTACCGATTTCCCGCCTTAATTTCCATAGGATGCAATGTAAAATTGTTGACCCTTTTTCACCATGACGCCTTTCCCCGATTCCCTTGACTACCCTTTACGTCTGTAGGTATTATTAATCTGCGCATGCGCATATGTTTGCAGCACCGTAGGTGCCTTCCTTGGCCTGCTATAGGCGTAAAACTGTTTATTTTTTAAATGTTTGGCGGCCCATACTGAAAGCGCCCTTCCATCGACCGCTACGAAATTTTGCAGGCTTGTTTGTATGGATAAGTTCTACAAACGTTCGAAATTTCGGCTAAATCGGACGACAAATAAGGGAGTTATTAAGGGTCAAAATATTGGATATTCTTCACCAACTTTGGACTGCTTATTTGAGCCAAATGCGACCTTCACCGATCGGACTGAAATTGGTGCCAGATGAAAGGCCTGGGGCAATGGGTCTCTGGGGCCACTTGCCCAAAAATTCTGAAAGCCTCGTTTTCGAGTTCTAGCCATTGAAAGTTGATATTTACCAATGTTTGACCCCTAATAACTTGCTAACGGAAAGACCGAATTTTCTGAAAAATAGCATGCAATGTTTGTATGGTCCTAGAGTGTCTTTGGGCACCGATTTCAATCGGATCGGTGAAGGTCACCTTTTGTCATTTTCAATCTCTTTGTTCATCAGACGACACCAACAGACACACTTCCAGTCCTTATATCTCCACGTGTATTGCATGCAGCGCACTACTATTTGGCCCAAACATGTACCTTCCTAAGACCTATAAACCTTATAAAAAGCGCACCTGTTCGAATCGAATTAATAGAGTTATTACGGTTTTACCGATTTCCCGCCTTAATTTCCATAGGATGCAATGTAAAATTGTTGACCCTTTTTCACCATGACGCCTTTCCCCGATTCCCTTGACTACCCTTTACGTCTGTAGGTATTATTAATCTGCGCATGCGCATATGTTTGCAGCACCGTAGGTGCCTTCCTTGGCCTGCTATAGGCGTAAAACTGTTTATTTTTTAAATGTTTGGCGGCCCATACTGAAAGCGCCCTTCCATCGACCGCTACGAAATTTTGCAGGCTTGTTTGTATGGATGAGTTCTACAAACGTTCGAAATTTCGGCTAAATCGGACGACAAAAAAGGGAGTTATTATGGGTCAAAATATTGGATATTCTTCACCAACTTTGGACTGCTTATTTGAGCCAAATGCGACCTTCACCGATCGGACTGAAATTGGTGCCAGATGAAAGGCCTGGGGCAATGGGTCTCTGGGGCCACTTGCCCAAAAATTCTGAAAGCCTCGTTTTCGAGTTCTAGCCATTGAAAGTTGATATTTACCAATGTTTGACCCCTAATAACTTGCTAACGGAAAGACCGAATTTTCTGAAAAATAGCATGCAATGTTTGTATGGTCCTAGAGTGTCTTTGGGCACCGATTTCAATCGGATCGGTGAAGGTCACCTTTTGTCATTTTCAATCTCTTTGTTCATCAGACGACACCAACAGACACACTTCCAGTCCTTATATCTCCACGTGTATTGCATGCAGCGCACTACTATTTGGCCCAAACATGTACCTTCCTAAGACCTATAAACCTTATAAAAAGCGCACCTGTTCGAATCGAATTAATAGAGTTATTACGGTTTTACCGATTTCCCGCCTTAATTTCCATAGGATGCAATGTAAAATTGTTGACCCTTTTTCACCATGACGCCTTTCCCCGATTCCCTTGACTACCCTTTACGTCTGTAGGTATTATTAATCTGCGCATGCGCATATGTTTGCAGCACCGTAGGTGCCTTCCTTGGCCTGCTATAGGCGTAAAACTGTTTATTTTTTAAATGTTTGGCGGCCCATACTGAAAGCGCCCTTCCATCGACCGCTACGAAATTTTGCAGGCTTGTTTGTATGGATAAGTTCTACAAACGTTCGAAATTTCGGCTAAATCGGACGACAAATAAGGGAGTTATTAAGGGTCAAAATATTGGATATTCTTCACCAACTTTGGACTGCTTATTTGAGCCAAATGCGACCTTCACCGATCGGACTGAAATTGGTGCCAGATGAAAGGCCTGGGGCAATGGGTCTCTGGGGCCACTTGCCCAAAAATTCTGAAAGCCTCGTTTTCGAGTTCTAGCCATTGAAAGTTGATATTTACCAATGTTTGACCCCTAATAACTTGCTAACGGAAAGACCGAATTTTCTGAAAAATAGCATGCAATGTTTGTATGGTCCTAGAGTGTCTTTGGGCACCGATTTCAATCGGATCGGTGAAGGTCACCTTTTGTCATTTTCAATCTCTTTGTTCATCAGACGACACCAACAGACACACTTCCAGTCCTTATATCTCCACGTGTATTGCATGCAGCGCACTACTATTTGGCCCAAACATGTACCTTCCTAAGACCTATAAACCTTATAAAAAGCGCACCTGTTCGAATCGAATTAATAGAGTTATTACGGTTTTACCGATTTCCCGCCTTAATTTCCATAGGATGCAATGTAAAATTGTTGACCCTTTTTCACCATGACGCCTTTCCCCGATTCCCTTGACTACCCTTTACGTCTGTAGGTATTATTAATCTGCGCATGCGCATATGTTTGCAGCACCGTAGGTGCCTTCCTTGGCCTGCTATAGGCGTAAAACTGTTTATTTTTTAAATGTTTGGCGGCCCATACTGAAAGCGCCCTTCCATCGACCGCTACGAAATTTTGCAGGCTTGTTTGTATGGATGAGTTCTACAAACGTTCGAAATTTCGGCTAAATCGGACGACAAAAAAGGGAGTTATTATGGGTCAAAATATTGGATATTCTTCACCAACTTTGGACTGCTTATTTGAGCCAAATGCGACCTTCACCGATCGGACTGAAATTGGTGCCAGATGAAAGGCCTGGGGCAATGGGTCTCTGGGGCCACTTGCCCAAAAATTCTGAAAGCCTCGTTTTCGAGTTCTAGCCATTGAAAGTTGATATTTACCAATGTTTGACCCCTAATAACTTGCTAACGGAAAGACCGAATTTTCTGAAAAATAGCATGCAATGTTTGTATGGTCCTAGAGTGTCTTTGGGCACCGATTTCAATCGGATCGGTGAAGGTCACCTTTTGTCATTTTCAATCTCTTTGTTCATCAGACGACACCAACAGACACACTTCCAGTCCTTATATCTCCACGTGTATTGCATGCAGCGCACTACTATTTGGCCCAAACATGTACCTTCCTAAGACCTATAAACCTTATAAAAAGCGCACCTGTTCGAATCGAATTAATAGAGTTATTACGGTTTTACCGATTTCCCGCCTTAATTTCCATAGGATGCAATGTAAAATTGTTGACCCTTTTTCACCATGACGCCTTTCCCCGATTCCCTTGACTACCCTTTACGTCTGTAGGTATTATTAATCTGCGCATGCGCATATGTTTGCAGCACCGTAGGTGCCTTCCTTGGCCTGCTATAGGCGTAAAACTGTTTATTTTTTAAATGTTTGGCGGCCCATACTGAAAGCGCCCTTCCATCGACCGCTACGAAATTTTGCAGGCTTGTTTGTATGGATGAGTTCTACAAACGTTCGAAATTTCGGCTAAATCGGACGACAAAAAAGGGAGTTATTATGGGTCAAAATATTGGATATTCTTCACCAACTTTGGACTGCTTATTTGAGCCAAATGCGACCTTCACCGATCGGACTGAAATTGGTGCCAGATGAAAGGCCTGGGGCAATGGGTCTCTGGGGCCACTTGCCCAAAAATTCTGAAAGCCTCGTTTTCGAGTTCTAGCCATTGAAAGTTGATATTTACCAATGTTTGACCCCTAATAACTTGCTAACGGAAAGACCGAAATTTCTGAAAAATAGCATGAAATGTTTGTATGGTCCTAGAGTGTCTTTGGGCACCGATTTCAATCGGATCGGTGAAGGTCACCTTTTGTCATTTTCAATCTCTTTGTTCATCAGACGACACCAACAGACACACTTCCAGTCCTTATATCTCCACGTGTATTGCATGCAGCGCACTACTATTTGGCCCAAACATGTACCTTCCTAAGACCTATAAACCTTATAAAAAGCGCACCTGTTTGAATCGAATTAATAGAGTTATTACGGTTTTACCGATTTCCCGCCTTAATTTCCATAGGATGCAATGTAAAATTGTTGACCCTTTTTCACCATGACGCCTTTCCCCGATTCCCTTGACTACCCTTTACGTCTGTAGGTATTATTAATCTGCGCATGCGCATATGTTTGCAGCACCGTAGGTGCCTTCCTTGGCCTGCTATAGGCGTAAAACTGTTTATTTTTTAAATGTTTGGCGGCCCATACTGAAAGCGCCCTTCCATCGACCGCTACGAAATTTTGCAGGCTTGTTTGTATGGATGAGTTCTACAAACGTTCGAAATTTCGGCTAAATCGGACGACAAATAAGGGAGTTATTAAGGGTCAAAATATTGGATATTCTTCACTAACTTTGGACTGCTTATTTGAGCCAAATGCGACCTTCACCGATCGGACTGAAATTGGTGCCAGATGAAAGGCCTGGGGCAATGGGTCTCTGGGGCCACTTGCCCAAAAATTCTGAAAGCCTCGTTTTCGAGTTCTAGCCATTGAAAGTTGATATTTACCGATGTTTGACCCCTAATAACTTGCTAACGGAAAGACCGAATTTTCTGAAAAATAGCATGCAATGTTTGTATGGTCCTAGAGTGTCTTTGGGCACCGATTTCAATCGGATCGGTGAAGGTCACCTTTTGTCATTTTCAATCTCTTTGTTCATCAGACGACACCAACAGACACACTTCCAGTCCTTATATCTCCACGTGTATTGCATGCAGCGCACTACTATTTGGCCCAAACATGTACCTTCCTAAGACCTATAAACCTTATAAAAAGCGCACCTGTTCGAATCGAATTAATAGAGTTATTACGGTTTTACCGATTTCCCGCCTTAATTTCCATAGGATGCAATGTAAAATTGTTGACCCTTTTTCACCATGACGCCTTTCCCCGATTCCCTTGACTACCCTTTACGTCTGTAGGTATTATTAATCTGCGCATGCGCATATGTTTGCAGCACCGTAGGTGCCTTCCTTGGCCTGCTATAGGCGTAAAACTGTTTATTTTTTAAATGTTTGGCGGCCCATACTGAAAGCGCCCTTCCATCGACCGCTACGACATTTTGCAGGCTTGTTTGTATGGATAAGTTCTACAAACGTTCGAAATTTCGGCTAAATCGGACGACAAATAAGGGAGTTATTAAGGGTCAAAATATTGGATATTCTTCACCAACTTTGGACTGCTTATTTGAGCCAAATGCGACCTTCACCGATCGGACTGAAATTGGTGCCAGATGAAAGGCCTGGGGCAATGGGTCTCTGGGGCCACTTGCCCAAAAATTCTGAAAGCCTCGTTTTCGAGTTCTAGCCATTGAAAGTTGATATTTACCAATGTTTGACCCCTAATAACTTGCTAACGGAAAGACCGAATTTTCTGAAAAATAGCATGCAATGTTTGTATGGTCCTAGAGTGTCTTTGGGCACCGATTTCAATCGGATCGGTGAAGGTCACCTTTTGTCATTTTCAATCTCTTTGTTCATCAGACGACACCAACAGACACACTTCCAGTCCTTATATCTCCACGTGTATTGCATGCAGCGCACTACTATTTGGCCCAAACATGTACCTTCCTAAGACCTATAAACCTTATAAAAAGCGCACCTGTTCGAATCGAATTAATAGAGTTATTACGGTTTTACCGATTTCCCGCCTTAATTTCCATAGGATGCAATGTAAAATTGTTGACCCTTTTTCACCATGACGCCTTTCCCCGATTCCCTTGACTACCCTTTACGTCTGTAGGTATTATTAATCTGCGCATGCGCATATGTTTGCAGCACCGTAGGTGCCTTCCTTGGCCTGCTATAGGCGTAAAACTGTTTATTTTTTAAATGTTTGGCGGCCCATACTGAAAGCGCCCTTCCATCGACCGCTACGAAATTTTGCAGGCTTGTTTGTATGGATGAGTTCTACAAACGTTCGAAATTTCGGCTAAATCGGACGACAAAAAAGGGAGTTATTATGGGTCAAAATATTGGATATTCTTCACCAACTTTGGACTGCTTATTTGAGCCAAATGCGACCTTCACCGATCGGACTGAAATTGGTGCCAGATGAAAGGCCTGGGGCAATGGGTCTCTGGGGCCACTTGCCCAAAAATTCTGAAAGCCTCGTTTTCGAGTTCTAGCCATTGAAAGTTGATATTTACCAATGTTTGACCCCTAATAACTTGCTAACGGAAAGACCGAATTTTCTGAAAAATAGCATGCAATGTTTGTATGGTCCTAGAGTGTCTTTGGGCACCGATTTCAATCGGATCGGTGAAGGTCACCTTTTGTCATTTTCAATCTCTTTGTTCATCAGACGACACCAACAGACACACTTCCAGTCCTTATATCTCCACGTGTATTGCATGCAGCGCACTACTATTTGGCCCAAACATGTACCTTCCTAAGACCTATAAACCTTATAAAAAGCGCACCTGTTCGAATCGAATTAATAGAGTTATTACGGTTTTACCGATTTCCCGCCTTAATTTCCATAGGATGCAATGTAAAATTGTTGACCCTTTTTCACCATGACGCCTTTCCCCGATTCCCTTGACTACCCTTTACGTCTGTAGGTATTATTAATCTGCGCATGCGCATATGTTTGCAGCACCGTAGGTGCCTTCCTTGGCCTGCTATAGGCGTAAAACTGTTTATTTTTTAAATGTTTGGCGGCCCATACTGAAAGCGCCCTTCCATCGACCGCTACGAAATTTTGCAGGCTTGTTTGTATGGATGAGTTCTACAAACGTTCGAAATTTCGGCTAAATCGGACGACAAAAAAGGGAGTTATTATGGGTCAAATATTGGATATTCTTCACCAACTTTGGACTGCTTATTTGAGCCAAATGCGACCTTCACCGATCGGACTGAAATTGGTGCCAGATGAAAGGCCTGGGGCAATGGGTCTCTGGGGCCACTTGCCCAAAAATTCTGAAAGCCTCGTTTTCGAGTTCTAGCCATTGAAAGTTGATATTTACCGATGTTTGACCCCTAATAACTTGCTAACGGAAAGACCGAATTTTCTGAAAAATAGCATGCAATGTTTGTATGGTCCTAGAGTGTCTTTGGGCACCGATTTCAATCGGATCGGTGAAGGTCACCTTTTGTCATTTTCAATCTCTTTGTTCATCAGACGACACCAACAGACACACTTCCAGTCCTTATATCTCCACGTGTATTGCATGCAGCGCACTACTATTTGGCCCAAACATGTACCTTCCTAAGACCTATAAACCTTATAAAAAGCGCACCTGTTCGAATCGAATTAATAGAGTTATTACGGTTTTACCGATTTCCCGCCTTAATTTCCATAGGATGCAATGTAAAATTGTTGACCCTTTTTCACCATGACGCCTTTCCCCGATTCCCTTGACTACCCTTTACGTCTGTAGGTATTATTAATCTGCGCATGCGCATATGTTTGCAGCACCGTAGGTGCCTTCCTTGGCCTGCTATAGGCGTAAAACTGTTTATTTTTTAAATGTTTGGCGGCCCATACTGAAAGCGCCCTTCCATCGACCGCTACGAAATTTTGCAGGCTTGTTTGTATGGATAAGTTCTACAAACGTTCGAAATTTCGGCTAAATCGGACGACAAATAAGGGAGTTATTAAGGGTCAAAATATTGGATATTCTTCACCAACTTTGGACTGCTTATTTGAGCCAAATGCGACCTTCACCGATCGGACTGAAATTGGTGCCAGATGAAAGGCCTGGGGCAATGGGTCTCTGGGGCCACTTGCCCAAAAATTCTGAAAGCCTCGTTTTCGAGTTCTAGCCATTGAAAGTTGATATTTACCAATGTTTGACCCCTAATAACTTGCTAACGGAAAGACCGAATTTTCTGAAAAATAGCATGCAATGTTTGTATGGTCCTAGAGTGTCTTTGGGCACCGATTTCAATCGGATCGGTGAAGGTCACCTTTTGTCATTTTCAATCTCTTTGTTCATCAGACGACACCAACAGACACACTTCCAGTCCTTATATCTCCACGTGTATTGCATGCAGCGCACTACTATTTGGCCCAAACATGTACCTTCCTAAGACCTATAAACCTTATAAAAAGCGCACCTGTTTGAATCGAATTAATAGAGTTATTACGGTTTTACCGATTTCCCGCCTTAATTTCCATAGGATGCAATGTAAAATTGTTGACCCTTTTTCACCATGACGCCTTTCCCCGATTCCCTTGACTACCCTTTACGTCTGTAGGTATTATTAATCTGCGCATGCGCATATGTTTGCAGCACCGTAGGTGCCTTCCTTGGCCTGCTATAGGCGTAAAACTGTTTATTTTTTAAATGTTTGGCGGCCCATACTGAAAGCGCCCTTCCATCGACCGCTACGAAATTTTGCAGGCTTGTTTGTATGGATGAGTTCTACAAACGTTCGAAATTTCGGCTAAATCGGACGACAAAAAAGGGAGTTATTATGGGTCAAAATATTGGATATTCTTCACCAACTTTGGACTGCTTATTTGAGCCAAATGCGACCTTCACCGATCGGACTGAAATTGGTGCCAGATGAAAGGCCTGGGGCAATGGGTCTCTGGGGCCACTTGCCCAAAAATTCTGAAAGCCTCGTTTTCGAGTTCTAGCCATTGAAAGTTGATATTTACCAATGTTTGACCCCTAATAACTTGCTAACGGAAAGACCGAATTTTCTGAAAAATAGCATGCAATGTTTGTATGGTCCTAGAGTGTCTTTGGGCACCGATTTCAATCGGATCGGTGAAGGTCACCTTTTGTCATTTTCAATCTCTTTGTTCATTAGACGACACCAACAGACACACTTCCAGTCCTTATATCTCCACGTGTATTGCATGCAGCGCACTACTATTTGGCCCAAACATGTACCTTCCTAAGACCTATAAACCTTATAAAAAGCGCACCTGTTCGAATCGAATTAATAGAGTTATTACGGTTTTACCGATTTCCCGCCTTAATTTCCATAGGATGCAATGTAAAATTGTTGACCCTTTTTCACCATGACGCCTTTCCCCGATTCCCTTGACTACCCTTTACGTCTGTAGGTATTATTAATATGCGCATGCGCATATGTTTGCAGCACCGTAGGTGCCTTCCTTGGCCTGCTATAGGCGTAAAACTGTTTATTTTTTAAATGTTTGGCGGCCCATACTGAAAGCGCCCTTCCATCGACCGCTACGAAATTTTGCAGGCTTGTTTGTATGGATAAGTTCTACAAACGTTCGAAATTTCGGCTAAATCGGACGACAAAAAAGGGAGTTATTAAGGGTCAAAATATTGGATATTCTTCACCAACTTTGGACTGCTTATTTGAGCCAAATGCGACCTTCACCGATCGGACTGAAATTGGTGCCAGATGAAAGGCCTGGGGCAATGGGTCTCTGGGGCCACTTGCCCAAAAATTCTGAAAGCCTCGTTTTCGAGTTCTAGCCATTGAAAGTTGATATTTACCGATGTTTGACCCCTAATAACTTGCTAACGGAAAGACCGAATTTTCTGAAAAATAGCATGCAATGTTTGTATGGTCCTAGAGTGTCTTTGGGCACCGATTTCAATCGGATCGGTGAAGGTCACCTTTTGTCATTTTCAATCTCTTTGTTCATCAGACGACACCAACAGACACACTTCCAGTCCTTATATCTCCACGTGTATTGCATGCAGCGCACTACTATTTGGCCCAAACATGTACCTTCCTAAGACCTATAAACCTTATAAAAAGCGCACCTGTTCGAATCGAATTAATAGAGTTATTACGGTTTTACCGATTTCCCGCCTTAATTTCCATAGGATGCAATGTAAAATTGTTGACCCTTTTTCACCATGACGCCTTTCCCCGATTCCCTTGACTACCCTTTACGTCTGTAGGTATTATTAATCTGCGCATGCGCATATGTTTGCAGCACCGTAGGTGCCTTCCTTGGCCTGCTATAGGCGTAAAACTGTTTATTTTTTAAATGTTTGGCGGCCCATACTGAAAGCGCCCTTCCATCGACCGCTACGAAATTTTGCAGGCTTGTTTGTATGGATAAGTTCTACAAACGTTCGAAATTTCGGCTAAATCGGACGACAAATAAGGGAGTTATTAAGGGTCAAAATATTGGATATTCTTCACCAACTTTGGACTGCTTATTTGAGCCAAATGCGACCTTCACCGATCGGACTGAAATTGGTGCCAGATGAAAGGCCTGGGGCAATGGGTCTCTGGGGCCACTTGCCCAAAAATTCTGAAAGCCTCGTTTTCGAGTTCTAGCCATTGAAAGTTGATATTTACCAATGTTTGACCCCTAATAACTTGCTAACGGAAAGACCGAATTTTCTGAAAAATAGCATGCAATGTTTGTATGGTCCTAGAGTGTCTTTGGGCACCGATTTCAATCGGATCGGTGAAGGTCACCTTTTGTCATTTTCAATCTCTTTGTTCATCAGACGACACCAACAGACACACTTCCAGTCCTTATATCTCCACGTGTATTGCATGCAGCGCACTACTATTTGGCCCAAACATGTACCTTCCTAAGACCTATAAACCTTATAAAAAGCGCACCTGTTCGAATCGAATTAATAGAGTTATTACGGTTTTACCGATTTCCCGCCTTAATTTCCATAGGATGCAATGTAAAATTGTTGACCCTTTTTCACCATGACGCCTTTCCCCGATTCCCTTGACTACCCTTTACGTCTGTAGGTATTATTAATCTGCGCATGCGCATATGTTTGCAGCACCGTAGGTGCCTTCCTTGGCCTGCTATAGGCGTAAAACTGTTTATTTTTTAAATGTTTGGCGGCCCATACTGAAAGCGCCCTTCCATCGACCGCTACGAAATTTTGCAGGCTTGTTTGTATGGATGAGTTCTACAAACGTTCGAAATTTCGGCTAAATCGGACGACAAAAAAGGGAGTTATTATGGGTCAAAATATTGGATATTCTTCACCAACTTTGGACTGCTTATTTGAGCCAAATGCGACCTTCACCGATCGGACTGAAATTGGTGCCAGATGAAAGGCCTGGGGCAATGGGTCTCTGGGGCCACTTGCCCAAAAATTCTGAAAGCCTCGTTTTCGAGTTCTAGCCATTGAAAGTTGATATTTACCAATGTTTGACCCCTAATAACTTGCTAACGGAAAGACCGAATTTTCTGAAAAATAGCATGCAATGTTTGTATGGTCCTAGAGTGTCTTTGGGCACCGATTTCAATCGGATCGGTGAAGGTCACCTTTTGTCATTTTCAATCTCTTTGTTCATCAGACGACACCAACAGACACACTTCCAGTCCTTATATCTCCACGTGTATTGCATGCAGCGCACTACTATTTGGCCCAAACATGTACCTTCCTAAGACCTATAAACCTTATAAAAAGCGCACCTGTTCGAATCGAATTAATAGAGTTATTACGGTTTTACCGATTTCCCGCCTTAATTTCCATAGGATGCAATGTAAAATTGTTGACCCTTTTTCACCATGACGCCTTTCCCCGATTCCCTTGACTACCCTTTACGTCTGTAGGTATTATTAATCTGCGCATGCGCATATGTTTGCAGCACCGTAGGTGCCTTCCTTGGCCTGCTATAGGCGTAAAACTGTTTATTTTTTAAATGTTTGGCGGCCCATACTGAAAGCGCCCTTCCATCGACCGCTACGAAATTTTGCAGGCTTGTTTGTATGGATGTGTTCTACAAACGTTCGAAATTTCGGCTAAATCGGACGACAAAAAAGGGAGTTATTATGGGTCAAATATTGGATATTCTTCACCAACTTTGGACTGCTTATTTGAGCCAAATGCGACCTTCACCGATCGGACTGAAATTGGTGCCAGATGAAAGGCCTGGGGCAATGGGTCTCTGGGGCCACTTGCCCAAAAATTCTGAAAGCCTCGTTTTCGAGTTCTAGCCATTGAAAGTTGATATTTACCAATGTTTGACCCCTAATAACTTGCTAACGGAAAGACCGAATTTTCTGAAAAATAGCATGCAATGTTTGTATGGTCCTAGAGTGTCTTTGGGCACCGATTTCAATCGGATCGGTGAAGGTCACCTTTTGTCATTTTCAATCTCTTTGTTCATCAGACGACACCAACAGACACACTTCCAGTCCTTATATCTCCACGTGTATTGCATGCAGCGCACTACTATTTGGCCCAAACATGTACCTTCCTAAGACCTATAAACCTTATAAAAAGCGCACCTGTTCGAATCGAATTAATAGAGTTATTACGGTTTTACCGATTTCCCGCCTTAATTTCCATAGGATGCAATGTAAAATTGTTGACCCTTTTTCACCATGACGCCTTTCCCCGATTCCCTTGACTACCCTTTACGTCTGTAGGTATTATTAATCTGCGCATGCGCATATGTTTGCAGCACCGTAGGTGCCTTCCTTGGCCTGCTATAGGCGTAAAACTGTTTATTTTTTAAATGTTTGGCGGCCCATACTGAA
This sequence comes from Anodontia alba, assembly GCA_964016985.1. Taxonomy (NCBI): domain Eukaryota; kingdom Metazoa; phylum Mollusca; class Bivalvia; order Lucinida; family Lucinidae; genus Anodontia; species Anodontia alba. The sequence goes on from OZ024828.1 coordinate 100,958,134, forward strand.
AGCGCCCTTCCATCGACCGCTACGAAATTTTGCAGGCTTGTTTGTATGGATGAGTTCTACAAACGTTCGAAATTTCGGCTAAATCGGACGACAAATAAGGGAGTTATTAAGGGTCAAAATATTGGATATTCTTCACCAACTTTGGACTGCTTATTTGAGCCAAATGCGACCTTCACCGATCGGACTGAAATTGGTGCCAGATGAAAGGCCTGGGGCAATGGGTCTCTGGGGCCACTTGCCCAAAAATTCTGAAAGCCTCGTTTTCGAGTTCTAGCCATTGAAAGTTGATATTTACCAATGTTTGACCCCTAATAACTTGCTAACGGAAAGACCGAATTTTCTGAAAAATAGCATGCAATGTTTGTATGGTCCTAGAGTGTCTTTGGGCACCGATTTCAATCGGATCGGTGAAGGTCACCTTTTGTCATTTTCAATCTCTTTGTTCATCAGACGACACCAACAGACACACTTCCAGTCCTTATATCTCCACGTGTATTGCATGCAGCGCACTACTATTTGGCCCAAACATGTACCTTCCTAAGACCTATAAACCTTATAAAAAGCGCACCTGTTCGAATCGAATTAATAGAGTTATTACGGTTTTACCGATTTCCCGCCTTAATTTCCATAGGATGCAATGTAAAATTGTTGACCCTTTTTCACCATGACGCCTTTCCCCGATTCCCTTGACTACCCTTTACGTCTGTAGGTATTATTAATCTGCGCATGCGCATATGTTTGCAGCACCGTAGGTGCCTTCCTTGGCCTGCTATAGGCGTAAAACTGTTTATTTTTTAAATGTTTGGCGGCCCATACTGAAAGCGCCCTTCCATCGACCGCTACGAAATTTTGCAGGCTTGTTTGTATGGATGAGTTCTACAAACGTTCGAAATTTCGGCTAAATCGGACGACAAAAAAGGGAGTTATTATGGGTCAAAATATTGGATATTCTTCACCAACTTTGGACTGCTTATTTGAGCCAAATGCGACCTTCACCGATCGGACTGAAATTGGTGCCAGATGAAAGGCCTGGGGCAATGGGTCTCTGGGGCCACTTGCCCAAAAATTCTGAAAGCCTCGTTTTCGAGTTCTAGCCATTGAAAGTTGATATTTACCAATGTTTGACCCCTAATAACTTGCTAACGGAAAGACCGAATTTTCTGAAAAATAGCATGCAATGTTTGTATGGTCCTAGAGTGTCTTTGGGCACCGATTTCAATCGGATCGGTGAAGGTCACCTTTTGTCATTTTCAATCTCTTTGTTCATCAGACGACACCAACAGACACACTTCCAGTCCTTATATCTCCACGTGTATTGCATGCAGCGCACTACTATTTGGCCCAAACATGTACCTTCCTAAGACCTATAAACCTTATAAAAAGCGCACCTGTTTGAATCGAATTAATAGAGTTATTACGGTTTTACCGATTTCCCGCCTTAATTTCCATAGGATGCAATGTAAAATTGTTGACCCTTTTTCACCATGACGCCTTTCCCCGATTCCCTTGACTACCCTTTACGTCTGTAGGTATTATTAATCTGCGCATGCGCATATGTTTGCAGCACCGTAGGTGCCTTCCTTGGCCTGCTATAGGCGTAAAACTGTTTATTTTTTAAATGTTTGGCGGCCCATACTGAAAGCGCCCTTCCATCGACCGCTACGAAATTTTGCAGGCTTGTTTGTATGGATGAGTTCTACAAACGTTCGAAATTTCGGCTAAATCGGACGACAAATAAGGGAGTTATTAAGGGTCAAAATATTGGATATTCTTCACCAACTTTGGACTGCTTATTTGAGCCAAATGCGACCTTCACCGATCGGACTGAAATTGGTGCCAGATGAAAGGCCTGGGGCAATGGGTCTCTGGGGCCACTTGCCCAAAAATTCTGAAAGCCTCGTTTTCGAGTTCTAGCCATTGAAAGTTGATATTTACCAATGTTTGACCCCTAATAACTTGCTAATGGAAAGACCGAATTTTCTGAAAAATAGCATGCAATGTTTGTATGGTCCTAGAGTGTCTTTGGGCACCGATTTCAATCGGATCGGTGAAGGTCACCTTTTGTCATTTTCAATCTCTTTGTTCATCAGACGACACCAACAGACACACTTCCAGTCCTTATATCTCCACGTGTATTGCATGCAGCGCACTACTATTTGGCCCAAACATGTACCTTCCTAAGACCTATAAACCTTATAAAAAGCGCACCTGTTCGAATCGAATTAATAGAGTTATTACGGTTTTACCGATTTCCCGCCTTAATTTCCATAGGATGCAATGTAAAATTGTTGACCCTTTTTCACCATGACGCCTTTCCCCGATTCCCTTGACTACCCTTTACGTCTGTAGGTATTATTAATCTGCGCATGCGCATATGTTTGCAGCACCGTAGGTGCCTTCCTTGGCCTGCTATAGGCGTAAAACTGTTTATTTTTTAAATGTTTGGCGGCCCATACTGAAAGCGCCCTTCCATCGACCGCTACGAAATTTTGCAGGCTTGTTTGTATGGATGAGTTCTACAAACGTTCGAAATTTCGGCTAAATCGGACGACAAAAAAGGGAGTTATTATGGGTCAAAATATTGGATATTCTTCACCAACTTTGGACTGCTTATTTGAGCCAAATGCGACCTTCACCGATCGGACTGAAATTGGTGCCAGATGAAAGGCCTGGGGCAATGGGTCTCTGGGGCCACTTGCCCAAAAATTCTGAAAGCCTCGTTTTCGAGTTCTAGCCATTGAAAGTTGATATTTACCAATGTTTGACCCCTAATAACTTGCTAACGGAAAGACCGAATTTTCTGAAAAATAGCATGCAATGTTTGTATGGTCCTAGAGTGTCTTTGGGCACCGATTTCAATCGGATCGGTGAAGGTCACCTTTTGTCATTTTCAATCTCTTTGTTCATCAGACGACACCAACAGACACACTTCCAGTCCTTATATCTCCACGTGTATTGCATGCAGCGCACTACTATTTGGCCCAAACATGTACCTTCCTAAGACCTATAAACCTTATAAAAAGCGCACCTGTTCGAATCGAATTAATAGAGTTATTACGGTTTTACCGATTTCCCGCCTTAATTTCCATAGGATGCAATGTAAAATTGTTGACCCTTTTTCACCATGACGCCTTTCCCCGATTCCCTTGACTACCCTTTACGTCTGTAGGTATTATTAATCTGCGCATGCGCATATGTTTGCAGCACCGTAGGTGCCTTCCTTGGCCTGCTATAGGCGTAAAACTGTTTATTTTTTAAATGTTTGGCGGCCCATACTGAAAGCGCCCTTCCATCGACCGCTACGAAATTTTGCAGGCTTGTTTGTATGGATGAGTTCTACAAACGTTCGAAATTTCGGCTAAATCGGACGACAAAAAAGGGAGTTATTATGGGTCAAAATATTGGATATTCTTCACCAACTTTGGACTGCTTATTTGAGCCAAATGCGACCTTCACCGATCGGACTGAAATTGGTGCCAGATGAAAGGCCTGGGGCAATGGGTCTCTGGGGCCACTTGCCCAAAAATTCTGAAAGCCTCGTTTTCGAGTTCTAGCCATTGAAAGTTGATATTTACCAATGTTTGACCCCTAATAACTTGCTAACGGAAAGACCGAATTTTCTGAAAAATAGCATGCAATGTTTGTATGGTCCTAGAGTGTCTTTGGGCACCGATTTCAATCGGATCGGTGAAGGTCACCTTTTGTCATTTTCAATCTCTTTGTTCATCAGACGACACCAACAGACACACTTCCAGTCCTTATATCTCCACGTGTATTGCATGCAGCGCACTACTATTTGGCCCAAACATGTACCTTCCTAAGACCTATAAACCTTATAAAAAGCGCACCTGTTCGAATCGAATTAATAGAGTTATTACGGTTTTACCGATTTCCCGCCTTAATTTCCATAGGATGCAATGTAAAATTGTTGACCCTTTTTCACCATGACGCCTTTCCCCGATTCCCTTGACTACCCTTTACGTCTGTAGGTATTATTAATCTGCGCATGCGCATATGTTTGCAGCACCGTAGGTGCCTTCCTTGGCCTGCTATAGGCGTAAAACTGTTTATTTTTTAAATGTTTGGCGGCCCATACTGAAAGCGCCCTTCCATCGACCGCTACGAAATTTTGCAGGCTTGTTTGTATGGATAAGTTCTACAAACGTTCGAAATTTCGGCTAAATCGGACGACAAATAAGGGAGTTATTAAGGGTCAAAATATTGGATATTCTTCACCAACTTTGGACTGCTTATTTGAGCCAAATGCGACCTTCACCGATCGGACTGAAATTGGTGCCAGATGAAAGGCCTGGGGCAATGGGTCTCTGGGGCCACTTGCCCAAAAATTCTGAAAGCCTCGTTTTCGAGTTCTAGCCATTGAAAGTTGATATTTACCAATGTTTGACCCCTAATAACTTGCTAACGGAAAGACCGAATTTTCTGAAAAATAGCATGCAATGTTTGTATGGTCCTAGAGTGTCTTTGGGCACCGATTTCAATCGGATCGGTGAAGGTCACCTTTTGTCATTTTCAATCTCTTTGTTCATCAGACGACACCAACAGACACACTTCCAGTCCTTATATCTCCACGTGTATTGCATGCAGCGCACTACTATTTGGCCCAAACATGTACCTTCCTAAGACCTATAAACCTTATAAAAAGCGCACCTGTTCGAATCGAATTAATAGAGTTATTACGGTTTTACCGATTTCCCGCCTTAATTTCCATAGGATGCAATGTAAAATTGTTGACCCTTTTTCACCATGACGCCTTTCCCCGATTCCCTTGACTACCCTTTACGTCTGTAGGTATTATTAATCTGCGCATGCGCATATGTTTGCAGCACCGTAGGTGCCTTCCTTGGCCTGCTATAGGCGTAAAACTGTTTATTTTTTAAATGTTTGGCGGCCCATACTGAAAGCGCCCTTCCATCGACCGCTACGAAATTTTGCAGGCTTGTTTGTATGGATGAGTTCTACAAACGTTCGAAATTTCGGCTAAATCGGACGACAAAAAAGGGAGTTATTATGGGTCAAAATATTGGATATTCTTCACCAACTTTGGACTGCTTATTTGAGCCAAATGCGACCTTCACCGATCGGACTGAAATTGGTGCCAGATGAAAGGCCTGGGGCAATGGGTCTCTGGGGCCACTTGCCCAAAAATTCTGAAAGCCTCGTTTTCGAGTTCTAGCCATTGAAAGTTGATATTTACCGATGTTTGACCCCTAATAACTTGCTAACGGAAAGACCGAATTTTCTGAAAAATAGCATGCAATGTTTGTATGGTCCTAGAGTGTCTTTGGGCACCGATTTCAATCGGATCGGTGAAGGTCACCTTTTGTCATTTTCAATCTCTTTGTTCATCAGACGACACCAACAGACACACTTCCAGTCCTTATATCTCCACGTGTATTGCATGCAGCGCACTACTATTTGGCCCAAACATGTACCTTCCTAAGACCTATAAACCTTATAAAAAGCGCACCTGTTCGAATCGAATTAATAGAGTTATTACGGTTTTACCGATTTCCCGCCTTAATTTCCATAGGATGCAATGTAAAATTGTTGACCCTTTTTCACCATGACGCCTTTCCCCGATTCCCTTGACTACCCTTTACGTCTGTAGGTATTATTAATCTGCGCATGCGCATATGTTTGCAGCACCGTAGGTGCCTTCCTTGGCCTGCTATAGGCGTAAAACTGTTTATTTTTTAAATGTTTGGCGGCCCATACTGAAAGCGCCCTTCCATCGACCGCTACGAAATTTTGCAGGCTTGTTTGTATGGATAAGTTCTACAAACGTTCGAAATTTCGGCTAAATCGGACGACAAATAAGGGAGTTATTAAGGGTCAAAATATTGGATATTCTTCACCAACTTTGGACTGCTTATTTGAGCCAAATGCGACCTTCACCGATCGGACTGAAATTGGTGCCAGATGAAAGGCCTGGGGCAATGGGTCTCTGGGGCCACTTGCCCAAAAATTCTGAAAGCCTCGTTTTCGAGTTCTAGCCATTGAAAGTTGATATTTACCAATGTTTGACCCCTAATAACTTGCTAACGGAAAGACCGAATTTTCTGAAAAATAGCATGCAATGTTTGTATGGTCCTAGAGTGTCTTTGGGCACCGATTTCAATCGGATCGGTGAAGGTCACCTTTTGTCATTTTCAATCTCTTTGTTCATCAGACGACACCAACAGACACACTTCCAGTCCTTATATCTCCACGTGTATTGCATGCAGCGCACTACTATTTGGCCCAAACATGTACCTTCCTAAGACCTATAAACCTTATAAAAAGCGCACCTGTTCGAATCGAATTAATAGAGTTATTACGGTTTTACCGATTTCCCGCCTTAATTTCCATAGGATGCAATGTAAAATTGTTGACCCTTTTTCACCATGACGCCTTTCCCCGATTCCCTTGACTACCCTTTACGTCTGTAGGTATTATTAATCTGCGCATGCGCATATGTTTGCAGCACCGTAGGTGCCTTCCTTGGCCTGCTATAGGCGTAAAACTGTTTATTTTTTAAATGTTTGGCGGCCCATACTGAAAGCGCCCTTCCATCGACCGCTACGAAATTTTGCAGGCTTGTTTGTATGGATGAGTTATACAAACGTTCGAAATTTCGGCTAAATCGGACGACAAAAAAGGGAGTTATTATGGGTCAAAATATTGGATATTCTTCACCAACTTTGGACTGCTTATTTGAGCCAAATGCGACCTTCACCGATCGGACTGAAATTGGTGCCAGATGAAAGGCCTGGGGCAATGGGTCTCTGGGGCCACTTGCCCAAAAATTCTGAAAGCCTCGTTTTCGAGTTCTAGCCATTGAAAGTTGATATTTACCAATGTTTGACCCCTAATAACTTGCTAACGGAAAGACCGAATTTTCTGAAAAATAGCATGCAATGTTTGTATGGTCCTAGAGTGTCTTTGGGCACCGATTTCAATCGGATCGGTGAAGGTCACCTTTTGTCATTTTCAATCTCTTTGTTCATCAGACAACACCAACAGACACACTTCCAGTCCTTATATCTCCACGTGTATTGCATGCAGCGCACTACTATTTGGCCCAAACATGTACCTTCCTAAGACCTATAAACCTTATAAAAAGCGCACCTGTTCGAATCGAATTAATAGAGTTATTACGGTTTTACCGATTTCCCGCCTTAATTTCCATAGGATGCAATGTAAAATTGTTGACCCTTTTTCACCATGACGCCTTTCCCCGATTCCCTTGACTACCCTTTACGTCTGTAGGTATTATTAATCTGCGCATGCGCATATGTTTGCAGCACCGTAGGTGCCTTCCTTGGCCTGCTATAGGCGTAAAACTGTTTATTTTTTAAATGTTTGGCGGCCCATACTGAAAGCGCCCTTCCATCGACCGCTACGAAATTTTGCAGGCTTGTTTGTATGGATGAGTTCTACAAACGTTCGAAATTTCGGCTAAATCGGACGACAAAAAAGGGAGTTATTATGGGTCAAATATTGGATATTCTTCACCAACTTTGGACTGCTTATTTGAGCCAAATGCGACCTTCACCGATCGGACTGAAATTGGTGCCAGATGAAAGGCCTGGGGCAATGGGTCTCTGGGGCCACTTGCCCAAAAATTCTGAAAGCCTCGTTTTCGAGTTCTAGCCATTGAAAGTTGATATTTACCAATGTTTGACCCCTAATAACTTGCTAACGGAAAGACCGAATTTTCTGAAAAATAGCATGCAATGTTTGTATGGTCCTAGAGTGTCTTTGGGCACCGATTTCAATCGGATCGGTGAAGGTCACCTTTTGTCATTTTCAATCTCTTTGTTCATCAGACGACACCAACAGACACACTTCCAGTCCTTATATCTCCACGTGTATTGCATGCAGCGCACTACTATTTGGCCCAAACATGTACCTTCCTAAGACCTATAAACCTTATAAAAAGCGCACCTGTTTGAATCGAATTAATAGAGTTATTACGGTTTTACCGATTTCCCGCCTTAATTTCCATAGGATGCAATGTAAAATTGTTGACCCTTTTTCACCATGACGCCTTTCCCCGATTCCCTTGACTACCCTTTACGTCTGTAGGTATTATTAATCTGCGCATGCGCATATGTTTGCAGCACCGTAGGTGCCTTCCTTGGCCTGCTATAGGCGTAAAACTGTTTATTTTTTAAATGTTTGGCGGCCCATACTGAAAGCGCCCTTCCATCGACCGCTACGAAATTTTGCAGGCTTGTTTCTATGGATGAGTTCTACAAACGTTCGAAATTTCGGCTAAATCGGACGACAAATAAGGGAGTTATTAAGGGTCAAAATATTGGATATTCTTCACCAACTTTGGACTGCTTATTTGAGCCAAATGCGACCTTCACCGATCGGACTGAAATTGGTGCCAGATGAAAGGCCTGGGGCAATGGGTCTCTGGGGCCACTTGCCCAAAAATTCTGAAAGCCTCGTTTTCGAGTTCTAGCCATTGAAAGTTGATATTTACCAATGTTTGACCCCTAATAACTTGCTAACGGAAAGACCGAATTTTCTGAAAAATAGCATGCAATGTTTGTATGGTCCTAGAGTGTCTTTGGGCACCGATTTCAATCGGATCGGTGAAGGTCACCTTTTGTCATTTTCAATCTCTTTGTTCATCAGACGACACCAACAGACACACTTCCAGTCCTTATATCTCCACGTGTATTGCATGCAGCGCACTACTATTTGGCCCAAACATGTACCTTCCTAAGACCTATAAACCTTATAAAAAGCGCACCTGTTCGAATCGAATTAATAGAGTTATTACGGTTTTACCGATTTCCCGCCTTAATTTCCATAGGATGCAATGTAAAATTGTTGACCCTTTTTCACCATGACGCCTTTCCCCGATTCCCTTGACTACCCTTTACGTCTGTAGGTATTATTAATCTGCGCATGCGCATATGTTTGCAGCACCGTAGGTGCCTTCCTTGGCCTGCTATAGGCGTAAAACTGTTTATTTTTTAAATGTTTGGCGGCCCATACTGAAAGCGCCCTTCCATCGACCGCTACGAAATTTTGCAGGCTTGTTTGTATGGATGTGTTCTACAAACGTTCGAAATTTCGGCTAAATCGGACGACAAAAAAGGGAGTTATTATGGGTCAAATATTGGATATTCTTCACCAACTTTGGACTGCTTATTTGAGCCAAATGCGACCTTCACCGATCGGACTGAAATTGGTGCCAGATGAAAGGCCTGGGGCAATGGGTCTCTGGGGCCACTTGCCCAAAAATTCTGAAAGCCTCGTTTTCGAGTTCTAGCCATTGAAAGTTGATATTTACCAATGTTTGACCCCTAATAACTTGCTAACGGAAAGACCGAATTTTCTGAAAAATAGCATGCAATGTTTGTATGGTCCTAGAGTGTCTTTGGGCACCGATTTCAATCGGATCGGTGAAGGTCACCTTTTGTCATTTTCAATCTCTTTGTTCATCAGACGACACCAACAGACACACTTCCAGTCCTTATATCTCCACGTGTATTGCATGCAGCGCACTACTATTTGGCCCAAACATGTACCTTCCTAAGACCTATAAACCTTATAAAAAGCGCACCTGTTTGAATCGAATTAATAGAGTTATTACGGTTTTACCGATTTCCCGCCTTAATTTCCATAGGATGCAATGTAAAATTGTTGACCCTTTTTCACCATGACGCCTTTCCCCGATTCCCTTGACTACCCTTTACGTCTGTAGGTATTATTAATCTGCGCATGCGCATATGTTTGCAGCACCGTAGGTGCCTTCCTTGGCCTGCTATAGGCGTAAAACTGTTTATTTTTTAAATGTTTGGCGGCCCATACTGAAAGCGCCCTTCCATCGACCGCTACGAAATTTTGCAGGCTTGTTTCTATGGATGAGTTCTACAAACGTTCGAAATTTCGGCTAAATCGGACGACAAATAAGGGAGTTATTAAGGGTCAAAATATTGGATATTCTTCACCAACTTTGGACTGCTTATTTGAGCCAAATGCGACCTTCACCGATCGGACTGAAATTGGTGCCAGATGAAAGGCCTGGGGCAATGGGTCTCTGGGGCCACTTGCCCAAAAATTCTGAAAGCCTCGTTTTCGAGTTCTAGCCATTGAAAGTTGATATTTACCAATGTTTGACCCCTAATAACTTGCTAACGGAAAGACCGAATTTTCTGAAAAATAGCATGCAATGTTTGTATGGTCCTAGAGTGTCTTTGGGCACCGATTTCAATCGGATCGGTGAAGGTCACCTTTTGTCATTTTCAATCTCTTTGTTCATCAGACGACACCAACAGACACACTTCCAGTCCTTATATCTCCACGTGTATTGCATGCAGCGCACTACTATTTGGCCCAAACATGTACCTTCCTAAGACCTATAAACCTTATAAAAAGCGCACCTGTTCGAATCGAATTAATAGAGTTATTACGGTTTTACCGATTTCCCGCCTTAATTTCCATAGGATGCAATGTAAAATTGTTGACCCTTTTTCACCATGACGCCTTTCCCCGATTCCCTTGACTACCCTTTACGTCTGTAGGTATTATTAATCTGCGCATGCGCATATGTTTGCAGCACCGTAGGTGCCTTCCTTGGCCTGCTATAGGCGTAAAACTGTTTATTTTTTAAATGTTTGGCGGCCCATACTGAAAGCGCCCTTCCATCGACCGCTACGAAATTTTGCAGGCTTGTTTGTATGGATGAGTTCTACAAACGTTCGAAATTTCGGCTAAATCGGACGACAAAAAAGGGAGTTATTATGGGTCAAAATATTGGATATTCTTCACCAACTTTGGACTGCTTATTTGAGCCAAATGCGACCTTCACCGATCGGACTGAAATTGGTGCCAGATGAAAGGCCTGGGGCAATGGGTCTCTGGGGCCACTTGCCCAAAAATTCTGAAAGCCTCGTTTTCGAGTTCTAGCCATTGAAAGTTGATATTTACCAATGTTTGACCCCTAATAACTTGCTAACGGAAAGACCGAATTTTCTGAAAAATAGCATGCAATGTTTGTATGGTCCTAGAGTGTCTTTGGGCACCGATTTCAATCGGATCGGTGAAGGTCACCTTTTGTCATTTTCAATCTCTTTGTTCATCAGACGACACCAACAGACACACTTCCAGTCCTTATATCTCCATGTGTATTGCATGCAGCGCACTACTATTTGGCCCAAACATGTACCTTCCTAAGACCTATAAACCTTATAAAAAGCGCACCTGTTCGAATCGAATTAATAGAGTTATTACGGTTTTACCGATTTCCCGCCTTAATTTCCATAGGATGCAATGTAAAATTGTTGACCCTTTTTCACCATGACGCCTTTCCCCGATTCCCTTGACTACCCTTTACGTCTGTAGGTATTATTAATCTGCGCATGCGCATATGTTTGCAGCACCGTAGGTGCCTTCCTTGGCCTGCTATAGGCGTAAAACTGTTTATTTTTTAAATGTTTGGCGGCCCATACTGAAAGCGCCCTTCCATCGACCGCTACGAAATTTTGCAGGCTTGTTTGTATGGATGAGTTCTACAAACGTTCGAAATTTCGGCTAAATCGGACGACAAAAAAGGGAGTTATTATGGGTCAAAATATTGGATATTCTTCACCAACTTTGGACTGCTTATTTGAGCCAAATGCGACCTTCACCGATCGGACTGAAATTGGTGCCAGATGAAAGGCCTGGGGCAATGGGTCTCTGGGGCCACTTGCCCAAAAATTCTGAAAGCCTCGTTTTCGAGTTCTAGCCATTGAAAGTTGATATTTACCAATGTTTGACCCCTAATAACTTGCTAACGGAAAGACCGAATTTTCTGAAAAATAGCATGCAATGTTTGTATGGTCCTAGAGTGTCTTTGGGCACCGATTTCAATCGGATCGGTGAAGGTCACCTTTTGTCATTTTCAATCTCTTTGTTCATCAGACGACACCAACAGACACACTTCCAGTCCTTATATCTCCACGTGTATTGCATGCAGCGCACTACTATTTGGCCCAAACATGTACCTTCCTAAGACCTATAAACCTTATAAAAAGCGCACCTGTTCGAATCGAATTAATAGAGTTATTACGGTTTTACCGATTTCCCGCCTTAATTTCCATAGGATGCAATGTAAAATTGTTGACCCTTTTTCACCATGACGCCTTTCCCCGATTCCCTTGACTACCCTTTACGTCTGTAGGTATTATTAATCTGCGCATGCGCATATGTTTGCAGCACCGTAGGTGCCTTCCTTGGCCTGCTATAGGCGTAAAACTGTTTATTTTTTAAATGTTTGGCGGCCCATACTGAAAGCGCCCTTCCATCGACCGCTACGAAATTTTGCAGGCTTGTTTGTATGGATAAGTTCTACAAACGTTCGAAATTTCGGCTAAATCGGACGACAAATAAGGGAGTTATTAAGGGTCAAAATATTGGATATTCTTCACCAACTTTGGACTGCTTATTTGAGCCAAATGCGACCTTCACCGATCGGACTGAAATTGGTGCCAGATGAAAGGCCTGGGGCAATGGGTCTCTGGGGCCACTTGCCCAAAAATTCTGAAAGCCTCGTTTTCGAGTTCTAGCCATTGAAAGTTGATATTTACCAATGTTTGACCCCTAATAACTTGCTAACGGAAAGACCGAATTTTCTGAAAAATAGCATGCAATGTTTGTATGGTCCTAGAGTGTCTTTGGGCACCGATTTCAATCGGATCGGTGAAGGTCACCTTTTGTCATTTTCAATCTCTTTGTTCATCAGACGACACCAACAGACACACTTCCAGTCCTTATATCTCCACGTGTATTGCATGCAGCGCACTACTATTTGGCCCAAACATGTACCTTCCTAAGACCTATAAACCTTATAAAAAGCGCACCTGTTCGAATCGAATTAATAGAGTTATTACGGTTTTACCGATTTCCCGCCTTAATTTCCATAGGATGCAATGTAAAATTGTTGACCCTTTTTCACCATGACGCCTTTCCCCGATTCCCTTGACTACCCTTTACGTCTGTAGGTATTATTAATCTGCGCATGCGCATATGTTTGCAGCACCGTAGGTGCCTTCCTTGGCCTGCTATAGGCGTAAAACTGTTTATTTTTTAAATGTTTGGCGGCCCATACTGAAAGCGCCCTTCCATCGACCGCTACGAAATTTTGCAGGCTTGTTTGTATGGATGAGTTCTACAAACGTTCGAAATTTCGGCTAAATCGGACGACAAAAAAGGGAGTTATTATGGGTCAAAATATTGGATATTCTTCACCAACTTTGGACTGCTTATTTGAGCCAAATGCGACCTTCACCGATCGGACTGAAATTGGTGCCAGATGAAAGGCCTGGGGCAATGGGTCTCTGGGGCCACTTGCCCAAAAATTCTGAAAGCCTCGTTTTCGAGTTCTAGCCATTGAAAGTTGATATTTACCAATGTTTGACCCCTAATAACTTGCTAACGGAAAGACCGAATTTTCTGAAAAATAGCATGCAATGTTTGTATGGTCCTAGAGTGTCTTTGGGCACCGATTTCAATCGGATCGGTGAAGGTCACCTTTTGTCATTTTCAATCTCTTTGTTCATCAGACGACACCAACAGACACACTTCCAGTCCTTATATCTCCACGTGTATTGCATGCAGCGCACTACTATTTGGCCCAAACATGTACCTTCCTAAGACCTATAAACCTTATAAAAAGCGCACCTGTTCGAATCGAATTAATAGAGTTATTACGGTTTTACCGATTTCCCGCCTTAATTTCCATAGGATGCAATGTAAAATTGTTGACCCTTTTTCACCATGACGCCTTTCCCCGATTCCCTTGACTACCCTTTACGTCTGTAGGTATTATTAATCTGCGCATGCGCATATGTTTGCAGCACCGTAGGTGCCTTCCTTGGCCTGCTATAGGCGTAAAACTGTTTATTTTTTAAATGTTTGGCGGCCCATACTGAAAGCGCCCTTCCATCGACCGCTACGAAATTTTGCAGGCTTGTTTGTATGGATGAGTTCTACAAACGTTCGAAATTTCGGCTAAATCGGACGACAAAAAAGGGAGTTATTATGGGTCAAAATATTGGATATTCTTCACCAACTTTGGACTGCTTATTTGAGCCAAATGCGACCTTCACCGATCGGACTGAAATTGGTGCCAGATGAAAGGCCTGGGGCAATGGGTCTCTGGGGCCACTTGCCCAAAAATTCTGAAAGCCTCGTTTTCGAGTTCTAGCCATTGAAAGTTGATATTTACCAATGTTTGACCCCTAATAACTTGCTAACGGAAAGACCGAATTTTCTGAAAAATAGCATGCAATGTTTGTATGGTCCTAGAGTGTCTTTGGGCACCGATTTCAATCGGATCGGTGAAGGTCACCTTTTGTCATTTTCAATCTCTTTGTTCATCAGACGACACCAACAGACACACTTCCAGTCCTTATATCTCCACGTGTATTGCATGCAGCGCACTACTATTTGGCCCAAACATGTACCTTCCTAAGACCTATAAACCTTATAAAAAGCGCACCTGTTTGAATCGAATTAATAGAGTTATTACGGTTTTACCGATTTCCCGCCTTAATTTCCATAGGATGCAATGTAAAATTGTTGACCCTTTTTCACCATGACGCCTTTCCCCGATTCCCTTGACTACCCTTTACGTCTGTAGGTATTATTAATCTGCGCATGCGCATATGTTTGCAGCACCGTAGGTGCCTTCCTTGGCCTGCTATAGGCGTAAAACTGTTTATTTTTTAAATGTTTGGCGGCCCATACTGAAAGCGCCCTTCCATCGACCGCTACGAAATTTTGCAGGCTTGTTTGTATGGATGAGTTCTACAAACGTTCGAAATTTCGGCTAAATCGGACGACAAATAAGGGAGTTATTAAGGGTCAAAATATTGGATATTCTTCACCAACTTTGGACTGCTTATTTGAGCCAAATGCGACCTTCACCGATCGGACTGAAATTGGTGCCAGATGAAAGGCCTGGGGCAATGGGTCTCTGGGGCCACTTGCCCAAAAATTCTGAAAGCCTCGTTTTCGAGTTCTAGCCATTGAAAGTTGATATTTACCGATGTTTGACCCCTAATAACTTGCTAACGGAAAGACCGAATTTTCTGAAAAATAGCATGCAATGTTTGTATGGTCCTAGAGTGTCTTTGGGCACCGATTTCAATCGGATCGGTGAAGGTCACCTTTTGTCATTTTCAATCTCTTTGTTCATCAGACGACACCAACAGACACACTTCCAGTCCTTATATCTCCACGTGTATTGCATGCAGCGCACTACTATTTGGCCCAAACATGTACCTTCCTAAGACCTATAAACCTTATAAAAAGCGCACCTGTTCGAATCGAATTAATAGAGTTATTACGGTTTTACCGATTTCCCGCCTTAATTTCCATAGGATGCAATGTAAAATTGTTGACCCTTTTTCACCATGACGCCTTTCCCCGATTCCCTTGACTACCCTTTACGTCTGTAGGTATTATTAATCTGCGCATGCGCATATGTTTGCAGCACCGTAGGTGCCTTCCTTGGCCTGCTATAGGCGTAAAACTGTTTATTTTTTAAATGTTTGGCGGCCCATACTGAAAGCGCCCTTCCATCGACCGCTACGAAATTTTGCAGGCTTGTTTGTATGGATGAGTTCTACAAACGTTCGAAATTTCGGCTAAATCGGACGACAAATAAGGGAGTTATTAAGGGTCAAAATATTGGATATTCTTCACCAACTTTGGACTGCTTATTTGAGCCAAATGCGACCTTCACCGATCGGACTGAAATTGGTGCCAGATGAAAGGCCTGGGGCAATGGGTCTCTGGGGCCACTTGCCCAAAAATTCTGAAAGCCTCGTTTTCGAGTTCTAGCCATTGAAAGTTGATATTTACCAATGTTTGACCCCTAATAACTTGCTAACGGAAAGACCGAATTTTCTGAAAAATAGCATGCAATGTTTGTATGGTCCTAGAGTGTTTTTGGGCACCGATTTCAATCGGATCGGTGAAGGTCACCTTTTGTCATTTTCAATCTCTTTGTTCATCAGACGACACCAACAGACACACTTCCAGTCCTTATATCTCCACGTGTATTGCATGCAGCGCACTACTATTTGGCCCAAACATGTACCTTCCTAAGACCTATAAACCTTATAAAAAGCGCACCTGTTCGAATCGAATTAATAGAGTTATTACGGTTTTACCGATTTCCCGCCTTAATTTCCATAGGATGCAATGTAAAATTGTTGACCCTTTTTCACCATGACGCCTTTCCCCGATTCCCTTGACTACCCTTTACGTCTGTAGGTATTATTAATCTGCGCATGCGCATATGTTTGTAGCACCGTAGGTGCCTTCCTTGGCCTGCTATAGGCGTAAAACTGTTTATTTTTTAAATGTTTGGCGGCCCATACTGAAAGCGCCCTTCCATCGACCGCTACGAAATTTTGCAGGCTTGTTTGTATGGATGAGTTCTACAAACGTTCGAAATTTCGGCTAAATCGGACGACAAAAAAGGGAGTTATTAAGGGTCAAAATATTGGATATTCTTCACCAACTTTGGACTGCTTATTTGAGCCAAATGCGACCTTCACCGATCGGACTGAAATTGGTGCCAGATGAAAGGCCTGGGGCAATGGGTCTCTGGGGCCACTTGCCCAAAAATTCTGAAAGCCTCGTTTTCGAGTTCTAGCCATTGAAAGTTGATATTTACCGATGTTTGACCCCTAATAACTTGCTAACGGAAAGACCGAATTTTCTGAAAAATAGCATGCAATGTTTGTATGGTCCTAGAGTGTCTTTGGGCACCGATTTCAATCGGATCGGTGAAGGTCACCTTTTGTCATTTTCAATCTCTTTGTTCATCAGACGACACCAACAGACACACTTCCAGTCCTTATATCTCCACGTGTATTGCATGCAGCGCACTACTATTTGGCCCAAACATGTACCTTCCTAAGACCTATAAACCTTATAAAAAGCGCACCTGTTCGAATCGAATTAATAGAGTTATTACGGTTTTACCGATTTCCCGCCTTAATTTCCATAGGATGCAATGTAAAATTGTTGACCCTTTTTCACCATGACGCCTTTCCCCGATTCCCTTGACTACCCTTTACGTCTGTAGGTATTATTAATCTGCGCATGCGCATATGTTTGCAGCACCGTAGGTGCCTTCCTTGGCCTGCTATAGGCGTAAAACTGTTTATTTTTTAAATGTTTGGCGGCCCATACTGAAAGCGCCCTTCCATCGACCGCTACGAAATTTTGCAGGCTTGTTTGTATGGATGAGTTCTACAAACGTTCGAAATTTCGGCTAAATCGGACGACAAATAAGGGAGTTATTAAGGGTCAAAATATTGGATATTCTTCACCAACTTTGGACTGCTTATTTGAGCCAAATGCGACCTTCACCGATCGGACTGAAATTGGTGCCAGATGAAAGGCCTGGGGCAATGGGTCTCTGGGGCCACTTGCCCAAAAATTCTGAAAGCCTCGTTTTCGAGTTCTAGCCATTGAAAGTTGATATTTACCAATGTTTGACCCCTAATAACTTGCTAACGGAAAGACCGAATTTTCTGAAAAATAGCATGCAATGTTTGTATGGTCCTAGAGTGTCTTTGGGCACCGATTTCAATCGGATCGGTGAAGGTCACCTTTTGTCATTTTCAATCTCTTTGTTCATCAGACGACACCAACAGACACACTTCCAGTCCTTATATCTCCACGTGTATTGCATGCAGCGCACTACTATTTGGCCCAAACATGTACCTTCCTAAGACCTATAAACCTTATAAAAAGCGCACCTGTTCGAATCGAATTAATAGAGTTATTACGGTTTTACCGATTTCCCGCCTTAATTTCCATAGGATGCAATGTAAAGTTGTTGACCCTTTTCAACCATGACGCCTTTCCCCGATTCCCTTGACTACCCTTTACGTCTGTAGGTATTATTAATTTGCGCATGCGCATATGTTTGCAGCACCGTAGGTGCCTTCCTTGGCCTGCTATAGGCGTAAAACTGTTTATTTTTTAAATGTTTGGCGGCCCATACTGAAAGCGCCCTTCCATCGACCGCTACGAAATTTTGCAGGCTTGTTTGTATGGATGAGTTCTACAAACGTTCGAAATTTCGGCTAAATCGGACGACAAAAAAGGGAGTTATTAAGGGTCAAAATATTGGATATTCTTCACCAACTTTGGACTGCTTATTTGAGCCAAATGCGACCTTCACCGATCGGACTGAAATTGGTGCCAGATGAAAGGCCTGGGGCAATGGGTCTCTGGGGCCACTTGCCCAAAAATTCTGAAAGCCTCGTTTTCGAGTTCTAGCCATTGAAAGTTGATATTTACCAATGTTTGACCCCTAATAACTTGCTAACGGAAAGACCGAATTTTCTGAAAAATAGCATGCAATGTTTGTATGGTCCTAGAGTGTCTTTGGGCACCGATTTCAATCGGATCGGTGAAGGTCACCTTTTGTCATTTTCAATCTCTTTGTTCATCAGACGACACCAACAGACACACTTCCAGTCCTTATATCTCCACGTGTATTGCATGCAGCGCACTACTATTTGGCCCAAACATGTACCTTCCTAAGACCTATAAACCTTATAAAAAGCGCACCTGTTCGAATCGAATTAATAGAGTTATTACGGTTTTACCGATTTCCCGCCTTAATTTCCATAGGATGCAATGTAAAATTGTTGACCCTTTTTCACCATGACGCCTTTCCCCGATTCCCTTGACTACCCTTTACGTCTGTAGGTATTATTAATCTGCGCATGCGCATATGTTTGCAGCACCGTAGGTGCCTTCCTTGGCCTGCTATAGGCGTAAAACTGTTTATTTTTTAAATGTTTGGCGGCCCATACTGAAAGCGCCCTTCCATCGACCGCTACGAAATTTTGCAGGCTTGTTTGTATGGATGAGTTCTACAAACGTTCGAAATTTCGGCTAAATCGGACGACAAATAAGGGAGTTATTAAGGGTCAAAATATTGGATATTCTTCACCAACTTTGGACTGCTTATTTGAGCCAAATGCGACCTTCACCGATCGGACTGAAATTGGTGCCAGATGAAAGGCCTGGGGCAATGGGTCTCTGGGGCCACTTGCCCAAAAATTCTGAAAGCCTCGTTTTCGAGTTCTAGCCATTGAAAGTTGATATTTACCAATGTTTGACCCCTAATAACTTGCTAACGGAAAGACCGAATTTTCTGAAAAATAGCATGCAATGTTTGTATGGTCCTAGAGTGTCTTTGGGCACCGATTTCAATCGGATCGGTGAAGGTCACCTTTTGTCATTTTCAATCTCTTTGTTCATCAGACGACACCAACAGACACACTTCCAGTCCTTATATCTCCACGTGTATTGCATGCAGCGCACTACTATTTGGCCCAAACATGTACCTTCCTAAGACCTATAAACCTTATAAAAAGCGCACCTGTTCGAATCGAATTAATAGAGTTATTACGGTTTTACCGATTTCCCGCCTTAATTTCCATAGGATGCAATGTAAAATTGTTGACCCTTTTTCACCATGACGCCTTTCCCCGATTCCCTTGACTACCCTTTACGTCTGTAGGTATTATTAATCTGCGCATGCGCATATGTTTGCAGCACCGTAGGTGCCTTCCTTGGCCTGCTATAGGCGTAAAACTGTTTATTTTTTAAATGTTTGGCGGCCCATACTGAAAGCGCCCTTCCATCGACCGCTACGAAATTTTGCAGGCTTGTTTGCATGGATGAGTTCTACAAACGTTCGAAATTTCGGCTAAATCGGACGACAAATAAGGGAGTTATTAAGGGTCAAAATATTGGATATTCTTCACCAACTTTGGACTGCTTATTTGAGCCAAATGCGACCTTCACCGATCGGACTGAAATTGGTGCCAGATGAAAGGCCTGGGGCAATGGGTCTCTGGGGCCACTTGCCCAAAAATTCTGAAAGCCTCGTTTTCGAGTTCTAGCCATTGAAAGTTGATATTTACCGATGTTTGACCCCTAATAACTTGCTAACGGAAAGACCGAATTTTCTGAAAAATAGCATGCAATGTTTGTATGGTCCTAGAGTGTCTTTGGGCACCGATTTCAATCGGATCGGTGAAGGTCACCTTTTGTCATTTTCAATCTCTTTGTTCATCAGACGACACCAACAGACACACTTCCAGTCCTTATATCTCCACGTGTATTGCATGCAGCGCACTACTATTTGGCCCAAACATGTAACTTCCTAAGACCTATAAACCTTATAAAAAGCGCACCTGTTCGAATCGAATTAATAGAGTTATTACGGTTTTACCGATTTCCCGCCTTAATTTCCATAGGATGCAATGTAAAATTGTTGACCCTTTTTCACCATGACGCCTTTCCCCGATTCCCTTGACTACCCTTTACGTCTGTAGGTATTATTAATCTGCGCATGCGCATATGTTTGCAGCACCGTAGGTGCCTTCCTTGGCCTGCTATAGGCGTAAAACTGTTTATTTTTTAAATGTTTGGCGGCCCATACTGAAAGCGCCCTTCCATCGACCGCTACGAAATTTTGCAGGCTTGTTTGTATGGATGAGTTCTACAAACGTTTGAAATTTCGGCTAAATCGGACGACAAATAAGGGAGTTATTAAGGGTCAAAATATTGGATATTCTTCACCAACTTTGGACTGCTTATTTGAGCCAAATGCGACCTTCACCGATCGGACTGAAATTGGTGCCAGATGAAAGGCCTGGGGCAATGGGTCTCTGGGGCCACTTGCCCAAAAATTCTGAAAGCCTTGTTTTCGAGTTCTAGCCATTGAAAGTTGATAATTACCAATGTTTGACCCCTAATAACTTGCTAACGGAAAGACCGAATTTTCTGAAAAATAGCATGCAATGTTTGTATGGTCCTAGAGTGTCTTTGGGCACCGATTTCAATCGGATCGGTGAAGGTCACCTTTTGTCATTTTCAATCTCTTTGTTCATCAGACGACACCAACAGACACACTTCCAGTCCTTATATCTCCACGTGTATTGCATGCAGCGCACTACTATTTGGCCCAAACATGTACCTTCCTAAGACCTATAAACCTTATAAAAAGCGCACCTGTTCGAATCGAATTAATAGAGTTATTACGGTTTTACCGATTTCCCGCCTTAATTTCCATAGGATGCAATGTAAAATTGTTGACCCTTTTTCACCATGACGCCTTTCCCCGATTCCCTTGACTACCCTTTACGTCTGTAGGTATTATTAATCTGCGCATGCGCATATGTTTGCAGCACCGTAGGTGCCTTCCTTGGCCTGCTATAGGCGTAAAACTGTTTATTTTTTAAATGTTTGGCGGCCCATACTGAAAGCGCCCTTCCATCGACCGCTACGAAATTTTGCAGGCTTGTTTGTATGGATGAGTTCTACAAACGTTCGAAATTTCGGCTAAATCGGACGACAAATAAGGGAGTTATTAAGGGTCAAAATATTGGATATTCTTCACCAACTTTGGACTGCTTATTTGAGCCAAATGCGACCTTCACCGATCGGACTGAAATTGGTGCCAGATGAAAGGCCTGGGGCAATGGGTCTCTGGGGCCACTTGCCCAAAAATTCTGAAAGCCTCGTTTTCGAGTTCTAGCCATTGAAAGTTGATATTTACCAATGTTTGACCCCTAATAACTTGCTAACGGAAAGACCGAATTTTCTGAAAAATAGCATGCAATGTTTGTATGGTCCTAGAGTGTCTTTGGGCACCGATTTCAATCGGATCGGTGAAGGTCACCTTTTGTCATTTTCAATCTCTTTGTTCATCAGACGACACCAACAGACACACTTCCAGTCCTTATATCTCCACGTGTATTGCATGCAGCGCACTACTATTTGGCCCAAACATGTACCTTCCTAAGACCTATAAACCTTATAAAAAGCGCACCTGTTCGAATCGAATTAATAGAGTTATTACGGTTTTACCGATTTCCCGCCTTAATTTCCATAGGATGCAATGTAAAATTGTTGACCCTTTTTCACCATGACGCCTTTCCCCGATTCCCTTGACTACCCTTTACGTCTGTAGGTATTATTAATCTGCGCATGCGCATATGTTTGCAGCACCGTAGGTGCCTTCCTTGGCCTGCTATAGGCGTAAAACTGTTTATTTTTTAAATGTTTGGCGGCCCATACTGAAAGCGCCCTTCCATCGACCGCTACGAAATTTTGCAGGCTTGTTTGTATGGATGAGTTCTACAAACGTTCGAAATTTCGGCTAAATCGGACGACAAATAAGGGAGTTATTAAGGGTCAAAATATTGGATATTCTTCACCAACTTTGGACTGCTTATTTGAGCCAAATGCGACCTTCACCGATCGGACTGAAATTGGTGCCAGATGAAAGGCCTGGGGCAATGGGTCTCTGGGGCCACTTGCCCAAAAATTCTGAAAGCCTCGTTTTCGAGTTCTAGCCATTGAAAGTTGATAATTACCAATGTTTGACCCCTAATAACTTGCTAACGGAAAGACCGAATTTTCTGAAAAATAGCATGCAATGTTTGTATGGTCCTAGAGTGTCTTTGGGCACCGATTTCAATCGGATCGGTGAAGGTCACCTTTTGTCATTTTCAATCTCTTTGTTCATCAGACGACACCAACAGACACACTTCCAGTCCTTATATCTCCACGTGTATTGCATGCAGCGCACTACTATTTGGCCCAAACATGTACCTTCCTAAGACCTATAAACCTTATAAAAAGCGCACCTGTTCGAATCGAATTAATAGAGTTATTACGGTTTTACCGATTTCCCGCCTTAATTTCCATAGGATGCAATGTAAAATTGTTGACCCTTTTTCACCATGACGCCTTTCCCCGATTCCCTTGACTACCCTTTACGTCTGTAGGTATTATTAATCTGCGCATGCGCATATGTTTGCAGCACCGTAGGTGCCTTCCTTGGCCTGCTATAGGCGTAAAACTGTTTATTTTTTAAATGTTTGGCGGCCCATACTGAAAGCGCCCTTCCATCGACCGCTACGAAATTTTGCAGGCTTGTTTGTATGGATGAGTTCTACAAACGTTCGAAATTTCGGCTAAATCGGACGACAAATAAGGGAGTTATTAAGGGTCAAAATATTGGATATTCTTCACCAACTTTGGACTGCTTATTTGAGCCAAATGCGACCTTCACCGATCGGACTGAAATTGGTGCCAGATGAAAGGCCTGGGGCAATGGGTCTCTGGGGCCACTTGCCCAAAAATTCTGAAAGCCTCGTTTTCGAGTTCTAGCCATTGAAAGTTGATATTTACCAATGTTTGACCCCTAATAACTTGCTAACGGAAAGACCGAATTTTCTGAAAAATAGCATGCAATGTTTGTATGGTCCTAGAGTGTCTTTGGGCACCGATTTCAATCGGATCGGTGAAGGTCACCTTTTGTCATTTTCAATCTCTTTGTTCATCAGACGACACCAACAGACACACTTCCAGTCCTTATATCTCCACGTGTATTGCATGCAGCGCACTACTATTTGGCCCAAACATGTACCTTCCTAAGACCTATAAACCTTATAAAAAGCGCACCTGTTCGAATCGAATTAATAGAGTTATTACGGTTTTACCGATTTCCCGCCTTAATTTCCATAGGATGCAATGTAAAATTGTTGACCCTTTTTCACCATGACGCCTTTCCCCGATTCCCTTGACTACCCTTTACGTCTGTAGGTATTATTAATCTGCGCATGCGCATATGTTTGCAGCACCGTAGGTGCCTTCCTTGGCCTGCTATAGGCGTAAAACTGTTTATTTTTTAAATGTTTGGCGGCCCATCCTGAAAGCGCCCTTCCATTGACCGCTACGAAATTTTGCAGGCTTGTTTGTATGGATGAGTTCTACAAACGTTTGAAATTTCGGCTAAATCGGACGACAAATAAGGGAGTTATTAAGGGTCAAAATATTGGATATTCTTCACCAACTTTGGACTGCTTATTTGAGCCAAATGCGACCTTCACCGATCGGACTGAAATTGGTGCCAGATGAAAGGCCTGGGGCAATGGGTCTCTGGGGCCACTTGCCCAAAAATTCTGAAAGCCTCGTTTTCGAGTTCTAGCCATTGAAAGTTGATATTTACCAATGTTTGACCCCTAATAACTTGCTAACGGAAAGACCGAATTTTCTGAAAAATAGCATGCAATGTTTGTATGGTCCTAGAGTGTCTTTGGGCACCGATTTCAATCGGATCGGTGAAGGTCACCTTTTGTCATTTTCAATCTCTTTGTTCATCAGACGACACCAACAGACACACTTCCAGTCCTTATATCTCCACGTGTATTGCATGCAGCGCACTACTATTTGGCCCAAACATGTACCTTCCTAAGACCTATAAACCTTATAAAAAGCGCACCTGTTCGAATCGAATTAATAGAGTTATTACGGTTTTACCGATTTCCCGCCTTAATTTCCATAGGATGCAATGTAAAATTGTTGACCCTTTTTCACCATGACGCCTTTCCCCGATTCCCTTGACTACCCTTTACGTCTGTAGGTATTATTAATCTGCGCATGCGCATATGTTTGCAGCACCGTAGGTGCCTTCCTTGGCCTGCTATAGGCGTAAAACTGTTTATTTTTTAAATGTTTGGCGGCCCATACTGAAAGCGCCCTTCCATCGACCGCTACGAAATTTTGCAGGCTTGTTTGTATGGATGAGTTCTACAAACGTTCGAAATTTCGGCTAAATCGGACGACAAATAAGGGAGTTATTAAGGGTCAAAATATTGGATATTCTTCACCAACTTTGGACTGCTTATTTGAGCCAAATGCGACCTTCACCGATCGGACTGAAATTGGTGCCAGATGAAAGGCCTGGGGCAATTGGTCTCTGGGGCCACTTGCCCAAAAATTCTGAAAGCCTCGTTTTCGAGTTCTAGCCATTGAAAGTTGATATTTACCAATGTTTGACCCCTAATAACTTGCTAACGGAAAGACCGAATTTTCTGAAAAATAGCATGCAATGTTTGTATGGTCCTAGAGTGTCTTTGGGCACCGATTTCAATCGGATCGGTGAAGGTCACCTTTTGTCATTTTCAATCTCTTTGTTCATCAGACGACACCAACAGACACACTTCCAGTCCTTATATCTCCACGTGTATTGCATGCAGCGCACTACTATTTGGCCCAAACATGTACCTTCCTAAGACCTATAAACCTTATAAAAAGCGCACCTGTTCGAATCGAATTAATAGAGTTATTACGGTTTTACCGGTTGTCCGCCTTAATTTCCATAGGATGCAATGTAAAATTGTTGACCCTTTTTCACCATGACGCCTTTCCCCGATTCCCTTGACTACCCTTTACGTCTGTAGGTATTATTAATCTGCGCATGCGCATATTTTTGCAGCACCGTAGGTGCCTTCCTTGGCCTGCTATAGGCGTAAAACTGTTTATTTTTTAAATGTTTGGCGGCCCATACTGAAAGCGCCCTTCCATCGACCGCTACGAAATTTTGCAGGCTTGTTTGTATGGATGAGTTCTACAAACGTTCGAAATTTCGGCTAAATCGGACGACAAATAAGGGAGTTATTAAGGGTCAAAATATTGGATATTCTTCACCAACTTTGGACTGCTTATTTGAGCCAAATGCGACCTTCACCGATCGGACTGAAATTGGTGCCAGATGAAAGGCCTGGGGCAATGGGTCTCTGGGGCCACTTGCCCAAAAATTCTGAAAGCCTCGTTTTCGAGTTCTAGCCATTGAAAGTTGATATTTACCAATGTTTGACCCCTAATAACTTGCTAACGGAAAGACCGAATTTTCTGAAAAATAGCATGCAATGTTTGTATGGTCCTAGAGTGTCTTTGGGCACCGATTTCAATCGGATCGGTGAAGGTCACCTTTTGTCATTTTCAATCTCTTTGTTCATCAGACGACACCAACAGACACACTTCCAGTCCTTATATCTCCACGTGTATTGCATGCAGCGCACTACTATTTGGCCCAAACATGTACCTTCCTAAGACCTATAAACCTTATAAAAAGCGCACCTGTTCGAATCGAATTAATAGAGTTATTACGGTTTTACCGATTTCCCGCCTTAATTTCCATAGGATGCAATGTAAAATTGTTGACCCTTTTTCACCATGACGCCTTTCCCCGATTCCCTTGACTACCCTTTACGTCTGTAGGTATTACTAATCTGCGCATGCGCATATTTTTGCAGCACCGTAGGTGCCTTCCTTGGCCTGCTATAGGCGTAAAACTGTTTATTTTTTAAATGTTTGGCGGCCCATACTGAAAGCGCCCTTCCATCGACCGCTACGAAATTTTGCAGGCTTGTTTGTATGGATGAGTTCTACAAACGTTCGAAATTTCGGCTAAATCGGACGACAAATAAGGGAGTTATTAAGGGTCAAAATATTGGATATTCTTCACCAACTTTGGACTGCTTATTTGAGCCAAATGCGACCTTCACCGATCGGACTGAAATTGGTGCCAGATGAAAGGCCTGGGGCAATGGGTCTCTGGGGCCACTTGCCCAAAAATTCTGAAAGCCTCGTTTTCGAGTTCTAGCCATTGAAAGTTGATATTTACCGATGTTTGACCCCTAATAACTTGCTAACGGAAAGACCGAATTTTCTGAAAAATAGCATGCAATGTTTGTATGGTCCTAGAGTGTCTTTGGGCACCGATTTCAATCGGATCGGTGAAGGTCACCTTTTGTCATTTTCAATCTTTTTGTTCATCAGACGACACCAACAGACACACTTCCAGTCCTTATATCTCCACGTGTATTGCATGCAGCGCACTACTATTTGGCCCAAACATGTACCTTTCTAAGACCTATAAACCTTATAAAAAGCGCACCTGTTCGAATCGAATTAATAGAGTTATTACGGTTTTACCGATTTCCCGCCTTAATTTCCATAGGATGCAATGTAAAATTGTTGACCCTTTTTCACCATGACGCCTTTCCCCGATTCCCTTGACTACCCTTTACGTCTGTAGGTATTATTAATCTGCGCATGCGCATATGTTTGCAGCACCGTAGGTGCCTTCCTTGGCCTGCTATAGGCGTAAAACTGTTTATTTTTTAAATGTTTGGCGGCCCATACTGAAAGCGCCCTTCCATCGACCGCTACGAAATTTTGCAGGCTTGTTTGTATGGATGAGTTCTACAAACGTTCGAAATTTCGGCTAAATCGGACGACAAATAAGGGAGTTATTAAGGGTCAAAATATTGGATATTCTTCACCAACTTTGGACTGCTTATTTGAGCCAAATGCGACCTTCACCGATCGGACTGAAATTGGTGCCAGATGAAAGGCCTGGGGCAATGGGTCTCTGGGGCCACTTGCCCAAAAATTCTGAAAGCCTCGTTTTCGAGTTCTAGCCATTGAAAGTTGATATTTACCAATGTTTGACCCCTAATAACTTGCTAACGGAAAGACCGAATTTTCTGAAAAATAGCATGCAATGTTTGTATGGTCCTAGAGTGTCTTTGGGCACCGATTTCAATCGGATCGGTGAAGGTCACCTTTTGTCATTTTCAATCTCTTTGTTCATCAGACGACACCAACAGACACACTTCCAGTCCTTATATCTCCACGTGTATTGCATGCAGCGCACTACTATTTGGCCCAAACATGTACCTTCCTAAGACCTATAAACCTTATAAAAAGCGCACCTGTTCGAATCGAATTAATAGAGTTATTACGGTTTTACCGATTTCCCGCCTTAATTTCCATAGGATGCAATGTAAAATTGTTGACCCTTTTTCACCATGACGCCTTTCCCCGATTCCCTTGACTACCCTTTACGTCTGTAGGTATTATTAATCTGCGCATGCGCATATTTTTGCAGCACCGTAGGTGCCTTCCTTGGCCTGCTATAGGCGTAAAACTGTTTATTTTTTAAATGTTTGGCGGCCCATACTGAAAGCGCCCTTCCATCGACCGCTACGAAATTTTGCAGGCTTGTTTGTATGGATGAGTTCTACAAACGTTCGAAATTTCGGCTAAATCGGACGACAAATAAGGGAGTTATTAAGGGTCAAAATATTGGATATTCTTCACCAACTTTGGACTGCTTATTTGAGCCAAATGCGACCTTCACCGATCGGACTGAAATTGGTGCCAGATGAAAGGCCTGGGGCAATGGGTCTCTGGGGCCACTTGCCCAAAAATTCTGAAAGCCTCGTTTTCGAGTTCTAGCCATTGAAAGTTGATAATTACCAATGTTTGACCCCTAATAACTTGCTAACGGAAAGACCGAATTTTCTGAAAAATAGCATGCAATGTTTGTATGGTCCTAGAGTGTCTTTGGGCACCGATTTCAATCGGATCGGTGAAGGTCACCTTTTGTCATTTTCAATCTCTTTGTTCATCAGACGACACCAACAGACACACTTCCAGTCCTTATATCTCCACGTGTATTGCATGCAGCGCACTACTATTTGGCCCAAACATGTACCTTCCTAAGACCTATAAACCTTATAAAAAGCGCACCTGTTCGAATCGAATTAATAGAGTTATTACGGTTTTACCGATTTCCCGCCTTAATTTCCATAGGATGCAATGTAAAATTGTTGACCCTTTTTCACCATGACGCCTTTCCCCGATTCCCTTGACTACCCTTTACGTCTGTAGGTATTATTAATCTGCGCATGCGCATATGTTTGCAGCACCGTAGGTGCCTTCCTTGGCCTGCTATAGGCGTAAAACTGTTTATTTTTTAAATGTTTGGCGGCCCATACTGAAAGCGCCCTTCCATCGACCGCTACGAAATTTTGCAGGCTTGTTTGTATGGATGAGTTCTACAAACGTTCGAAATTTCGGCTAAATCGGACGACAAATAAGGGAGTTATTAAGGGTCAAAATATTGGATATTCTTCACCAACTTTGGACTGCTTATTTGAGCCAAATGCGACCTTCACCGATCGGACTGAAATTGGTGCCAGATGAAAGGCCTGGGGCAATGGGTCTCTGGGGCCACTTGCCCAAAAATTCTGAAAGCCTCGTTTTCGAGTTCTAGCCATTGAAAGTTGATATTTACCAATGTTTGACCCCTAATAACTTGCTAACGGAAAGACCGAATTTTCTGAAAAATAGCATGCAATGTTTGTATGGTCCTAGAGTGTCTTTGGGCACCGATTTCAATCGGATCGGTGAAGGTCACCTTTTGTCATTTTCAATCTCTTTGTTCATCAGACGACACCAACAGACACACTTCCAGTCCTTATATCTCCACGTGTATTGCATGCAGCGCACTACTATTTGGCCCAAACATGTACCTTCCTAAGACCTATAAACCTTATAAAAAGCGCACCTGTTCGAATCGAATTAATAGAGTTATTACGGTTTTACCGATTTCCCGCCTTAATTTCCATAGGATGCAATGTAAAATTGTTGACCCTTTTTCACCATGACGCCTTTCCCCGATTCCCTTGACTACCCTTTACGTCTGTAGGTATTATTGATCTGCGCATGCGCATATGTTTGCAGCACCGTAGGTGCCTTCCTTGGCCTGCTATAGGCGTAAAACTGTTTATTTTTTAAATGTTTGGCGGCCCATACTGAAAGCGCCCTTCCATCGACCGCTACGAAATTTTGCAGGCTTGTTTGTATGGATGAGTTCTACAAACGTTCGAAATTTCGGCTAAATCGAACGACAAATAAGGGAGTTATTAAGGGTCAAAATATTGGATATTCTTCACCAACTTTGGACTGCTTATTTGAGCCAAATGCGACCTTCACCGATCGGACTGAAATTGGTGCCAGATGAAAGGCCTGGGGCAATGGGTCTCTGGGGCCACTTGCCCAAAAATTCTGAAAGCCTCGTTTTCGAGTTCTAGCCATTGAAAGTTGATATTTACCAATGTTTGACCCCTAATAACTTGCTAACGGAAAGACCGAATTTTCTGAAAAATAGCATGCAATGTTTGTATGGTCCTAGAGTGTCTTTGGGCACCGATTTCAATCGGATCGGTGAAGGTCACCTTTTGTCATTTTCAATCTCTTTGTTCATCAGACGACACCAACAGACACACTTCCAGTCCTTATATCTCCACGTGTATTGCATGCAGCGCACTACTATTTGGCCCAAACATGTACCTTCCTATGACCTATAAACCTTATAAAAAGCGCACCTGTTCGAATCGAATTAATAGAGTTATTACGGTTTTACCGATTTCCCGCCTTAATTTCCATAGGATGCAATGTAAAATTGTTGACCCTTTTTCACCATGACGCCTTTCCCCGATTCCCTTGACTACCCTTTACGTCTGTAGGTATTATTAATCTGCGCATGCGCATATTTTTGCAGCACCGTAGGTGCCTTCCTTGGCCTGCTATAGGCGTAAAACTGTTTATTTTTTAAATGTTTGGCGGCCCATACTGAAAGCGCCCTTCCATCGACCGCTACGAAATTTTGCAGGCTTGTTTGTATGGATGAGTTCTACAAACGTTCGAAATTTCGGCTAAATCGGACGACAAATAAGGGAGTTATTAAGGGTCAAAATATTGGATATTCTTCACCAACTTTGGACTGCTTATTTGAGCCAAATGCGACCTTCACCGATCGGACTGAAATTGGTGCCAGATGAAAGGCCTGGGGCAATGGGTCTCTGGGGCCACTTGCCCAAGAATTCTGAAAGCCTCGTTTTCGAGTTCTAGCCATTGAAAGTTGATATTTACCAATGTTTGACCCCTAATAACTTGCTAACGGAAAGACCGAATTTTCTGAAAAATAGCATGCAATGTTTGTATGGTCCTAGAGTGTCTTTGGGCACCGATTTCAATCGGATCGGTGAAGGTCACCTTTTGTCATTTTCAATCTCTTTGTTCATCAGACGACACCAACAGACACACTTCCAGTCCTTATATCTCCACGTGTATTGCATGCAGCGCACTACTATTTGGCCCAAACATGTACCTTCCTAAGACCTATAAACCTTATAAAAAGCGCACCTGTTCGAATCGAATTAATAGAGTTATTACGGTTTTACCGATTTCCCGCCTTAATTTCCATAGGATGCAATGTAAAATTGTTGACCCTTTTTCACCATGACGCCTTTCCCCGATTCCCTTGACTACCCTTTACGTCTGTAGGTATTATTAATCTGCGCATGCGCATATGTTTGCAGCACCGTAGGTGCCTTCCTTGGCCTGCTATAGACGTAAAACTGTTTATTTTTTAAATGTTTGGCGGCCCATACTGAAAGCGCCCTTCCATCGACCGCTACGAGATTTTGCAGGCTTGTTTGAATGGATGAGTTCTACAAACGTTCCAAATTTCGGCTAAATCGGACGACAAATAAGGGAGTTATTAAGGGTCAAAATATTGGATATTCTTCACCAACTTTGGACTGCTTATTTGAGCCAAATGCGACCTTCACCGATCGGACTGAAATTGGTGCCAGATGAAAGGCCTGGGGCAATGGGTCTCTGGGGCCACTTGCCCAAAAATTCTGAAAGCCTCGTTTTCGAGTTCTAGCCATTGAAAGTTGATATTTACCAATGTTTGACCCCTAATAACTTGCTAACGGAAAGACCGAATTTTCTGAAAAATAGCATGCAATGTTTGTATGGTCCTAGAGTGTCTTTGGGCACCGATTTCAATCGGATCGGTGAAGGTCACCTTTTGTCATTTTCAATCTCTTTGTTCATCAGACGACACCAACAGACACACTTCCAGTCCTTATATCTCCACGTGTATTGCATGCAGCGCACTACTATTTGGCCCAAACATGTACCTTCCTAAGACCTATAAACCTTATAAAAAGCGCACCTGTTCGAATCGAATTAATAGAGTTATTACGGTTTCACCGATTTCCCGCCTTAATTTCCAAAGGATGCAATGTAAAATTTTTGACCCTTTTTCACCATGACGCCTTTCCCCGATTCCCTTGACTACCCTTTACGTCTGTAGGTATTATTAATCTGCGCATGCGCATATGTTTGCAGCACCGTAGGTGCCTTCCTTGGCCTGCTTTAGGCGTAAAACTGTTTATTTTTTAAATGTTTGGCGGTCCATACTGAAAGCGCCATTCCATCGACCGCTACGAAATTTTGCAGGCTTGTTTGTATGGATGAGTTCTACAAACGTTTTAAATGTCGGCTAAATCGGACGACAAATAAGGGAGTTATTAAGGGTCAAAATATTGGATATTCTTCACCAACTTTGGACTGCTTATTTGAGCCAAATGCGACCTTCACCGATCGGACTGAAATTGGTGCCAGATGAAAGGCCTGGGGCAATGGGTCTCTGGGGCCACTTGCCCAAAAATTCTGAAAGCCTCGTTTTCGAGTTCTAGCCATTGAAAGTTGATATTTACCAATGTTTGACCCCTAACAACTTGCTAACGGAAAGACCGAATTTTCTGAAAAATAGCATGCAATGTTTGTATGGTCCTAGAGTGTCTTTGGGCACCGATTTCAATCGGATCGGTGAAGGTCACCTTTTGTCATTTTCAATCTCTTTGTTCATCAGACGACACCAACAGACACACTTCCAGTCCTTATATCTCCACGTGTATTGCATGCAGCGCACTACTATTTGGCCCAAACATGTACCTTCCTAAGACCTATAAACCTTATAAAAAGCGCACCTGTTCGAATCGAATTAATAGAGTTATTACGGTTTTACCGATTTCCCGCCTTAATTTCCATAGGATGCAATGTAAAATTGTTGACCCTTTTTCACCATGACGCCTTTCCCCGATTCCCTTGACTACCCTTTACGTCTGTAGGTATTATTAATCTGCGCATGCGCATATGTTTGCAGCACCGTAGGTGCCTTCCTTGGCCTGCTATAGGCGTAAAACTGTTTATTTTTTAAATGTTCGGCCCATACTGAAAGCGCCCTTCCATCGACCCCTACGAAATTTTGCAGGCTTGTTTGTATGCACGAGTTCTACAAACGTTCCAAATTTCAGCTAAATCGGACAACAGAAAAGGGTGTTATTAAGGGTCAAAATATTGGATATTCTTCACCAACTTTGGACTGCTTATTTGAGCCAAATGCGACCTTCACCGATCGGACTGAAATTGGTGCCAGATGAAAGGCCTGGGGCAATGGGTCTCTGGGGCCACTTGCCCAAAAATTCTGAAAGCTTCGTTTTCGAGTTCTAGCCATTGAAAGTTGATTTTTTCCCAATGTTTGACCCCTAATAACTTGCTAACGGAAAGACCGAATTTTCTGAAAAATAGCATGCAATGTTTGTATGGTCCTAGAGTGTCTTTGGGCACCGATTTCAATCGGATCGGTGATGGTCACCTTTTGTCATTTTCAATCTCTTTGTTCATCAGACGACACAAACAGACACACTTCCAGTCCTTATATCTCCACGTGTATTGCATGCAGCGCACTACTATTTGGCCCAAACATGAACTTCCAAAGACCTATAAACCTCATAAAAAGCACACCTGTTCGAATCGAATTAATAGAGTTATTACGGTTTTACCTATTTCCCGCCTTAATTTCCATAGGGTGCAATGTAAAATTGTTGACCCTTTTTCACCATGACGCCTTTCCCCGAATCCCTTGACTACCCTTTACGTCTGTAGGTATTATTTATCTGCGCATGCGCATATGCTTGCAGCACCGTAGGTGCCTTCCTTGGCCTGCTATAGGCGTACAACTGTTTATTTTTTTTTTATGTTTGGCGGCCCATACTGAAAGCGCCCTTCCATCGACCGCTACGAGATTTTGCAGGCTTACTTGTATGGATGAGTTCTACAAATGATTCTAATTTTAGCTAAATCGGACGACAAATAAGGGAGTTATTAAGGGTCAAAATATTGGATATTCTTCACCAACTTTGGACTGCTTATTTGAGCCAAATGCGACCTTCACCGATCGGACTGAAATTGGTGCCAGATGAAAGGCCTGGGGCAATGGGTCTCTGGGGCCACTTGCCCAAAATTCTGAAAGCCTCGTTTTCGAGTTCTAGCCATTGAAAGTTGATATTTACCAATGTTTGACCCCTAATAACTTGCTAACGGAAAGACCGAATTTTCTGAAAAATAGCATGCAATGTTTGTATGGTCCTAGAGTGTCTTTGGGCACCGATTTCAATCGGATCGGTGATGGTCACCTTTTGTCATTTTCAATCTCTTTGTTCATCAGACGACACCAACAGACACACTTCCAGTCCTTATATCTCCACGTGTATTGCATGCAGCGCACTACTATTTGGCCCAAACATGTACCTTCCTAAGACCTATAAACCTTATAATAAGCGCACCTGTTCGAATCGAATTAATAGAGTTATTACGGTTTTACCGATTTCCCGCCTTAATTTCCATAGGATGCAATGTAAAATTGTTGACCCTTTTTCACCATGACGCCTTTCCCAGATTCCCTTGACTACCCTTTACGTCTGTAGGTATTATTAATCTGCGCATGCGCATATGTTTGCAGCACCGTAGGTGCCTTCCTTGGCCTGCTATAGGCGTAAAACTGTTTATTTTTTAAATGTTTGGCGGCCCATACTGAAAGCGCCATTCCATCGACCGCTACAAAATTTTGCAGGCTTGTTTGTATGGATGAGTTCTACAAACGTTCTAAATTTCAGCTAAATCGGACGACAAAAAAGGGAGTTATTAAGGGTCAAAATATTGGATATTCTTCACCAACTTTGGACTGCTTATTTGAGCCAAATGCGACCTTCACCGATCGGACTGAAATTGATGCCAGATGAAAGGCCTGGGGCAATGGGTCTCTGGGGCCACTTGCCCATAAATTCTGAAAGCCTCGTTTTCGAGTTCTAGCCATTGAAAGTTGATATTTACCAATGTTTGACCCCTAATAACTTGCTAACGGAAAGACCGAATTTTCTGAAAAATATCATGCAATGTTTGTATGGTCCTAGAGTGTCTTTGGGCACCGATTTCAATCGGATCGGTGAAGGTCACCTTTTGTCATTTTCAATCTCTTTGTTCATCAGACGACACCAACAGACACACTTCCAGTCCTTATATCTCCACGTGTATTGCATGCAGCGCACTACTATTTGGCCCAAACATGTACCTTCCTAAGACCTATAAACCTTATAAAAAGCGCACCTGTTCGAATCGAATTAATAGAGTTATTACGGTTTTACCGATTTCCCGCCTTAATTTCAATGGGATGCAATGTAAAATTGTTGACCCTTTTCCACCATGACGCCTTTCCCCGATTCCCTTGACTACCCTTTACGTCTGTAGGTATTATTAATCTGCGCATGCGCATATGTTTGCAGCACCGTAGGTGCCTTCCTTGGCCTGCTAAAGGCCTAAAACTGTTTATTTTTTAAACGTTTGGCAGCCCATACTGAAAGCGCCCTTCGATCGACCGCTACGAAATTTTGCAAACTTCTTTGTGTAAATAAGATCTACAAACGATCTAAATTTCAGCTGAATCGGACGATAAATAAGGGAGTTATTAAGGGTCAAAGTATTGGATATTCTTCACCAACTTTGGACTGCTTATTTGAGCCAAATGCGACCTCTACCGATCGGACTGAAATTGGTGCCAGATGATAGGCCTGGGTCAATGGGTCTCTGGGGCCACTTGCCCAAAAATTCTGAAAGCCTCGTTTTTGAGTTCTAGCCATTGAAAGTTGATATTTACCAATGTTTGACCCCTAATAACTTGCTAACGGAAAGACCGAATTTTCTGAAAAATAGCATGCAATGTTTGTATGGTCCTAGAGTGTCTTTGGGCACCGATTTCAATCGGATCGGTGAAGGTCACTTTTTGTCATTTTCAATCTCTTTGTTCATCAGACGACACCAACAGACACACTTCCAGTCCTTATATCTCCACGTGTATTGCATGCAGCGCACTACTATTTGGCCCAAACATGTACCTTCCAAAGACCTATAAACCTTATAAAAAGCGCACCTGTTCGATGCCAATTAATAGAGTTATTACGGTTTTACCGATTTCCCGCCTTAATTTCCATAGCGTGCAATGTAAAATTGTTGACCCTTTTTCACCATGATGCCTTTCCCCGATTCCCTTGAATATCCTTTCCGTCTGTAGGTATTATTTATCTGCGCATGCGCATATGTTTGCAGCACCGTAGGTGCCTTCCTTGGCCTGCTATAGGCGTAAAACTCTTTATTTTTTAAATGTTTGCCGTCCCATACTGAAAGCGCCCTTTCATCGACCGCTACGAAATTTTGCATCCTTCTTTATATTATTAATTTCTACAAACGCAAACGTTCTAAATTTCCGCTAAATCGGTCGATAAATAAGGGATTTATTAAGGGTCAAAATATTGGATATTCTTCACCAACTTTGGACTGCGTATTTGAGCCAAATGCGATCTTCACCGATCGGACTGAAATTGGTTCCAGATGAAAGGCCTGGGGCAATGGGTCTCTGGGGCCACTTGCCCAAAAATTCTGAAAGCCTCGTTTTCGAGTTCTAGCCATTGAAAGTTGATATTTACCAATGTTTGACCCCTAATAACTTACTAACGGAAAGACCGAATTTTCTGAAAAGTAGCATGCAATGTTTGTATGGTCCTAGAGTGTCTTTGGGCACCGATTTCAATCGGATCGGTGAAGGTCACCTTTTGTCATTTTCAATCTCTTTGTTCATCAGACGACACCAACAGACACAATTCCAGTCCTTATATCTCCACGTGTGTTTCATGCAGCGTACTAGTATTTGGCCCAAACATGTACCTTCCTAAGACCTATAAACCTTATAAAAACCACACATGTTCAATGCGAATTAATAGAGTTATTACGGTTTTACCGATTTCCCGCCTTAATTTCCATAGCGTGCAATGTAAAATTTTAGACCCTTTTCCACCATGAAGCCTTTCCCCGATTCCCTTGACTACCCTTTACGTCTGTAGGTTTTATTATTCTGCGCATGCGCATATGTTTGCAGCACCGTAGGTGCCTTCCTTGGCCTGCTATAGGCGTAAAACTGTTTATTTTTTAAATGTTTGGCGGCCCATACTGAAAGCGCCCTTCCATCGACCACTACGAAATTTTGACGGCTTGTTTGTATGTATGAGTTCTACAAAGGTTTCAAATTTCAGCTAAATCGGACGACAAATAAGGGAGTTATTAAGAGTCAAAGTATTGGATATTCTTCACCAACTTTGCTTATTTGAGCCAAATGCGATCTTCACCGATCGGACTGAAATTGGTGCCAGATGAAACGCCTGAGGCAATGGGTCTCTGGGGCCACTTGCCCATAAATTCTGAAAGCCTCGTTTTCGAGTTCTAGCCATTGAAAGTTGATATTTACCAATGTTTGACCCCTAATAACTTACTAACGGAAAGACTGAATTTCCTGAAAAATAGCATGCAATGTTTGTATGGTCCTAGAGTGTCTTTGGGCACCGATTTCAATCGGATCGGTGGAGGTCACCTTTTGTCATTTTCAATCTCTTTGTTCATCAGACGACACCAACAGACACACTTCCAGTCCTTATATCTCCACGTGTTTTGCATGCAGCGCAATACTATTTAGCCCAAACATGTACCTTCCTAAAACCTATAAACCTTATAAGAAGCGCACCTGTTCGATGCTAATTAAGCACCGTAGATGCCTTCCTTGGTCTGCTATAGGCGTAAAACTGTTTATTTTTTAAATGTTTGGCGGTCCATACTGGAAGCGCCCTTCCATCGACCGCTACGAAATTTTGCAGGCTTGTTTGTATAAATGAGTTCTACAAACTTTCCAAATTTCAGCTAAATCGGACAATAAATAAGGGAGTTATTAAGGGTCAAATTATTGATTATTCTTCACCAACTTTGGACTGCTTATTTGAGCCAAATGCGACCTTCACCGATCGGACTGAAATTGGTGCCAGATGAAAGGCCTGGGGCAATGGGTCTCTGGGGCCACTTGCCCAAAAAATCTGAAAGCCTCGTTTTCGAGTTCTAGCCATTGAAAGTTGATATTTACCAATGTTTGTCCCCTAATAACTTACTAACGGAAAGACCGAAGTTTCTGAAAAATAGCATGCAATGTTTGTATGGTCCTAGAATGTCTTTGGGCACCGATTTCAATCGGATCGGTGAAGGTCACCTTTTGTCATTTTCAATCTCTTGTTCATCAGACGACACCAACAGACACACTTCCAGTCCTTATATCTCCACTTGTATTGCATGCAGCGCACTACTATTTGGCTCAAACATGTACCTTCCTAAGACCTATAAACCTTATAAAAAGCGCACCTGTTCGATGCGAATTAATAGAGTTATTACGGTTTTACCGATTTCCCGCCTTAATTTCCATAGGGTGCAATGTAAAATTGTTGACCCTTTTTCGCCATGACGCCTTTCCCCGATTCCCTTGACTACCTTTACGTCTGTAGGTATTATTAATCTGCGCATGCGCTTATGTTTGCAGCACCGTAGGTGCCTTCCTTGGCCTGCTATAGGCGTAAAGCTTTAAAGCTTTCGTCCAGATCCTCTTCTAGAACGAGCGTTCGATTATGAATGTATGTTTGTATTTTCATAAAAAAATAGAAGAAATAAATATTGTTTAAACCAAAATTATAAAAATAGGACAAAATCTGAACAAAAGAATAAATAGAATCTCCCTCTCTCGATGGGAACTTTTTCCTTGGCTCTGGTTGGTTCATAGGAGTGTCTCGTAATTGGTCTTTGATAAGTTCACCCGGTTGCCTTTGTCGTGTATAAATAACACCGCAGGTACATGTCCTTATTCCGCAGCTCCTGCCCTCCCTCCCCCTCCCCGCCTCCATCCCATCCCTAATAATCGTCACCACCATAGGATCTGTATTTTGTGAGAAAAAAATAAAGTATAAAAATTTTAAGTATTTTAAACACGCATTTGATATGTTGTGTAAATTGGGACACTGACCGTTCGAATATTCGTTGGCCAGACGTTGTTTCACGTGTGTGCCCGCCGGGTAATTGCATGTAAAATGGTCTGAAAAAGTACTGTATTACATTATATTATAAATTCGATTGATTTAAGACACACGTATTTTAATAGTTTCGCATTTCAAAATGTAATATCATGACGTAATTACACCAATAGCATGCTACATATGAATCGTTATTTCAGTTTTATGATAGTGGAAGTCTTCGGGATGTAAAATTGTGATATTTTTCCTATTGCTGCTCAACTCCATTAAAGTCGCAGAGGCGGTTCACGGGTATTCAAAATCTATGTTTGATACCACGACAGAAAAATAATATTATTCACTCCGTGGCTTCCAGTTTTTTAAAAAAAAGAAAACGGTAGCAACGTTTCCAAAATGACCTAAAATGTGTTGACGCGGACGTAAATCCTCACTACAAACAAATAATAGAAGAAAGCATTACTTATGTGGACGCAGGGCTGGTTATATGTCATAGAATAGATCTTAAGAGAGCATTGCAGGAAGAAAAGAAGATACTCTTAATTTGTTTTCTTCTTCTTCTTCTTTACTTACTATCCAGGTCTAACGTGTTTATTTTTCAATATGTTTTTGGGGTTTTTTTTGTGTGTGTGTTTGTTTGTTTGTTTGTACAATAGATATATATATATATATATGCGACGAACACGGCTCGAATTAATAATAACTGAGTCGGGGCACAGTATTTCCGACAATTTACATGTGCGCCCAACAAGGACTCGGATCAGTCTGCGCAAATCGCTCTTTCAGTGGATAGCTGAGGACCCAGTGCCTCTTCACGCGGCATGGGAAGACTGATCAGTCAGCGGGGTTGCGCAGGCTAATCTGAGTCCTCGTTTGGCGCACATGAAACTTGTAGGAACTGTTGTGCCCGGCTCAATTATTATTAAAATACATTCTTTTCTGCATTTGGTAAATGGAAAGCGATTATTCCATGTTCATTATGTCAGTCATAAACGATATTGTCTTCAAAAACGATTGTGGATACTCACGATTCGCGACTGCCGCTTATCGCGTGTGATAAAATAATAATATTTTTGCTATTATTTTTGCTATCATTAATTTTCGATATCAATATATTTTTTGAAAAACATATGTATTCGGATGAAATTCAAATTTTAGTCCAAAATTTCTGTTGTCCTTGCATTTATCTTGTTTTAATTTTTCAGATAAGTAAATAAATAAATAAATAAATTACATCGCTTTACTAGAAAAAAATGATTTGGTACAACGACCTAATATAATAATCATTAAATTGTTAATGCCGTTGTCAGGCCATAAACATACAGCACTCATACAGCTAGTGCTGTAAGAAAGACTGAAACTAAATAAATCAATAAATTGATAATTTCAAAAGTATGTTTCGAATTGACAAAAATGTCAGACGAACTTTTAATGTAATAAAGTTTATCAGTTTACAGGTTTTATCTCAATATTATGCTTTAAACGACCGACCGCTAGAACTTGCGCTGCAAGATCTTGCATAACGACAGGGAAGCCTTCTAACTCATCCATTAATCATTACGGGCAACAAACAAATCACATATAAAGTCTGTAATGAAGCACAACTGATAATTTTCTGCGTGGGAAAACTGTTATGTTTTGATTCTCAAGTCCTTTGATAAGATGATCTCTCATTTTAGAGACATTATATGTTATGCCAATGTCACCGGGTATAGGTATATGATACACTTGTACTGCCTTGCGGTACAAGCCGGCTTTTATAGCGACGTGGTAGAATGTTTGCCTGTCACGCAGACGGCCCGGGTTCGATCCCCGGCCGCGGCATTGGTGATTAGAATTTTTCACCTGTTGCATTTGGCGCCCAACGTAAATAACCCACATGTGTGCATAAAATTCCTTGAGTCTCATTTCACGTGATTCTCGGACCCCTAGAAATTCAGGGACGAATTTCAATTTGGAGGGGGAGAATGTCACCGGGTATAGGTATATGATACACTTGTACTGCCTTGCGGTACAAGCCGGCTTTTATAGCGACATGGTAGAATGTTTGCCTGTCACGCAGACGGCCCGGGTTCGATCCCTTGCCGCGGCATTGGTGATTAGAATTTTTCACCTGTTACACCACTAGGATCAATTCCACTGAGGATGCCGACAATATTTGCAATGGTGTAAAACCACAGTCATTTGTATTCGTTTGCACAGAGCATTAAAAGTGTCCAACAAAGGCATAGGGCTAAACATCATGTTTGCAATTGCCATTTCATTGCAGACCTTCATCATTAGGATGGGTATAAAAAATATGTACAATTGGATTACTTCAATGTACATGTAGGTATCTATGACAATGAAACGTCAAGTTATCCATAATGTCACGTTATTCCGATTTTGATATTACTCCTAGTTTTTCATATATGATAAGTGGCGTCTGTAATTAAAATAACGGTCCGTGCTTTGTCAAGTCCGTAAATAATAAGTCCGTGAATTGTAGGTCTGTGGTTTGTCAAGAGATCCGTGAATAATTTATCCGTATTTTGTTATGCAGTCCGTGTATTATCAATAGGTCCGTAAGTCCATGAATCCGTGTCCGTAAGTGGTCCGTGTTTTGTCAACCACCACACACGTTCGACATTTAACTCTCAGTTTTTGAGAAAACCACGAAAAAGATTATTGTTCCCACGGACCCCAAGTGTGGAATCATGCTTATCAAAAAAATATTTAAAGAAGATGCAGATTTACATGGTTTTCTTGAGTTTTGATTTCAGTAATTCATACGACTGTTTTTGTGCCAATGTTGATCAGTTAAGGCCCGAATCTGGGCCCACCACATTGTTTTTCTTGACCAGTTTAGGACCGGATCAAGGCCCACCACCTTGTGATGCCTGTTTTCCATATGGCTCATATGCAGGCCCTTACGCAGACTTTTGAAATGTAAGGTGCAAAGCTTTAGCTATTCTATAAAGGGGGTACAGATGCTAAGGAAATACCGATTTGGGGGCAAAAATTAGGGGTGTAGTTTGGGGTCAAAATCTGCTTGAATGCATATTGCATAGTCATGTTTGAATTTAATTATAGCGTTGGTGAAATTAGAAATTCTGATTTCGGGGAGGGAATAGTTTGCTCGGGGGAGGAAAGTGAGGTAAGGGGGAGGGAAGTGGGGGAAAGTGGGCGGGAAATGTCTACCCCCACCTACACCCCACCCGCCCCTGTCCACCCTCATGGTTACTGCTCTTATAGAGAGCCTCTGATAGTGATAGTAATTTTAGACGGCTATGATAACTTTGGCAGTTTGGGTTGTTTTGATATCAAACCAAATATACTATAGATCACTACAGCACCTGTGGATACAACACCAGTTTCAAGATTACGGAAGAATACGAAATATCTACGACTTCAAACGAAATGACGTCACTTTACGAATGTATTAATGACGCAGGATAAACAAATAAAGGACTCCGGAGCAACAGGCAAATAAAAGAGACCGTAAAAAACATTACGTGAGTTATTTTAGTATAAAATCATTTTGTTATGAGGCAGGAAACTTTTGACAATTATAAAAGACATTCGTTTTTCAGGTTTGTAAACATTCGTTGTTTACAGGTTTTGTTACGCCTTTTGTATTCGTGCAAAATGTGAGTGGCGTGATTCCCTGACAGTGGCCTGTGGGCCTACTCCATGTGCTTTCATCCTTCGAAAAAGGGTTTTTCGCTTGTCGTTTTATTCTAAATGGAAAAAAAATGATTTTTGATTGACAATCTCATATTAGGAAACATTTGTCTTTTCTGTTTTTGTCCTTTAAAAAAAAAAAAAAAAAAAAAAAAACACACACACACACAAACAGGTCTACTACTGTCCTTTCGACATCTCTTGGAAAGACGGTTTTTGCTTGGCGTTTTATTTTAAATGAAAATCTTTTGTTCTGGCCGACCATATCTTATCAGAAACCATTTGTCTGTTCTATTTCTGTGTTTTGTTCTCAAATATTTACACTAAAATTAAATTTACGGCTAAAAGGTGGTCTGACCTATGCAATTTCAATAGTAAAGTGATTTTTTGGAATTTTTGTCTAAGAAAATATTTTTTACTTTCCTTTGCTGAATTTGAATTATTGATGTTTCACAACAATATTGTGAAAATTTCAGAAAAATTTAACATCTGGAACTGGTTGAAAATCTGGCTCCAAGTTACCTACCCTACAGATTTCTGCATGATTTTGCTTCATTTTTACTATGGGAAAAAGTGAAAATATTTGATTTTTTAAAAACCAATGACTGCAATGAAATTTTTCATACATAGAAAGTTACGACAAATGGTTTTGCATTAGCTCATGACAAAAGTTTGCAAGTTTACTTCTTCTGTGTAAAGCATCAAGCAAAAAACGACTTTCTGAAAGATGTCGAAAGCACAGTAGTTTTATGGTACTTTTTGTCGTAATTATTTTTCTTTTCTTTTCTTTTAAAGTAGATCTATTATCCTCCAACCGCTGGGAGCACCCATAGAATGGTATTATATATACTGTCCTTTCGACATCTCTTGGAAAGACGTTTTTGTGCTTGGCGTTTTATTTTAAATGAAAATATTTTGTTCTGGTTGAGCATATCTTGTCATAAACCATTTGTCTTTTATGTTTCTGTGTTTTGTTCTCAAGTATTTACACAAAAATTAAAGTTACAGCCAAAATGACCTATGCCATTTCTATAGTAAAAAGATTTTTTGGAATTTTTGTCTAAGAAAATATTTTTTACTTCTGTTTGCTGAATTTGAATTATTGACATTTTACAACAATATTGTGAAAATTTCAGAAAAAATTGAACAAGTGGAACTTGTTGAAAATTTGGCTCCAAGTTACCTACCCTACAGATTTCTGCAGGATTTCGCTTCATTTTTACTATGGGTAAAAAGTGAAAATATTTGATTTTTTAAAAACCAATAACAGAATAAAACTTTTTGTACATAGGTAGTTACGACAAATGGTTTTGCGTTAAATCATGACAAAAAATTGCAAATTTACTTCTACTGTGTAAAGCGTCAAGCAAAAAACGACTTTCTGAAAGATGTCGAAAACACAGTAGTCTGTTATATATACATAAGGTTGGTAATTATTTATTTACTGCATGCAGCACTAGTGTAAGCTGAACATCGCAGATGTATATGCGTAATATCTTCATCCTCCACGTAACACAGAGGACATGTAGGGTCAGTCTGGTACTGGTTAAATTTTGAGCGTAGTGACTGTACTATATAAGTCCCAGTTACAATACGACTTTTTACAACAGCACGCCGAACTTCCAGCCTTGTGATTCGATAGTCCCAAACATGATGGGTCCGACCGATCTGTAAGCATGAGATATTACAGTACTTGAGAGTGGATTTTTCATATGCCTCTAGGCGTAGCCCCTCAGTCCAGTATTTCCTGACTGCACGCTTTGTATTGATTTTCCACTGGTCTTTAGAGATATCCATATTGCATAAAGAGTCTATACCTGGTAGCTCATACTTTTTTAACATACGCTGTACTCTTGTAAAAAAAAACTTTTTC
The DNA here is from genome assembly GCA_964016985.1 of Anodontia alba. Taxonomy (NCBI): domain Eukaryota; kingdom Metazoa; phylum Mollusca; class Bivalvia; order Lucinida; family Lucinidae; genus Anodontia; species Anodontia alba. Next base: position 101,002,453 of record OZ024828.1, read on the forward strand.
CATCACTGTCGTAGAATAAAATTTGTCTTTTTGCCAGAGAGATTAATTTAGAGTTTCCAGATTTTAAAAAGGAGAACAGCAGACTTAAATGTCTCTTGTCTAATTCCGCTTCCAGTGGCAATGCCCCTAATAAAAGGAGTACTGCTGCAGACGATGTTCTATCTGGGAGAGCCTGAAGTTTTCGTAGTGTGTCCATATGAAATCAGTTAACATTTTAATATGTTTCTTCGAAAGAAATATCGTTTCAAGACCAAATAATAGTCTAGGAAGGACATAACACTGGTACATTTTATAATTACCTATGCACAAAAAATATTCTATTGGTATTAAAAAAAAACACAAAAAAGAAACCCTTAACTTTTTCCCATTGTAAAAATGATTGCAAATTTTGCAGAAATCGAAGGGATAGGTAACTTTGAGACAGCTTTTCAACAAATTCCATATGTTTATTTTTTCTGAGATTTTCACAATATTGTTGTGAAACATCATTAAATGAAAATCAGCAAAGAAAAGTAAAAAAAAAAAAAAATATGAAAATTTCAAGAATTCTGAGCAAGTGGAACGTTGATAAACGTACATACAAACTACCTACCCTATAGATTTTTACATAATTTGCAGCTTACTAATGAAAAAATGGAAATTTTCGATTTTTTCACAGAACCAGCTGAGATAATAATCTCATCGAGGTGCTTCTAATAGTACCATCAACATATAATTTCAAGCAAACATTAAGAAAAATGTCCCCACTTGTCTGGAGCTGTGTAGAGCTGCGTTGCAATTTCTATTACAGTACAAAAAGTGACTGTGTATGAAAATATTTAGATTTCCTCTTTTGACTTAGTTATAGATGTTTCACAAAAATACAATAAAAAATAAATGAATAAATAAATAAATAAATAAATAAGAAATTTCGAACAAGCGGAACTTGAAAAATAGTACAGAAGTTTTTTCTTTCTTTTTTTTTTTTTTTTTTTTTTTTTTTTTGTGTTGATAGCCCAGTCAACCCATTGGGGTCATGTCGAGCGCGATCAGTTTACACTTTTTCCTGGGCAGGCTTAGTCCTCCAAGCGGTTAACCAGTACTTGTGCACATTCTTTCGCCAGACACTGCAGATGGGAGAGAATGACCGTATAAATTATTTCATGATCAATCACCATGGAAGAATGTTGCCGGACACGGCGGGGATCGAACCTGCGACCTCCTGATCTCCAGTCGAACGCGCATCCGACTGAGCCACTGAGGCCGGCAAAGTACAGAAGATGACAAGAAAGAACAACAGTCACTGAACATAGCCTACTAAAGACGCAAAGAGAAAGAGAAAACCAATCTAGACAGACAGTACACCAGCCACAAATCAAAAACAAACAAACTAACCAGCTCCCATATCTCCGACGAGGTGATCACTGTTTACACAGCTAGACAGGATACATCAAACACAACAATAAGACAAAGAAAAGGACAAAACATGAAACCAAACAAACAAAAACCCGAGGCAAACAGCAACCTCACAAAAATAAATAAATAACACCGGAACAACTGGCAAAATAAATAAATAAATGAAATTTTTCAATTTTTCACTATCCTCTCCAAGGCAACCGAGAGCAATGTCGAGAGAAAGAGAAAGGCAATTTCTCTTATCCCCTCTAGAAAATGTCTTGGAAATGGTCCACTTTCTGTGACATTTCGCAACTCTTAATTCACATTTCTTTAAAATTGATATATTATTACTTAAACTATTTGGTCCGTCGGATTAACTGACAATATACACGGACAGCAATACGACATCTCTGAGCTAAATACTTCACAGGTATGCAAACTCGATAAGTGGTCTGGTGTAGTCTAGGGGAAATAGCTTCATCTCGTTAGTCTATGGCAGATTATTACCCTTTGTTTGGGTGAAGATATAAGTTCTAGATTTGACGCCGAGGAGAAACAACAGATGAAACCGACTTCTACGACGAATCAACTGTCTCGTCTCAAAATACATGTATTTTATCCGGCATATAACACTCACTTTAACCTTTACCAGCAGATAAAAGCAATTAGGTTTCTTGCATTTACAGAGTGAAGAGTGTCCTTGTAACTTTCTTTTAATTTGGGATATAGTTTCATTTTCGACTAATGTAAAATGAGTATTCAACATGGAATAAGATACTGCATTCTTGAAGGGCCCATCAAAAAAAAAATAAAATAAAATAAAAACATCAGAAGAGATGGCAAATCCCCCGACCAAACCTCCATTTCTAAATTTGGTGTATTTCAATCAGATATCATGGAAATATTGAAACAGAGTAAAGTAAAAAGATGCAAAGATAGTTTGAAATGTGACCAAAATAATAAGTGAAAACAATACTAAGTGTACTGTTAATGATTTTATTTTTGCATGTTCTTTTATTTTATTTTTATTTTTATTTATTTATTTATTTATTAATTTATTTGTGTCAAAATCGTCTAATAGTGACTTCTGGTGTGATTATTTGTACAGGATACACAATATTTGCAAATACTTTGAATCTGTGAGTGTACATATTCAGAAATAATAGCAAAATTAAATGCCTTGTAAAGGCATTTAAAGGAATTTGCTGTATGTTTATTGTGGTAAAGATCAAAGTTGTCCTTCACCTACTTGACCTGATACATGCTCCTACCAAAAATTATCAAGTTATCTGAAACAGTATGGGAGTTATGGCCTGCACAAGATTTCGGCATCAGGGGAGATAAGCACATTATGGAGAAAGTGAGAGTACTCTTAAACAGGCGTGCCTACTGGTCCTTATCTATACCTCTACTAAATATTGTCAAAATATTTCAAACTAAATACTCAAGAATTTGGCTAAGAAAATCATTCAGGGGAGGTTACTAGAAAACAACCACAGCAGAGGTTGTCCTTGTTACACGCGACACGCCTACTGGTCCTTATCTATGCCTCTACAAAATATTATCAAGTAAATTAAATCATTAAGAAGTCATTGAGTCCACAAGAATTTGGCTTAGAAATTTATCCAGTGACGTGTACAAGAAAAAGAACAAAGCAAGAATTGTTCTTTCTGCATGGGACATTCCTACTTGACCTGATATATTTCCCATCAAATTATTATCAAATTATCTCAGACAGTATGGGAGTTATAGCTTGCACAATATTTCAGATCCAGGGGAGATAAGTACATAACAAAAAGTGAGAGTTGTCTGTCTTGCACGTGACACGCCTACTGATCCTCATCTATACGTCTATCAAATATTATCAAAATATTTCAAACCATTAAGAAGTTATAGAGTGCACAAGAATTTAGCTCAGAAATTTATTCAGGCTAGATAAATACGAGTAGAATGTGACATGCCTACCAGTCCTTATCTATTAGTATGCCTGCACCAAATCTTACCAAAATATTTCAAACCATTAAGAAGTTATGGAGTGCACAAGAATTTGGCTTAGAATTAGGCTATTGGAGTTCTGGCCTGCACGAGATTTCGGCTTCAGGGGAGATACCTACATAACAAAGAAGTTTAGAGTTGTCTCTCTTGCACGCGACACGCCTACTCGCCTACTAGTCCTCCTCTTTATTCCTACCAAATATTATCAAAACATGTCTAAGGGTATCAAAGTTATGGAGCGCACAAGGATGAGTATGGATTTCAGCTTCAGGGAAGATAACTATATAAGGAAGAAAGTGAAAGTTGTCTCTCTTGCACGCAACACACCTATTCGTCCTCCTCTTTATTTCCGCCAAATACTATGAAATTATCACAAACAGTATGGGTGTTATGGCCTGCAAAAGATTTTGACCAGGGGAGATAACTATATAACGAAGATAGTGAGAGTTGACTCTCTTGCACGCGACACGCCTACTGTCCTCCTCTTCATTCCTACCAAATATTATCAAAATATGTCTAAGGGCATCAAAGTTATGGAGCGCACAAGGATGCCATCCTGATCGCTATATCCCTCGAACCTGTCGGTCGGGGATAAAAAGTGTGCATAACAGTGCAAGGGACGGACCATTTGATTTTCTGGAGGAGTTGGAGGCTTGTGTGTTGGAGGCGGGATGAGGGGAGGCTAGCTATTTTTCTTCAGCAATGTTTTTTTCAATGACCAAGAAAAGCTAATTACTGTTTTTACATGGCCAGAGAGCCATGTTTTTTCACAAGCTCATTCAATATTGTTTACGTTTTCAACCAATTTTATTTCACCAAACTAACAGACTTTCAAGTTCATCTTGGTAGAAAATAAAAAAAAAAAAAAAAAAAAAAAAAAAAAGAATTAAGATATTTTTTTCAGTAAATATGAAATATCAATTTGGATAATTATCACTTCTTAAAGCCAATACAAAAATACGCACCTGACTATCCGTCCTGCTCATTGTTCTTTTATTCTCAACTTAAGAACAATAAAACAATGACATAAGCAGGACGGAAATGAAGAGGAAAGCGGTCATTCATCCGACAATAGTCTGAACCATCACAATAAATTACTCAGAACACTGACTGGTAAATATTATAAACATATTATTTAAGTAATTCTTCATTTTATATTATTATCATTATTAATTATTAATACGAATACTGCTGCTATAACTGAACCAAGTCAAAATATTTAGACGTAAACGTCTAAGTACCGGCACAAATTGTGTTCATATTTACATAGAGACATGGGACAAGGGTATACTAAAGTTTAATAAAATTTCAATGTAACAGGTAAACAATATATTTCTTTAACTTTCACTGCCACGTAATAGGCTTTTGCATATGAGCCGTCTCATTTGGATCTACGCTGTTTGACATTCCGTCTTTCAACTTTACGTATTAACTTCTTTTCAAGCGATAGTTTGTTAAAAAAAGAAAAGCAAACGACAATGTCGTCTGAAATTTGGCACCGAAAGTTAATGTTTGCTTTTATTAGGCTTTATGAGCCGGTCAATTATTGCGTTTACACAAAAGATCAGATATTATCGAATGCACTGCCACTTCACTTGGAACGGGTGTTAAATGATTACAGAGTTTGAACCGCAGAAAAGGGCATCTTTTGCCAGAAGCCTTTAAACAGAGCCTTTAAGGACAAAAGGAACGCAACAAAATCAAATCGAATTTCAGTGTATTCTGAGACGCATCACGAAAACACGCCTATATAGTTTTGACCCCCTTAAACCCCACTTTTATACAGTAAAACTGGGATTTACAGGGGTACACATTAATTTTCTTATTTCTGCTTAAAAACATAGATTGTTGGTACTCGTTAGAACTACCTCGCCGAGGCGGTTCTAACGAGTACCCACAATCTATGTCTAGAGTAGAAATATGAAAACTGCCAGAATTTTTCGTCCGAAAGTTTTCCTGTTTTGGTGGTAAAATTTTCAATGTATTTGAATAGGCGTGTTTGCGTGATGGTTTTGAGACTTTGTTTTATTATTTTATTACCGATGATTGCAAGTTCAATTCTCGCCTGATAAGACACACACCAAGATTCTGCTCGTAATGCGACTTTGCCATTCCCTTAAAGGCACATGTACCAAGTAAGATTCAAACCAGCCTGTTTACTAAAGAGTCAAGCAAGAATCTTCAAACTATGGATATAGCAAGCATTTTCATCATACTATCTAACCAGCGAAAAAAACCTGTGTTGATCAGACTGCGTGTTTCATAAGTATTGTGACCCCTCATTTAGTAAGAAGCCATCTGAGCCGGTTTACGAGATTATGGCACTTTTTGTCTTTCGTAAATGTACACTTCAAAGTGCGGCTATCAAGGGGCAACATATGTTTGAGTCAGCATAAAATAAAATCTGGCATGGCATGGTGACATAAGATAAAATATAGCGTGGTCGGTTTGGCACGGTATCATGGGCAAACGAAACTGACATCTACGAATGATAGTGCTCAGTCAGTGATTCTTTCAGCAGCAAATCTCCTGAGTCTGAATAGAATGCGTTTGCTGATCTGAATATTAGCTGTTGGCATGTGACATTACGCCTGCGTTCTCATGCTGCGATTTGAAACACATATCCTTTACGAAAATACGCCTATTCAAATATACTGAAAATTTCATCACCCAAAACTGAAAGTTTTCAGATAAAAATTCTGATATTTCATATTTCTGCTCAAAACATAGATTGTGGGCACTCGTTAGAACCGCCTTGCCGAGGCGATTTTAACGAGTGCCCACAATCTATGTTTTTAGCAAAAATAAGAAAAATAACGTATATCCCTGTAAACCCCAGTTTTACTATATAAAAGTGGGGTTTAAAGGGGTCAAAATTATATGTTTTCGTGATGCAATTAAAGGAATGGATACATTTTCAGGGGAGGTTACTACATCATAATTGTTTGCCACCCGTATGAAAAGGGGTCTATTCTATATGGAAAGAATTTGCTTCCCTTTGATAGCAAATTCTTTCCTTTTACAATGGATTCCTTTTCAGAAAGCTCTTTATGCGCAGGCTAGCAGTCAGGACGTCACAAAATTATCTCCCTTGTCAAAATGGCGAAAAATCTACTTAGTGTATTCACTCCCCATAAAGCAAGTATCTGGGATTAAAACACATACAAGATAAAAACAGACCTTTATACCAGAGAAACCACTAAGCTTCCATTCCTGTGCACTGTGGACATAGTACGATTCGATAAAATGATTTTAATCCAACAAATTTAAGTATGCTTATTTGCTAGTTGACGGGAATTGGAACATTTTCACATTACGAAAACTTGCCTATTCAAATATATAGAAGATTTTACCTCAAAAAAAACTGAAAATTTTCAGATAAAAAAACTCTGATATTTTTCATATTTCTGCTCAAAACATAGATTGTGTGTACTCGTTAGAACCGCCTCGGTGATGCGGTTCTAATGAGTACCCACAATTTATGTTTTTGAGCAGAAATAAGAAAAGTAATATATATCCCTGTAAACCCCAGTTTTACTATATAAAAATGGGGTATATGGGGGTCAAAATTATATAGGCATGTTTTCGTGATGAGGGGAGGCATTTCTGTCAAAATTGTTTACCTCCCATCTGAAAGGGGTCTAAGTTAAAAGGAAAGAATTTGCTCCAATTGGAAGCAAAGTCTTTCATTTTAGAAAATATCCCTTTTCAGACGAGACTAGGTATGTAGGAAGGCAAACAGGAAGTCAAGAAAGTTTTCTCCCCTTTACAAAATGGCGGAAAATCTACCAAATGTATCCATCCTCTTAGAATTTGATTGACTGAACCGAAACAATTTGTTTTATTTATTCCCACTGTATCCACAGTGGTACGGAGACTTAAATGTAAGTGAGCCGCTTCAAGCGAAAAAGTGCCTTCAAGCATGCGTAAATGTGCGCATTCACACCATCCTGCACATGCGCAAAATATTATCCAAGCCTTTGCTCTCCATTCAAACATTCAATTGTATCCAATGATTTTGTTTGATGATGCGCAGGCTGATCTGGGCTTTCGCTGTCTGCATATGCCCGAAGACATGTTTTCACATGGCGAGGCCCGGGCGCGACCCAAGTAATGTGATACAGGTTGCCCTTTCTTTTCAGATACTGAGGCTACTGGAAGTAATACACTGGACATTGAGCGTTTTTAAAGTGGATGAGTGAAAAACAGACGCTAGTTACGATGCAGCGTGATCCCAAAGAAGTGAATATTCATAATGAGGTATAATAATATATATGCGCCGCGTCATCAGAAACCACCGAAAATAATTTTCGGCACATTCAGATACACCTGTGGACACAAAACTGTGCAAACTTTGTTGGGCTTCATTTCATTTTGATATGCCACATTTATCCTAACATCCTGTCAATTACTTGCTGGCCAGATATCAATGCAAATCATATGTTGTATATTTCACAGCAGACATCTGCATCAGCCAATTAAAACACATCTCAAATGTCAAGAATATACATCAGACCTAAAAGTACGATGAGTGCTTGTCAAAATGAATCAGATCAATCAATGTAAATTGTTAGATCCACTTTAAGAATTCTTAGATGAATGACATTTGATTGTCAAACAAACATGAAGCAAAGAGACTCATTGAAAGTCACTTTAGTGGAGTTTGCACAGATTTGTGTCCACGGGTGTATGTGCGCCAAGCGAAGATAACTTCCGAAATGTGCGCCAGACGAAGGTATCCGGAAATGTGCGCAAAACGAAATTATTCTCGGACACCTACGCCAAGGGAAGATCACTTCGCGAATGTGTGCACCCAGCGAAAATATTTGTATTCTCAGTGCATTTAGAGGAAAAATCTATAGTTGACTATTGGGACGTAATGTTGTTCACGAATAAAAACACCTTATTACTTTAATAACTTGGTTTAATGTGTCGGTCTCTTTTCTCCCTTTCTCAGGGAGACGACAAAAAATGACTTACAAGGGTTGACGTATCGTTAAACCCCAACACAACCAATCAAATCTAATGTGTCTGATCACGTCGAATGGCTGTGCCAGGAATGACCGGAGTCAAAGTCAAGTAAATAATGATATTTTTGTTATAGACCTACAGAAAATAAACAACTAGTGTTCAACATGATAAATTCGACATTTTTTTTACAATAATAACAATATTGAATACTTTTGAACAGTCAAAACATGGCTCTATATTTTTTTTTTTTTTTTTTTTTTTTTTTTTTTTTTTCAATTGGTACCGGCAGCGTTACTGGTTTTAACTGTAAAACATGGAAAGGGGTGATACAGAATAGGAAAATGCTACTAGCGTGATACAAGATTTTGTATTCTTGTGTCGGCAAGTTACTAATATACGGGTATTTTTTGTAGGTATATAATGAATTTACTCACGCGACGCCACATGATCATTAATGACGTAAAAATAAAGGTTTCTCACCAATATGATTGGACGATGGCGACGTAATGACGTGTTTCGCTCTTAGTAGGGAGCTCAGAGGTAGGCAGACTGCGTGAATTGTTTCCTTGTTTCAATTTCTGCCCTCAAACTAGAGTTTTTAGTCAAATATTGTATTAAATAATGAATAGAAAATTTTATTACATTTTCAGCAGTGATTTACTGAGGTTTATCTGTGAATTATTTCATTTCGAATGTTTTGACGTCATCATTGCTAGGTGACGTTGCTATCGTAGTTGGTAACAACAATAACAATAGTTGACGTTTCGCGGAAAATTTGATAAAATCATGGAAATCAGACTGCAATTTTCATGTCCAGTTGGCGTTTTTTTGATGTAAGAGCGTCAACAAAAATATAAAGTATGATTTTCTTGATAATCCAGTTCAACCTTCGTGACATTTTTTGTGTCTGTATTTCAAGCACAGGGTGATTTTTGCATTAAAGTGAAAACAAGATGGCGACTGATTTCAAACTAAACCACACCTCTTAAAATTCATGCACAGACTGGGACTATTTTGGTAGGAAATCATAACGGCTGAATATAAAAAAATCACAGGTAAAACATGGATGAAAATGTAATAAACAGTTTATTTGGTTCGTTCATTGGTTTTTTAACGCGCAAGCCTTAGAACATTAGTGAATTATTTCTCCGTAATCGATTAAAGCAAGCAAATAAACTCTATATATCCGTGCGTTGTTTGAACATAATGTTTGCTAAAAAAAAATCCTCAAAATGGGCCGTGGCTTGTTTACGTAACGTTATGTGACAAACGTTCTCCAACTGGACTAAGCATTTTGATCTGAACTTTCGTGACGTAACCGCCATTCTTCTTTTCATCACGAAATTATACCTTTATAATTTTTGACCTCATTAAACCCCACTTTTCTATAGTAAAACTGGGGTTTACAGGGGTGTACATTATTTTTCTATGTTCAAAAACATATATTGTGATACTCGTTAGAACCGCCTTCGTGAAAATACTTATGTTTTCATTACATTCGATGTATTGCTTGTATTAACTTCACAAAAGTAAATATCCTCTTTTACTAACACATGAGTATTTACGCAAGAACGTCATGTCGACGTTGAAACAATATTATTGCATAACCGCACGTGCGGGACCCTGTTGGAAGCCATGTAATTGCATATTTCTAATGCTAGACTGTTGAAATATATATATTATATATCAACAAAGACATCCACGTCCTGTTTGAGCACCTTCTTTTTAATTTTCAAAACAAACGCCGTTTTCGAAACGTAACGTGTTTTGTCATTTTAAATGGTGTCAGCATAACACGTCACTGCTCTGAAGAATGCATTTTGACGTAAACGGACACATAGACAGTTGCGTTTCTGCTGGCTTTAAGTAGCCAAACTAGGTCTAATTTTTTGCAACGTCATCATTGATGTCAGTAAGCTTGAAACGTGATGGAGACGCTGTTCGGTTTGTTTGTTTTGTTTGTGCACAAATTAGACCGGTTTAAAGGTCTCTGAATTCGTTCAGCAAAACTCAACCTTTACCACTCTTTGGACAAATTCAGCAGACGGCAAATTGAAATGTTTTGTTTTGTTTTTTTTTTTTTTTTTGTTTTTTTTTTTTTTTTTTTTTTTTTTTTTTTTTGCAGCATATAGGATGACATTTTATGCAAATGTCCCCTCAGGAGAAAATTTTCGTGAAATGTCAAAGCCTGTCTTCTACGAATATTAAGAAAAAAAAAATATTTCAAACTGTCGTCTGCTGAATTATTTTATCCAGCACGCTAAGCTAAACTCCTTAACCCCAGTTTCAACAGCACGGAAACCCTAAAATGGTAATTGGCAAACGATGCGGACCCAGATCAGACGCTGCAGAACGCGGCATCCGATCAGGGTCTACACTGTAAGCATTAAATACAGGAATTTCTATAAAACAAACATATAAACTAACCAGATATCCTGTTATTGGAAACAGACGGTCCAAAGAGTTGTGGTAGAAGAGTCCATCGAGGAGGCCACTCGACGTAAATGGGTTAAACGGCAGAAACTGTTATTGATGTTCACTGTTTTAATTTTCAGGTTCATTTTAATGACGTTTTCGGGGAACCAGAGCACGTGAGCAGCCTGTCCTGCACATGGTTGAACACAAAGAAAGTATTCACACACACTCACCAGAAGTGCTACATGATTCTCACCACCATATTTGGTCTCCCGCTCGCCGTACTCTGGGGACTGAAGTTCGCCTGCACCTCTTTCTGGAGCATTTGGTGCTGTCGCCCGGCTCTGGTTTCGGCAAGACACATTGTCTACCATATACAGAAAACCTATTCTTTGTTCATTCGGTGCTGTTTGGATCCCTTCCTTGAGTCTATAGGAATGATTTTCAGCAATATCCGGGTGACAGTTGCCTCACAGAGGCAGTTGTCAGCTGATGAATAAACTGTTGTCTGTTTATTTATATTTCTTTGTTATAATATAAAGAGCCGGAGTAGTATTAAAGTACTGGAACAGACAGGCCTGGGCAAACAGTGTAAACCCAGACCAAATGCCCCAGAAAACACTGTTTGCCGATCATATTGACCCAAATGAGACACCACAGAATGTGGCATCTGATTTGGGTTTGCACTGTTTGCCCATCATATTTTAATTTATATTTATTTGTTATGTACAGTAAAATGAGCCAGATATAAACCATATCTACCCTAAATATTTGGACAGGTATGCTTGGGCAAACAGTGTAGACCCCAATCAGACGCCACAGAATGTGTCTGATCAGGGTTCACCCTGCTTGCCTAACATCCTGGGCCCAGTTGTTCAAAGCGTCGTTAGCTTAACGAGCTCGTTAAGGGTCATTTCGTTAACTGTTTTAGCGGATTCAATACACAATATTCTGATATTTTTTGCTGAAAAAAATGTGAGTAGCTTTTGCACTGCAAAAGCTACTCACATTTTTTCAGCAAAAAATTTCAGCATATTTGCGTATCACTCGATGTAAATTTTAACGAATCGTTAACTAACGACGTCATTAGCTTTGAATAACTGGGACCAGCTTGCTAAAGACACATTAACAGGCAGTAAAATGTACTTTCTTTTTCCAATTCAGGAGATGTATGGCTAGGAGTTAAAAGTATCTCAGAGTTTAGAGTAATATGGTAAAGTAAACCCTACTACGTGTCATATGCGAGCATGAAAGACACCAGTCAGTCTGTGCAGTCCTTGGACATTAAATAAAATTATGTCATGGCAAGCTAAATGTGTCTTTGGGGCATGTACAGACAGCCTAATCAGGGCATTTGCTGTCTGCATACAGGATTAGTAGACCTTATGGTAGATTATATTCATCTATATCAGCGCTTACCGTATTACTGGTTAAATTTTCAGCAGACGTTATATTGAGAGAATATCAACGCTTAGCATATTGGGTTAAATTTTCAGCAGACCTAATATTGAAAGATCTTTTCTTTTCTTTCTATCTTTTTTTTTTCTTTTAGAAAACCGGTTTTGATATTTCTTGCAAAGTGTCACCTATGCCGACAATTTGTATGAAATAGCCTGTGTTCTTGGAAAAAAAGAAAATATCCAATATCAAATTGTTACCAGCTGAATTAGCCAGAGAGTGGTAAACGTTAATGAAGATCCTGACTAGAGTTTGTGGCTTTGTTGGCTGATCAAGATCCTTACTATTGGCATATTCCACAAAAAAGACGTTTCTCATAAAACAGCTCTTATAATGTGCAATGTGCACAAAGACCCTAATGCCATAAAGACCCAGATCAGCCGACACAATCACAGTCTGACCAGGATCCTTTGTTTCGTATATTCTACAATAACCAGAGGTCCTGTAAGGGGCAATAAATGCCCTGACCAGTATGCGATAAGGGCTCTTTTTCACATACTGTGCATTGTCATATTATTAGGGGCATAATGCAGGTTTTCCTGCTCTGGCTGATCACAGCTCAAGAGAACATGAGTATCCAGGGCCCAGTTGTTCAAAGCGTCGTTAGCTTAACAAGCTCGTTAAGGGTCATTTCGTTAACTGTTTTAGCGGATTCAATATACAATATTCTGATATTTTTTGCTGAAAAAATGTGAGTAGCTTTTGCACTGCAAAGCTACTCACATTTTTTTCAGCAAAAAATTTCAGCACTTTTGCGTATCACTCGATGTAAATTTTAACGAATCGTTAACTAACGATGTCGTTAACTTTGAACAACTGGGCCCTAATAAGTATTTTTCTTATGTCTCCATGCACAAAGATGTTGTTGGTAATCATTAGAAGCGCCTCATTGAAGCAATCTGCTTTTGTGGAGAAATGAAAAAATAACATTTATTTTATGTTAGAAAAAAATCTGGACTCTTGAGCTCTGCTCATTTGTGTTACTGTACAAGTTCTGTGATGACTATTAAAGTTTACAATATTTCTTGCCTTGTCTGTTGTCATTATTTTTTAAACCCGCCACACGATAGTGGCGGGGTATTATGATATACCCTCCGGTGTCTGTAAGTACGTCTGTCCGTCCGTCCGCACTTCGTTTAAGATAACGTCTACATTTTTCATCGGGTTGCGTTCAAAATTGTTGGGCAGTTAGACCATGAGGTGGTACAGCGCATGTTATTTTGAGGTTACGGTACACCAAATTTTGATAGAGCTATTACACTTTTTAAGGATTTTTTTCGTTCGCACTTCTGTTTCCGGATAACTCCTGCTACAGATTTCATCGGATCGCGTTGAAACTTGGTGGACAGCTAGACCATGTGGTACAGCGCATATTGTTTTGAGATTACGGTACAACAAATTTTGACAGAGCCATTACACTTTTAAAAGATTTTTCAGACGACTTTGTTTCCAGATAACTCCTAGTTTTCATCCGATCGGATTGAAACATGGTGGACAGTTAGACAATGAGGTGATGCAGCGCATATTATTTTCAGGGCCCTACTGCAAAAGCTACTCACATTTTTTCAGCAAAAAATTTCAGCATATTTGGGTATCACTTGATGTAAATTTTAACGTATCGTTAACTAACGACGTCGTTAGCTTTGAACAACTGGGCCCTGATTACAAACTTACAGTACACCAAATTTTGATAGTTATAGATCTTTAAAGATTGTTATTAAGCATGAAGTGGCTTCAAAGTCATTGTGGCTTACAATTTATTAAGTACATTAACACAGCCATCTTCTCTACATGTTTTATTACCTGCAGTGGCTGGGTATCGCGCAGTGTCTGCGATGCTTTTATTCCATATGCTCAGATGAAGGCTAGGCATTGTGGTGCTTAGAAGCTGGGCATTATGCATGCAAAAATAACTGAACAAAACCTTTAGATGACATGAGAAAAAGGTCTATCAGCGTTCAAAAAGCAAAATCCTAGATCAGCCTGTGCATCCATTTATTCTGATTAGGGTTTTTGCTTGTCTTAAGTATCCGATGATTCTGTGAGGGGACAGTGACTGCCTTCATTGTATGCATATATGATAACGACCCTTTTTAACATTTGTGCCAAGTTTAGTTCAAACTGATTCACATGTTGTTGGCTGATCAGGATCCTTACTATTGGCATATTCCGCAAAAAAGAAATTTCTCATAAAACAGCTCTTATAATGTGCAATGTGCACAAAGACCCTTATGCCATAAAGACCCAGATCAGCCGACACAATCACAGTCTGACCAGGATCCTTTGTTTCGTATATTCTACAATAACCAGAGGTCCTGTAAGGGGCAATAAATGCCCTGACCAGTATGCGATAAGGGCTCTTTTTCACATACTGTGCATGATCATATTATTAGGGGCATAATGCAGGTTTTCCTGCTCTTCAACCATTTTCCCATTTTATGTCTAGGGGGATTTGTTTGTTGCAATGGCAATCAAAAATCCATAGGTAATAAAAAAAAATAAACAGAAGCAATGTCATCACTATTTGATGTTATAAGAGATAAGACTTCAGGTTCACAAACATCATTCAAAAATAACAAGGTTGGATCTCAGCATTGAAAAATAACACCTAACAAACCTGCCATTTTTCTCATCATAGGAACCATCACCACACCCCATCCCACCCCATTATTATTACTACCTAAAAATAGGTGTTCTATTCTTTCAACCAAAAAGTTTTAATATTTTTCTTATTTCTCCACAAAAATATACGTTGTGGGTACTCATTAAAAGCACTTCTCCATGCCATTGATACGTGCCTAATACCCAACTATGGTCTGCATATCTGTCTGTAAAATATCCAAAACAGGTCAGATAAGAAATTTGTATTTCTAACCACAATAAGAATTCTGCGTAAGTCCATGTCGCACCAGCACTGGACAAAGTCACTGCAGCGCGAAATCTAGGTCGTTGAGGCGGTTCTAACGAGTACCCACAATCTATGTTTTGAACAGAAATATGAAAAATATCAGAATTTTTTATCTCAAAATTTTCATCTTTTGGTGGTAAAATTTTCAGTGTATTTGAATAGGCATGTTTTCGTGATGAATGGCACCAGGTCATCGTGCATGCTTGAAGAGTAAGTCAAAGACAATTACTATGCAAGGTTTGACATTCGCAGCTATCACCGCTATCGAGGAACACACTTTAATGATAGATTTGACTTAAAATCATGACAAAGTCATTGGAGCGCGAATTCTAAGTCAAGAGCACCAGGTCATAGTGCATGCTTGAAGATTATGTTACAGACAATAACTATGCAATGTTTGATGCTCGCAGCTATCACCGCTTCAGAGAAACACATTTTAATGCTAGACTCGACATAAATTAATAACAAAGTCAATGGAGTGCAAACTCTAGGTCAGAGAAACACATTTTAATGCTAGATTCGACATAAATTAATAACAAAGTCAATGGAGTGCAAAATCTAGGTCAGAGAAACACATTTTAGTGCTAGATTCGACATAAATTAATAACAAAGTCAATGGAGTGCAAAATCTAGGTCAGAGAAACACATTTTAATGCTAGATTCGACATAAATTAATAACAAAGTCAATGGAGTGCAAAATCTAGCTCAGAGAAACACATTTTAATGCTAGATTTGACATAAATTAATAACAAAGTCAATGGAGTGCAAAATCTAGGTCAGAGAAACACATTTTAGTGCTAGATTCGACATAAATTAATAACAAAGTCAATGGAGTGCAAAATCTAGGTCAGAGAAACACATTTTAATGCTAGATTCGACATAAATTAATAACAAAGTCAATGGAGTGCAAAATCTAGGTCAGAGTAAACATTTTAATGCTAGATTCGACATAAATTAATAACAAAGTCAATGGAGTGCAAAATCTAGGTCAGAGAAACACATTTTAGTGCTAGACTCGACATAAATTAATAACAAAGTCAATGGAATGCAAAATCTAGGTCAGAGAAACACATTTTAGTGCTAGATTCGACATAAATTAATAACAAAGTCAATGGAGTGCAAAATCTAGGTCAAGGGCAGCGGATCATAGTGCGTGCTTGAAGAATATATCGAGGACAATTACTGTACTACGCACGGTTAGACACTCGAAGCTATCACCACTACAGAGCAACACACTTTAATGCTAGTCTCAACATAAAATCATGACAAAGTCAATGGAGCATGAAATGTAGGTAAAGGCACCGGGTCATAGTGAGTGCTTGAAAAGAATGCAGAGGATAATTACTATGCGAGTTCGACACTCGCACCTATCACAGAAAAATGCACTGTAATGCTAGACTCGACGTAAGATCATGACAGTCAATGGGATGCAAAACCTAGGTCAAGGGCAGCGGGTCATAATGCGTGCTTCAAGAGTATGTCGAGGACAATTACTATGCATGGTCAGACACTCACGGATAATACCGCTACAGAGAAACACACTTTAATGCTAGACTTGATACAAAATCGTGACAAAGTCAATGGAGTATAAAATCTAGGTTAAAAGCAGCGGGTCACAGCGTGTGCTTGAAGTTTAATTCGAGGACAATTACTATGCAAGGTTTGACACTCATAACTATCAGCGCTTCAGAGAAATACACTCTAATGCTAGATTTGACCTGAACAATGCTAGACTCGACGTAAAATCATGGCAAAGTCACTCGAGCACGAAATCTAGGTCAAAAGCATCGCGTCATAGTGCGTGCTTGAAGAGTATGTCGAGGACAATTACTATGTCCGGTTTTCTATTCTTTCAACCAAAAAGTTTTAATATTTTTCTTATTTCTTCACAAAAATATACGTTGTGGGTACTCATTAAAAGCACTTCTCCACTTCTTCTAATGCAAGGTTTAACATTCACAGCTATCACCGCTTTAGAGAAACACACTTTAATGCTAGTCTCGACTCAAATAATGCTAGACTCGACGTAAAATCATAAAACGTCACTCAAGCACAAAATCTAGGTCAAAGGCATCGGTTCATAGAACGTGGTTGAAGAGTATGTCGAGAACAATTAATATGCAAAGTTTGACACTCCCAGCTATCACTGCTTCAGAGAACTGCACTTTAATGCCAGACTCGAAGTTAATTGTTGACGGGCGGACGAACGAACGGAAAAACGGGCGGACGGAAATTCGAACTCATATGTCGCACCTGCTACAAGCAATCTTCCAGATACATTGTACCTGCCAGGATAATTTCATATACATACAGAAAGTACCCATCATTTCTGGAGCTTTAACTATTTTAAAATGTGCCAAGCAAATTCGCAGCAGACAACATTCTGTCTTCTTTTTATTTTCAGAGAAAATTTCATGTGAATTGTCTGCTTAAAAGATGTTTCACATGAAATGTCGTCATTTCTACAACAAATAACATTTTTAAATGCAGTCTACTACAGCTGAGATAGGTGCTTTAACCACAGCAATTGTCGTCTGCTTGTGATTTTAAAAGTCATTTTTGCAAACAGTGTGGACCCAGATCAGACTGCTCCAGCAGTCTGATTAGGGTCCACACTGTTTGCCTGTATGCAAAAATAGGTTTTAAAAGTTTGC
This sequence comes from Anodontia alba, assembly GCA_964016985.1. Taxonomy (NCBI): domain Eukaryota; kingdom Metazoa; phylum Mollusca; class Bivalvia; order Lucinida; family Lucinidae; genus Anodontia; species Anodontia alba. The sequence goes on from OZ024828.1 coordinate 101,020,231, forward strand.
AAGACTATTCAGCAGATGACATTTTCAGATGCAGGTTTTCTTAGCATTTTAAGGGTTTGGGGTAAAGTATACATGTAGGAAACACAGGGTATGCAAGGGAAATTGAAGAAACAAAAGTGAAGGCAGAATGTTATTTGTTTAATTTGTAAATCATGTTTTTTTTTTATTGAGAATCGTGTACTTGTGTACAAGAGTCTGGACACACGTCCATTAAGAATGGCAAATCAGATGCTATAGATACTCCACAGATTGAAGGACCGTAAATAGTGAAAAAGATGTTTCAAAGTACATTTTTGAATGACACTTGAAGGCCAAAATACGCCTGAATTTCCACAGTTCAACCTTTCCCTGTACAGACTCTTGAATCCTGTCCTTATACCAGTACTTATTCGTACCCTTTAAACACTATTCACAAGCGTTGCTGATCAGATTCTGGGATTTTTTTTGTTTGTTTGTTTCTTAGAGAAAATATGGCTTGGTATTCCTGAGAAAAATCTGCCTAGTTGATGATCAAGTGAAATATCAAGCGTTTTTCTCTGACAAATACTTCAGAATACCAAATAGTGCTGTTTTGTCAAGTGCTTTAGGGTTAAAACATAATGTGTATAAAAACTGCTACCTGATGGCAAAAAAAAAAAAATCTCTTGGTGACCTTGATCAAACTGCTTTGAGCAGGTCAAGTGCTTTAGGGTTAAAACTTAAAACATAATGTGTATAAAAACTGCTACCTGATATCAAAAAAAAAAAAATCTCTTGGTGACCTTGATCAAACTGCTTTGAGCAGGAAATTCCAATGACCTGCACACCAAAGCAGCCTGGTCTGATCTTTACAGATCTTACACATATTTACTAATAAAATATGTGAACTACAATTTGTAGACAGTGCAGGTCATGACCAGACCATGAGGTTAGTCAGGCTGCTCTGGGTCTTTGCTCATTACAAAAACATACCTATTCAAATATACTGAAAATTTTACCACCAAAAAATGAAAATTTTCAGATGAAAGAAGATATTTTTCATATTTCTGCTCAAAACATCGATTGTGGGTACTCGTTAGAACCGCCTCGATAAAGAGTACCCACAATCTATGTTTTGAACAGAAATAAGAAAAATAATGTATATCCCTGTAAACCCCAGTTTTACTGTATAAAAGTGGGGTTTAAGGGGGTCAAAATAATATAGGCAAGTTTCTGTGATGTGTCTGCACACAGTAATTTGAATGTTTTTTGTGCACTGGATCATACATAAGGAGCATAGCACTAAAATAACAGGAGTATCCAAATGTTTTTCTTGTTTCTCCACAAAACTTGTACATTGTGGGTATTCATTTGAATTGCCTCACTTTTATCGAGAAATCAGAAAAATACCAACCTTTGTTTGGTTGAACAAATATCTTATCTACAACTAGCAAGGAGAGGGAAAATAAATAAATAAGCACTGTAACAATCAAAGCAATAAAAATGGAATAGCAACCTATGGAATTACAGTCTGAATGACTGTTCGCAAGTCTTCTATTAACTACAACATCAAATGAAGCCTACCATAGACACGAGGGACGATCAAAAGTTCTCAGCCCCTGTACTTCCGGAATGACCAAGATCAAATATTGTGCCATTATTTCTCAATGTAATCTCCAATTGCCTCAATGCACTTTCTCCAATGCTGTTCCAGTTTGCTTATCCCTTCAAAATTGGCCCCCAAGTACTCATCAATAGCATCTATTACGCCTTCACTGCTTCCAAATTCCTTCCACGAAGGTTAGTTTTCAGATTTGGAAACAGACAGGTCCGAAGGGGCTAAATCTGGAGGATACAAGGGATGAGGAACAACATCAAAGCTGTATTAAGCAAGGGATGAGGAACAACATCAAAGCTGTATTAAGTCTCGGGGGGGGGGGGGGGGGGGGGGGGGGGGTAATTTTGGTGTTTCAAATTTCAAAACCTACCCCATTCATATACCTGGCCTTTGAAAAAACGGACCCATTCATATACTTGATCATCCAAAATGTTGACCTATTCTTATACTGCCCTTTGATTTTTTATACCCATTTTTTTGCTGGTTGTTAGACAAATATCACAGTCAATTCATGTAATACCAAGAGGATAAGCAGTCTCGCAAAATCTCTGAGCCAAAAATATGTGCATATACCAGGATATCAGAAAAATGGGGTCTTTCACATTGGAATCCAGAAAAATTGCGCCATTCATATACTTTTTGTTGAAAAAAGGGGGCCAGTCATATACCTGGCAGTGCTGAAAAAGGGGGCTATTCGGCATGCACATCCGTACTATGCCATATATAGGAAGTTATCGCCCCCCCCCCTCCCCCCCCCCCCATTTATGGTGCAACTTTCCTCAAGATAAACCACAACGATAATGCCTTGACTATCCCAAAAGAGGCCGTCACCTTCCCTGCTGAAGAAACTCTCTTAGGAAGGGTGAGCCAGAGTGCTTCCATTGCATACTCTGTTGTTTTGTTGTTGTTTTTTTTTTTTTTTTTTTTTTTTTTTTTTTTTGTTTTAGGATCAAAGTGATGAGCCCAAGTCTCACCCTGCATCACAACTCGATGCATATATCCTCAGGGTCATCTTCAAAGAGAGACAGGAGATACTTAGAAATATCAAGCCTGCTCTTCTTTGATCTTTGGTCAACATTCTGGGGACCCATCTAGCCGAGACCTTGGACATTCCTAAGATATCGGTCAAGATACACTGAACTGCACCAAAACGTATGCTTATTTGTCTAGTTATATCATGCAGTCTTCTTCTCCTGTCACACATGATCAGACTGTGTATAAGCTCAACGTTTTCGTCTGTAGTAGCCACTTTAGGGTGACCAGACCGTTCATAATCCTTCACGCTCTCCCTCCCTCTCCTAAATTCAGCAGCACATTTCTTCACCATGCTGTAAAAAAAAGACTCATCCCCAAGGCTTTTAATGAAGTCATCATGAATTTCCTTCAGGGACATGCCCTTCTTACAGAAGTACTTTATGAATGCTCTCCCGTTTGCAACGAATTCCTACTGAAATCAATAGCTTTGAAATTTTATTCTCTCTACCAAAGATGTTGAATAAGATTAAATTATCAACTGATTGGGGTTTCATTTCCATTTTTTCATTCTAAGAATACTGGGCTGAGAACTTCTTAATCATACCTCGTAATGCAACATTTTATTAACCAGAGGAACCCATGCCAAACTCATCATGAAAACATGCCTATATAATTTTGACCCCCTTAAACCCCTCTTTTATATAGTAAAACTGGAGTTTACAGGGGTAAACATTATTTTTCTTATTTCTGCTCAAAAACATAGATTGTGGGTACCCCTTAGGACTGCCTCGGTGAGGCAGTTCTAATGCATACCCACAATCTATGTTTTGAGCAGAAATATGAAAACTATCAGAGTTTTTATCTGAAAATTTTCAGTTCTTGGTGATGAAATTTTCAATAAATTTGAATATGCGTGATTTCGTAATGTACATATTTGGGCAAACTGAAGATATGGTCCAGGCACAGATTTTGTACAAACCGACATAACCCTGGAAATATTGTGCTGATCCAGTTTGTTCACTAAACATGTCATAAGCCCAAGATATAGAAGCTCAAATGAGCCGCGTCAAGCGAAAAAAGTGCCTTAGAACATGGGCATATTAAGATCATCCTGCACATACACAAAGTACCATTCAAGGCTTTGCTGTCCATTTATACATTCTTTAGTATCCTATGATTCTGGTTTGAGGGCTAAAATTGAAACAAGAAAACAATTGCACGCAGTTTCCCTATTAACAGCAGAACAGCATCAATGACCTCATAATGTCACCATCGTCCAATCATATTGGAGAGAAACATGTTTTTTTTTTAGGCCATTTAATGATCATGTGGTATTGCAAGATTCATTCTGTAAATGCACTGAGAATGTAAATACTGAGATGTGAAATTCGATCAATTTATATAAGATATGTTATTTCGATCAATTTATAAGATATGCCCAAGACATGGAGGTTATTATTTCACACAATACATCATCATCTTAAGATGTGTAATCCCACTCAGTAAGGTGATGCTTCTTCATCAGTTTAAAATTTCAGCTTCTCATTGTTATCCACAAAATTTTCACGCAATTTGATTGGTTGAAGGAAAAGTTTTACACTTCAATAAAGTCCAGAGCAGGTATCCATCTGGGCCCAGTTGTTCAAAACTAACGACGTCGTTAGTTAACGAATCGTTAAAATTTACATCGAGTGATATGCAAATATGCTGTAATTTTTTGCTGAAAAAATGTGCAGTGCAAAAGCTACTCACATTTTTTCAGAAAAAAATACCAGAATATTGTGTATTGAATCTGCTTAAACAGTTAACGAAATGACCCTTAACGAGCTCGTTAAGCTAACGATGATTTGAACAATTGGGTCCTGATCTATTTTCTTCCACCCTCTCAAAAGACTGACATTTTTGGGAACATTTGGATGACAAAGTTTGTATTATAAGAATTTATTATTTTTGTGGATTTAATTGATGCGTAAACTCTGGGGAATCACTCACAAACTTAACATAAAGACCTTTGAGCTTTATTTAGTTTGTGTGATTCGCTGGAGTTTACACATCAATTAAATCCATGAAAATAAAATTCATTACTGTCATAAGCTATTGGCAAGACATGGATATTTGGAGGTGCAGGATGAGACATGGACAATAAGAACACAACAAAAAAAAACATAGAATTATCTTTGCAAAATAAGTTTTCAAAACAACAAAAGTGTTTGGACGGATTTTAGTAAGTATAACAAAACGTGAAATAATGTTTTGTCTAATAATGATCAATGGACTTTTAGTGGAACAATATAAATGTATGGACGGTTCTAGATGCTATCACAGTATAAACATACATACACACAAAAAAAGAAACATTGGTATTCCAGATCTGAGCCATGTCATAAGACATCACGAAAGCATGCTTATATAATTTTCACCCCCTTAAACCCCACTTTTATATAGTAAAACTGGGTTTTACAAGGGTATATACAACATTATCTTTCTTAATTCTGCTCAAAAACATAAATTGTGGGTACACATTAGAACTGCCTCACCAAGGTAGTTCTAACAAGAACCAACAATCTATTATTTAAGCAGAAATATGAAGAATATCAGAATTTTTTATCTGAAAATTTTCATTTCAAGTCTTGTGGTAAAATTTTCAGTATATTGGAATAGGCTTGTTTTCGCAATGAAAAGATCCTTATTGCATACATGTACAGCAAAGGCACAGATCAGTCTATAGATCAACATGGTCAGCCTTTTGTATCCACTGCAATATTCAACAATATACAATTATTCTATAAGCAGAGAGCAAGGGCCCTGATCATATTGTGTAATGGGGACCTGCTTCTCATGCCAAGGCATTACGAAAACACGCCTATTCAAATATATAGAAAATTTCATCTCCCAAAACTGAAAATTTTCAGATAAAAAACTCTGATATTTTTCATATTTCTGCTCAAAACATAGATTGTGGGTACTCGTTAGAACCGCCTCACTGAGGCAGTTCTAACGAGTACCCACAGCCGAGGCGGTTCTAACGAGTACCCACAATCTATGTTTTGAGCAGAAATAAGAAAAATAATGTATACCCCTGTAAACCCCAGTTTTACTATATTAAACTGGGGTTTAAGGGGGTCAAAATTATATAGGTATGTTTTCGTGATGCTCAGATCAATAGGGAAAAGCCACATCAGACTGCATCAGTGCAGGCTACACCCAACTGTATCAAATTTTACTGGAATGGGATAAACTTTGTAAATTTTCCACCTTTTTTCACAAGATAGACACACAACTTTTGTGACTTCTGTACTCTTTCTTGCATAACAAGCCCCTTCCAAAAAAGGGATATACCCGGTACTCTAAAAGGAAAGAATTTGCTCCCAAATGAGGCACAATATTACCGTGAAGAGTAGTTCCCTTTTAAAAAGAGGGCCAAAACAATCTTGACAAGTTTACTCCCCTCAATATGTTCTCATTCCCCTTAATCAATCAAAGAATAAGGAATTCCTTGGTAATGATGCTAGTCTGACGCAAGTTGGTGCTGTTATTAAGGCAAACAGACCTCAACAATATTCAACCCAGAATGGATCTTCTCTTTTCACAAACTGATCTGGTGCTCTACTGAGATTTTATTATAACACAGTAATTACCCAAAATATTTGTACACTTTAACTTCTTACAGTATTTATGGTAAATGTCCTAAACTTTTGTACACCAAAGTTTCTAACAAAAAAACATAGGCAAACAGTGCAGACCCTGAGCAGTCTGATCAGGGTCTTCACTGTTTGTCATTCCACCAAGTAACTGCATAAAAAAAAATGTAGGCAAAAAAATACTGAATGTGTAAGACATTTTACAGAATCCTTTAATTTGAACAAGTCTATTTTACTACCTGAAGAAGCATCTACATGTTGTGATAGAATAGCAAATAGGGCAGACTTGGATCAAACTGTTTCTTTAGTAGCAGTTTGATTTGGGGCTACAATGTTTACTCAGGCCTATGTGTCCAAATATTTAGCATTACAAAAACATGCCTATTTAAATTTATAGAAAATTTCCTCTCCAAAGACTGAAAATTTCCAGATAAAAACCTCTGAAATTTTTCATATTTCTGCTCAAAACATAGATTGTGGGTACCCATTACCCATTAGAACCGCCTTGCTGAGGCAGTTCTAACGGGTACCCACAATCTATGTTTTTGAGCAGAAATAAGAAAAATGATGTATACCCCTGTAAAACCCCAGTATTACTATATAAAAGAGGGGTTTAAGGGGATCAAAAGTATATAAGCATGTTTTTTTGATGGGGTTAACAGCACATTTATACTAAGAAACTAGTCTGCAAAAATACTTACTTGAACAATACAAGCATCTAAAAAATCAGCTGGACCACAGAATACATACAAAATATATTATAAAAATAACAAAGGCCCAGACTAACCTACACATACATACATGGCTGGTCGGGGCCCTCACAGGAAAGGCCATTTCAGGAACTTCTTGTTAAATGTACCCCGCATTTCCTAAACTTTATACAGAAAAATGGCCAAAAAGGGGGCGGTCTCCTGTATGGGTATAAAATGATCTGGCATTCATGATGAAAGATGTTCTTTATAGCAAGAATCAGATATCTATTTCTCATGACAGGAATCTAATGGATTTTGGTCCTATTTTGAATGATTTAAAGACAAATGCAAATGTATATATGCACAAGGTATTCAGGTATTTGACATTACTGTATTTGACCTAAGTATTCGGACACCTCAACTCCTTATCATATTTGTTATAATAAAATTTGAACAGGTACAATTTACTATCCAATGTCAGTGTCTAAAAATTGCTGGATGACTGGCAAAACTGTAGACCCTGATAAGACACCACATTCTGCAGTGCCTCATTTGAGTCTGTGCTATTTGCTCTGTCCGAATACATACGATAAATATGATATTAATGCCATGGAGAAGTTCCCATGATGAAGCACATAATATACAGACTTTTAAAAATCTAATTAGCAAACACCATTACGAAAACACGCCTATTCAAATATATAGAAAATTAATCCTCCAAAAACTTAAAATTTTCAGATAAAAAACTGTGATATTTTTCATATTTCTGCTCAAAACATAGATTGTGGGTACTCGTTAGAACTGCCTCGGTGAGGCGGTTCTAATGAGTACTCACAATCTATGTTTTGAGCAGAAATAAGAAAAATAATGTATACCCCTGTAAACCCCAGTTTTACTATATAAAAGTGGGGTTTAAAGGGGTCAAAATTATATAGGCGTGTTTTCGTGATGCCTTACCCAACTGTGTAGATGGTCAGGACAGCAAATTCAAATTCATTTTTCTTTTTTTTTTTTTTTTTTTTTTTTCATATTAAGAGAAGAATGGCTCCATCAACTCATGAAAGATTAGGGTTAATGCTGGCAAAAACTCTATTACATAAATGTCCAAAAAATTAGAACACTTTATCCCATATTTTTTTTGGCTTACATTTTTTTTTATGCAGTTGTTTTTTTTTTAATACTTAGTGAAATAGCAGTCCTATCTTGGTCTGCACTGTTTGCTTGTGTATTTTGTCACTGACTTTAGTGTACAAAAATTTTAGGATATTTACCTTATGATAAAAAAAGTTTTAAACATAAAGAAACAAGAGGGCCCTGAGGGCCCTAATTCGCTCATCAGAATGTCATTGTCTCTAGTACATTCTAAAAGACTATGATTTCTCTCCATAGGACTATGTATGTTTAAAATTTGCTGAAAATGAATGTTTTCGGATGACAGGCTGGGGGGTGCTGGACAGAAACATGATCGCATGGTGCCTTATTGTTGAATAGGCATGTGAACTAGATGAAGCTATGTAACCAAATATCAAAGGCCAGGGCTTTCTGGTTTCAGACAAATAAGGTTTTCCCTATATAAGTACATATAAAACAAGATGGCGGCCATGGCTGCCATCTTGGATTTCCAATAGGGATGATTTTAGCTATCTTTGATCTACAAGTCACCCCGATGCTTCCTACCAAGTTTAAAGGCAATAAGCCTTTCGATTCAGGAGAAGAAGCAAAAAATAGATTTTCAAGATGGCCGCCATAGCAGACATCTTGGATTTCCGATCAGAAAGATTTGAGACATTTTTTACCTATAAGTCAACCCAATGCTTCCTACCAAGTTTTGAGTCGATTGGCTTTTTCAGTTTAGGAGAAGCAGCTAAAAATTGATTTTCGAGCCAAGGCGGCCATCTTGGATTTCTGATCAGGCTATTTTTGATCTACAAGTCACCCGATGCTTCCTAACAAGTTTGGAGTCAATTGGCCTTTCGTTTCAGGAGAAGAAGTGAAAAAAAAATTTTGAAGATGGAGACCATGGCAGTCATCTTAGATTTCCAATCAGAATGATTTTAGCTATTTTTGATCTACAAGTCACCCCAATTCTTCCTACCAAGTATCGAGTCAATTGGCCCAGGGGTGTAGGAGGAGTAGGCTTTTAAAGCAATTGTTGACGCCGCACGATGGACGCCGCATGACGGACGACGGAGGACAGACATTGACTGACCACAATAGCTCACCATGAGCACTCTCTGCTCAGGTGAGCTAATAAAGGCAGGATCAGCCTGTGTGTTATATGAAAAAATTTTCACCATGTTGATACAATACCACATGATTTTTTAAATTAATGCTTTCTTAGGTTCCAAGACTACAATAAGACACATATCTTACTTTTCCTGAATATTTCCTAAACAAACAGAAAAGACCTAAATCAAACAGCTGCTAAACTGTTTGCCCTTCTGCATCATGATCAAACAGCTGCTAAACTGTTTGCCCTTCTGTATGATTTTCCTCATAATTTCTGACTCCCTGACTGACCCTTTCACAATATGAACTGGTGAATTAGAGGGGTTTGCCTGAATGCTGAATAAATGACACATTTCATTATGTTCTTATGTTTGAAATATAAAACCTATTTGTTTATTTAAAACGGCCCACTGAAAAAAACAGAGCCAAACTTTGTGCAAGCACATTAAAGAGGTTCAAAAGTTAAAAGCTTAAAACTTAAAACTGTTGATTTTAAATAAACTGTTGAATCTAAATAAAAGCAGACAGCATTTATATATATTGTTTCTTATTTTTCACGGCAAATGGGATGACATTTCATTAAAAGGCAACAACTGTCTTTTTTTCTGTTAAAAATAAGAAACATATCACTGATATTTAGTCTTACCAATGCTAAAGCTTGAAATTGGGCCCTGTCAAGCAAAATAAGGCCTTCTAGCATGTGCAGAATGTGCAGATTCACATCATCCTGCATGTGCGAAAAGTCTCATCCGGGCATTTGCTCTCCATTGAAACATTCTATAATATCCAATAATTCTCTCTGTTGACAGCAAAGGCCTTGATCAGACTGCGCAGATCTGTGCAGGCACATCTGGGCCTTTGCTGTCCACATATGCCCAATGACATGTTTTCACATGGCGTGGCCCATACGATGGGCATATAACAAGTCAGAGAGACCTGTTCAAATTTTAGGATATGTATGGTAAATAGTTATAGTATTCAAACATTTTGAGTAATTACCATTCGTCAGCAAACAAAATATTAAAAATCTCTCTTTACTAAAATTTTTTCTTTTGGAAATTTGTAGTCTCCATTACCCAATATTTAAGGGAAGATAACTTATCACAGTTTCTCATAAAGCTAAATGCTGATGATTATTCTTGCATAGAAGCAGGTATATTAAGATTTTAAGGCAAATGGATACACTTTCAAGGGAAGCAACTGTGTTTGTTTTTGTTCCCTTCTGAAAAGATCTATTCTATAAGGAGAAAATTTGCTCCCTCTGGGGGCAAATTTTCTCCTTATAGAGTAGACCCTTTTCAGAAGGAGCTTGGCATGCATAGAAGTAATCAAGTTACAAAAGTTATCTCCCTTAGGGAAGTGACAAAAATCTACCACGTGTATCCAGTCCCCTTAAATTAATACAAGTAATAAATATATTGGTATTTACAAATACAAGTTTAAATACAGCAATTACATGTACAAATACATTAAGTTGAAAATATATTTATTTACAGTAATATTCAGAGACCAAGATATTCCAATGGTAGTATCTGATATAAAAACAGTTTTTTTTGATATCATGATATTAAGTTAAGGCACATGTGGTTTTCACACATATATTACCAAAAAAGAAATTTATTATCAAATTATTGTAATTATTATATACGTATTAGCGATGCTACTTTCAAAACAGTTAACCCATTTATGCCTAGTGTCCCATAAAAAGAACATCTGAAAACAATGTAGACCCAGATTAGACACTGCAACATGCAGCATCTGATCAGGGTCTACACTGTTTGTAATAAGGACAGGGGTTTCTATAAAACATGGTGATAATAAAAACAACCCAGACACCGTTTCTACTGGAAATGGACCTGTCCAAAAATTGAGGCAAGAGAATCCACTCAGCATAAATGGATTAAACTTCTTAGTCTGATCTGAAAATCTTGATTGTTTGAGATTCTCATTTTTTCCAGATCAATATCACACTATCTCAAACAAGGCTTGTTTTGATGTCGTGATGTCAAAGCCACATGCATTTATTGTAACATTTCTGTGTCTTCTGCTATTCCCTGTGGGCATTAAAGCCCCATGCAAAACTATACCAGACAACATTTTTTTTTTCAAAGAAAATAAGGCTTGCCATTTCATGTGAGTCATCTGCTATGCAGATGACTCACATGAAATTCCAAGCACTATTTTCTAAGAAAATTAAAAACTTAGAATGTCTCTGTTATGACAGACCCTTAAAGCATTAATTTTTAAAGTATATAATAAATACATCATTACTACAGTCAAGGTATCTACTGCTCTGTATCACATCTTGTAGACCTTACTAATCTCTGGATCATCCTTGATGAAAGTATCTCTTGTGATCCTTTGACCTGGGAGCATCCACTTGACATTACACAGAGTATCAGATCATATTAGTACTATAGTAAGAATTTTTATTGAATTTTCCACAATTATGATTTTCTTCGGCAGCTGAAGCCAAACCCAAGGATCCATTTAACTTTACTTGCTTAAAAGTATATAAGTTCAATTAGAACAAACAACTCAGAATTAAAAACTGCCAATTTTTACAAAATAATGTTTTCATTCCTTGACTGATCTTTCATTATTGTGCCTCTTAGCTTTTTGTTCTCATCACGAAAACATGCCTATACAATTTTGACCCCTTTAAACCCCAATCTTATATAGTAAAACTGGGGTTTACAGGGGTATACATTATTTTTCTTATTTCTGCTAAAAAACTAGATTGTGGGTACTCGACGAGGCGGTTCTAACGGGTACCCACAATCTGTTTTGTGGAGAATTATGAATAATATCAGAATTTTTTATCTGAAAATTTTTCATTTTTTGGCGGTAAAATTTTCATTATATTTGAATAGGCATGTTTTCCTAATGGAAACCTGAATAAAGTTAACCTTACTCTTCTGATCTTATCAGCAATTCGTGTCATTACAAGGAAGGCCCTATTGATCTTCTGCCCTTAACACACAAATCTCTTTTGCCTTTCATTACATTCTACATTCATTGATATAAATGTTATTTCTGTGCAGCAAACATCCTGGCTCTTTTTTTAGTGTGTCCCATTTTTTGTCTTCTAATTTTTCCCTCTTTTTGTTTTCTTTTTCGTTTTCCTCTTAATGCTATAAAATCTTTTACTTCAGTACTTATTTTCACAATTTCTTTCATTTCAGGGCTAGCGGTAGGATTTGTTAACCATTTAGACAATTTGAAACAAACATTACTTGATTCTCTTAATTTTGTCATAATTTCCGCTTAAAAATACTCTGGGTGTGTTCTGGATCATTAACATGATAAGTGAGAAAAGAGTATATGCATGCCACAAAATACCACTTGGCTTTGGCAAGTAGCAAAGTCCCAGACAAGGTTGTATGCAATTTACAGTAAATTTCCTAAAGTTTTGCACAACAAAGTTGCTGACAAACTGGCATATGCAAACAGTGCAGACCCAGATCAGACTAGTCTGATCAGGGTCTACATTGTTTGCCATTCCCTTAAGTGTTTACAGAAGAAAAAAAACTGCATAAAAAGCAACATTTAGACCAAAACAGTATGAAAAAAAATGTTGGAAATTTTTGGAAATTTACCTAAATATGAATGTATTTATAAGAATTCATAGCATGCATTTTGACCTAGATCAATCTACATAATTGTGGAAGTTGAAAAACATATTTTTCAGTTGCCTGTTCTAAATTTCAAATACACCTTCTTTTATGATAAAAAAAATTATCCAAAGGAATACTTTCCTTTTCTTTCCCCTCAAATTTAAGGTTTTATTCTCTCAGTTAAGTACTTTCTTTTCTAGTTTTGTCTACATTCTCCTGTTGTATGTTTTATAAGAGTTTGTTTTCCACTATTCTACATATTCTATCAGTACACAGTGTTTTGTTTTCCTCCTTCTATCTGTAATTCTTCCAGCTGAACAATAGTTTGATGATGATCTGCCTCTAATTCATTCAGTAGCTGTTCTGCTATTCTACTTCTTAATCGACCACCAACCTACAATATACCAAATAACATCACGAAAACATGCCTATATAATTTTGACCCCCTCAAACCCCACTTTTATATAGTAAAACTGGGGTTTACAGGGGTATACATTATTGTTCTTATTTCTGCTCAAAAACATAGATTGTGGGTACTCGTTAGAACCGCCTTGCCGAGGCGGTTCTAACGAGTATCTACAATCTATGTTTTGAGCAGAAATATGAAAAATATCAGAATTTTTTATCTGAAAATTTTCAGTTTTTGGAGGTGAAATTTTCTATATATTTGAATAGGCGTGTTTTCATAATGACATGTCATGACCTTAATATGCAAGTTTTATCAAGAATGAAATTCAAGATATCAATCTATTTACTTCAACTTTAAAGCAGACTTTAACATTGCCAACAGAATTAATTTTTTTGACTTAAAGCATTTCAAAAGAAAATAATCTTCCACAAAAAGTCAAGGAAACAAAACTAATCAACAGTGTCAAAAATGAAGTTGACCTAAAATTGGTCTATCAATAAGAACATATTTTGATATAGTAAAACCTGTAAAACTGGCATTACTGAGATAAATCTAGGTAATTTCAAATTTGTATAGAATTTATGGCCAGAAGTATTGTGGCTACGTTTAATGATGTTAAGATGAACATTGAAATAGTTGGTGGACGCAATGTTCTGTTGTTGTTGTTTTTTTTGTTTTTGTTTTTGTTTTTTTTGTTTGTTTTTTTTCTGCCTTTTGTGACAAACAACAGCTTGTAACTCAGGCATTACTAATGTGCTTGTCTGTCTGTTTCTTTTGCCACACTTTAAATGGGTATATGCTAATAGTACTTAAATTCATTTTCTCACAAAAGTATTGAGATTAAAATTCATTTTAAGATAAAAAAAAAATAGTGTATAAATACAGACTGTAAATACTATGTATGGTACATTTGGATCCCTTTGGTGTTTAATAAATAAATACCTAGACTTGCAAACTAGAGAAAGCAAAATGGAGATATATCTCTTGTACAGGATTCATTTAGTACTTGGACTATAATTTCTAAACTACAAAATCAGGGAAACTATATCATCACAAAAATCATATTGCCTTCAGAAATACAGCAAAAAAAAAATTAATAAATAAAATCACTCACAGTTTTTGGTCTCAACATTTTCTTCACTGGTTCATTGTTCAAACCTCCCATATCTGGGGTCAAGGTACGATTGTTAGGCCATATAATAGCTGGTGGGAACAAACCAGAAGAGGGAGTTCCTCGACTAGGCGGTAGGCTCCTGTGTGCAGACTGAGCTCTGGATCTTTTCCCTGTGGTAGTAGCTGTAAACAGAAAAATTCAGATTTGACTTAAATCACAAAAAAAAGAAGCCTTAGGTAACTACATATACCTCCAAGGTAGATCACTCTGGCATGAACATATTTACCTCCCTTCATAAAGGAAAGAATCTGCAGAATTTGGTAGCAAATTCTTTCCTTTACGAGTAGAACCCTTTTCAAAAGCAAGACAATTTTGATAGTTATCTCCCCTGAAAGTGTATCCATTCCTCTAAGAAACATAACAGTGTTTATCACAAAACAAAAGGAGACCTCAAATTTACTACTACAACATTGATAACTTTCTTAACCCTTGAAGTGCTAATCACAACTGCAGCAGACAACATTTTCATGCGTTTTTTTTTTTTTTGTTTGTTTGTTTGTTTGTTGTTGTTTTTTTTGTGTGAACTGTCAGCAACAAGGAGGAGGATTTTATGTGTTTTTTTTACCATATATGGGCATGGCGGCTATCTTATTCCATGGTCAGAACCAACTGAACAAATTAACAATATCCCTTCAACAGCATGCCCCAAGTGAAACCTGGTGAAAACAGGTCAAGCAGTTTCAAAGAAGCTGTTCGAAGATTATGCGATTTTCTACATGTATATAGGCCAGGGGTAAGGGCAGATAACCCTAGGGAACAAACTTTTGATTGTAACAAGAAGGATTTGCTACTTTGATCATACCTTGTAAGTTTCAGCCATTAGTCTTTAATACATTTTGAAAAACTGATTTTTCAATATTTTCCCCATACAAATGCATAGGGATGCAAATTTGACCTTGCTATAAAAAAGTCAAAGGTCAACCTAGGGTCATCATTTGAACAAACTTGACAGACCTTGAGTCCCGGACACTATATACCATGATTCAGCATCAAAGCTCTCTTGGTTCTGGAGAAGAAGTTTTTTACCATATATGGGCATAGCGGCCATCTTTCTTAACAGACCTTGATCATTTGTATAAGGCTCAACATGAAGTTTATGAAAATTGGCCCAGGAGTTTCAGAGGAGGTCGTTTAAAGGTATGGACAGATGACAGATGGACGGACCACAGACTAGGGATGGGGAGTGATCACAAAAGCTCATCCTGAGCCAAAGGCTCAGGTGAGCTAAAAAAGTGTCGATATTTTTCTTATGTCTCCTCAATAACATATGTGGTAGGGACTCATTAGAATTGCCTCTGCAATGCACTTATACTTAATACCCACAATGTATGTTTTCATGAATAAGAAAACTTTTATCTACACATCTCTCTTATCTGTTTCTTAATATGGTAAATACATTTGTATTCTAAAATTTGAACACCAAAGTGTCTGACAAAATGACATACACAGACAGTGTAGACCCAGATCAGACTGCTCCTGAAGGAGCAGTCTAATCAGGGTCTACACTGTTTGCCATTCCACTAAGTATTTTGAGAAACAGCTGTATAAAAAGCACAATTTAGGCCAAAATAGCATGGAATAAAGTGTTCAAAATTTTAGGACATATATCGTAATGGAAACATACATTTGTCCCAAACAACTTGACCTGAAAACAGTAATTCTAATGAGTAGCAACAACACAATAACAGTTATGGATATTCATTAAAACATATGTGTAGGAATCTGTAGACGTGTAAGAAAAATATTTTTAGCTTTTCAGTGACCTCAAAAGAAAAATCAACTTACGTGTGGCTGTTGAAAATGCCATCATGGACTGTGATCTGCTGACACAGGACTCATAATCATAAACCTAAAAACAAAAAAACAACATACATTATTGCTAATATCTAGGGTATTGTAGCAAAGCAGTTTTGTGTTCCTGTGAGGACCATTCTGATTTATAGTCAAAACACTGAGTTTGTTGCATAAAAAGTACTTTAGAGGTTCAGGTTTTAACGTTCCTCTAAAAATCCATTCCCAATGCTCACTACCTGTTTCATAAAAACTTTGATGTCTTACAGAGGCATAAATATCAAAGATATATCAAAGATACTGAGCCTAGGTACAACTTAAACAAAAAAAAAAGAGAAAAAGTATCCATGGGACACAGATGCCCCAGCCCCTGTCTGGTGTTTGCCATTTTGATGAATAGGTATCACTCGGACATATTTTTTGTCACTTATTTTGGATTTTTTTTTGTTTATTAATGAAGAAATGAAGTTTTTTGGGAAAAATAAAATATAACTGATCTGTCATCCAAGAATTTTACTTGGATGAATTAACTGAATTAACTTCCAACACTATATACTGGAAGAGTCCAATTTCAATTTTTGGTATGTCAGGCTATGTTGTTTAGATATTCCAAATGAAAATGGCTAAACTATTTGCTAACATTTGAGACCCCGATCAGAGGCTGCATTCAGCATCATCTGATCTGAGTGTACACTATTTGTCAATTACCCTTTTGGGGGTCTCCAGACTAAAATGGGTTAAATTTGGACTCACTTGAGCCTGTAAATCATCCACTCTCTGGAAGGCATCCAATTTC
Source organism: Anodontia alba (assembly GCA_964016985.1). Lineage (NCBI taxonomy): Eukaryota > Metazoa > Mollusca > Bivalvia > Lucinida > Lucinidae > Anodontia > Anodontia alba. The sequence continues at coordinate 101,037,131 of OZ024828.1, forward strand.
AAGCTACGCTCATGAGCCAATTTTCTCTTAGTTGTGTCTATGTCTTTCCTTATCCGATTCTGTAAAGCAACCTGCTGTTTCTGATTGACATCCTTCTCCTCTGATAATGTCTGCAACTGACTTTCTTTGTCTTGTAATTCTTCAAGCTGGGAGGAAACAAATACTTTACATTAAACTTTAACACTCTATGGGCATATTCAGCAGACAATAAATTAATAATATTTTTATTTTCCTCAGAAAAAAGGCCTTGACATTTCGTGCAAATTGTCACCAGGGGGAGACAATTTGCATGAATTGTCAAAGCCTATATTATCTGGAAAAAAATAAGAAAAATATTTCAAAATGCTGTAAGCTGAAATTTTTACCCAAAGTTTAAAAAGAAAGGTGCACTAAATGCAGTGTGTGCCCTAAAGTATACAGCTTTAGAACAGAAGTATTTAAGTGCAAATTTAATCAAAATCAATTTTGATATAAGCAAGTGGTGAGGCTCTTCTACTGAGTACCACAACATATGCTTTTCTTGGAGAAATAAGACAAATATCAGTACATGTCCATGTATTTTTCACTTGAAAAAAAAAAAAAAAGCAATTTATCTGGAGCTATGCTAGAATGAAACAAGTGACAGTAAAGACATTGATGAGACTGTGAGAGAAACATTTTCATTTGATGTGGCCCATACTATCCATGCTATTTGGTGACTCTTTTTTGCACCGGAAACAAGCATTATTCATTTTTCTATACACATTAACCTTTATCACTCTCTGGGCTAATTTAGCAGATGACAAACTGATGACATTTTTCTTATTTTTTCCAAAAAACAGGATTTGACACTTCATGCAAATTGTCTCCATTGGAGACAATTTGCATGAAATGTCAAAACCTGTTTTCTTGGAAAAAAAAAAAAAAAAAAAAAAAAAAAAAAAAAATTCAAAATGTTATCTCCTGAAATTTTTATCCCAAGTGCTAAGCATTAATACTACAGTAACATGATCTGATGTCCTGTATCACATGGAGTAGCAGGATCACTGAGATGCTTCTTTAAGTGTGATCCAAAGATCTTAGAACATTAACAATGTGATATAGAGCTTCATATTACAGTACTAATCCTGCATTTTATTATATACTTTGAAAAGTAGCTCTTAAAGCATCATTTAGAATAGCACCACATAACATTCTGCTTTTTTCTGAGAAAATAATGTTTGATATTTCATGTGAAATAGTTTTTTGAAAAAAATATATATAAAAAAAAAACAGACTGTCATCTGCTACAAGTCTGTCTTTGTCAATAACTGTCCCTTGAAGCAGCTAAAGATGTGGGAATGTAATGCGCATGTCACGTCCATGTCATGACATCAAAGCAAACAAACCTCGTTTGTGAGGGTGTGATATGGATCTCATGTGAAGATCTCATGTGAAGATCCTTCATTCTTACCAATTTCTCAATATTAGCTTGTTTAGCTTGCTCCAACTGCCGTCTACTTTGTGCCTTCTGCATCTCCTCATGGCTCTTCTCTCTCTTCTCTTTCATCTGACAATAAAAAATACATATGGGCCTAGACCAATTTGCACAGACACACGCCAGGTCAAGATCTTCACTATTACTCCTACATCTTCAACAAGGGAACAGCGAAGATTCTGACCAGACTGATAGGATGCACAGTCTGGTCTGGATCTTTGCTGATTGCATATGTTCTAAGTAAGGTCCCTTTTCTCAGCCCCCAGCCCATATGTTGTGCAACAAGAGCTATGCCATATGTTAACAGTGAAGGTCTAGATAAGTCTAAGTACATAGATCCAAATTTCAGCCAAAAAAGTATAAAAATTTTATCTTAAATCTCCACGAAAATATGTTGTGGGAACTCATTAGAAGTGCCTCATTGAGATTCTTCTAATGAGTACATTTACCCACAGAATATGTTTATGTGGAGAAAAAGGAAAATTATCTGGCTACACCTCTTATCTGAGCTATGAACCAGTCTGATCACAGCCATCTCTGTTCAGCGATAAGTTCAATAGTATTGAAATAGGAATTCCTAAGGAGGAGTATTTGGTGATAATTATGGGATAATTTTCTCCAGTTCTGCATAAAAACATATGTTGTGGGTACTCATTACCTCAGTGAGGCACTTCTAATGAGTACCCACAACATATGTTTTTATGCAGAAATAAGAAAAATTATCCGAGAATTATCACCAAATACTCCTCTTAACAATTCCTCTGGTATTGATTTTGCAAGCAGGCAATAAAAGTCTTGATCACACTGCACGAATAAGGAGGTTGATCTGGGCCTTTGTTGTCCATATGCAATATGGGCCCTTTTCCCACACTGCACATCTAAAGACATATGTTTTACATATTTAAAACTTGTCATATTTTTGTTGAAAATTCCAAGAACCTGCGTAAAGCGCCAACCATTTGATATGGTCTCACCCCTATCCGATCAAATAGGTACCTGTGCCAACCATGTGGACTCTACATATTCTGGTGATAAATGTGCACAAATGGTAGATGTATCATTGCAAGTTGTCAAATCCTTCGTGCAATATTTGGTGCAGTATGATGTGACTGTAATGTGATAGTAAGTCATGTTATAATCTGGTACTTGTGTGAGTATGAAATAAATTGTTCGAAGACAAGGGAAATAAAGGATATTTTGATAAGGGTACCCCTACTGAAGAACCAGATCAGAAAGTTTCATAGCAGGATAAGGGCTGAAATATATAAATGAGATGAAATACAAAATGTAAGTGGTCAAAGACGGTCATGCTCAGCCTGTGCCAATACTCAGGCCGACCAAGGCCTTTGCTGTTCTCATATATAATGATCCCTTTTCCAACCCTGCAGCTGAATCAAGGGTAGTCCTTCTATGTTTGTTACTATCCCCTTACCTCCTTGTCCAGCACTTTTCTGACATCATTAGCCTCCTTTTGGGCATCAGCCAGGGCCTTCTTCAATGCTACAATCTGCTGTCGCAATAATATCACTTGTTCCTCAGCTTCCATTTTCATTGCTTCATACATTTTCTTATTGGACTCAAGCTCACTCTGTAGATCTTGTTTCTAAAATCATAGAACCAGCAATATGCAAATGGAAACTGCTTCAATAATTAAGCATACACCACAGCCTCTTTATAATAAATGTCAAAAAGACTGCTTTTGGAAACAAAGAACACACTACAGATTAGAAAATGGGAGTCTTGGTTTTATTGAGAATCTTGTTTTTTTTTATAACACTGATGCTAGGATCAAAAGCAAAAACTGTGTTTACTAAACAACCGTGCTGTGTCCAAACAAAAATGTACAGATTATATAGAAAAATGACCATTTATGGTCATTTTTCTATATAATCTATACATTTTTGTTTGAATACAACTCTTTAGGGATCCACCTTCAAGCGTATCCAAAGCCATCTTTATGGGTCCACCTTTAAACTGTCTTATATCAGAAACCATCTTATAATGAACCTTCTTATAAAAAGGTTCCCGCATACATTGAAAACGTTTATCAATTTCACATATATATTAAGCACCAGGTCATGATAAAACCTGTTTTCAGAGAAACAGCATATGCCCTGGTAAGGGGATTGTAACTCATAAGTGCAAAGCTTTATTATTAGCCCCATGCCCTAGCAATGGGGATATTGTAAATGCCTCTGTCCATCCATCCATCATGCAATATCCTCCTAAACCATGGGCGGAATTTAACCAAACTTGCTACAAGTTCCCCCGTGGTAAGGGTGTGCAACAGCAATATTAATTTTCATTCTGCCTCATATGACATTTTGGTGGGGTCAAAAGGTCACTGTCTGTCTGTCATGCTATCTCCTAAAGAACTGGGCGGAATTTAACCAAACTTGCTATTTGACTTCCCCACGTGGTAAGGGTGTGCAAATGCAGCATTATTTTTGTCGTCCACCACACTATCAGCAAACATTAGCACAAGCATGGAGATTTTGCAGTGGCATGCCATCTGTTGTGCAATCTGTGTGTGTTGTGTGTTTTTTTTGTTTTGTTTTTTTTTTCTGTTTTTTTTTTTTAAATAATTATATAAAAATATTTTTCTGCATCACTCCCACTGCAGAAGAGAAAAATGGGTCAAATGGCTAATGGATAGCATAAACAAAGTTTCCTCTTCTCACTTTTTCTTTTCTTATATGTTTTTTTTTTCTTCTATGATTTTTTTTTTTGTTTTGTTTCTTTTTTTTCAACTCCATCCCATATCCCATTCCGCTCCCATTCTCTGGCAAGAAATATTACAACTGCAAAATCCTGTCTAGACTATGCTTTTTTTGTGTATGTTATATGAGAGTAAAAAAAAAATCATAAATGTTTGCATAGTTCAACTTACAGTTTTTGAGTAGTTAGCAGTATCATGATTCTGTCTCCAAACTTTCATGGCTTTCAACTTCAAGAAAAGTGTACTAAGGTTATAGTTCTCTTGTCTCAATTCTCTTAATTGTTCTGACTTGGCTAATGTCTGGTTAAGGCTGCCATCATCTAAAACAAAAAGACATAAGAACCATGAACAATTTGCAATGTTGAAGTAAATAAATATAGCAAATATGCATCTGGATGGATTAATGTGTAGTAGTGATAGGTATATGATACACTTGTACTGCCTTGTGGTACAAGCCGGCTTTTAAAGCGACGCGGTAGAGTGTTGGCCTGTCACGCAGACGGCCCGGGTTCGATCCCCGGCCGCGGCATTGGTGATTAGAATTTTTTTCACCTGTTACATCTGGCGCCCAACGTAAATAACCCCATTTGATGGGCTTGGTGGCCCAAGAGGCTTGGTGGCCTAGTATTGAGTGGTTGCTCAAATTGAGATTCGCGGACGAATCTTAAAATGGAAGGGGAATATGTAGTAGTGATAGGTATATGATACACTTGTACTGCCTTGCGGTACAAGCCAGCTTTTATAGCGACGTGGTAGAGTGTTGGTCTGTCACGCGGACGGCCCGGGTTCGATACCCGGTTGCGGCATAGGAGATTAGAATTTTTTCACCTGTTACAAATGTTTTGTACAGTGGCAACCTTACCTAAGTGTGTAAAAAACAACAAAAACTTGGTGGTTCAGGTTTTTGACTTCACATCTATCTGGAATGGTATTTTGTATGCTAGCAACTGTTACAACTGCTTTAGATTATGCCATTGTACAGATGTATCCAGAATGATAGTTATAGAATACCCAGCCTGACCAAGGCTCACAGTTTTTTCAATACTACATATATTTTTCTGTTATACATATAGCATTTTCACAAAAAAATATCATACTGGCTGCAAAAATTACAATTTTTTTTTTTTGTTTTTTGTTTTTTTTTTTGTTTTTTTGTTGTTGTTGTTTTTTTATGTACAGAAATGAATAATTCCCAGCAGTATTTGACACATGCTTTCAGAAAATAAATACATGCTTAGGTTGCATAGCTCAAAAAAAGTGCACTTTTTCCAACCCAAAAAGTATTGATATTTTTCTTTTCTCAACAAAAACATCATCTGTTGAGGGTACTCATTAAACAGATCTGTGAGGCACTTCTAATGAGTACCCACAACATTTTTATAGAGAAATAAGAAAAATAGTACGTGGATACCCCTCTTATCTGGAGTTATGCATGTGGTCATGAAGTACTGAATAGACAATAAATGCCAAAAAGTAGCCAAAGTCCCCCACTGCATTAAATTTTGGCAAGGGAAGATAACCCAAAAATCAAGAACTTACAAAAAAAAAGAAACCATTCTAGAACATTAAAGTCTTATAGCCCAGATATGAAGTGTGATGGAAATATGGACAAATTGCTTCTATTACCCATGTCCCCCACTTCGCTAAGCCCTAACTGTATGAAGTTTGAACCACAGTAAAGAATATCATTACCTTTAGTTCCTCCATATTTCTGTCTGACTTTAGCAATTGCATCAAAGGCTTCTCTTCTTGTCTCACTGACTTTCTCAAACAAATCATCATGTAGTTCATTTCTAGAAATAAACAAAATACCATTCTTTCCTTACCATTTATTCAATATTTCCATACCATAATAACCCCAAGTACTGGGTCACCTTATCTTCTTATCATACTTGTTCTTAAACTTGAAATAGTCTATTCTACTACCTCCTGATGTGTCTCAAATATTGCTGTATGTATCGCAAACAGTGTAGACCCTGATCAGATGGTATGTTCTTCAGCATCCAATCTGTGTCTACACTGTTTGTAAAGGACTATCTGTCCCAATACTTAGTGTTATTACAGTATATTTACAAATAAAATATTAAAAAAAAAAAATCTTTTTCCAACCATATGTATCTACATTATTAATACAATGGAATAGACTGAATGAATGAACTATCTGAAAAATGTCATCATAAAGCTGTATTATTGAATTAATGCTACATAAATTCAGATATAAATGCCCAATCAACTAGTAAAGAGCCAGACCAAACTACTCCCAGTTATAAGAATGAAGTAAAAATGAAAGAATTGGAAAATAAAAGGGGTTGATGGGGCAGAGCCATATGGGGCAGCCAGGGGTGGCAAATCACAGCCAAAATTGGATTTGGGAGATTTATAAAGGCTTAGATTTCATCACCAGACACATTTAAATAAGGTTCTCAAGCTAAAACCATATAAATTAGAAAAAAAAATTATCTGAGATATTGCTTCTTGACAGGATTTCATCAATGCCTTTTTTAAACCTTGTTATTTGATGTCTTCCTTGAGATGCATGGTTAACTTCTTTCAGGCACAAAGAGCAATAAATAGGCTTTCCCCACAACAAAACTCTCTGAAGAACTTTCCAAGCAGCATTCTGCCAAACCTCGTGCTCCAGTATTTCCTTTTTGAACATATTCCTAACACTTAAATCAACATCCTTTACGTCGCCATTACTATGTTCTGCGAACTGACCATAGGCTGCCATTATGAATTTCTTGACTGGTTCCCTTCTGTCCACGATATCTGTGCTACTATGAACAGGAAAAAATTATCACACCCCCTTCATTTTTTCATACCAAGTTATTATATTTACCTAAATTCATCAAATTTATTTTTCAGTGAGAAGCAGGAATTGTAGAAATTCTGGACCAGCTCATCATATTCTTTTCTAACTCTGTCTCTGATTTCAATCTGTTGTTTCACACTCCAGTCATACATCTCAGCTACTTTTGCTCTCAGAGCAGTAATTTCTGAAAAGAATATAAGCATTGCTTTTTAACTGATAGTGCTATTATATATAGCCGTGTCATTCACAAATCAGCATGTCATGCTGCTTTGAAAGTTCTATAGACAAAAAATGTAGAAGTACCCAACAATAGTTAAAAATACCCAACAAGACCCATCTTTTTTATTGGGTATCATGGACGGAATAAAGCAAACTCTATATAAAGTACCCACTACATGCCTACCCAATATATGCCCACTTGTTGGTCCGGACAGACACACGGACATCCAACATGAAACCATAATACCCCGCCACTATTGTGTGGCGGGGTATAAAAATGGGAATTTCTGAAAAAAGACTTTTTACCCCAAAATGATGTTTTTTCAGAAGATCTGAATTTTCTATTTTTAGTCAAAACAATGATTAAGCCTAAACACAATCCTGCAAATTCCACTTTTTTAGGGGCAATTTACACAGATATAGCCAGAAAAAGAGGTCAATCCTTTAAGAGGCTAAAATAGCCTTGATGATTCCCCATAGACCATGATTAATCTATAGAGGGTACCTGTAGGAAAATGTGAGTTTCTTGATTGAAATTGAAGCTTTCTCTAGGACTTATTCAAAGTTTGAAGTCAAGATATTAATTATTATGTTCAAATGTCAATTTTCCATTTTTTGGTTAAAAGTAGCATTTTTTACGAATTTTAAAATGAAAATTTTCATTTCAAAATTTGTTGTTGGAAACACTCCTTTTCGGATTCCACTTTAAGAAAAAATCAACAATATTTCAATATCCTCTGTGGTAGTTTTGCCCAAAGACTTGGTCAAAGTTTGCATATATGGAAAATTGCATTAAATGACCGTTGAATATATTTCAAAATTTCTGTAGGTAGCTAAGATTCAGCACATGAACTTCCTCATACTTTGCGACCCTGCTGAGTCTGCATTTTCGCTAGACAAAAAGATGGATTGGTGGGGATACAAGAGATTGGGCTTACTTTTGAATAAATGATGTATTTTCTTTTTATGGCTGTGAGTAAGTCCTCAGAATGATTTATTAAATCTTCCTGTTTATCAAACTGCAAACTAAAACAAGAGCTCCGCCAAGCGGGGCATTATACGCCCATGGCAAGTAATAAGATGCAGCACATTAACTGGCTCCTGTATAATTCAGTGCTCCAGATATAAACTGTAAGTGGAATTACAAAAAAAAAAATAAATAAAAAAACATTCATTGGGGCATAATCTCTGCTGATATTTGGTGAACTGTAACCTAAGGGTCCAAGCTGGCCAAGAAATTAAGGGAGAAGTTTGCTGCTTCTAGGGAGAAGTGCTTTCTGACGGAGGACACACCACAGAAGCATGGCTATATTATAAGCTCATATGAGCCTTTGGCACACTATTACCTCCTCTAAACAATATGCTGTGAAAAGTTTACAAAAACTTTCAAAAGGGCATAAATCTGCAAATATTTGGTGCACTGTAACCTAAAAATAATATGTGCTGCTCCACATCATCAAATAAGTATTTATGAAGTTTCTGCTTAATCGGATGTAAACTGTAGGAGGATTTAGCCGGAAACAAAAAATTAATAGAAATTTTCAAAGGGGTTTAACTCTGCTAATATTTGGTGGACTGTAACCTTGAAACAATAAGCGCTGCTACACATCATGGTCTTACAACAAATAGTTTCAGCTTGATTGAATGTAAACTGTAGGAGGATTTAGCAGAAAACAAAAAATTAATAGACATTTTCGAAGGTGTTTATCTCTGCTAATATTTGGTGGACTGTAACCTCGAAATAATACGCGCTGCTCCACATCATGGTCTAACTGTACATGAAGTTTCAGCTTGATTGGATGTAAACTGTAGGAGGATTTAGCCATAAACTAAAAATTAATCAAAATTTTCAAAGAAGTATAACTCTGCTAATATTTGGTGGACTGTAACCTCAAAATAATATGCGCTGCTCCACATCATGGTCTAACTATACATGAAGTTTCAGCTTGATCGATGTAAACTGTAGGAGGAGTTAGCCGGAAACAAAAAGTCTACTGAAATTTTCAAAGAGGTATAACTCTGCTAATATTTGGTGGACTGTAACCTAGAAATAATATGCACTGCTCCACATCATGGTCTAACTATACATGAAGTTTCAGCTTGATCGGATGTAAAATGTAGGAGGAGTTAACCGGAAATGAAAAGTTTACAGAAATTTTCTAAGGGGCATAACTCTGCAAACATTTGGTGGACTGTAACCCCAAAACAATATGTGCTGCGCCACATCATGGTCTAACTATATACCAAGTTTCAGCTTGATCGGATGTAAACTGTAGGAGGAGTTAGCCGGAAACGAAAATTCTATTGAAATTTTCAAAGGGGCATAACTCTGCTAATATTTGGTGGACTGTAACCTCAAAATAATATGCACTGCTGCACATCATGGTCTAACTATTATGAAGTTTCAGCTTGATCGGATATAAAATGTAGGAGGAGTTGACCGGAAATGTTTACAGAAATTTTCTAAGGGGCATAACTCTGCAAACATTTGGTGGACTGTAACCCGGAAACAATATGCACTGTGCCACATCATGGTCTAACTATATACCAAGTTTCAGCTTGATCGGATGTAAACTGTAGGAGGAGTTAGCCGGAAATGAAAAAGTTTACGCACGGATGGACGGATGGCCGCCATACCCCGTAACATAATACGTCCAGTTTTTCAAACGGGCGTATAAAAAACAAGCTAGGCAGATGATTCATATAAAATGTCAAACCTTATTTTCTCTGCTGCAGTTGTGACTAGCATTTTAAGGGTTAAATTCCTGAAACAATGTTCAGAATAAAACCAACTCACCCATAATGAGATCATGGCCCTGATTAGCAAGCTGACATTGAACTTCTACCATAGCATTCACCTGAGCATTCTTCAACTGGTCTCTCATCTGTTTCACCTCTTGTTCTTTCTGATACAAGTTCTGATGGAGTCCACGTAGCAGATTCTCATAGTACATGGTGTAGCTGCAAGTCAAAATTATAGACATATATAAATAAAATTTGGCTTAACAAGAAATGTCAATAAGCAGTGTTATTAGATACCCCCGCTCAGCAACCAAAACATTTTGATTGCTGAGCGGGGGTATCTAATAAATAAACACTGCTTAAGCAGTGTTTATTTATTAGATACCCCCGCTCAGCAATCAAAACTTTACATATGAACAGACCAACTGATGGATGGACATATGGAGATATGGGAATAATTTTTTCTGAAACTATAGGGTGTTTGAAATCTTAGGCTAAAACAAAAATTCTGAGAAAACTGACGTGTAACAATCCAAAACTAGATCTGGTTAAGACCAATGCATATCCAAATTATTTTGAGTGGAAACAAAACTCTGAGAATAACCAAGGGCCATAACTCTATTGTTAATTTGCAAAAATTTTTGTATAACAATTCCAACCTAGATCTGGTTAACACTAGTGCATATGCAAAACTTGGTCAAAGGAAATTTTGACAATAACCAAGGGTCATAACACTGTTGTAAATTTGCGAAAATTGGCTCATAATATCCCATCTTAGATCTATTTAATGTAATGCATATGCAAAATTTGATGAAATTCAGTCAATTTGTTCACAAGATTTTTTGAGCTAAAACTAAATTCTGAAAATAATCAAGGGCCATAACTCTCTTGTAAATTTTCAAAATTGACATGTAACAATCCCAACTTAGATCTGGTTAAGGTCAATGCATATGCAAAATTTGATCAAATTCCATCAATTTATTCAGAAGATATTGAGCAGAAATGAAATTCTGACATTAACCAAAGGCCATTACCATGTTGTAAATTTGCAAAAATTAACATGTAACAATCTTAACATAGATCTTTTCAACATCAATGCATGTACAAAATTTGGTCTAATTCTATCAATTCATTCTCAAGATATTGAGAGGAAACAAAATCGAATCACTAAATCCAGAATCACAGACAAGATAAAACGGTATACCCACACCCTCCCCTCTCCCCCCCTTTCCCGTACTTCTTATGTGGAGGGTATAAGTAGCCCTTTCATCTCTGAGTTTCTGAAATGGACACTTCCATTCTTGAATATAGACTTGTCCACCAAGAAAATAGGAGTTTTGGTCTAAAATCAAGAACAGAATGGCAAACAGTGTAGATCCTGATGAGACCACTCATAACAAGCCATCTCATCTGAAGCTACACTGTTTGCACAGGTATTGGTTTTGGTTTGTACAGCTGAAATGGTTAAAAATGAGAGTCAAGTTGTCCAAAATATTCAACAGTAGGGATTCATTAAAAATACAGAATGAATCAAAAAACAGAAAATAGTGGACTTGGTTTGACTGAGTCTGTTTATGAATAATAATAATAATAATAATAATAATAATAAAAAATACATATCCCTTATGCCCATTATCAGCTTTGAATGGAACTCAATTTTCACATGCAAAAGCTTGACTTTGGGAATATGCAGAGAGCAAAGGCCCAGATCAGCCTGCGTATCAGTGCAATTTGATAAGGGCCTTTGTTGTCTGCTAACAGAATCCTTGGATACTACAGAATGTATAAATGGACAGCAAAGGTCTAGATGATACTTTGCACATGTACAGGGTGATCTGAATGAGCGAATTCAAAAGCACTCTTTTGCTTGACATGGCCCATATAACGTTTTGAGCCTAATAGCCTAAAAGGACCAGTAAATTCAATAATATCAGTACTACATCAACAACATCATTAGCTTAATTATTCAGTCATTAAATTAGTTTAGTTGAACGACTCCGGTAGCTTATTGCAACAGTAACTCAACTAAATCTCATACAGAATTGAGCCAGAACATGAAAAAAGGGACTTACAGCCCAGTCAACCCATTAAGGTTATGTCAAACCTGTAAGTTTTCCTAACCACTCTTTTCCTGGACAGGCTGCATCCTCTAAGTAGTTAATCAGTATGTGTTCACATTCTTTTGCCAGAAACTGACAACTGGTCTTCTTGAATCAGCAGAAGGAAGAGAATGACCACAGAAAATATTTCATGATCAATCTCTGGCAGATAGCACAGGTATAATTTCATAAATGAAATGGGGATTCTTTTGAATACAGCGCAAATGAAAAACAGAAAATAGCAGACTCAGTATGGTTCATCAAAATATATCTGACAGGACTAAAACATTTTTTGCAAAACTTAAACTGTCAAAGTTGGTTTTACAAGTATGTTATACTAACGATGGTCCGGGTTTAACTTTATCAAAGTTTCTCCATGTCATTAATAAGTGTCAAATTTGAGAGTACTTTAGGCATATATTTGTTTATAAATAAATTCTTAAAAACAATGACCAACAAATACACTAAAAAAAACCCTGAAAACAGCTAAAGTATCAACTTTTCTGGGCCTGAGAAGCTATAAATCTCATGCAAAAACAGACATAAATTAACCTGCCCACCAATGCAGTCTGATCAAGATCTACTATGATAGCTAACAATATGTACACATTGAATGAACAATATTGACTATGATCAAACTGCAGATGTAAAGGCTGATCACGATTTACACTTGACAAGTATGTCATATTAAGTTTGATTTTCTCTTGGAGAAGTTCAAAATATTTGTAATGCTCAATGAAAGAAAAAGGCCCTTATACCATATGCAAACAGGTGAGTCTCAGATCAGCCTATGCATCCATGCAGTGTAATGACGGGCTTCTCTGCTTGTCCACGTACCTATTGATTATGTAAGCAAACAATAAAGGTACTGATCAGACACTATGAATGCATGACATGGGCCTTTTTTACCTGCATAAGACATAAAAGCCCTTTTTGCATACATGTATTACTTCTTTACCTCTCAAAATTGCTCTTTTCTCTGCCCATAATAGCTCTACCTAGCTCTGCCAAACAAGCATGGATATGTTTCTTGGAAAACGTCACAGAATCATCACTTTCTTCACAGAGTGTAACCAGCTTCTCGTAAAACTCCTCAGCAATATGTGGCTTGGCAATTGTATAACTTTCTTTCATAACCTGAGAAAAAATTTTTTTTTACTCCATTTTCACAATAAGAAAATGAGCATACAGCAAATGAGAATAAGCAGATAACAAATAAGAAATAGCAGATGATAACTGAGAATAAATGGATGACTGCTATTGAGATTTGGCAGATGACAACTGAGAATAAACAGATGACTACTATTGTGATTTAGCAGATGACAGCTGATAATAAACAGATGACTACTATTGAGATTTAGCAGATGACAATTGAGAATAAACAGATGACTACTATTGAGATTTAGCATATGACAGCTGAGAATAAACAGATGACTGCTATGTTAATCAGCAGAGGACAAATGGAAATAAACAGAGGACCCCAATTATTAGCAGTGGACAACTGAGAATAAGTAGACAACCACCAAGAAATAGCAGACAACAGTGAAGAATTAGCAGAAGACAACAAGGAATTAACAGATGATAACTGAGAATATAAAATAAATAAGCAGATAACATGAAGATGAAAACCCAGAATTTGCATTCAACCTGTGAGAATTAGCAGACAATAGCTTAGAATTAACAGACAAAAAATCTGAGAATTGGCAGATGAATTAATTTCTAAATGTCCCTAAGATTTGTAGACAAGCCTAACATTACAGGGAACTATTACAATTAAATAATGACAATAATATCATGCCTTCAGATGGTAATTTGTGACATTTACTGTCAGACTTCTTTCATGAGTTTTACACTTTTTTATGGTTACAGCTATTGCACAACAAACACTCCAGGGCCCAGTTGTTCAAAGCACTGTTAGCTTAACAAGCCCGTTAATGACAAACTCATTAACTGTTGTAGCTAAGGTATTCTCAAATACATTGACATTTTGCTGCAAAATTGTGAGCAGCTTTTGCAATGCAAAAGCTACTCACATTCTTTCAGCAAAAATATCGAAGTATTGATAGAAATATTCATGTCATGTTAGCTAAAAAATTCATTAAGTTTTGAACAACTGAGCCCAGATTTTTATGGTGTCAAAATACTTATTTAGAAATAAACGTCAAAAAGACAAAGAACACACTACAGATAAGAAAATGGGAGTTTCGGTTTTATTGAGACTCTTCATAAGCAGTAATGAATTTTGCAACACTGCTTATGCCCTCTAGCGTATACATGAGCAGAACTCCATTTTCAAAGATTCTACAATGGGCCCAATGATCCCAAAGGAAATGAAATATAATCTGCGCTATGGTAAAGTACGGGGAGACGTTCTACCGCCGCCACACGGCACTAATACTAGCTGCAGTGTAGTAAAATAAATGTCAAAAAGATTGCCTTTGGAAACAAAGAACACACTACAGATAAGAAAATGGGAGTCTCGGTTTTATTGAGACTCTTCATAAGCAGTAATGAAGTTTGCAACACTGCTTACACCCTCCAGCATATACATAGGCAGACCTCCATTTTCAAAGATTCCACAATAGGCCCAATGACCCCAAAGAAAATGAAATATAATCTGCACTACGGTAAAGTATGGAGAGACGTTCTACCGCCGCCAAATGGCAGTAATACCAGCTGCAGTGTAGTAAAATAAATGTCAAAAAGCCTAGTTTATAAAGATAAAAAAAAAAAATAATATAAAAAAATATAATTGCATAATTTGCTTATCATTCATTAATTTCAGTTTGAGCTTTGGGATTTAATATTCCAGCATAGCTCCAGATAAGAGGAAATATCCTGGAAATGTTTCCCTTTTCTCCATGAAAACATATGCTGAGCACACTCATTAGATGCACCTCACCAAAGCGCTTCTAATGAGTACCCACAACATACAATGTAATGAGAAAAAATATCAATACTTTTTGGTTGGAAAAAAATGCATTATCTGGAGCTATGCATTCCACTCAACAACATTTCAGTCATGTTGAGATATTGTCTCCACAATGACAAACTAAAGTCCTGTCTAAAGTTAACCCTTGCCATGTTGAATAAATTAAGCTACCACCCCCACTTCTAATTTTCAGCAAATCAGATTACTTGATCCAGGTTATTGATACAAATTTGCATACTTAATGACAAACTGTGCAGATCCAGATCAGAAGCCAACTGGTCTGGATCTACTCTATTTGCAAAGTATATCCAGAACAAGCAGGACTAGGATTAATAGCATTTCTGTCAAAGAGGCATCATGCAATCCAATAGCTATGGGCTAAACTTACAGGCTTTTTCCAGAGATCTGTTGGTAAAGCAGTTTCATCCATCCTGCCCCTTTCTGCAAGCACAAGAGTGAGCTCCCTTGCAATCTTCTTCCTCACTTCACTGATCATGTGACATTCAAGATTCTCCAACAACTTAACAAGCTGTAATGATTAAAGTCATATTTTTCTAAGCAAATAATTATTGCCAGGTTTTGATTGACTGATTGTGTTTAATGACAAGTCAACCCTTGTGGGTCATTTTGTCTGGTCTCCCAGTGAAAGGGAGAAAACAGATAAAAGAGATAGTAGATGAAATGAAAGAGAGGATAGAATAGAAAGAGGGGAAATGAAAGAAAGTAAAGGAACAGAAGAAATAACAACATTCCCCCTCTACCCTTACCTGCTGCAAGGACTGAAGACCTTGCCCAACTGTAAGCCAATATCAGTTGGACGCCCCAGTGACAAAAGCTACAGGATACCTTTGCCTCATCGAACCATCCCCAACTATTACCGGGTATCATACAATATAAATTATTCCATTCGAGGTAAACAGATACACTTTCAGGGGAGACAACTGCAAAAGCTGATTTGTCTGATTTCTGAAAAGGAGTCTACTTGGTAGCAAATGCTTTCCTTTTACAGAACACCACCTTCTAAAAGGGATCTTCTCAAAAAGGATAGAATTTGCTACCAAGTAGACCCCTTTTGCAAATGAAAGCAAACATGAAGTCATAAATATGCCTCTTGTAAACAAGAGGCCCACGGGCCACGATTCGCTCACCTGAGTGACATAGCCACTGCAGACATGCAGATGTTATGCAACATTTTTCCAATCCTATCATCGCAACTAATGAAAATATCATCATTTGAACAGTTCTTAGTTTTGAAGAAGAATATATTATGAGCCTGACAGTCAATGGAGCATGATCATTTGAATAAACTATCAATCACATTTCAACAGAAGGATCAATGTGAAATTTGGTGGAAACTGGCTAAGTGGTTTCTGAAGAATCGTGATTTTATACATGTAAATAGCACAGTGGCAGGGAAATATTATAAATATAATCCAGATGATGGCCATCTTAGATTTCCAATCAGAACAATTTTAACTACTGTTGATCTACAAGTCACTTCGATACTTTCAAGATAAATGTATAGGGCCCACACAAATAGGGAAGCAAATTTGACCTTGGAGGCAAAAAGGTCAAATGTCAACACAGAACCATCATTTGAGCAATTTTGGTAGATCTCCTGTCCCCCGTAACTTGTGCAAAGATTAGGACCCAGGGCATATTTGGTTATGGAGAAGAAGATTTTTAAAGGTTTTTACCATATATGGGCATGGCAACCATTTTGATCAATGGACCATACCCATTTTAGCAATCTTTCATTCTCCTGCCCATGGAGGCTCCGCATGAAATTTGAGCAACACTGGCCCGGAGGCTTCAGAGGAAAAGCCATTTGAAATTATCAACATTTTTTCCATACAAATGTATGGGGCCCATACAAATGCATACAGAAGCAAACTTGACCTCGCCGTAAAAAGGTTAAATGTCAATGTATGACAATTATTTTAGCAACTTTGGTAGACCGCTCATTCTAGATGATATATGCAAAGATTCAGCCACAAGCCATCCTCGGTTTTGGAGAATAAGATTTTTAAATGTTTTTTCCCATGCAAATGCATAAGGAAGCAAACTTGACCTTGCCGTAAAAAGGTCAAATGTCAATGTATGACCATTATTTTAGCAACTTTGGTAGACCCCCTGTCCCCGATGATTTATGCAAACATTCAGCCCCAAAGCATCCTCGGTTCTAAAGAAGAAGATTTATAAAGGTTTTTACCATATATGGGCATGGCGCCCATCTTGGTCAATGAACCGTGACCATTTTAGCAATCTTTTGTTCCCCCTATCTAAGGAGGCTCCATATGAAATTTGAGCAAAATTGGCCCAGAGGCTCCAGAGGAGAAGTTGTTTCAAATTCTGAACATTTTTCCCATACAAATGCATAAGGAAGCAAAATTGACCTTAACATAAAAAGGTCAAATGTCAATGTACGACCATTATTTTAGCAATTTTGCTAGCTCTCCTGTTCCCGAAGATATATGCAAAGATTCAGCCAAAAGGCATGCTCGGTTTTGGAGAAGAAGATTTTTAAAGGTTTTTCCCATTCAAATGCATAGGGAAGCAAACTTGACCTTGCCGTAAAAAGGTCAAACGTCAACGTACAACAATTCTTTTAGCAATGTTGGTAGACCTCCAGTCCCCAATGATTCCTGCAAAGGTTCAGCCCCAAGGCATTCTCGGTTCTGGAGGAGAAGATTTTTAAAGGTTTTTTCCATATATGGGCATGGCGGCCATCTTGGTCAACGGACCGTGACCATTTTAGCAATTTTCTTTCCGCCCACCCTAAGGATGCTCCATATGAAATTTGAGCTAATTGGCCCAGAGGCTCCAGAGGAGAAGTTGTTTGAAATTCTGAACATTTTTCCCATACAAATGCATAAGGAAGCAAAATTGACCTTACTGTAAAAAGGTCAAATGTCAATGTACGACCATTATTTTAGCAATTTTGGTAGCTCTCCTGTTCCTGAAGATATATGCAAAGATTCAGCCATAAGGCATGCTCGGTTTTGGAGAAGAAGATTTTTAAAGGTTTTTCCCATTCAAATGCATAGGGAAGCAAACTTGACCTTGCCGTAAAAAGGTCAAACGTCAACGTACAACAATTCTTTTAGCAATGTTGGTAGACCTCCAGTCCCCAATGATTCCTGCAAAGGTTCAGCCCCAAGGCATTCTCGGTTCTGGAGGAGAAGATTTTTAAAGGTTTTTTCCATATATGGGCATGGCGGCCATCTTGGTCAACGGACCGTGACCATTTTAGCAATTTTCTTTCCGCCCACCCTAAGGATGCTCCATATGAAATTTGAGCTAATTGGCCCAGAGGCTCCAGAGGAGAAGTTGTTTGAAATTCTGAACATTTTTCCCATACAAATGCATAAGGAAGCAAAATTGACCTTACTGTAAAAAGGTCAAATGTCAATGTACGACCATTATTTTAGCAATTTTGGTAGCTCTCCTGTTCCTGAAGATATATGCAAAGATTCAGCCATAAGGCATGCTCGGTTTTGGAGAAGAAGATTTTTAAAGGTTTTTCCCATTCAAATGCATAGGGAAGCAAACTTGACCTTGCTGTAAAAAGGTCAAACGTCAACGTACGACAATTCTTTTAGCAATTTTGGTAGACCTCCCGCCCCCGATGATTCCTGCAAAGGTTCAGCCCCAAGGCATTCTCGGTTCTGGAGGAGAAGATTTTTAAAGGTTTTTACCATATATGGGCGTGGCGGCCATCTTGGTCAACGGACCGCGACCATTTTAGCAATTTTTCGTTCCCCCACCCTAAGGAGGTTCCATATGAAATTTGAGCAAAATTGGCTCAGCGGTTTCAGAGGAGAAGTCGTTTGAAAATGTTAACGGACGGACGCACGGACGCACGGACGGACGGACGAAAACGGACGAAAAGTGATCACAATAGCTCATCCTGAGCAGAGCTCAGGTGAGCTAAAAATGGAGGAAAATCTATCAAGTATATCCGGTGCCATTAACCCTTAAACTGCCAATCACAACAATTGTCGTCTGCTTTGTCATTTGCTTGTGATTTTAAAAGTCATTTTTGCAAACAGTGTGGACCCAGATCAGACTGCTCCTCTAGGAGCAGTCTAATCTGGGTCCAAACTGTTTGCCTGTATGCAAAAATAGGTTTGGAAAGTTTGCTAGAATATTCAGCAGACAACATAGACAACATTTTCAGATGCAGGTTTTCTTGGCATTTTAAGGGTTAAGGACACTGATGGAACTGCTATCAGGAGAGTTCATTCAATGTCATTATAATTGTTATTTACAACTTTATATAAACCATGCCAAGAACAGATTAAAACCTAAAAGTGTAATCACAACTAAAGCAGATGACATTTTGATTTTTTGTATTTTTCAGAGAAAATAAGGCTTGGCATTTCATGTGATTCAACTGCCTAGTCTGGCAAAAAGCAAAGACCCTGGTCAGACTGTTCAAATGTGCTCCTTAGACCATTTGAGCTCCTGAGGCAATGTAATGTGTCCAATGGCTCATGTAAGCTCTTAAACAAATTATCCAGATCAATCATGCCAATTTCTGCTCTAGTCTTAGCAGCAAATATTTCTGAAGAACGCTGGTCTTGGTAGCAAATATTTAACCCATGCCCCTGTCTCATATGTGGATAATGAAGGACTAGATCAGTCTGTGTATCCATATAGCAAAGGCATTGATCAGACTGTGTACATATGCAGGACTTTCACCATGACCTGATCACCAAGTAACATGCTAACTGGTTATAAATCTATCAACACTAACCTGTTTTGCCCTGACTTCAATCTCTGATGCTCCTTTTGGCATGACTAGTGGATCAGTATCCAAGGCAATACCTTCATACATTTCACCTTGACCTAGTCGCCTAGCAACACTCTGAAGAGTGGGCAGCAAAATTTCTGTTTTATACACTTTGCTGTAATAGAAAAATTCATTTCATTTCTATTCCTTTATCTACTTATTTAATAAGTGCCATAAATGCACCGACAACCATAATGCATAGTTCAAGTTAGCTCCAAAAAGAGTTGGTATTTTTCTTATTTGTTATGAAAACTAAGTTGTGGGTACTCATGAGAAGTGTCTCTCTGAGACACTTCTCATGAGTGTCCACACCTTATGTTTTCAGCTTCTGGGTACCCACAACATATTTTCATGGACAAATAAGAAAAAATATTTGTGATATCCCCTCTTATCTGGAGCTATGTAAAGAAATGGTAAATTCAGTTTCATAAGTGTACAATGAAGCCTATATCAACCTACCGTATTTACCATATGTATTCGGACAGACAGAACGCAGCGTCTCATCTGGGTCTACACTGTTTGCCACTTATCCAGCAATTTTTAGACACAACATCGGGTAGTGAATTGTACTGGTTCAAATTTTAGAGCATAAATGGTAAGGAGTTGAGGTGTCCGAATACTTAGGGTAAATACGGTAAATCTGATATGGACATTTTTTTCCAAACACCAAAATAATATGCTAAGCAATATGAAGAGAGCAAAAGCCAAGATCAGTTTGTCTGTGCAGTTTGATTAGCACATTCACATTCCACTTTATATTAAATCAACTGAAACTGTTAAATATATCAATGAACAACAAAGGCCCCGATAAGTCTGTGCAGATGCATAGGCTTATATGAACCTTCACTATCCCCATATATCTTGAGACATGTTTATGGTTTTGCTTGCCCAGGCCAAAAGTATTTCATTATTTAAGCTGACAGAATAAATCAAGATAAACCCCTGCATATGCACAGCCAAGTCGTTGTCTTCACTGTTACCTGTATAGATTCTACAAGGCTGAAAGACTGTCTGTAAAATGTAACCATGCTGTATACTGCAACCAGGCTGTATATGTGCAGATTAATCTGGGTCAGCACATTCCAAATATACACCTTTTTACTTTGCATTGCTAAAACCATATTTATCTGATGCCCAGAAAAATGATTTAAGTTAAACAAATTAAGCGGAATGAAAAAATTTTCAAGGGGCGGCAAATTTTTCAAACCATTCTGGCTCCCTTCTGAAAAGGGGTCTTCTCTAAAAGGAAAGAATTTGCTCCTCTTTCAAAGGGGTCTACTCTAAAAGGAAAGACTTTGCTCCCTTTGGAAAGATTTGCTCCCCTTTAAAAGGGATCTACTCTAAAAGGAAAGAATTTGCTCCCCTTGGAAAGAATTGCTCCCCTTTAAAAGGGGTCTACTCTAAAAGGAAAGAATTTGCTCCCCTTGGGAGCAATTTGCTCCTCTTGGAAGCAAATTCTTTCCTTTTAGAGTAGATCCCTTTTCTGAAGGGACTTGGTGTGCAGGAAAGCAAACAGGAAGTCACAAAAGCTGCCCCCCTTAGTGGCAATGGAAGAAAATCTACCCTGTGTATCCGGTCCCCTTAATTAAATAGTAATGAAACCCACCAGAATTCCCGGTAGAGACTTGTAGCATCAATATTTTCGACCAATAGTTTACGTTTTCCCCAGTCATATTTCAGATACTCTAGACATTTCCAGAGCAGAAGGAAGAACTTCAACAGTTTGTAGGCTTTGATGGGTTCCTGTGTTCGTGACAAACTCACAGATGATTCTGGAAAAATAGGAAGATTACAGTAAACGTCCTAAAAATTCAAACACTTTCTTCCATACTATTTTGGCCTAAATTTTGCTTTTTATGCAGCTGTTTCTTAACATACTTAGTGAAAAGGCAAACAGTGTAGATCCTGATCAGACTGCTCCTTTAGGAGCAAACTGATCTGGGTCTGCACTGTTTGCATATGTCATTTTGTCAGACAGTTTGGTGTTTGAAATTTTAGGACTTTTACCATATTTGATATGAATTTCATTATGGTAAAACTGATCTTTAGTTTCTTTAGTAGACCCTTTGCTGATCAGCTTATATGCAATGTAAAAAATGGGTCCCTATGGTGTAAGAAGACAAAGACCCAGATCAGCCAGCACATTTGCAGTCTGATCAGTGACTTGATTGCCTGCTTACGGAATTCATGGTTACCGCAGACTATATCCATGAATGGAGAAGGCACTGATCAGACTGCTCAGATATGCAGGCTGGACCAGATCTTCACTTTTCACAAATATCAAAAGCATCTTTTTCTAGGGCAACAAATCCTATGGGAGTATGCTGCTTTCTCACATTATCCCTCTTTGCCGGCCTCAGTGGCTCAGTTGGCAGCGCATCCAATTGGTGATCAGGAGGTTGCGGGTTTGACCCCCATCGGGTCAGTAACATTCTTTCATGGAATTTGATCACGAAATATTTTCTATGGTCATTCTCTCCCTTCTGCTGATTCAAGAAGGATAGTTGTCAGTTTCTGGCGAAAAATGTGCACAATACTGGTTAACAGCTTAGAGGACTAAGCCTGCCCAGTAAAAGTGTGATTAAGTAATCTGATCATTATCAACATGACCCCATTGGGTTGACTGGGTTGTAAAACCTCAACACAAGCAAACAAAAGTTATCCCTTTTATTGATATCTACTGTATTTATCCTAAATAATGGGATCTTAACTCTTTACTATACTTGTCCTAAAATTTTGACAAGTCCAATGAAAACCTACTGATGTGGCTTCAAACTGCTGGATGAGTGACACACTGTATAGACCCTGAACAAATTTCATGTTCTGTGGCATCTGATCTGGATCTACACTGTTTGCTCAGGCCTGTCTATCCAAATACTTAGGGTAAATATGGCATACTGTATTACAGCTACTGTAATTACCCTTAGTATTTGGACAGACAGACCTGTGCAAAAAGTGTAGACCGAGATCAGATGGCACAGAATGTGGCATCTAATCAGGATCTACACTGTTTGCCACTCATCCAGCAGTTTTTACACACATCAACAGATAGTAAAATGGACCTGTTCAAATTTTAGGACACGTATGGCAAGTAGATAAGGTGTCACAACACTTAGGTAAATATGGTTAATCAGGTCTTTGTTATGTCCTAATCCATGAAAGTTGGTAAGAATCCAACCACTGGTTCACGCCAACGCTAATGCCAACACCAACAAGGCCAACGCCAACAGGATTTGCACCAAAATCAAAATGTCCCCCTTAGAATAGGTTGGGGGGCATAATAAAGTCCCTTTACTGACATTACCACTCTGTTTTTTTGATAAATAAATATCCAAATCCCTAAAGAATAATATTTTACCTAAAGCACTGCTTGTACTTTTTCTCCTTTCCACCTTCTCTACAGCAGATCCAGCCCTTGGTTTCTTCTCCTTCTTATCTCCCTTTTTGTCTCCTTCACCTGTTGTATGTTCCGTTAGAAGTGAAATATCTTGAAAACCAGTCTGCAGAACATCATCCATCAACAGTGCCACACCGAGAATTTCTCCATTAGCTACATGCCTTGAAATGAAATAAAATTTTGAAATAACCATATATTGTACAGTAAACTTTGAATATCTCAAAGAGCAAGGGACTCTCTGAAATACTTTGAGATATCCATACCAAGACATATCAGATTTACAGAATTGAGGAAGAAATAAATTATACAATCACATACAAATGAATATGTAATTTGACTCTTGAAGTTAAAGATATATTGAAAATATTATGGAAAAGAGGAGAAATTGCTCCTTAGGAGCAATTTCTCCTCTTTTCCACAATATTTTGTTACCTTTGTTAAATCAGGGACCAGATTTTCACTTTAAGATAAGCCATTATTCAACATAAGTGAAGTTGAGATAACAAGAGTTGACTGTATTAACTACACTGTAGATCCAATATATCGCGGTGCTTGGGGTCCAAGTTCAGCTAGCGCAATATATCCGGATCGCGATATAAGTCACGGTGGTAGTTTGTCGAGACGCCGCTAATCAATCCACACCAAATGACTGTCAGTAAAGCTATCGGCCATATTTCACCATTACAGTAGGTTCAGAATTACTTAATGGCAGTATATACACTAGGGGACTATGTCTACCAATTAATTTTAATCGAGACCAGCTGATAAACTACGTTTGAAAATATTTGTTTGCCAAAATGACAAATGAGGACGCCATTTTGGATATACTGGTTCCCTGTAACAGTGAAGGGGAGAAACTCGCATATCCTAAATGCGTAGACAATTTGAGTTGCTTCCCTTCACTTGTTACGTCAGCTGCAGGCCCAAAACTATCAGTTTATTTATCTTTTGATTTTTTTAGACGGCACGTGGACATTGTTGACTGATTGAGCATTGGGTAGATGTACTCAATATTATGACACTGATTATGACAAGTGCAGTGATTAAAATTAATTGTTTGCCAGTTATAATAAATGCATGTACTGATTGACGCTAATTGGATTGTTTGGTCATAATGCGTGGTGAGACTTCGCATCTGGATATGCGCAAAAAATCAAGACCAGAACAAATTAGTCAGTTTTTTTTTTTGTTTCAAATTAAGTAAAACAATAAACATACTATAAGTTTTTTTTTTTTGTTTTTCTTTTTGGCTCGTGGTAAATTTGGGGTCCACTGACGATTCGTGATATACTGGATTTCGCGTAATAACGGACCGCGATGTATTGGATCTGCAGTGTATAAATATTTGGACATCTTCACTCCTTACCATATATGTCCTAAAATTTGAACATATCCACTTGAGTACCTATTGATGTTTATAAAAATGGTGAAGGAGTACAAATATTCTGAGATATCTGATTTTGCTCAGGCCTATCTGTCCAAGTACTTATGACAAATACAGTATTTATCATAAATATATAGACACAGGTTCAAACAAACAGTGGAGACCTAGATAAAACTCCTCCAGCAATTTGAATCGGGTCTGTACTGTTTGCTATTCAGACAGCACTTTTTTGACATATCACCAGGGCCCAGTTGTTCAAAGCATCGTTAGCTTAATGAGCTCATTAATGACAAACTTGTTAACTTGTAGTTAAGGTACTTTCAAAGACATCAATATTTCTGCTGCAAAAATGTGAGTAGCTTTTGCAATGCAAGCGCTACTTGCATTTTTTCAAGCAAAAAATATCAATGTATTTGGCATATTTCAAGATAGAAATTTTCTGTTGGCTAACAGCTTTGTAAAGTTTTGAACATGTAGTCATTCAAATTTGCCATTTATACAGTCCTTTTAACAAGCATCATCAAGTAAATGAATGAACTTGTTCAAATGCTAGGATAAGTCCAGTAAGATATTAGTATGTCCAAACATAAGTATATTAAAAGTAACACCAGCTTGAAATGTGATGCACAAAGAAAAAAGGCCCTTATGCCATATGTGAACTGTGAAGGCTCAGATCAGACCATGCACCTGAACAGTCTAATCAGGGCCTTTTCTGACTGACAATATATTCTACAATATTCCTTGGCTCTGTAAGACTGTCCTGATCAGACTATAGATGTGCAGAATGATCTGGATTTTGTGACCTGCATATGGCATAAGAGCCCTTTACTCTTGTGTTGTGAATCATGGAGCCCCATAAAAATAAAAATGTAAGGCGATAATCATTGCCATTATCATGTTGTGGGCAGATAACTCTGTCAAACATTGAGGAAATTTGTCCATTAGCAATCCTTCAATGCATCCACTAAGTTTAGTAAAAATCCTGTTGTCCAGAAATGAAAATATGGCTGTGTCTTGGGCAGATAACGCCATCAAAATTTGATGAAATTCGACCATTAGCAATCCCAAACCAGATTTTCTTAATATCGTATCAATGCATGAACTAAATTTGGTTAAAATCACTTGATATTTACTCAAGTTATGGTCCAGAAATGATATATGGGCATTTCTCTGGCAGATAACTCCTCTAAAATTTGATAAAATTTGCCCATTAGCAATCCCAAGCCAGATCTCTACAATATCAATGCACATACCAAGTTTGGTGAAAATTCATTGATATTTACTCAAGTTATCAGTTGGAAATGAAATTTGGACAGACAAACATACCAGTGATGGACGGACACACAGACATCCAACATGAAACCATAATACCCTGCCACTATCATGTGGTGGTGTATAAAAAGTGTATATAATGAGGTATGTTTTTTAATTTAGATAGAAAAAAAAATATTTAAAGCTATGGATGATAATCAGAACTGCCCCATATCTTAACAGAGAAGGAAAAAAAAAATCTCAATACTTTTGCATCAAATGTCAATCTGGAGTTATGGGGACTTGATACACATGGTAGATTTTCTGTCATTTTACAAGGGAGACAACTTTTGTGACTTTCTGATTGCATTCCTGCACACCAATCCCCTTCTGAAAATGGATCTACTCTAAAAGGAAAGAATTTGCTCTCATTGAGCAAATTCTTTCCTTTTAGAGTAGATCCATTTTCAGAAGGGGTCAAAAACAATTTTGACAGAGTTGTCACCCCTGATAGTGTATCCACTCCCTTAAACCAACATTGTATGTAAGGTAAAGACCATAACTTTAGATAAGATGAGTATCCATACAAATAGTTTTGTTTTATTTCTCCCCAAAAACATATGCTGGAACTAATAAGAATCACCTTGGTAAGGATAAATACAGCGCTCATAATATCACATGACTATAAAGGCCCATTTCAGCTGGGCATCTATGCAGTGTAAACAGTCTTTGCTGTTTGTTCATATTGTTGTTTCTATAAAAGGACAATGCAGACCCTGATCAGATGACACATTTATGCAGGCTGATCCAAGATTTCATTGTCATCATATATGCTTTATCATGTTTTCGCTCATTTATCTACATAACCTGCTTTTAAAGAAGTCCATAGCAGAAAATAATCAATATTAAATAATCTAGTGACAAAAGCAACAGGTAAAATTCTAAAATGTTTTTATATAGTTTTTAGAGAAAATAAGGCTTGACATTTCATATGAATCATCTGCTAGGCAAACAATTCACATGGAATACCAAGTCTTATTTTTACTGAAAAATATATAAACAAATACTTGAGATTGTCATCTCCATAGGTTTTGAATTGTATATTAAAGGTTAATTCATATTGGTATGTAGTATCTCAGAATAAATGGCATCTCTTTTTTGTTCAGAGCCTACTAATACCTAGGTGGATTGCCAGCCAAGCCTATGGGGCCACTTTCCCAGCTAGGTATATTTGGAGACCTGCCAACTCCTAGATTGGCTGCCCTCCCAGGATATCAACTACCATCTACCTACATAGGTCAGGTTGTACACCACAACCACTTTATAACACTATTGTTGGGGTCCATAACATAAACAGTGTTAGTTAAACAAACATGCTATATCCAAACAAAACTGTACAGATTATATTGAAAAATGACCATTTATGGTCATTTTTCAATATAATCTATACATTTTTGGGATCCATCTTTAAACCGTGTTATACCCAAAACAGTGTTATAACAAACTGTGTTATAAAGAGGTTGTAGTGTACTAGTTACAAGTTACCAGTAAAAGGAATAAGCCTGACCTGACATGTTTCTAGATACTGTTCTCAATATGACATACCCTCAATGAACTGGCAGTCTTTAATTTGGGGGTAGGGTAAAGGACAGAGGTTGAGAGGAGATTTAACATCCAAATATTTCAGTCATGTTGTGATGTTACCTTTTCAAATACTGGGACTTTGACTAACTCAAATCCTGTCATAAGTTACAAGAAGCCTTGGTGCATAGGCTCCTTCTTGGGCCCTGATCATCAGAGGTGGGGTTGGGGGGGGGGGGGGGTGGCAACTTGTGCTCTTTTGATGTATAATCATTATCATTCAAGTGTCAGAAATGTTACCGTATTCTACATATGAAATCAGTAGATGTTAAGCAACAATTCTCTAAAAATAAGGCTAAACATGCAACATAATTCACCAAAATGAAATGCAAAGCCTTATTTTCTGGAACAGAAATAAGAAAAATATGTAAAATACAATAGCAGCAGGGTTTGGGAGAATGCTACAAATTATAAGAAAACTTCACAACTACAGTTTGCAAGCTCTGAATTAACAAATTAAATTTTGAAAACTCCCGAAAAGCTAATGGTTGCTGAAACAGATATCAAAAAATGAACAATAGCTGCAATACAAGATAATGGACCTTATGCAGGCTGATTATATCTCTTGCTGGATGCACATGTGCATCCAGCAAGAGATATAATCAGCCTGCATATCTGTGCAGTCTGACTGGTCTAAATTGGATGCTCTGTGAATAGTCAAGGATCCAAAGTTCCTACAGTAACAAGCAGATAACAAAGACAGCCAGTATGCATGAGTAACCAGGCTGATCCGAGTCTGCACTGGCTCCACATCATAAGGTATATTTTCTATGTTGTGGCTCACATATCAATTAAAAGAAATTAAACAGAACAAAATTCAATAACAGATCTGAAACCTAAACAAAATAAAAATATTCAAGAAAGTGCCTTGTAATGCTTACCTAGAACTGTATGCAAAATAAAATAAAATCTGTTAACATTTAAAGTGCCATTCAAAACTGCAACAGACAAAATTCTGATATTTTAATAGTTCAGAGAGAAGAAAAAAAAGCTTGCAATGTATTTTCAAGCCTTAACTTCTTAATGTTTTGTTTTTGTTTTTTTTTTGTTTTTGTTTTTTTTTTTCAGAACTTGTCTGCTGCTGTTGTGCTTGGTACTTTAAGGGTAAATGACTTTCAAATCTTTATTATTGCAGAAATGAAATATGGGTATGATAAAATAGCCCATTAGATAATAAACATAAAGCTAATCATACGAGCTACTATTATTGCAGAAATGAGCGGTTTTAATACTTAGCATGCTGTGTAAATATTTCAGCAGATGACAGTTTGAAATATTTTTCTTTTTTTTTTATCCCCAGAAAATAGTGTTTGACATTTCATGCAAAATGTCTCCTTTGCACAACCTACTTCATTCTTAGCTTAGCCTCAGGTAACAAAAATGGCATTTGAGAAGCCGATTAGCAAGACCATGACTAGATCTTGTCATATCAATCAGTATGCCAAAACTTAACAATATATTTCAGACATTTCAAGAGTTATTGCTATTTTTGCTAACAGAGGATGGATGGATGCACTAACAGACTGATTATAGACCACTCTTTGAAAGCTGACCTTTCAGTCAGAAAGCTAAAGTTCACTTTCTGTGGGTTGTGCAATTTATATAAAAAAAAATTTGTTAGTTCTCCATAAAACACATACAAATTCATTTGAATCATATTGAGGAACCAGTTGTGATGAGTTCTGAGAAATGTGGGGTGATTCCAATTAGTTTGTTTGTTTGTGTTGAGGTTTTATGTCCCAGTCAGCCCAATGGGGTCATATTGAGCGCGGTCAGTTTACCTAACCACACGTTTACTGGGCAGGCTTAGTCCTCTAAGCGGTTAACCAGTATTGTGCACATTCTTTCGCCAGAAACTGACAACTGCCCTTCTGGAATCAGCGGATGAGAATGACCGCAGAAAATATTTCATGATCAATCTCCATGAAAGAATGTTGCCGACCTCGGGGGGGGGGGGGGGGGGGGGGGGGGGGGGGGGGGGGGGTTGGTTGTCGCAAAAGAATGAGCACAATACTGGTTAACCTCTAAGAGGACTAAGCCTGCCCAGTAAAAGAGTGGTTTGGTAAACTGACTGCGATTGACATGACCCCATTGAGCTGACTGGGCCGTAAACCTCAACACAAACAAAGGTAGTAGAACAGACTATTTCAAACTGTAGGACAAGTATGGCAAGTAGATAAAGTATCCTAATACTTGGGATTATTACGGTAAGTATGTAAACAAGAAAACATCTTTCCACTTAAATGGCTTAATACAAGTATCACGACAATATACCTATCTCTCAAAATGTACTTTTCAGCATTAAACTCTGCAAGAAATTTGGCAAGTAACAATTCCAAACCAGAGCTTCCCAACACTTAAATGTATGGTTTCAATCAAATCTATGAAACACAGCTGAGGCTACAGGATGGAAACATCTTTCAAAAATTACTCGACATCAAAATGAGCAAAACTTCAATAAGAATTCTCTAATTAACAATTTCAAACTAGACCTTCCCAAAACTTATGCAAAGCTACCATTAAATTAAATCCATGATATATAACCAAACTTTTAGAACAGAAATAAAAAAAGAACTATCATTGAAGGTAAAAAGCCCCTATAGTCTTCCAGTTTAGTCCATATATGGTTTAAGACCACAAAAGGAAGGCAGATAAACCTAGTAAAAATTATCTTGATGAAAAAAGTAGTAGTTTGCTCCACAAAGGTCAATAAATACAGCAAACTACCAAGGGCAGATAACCCTGCTAAAAACTGACTTCATAGAAAAATCTTGTGACTCCACTTGCTGATCATTTCTGTGAAGTTTTAAGAAAATTTCTATGACCCTTTAAGAAAAAAAAAATGTCAAAGTTGTTTGTTCTACAACCTCAGAAACACAGACAAATCAACAGATTGACATAAAGATACACCCTCTCTCAAACTTTAAGGAAGTACAATTACAAACATATGTATGAACATATGACATATGGACTAACAGATGTTCTGAAACATGGACAACCAAACTTATGTGCATAGATATACTGATACAGATAAGAAATGATACATGTCATATTACATGACAAGAAACTAATGAAATAATTCATATTCATCCATGAACAAGGATCTTTTTACCATACAGCTATTTCCTACATAAGATATATGTAAATGAGATACACCAAAGGAAAAGGACTTTTTTTGTATATATGGACAACAAAAACCAAGATCAGCCTGCACACTGAGACAGTCTGATCAGGCTCCCTGTTACTCACTAAGGGAGGAGAATTAATAATCTTTCAAAGGAGGTAACTATGTCAAATTTGGTTTCCTTCTGAAAAGGGTCTACTTTATACTATAAAAGCTAAGAATTTGCTCCAATGGGGAGTAAACTCTTTCCTTTAAAAGTAGACTCCTTTCAGAAGGGGACTGCTGTACAGGAAAGCAAACAGGAAGTCACAAAAGTTATCTCCCTTATACAGATTGGCAGAAAATGTGTATTCAGTCCCCTCAAAAGAATCAATGGCTATTATGAGAAAATCAATAAATAGAGAATGTTCTAATCAGACTGTGTAGAATGGAGGTTGATCTGGACCTTTGTTGTTAATATATGGCATAAAGGCACATGTTGAACATCAAATATTTACCTGTCAACATCCTTGAGTCCAGACAAACACAGCTGTATATAGTACTCTATCATATGCCACTGCCAGAACATAGTAGAGAAAGGTCCATTCCTGGAATTAGTCAAGAAATTTTCCATTATTGTAATTTCCCTACACACATCAACCTCTTTATAACACAGTTCATTAGAACACGGTTTTGGATATTACATGGTCCAAAGATGGATCCCAAAAAATGTATAGATTATATAGAAAAAAGACCATGAATGGTTTCCAAATTCTTTTTATCCAAGAAAATAGAATCTGACATTTCATGCAAATTGTCTCCTATAAGGAGACAATTCACATCAAATGTCAATGCCTATTTTCTGGGAAAATTAAGAAAAATTACATCAATTTGTCATCTGATGGATTAGCCCAGAGAGTGGTAGTATACAAATGAATTTTATTTTTGTGGACTTTATCAATAAGTAAACTCCAGCATATCACTCATAAACTGAATAAAGCCAGAAGGGCTTTATGTAAAATTTGTCAGTGATTCACAAAACTTTACACATCGATAAAAACCACAAAAATAATATTCCATTCTTTGTAATTCCAACTCTGTCATTAAAATGTTACAAAAGGTGCCAAAGCTGTCAACCTTTTGTGAGGACAGAAGGAAAATAAATCTGACGGATTCCTGCTCTAGACTTTACTGAATTGTAAAACTTTTCTTTCAACCAATCAAATTGTGTGAAATGGGTATAAAGATGAGGAGTTGGAATTACAGGGCCCAGTTGTTCAAAGCTAACGACATTGTTAGTTAACGATTCGTTAAAATTTACATAGAGTGATACGCAAATATGCTGAAATTTTTTGCTGAAAAAATGTGAGTAGCTTTTGCAGTGCAAAAGCTACTCACATTTTTTCAGCAAAAAATATCAGTATATTGTGTATTGAACCTGCTAAAACAGTTAACGAAATGACCTTTAATGAGCTTGTTAAGCTAACAATGCTTTGAACAACTGGGCCCAGATTAATAAAAGCTAAAACAAAGAGAAAGAGAATTATTCTTTCTTACTGTCCAACAAATGATCTGTAAGGAAATAATCCCTTGGCCTTGAAATCTCTTGGTTCTAGAGGCTCAGGAACTGGCAGGTAGGTAGCGAATACAGATGATCTCTGTACATTGCTTAATGCTGGCAATGCATGATGAATGTTGTTCACTATCGACTGAAAATAAACAAGAACCATAACTACAGTAACTGTACTAAACTTTATAACACTTTCTTCCACACATTTTCTAAATTTTGTTCTTTTCTCGTGTTTGTTTCCAAAAAATGCTTGATGGAATGGCAAACAGTGCAAACCCTGATCAGATTCCCCATGAAGGAGCAGTCTGATATGGGTCTGCACTGTTTGCATATGCTATTTTGTCAAAAAAATTGCTGTCAGAAATTTTAGAACAACCACATGATTTGGCCTCTATTAAACTGAAGTAAAAAACAGCAACTGGTTTAGATCTAAAAACTTTCATTTGCTCTCTTTTAGACACAATCAAAATTTGAAGAAAATGATTCTGCCCTTAAACTGAATGTGCATATAGATGCAAGAAAGTGGAAAATACAAGCTTCAATATTTTTTTTATTATTATCTAAGTGTTTTTTTGTTGTTTTTTTTTGTTGTTTTTTTAAGGTTCAATCCTAAATATACTGGCTTTGAAGGACCTCTGACAGTAGCAATATAAATTTGCTTATAAAACAATGGAAAATACAGTTTCAGTTAACATCATAATTTTTACTGCAGTGAGCCTCTAATGACCCAGTATTAGTGTCAAGAAAGCAAATTTTCTAAATGAAATAAAATCAGACCCTAACTTTGGGTAAAACTGTTCATTTGTGCTATTGTAATGCATGGAAAATGGATGTGTTTTTATAAAGTACTTTTCCTACATACCTCAGCTTTTGCAGGCATTTCTATATGCATATTGTACACAATATATGTAAGTGGCTACCTGAAGCAAAGGGTGGGGTAGGAAATGATATCCTACAGACAAAAAAAAAACATTTTTTTTTTCAATCTTAGTGTAGCAGGTTTTAGAAAGGAAAGAATTACAATTGTTTTTAACTGAACTATCAGAACCATTATGTCTTTGATGGTATATTCATTTTTGCATACTCTGTAATTAAATGGTCCATATATACGGCCATCTGCCGAGCTTTTGTTGCAGAAATGCAGCCCCCACTCAGTTTCTTACAGATATAAGGTATGATTCAGTAATGTGCATTTGGAAGGCAACTGTAAAGCCATAAATTGTATCTACAGCCAATGAAGTGGAATCACAGATAGATGGATTCTCCAAGAGAAAGGGAGAAAAGAGATAGAAGAGATAGTAGAAGTAAGATGAAGAAAGGGAGAAAAGAGACAGAAGAGATAGTAGAAGCAAGATGAAAGAGAGGGACAGGGAAGAAAGAAGAAAAGGAATGAAAGTAAAGAAACAGAAGAAATAAAAACATATCCCCCTCTACCCTTACCTGCTACAAGGATAGCAGGACTTGCCCAACTGTAAGCCAATATCAGTTGGACGCCCCGGTGACGTAAAATACACAACACCTTCACACCCTCCAACCACCCCCAAATTTTACTGTGACAAAATCAAACTGGATTCTTACTTGTTAATATTTTCTTTGTGGAGCTAATGAGATTCCAAAACTTATTAATTTGTGTAAAAATGGCAGAACATACTGATTTTTATTCCTATATTAACAAACTTACCTGGAGCACCTAGTTACAAGCAGATCACTAAACAATAAATGACAGCACTGCTATAAGGTATGTTACTGTTTGGTGCATTTGATTGTGTTGGGGTTTAACAACATGTCAACCCTTGAGGGTCATTTTGTGTCGTCTCCCAGAGAAAGGGAGAAAAGAGATAGAAGAGAGAGTAGAGGAGATGAAAGAGAGGGACAGGGAAGAAAGAGGAACAGGAATGAAAGTGAAGAAACAGAAGAAATAAAAACATTCCCCCTCTACCCTTACCCACTACAAGGATAGCAGGCCTTGCCCAACTGTAAGCCAATATCAGTTGGATGCCCCAGTGATGTAAGATACACAGCACCTTTGCACCACCCGACCACCCCCTGACTGTTTGGTGCAAGTGCAAATTATATTTTTCTGTGGAAAATGTAAATTTATACAATCAATTTTACTGAAACTATTGGCTATATAACAAAACATACAGCTGTAATTGTATTTTTTTTTTTATAAAGATATGCATAAACATTATAAAGATATGCATAAACATTCATTTACATGAACAAAAAATCCAAATCAGGATAAGCTTTATTTTTTCAACAAGTGTGATCCCTCCCTCCTAAATAAATAAAATATGGTTTCTGTAAGACACATATGGCTACTTCTGCTTCTTTATACAACATGTATCTTCCTAAAAATACCAAATGTAATAGTATGGAGAAATCATGGAAGCTGGGACAACCAACTAAAAAATAGGCAAATTGCCAATAATACTGTCAGAGGTCCATTAACATATCCAATTTTAACCCTTAAAGCATCAGTCACAATAGTAGCAGATGATGTTCTATTTTCTTTTTTTTTCAGAGAAGTCAAGGATTGACATTTCATGTGAACCAAATGCTAATTAAGCCTTATTTTCTACAAAAAATAAAACATTTTAGAATGTTGTATAGTATAATTCTGAATGGCATTTTAAGGGTTAAAATGTTTCTTTCTTAGTAATATTATCACAGGTATTCCCTACCAAGATAAGGGAGAAAGACAACCAGCCTACCTTGGCTATAATTTCTCATTCTATTATTAACTTAGCAGAGCCACAAAGAATGATCAGTGGTTTAAGGGTTTCAAATACCTGCAACTAGACATGCTTATGTCTAGCTGCAGTTATTAAAAACTTTAAACCAACAAGCATTTTATCAACCAAAAAGTATGATTTTTTTTTATTTCTCCACAAATACTTATGTTGTGGGTACCCATAAGAAGCACCTCACAGATTGCACTTCTAATGAATACCCATAACATAATTTTTGTAGAGAAATAAGGAAGATATTTATCTAGGCCCAGTTGTTAAAAACTAACAATTTCATTAATTAACATATGGTTAAAACTTGATCATTAAATATACCATATACGCTAATATTTTTGCTGAAAAAATGTGAGTAGCTTTTGCATTTGCAAAATCTACTCACATTTTTTCAGCAAAAATACCTGTGAATTAGATATTTTACTCACTAAAACAGTTAACATTTTGACCACTAACAAGCTCATTAAGCTAATGATGCTTTGAACAACTGGGCCCTCATCAAGAGCTATGTATACAGTGTGTACCTGATAAGCCTGGACATTTCCTGTGGAGAGGAAAGTATCTGCCATGGAATGTCTGACAGCAGTATCAAACTCAAGGAACATGACATCACGACGTAGGGTCATGAACTCTGCCACTGTTCGAGGACTAGTTGGGTGGGTCAAGCTGTCAATCTGTTTCTGTATCTCTCTCAGTTCAGCACCTGAAATATTACCAGAAACATTGGAGACTATTATGGTGAATGGTTTTAACCCTTTCATCCCTGAGTTTCAGAAATGGAATCTTCCATTCTTGAATTTGGATTTGTCCACTGATGCAAATAGGGGTTTCAGTCTAAAATCAGAAACAGAATGCCAAACAGTGTAGATTTTGATGAAACAGCTCGTGATGAACCATCTCATCTGAATCTATGTTAAACAGGTATTGCTTTTGGTCTGCCGGGCTGAAAGGGAAGACAGGACACACCTGGTAGAGTTTCTGCCATTTTTTACAAGGGAGACAACATTTCTGACTTCCTGTTTACTTTTGTGTGCACCAAGGCCCTTCTAAACAAGAAATCCACGGAAAGCAATGTCACACCTGCGGGGATTAAGTCATACAAGTTCCTATTTGTATTGAAAAAAATCTATTTTGCAGTATTCAAGAAATTGATAGGTTAGAAAAATGCACAAAGCAGAAAATTTGGAATACTGGCTTGCAAAATTTTATCTAAACCTGTCCATTATTTCACAAGATATTGATATTGAGCGGATATCATTTTTGCCCATTAATCAAGGCCAGTAACTCAGCTGAAAATTGATGAAATCCCATGCTAGGTATTGTTAACAACAATATGTATGCAAAATATGATCCTAATCCATCAATTCTTTCACAAGATATTGAGCGGAAACCAATTTTGGGGATAAATCAAGGACCCCTAACTCTGCTGAAATGAATCTGAGATTTATGTGCAAAAAATATGCACATCTTCAGACCATGTCCTAATCATATGTGAAGTTTCAAAGCTATTAGCCTAAAACTGCAGGAGGAATTGTGCTCACGAAACACCCACTGACTATAAGGGTTTTAGGCAAAAACTGACTAAGTTAACAAAGCAAAAAAACTTGAAAAAAAAAATCTGAGATTTATGTGCAAATAATATGCAAATCTTTAGACCCTGACCTAATCATCTGTGAAGTTTCAAAACTATTGGCCTAAAACTGCAGGAGGAGTTGCACTCACGAGACACCCACTGACTATAAGGGTTTTAGGTAAAAACTGACTAAGTTTTAAACAAAGTTGAAAAAGTTGAAAAAAAATCTGAGAATTGAGCAAACAATATGCGCATCTACACACCATGGCCAAAACATCTGTGAAGTTTCAAAATGATTGGCCAAAAACTGTAGGAAGAGTTGCGCTCACGAGACACCCACTGACTATTAGGGTTTTAGGTAAAAAACGACTAAGTTAACAAAGCAGAAAAAGTTGAAAAACAAAAATCTGAGAATTATGAGCAAACAATATGCACATCTACACGATATGGCCAAAACATCTGTGAAGTTTCAAAACAATTGGCAAAAAACTGTAGGAGGAGCTGCACTCACAAGTCAATTGTTGACGAACGGACAAACGGACGGGTCACGGCACGCCTATATCGCACCTGCGTTAGCACACAGGTGCGACAAAAAGGGTCTGCTCTAAAAAGGAAGAATTTGCTCCCAACTGGAGTAAATTCTTTCCTATTAGAGATGACCACTTTTCAGAAGGAGGCAAATCAATTATGACACAGTTGCCTCCCTTTAAAACATATCCTTTCCCCTTAAACAGTCTAAGAGATAAATAATAATGATACCACAATGTATAAAGTATCTGAACTAATGAAGCAAAGAGAAGCAACAAATTTTGCAAACAGAAGAAATTTAATTTTCTCAGTTTACAAAATTGGTTACTTTTCTTT
The DNA here is from genome assembly GCA_964016985.1 of Anodontia alba. Lineage (NCBI taxonomy): Eukaryota > Metazoa > Mollusca > Bivalvia > Lucinida > Lucinidae > Anodontia > Anodontia alba. Next base: position 101,074,432 of record OZ024828.1, read on the forward strand.
AAAGTACTCTTCATGACTGTCTTGTCTGAAACAAAGACTTTACTCTTTGAAGTTTTCTTTTCCTTATATTTAGGTCAAATGTCAACAACCAGGTCAAAGAAACCTACTTATGGTAGCCTGTTCAAGTCACCGAAATTCAAAGGTATATACTTCTCTTATTTTTTAAATGAAAATATGCTGTGGGTTCTCATTAGAAATGCTTCAATGAGATATTTCTAATGAGTATGAACATGTTTTCATGGAAAATAAGAAAACACCAGTAGTATTTGGAACACCAGTAGTATTTTCTTTATAGCTAGGTCAACATACAGGTCACAGTGGTTACCTTTTCAAGCCACAAAAGGTTCAGAGTAAATATTTTTTTTCTTACTTTTTCCCCAGAAACATATATTGTGGGTACTTAAATGAGGTCCTTACAGCGTATGTTTCTCATAGAAAATAAGAAAATACCAGTAGTTTTTGTTTAAAAAAACACACTTATCTAGAGAGATGGACAGATATCAATTTCACTCACCTATTCCTTCAGTGCCTCCCCAGTCAGCAGAGACAAACTCCATTTTTCTTGCCCCCAGTCTAGCATGTGAGCTGCCAAGCCTGGAGTGGGCACATAAATACTGTAACATATCATGTAGAGCTGAGACAATCACCAGACAGTGCACCAGAGCAGCATAGCATTTCTCATCTTCTAGAGTCTTGAACATAATCAATGTCTCAGTGTGGTGGGGTATGAACCAGATGTTGAGAACATGGTGCCCATCAGGGGACAGCACTCTTCTTGGACGTTTCCTCATCACCCTGTAGCAGCAGAAATTTTATCAATAGTGAGTAGTGAGTTACTTTATTATGATAGTGACATGCTTATGTTCAAGGCATACAAAACAGGTGTAAAACAACACAATGGCCATCAGGGAAGAACACTCTTCTAATTATGTTTTATAATTATCAAATATGATTTCAATTACTCTACAGAAGACCTGGACCCTGTTGTTCAAAGCATCTTTAGCTTAATGAGCTTGTTAATGACAAACACGCTAACTGTTATAGCTAAGGTATTTTCAAATACATTGAAATGTTTACTACAAACATGAGTAATGCAAAAGCTACTCATTTTTTTTTCAGCAAAAAATATCAATGTATTTGCCATATTTCAAGATAGAAATTTTAACATCATATTAGCTAACAGCCTCGAGAAGTTTGGAACAACAGGGCCTTGAGAAATAAAGATGGCAATCATTAACCCAGTATAGAAAATTAACTTGTTTTAAAGGTGCTTAACCATTACCTAGCCACAGACAAACTTAGCAGACTATATTTTGAGGAACACAAACAGATACGCCTACAAGGGAGATTACTTCAGAAATTATTTCACTCCCTTCTCAATTCATGGCAGCTTATAAAAGGTAAGAATGTGCTCCCCCTTCTCAAAATGGGACTGCTCATTAAGGAAAGAATTTGCTCCCAAAGGAGAGTGAATTCTTTCCTTTAAAAGTAGCCCTGATTTGAGAAGGGGTTCACATACCACTGTACCAAACTCTTTTCTGCCAAAATGATCCCCTATTTAAAAGGAAGCAAAATGTTTCAGCTTAGAAATCTCTCTCTTTGACATGCATCCTTCATCTGAAACTATTTGTTTGTTTTTTTTAGCTAACTGCAGAAAGGGCTAAAATGTGCATGAGATTGTTGAGCTTGATGGTCACAGAGGAACACATGAATAGTTACCTTATGATTTTACTCATACAAGCCTTTTTTGTAAAATTTTAAAATCTATCTGAATAGATTCAAACAAATTTACCTGGGATCAACCTTCAAGCCTTCAACATCATCCATGTTTGTTTTCTTCTCATTGGCTTCTCCCAGCATGAAATATGTATCTCTGAAATGTCAATTCAATAAGTTCATGCAGAAAGGTGTTTTTGGAACATATACAGACAGCTACAGCTCAGGAGCCAGTAAATGTTCAAAACTTAATAAAGTTGTTAGCTAACATGACATTTAAATTTCTATCTTGAAATATGGCAAATACATTGGCATTTTTGCTAAAAAAATGTGAGTAGCTTTTGCAATGCTACTCACATTTTTGCAGCAAAAATATCAATGTATTTGAATATACCTTTGCTACAACAGTTAATGAGTTTGTCATTAACAAGCGTGTTAAGCTAACAATGCTTTGAACAACTGGGCCCTGATCAGGCCTTGCAATCAAATTCTCTGATCAAGGCACTAAATCATAGTTTATTTCAGAATTGTTAAAGCTGATTTAAATGTGGACAAAGTTCACATACATGTATTTAAGATTACTGTATTGTAGATGATTTATTTCACAATTTGTGGCTTCAATTTCAAGAGTCAAAAATCTCTGTGATGCACACACAAAAACTTTGCTCAAGTTTTTTGCATCATAGAATTTTGTATAAAATAAGTTTTTCTATAGGAATAAATGGCAACATTTAAGTAGAAACCCAGGAAATAAATATTCTTGGAATTTGAACCAGTGATGAAAACTTAAATACAAAATATCCTAGACTGGTTTATGACTTACCTAAGACCAGGAAACTCATTAAGAAGATGTAAGATGCTGTTGTAATAAAACATTAACAGAACATCCTAGACTGGTTTATGAATTATCTCAGACCAGGAAACTCATTAAGAAGATGCAAGACGCTGTTGTAAAAGACAGTGACTGGCCTAGACTGGTTGATGACTTACCTTAGACCAGGAAACTCATTTAGAAGATGTAAGATGCTATTGTAATAAGACAGTAACTGGCCACGGATTGAAAACTGGGCTATTCTTGTGTTGAAATTGTAGCAGAACTGGGAAACAATGGACCTGAAAAATATACACCATATTTGTCCAAAGTATTGGTATACCTCACTGTACATCTCACCGTCTTACCATTCTTGCCCTAAAATTTGAACAAGTCAGTTTTGCTATCTATTGATGTGTGGATGAATGGCAAAAAGTGTACACCCTGATCAGATGCCATATACTGCTGCATCTGATCAGGCTGTACACTGTTTGCTCAGGCATGTCTATCCCAATACTTAGGGTAATTACAGCATTTTATTAACACCTGAATATCCAAGACAACAGGCCATTTAATTGAGAGTACTGTATACTTGGTTAAAGCCACTTTGCAGGAATCTCCCAAGTATTTTCTCTGCATAGATTTCTAAAACAAGCTTCAACTCTCATTTCCAATTTATACATGACTGAGTTGGAATTATAAGTAAAGGATTTTATTTTTGTGTAAATGCTACCAAATCACAACAAATCATTATTAAAGCCCTTCAGGTTTTATTAAGTTTGTGAGTGATTCGCGGCAAATAGAAGAAAACTGAAAGTATGATAACAAATTAGTAACCTACCTTTTTAACTTGGTCATCTCTTCAACATTTCTCAACACAGTACCCATCTGGTTCTTCTTTGTTAAGAATTCATTCAACATCACATCTCGACTCGGAGTCTATAATATAGGCAATGTCATTAGAAAATCTATCTTACAGTATATGTATAATAAGCAAGGTGGGAAAAGGGCCCTGCACAATTGCACAGTCTGATGAGGGTCTTTGTTGGCAACTGATAGTCTGTTACATCAAAAAAATGAGCCTCTCCAAAAAAATCTACCATTATGACATATGTGACCAGCACAGACTCAGATCAGCCTGCACATAAGTGCAGGCTGATCTGTGCTGGTCAATTACATAAATTATGGCTCTAAAACATTCTATTAGCAAACTGTGTAGAGCCTGATCAGGATTATGGAGGCACAGACTGATCTGGATCTATGCTTGTCACGTATGGTATAAAACTGTTGTTTTTATCTAGTGGTTTGAACAGTGAAGGCTCTGATCAAACTGTGCATATGCACAGGCTAACTGTAGCCATTGTTCTTTGTATATGTCACAAGGGCCCTTTTCTCAAACTACATTCATATGTACAAATTATGCATGATAAGACCTGAATGTGTAGTTCACCATTTATTTGGACATTGTATTTTTTAAAGGTTGATACTAGACTTAATTTTGATATAGCCTTATTTCTTGATGTATGAAAATATTGTTTTCAAATGAAATGCAGATGTTTCTAGTTTAATATAAAATGCTGCTGAGATCTTATTATTAAAATACATGTATTATTGGAGAATGTGTGCTCACTCTGAACAGGCAGTTTGTAACTTAGCTATGTAGGCAAAGAACGTTATTATTTAACAAAAAAAAATGTTAAACGTTTTTAGACCTTTTCATAGTTTTATATATACATTTACATGATAAAAATATACCCAAAATGATGATGTATCTAAAAGCTGCTGGATGATTGGCAAGCAGTTTAGACTCCAATCAGATGCTATTTCCTAAGACATCCAATCTGGGTCTGTTTGTTCAAGTCTGTAGACCTGTCTGTCACAATACTTAGGACAAACATGGTAATACCTTTTCCAGTTGTATAGACATAAAGGCTTCTGCAGATCTCTTCTTAGTTCCACTGGACTCAGACTGCATCTTTGCTGCAAGTGCAGTCCCTGCCGTACTACTGGACATCCCTGTTAACTGGGTCAGTGAGCTCTTCTCACTCTTTGTCTCAGTCGGACTATTACGACCACTGAAATAAATAAATTATGATTTGATGTTTTAAATCCCTTTCATCATTATTTTAATCATACTGAGATGATGGAAGGGTGATCATGAAGGTTTTAAGCAATAATTCATTGTACAGTTTACTAAAATAAAATAGTGAATTAAAATTTGTGGACTGATGGACAGACAGACAGATGACGGAAAGACAAACATATGAATGTCGTGGTCTTGGCTGACATGAAGTTGACATCCTGACACCTTGAGAATGTTACATTTCAAGTTACCTGGATGAGCAGAAATGTGCTTAAATATACAAAATCACAAATGATTAGATCAAGTGAAGTGAAATTAATTTGTACATGGAATTACAAAGTGAATGTTTTAACATGTTGCAGCATTATTTGAACCTTTTCGTAACAAGAAATTGTATTTGCAGATTTTTATTATGTTTATTTGACCCAGACTGTTACAGTTGCAGCAATGTATTTGGAATTTCAGTATATTAATGTATCTATGTTGTCTGTCATGCTTGTTTATGTGGACAAGACACATTTGATAGAATTTCTGCCACTTTTGACAAGGGAGACAACTTTTGTGATTTCCTGCTTGCTTTCCTGGACACCGAGATCCTTCTAAAAAAGGGTCTACTCTAAAAGGAAAGAATTTGCTCCCTTTGGGAGCAAATTCTTTCCTTTTAGAGTAGGCCCCTTTTCAGAAGGAGATACAAACAATTCATTCATAAGTTACCTTCCCACTGAAAGTGTATCCATTCCCCTTAAATAATAAACAATTTGAAATACCTTTTGATAAATTCCTGTTCTTTCACAGGTTGACAGGCATGGGCCTGTTGGACGGCACATGTCAGGGCATTCTTATAAACAATCTGGGCTTTTAACACCACCTGAAAATTCTCTAAGCCTCCTGGCTTCAAAATCTGGGGGAAAGAAGACAAGAACAAGTACTTAATATTCTGCAACTATGAAACATGATCAAATGGGTAATAAGTATTTATAAGTTTTTCATAGGTATTTTAAAAGTTTAGAAATGTGACATAACACTGAGAAAAAGCTCCTTCAATAAAATCCCAAATCAGCTTGTGCATTAATACGGTTTTATCAGGATCTTTACTGCCCACCAACAGAATCAAAAGATATTGTATGATAAATTAGCAAAGAGTGACAGCTATGATAAGACCGTATGGATATGCAGATATGCATTGATATGCCTTTGATGGTGGCATTTTTCTCATGCACATTATATAAATTTTAGCATATTGCAGACAAAAATTATTAGACTTGACCTCTAAAAAGTTTTCTCTTGTTTTTCATTATTTTAGATATAGTTTAGTTTAAACATATTCTATTTCCAATAAACAAGGAAATGGGGTTGTACCATAAGTTATAACAACATAAAATAGTATTTAAATCAATTTTCAGCGTTATCACCAAATAATGTAATTGTCTATAAAGTCAAATGGTGAAATTGGAAATTACCTCAACAATAATTATAGAAACAATAAAATATTCTAAGTAAAATTCAGCCAAAATGTACAGCAAATAAAGTGTTATGATAAACAGAACAATATAGATTAAAATCACAAACCTCAAGAACACCATCTCGACTTCTAAAGCTAAACCTTCCAAGATGGGCTTCATCCAGTTCATGTATGGCCAGGTACAGGAATCCTGGTGTGTACCTAATAATACAGATATCCTTGATCAAACATCCAGAAAAGGAATTTCATATTTATCCTAAAAGTTTTAGACATATCAACTCTTAACTCATTCAAAGGTCCATTACACTGCCTGCTGATTTGTCTAAAAATTGCTTCATGAATGGCAGTGATGTACATCCTGATCAGATACCACATTAACTGTATACAAGAGATATTATGGTTTGCTAGTTTTGCACCACAATGTATATTACGGCCATAATGTATAACCACAACATTTTGGTGCAATCTACCACCTCTTCAGATCAGCTGCACTTTTATAACAAAACTTTTTACATTATTTGTTTCTTCATGAAAAGGTAGGCTGCAGAGAAATAAAAAATCTGGACACCCCTCCTATCTTGAGCAATGTAATTTTTCACCAAAATCTATATACAGTCGACTCTCGTTATCTCGAAGTCCAAGGGACTCTCTGAAATACTTCGAGATATCCGTACCTTGATATAGCAGATTTGCAGAATTGAGGAAAAAATAAATCAAACAACCACATTTCACAAATGAATATGTAATTTGACTCCTGAAGTAAGAGATATATTGAAAATATTGTGGAAATATTGCTCCTTAGGAGCAATTTCTCCTCTTTTCCACAATATTTTTTTACCTGTTGTTAGATTTTCATGTTTAAGCAGGGACAAGATTTTCACTTCGAGATAAGCAGTTAATCGAGATAAGCGAGGTCGAGATAACAAAAGTCAACTGTACTTTGTTTCATGGCAATTTTGAGATAATTTGCGTTTTACTGTGACATTACACTGATGAGGCAGAAGACCCTATGTGAACCAAACACATATTTGTAATTTGGAGTCACAAGAATTAAGAGCAAGGTTTCGAATAAATTAGTTGAAGTCCCACCTCACACAAACCCCCAAGTATTTGTTTCTGCTGATAGTTCCAAGGTGGTTACTCTGTTGCAGTTATACTTTGTTTGTATGTCAGGTATTACATCTGTGCCTTTTGACTCTGGACACTGTTTGTTCCTCATCTCTTCTTTATTTGGTGCCTCAGGAAGCCTCTGCTTTATGACTGTTTTTTCCTGGGTAATTTCATTTACACTTTTGATCTACACTGTTTGCCAGTGTCTCTTTTTAGAAAGAAGGTAGGCATTAATGTGTTGAAAATGTTGCCCTGTTTGAAAGATGGTTGGGTTGTTAAACAAAACAACTGACACATCTGTCTGGTCTGAGTACATGCTGTTCACTATTTAGATTTTAACTTTACAAATATTTTGTATTTTAAGTGCAAGATCTGCTTTATATACCAGTGCAAATACAGCAAGTTTGACTCATCCGTACTCTTTGCCAGACCTCAAGTCTAAAAGAGATTCATCTTTAAAGGCTGCTAGTAAATTTTTAATATACATGTACCTATCTAAGACAGGGTCATGCTCCAAGCATGATTATACCTACCTATCTACAAGAGATTCATCCTCCATGCCTGATAGTACAACCTCTGTAGATCCAATAAATCATGATACTAGGGGTCCAAGGTATTATAACTGGATCAATATAAGTCAAGACATGTACCATGTCTAATGGCATTAATAATTCTCACATGCTTTGCACCCTGGGCCCAGTTGTTCAAAGCATTGTTAGCTTAACAAGCTTGTTAGTGGTCAAAATGTTAACTCTTCTAGCAAGTACAATATCTAATTCACAGGTATTTTTGCTGAAAAAATGTGAGTAGCTTTTGCAAATGCAAAAGCTTCTCACATTTTTTCAGCAAAAATATTAGCGTATATGTTATATTTAATGATCAAAGTTTTAACGATATGTTAACTAATGACATTGTTAGTTTTGAACAACTGGGACCTGGTATTTTGCTGAGACATCACTGATTAATACACAATAAATGGCATTCAATCAAGCTGTCAGCAATATTTCCCAATTAAAATAGGATAAGAATTGCTCAAGGGCAGTACATACAACAAGGTATTATGTCAAAAATGTAATTTTAATGGAGATCAGCTGATAAACTATGTTCAATAACAAAGAATTGCCAAATCTGACAGTTTAGAATGCCATTGTTGTTGCTGTTGTTCCATAGTGTCCCATCATTGACTTTTTGGTGCACTTGGTAAAATTTTGGATGGCTAAAAAGTAAAATCTGGTATATCCCAAATACTGTCAGAAAACCATTTTTATTTTTATTATTTTTTACAACCATATGTATGTATTTTTAACTACCCCAAAGGGTCATTAATTTGGTAATAAAAAATATTCTAAAAAAATAGTGCATTTTTATTGGTATAAGCTGTACAGAAAATACATCACTAATGAGCTGGATGTTTGTTTACATTTTACTGCACTTGGAAAATTTGAGTTGCTTCCCTTGATTAAGGCACTGATTAATTTTTTGCCGTTTAAATCAATGTTTGTACTGATTGATGCTAATTGGACTGTTTGTCACAATTTACAGCACATGAAAAAGCAACACATGAACAAATTGCAATGTTTTTTTTTTGTTTTTTTTTTCTAAGTTTTAGATTTTATGCAGAAAATTTGGGATCAATGGCAGATTCACGATATACTGGATTTCGCAAAATAATGGACCAGGCTGTATTGGATCTACAGTGTATCCATCTAACAGAGGTTCATCCTTCAAGGCTGATAACAGCCATCTAATAGAGGTTCACCCAACAAGGTTGACAGTATATTCCTGTCTAAAAGAGTTTCATCTGCCAAGCCTGATAGTACATAACTGTCTAAAAGAAATTCATCCTGTCTGATAGTACCTACCTGTCTCAAACAGGTTCCTCTTCCATGGCTGATAGCACATATCATTCTAAAAGAAATTCGTCTTCCAAGCCTGATAGTACCTTTCTGCCTAAAAGAGGTTCCTCTTCTAAGGCTGATAGCATATACCATTCCTAGAGAAATTCGCCCTCCAAACCTGACAGTACCTACCTGCCTAAAAGAGGTTCCTCCTCCAAGTCCGATAGTACCAACCTGTCAAAGAGATTCATCATCCAAGGCAGACAGTACCTACCTGTCCAAAAGAGATTCATCCTCCAAGGCTGAGGTTATAAATATTGGTGGTGGTTTTCCTGCATCCTCTTTAAAACTGGCAAACTCCATCTGAACATATCTCATATACAAGTGCTGTTCATCATAGCCCATTTCTGTGGCTTGAAGCTTGTACATCTACAATATACATATTTAACTCTTTCACCCCTGAGTTTCTGAAAAGGACTCTTCTCTCCATTAATTTGGACAAGTCCATTGATATAAATAGGAATTTTAATCTCAAAATCAAAAACAGAATGGAAAACAGTGTAGATCCTGATGAGACGGATCATTATGAGCTGTCTCATCCAGATCTACACTATTTGCACTGTTTATCTGTTTTGGTCTGCAGGGCTGAAAAGGTTAAACTAGTGGGCCAGAAATCGCTCACCTGGATAAGGCTGATCATGATATGTTACATTGTGCCATGGTGGCCATGTTGGCTATCAGATCAGATTGCCTTTAGCAATCTGATGTTGTTTGAAGAGTTTCAAGATTGCCACCATGGCTGCCATCTTGGGGATATTGGAACTGAGTGATTCAGCAATTCTGAATCTCCATGTCACCCCGACGCCTCCAATCAAGTTTCGGCTCAACCTGACTTACTGTTTGGGAGGAGATGTGGTTTGAAGAATTTCAAGATGGCAGCTATCTTGGACATTGGAACAGAAGGACTTTAGCAATTCTGAATTTCCATAACACCCAAATGCCTCCCATTATGTTTAAGCTCAATCAGACTTACCGTTCCGTAGCAGATGTGATTTGAAGACTTTCAAGATGGCTGCCATGATGGCCATCTTAGATATTAGAATGGAACCATTTTAGAAATTCAAAATCTCTATGCTGCCCCGGTGCCTTCCACCAAGTTTCCCCTCCATCTCACTTGCTGTTCAGGAGCAGATAACAACTGAGGGCTTACAAGATGGCGAGGAGATGTTATTTGAAGACTTTCAAGATGGCTGACAATTTTAGCAATTCTGAATCTCTGTGTCGCGCTGATGCCTCCCATCAAGTTTTGGCTCAATCCGACCTATGATTTGGGAAGAGATATTGTTTGAAGAATTTTAAGATGGCCGCCATGGTGGCCATCTTGGATATCTGAACAGAATGATTTTAGCAATTCTGAATCTCTGCGTCACTGTGATGCTTCCCATCAAGTTTTGGCTCAATCCAAATTACGGTTATGGAGGAGATGTTGTTTGAAGAATTTCAAGATGGCCTCCAAGGTGGCCATCTTGGATATCAGAATGGAACAATTTTAGCAATTCTGAATCTTTATGTTGCTCCAATGCCTCCCATCAAGTTTTCGCTCAATCCCACCTACAGTTTGGGAGGAGATGTCGTTTGAAGTATTTCAAGATGGCCGCCATGGTGACCATCTTGGATATCAGAACAGAATGATTTTAGCTGTTCTGAATCTCTATAACTCTGCAAAGCCTCCCATCAAGTTTTGGCTCAATCTGACTTATGGTTCGGGAGGAGAAGGATGTCGTGGCAGCAGGGCTCTGGAAATTTTTAAATCTGAATCGGTCCAGCCGATGATGATGACGTCATCAATGAGCCCATTTCCCCCCAAAAAATATGTGTATATCACCTGTCACGAAAACTAATGACAATTGGCAGTCCTATAACTCCTTTTAAATAATACACCTCAACTCCGTTATATGACGGAAGTCCGGGTACAACGAGCATGATCAAAGCTGGCGTCTTCCAATAAAATCAGTCAGGTATGTAAAAGGAAAGAAAAAAAAAGAAAAAACAGTTTTGTTGTTATTTCCACCTCCGCAGGGTTTTCCTAAACTATTTATAAACAACTGATTCCCGTCTTATATAAACAGGAGAGACGGAACGAAACGACTTTCATGGACCTAATTAGGTCTAATAAAAAAGGCCTGCACCACGGGCGGTTTTGCAGTTTTCAGTGTTTCAAGATTTGATCAGACTGCTTAAATTTTAAGCACTGACCAATCTTGTCTAGCGCAAGTGGTGCATTACTTATTTTTATCGTGAAATCTACCTTGAATTATACTCGCGTGTTACGGTAATCAACAACAAAAAAAAAAAAAAGAAGCAATCAATAATACCCAGATCAGACGCCGTTGTATGTGACATTTGATCAGGACGTACACGGTTTGGGAATTCATTTATCGAATCTGGGACCGACAAACCGTGTTGATCAATACAAAAAAGAAGAGGAAGAAAACGGGTGCGTTCAAGCGGGGCATTCTTTTATCACTCTCAGTAAAGGGACCTTTGATCTTTTGGACACGCCAACTGCACCTGGATGTTTTGCAGTCTCAGTGTATTCACACGTGTCACACAAACGAATTAATTATCAGACTACCGTTACTGATGATTCGTGTTAATCGCTTGTTTACCACACAAAGGTCAGTGAAGTGTTGATTTTTTGACAATGTTTGGATAATGACGTAATTAATTTGTGCTGTGGGTAGGTTGCCGTTATTCAGCTGTCTCTCCAATATACATGTCAAATGACCGTTTAGAGCCTTTTAACTACCATAATATTGCATTTAAAAGGTGCGCGGACGTTGTCAGTTTGGAAAGACTTGACCGTTTGTGATTTTTTAGACATCATTGATTTGTGAAAATTGGTTGGTTTGGGAAAAATGGGGTTCAAGGCACAAACCTGTTGGACCAATTTATTAGCGTTTTGGGGTTTTGAAATCGGTCCAGAATTCTTAATTTCGGTCCAGACCGGCTATTTTTCTGGTTTTCCCGAGCCCTGCGTGGCAGCCATCTTGGATATTGGAACGGAACGATTTTAGCAATTCTGAATCTCTGTGTCACTGTGATGCTTCCCATCAAGTTTTGGCTCAATCTAACTTACTGTTCGGGAGGAGATGTCAACTGAAGAATTTCAAGATGGCCACCATGGCGGCCATCTTGGATACTGCAATGGAACAATTTTAGTAATTCTGAATCTCTGTCGCTCCAATGCTCCCCATAAAGTTTCCGTTCAATCTGACTTATGATTTGGGAGGAGATGTCTCAAGAAGAATTTCAAGATGGTCGCCATGTGGCCATCTTGGATATAGGAAGGGAACAATTTTAGCAATTCTGAATCTCTGTGTCACTGTGATACCTCCCATCAAGTTTTGGCTGAATCTGACTTACAGTTTGGGAGGAAATGTCATTTGAAGAATTTCAAGATGGTGGCCATCTTGGATATCGGAACGGAAAGATTTTAGCAATTCTAAATCTCTGTATCACTGTAATGCCTTCCATCAAGTTTCAGCTCAATCGGATTTAGGGTTCGGGAGATGTCGTTTGAAGAATTTCATCTTGAATATTGGAATAGAATGATTTTAGCAATTCTGAATCTCCATGTTACCACAATGCCTCCCACTAAGTTTCAGCTCAATCCAAATTATGGTTCTGGAGGAGATGTCGAAAATGTGAAAAGCTAACAATGGACAGACGACGGACAACAGGCCATTGCATAAGCTGACCTGGAGCTTTGCTCCAGGTGAGCTAATAATGCCATGAGAAAACTATCATCAACAGGTCATCTGTTGAAACTGCCCAGAGATTGCTAAAGGTTAGTGCCTTAAGTAGCCAACATTTATTGTCCAGAACAATATAGATAATTTGAACAGGGTCTACATATTTCAATACAGTATCTCAATTTCTTGTAAAATCTGTGCAGCAAGCATTGTGGGCCTTCTCAGGACTGTGTGAATATACTAGCCAACCTGGATCTATGTGTGTATTGTAAGTATTAACTTGTTTACTGTGGCTAATGTGACAATGTACGTGACATTTTTTTTCTTTTCTCCAATTAGCTTAGGATGAATGGGCACACCTGGAGATTTTGATGCCAATTTTTAAAATGGGGGAGAATTTATGTGACTTCCTGTTTGCTTTCCTGCATATCACTCCCATTCTGAAATGGGGTCTACTCTAAAAGGAAAGAATTTGCTCCCCTTCTTTCTTTTTAGAGTAGACCCCTTTTCAGAAAGGGAGATAAAATAATTCTGATAGTTATCTCCCTTGAAAGAGTATTCATCCCTTTTAAAGGATCATGTGACACTGCAGAATACTATATTTACCCTAAGTATTCAGACAGACATGCCTGCCCAAACAGTGTTGACCCAGATCAAACATCATAGAATGCAGCCTTTGATCAGAGTCTACACTGTTTTCCACCTATCCATCAGTTTTTACACGCATTAAGAGGGTAGTAAAATAGACTTGTTCATATTTAAGGACTAGTAAGAAGTTATGGTGTCCAAATATTTGGAGTAAATACAGTATATTAATGCCTTACTTATTAATAATCTGATTTGGGCCTCTTAAGTCCACATACATTTACATCTTAAAGATCCCTTTTCTGAGATGGCAGCTCCTATATCGAAAGTACAGGACCAAACCAAACTCTGCAGCAATAAGTTCTGTTTACTCTTCACTATTTGTTTAATCACATGGGAATAATTACACTTCCAAGGAAGATCACTCTCATAATGCAGTATCTGCCTGCCCCTTCAAAAAAGACCACCCCCACAGAATTCACTCTCACATGGTGGTGGTTGGGTGGGAGAACTTAACTCTTTTCTTTAGAAGCAACCCAAATGAGAGGATATTTGTTTCCCATGGAGGCAAATTAATTTCTGCTGGTCTCCCTTTGAAGAAGGAGGCAATAACCTGTGCATCGGAGTTTTCTCTTTTTGAAGGAAAGTTATTCATCTTCAGCATTGTACACAGCCAAGCTACTAAGCAGGTGAACAGCTAAATTCTGACCCCGAGTTTATAAAACTTTTTCCTGCTAAAATCAGCTGAGCATGAAATTTTCTCTGCTAATAAATATGATAATGACAACAATAGTTGGCATTTTCATATTTATTAGCAGAGAATTTTTCATGCCAGGTTTAGCAAGAAACAATTTGCAATTGTTTGTACTGTGTGATTTTATAAGCAGGACAAATTTCATGCTCAGCTGAGTTGAACAAACACACAAAAATAAATTTAAACCTCAGGGCCTGAGCTGGATCTTTGCAGTGTGAAAACATACAGTTGATGTATGTACAGTCGAACTTCAATGGCTCGAACATCTTTGGGACCATAGAAAATTGTTCGAGACATGGGTAGTTCGAGACCTGAGGGTTAATCATGGCACCAGTTCAGGAAGCAAATAGCGATAATTTAGGGACATCTTTTCGATTTTCTACACAATGATTGTATGTTGAGTGTACTCATTAGAATCGCATTGATGAGGCAATTCTAATGAGTACACATAACATACAATTCCATGATAAAATAAGAAAAAATCCCTAAATATTTGTTTTCTTGAGCTATTGGAAGGATTTTGTAGGGACTGAAAAAAGAGTTCGAATCATCCAGGGTAAACGAGCATCCAGGTTCGATCCACTGAGGTTATACTGTAGTAAGAAACTCCCCAAAACCTTACCTTAGCAAGCAGCTCTGACTCCCAACAAGCATGAATCAGTCTGTGTCTTGTTGTAACTGCCTGAAATATAAATTGTTAACATAAAACATGTATTAGGCATTTTATCACCAAAATGTATCAGCAATTATAGTCTTTTTTTTTTCCTTTTCTTTACACTTATTGTTGTTATCTTTTACTGACATCAACATGTTATTCCCTGAGAAAATGAGGTAAATGCTGATGCGCTTGCATCACAAATTCTGAAGATATAATATGCCATTTCTACAATCCTGCACTCTAGATATGTAAATTAATTCCTCTATGACTCCTCAACTTCAAACTTAGTTTGCAGGGATATAAAAAATGTCAACTCTGCTTAGTATTATCTGAAGCTAAGAATAAAAAAACCCCCAAAAAACAGACATCTGACGGTACTAACTTCCATTAATCTGGCAACATTTTTAATCATTTTCTTGTTCTTTTCTTTAGTGGAGATTCTTGTCTGCTCTTTTGTGTCTTCTTCAGAAACTTTTCTTTCAGCTATCTCACACAGAAATAGAGGGTCTTCAACAAATACATCAGAAAACAACTGAAACACAAGTATGACAGAAATAAGTCCCTTTACATAGTGGTGAAACTATTTACCAATTCACTTACAAACTGTGTTTTTACCAACAGAATTATCATACTGCAGTTGGATTCTGATGGAACCAGTTTTTGCAGCAAAACTTCAGTCTTTTCTTAATTCTTTGAAAATATCCTGTAATGTGTATTTAGTGACTAAAATCCATTAATTTGTGACACCAAGTGAGTTTCAAAAGAAAAAAAACAACCATAATAACCCTACGCACTGGGACAGATAGGCCTCTGCAAACAGAGTAGACCCAGATCAGATGCCACAGAATGTGGCATCTGATCAGGGTCTACTCTGTTTGCCATACATACTGCACTATTTTACACACATCAAGAGGTAGTAGAATAGACTATTTCAAATTTTAGGACAAATATGGCTAGTAGATAAGGTGTCCCAATACTTAGGGTAAATACAGTAAATTATTTTTCTCTGGTGCTAGTGTTTACTGTGTAGAAGAGAAATGCCAATCTCATGACTACTACCAGATACGCAGATACGCCTTTATTTTTTTATTTTTTTTTTTTGTTACACTGCTTCATTAAATGCATATATATATTTTCACATATTTGTATTATTGCTGTATGATAAGCTAGGATATGTTGGAATATTAGGACTAAGCAATGGCTAAGTATATAGCAATACATATTTCAATACAAGTTCCATAGTTCCAACTATCTGACCACACCTCTTATATGATTTACAGTTCTTACATCTTTTTGCATCTGTGGTGAAAATGAAGCTCCTATCTGTTCCATAGTTGTCCATTCTTTCAGGGCAACCTCATACAGTTTCTTCTCCATAGCAAGAAGGTCTAATAATGTCTCAGGTTTATGAATTTGCTGTAGTTCCTGTAATAAATAACCATCAGAGGCAACTTAATATTACGTTTACACGTCTATGTAATGTGCAGCCCCATGTTCCCCCATAAAATACAGAAAAAAATACAGGAGTATGTAGGGGTCTACATTATTATGTGATTTTCAGAACTTTGCAATTTTTAAACCTGGGCCCAGTTGTTCAATGCATCCTTAGCTTAACAAGCTCGTTAGTGGTCTAAATGTTAACTGTTCTAGTAAGTACAATACAAATGTATCTAATTCACAGTAATTTTTGCTGAAAAAATGTGAGTAGCTTTTGCAAAAGCTACTCACATTTTCAGCAAAAATATTAGCATATATGCCATATTCAGTGATCAAAGTTTTGACAATATGTTAACTAATGACATTGTTAGTTTTGAACAATTGGGCCTGCCTTTCAATCTTTGGTTATTTTTGACAATCTATTCACTGCATTAATGCACTTTTAACCAAATTCTTCCTCATTCCCCATATTATATAGTGAAATGTCATGGCTTACATGGCTCTAGATAAGATGCATATCAAGATAAATATTTTTTCTTATTTCTCTATAAAAGCTTATTTCTCTATAAAAACTTATAATGTGGGTACTTATTACAAGTGCCTCACAGAGATGCTTCTATGAGTACAAACAACATTAGTTTTTGTTTTCTGGAGAAAGAGTGTTATACCAAAATACCAATAATTCAGAGTTGCAACATAAAGAGGCCTACAGTTAACTGAAGACTATCTTTAGAAAGTACTGTAAATATTTGGAATCCTGGCCATAGTTGCCCTAAAATTTAAACAAAATATTCATAAATGAGGATCCTTGGAAAATAGGGAACAAATCAAAAGTAGAAAATAGCAGACTCAGTTGTCTATTCATGAGAAATGAAAAGAAAAATGCAAAATCACTCATATCCTCTAGCAGCTTTAAATGGAAATCTTTTTTCACATACATAAGTCAAATAGTCCCAAAGGATCAGAACACTAAGGGTGAGTTGCATAATGAAAGCGCTTTCATGTAGCGCTCTGTAGTGATTTGTCCTTGTTATGCAATGGTCTGTTTGTTTGGAGCGCTTTTTAAAATGTCTGCCAAAATGACACGATTTTCAAACTAGGAATTTCTCGTAAAAAACTTGCTTCAACGATTGGTTTTGTTTTCTATGGTCATTTCTGCACAATGCACGTCGTCTAAGGACAATAAAATAAATAAGAAACATTTCATCTCTTGAAACGGACACTGACTACGTCGGGCGCCGCCATTTTGTTTTGTCTCGTTGCTATGCAACAGTCTGTTTCAGATAGCGAGTCAGCTCTGAACACAGTTACAAAGCACTACGAAGCACTTTTTGGTGAGGTACCGCTGCATTGCCAAGCGCTACAAAGCGCTCTGTAAGGCTCGTCTTATGCAACTCATCCGAAATGAGCCAGCACATGCCAAAACCGACAATAAGACCTGTGTTACCAGCAAATACTCAGATCAACCTGTACATCCACCAAGTATGGCAAGGGTTATTGTTCATCTGTTTTTGGATAGCCTGGAGGCTGTACATGGGACATGCAATCAGCAAAGACTCTGATCAGACTGCTTGAGTGTTGCAGGCCGATCTGAATTCTCCCTGGTCGCAAAAGTCTTATTGTAGATTTTTGTTGTGCACTGGCTCAAATAATTAGAGAACACTTCAACCTCTTTATAACATGGTTCGTTATAACACAGTTTTGGATATAACACAGTTCAAAGATGGATCCAAAAAATGTATAGATTATATTGAAAAATGACCATAAATGGTCATTTTTCAATATAATCTATACATTTTTGTTTGGATATAACACGGTTGTTTAACTAACATGGTTTATGCTATGGACCCCAACAATAGTGTTATAAAGAGGTTGTGGTGTATTATATTGAAGGATGTGGAACATTTTATGGAATCCACACAATCATTATTGACAGCAATCACAAAATATTCTAAAAATGAGGATCTTTTGGAGATGAAAAGCAAACAAATCCATTTCATTACCTACTGATATGTCTATAAAGATGAGTGGCAAACATTGTAGACCCTTATCATATGCCACATACTTTGGCACCTGATCTGTATCTACCCAGTGTGCTTAGGCCTGTCTGTGTGACCAATCAGAGAACTAGGTATTAGTGAAGTAATTAAAATGTTTACCCTAGAATTTGACCGCAAAAATAATCCACAAATGGAAGAACATGGATAACAATTTCACATAATGTTTTAAAATATTTATTTTTGTTTTAATTCTTTTCTTGGAAGCAAAGTTTGGCATATATTCAAAAACTGTTACTTTTGCCAATCCCTGTTTTCAAGAAAAACAAGGAAAAATGACATCTGCTAATATTACACATAATGCCAATGGTCATATTTTTTAATCTTTACCAATCAGTGGGCTAATTCGGCAGATGGCAAATTGATCATCATTTTTTTTCTAATTTTTCTCAGAAAATAGACTGACATTAAATACAAATTGTCTCATTTTTAGGAGACAATCTACATGAAATGTCAAAGCTTATCTTCTGGAAAAAGAACAGTTCAATACGAGACGAACCTGTAAGGCAAATTTAAGAGCCTGTGGTACTTTACTGGCCACTGCTAGAGTCGGATGGAACTCTAAGATGAACACATTTCTCAAAGCAGATCTGAAAACAGAAAATAGCACCATAAGATTAGACAGTGGGGTACGTATACCCCCGATGTGCGCAGTGGCGTATGTATACCCCCGACTAGAGCTACCGCCACTTTTTAAAGAGCACAAAGTATGTAGCTTTGACTCTGGAGATGGCAGTTGTATGCTATATGTTATAACATTGAAAGAATTCAATCACACATAATGTGAAGCCCTTGACCTCAAAGGTCAGGAAGAGGTGCAGGGATTGAACTAATTAAAACTTTAGCCCTATAACTATCACCATAGACCAGTGAAATCAATCAGTCTTTATAACATAAGCAAAAATGACATTTGTATGAAAAGTCTGTTAGCTTGACTTAAAAGCCATACCCCAGCTTGGGGATGATGCCGAGAAAAACTTTAGACCTATATATACCATCACGCTTAATATTAATGAAACCAACGAAAGGGTCTTCATAATTTTAGCTATATAAATTTTAATGAAAATTTTAACGTGACCTGCCTACTCAATGTCCTCTACATATTGGTAAAGTATCACAAAAATATCTTAAAGAATTTTTAGAGTTATTGCCCACACAAGATTTAAATAACCAAGGGCAAAAACTGCAGAATGGAGTCGGTTAGAGTGTCATTCTTGAATGTGATATGCCTACTCAATGTCCTCTACATACTGGTGAAGTATCATGGAAAATATCTTAACATGTTTTAAAGTTATGGTTCACACAAAAGTTTTACAATTTCGGAGACAAGGGGATATAACTCATGGACCAAGTCAGCTAGAGTTGTCTTTCTTGTACCCGACACCCCTACCAAATGCCCTCTACAACCTGACAGAGTTTCATGAAAATAGCTCAAAGGGTACTTAGGAGTTATGGGGTGCACAATAGATAACACAGTGGGGCACACAGACAGATGGATGGATGGATGGATGGATGGATGGATGGATGGATGGATGGATGGATGGATGGATGGATGGATGGATGGATGGATGGATGGATGGATTCCATGCTGATAGCTATATCCCCTAAACCTATCAGTAGGAGGATAATGAAATTCAACAAAAGGTCTTGATGGTATAGCTATATAAAATTAGATGCAAATTTTTTTACTTTTATATGAAATTTCTAAGTCTGTGACCTTGACCGCAAGGTCATACCCTGGGATGGGGATCATGCTGAGTAAAACTCTAGACCTATATCTACCAACATGTAAAATATAAATGAAATTCCAAAATATATAAACATAAACAAAAAAAAATGACTTTTTTATGAAAATTCTGTGACCTTGACCCCAAGGTTATCCCCTGGGGTAGGATTGGTGCTGATAAAAACTTAAGCTCTCTATCTACCATCAGGCCAAATATGAATGAAATCTATCAAAGGGTCTTCATAATATAAGGTCTTATAAACTTTAACATAAAAACTTTGACCCTAAGACAAAAAATAAAGTATGAACGAATAATGCTTCAACGGACGGACAGACAGAGGAAAAGATTCCTTGCTGATAGCTATATCCGTTCAACCTTTCAGTTAGGGGATAATGAAATTTAACAAAAGGTCTTGATGATATGGCTATATAAACTTAAACGCAAAAATTTTTACTTTTATTTGAAAATTCTAAGTTTGTGACCTTGACCTCGGTCACACCCAGGGTGGGGATCATGCTGAGTAATACTCTAGGCTGATATCTACCAAAATGTCAAACATAAATGAAATTCCTCAAGGGTCTTGATGATATAGCTATATAAACTTAAACACAAAAAACTTTGACTTTTTTTATGAAAATTCTAAGTCATTGACCTTGACTCCAAGTTCACCCCGAGGGTGGGGATGATGCTGATAAAAACTTTAGACCTATATCTACCATCATGCCAAATATGAATGAAATCCATCAAAGGGTCTTCAAAATATGAGGTCTTATAACTTTTAATGCAAAAACTTTGACCCTGTGACGGAAAGACGAATGAACGTATGTACGAACTAACAACCGGACGAATGGAAAAGCTATATACCCCTCACATACTTCGTATGTTGGGGGTATAATAATGGCTCATTGGTTCCTTATTCAGGATTTAGAAATCATAAAAATAAGTGGTGAATCACAATCATAGCTCTAGATAAGAGAGGGTATCAGGTTATTATTTTTTTATTTACCCATGAAAACATATGTTGTAGGTACTCATTAGAAGCTCCTCTGTAAGGCACTACTAATGAGTACCACATGGAGAAATAAGAAAAGTACCAATACGTTTCAGCTGAAAAAAAGCACCTTATCTGGAGATATGCACAACATATGAAAATGTATCTAACAACATGTGCACACACACAAAGCCTCTGAGCAGCCTGTGCGTGTCACCCAAATCACTTCAAAATAGATACCATATTTTCTCTGACCAGTCAAAGTAGACCTAGATCATATTGTATAGAATGTGGCCTCTTTTGAATGCAGACACAAAGGCAAGAAAAAACAAAAAGCAAATTTTGCTGCTCTGGGTGTTTTGTTGTCTACAAATGGTTTGACTTCAGTAGAGATCTACACATTTTGTGTAAAAGAACCTGTAATGCATGTCTATTAAATGATGTATCAAACTACAGAAACTGATTCATATCTACTGTGAAATTCAATATACCTGCTGAGGTTGACAGAGATAGGCTGTCTTGGTATAATTCTATATGGCAATCCAAAATTTTTGTCTCCTTCTCGGCATACTCTCTGGTTATACTCTCTCTGCTCTTCGATCTATAAAACAGCGTCATATATTTTAGGAATGAATTTTATTTTCATGGATTTTATTGATGTGTAAACTCTGACAAATCACTCACAAACTGAATAAAGCCTTTGGACTTTATGTTTGTGAGTGATTCACTGGAGTTTACACATGGATAAGAACCAAAAAATAATAATAGATTGCTTATAATTCTGACTTTGTCATCAAAATGTTAAAAATGTTGCCAAAAAATGTCAATTTTTTGAGATGATGGAAGGAAAACAGATCCGATAGATTCCTGCTCTGGACTATATTTAAGTGTAAAACTATTCCTTCAAACAGTCAAAAAGCATGAAATGTGTATAATGGTGAGGGGTTGGAAATATTCGACCTAAATATTCTGACAGAGAGGCCTGTGCAAACAGTGTAGACCCAGATCAAAGGAGCAGTTTGATCAAGCTCTAAACTGTCTGTCATTTGTTCAGTGCCTTTGGGTCACCCAATCAGGTAGCCAAATGGACGTTCACAGCTTATGATATGGTAAAGAGTTCAGGGCCCAGTTGTTTAAAGCACTGTTAGCTTAAAGAGCTCATTAGTGTCAAAGTGTTAATTGTTCTAGAAGTACAATATTTAATTCACAGGTATTTTTGCTGAAAAATGTGACACATTTTTTCAGCAAAAATATTAGCATATTTGCTTTATTTTATGATCAAAGTTTTAATGATACCTTGATTTACAACCTCGTTAATTTAGAAAAACTGGGCCCTGGTGTCCAAATATTAATGGGATAAATATGGCATGTGATCAAAATACATGTAAACTGAGTTTTACAAAAAATCGCCCCTATGACACCAGCATATAGCAAAGGCCCAGTCCAGCATGGCTACTTTTTTAGTTAGTCTGCTGAGCTGACCAGCCCAGACAGTACCTTTATTTGTGTTGTCCCATGAGAAAAGGGTTCTTATCACACATGCAAGTTTAAAGAAAATGAGCACACTTTCAGAGGAGGCAATTCTGTCAAAACTATTTTGTCTCCCTTTTGAAAAGGACCTTCAATACAAGGAAAGAATTTGCTCTCTTTTAAATTCTTTCCATTTAGAGAAGACCCTTTTTCAGATTAGTCTTAGTGCAGAGTGCAGGAAAGCAAACAGAAAGTAACATAAGTCATAAGTCTTAAAAAAACAAAAAAAAAAAAATAAAAAAAATAAAAAAAATAAAAAAAAAAACAGAAAATCTACCGAGTGTATGAAGTTGCCTTAATACAAAGGTAATACAAAGGCTTTTTGCATGCCTTGGCTCAAATGTAAACAATATATCAACATCAATGGAAACACCTTAAAGAAAAACAATCAAAGCTGAAAATTTTTTGGCTTCATATTTAAAGGGTGGTCACTTCTGCAGTAGAGAATTTACCTCCTGCTATATAAATCCCTTCTCAAAGAGAGATACTCTCTAATGAAAAAAAATCGCCCCATGGGAAGGGAGATAAATATTTTCAGATCAGAGAATGTTCCTTGATTTATTCAGTCAGTGTTTGATTTATTTGATTCGGAGGTTTACTGCCCATTCAGCACTGTTAAGGTAATGTCAAGCCAGTCAGTTAACCTTCTCACACTTTTTCCTGGTCAGGCTTAGTCCTCTAAGCAGTTAACAGTACTTTGTGCACATACTTTTGCCAGTAATTGACAACTGCCCTTCTTGATTCAGCAGAAGGGAAAGAATGATCATAGCAATTATTTCACAACAAATCTCCAAAAAAGCTATGAGGTTGAGCTGGATTCAAACTTGCGACCCTAAATCTGCAATCAAATGTGCTACTAAATATCTATAGAGCCAAGCTCATTTAGTGTTCAGCGGTCAGAAATAGCCAACAAGCTCAAAATATAAAACTATATTTTTTTTACATAAAAGTACAACCAATTTTAAGAAAGATTAAAAAATACCTGTTTATCGAGAATGCCTTTGATGAGGTTTACATGCTGTCTCAATATCACACATTCTGCCCTGTACATCTTGATAAAGTAGTCCGCAGTAAGATCAAACCTTGGCCGCTGGTAGATTATATTTATTATCACTTGGGCCAGAGCCCGCTTCTCATCTCTGTCAAACACATGGTGGTAGGCCTCCATATAGCAGTCAATAAGCTGAAGAAAAAAGGCTGCCTTACTAGTAATAGATAGATTTTCAAGGGAAAAACTCTTTCAAAATTGTTTTTGCCTGCCTTCTGAGAAGTGGTCTTCTCTAAAATAGATAATTTGCTCCCAAAGGCTGGACCCATTTTCTGAAGTGGACTGGTGTGCAGAAAAACAAACAAGAAGTTACAAAAATACTCTCCCATAGCTTCAGATAAGAAGGGGTATCAGAAAAATATTTCCTTAATTCTCCACAAAAACATACACTGGGTGAGGTGCTTCTAATGAGTACCACAACATATGTTTTTGTGGAGACATAAGGTAATTACTAGCAACTTTTTGCTATCTTTAACTGTAGTCTCCCTTCTAAAAATGGCTAAAATCTACCAAGTGTATCCAGTCCTCTTAAGGATCAAGAAATACATATCCAAGGGACATATTGTCCAAGGGAGTACTGCCTCCCTTTTCAAGGAGGGCTACTTTAAGAGTAGCCCCATAAATTACTATGCTATGAGATACTACGTTATACTAGGGAAGCAGATTTTGTTCTGCTAGAGTGGTCTCCCTTTGAATAGAGAAAAAAAATTTCAGCTCTGTGTTCTTTTCAGTTGAAGTTTACCATTCAACTTAAACATTACAAACCCACACACAAGCCAATATTATGTTAAGGTGACTGGATATGTTTGTTAGAGTTTCTGTCATTTTTAAAAAGCAGACAACTTTTGTGACACCCTAGTAGCTTTGCTGCATATCGTCCCTTGTGAAAACCTAAATTTCAGCAGAAGAAGAAACTTTATTAGCCTCATTACAGGTCATGTAGCAGTCCATAATCTTAAGTACCATTTCCAGATGATTTACAGAAAACCATAAACATCATTTTCGATAAACTACATCTCCCATACTGAATGACTCTAAATTCCAGGGAATCCAGTATATTTCTTCATGTAAAAGGGGGATGTTTCATGGGGAAATTCCCAAAATATCAATCTGAATGAAATGTTTAGACTTATTTTTTGTGAAAATAAGAAAAATTATTTTAAAATGATATGTGCTGAATTTATCTGTTTCAGCCCTTCAGATACAAATACATAACTTTGCTAACTGTATATCTAAGGGAGGCGACTCATAATAAGGCATCTCATCAGGAACTATACTGTTTGCCATTTCATGTCCGATTCTTAAACAAAAGCTCCACTTACAACAATGGACAGGTCCAAATATAACTAGTAACAGGTTTTCAAAACAGATTTACCCCCACTGTGAATTTTCATTTAACCATTTTTACATTTTTGTGACTTCCTGTGTGCTTTCATGCACACAAATCCCCTTCTGAAAAGGGTTCTACTTTAAAAGGAAAGAATTTGCTCCCACCGGGAGCAAATTCTTTCCATTTAGAGTAGAACCTTCCAGAAGGGAGGCAAATTAAGTTTGACAGAGTTGCCTCCCATGAAAGGTCAAGAAAGGTATGTATATATATACCACAATGAAGTTATACTGAAGTTATAAAATGAAGTTATAATCTTGCACATTATATTGGAACAACTTCATTTCAATGTTTATTCAACATCCTTCACACTTGTTTTGGAACAACTTCATTTCAATGTTGACTAAGTATCCTAATAAATACTGAAATGATGTTGTTTCAACATTGTGTGCTTGCTCAGAAACTTACCTCTCTCTTACACTCCATAAAAGCTACTTCATTGCTCCAGAGGTCTTGCATCACACCAAATCTGTCAATGTCTTGATGGGCATAGTGCGCTATATTTATACCAGCCACGTCAGATTGCTGAAATTACATATAAATACTTCCAACTCAGCATTCTTATACTTATTCAGTGTAATTCGATGCATTGAGAGGAACTTGAAAATAATATTTATACTTCAAAAAATCCACCTAGCAGGAATCTTGGAAATATTTTCTTCACATACATTTCAAAATTTAGTGATTCAACTCCTGTTTTGAATCTACACAAGAATTAGTTGGTATAATAACTTCCACAGATTTAACTGATGTGTAAACTCTAGTGAATCACTCAAACACACTAACATAAAGCCTTTTGGGCTTTATTTAGTTTATGAGTGATTTGTCAGCATTTACATATCCATAAAATCCCAAAAATTAAATTCATTCCAGTATTACAGTAACAAGTCTATGTAATGTGTATCATTCTACACCATAATATGAGTGGTGGCTGGAAAATATCCTGATCTTTTGCTCTTTCTCAAAAAACATTTAATATTTTCAAAAAAATACTTTTTATTATTTTTCTAAGTATTGCCCATCTACATCTAAACACTTTTGCCATCTTTGTAGGACATTACGAAAACATGCCTATTCAAATATACTGAAAATTTTACCACCAAAAAACGAAAATGTTTAGATAAAAAAATCCTGATATTTTCATATTTCTGCTCAAAAACATAGATTGTGGGTACTTGTTAGAACTGCCTCGATGAGGCAGTTCTAAATCAAGGCAGTTCTAACAAGTACCTACAATCTATATTTTTGAGCAGAAATAAGAAAAATAATGTATACCCCTGTAAACCCCAGTTTTACTATATAAAAGTGGGGTTTAAGGGAGTTGAAATTACATAGGCATGTTTTCGTGATGAGCTTTTGTATTCCCTCTGCAAACCATGAAGTAGACCTACTACTGATTTACAGCTAAAATCAAAGACGCCCTGGTCTCATATTTGTTTCCAGGGAGCCTTTTTTCAGTTCTGGAAACAAATAAAAATCACAGAGGGCAAGGTCTTGGCTGTAAAGGGGGTGGGACAACAATTGCCACTTAAAGGATATGCAGGCTTTAGAAAAACTTTTCTGCAACCTTTGAAAAATGTGGTAAGGCTTTTCATCCTCTAAAAACAGGAATTTTATTACAGATATCTGTTCCTCCAGCCATGGTAGCCTTAATGTCTACCTTGTAAAGGCTCAAAACATTTTGTTTACATACTTCTCATTGAAAAAAAACTAACAGATTTATAGACGATAAAATTTAGTTTTCACTCAAGTATAATGAGTAGGCAGCTGCAAATGGAAAGACAGGAGCATAGTATGTCCTGATATTTTCCTACTTCCCCTCGTATATGGTAAAAACAGGGGTTTATACCTGGGTTTACAGTATAAAGCAGATTTTCAGAATTTGCATTTTTAAACCTGGGCTCAGTTGTTCAAAGCACTGTTAGCTTAACAAGCTCATTAGTGGTCAAAAAATTAACTGTTTACAGGTATTTTTGCTGAAAAAATGTGAGCAGCATATGCAAAAGTTACTCACATTTTTTCAACAAAAATATTAGCATACATGCCATATTTAATGATCAAAGTTTTAATGATGTGTTAACTAACTAAATTGTTAGTTTTGAACAACAGGGCCTAGCTTTTAAATTGGTTTACTTCTAACAACCATTTTTTACAGTAAAAACCTTACTAAATCTCTCTTAAGGTAATATTAATCAATAGCTTTCTTATTTCCATATCAAATGCTGAAAATGCCATTACTTTATATAGCTCAAAATAAGACATATCACGATAAATACTTTTCTTATTTCTCCATGAAAATATTGGTTGTGTGTACTTATTTTTTTTTTTTTTTTTTTTTTTTTTTTTTTTTGATTTGGGTTTAACAGCCCTTTCAAGAATATTTCACTTATATCGAGCCGATCGTTCATCGAAGGTGGGCGAAAACCGGAGTACCCGGAGAAAAACCACCTGACCATCCGTAAGCAGAACTTGGCTTTCCCTGATATGACCAGAGCTGGGCTCGAACCACAGCGGTGAGAAACCTAATGGATTAAGAGTCAACTCTCTTATCCACTAGGCTACGGGGGCCCGCTTGTGTGTACTTATTAGAAGCAGGTGAGACCATTCTAATGAGTACACACAACACATATTTTGCCTCTGTGAAGCACTTCTCTTGAGTACCCACAATTTATTTTCATGGAAAAATGAGAAAGATTGGGCAGTGCCTTTTAATATGTTGTTGCCCAAGACAAAATAGGCTCTAACCCACTTCTCCTACAGAGAAAAGGCTATGGGATATGTTTAGAGAAGTACATAGAGTGATCATCACGAAAACATACCTATATAATTTTGAACCCCTTAAACCCCACTTTTATATAGTAAAACTGGGGTTTACAGGGGTATACATTATTTTTGTTATTTCTGCTCAAAAACATTGATTGTGGGTACTTGTTAGAACCGCCTCAATGAGGCGGTTCTAACAAGTATCCACAATCTATGTTTTGAGCAGAAATATGAAAAATATCAGAATATTTATCCGAAAAATTGCCATTTTTTGGTGGTAAAATTTTCAGTGTATTTGAATAGGCATGGTTTTGAAATGTGAATATTTAGAGAAAATAGAGTGTATGAAATTTTTACCTGTCTGTGCCTGGCTGAATCAGTCTGTTTATGGATTCGAGATGCAGCTCTCAGATCATGGTCCTTCTCAATGTAATGAGTAGCAATCAGCATCAAATTCTTCTCTAAGTCTCTAAAGAAAAAGATAAGAAATACTGTTAATTCTCATTGCGCTATATGTTAGTCAAGGATCTGGAAAAATCATGAAGAAATACTTGTAGTTTTGGTAACATGTTCACAAATTGGTCTTTTTTGCAGAAGACATATTTTCTGTTTTAGATTGTGCTATGTAAGACTATTATATAGTGGAAATACAGACGTGGTCAAACTGCTGTGGTTTTAATTGCAATAAAAATCATTTGAGTATAATTACCAATTATACTAAAGCATATTTCATGCGACAAAGCTTCTATAAGACACACAATGTAATCTTTTTTGCAGAAGGGATATTTTCTTTTTTAGGTCATGCTATGCAAGACTAGTATATAGTGGAAATACATAACTGGTCAAACCTCTGTGGTTTTAATTGCATTAAAAATCATTTGAGTATAATTACCAATTATACTAAAGCATATTTCATGGGAAAAAGCTTCTACAAGACTCTCAGTGTAATTTTCATAATCTAACTTGGTTAATCTAATATTAAACAAGCTATGACCTCTATATTACTATTTCAAAATATCACTATTTCAAAATATCAGACAAAACAGACAGAAAGGAACAGCGTCTATTGTAAAACACCACCTGAGCTTATTATAAGTATTCATTTTTCCTACGAGCAACTGTCCTATTGAATGTCCTGCCTGAATCTGTGATTAGCTTGCCAAATTCTGATGCTTTCAAGACTGCCAGTGGGCAGGCTACAACACACAAGACCTTAGATCCTTAATAATTGCTTTTAACCTGTTTTTAATTCACCTGAACTACTGTTACCGCTCTTCTTTACTCTCCATCACTGTCATCTGCCATTCTCACTGCCATACTTTGCTTTTATCTTTTATACCAATCCTTGTAACTGAGGTGAGAGAATCCTGCCTAGAATGTCTATGAGGGCATACAGCAGTATCATGAGATAGACAGCTATACAATTTTACCCACTTACTCTAGATCTTTCACAGCAGCATCATATACAATGTAATATCCCCGCTGATCTTGTACATGTATTCTTCCATCATCGAGAGTGTAGAAGTCATCATGATTCTCCACCTCAGAAAACTCCATAAAATCCATCTCATGCAGTCTGAAACAACAACCACCTCATGTTAAATCTTGTCAAAAGTCACACAGTAAATATCCTAAAATTTCAAACACTTTCTTCCTACTTTTTATTTGCCAAAATTTTGTTAATATTTATTTCACAAAATTTTGGTGGATTGGCAAACAGAGAAGATCCTCATCAGCCTGCTCTTATAGGAGAAGTCTGATCTTAGTCTGTATGTTTACATATGCCATTTTGTCAGAAAAGTTGTTATACAAAATTTTTTGTTATATGACTGCAAAGTAAACTTCACTCTGATTCGTCGAGAGGTCAACGTCAGGTTCTGACAAATTCTAATGCTGAACTTCTAGGGATCCAAAAATAGATTCACCATGTAATGTAACAAATACAGATTCAGAAATTAGCAAGGTTTTGAACAATAACATGTCATATAACAAAACGACTGGGCCCAGTTGTTCAAAGCGTCATTAGCTTAGTGAGCTCCTTAGTGGTCAAAATGTTAACTGTTCTGGTAAGTACAATATCTAATTCACAGGTATTTTTCTGAAAAAATGTGAGTTCACATATTTTCAGCAAAAATATTAGCCTATATGCCATATTTGATGATCAAAGATTCAACGATAGGTTAAGTAACAACATTGTTAGTTTTGAACAACAGGGCCACGATGACTTTTTGATTATAGTCTGACTCAGAGCTGTTATTTACACAAATGATAGGTGCTGTAGCTAAATTTAAAAATAAATTGTGTTCTGTACTTTTTCTATATTATTATACTGATCAATTATTTCAAAGTATTTGAATAACGCCACTATCCACTTATGATGTCATCAGCATTAGGCTTAAGTACAATGTAAAAAACGAATTCAAAAATAGTTTGGCAATTTTCTGACTGAAATGCTTGTTAAAAATAGCCAGGCTAAGGTCACAGACCAGTCAACATCACATTTGTCACTGCTGCCAGACAGCTTAAAATAGTCGTATAACAAATGGCCAGGCTAAGGTCAAGGACCAGTCGACATCACTTTTGACACTGCTGCCAGAACATCCCTTTCTCAGGTTGGCAAATCCTGATGTTTACCTCAATAGAATGCATCAACTGTATAATGACAATTAGTATACAGATAGTGCTATCACTATTTTTTCATCAAAACATACTGGTATTTCTGTTAATACTCCATGAAAACAAGTATTGTGGGTACTTATTAGAAACAACTCAGCAAGAAAACTTAACTTTTCATGGAGAAATGAGAAAAAATCTAGAGGTATGGACTACATTAACTATATATACTGTACATACTGACTGTGCATGCACAGCTCACCCAGACTCTACTTGAAACTGAAAATAATAAAAAGCATTCTGCACATGCCTTGACCAGACAGCATATACACAGTCTTGTTTACTAAATATCAAAGGTCTGGGTCTTCTACTTTCAGACAAGAAGATTTTTGAAGTTTTCCCTATATGAGTATGTAAAAGAAGTGATGCTCGGGACGGGGCCATTTTTAACCCAGGGCTATAATTTTAACAATCTTGGTAGCAGTCCACTAGATGAAGCTACATACAAAATATGATAGGTCTGGGCCATCTACTTTCACACAAGAAGAATTTTGAAGTTTTTAACTATTTGGGTCTATGTAAAACAAGTGAACCCCTGGACAGGGCCATTTTTGACCCGGAGGTTTAATTTTAACAATATTGATGGCGGTCCATTAGATAAAGCTATTTGCCAAATATCTAATGTCTGGGCCTTCTACTTTCAGACAAGACGATTTTTAAAGTTTTTTCCTATATGAGTCTATGTGAAAAAAGTAAGCCCAAAAGTGGAGCCATTTTTTATCCATAATTTAAACATCTTGGTAGAGGTCCACAAGATGAAGCTACATACCAAATATCAAAAGCCTGGGCCTTCTTGTTTCAGAAAAGAAGATTTTAAGTTTTTCCCTATATGAGTCTATGTAAAACAAGTGACCCCTGGCATGGAGCCATTTTTGACCCAAGGGCTATAATTTGAACAATGTTGGTTGTGGTCTCAAAGACGAAGCTATATACCAAATATCAAAGGTCTGGGCCTTCTAGTTTCAGACAAGAAGATTTTTAAATTTTTGCCTATAAGAGTCTATGTAAAAATTTGACTTTTCCGTTAAAAAAGTAATAGTCAACCTAAGGTTATCATTTTTTCAAACTTTATTGGTCCCAATGCTGCATAGCAAGCCCCAGGGCCATTGGCCCTTTTGTTCCCAAGAAGAAGATTTTTAAAGGGTTTTTACCATATATTGGCGTGGCAGCCATCTTAGTCAGACCTAGATGCTGTGAACAAACCTTTGTTCCCCCTACCCATTGAGGATACATATGAACTTTGGCTTTGATTAGCCCAGTTGTTTCTGAGAAGAAGACGTTTTAAGAGTGTGGACGATGGACAGACTGATGATGGAGCCTGCCAATACTATAAGCTCACCGGCTATGGTGAGCTAAAATATAATTAAACATTTCTCACTTGTAGTCAGCTGGAGTGTTATGAAGATAAGCATGTGAGGCAAGCCCTCCTCCTCCACCTACAGACCCATCATTCTCTGTAGCCTGGCGGTGATTCTGGGGACTGAAAATATAGCATTAACAATGTACTTCACATGAAATAAAAAATATACTGTGATACAAAACAAGTGGTTCACCAGCCAGGACTTGCTCATCTGTGAGCATAGTGAAAGTCACTGCCTACATATATTGGAAGATATCAAGTGATAATATTCCATCACGAAAACATGCCTATGCAATTTTGACCCCCTTAAACCCCACTTTTATACAGTAAAACTGGGGTTTACAGGGGTATACATTATTTTCTTTTTTCTGCTCAAAAACATAGATTGTGGGTACTTGTTAGAACCGCCTCGCCGAGGCGGTTCTAACGAGTACCCACAATCTATGTTTTGAGCAGAAATATAAAAAAGATCACAATTTTTATCTGAAAAAAAAATCATTTTTTGGTGGTAAAATTTTCAGTATATTTGAATAGGCATGTTTTCGTAATGCCATTATTGCCAGGCAACCAGCCAAAGGTGTAGATGGCATAAAACACAAGGGAAGTTATATCCATCTGAACAAGCATCCAAATTTCAATAAAACATTACAATTATTATTATTTTATTTTTGATACGAATATAACCCAGGTATAGCGATCCATGTACTGAGGTGACAAAGTCTGAAGCACAAGTTTAGAACTTGTCCCCTGTGCATTTTAGCAAAGTTTTAACCAAAAAGGGTTTCTGATCCTGATTTTATATGACTGTTTTGTACATCTTTGGACATTAATATCCTGAGGCAGATGTACAAGTACCCAAGCAGATAGATTCTGATTGTCTAGGAAAACCCTTTTCTCATAAACTATTAGGTAAAAGTTTGAAGGGTTTGCTTAATGTGCTACTAAACCTAAGCAACTGAATAAATTTACCTGGTTTGTTTGAAAGTGTCTCCATCTTGTGTGAGTCCAGCATCGTTGATTGTCAGAGTTCTCTCAATGGATCTGTAGTAGTTTAACAGACTCAGACACTGTAACAGAGGTTAAACAGTTTTACAAACTTGCACTATTTAAGACCACTATAAGTCAAGATGGCGATGTCAGATGGTATTTTGGAAGAGTGCACACTTTTTTGAATGCTCGATTCAAGGTAAGAAAACTTACTTTTCTCAGATTATATCCAACCAATTTTCATAAAAAAAGTGCAACGCATATGCAAATATGAGCATTTTTCATAAACTTGCAGCTTGTTTAAATCTTGCAAGCAGTATTTGCAAACATTGGAAGCAAGTGTAAGTGTGAACTGTTCACAGAACATTTCCGACATTTCTGTCGCGAAAATTACATTTGCTTTGAATGATTGCAAATACTGCATGCAGAATATGAATACGCTGTATGTTTAAGAATAGTGCTCATATTCGAATATGCGATGTACTTTGTTTCACGAAAATTGGTTGGATATAACCTGAGAAAAGTGCAATTTCCGTACCTTGAATCAAGCGATTTTAACGTTAAAAAAAGTGTGCACCCTTCCAAAAAACAATGTGACATAGCCACCTTGATAGGTGTCAAATAGTCTAACAAGCTCAGATGGAACAAATAGTATAACAGACTAAAAAAACACCCAGTAACAGGGGTCAAATAGTTTAACAGACTAACAGTTCAACAAGCTAAGAGCCCGTAACAGGGCTAAATAGTTTAACAGACTCTGTGAGAGGTCAGACAGTTTATCATGCTTACATTCTGTAATTAAGCTTGAACAGACTTGTTCAAATGGACCAATATGGCAAGGAAAAGAGGTCTCTGAATACCTTATTTGCTCCTAAGTATTGGGACACCTTATCTTCTTACCATACTTGTCCTAAAATTTGATATACTACCTCTTGATGTGTTTCAAATATTGCTGTATGTATGGCAAACAGTGTACACCCTGATCAGATGCCATGTTTTGTAGCATCTGATCTGGGTCTACACAGTTTGCAAAGGCCTATCTGTCCCAATACTTAGGATTATTATGGTACTTAGGGAAAATACAGTGGAAAGATTATCTTTTAGCATGCTCTAGCAAAACTTGGCAGAAGTTATTATTACACAAGACCTGCAGACTGTACATGTAAAATATAAAGACCTTGATTAGACTACTGCTACACTTCAAGTTTAATCAAATCTTACAGGACTGACTTATAAGTCATCTTTTATTACAGAAAATTGCTCAATACAGGTTGTCTTAATGTGAGACTGCCAAATATAGGTTCTCTTTGTAAGACTCCTCAATACAGGTTGTCTGAATGTAGGACTGCTCAATACAGATTGTCTGAAGATAGGACTGCTCAATACAGGTTGTCTTAATGTAGGACTGCTCAATATAGGTTGTCTTAATGTAAGACTGCTCAAAACAGGTCATCTTTATGTGAGGCATAAATATACTCACTGATCTTTGCAGGTCTCGAAGTCTAAGGTGTCGGAGATGCAGGAACGACAGGTATGCACCCTGGACTGTGGCTGGATCATTATGGCTCTGTTCACCTTCATCTAAACCTAAAATAAGATAAATCTTTTGTATTAAATGACTAAATTCTGAACTTTAGAAATCCCTAGGTATTGAGTCACCTGAATTCCTTACCATACGTTCTAACATTTGAACAAATCCATTTTACTACCTGCTGATGTGTCTAAATAATCCTGGATGAATGGCAAACAATGTAGACCCTGATCTGATGCCACACATTGTAGTGTCTGATCTGAAACTATATTGATTACTCATGTCTGTCTCACCCAATACTTAGGCTTACCACAGTATGCTAAAGGGATTTTAGGAGTTGGAAGTGGATTTACGAATATGTTATTAACTCTTGTCCTGCTGAATAAATTAAGATGCCATGCTCACTTCTAATTTTCAGCCGATCAGATTACTTGATCTGGATTGTTGCTATAAATTCACATACTTAATGGCAAACAGTGCAGATCCAGATCAGTTGGCTTCTTTAGGATCTGGATCTACACTGATCTGGATCTACACTGTTTGCAAAGGTAGGCTACATCCAGGTTCAGCAGGACAAGGGTTAAAAGTGGATGTTTTGACTATGTTACCTGGATTTGTAGAAAATGTTATGTGATTATAGCAGAACCAGATCAAACTAGAGTGAGACATGGTTCTATTATCTGAGACTCAAGTGAGTAAACCTTTTTCTCTGGTGCAAACAGCTAAGATCCAGAGTAGCCTGTGTAACTGTGCTGTTTGATCTGAATTTTTGCTTTCACTCTATACCTATCTTCATAAGTCTAGATAAGAGAGGGTATCAGGTAAATATTTTTCTTATTTCTCCACAAAAACATATGTTTTCATGGAGAAAAATATCAATACTTTTGGATTGAAAAAGCATCTTATCAAGACCTATGTATCTTCATTAGAAAACAAGTAAAAACCTGTCCAGATTGCACAGATGTTTAAGAAAACAAGTAAAAATCTGTCCAGACTGCACAGATGTTTCACAGCTCATGGTAAGAGGGAAAGTTAGATAACTATTTTCCGTATTTCTGCACAGAACATTATTGTGTGGGTACTTAACCCTTGTCCTGCTGAATAAATTAAGAAGCCACAACCATTTCTAATTTTCAGCCAGTCAGATAACTTAATCAATGTTGTTGATATAGATTCACATACTTAATGGCAAACAGTGCAGATCCAGATCCGTTCAAAAGCCAACTGATCAGGATCTACACTGTTTGCAAAGGCAGGATATATCCGGGTTCAGCAGGACATGGGTTAATGAAATTATCTAGCTGAGGCCATTCTAATGATTTATCTACAACATATGTTTTTGTGTTTTTTTGTTGTTTTTTTTGTTTTGTGATTTTTACAGAAAAAAAATCTTATCAGGAACTATGGATGTGCAGATTAGGAAAAAAAAACGAAAAAATATTTTAAATTGTTATCTGTTACTACTAAAATCTAACAGGATAAAGGTAAATTACCATATTTATCCTAATTACCTGGACCCTTAACTTCTTAACATACTTGTCCTAAAATTTGCACACCTCCATTTTACTATATATTATGTGTCCAAAAACTGCTTGATGAGTGGCAACCAGTGTAGAACCTGATCAGATGTTCTGATCTTTAGAATCTGATCTGGGTCTATTCTGTTCAGACATGTCACATCCCAATACTAAGGGAAAATATAGTATTTTGAGTTACTGCTCATTCTGCTACAACAGAGCTTCTGCATATATATAAACAATGTATTTCTTACAGAACCAATGTATTTACTCAATGTTTAAATGAAAACTTCAAATACTAATAGAACACACTGCAAATCCCAAACATTAACATAAGTACCATCCATTTTAATACATTTCATCTAATGAACCGAGTCACTATCTGGTATGCAAAAAAATAAAACAAAAAAAAAACAAAAACACAATATATATTGTTATATATAGGGTGTTCATTTATCTTAAGCATCATGTTTACTATGTTTCCATAAATAGCTTTATTTACTATGTTTCCAAAAATAACTTTCTAGAACAACATGTTTACAATAACATGATGTTTACGTCCTTGATTCTGGACTGAGTTGTTTTTGGAATGTCATGGAAGATTTAGAAGTTTCCTGAAGGAACCTAGAATATAAGAGATGCTTGTAGTAAATTCTTTTTCTAGAACCTTCTTTGATATTATATAAGGAGAAAAGATTTTCATCTGGGCATCTTTGTATACTTTCACTGGAAATTATTCTATACTGGATTACTTTAGTATTTTATTCATTTTGGACTTAAATTCTGAATTCAGGAACTTTAAATTGTGGGATCAGAAACTGATATTCAAAGGATTTGTTTTATAAATTCTTGTGGATTATTTTGAGGGACTTTGTGACATAAACTTGAAAGGTACTGTTCATTTACATTCTTTTGTTTTGAATCTTATCTTATTTTTTTTTTGTGAATAAATATTGTTAATGATTTAAAGCTTGTTGCTGGTTTCACTTTCATTTCTTTCTCGTTACGCCTGGCTCGTAACAATATAAACACAAAAAAGGCCAAGATCACTGTAGTTAATAACAGGAGGCCATCATTTATGTCTACAAATGACATAAAAGCAATATGAAAATGGAACATCAATAAAGAAGTAAATGAACAAGTCAACATTCATATTCTTCATTTTCTGTCACCACAGCTTATGCACTGGACACATAAAAACAGGGACACACATATAGACGGATGGTTCAGTTACCGTATGGCCACTTTCAGGGGCCTAAAAACCATGGCTAAACATTCCACCTAGCCATGCTTACAATATGAAGTTATTGATTTTAACAAGAGGCATAACTCTAATTTATAATACTACACACTTATGATCAAAACTGTCACCATATTCATAATAACATCAAATATTAATAGTGTATCAAAATTCATCTCTGTAGATGTAATGGTTGAAAATCTGGAAAATTGCTTGTGCTGAAAGAAGCACCTAAATTCTTCAAAACAAAAAACAATTGCTGCTGTTATACAGTTCTAACGGAAAAAAATATAGCAGATAAGTCCCTTAACTTTTCACTGTCATTCCATGCATAAAATTTCAGAATCCAAGTCTCAACATTGACTGACTTAGCACAGGTAATACGGTAAATGTCCTAAACTTTCGAACACTTTATTCCATACTATTTTAGCCTAAATTTTGCTTTTTGTGCACTTGTTTCTTAAAATACTTAGTTGAATGGCAAACAGTGTAGACCCTGATCAGACTGCTCCTTCAGGAGCAGTCTGATCTGGATCTGCACTGTTTGCATATGTCATTTTGTCAGAAACTTTGGTGTTCGAAATTTTAGAACATTTACCGTAATGTGTAATGGACATCTGGAGCAGGGAAAAAACGGCTAGCTACAGACCAGGCAAAAGCAATATGAACCTACGACCTTCAAATTTGTGGGTATAAAAAGAATACAGTAACAATAAAATGAACAGTCTTAAGCTGTGCATGCCTGAGATATTCAGTAATAATACAAACTGGATTTATGACTATTATTCAAATTAAATGTCAAAGATCTTTTCATATTCAAACCTTTTACAGTCTAAATCTTTGAAGTTAATTTTGTTTTTTGACAATTTACAACAATTAATACTGCATAATGTCATGGCCAAAACCAGCCTATGTCTCAGCACTGTCTGGTAACGGCTGTCCCTGTTCACCATATCTACCCTAAATATTTGAGCAGTCATACCTAAGCAAACATTGTTAGCGGAGATCTGATTATTCCTAAGGCCATTATTAACCATTAGTCAGACAGACACGCCCAAGCAAACAATGTAAGACCAAGATGAGTGCTCCTAAACGATCTGGGGCCAGTTGTTCAAAACTTAACAAAGTTGTTAGCTAACGTGACATTAAAATTTCTATCTTGAAATATGGCAAATACCTTGATATTTTTTGCTGAAAAAATGTGAGTAGCTCATATTTTTGCAGCAAAAATATCAATGTATTTGAAAATACCTTAGATACAACAGTTAATAAGTTTGTCATTAACGAGCTAGTTAAGGTAATGCTGCTTTGAACAAATGGGCCCAGGTTGATCATGGGTTGCCATGTTAGCCATTCAGCAAACATGCCAGTTAGTAAATGCAGATTTTTTAAATTTTTAGATAATTACTTTTTTCACAATGATCAAATATTTAGGGTAATTACAGTGATATTTACAGAGAATGGATACCCTTTCAGGGGAGGCAACTCTCTCAAAATTGTTTTGCCTCCATCTGAACGGTGTCTACTCTATAAGGAAAGGGAGCAAATTCTTTCCTTTCAGAGTAGACCACTTTCAGAAAAGGACTGGTACAAGGAAAAGCAAACAGAAAGTTACAAAAGTCTCCTTTAAACAAAATGGTAGAAAAACTACTAAGTGTATCCAGTCCTCTTTTGCAGAAACTAATTACTGTATTTACCCTAAGTATTCAGACACCTAAATGCCTTGCCATACCTGTTCTAAGATTTTGGACAATTTACTACCTGATACTGTATCTAAAAACTGCTGGAGGAGTGGCAAACGGTGTAGACCCTGATGAGATGCCACATTCTGCAGCATCTCATCTGGGTTTACACTCTTTGCCAAGGCCTGTCTGTCCAAATACATAAAGTAAATATGGCAGTCATGCAGAAGCTGGAATAGGTTTTTGCTGTTTTACTATGATTCATGAGAAAAATGACATTTTAATATTAGCAAGCAGCAAAGACCCAGATCAGGCTGCTTATGTGTCAAAGGGTTTCCTGGTCCATGAGCAGGGGCAGATCCATTACATGACTTTAAAGAGAGGTTCACTTTGAGCATTTACAAAGAAAATAACCCATGAAAATAAAATAAGACTCACAAGTGCATACCACGGAAATAAAATAATTTAAGACTCAAGAGTGTATTTGACTGCACTATCTGAATGCCCCCCAGCATTGGCACCTGCTAATCATACAGCAATGTTGTCAGAAATCCAGCAAATACTAGAACTAAAATTCTCAACCATGAACAATTATAATACCCCATTTTACTCCAAATCCTGTCAAATGTAGAACAATATGCATATCTGATTTATTAACTGTTTATCGTTTATTTTCAAAGTCTCTCTGTCTTCAAACATAGGCAGCAAGTTTATCAGTTAGTTTAGCATCAAAATTGGTTTCATATTCTTCTTTGTTAAGATTTCTTTACAAAAAAAAAAAAAAAAAAAAAAAAAAAAAAAACTAGTTAAGAACATCAGAACAGATTAGTCAAAAAAACACAGTTAAAGCATTTACTCAACAAGTAATAATATCTGAACAAAAACAGAAAGCTTATATTCACATCCTATCTGTGAATAACATAAGAATGTTGGGTGTGCTGCTAATACATTTAACCTGTTTTACAGTCAGACCTCAGCAGTTCAAGAAATATTGATACTGGTGTAAATATTCCTGTGTTGTTCAGAGCTACCTGAAAATTAAATGTTACATAAGCCACAATCAACAAAGCTGTATCTTCTTGCATCTGTGACAGACAAAACTTTTGTTCAGCCTGCACACTACCAGCAGTCAACTGCATAGCTCTTTTTCAAACAAAAGGTGGTGAACTTTTTTTCTTCTTATTAAAACCATGAAATTGTATGTCATGAGTAGTCATAAGAAGCACCTCACTGATATCTGAGTTTCTTTTCATGGGTACTCACAACAAAAATTTTGTGGAGAAATAAGAAAAATATTTTTCCCCGTTACACATATTATTTAGAGCTATGCACTATAGACTATATCTCAAGCAACATAGATCATGAAAGAAGATGAGCAGGCCAATCCAAGTTTTTGTCATTCTATATGCAATAAAAGGGACTGGATATACTTGGTAGATTTTTCACCATTTCTACCAAGAGAGACAACTTTGTGATCTCCTGTTTGGTTTAATGCACTCCAAGCTCATTCTAAAAGGGGGTTTACTCTTTAAGAAATGGAGTCTGAAAAGGGGTCAAATCTATAAGGAAATAATTTGCTCCTGAAATTCTTTCATTATAGATTAGCCCTTTTTCAGAAGGGAGCAAAGTAATTTTGACTGTTGTCTCCCCTGAAAGCGTATAACTTCCCCTTAAAAGAAACTAATCTTATTTGATTTATTTCACCATTATTATCAGCAATAAGCATAATTCTGTAATTAGCTGTATCATGGAGATGTCACCTTTTACACATATGCCAACAGAGAAAGCCCAAATTAGCCAGCACACACATTATCTGATCAGGGCCTTGTTTTACTGACTATTCCATAAACTGCTACTGAAAGTATTGTTACGACTGAGCATTCCTACCTTCGATTATCTGCCTTGGCAGATTACACATAGCTTCTAAGTATATATTCAATCTCTGACAACTGCGTCAGGGAGTCGACGCTTTGGCTCAGTGGTAAGAGCATTGGATTTTAAACAGGGAGGACAGGGTTCGATTCCCATGATAGGCGGGAAATTTTTTCAGCTATGCTTCATTCCTTTGTTACGACTTTCATGTCGTAAGATGGGGGCTCGTCCAGGATAGGACTTTATACGCCCGAAAATGGCTTCACGTCATCATAAATGATGACTTCCTTGAAAAGGGGGAGTGTTACGACCGAGCACTTCTACTTTCGATTATCTGCCTTGGCAGATTACGCATAGCTTCTAAGTATATATTCCATTTCTGACAACTGCGTCAGGGAGTCGACTCTTTGGCTCAGTGGTAAGAGCACTGGATTTTTAACCGGGAGGACAGGGTTCAATTCCCACAACAGGCGGGAAATTTTTTCGGCTATGCTTCATTCCTTTGTTACGACTTTCATGTCGTAAGATGGGGGCTTTCCCAGGATAGGACTTTATACGCCAAAAATGGCTTCACGTCATCATAAATGATGACTTCCTTGAAAAGGGCGAGCGTTACGACCGAGCACTCCTACCTTCAATTATCTGCCAAGTACTCATAGCTTCTAAATATATATTCAATCTCTGACAACTGTGTCAGGGAGTCAAGTCTTTGGCTCAGTGGTAAGAGCACTGGATTTTTAACTGGGAGGACCGGGTTTGCTTCCCACAATAAGCAGGAAATTGTTTCAGCTATGCTTCATTCCTTTGTTATGACTTTCATGTCCTAGGTTACTACTTTCATATCCTGATTAGACTGCAGGGATATTGTTCATATATGTGTTAAGCTTCTTTATTCCAAATACATACAGCTCTTTTCATACACAGAACTCTAGATACTGCTCTATTATCATTTTTTATCAATTTTATCAGTTTTTATTACTTTTATAAAAAGTACAGATATCTTTCTTATTTCTCTCAACAAAACCATATGCTAAAAGAGATGCTTCTAATGAGTATCACAAGATATGTTTTTGTTAAGATGTACTTATTGCTCAACAAAAATGTAAGTTGTGGGTACTTACTAAAGGCACCTTGCATTGGTGCTTCTAATGAATACCCACAAAATATGTTTTCATGGAGAAAAAAATCAGGGCCCAGTTGTTCAAAACTAACGATGTTATTAGTTAATGTATCGTTAAAACTTTAATTATTCGATATGGCATATAGCTAATATTTTTGCTGAAAAAATGTGAGTAGCTTTTGCAAAAGCTACTCACATTTTTTCAGCAAAAATACCTGTGAATTTGATATTGTACTTACTAGAACAAATAACATTTTGACCACTAACAAGCTTGTTAAGCAAATGACACTTTGAACAACTGGGCCCTGGATACTGGGACCTGGTCTTATCTAGAGTTATGTATGGATCATTTCAGCTACCAATCACTGTCACAAAATTAGACAATTTACATGAAAACATCAACCAACTTACCATTTAAACCTTTGGGATAATCTAATTCAACAGAGATATAGGATGATACATTTTAAGACAGCCGTCAGGTAAAAATGCCTATTCTTAGGGACTTTTATGAAACAGAATATCTTACATTTTTCACTAACAATGGTATACAAAATGCATGCCATATAAAATGCATGCCAGTCACAAGTTTGTCCAACTAGTGGTTACAGAAGACAGACAACATATCTTTGGTCATTTAACGCTTAACTCTAGGGCAAAAATTTCAGCAGAGGACATTTTGAAATATTTTTCTTTCTTTTCTCAGAAAACAGGCTTTGGTATTTCAGAAAAAATTCCTCCTAAGGAGACAATATGTATGAAATGTCAAAACCTATTTCAAAAAAAAATATTTTTAAGAAAATACTGTCTGCTGAATTTTCCCAGAGAGTGGTAAAAGTTACGAGTGTCCACAAAATTCTTGGGAAGTGGTAAACTCTGCTCTTCAATTTGTTAATGCAGAAACATCAAGATATCATGTTGAATTTACATCCACCACTGTAGTTAATTCTTTGTTGGAAATTTGGAAACTTTTGTATCTTTACTACAGCTGGTGTTAGTGC
Source organism: Anodontia alba (assembly GCA_964016985.1). NCBI lineage: Eukaryota > Metazoa > Mollusca > Bivalvia > Lucinida > Lucinidae > Anodontia > Anodontia alba. Next base: position 101,117,124 of record OZ024828.1, read on the forward strand.
CATGTGGTGGCTATAACAGGTCTCCCACTACTTCACTTTAGTGTATTTTATATTTTCTAGTCTTTTATCATTGAACAGGAATTTTAAAAATGCGAAATCTAGCTAGTCTGGTCCAAAATTTTTCAAAAGTTCAGCTATTTTTTGTGGTTTTCACAAGGGTCATTCCTTTTAGAATCTACTTATGTTTACAGACATGTTTATTTAGAACACTGCATCTACCTTAATTAGCTATTACTAGGTAACTGCCCTCAGAGATCAAAAATCTTATCTTGACCACTGGCAATTGAGTGAAGGATAAAAGGAACATTTAAAGCTTATCACTTCGGGTAAAATTTTCAGCAGATAACATTTTTGAATACTTTTCTTATTTTTCCCAGAAAACAGGATTTGATATTTCAAATTCTGTTTTCAGGGGAGACAATCTGCATGAAGTATCAAATCCTGTTTTTCTGGGAAAAATAAGAAAAATATCATCAATATGTTGTCTGCTGAATTAGCCCTGAAAGTGGTAAAGTTTAAAATATCTATGGATAAGGTGATTACTAAGATGATAATTCAGAATAATTTCTATTACTTATCCACAAACACTATCTTAGTAGTTACTCAGGAGTACTCAGTGGGGCAATTACAATGAGTACCCACAAGGTAGTTTTTGGGCAGAAACAACAAAATTTATTTTTATATTAACAAGGTACATGTTGGTGCTAACAAGGTATTTGTTGGTGCAAATTAGTAACAAAAGGATTTTATCTTATTCTGAGTTACAACATACCAAGCATCTGTACTGTGTTCATATAATCATAGCTGTCCCGCCTCTTTCTGGCACTGCTAGATCGAGATCGGTTGTTGAAATTCACATTCTCGATATCTCGTTCATCAAAATCCACCACAGCTAGGGAATCATCATCATCTTTACTGCAACATAGCATTGGGATGAGAATGAATGTATAAAATGCAGAGTTTCCCTACAAGGACATTACATTAACAGTTCTATGCATAGCTCTTGATAAGATGCCCTTTTAAATCCAGAAGTATTGATATTTTTCTTTTTTCTTCATGAAAACTTATGTTGTGGGTACTTATTTTGTGAGTACCACAACATATGCTTTTATGGAGAAATAAGAAAAATATTTACCTGATACTCCCTCTTATCTAGACCTATACTATATAATGTGTACCCAAGTTTTCCCCTATAATATAAAATGAAAACAGGTATACAAAGGTCTACATTTATGATGGATTTTCAGAACTTTGCCTTTTTTAAATCAGTTTTTTCAATCTGTTTGATATTTTTGTAACAATTATTACTGCATAAGTCTGATGATGAAATATGATGAGAAAGGGTTAGAACAACTGAACAAATCTGGGCCCAGTTGTTCAAAGCGTCGTTAGCTTAACAAGCTCGTTAAGGGTCATTTTGTTAACTGTTCTAGCGGATTCAATACACAATATTCTGATATTTTTTTGCTGAAAAAATGTGAGTAGCTTTTGCACTGCAAAAGCTACTCACATTTTTTCAGCAAAAAATTTCAGCATATTTGCGTATCACTCGATTAAAATTTTAATGAATCGTTTAACTAACGACATCGTTAGCTTTGAACAACTGAGCCCTGATTATGATCTACACTGTTTTATACTCAACCAGCAGTATTAAGACACATCAACATGTAGTAAAATAGACTTATCAAATTTCAAAACAAGTCTGGTAAGGAGTTAAGGTATCCGAAAACTTTGGATAAATAAAGTATATGTTTATGTCCCTTTAGTTTGAATTGAAAAGATATGCAGTTTGTCCTAAGAAGTGAAATAAAAATACAGGTATATGCACTGTTATAAATCATAACATAATTTCATCCCCTTTCATACTCTGTACAAGATATGCAAATAAAAAAACTCATATTTACCCTAAGTATTAGGACAAGTCCCTACCTTACTTATCCTAAAATTTCAACTAGCCTATTTTACTACCTGTTCATTTGTCTAAAAAATACAGGTGAGAAGCAAACAGTGTAGACCCTGATCAGATGCCACATTTTGCAGCATGTGATCTGTGTCTACACTTTTGAAATGGCCTGTCTGTTCAAATACTTGGTGTAAATATGGTATTAAAAGATATATGAAAACATCTTAACCCTTTAAGTGCTAATCACTTTAACCCTAATCATGCTGAATAAATTACGATGTCATGCCCACTTCTAATTTTCAGCCAATCAGATTATTTGATCCATGTTGTTTATACAAATTCAAATACTGAATGGCAAACAGTGCAGATCCAGATCAGTTGGCTTCTTTAGAAGCCAACTGATTTGGATCTACACTGTTTGCAAAGGCAGGGCATATCCGGGTCCAGCAGGACAAGAGTTAAGAAATGAATACATACTCAATGACTGGTTCTCTAGAACTGTATATCTTCCTCCACACTGCCATTGTGTTATTAGGTGTCGGGTTTGTTGTTACTCTAACAGGTTTGACTCCCCTTGGAGTCCTGACTGCTGCAGCATGCTCCTGAAGAATCTCTTGAACATGCTGAAAACAAATAAACCTTCCAGATAGAAAACATCTTTATGGAATATGCGGCCAGCCTTGACTCAGATAGGCGTGTGCATATGTACAGTTTCTCCATCATAGCTTGTTTTTGGTAAATGTCCCAAAATTTGGAACACTTTATTCAATACTTTCTTGGCCTAAATTTTGCTTTTATAAATTGGTTTCTTAAAATACTTTGGCAAATGGCAAACAGTGTAGACCCCGATCAGACAAGAGCCATCTGATCTGGGTCTGCACAGTTTGCATATGCCATTTTGTCAGCAACTTTGGTGTATACGTAATTTTAGGACATTTACAGTACTCTTCCTTCTAGTGCTATTGGTAGGCTAAGTTCTGTGATTGTGGTTCTTCCACAGTATCTTCCTTACTATCCTACACAAGGGACTAACAAGATTTATGGACCTTAAATATTCTATCAGCAAACAGCATACACTCCTGATAAGATTGAATAGATGCACAGAGCTATGCTGGTAATGACTCAAATAAAGTAACATCTATGACATATTTTAATGTAAAGTGATGATTTGTGTTTTTTTCCCCACTTAAATACCTTAGTGGGGACATATTTCCTGCCATTAATTCTCAGATAAGCATAGCTCCAGTTAAGACATTTTTTACAACCAAAAAGTACTAACATTCTCCTTATTTTTCCACAAAAGCTTATGTTATGGGTACTCATTAGAAGTGCCTCACCAAAGTCTTTGCAAGGTGCTCTAATGATTACCCACAACATAAGTTTTTTGTGGAAAAATAAGAAAACTATTTATCCTGATACTTCTTATCTAGAACTTTGTAAGGCATTTCCACTATATAATGCAGAAAATTATTGTATTAAACCTAAATATTCAGACACCCCAACTCCTTACCATACTTGCTCTAAATCCTAAAGGATAGAAGAATTGACTCTTAATCCATTAGCTTTCTCACTGCTGTGGTTCAAGCCTTGCTCGGGTCACATGTAAGAAAGCCAAGTTCTGCTTAGGGATGGTCAGGTGGTTTTTCCGCGGGTTCTCCGGTTTTCGCCCACCTTTGATGAACAATTGGCTTGATATAAGTGAAATATTCTTGAAAGGGCCCTAAAACCCAAATTGAAAAATACTTGCCCTAAAATTCTAAACAAAACCATTGCACTACCAATTTATGTGTATAAAAACTGCTGGATGAGTGGCAAACAGTGTAGACCCTGATCAGACACTGCAGAACATCACACATGGCATTCTGCAGCATCTGATCTGGATCTACACTGTTTGCACAGGTCTGTCTGTCCCAATACTTAAAGTTACTTCGGTAGGAAGATTTTGGTTATTAAACATATTAAGACTGATTTATGCTGTAAAAAGATTGCAAAATGTATCAAAAAGTATTGAAACATTTGCCTAATAATGTGGACCCTCATATAATCCTCTTTTCACAATTTATTATATACAAAGTAATGAAATATAGAGAATTATTAATGAAATAAAATGCATATTTCGAAAAAGTTATATTTTCACTAGTGAAAATATAAAACTTATACTTTCACTCCTCTGAGCAGTGAAAAATATAAGATCCGGAACTACTTTTTTTCTTATTTACATTAATGGTCAAAGGGAAGCAACTCAAATTTTGCAAGATTTGCATCTTTTCTATCGAAAGTGATGTATATATAACAAAAAGAAAATTCAAATGTTTGGAGTGAATATGACTTTTATTTCATCTCGTGAAGTGAAAAAATGTATACTTTTTCACTTCACTCGATGAAATAAAAGTCATATTCACTCCAAACATTTGAATATCCTCTATATATTATGAGAGACCATGGGAGTACACATTGAATAGAGTCATTAACATAATTCCAGGTCTTGTCTTTGGCAAAAATTTTTCATGTTTGAAATTTTAGGTCATTTACAATATCTTCTTTCCTCAATCAACAATAACTAACATCTTACCTCAGGCTCTGAGACATGAAGAAAATAGGCCTGCATTCTGAGAATCTCATCCACATTGTTCTTCTGTTTCAAACTAGTCCAGTTCTTCTCCTGGTTTGCATCTCGTTCCGGCTTCAGTCGGATGTAGGGAACCCAGTTTGACTCCTGCTTAAGGGCATGGGTTGGGGTGTCTATGCCCCAGTTCTCTTGACCAACCTACATGGCATAATGAGACAAATTAACTGTAATGCCTGGAATGCTGGGAAATCTTTTTTAGAAAACAGGATTCAACATTTTATGCAAATTGTCTCCCTAGGAGATAATGTGCAGAAATTTCAAAGCAAAGAAATATATAACTGATATAACTCATCTGCTGAATTTGCCTATAAATATCAGCAAAACTAATTTTTAACAGAACCATATTTATCCTAAATATTCACACACATTAACTTTGTATAATACTTGTCCAAACATTTAAACAAGTCCATTTTACTCCCTGCTGATGTGCCTAACTACCATTAGATGAGTTCCAAATAGTGTAAACCCTGATCACTCAGTGATCAGACACCATATTTTGCAGTGCCTGATCTGGGTCTACACTGTTGCCTGATCTGGGTCTACACTGTTTGTCCTGGACTAATGTATCTGAGCTAATAACTGCACTGTGCACTTAGGTTTTTCAAAATTCCAGGAAAGATAAGTAGCAAGATATCCACCTAATAATGGCACGCATTATAGAAAGATCAGCAAATGACATTTAATGACGCTTATACGATATTCTTTCTGATTTTCTTTATAAAAGCATATGTTGTTGGTATTCATTAGAATTGTATCAACTTGTCAAGGCAATTCAAATGAGTACCAACAGCATATGCTTTTATAAAGAAGAAGATAAAGTACATATGAGGGATGTTCGAAATGAATTGCTTATTTCTATCTGGAGACTTCAAATTTCAAGTTAGCCCAAAAGTACTCATTTCATGCCCTCAAAGTACTCCCCCTGGCTAGAAATGCAAAGTTTCAGCCGATGTATCCACTTCTTGAAGGCGTCACGGTATGCTGATTTGGGCACAGTAATAAGGTACTGATGAATGGCAGATCCAAGTGCCTGTTGGGACTGGTATTTCCGCCCAGCAAGGAATGCTTTCAATTTCGGAAACAAAAAGAAATCAAAGGGGCAAGGAGCTTGGGCATTGTCATGTAGAAGACGGACATGTTTAAAACCAGTGGCAGGGCGTCGTTTCTGATAATAGTTTTTCAGTTTCTTCAGTACTACGTCTTTGTAGTACTTTCCGGGGATGCTTTTGCCCTTTTTCACTGGCACTTTTATTGCGACTCCTTCACCAGAGAAGAAGATTGCATACAAAACCTTCTTTGTACTCAAAGAACGTTTGGCAATTATTGGGCGTTTGCTGTGTTTAGTGGCCCAGATCTTATTGCTGACCTTTCTGACGGGCTCAAAATAATGGACCCAGGTTTCATCACCTGTGACGACATTGGCAAACTGCTTTTTGTCATATTTTGGAAACATTTGAAGCAGCTTTTTGGCCACTTTAACCCGTTGCCTCTTTTGCTCGTCAGTCAACAGATGTGGCATCCATCTAGCAGAAATCTTTCTGACTTTCAAATACTTCTTCAAAATAAGGTGAACCGTTGATAGTGATATGCCTACCTTTCGTGCAATATCACAAACTGTAAATCTGGCATCTCCTTCAATGATTTCCTTTATTTTGGAAACGATTTCTTTACGAGATGCAGATTTTGGCCTACCTGATTTCGGTGCATTTTTGATGGACTCTACACCAGACTCAAATTTCTTTTTCCACTGCCGAACTGTGTCATAAGACACACAAGAAGGTCCAAAAGCAGTAGAAATTTCAGTCATCAGCTTCTTCAAAGAACAACCAAGTTTTGAGCGAGCTTTGATGTAAGCCCGTATTTCATCTTTTTTGTCGACGCTTCTACCAACCATTTTTACTGCAGTGGTCAATGACTGTGTGTATTCAAATGGCAAATTTATGTCTTACACTTAGTCTAACATGTACATTTATACACCATTGTGTAGATATTGAATAGCCCTATACAGGTATGTATTAGTTTTTATCGTGCCCCACGTGGATATCGAGCTAGAGGACAATAAGCAATTCATTTCGAACATCCCTCGTAAGCTGTAATTTGAACACAACGAAATTGCTTGACTGTGCCCTTATAAGGGTATGTGTGGTTATAAGATTGAATAGGCTATATGTCCAAATACTTAGTATAGTTCAAATAAATAGGGTTTGTGAATGTCCTTATTATGCTTATTAAGTCAAAACCTGTTTCACCCATTTTAGTCTAGAAACCCCTTAAAAGGGTAATTGGCAAACAGTGCAGACACAGATCAGACACTGAAAAATGTAGCATCTGATCAGGATCTCCACTGTTTGCAAACAGTACAGCTATTGCTCTCTAGGAATATCTAAATCACATAGCCTGACATACCTAAAATTAAAATTTGACTCTCCCAATATATAGTGCTGGGAAAGTTTATTCAGTCTTAAATGAGCTAACTTTTATGCTTAGGGCTATTCCAGTAAAATCTATACTGGGGTGGGGGATGGCAACGCTATTTTTAATTTGCCGTAGGCTGATGAAAGAAAAAAATATTTTCTGTATGTTGTGTCACAAATTGTTGTTAATTTGTCATAGGCTGTGTGGGCGAAAAATATTTATTTCTCAAGGGCTGTAATACACTGTATATCCAATACATCCCGGTCCATTATTTCGCGAAATCCAGTATATTGCGAATCGGCCATGGATCCCATATTTTCAATAAGCAAAAAATTTAAAACTTATAAAAATGTTTATTGTTTTATTTAACTTCAGAAAAAATAATGTGTTCTTGTAATGGATTTTTCACACCTATCCCGACGCTAAGTTGCGCCAAGTATTATGACAAACAATCCACTTAGCGTCAGTCAGCACACACATTGATTATAACTGGCGAACAATATATTACAATCACCGTTATTGTCATAATCAGTGTCATTATTGAGTACACAGATGTTACTCAATGCTCAATCAGTCACTGATGCCCACGAACTGATTCTGCTCAAAAGGTGAAAACAGTCCTTTTCAAAACCAGCAAATTTTCATAAGACAGTTGTCTTACCACATACCCAGATCTTAGTCCGCTCATTATACACTTCTCCAGGAATAAATATTTCAAAAGAAAACAATTTCACACACAAAAAAAATAAAAATAAAAATAATAATAAAAATTAAAATAAAAGAAATTAACTTCGATAAATGAGGTCTATTTTGCAGTAAAGGGAAGCAACTCAAATTACCTAAGCACAACCTAGGCAATTTAAGGTGCTTCCCTTTGCTGTTCCAGGGAACCAGAGCATCCGAAATGGCATCCTAAATTGTCAACCTGACGATTTGTTGTGTTCAAATGTAGTTTATCAACTGCTATTGATTAAAATTACTTGTTAGACTTAGCGCACCATTGTATATAATGCCATTGAGCAATTCCAATCCTGTTTTAATTAGGAAATATGGCTGATAGCTTGACTGAATGCCATCTATCAGCAATGTCTCAGCAAACTACCACAGGGACAAAACAAGCGAGTGTTATACATGCCATTATACATGCATTGTACATGTCTTGACTTATATTGCGATCCATGTAAATTTTAAGTAACAAATCTAGAATTACTACATACTTTTGTCCTTGCTCTCCTGCATTTAAAAAAAAAAGTTTTTTGAAAGCAGTTGGGCTTATTTAATCTCTTGATTTGCTTTAAAATATTGAAAATCGGGTTATTTGTCTCAAAGAATATGGCTCTTGAAAACTTCTACAGGTGTTACATTTCAGAGACCTTCACAAACATGAACAAAAAATGTTGAATGAGTGGCTTTGAATACAGGCTCTGATTTATATGCATGCAGGCTGTTGCATGCTTGCTTGACTGGTGTGCAGGAAGTCTGGTTCGATCCTCCAGAGCAGCACATTCTTTCAATCATGGTGATTTGCTCCCCTACATGGATTGTCAGAAATTGAGCACTTGTCAGTTATTTGCAAAAGGATGGTTGCTGAGTATTGATTGTGAGGTATGGTAATTGGCCAGCTTGTAATCCACCAAACAGTGTTAATAGGCTGTTAAAACTGAGTCCAAATAAGACCTGTCAAAGCTGTTGCTAGGATTTAACCCACGCCATGCTGTTCCCAAATTAGTAGATGATAAAACGTACATTTTTCTCGGCTTTTCCTGAAAACATGACTTGGCATTGCATTCAAATTGTCTCCAGAAAAAACATGTTGCAAAATGTAGCCAGCTAATATTAAAGTTCAGCAGATCAAGAGTTAAACCTCAATACACATGCACATTTCAAAATATTAAATACAAAACTACAAGTACAAGAAATACTTTAATAATCATTTTTTTTTTATTACTAGCAATAAAATTGAAAATCGAAGCTTCCGTGTTTAACAATAATTTGCTACAGTTTCTGTTTGCAGGTCTTTTTTTCATTTTTTTTTTTAATTCCTTGATGGTTGTCACAGCCTTAAATTTTTTTTTAACTGTAGGCTAGGTACTTATAATGAGTATCTACACTTTGTTTCTGTGAAGAAATAAGGAAAATTATAAACAATTTTTGGTTGATAAAAGTGCCTTAACTGGAGCTATGAAAACATGATGATGTCAACCTCACACAATGTTAATGGCAATGATGTCAAAATAAAGTATTTATGTTGGCATAAAAAAAAACAAAAAGAAGTTATATCCACAGTAAAAAGCATTTCATAATAAAGCAAACCACAGCTTAAATGCAGTTTAAAAGCAAAGATATTGTGGTACATGTAATAACTGCACGGTTAATCAAAATATGTTTTGTTTGTTTGTGTTGAGGTTTTACGGCCCAGTCAACCCAATGGGGTCAGTTTACCTAAACACACGTTTACTGGGCAGGCTTAGTCCTCTAAACAGTTAACCAGTATTGTGCACATTCTTTCGCCAGAAACTGACAAGTGCCCTTCTTGAATAAGCGGAACGGAGAGAATGACCGTAAAAAAAATTTCAAGATCAATCTCCACGAAAGAAGGTCTCCAGTCAGATGGCGCATCCAACTGGGTCACCGAGGCCGGCCAAAATCTGTTTACAAACTTTAAATATTACATAGGTTCTCTCCGCAATGTATGAAAGCGTACCTTCTGACATGTGCTTTGTCCTCTGTATGAAGGAACTTTGCATCCTTGGCTATCCAAAATGAACCCAGTGATCAGAAAGCTCTAATGTGCATTGGAAGCATGTGTTAGAGAGTCCATTTTCTTATGTTGCAGCTCATTTGTGACACATCAGAAAAGGGCCTATATCACATATGCAGGCAATGAGGGCCCAGACCAGCACATTAACTCTTGTCCTGCTGAACCCGGATATACCTTGCTTTTGCAAACAGTGCAGATCCAGATCAGTTGGCTACTGAAGAAGCCAACTGATCTGGAGCTGCACTGTTTGCCATTCTGTATGTGAATTTACATCAACAATCGGTATTAAGTAATCTGATTGGCTGACAATTAAAAGTGGGCATGGCATCTTAATTTATTCAGCATGACAAGGGTTAACACAGTCTGATCATGGCCTTGGTTTCAACACACAAGCAATGACTGCGGTAGAAAATATCAACCAAAAGGCCCTGATCAGACTGCACAGAGGTACAGATTGTTTGTCAGGGGTTGGGTACTAATTGTATACGTCATAAGTACCCCTTTTCTCACATTATATACCATTTTATTTTAAAGACAAAAAGAACAGATCCATCAAAAACTGTCACACACAATACCACTTCAAATTCAAACCTGTTACCCATGATGTTCGATGTATTATCAACAGAATTTCAGTCATTTGGGACTGATGAAAAAAATGAAATGATGAAAAAAATCACACACAATTTCACTTCAAGTCAATCCCTGTTACAATGATGTTTGATGTTTGGTCATCTTAATAATATTTCAGTCATTTGGGATTGATGACATTATGATGAGAAAAGCTCTGTGAAATGGAATACCAAACAACCACAAGAAGAATTCCATTATGAATGAATTCCAACCCATGATTGCTAAGAGACATAACAAAAGTAAAACCTTCCATAATAACTCTATGTACTGGGAAAATACCACCTCAGCAAACAGTGTAGACCTTAGGAGCAGTCTGATCTAAGTGTGCACTGTTTGCCTTTCAGCCAGTAATTTTGTGGCACATGAAACAGTCAAATCCATAGCTCCATATAAGTGTTGTTTTTTTTTTTTGTTTTGTTTTTTTCAATCAAACAGGAGATAGAGTTTATTTGGTTGTTTTGATCGATAACAGAGAAATAATTCACTAGTGTTCTAAGGCTTGCACGTGAAAAACGAGTGAGCAAAGCGAATGAGTTTTTTACAAGCAGACTTAGAACATGAGTCAATTATTTCTGTGTAATCAATCAAAACAATCAAATAAACTGTTTATTACATTTTCATTCATGTTTTACCTTTGAATTTTCACATTCAGCCGTTATAATTTCCTACCAAAATAGTTCCAGTCAGAGCATGAATTTCAGGAGGCATGGTTTTGTTTGAAAATCAGTCGCCAGCTTGTTTTCACTTTAATGCAAAAATCATCCTGTGCTTGAAATACAGACACAACAATGTCACAAAAGTTGAACTGGATTATCAAGAAAATCATACTTTATATTTGTGTTGCAGGTCTTTCCTCAAAAACGCCAACTGGATGTGAAAATTGCAGTCTGATTTCCATGACTTTATCAAATTTTCCGCAAAACATCAACTATTGATATTGTTGTTACCAACAATGTCAGCAACGCTGCCTAGCAATTATGATGTCAAAATGTTCGAAATGAAATAATTCACCATTTTTCTTATTTCCCCACAAGAACAGAAGGATTCTAATCAACAACATATGATGCCCAACACACAAGAAGGGCCTTTATGCAATTTGCAGAAAAAGAAGGCCCAGATCAGCCTGTGCTTATGCTTATCAGGGCCGGCATTGTCCGCAAATTATATAAGGGTCCTTTTGTGCTTTGCACATCATATGTCTTCATGGAGAAATACAAAAAAAAATAACCCTCTTATCTGGAGCTATGGAAAAATCTACATGGTTTAAATTTTTTTGGGAAACTATGACAGAGTGAAATATGTCCCAATATTTAGAGTTATGATTGTAATACACTGCACATGATCTCAACCCTTCAAATAAATACTCACCAGCCTTTCCTTTTTCTATCAGAAAATATTGAAATTTCAAATGTAATACTTGGTACAGCTGCTACATTACAGAAATAGCATCTCAAGTATACAACTGGATATTGATGCCCAGTGCAAGAAAAGATCCTTTATCAGAGGAATTGTTAAGGATGAGTATTTGGTGATAATTCTGCGATATTTTTTCTTATTTCTCCATAAAAAACATATGTTGTGGGTACTCATTAGAAGTGACTTGCAGAGGTGCTTCTAATGAGTACCAACAACATATGTTTTTATGAAGAATTGGAGAAAATTATCCCATAATTATCACCTTAACAATTTCTCTGTCTTATGTCATATGGGAACAGCGGAAGTCTGAATCAACTTGCACAAGTTGCTGTCTAATAAGGACCTTCTCTGTTCACTATTATTTTCTTTACTTTAATCATATTCATTACAAAAACATGCCTGTTCAAATACATGTATATTGACAATTTCACCACCAAAAACTATAAGTTTTCAGATAAAAATTCTGATATTTTTTCATATTTCTGCTCAAAACATAGAAATAGGAAAAATATTGTCTACCCCCGTAAACACCAGTTTCACTATATAAAGTGGGGTTTAAGGGGGCCAAAGTTATATAGGTATGTTTTCGTGATGTATTGCAACTGTACAATGCAAGGTGTTGGACCACAAATTCTCACAACATAGTTATGGCCCTCCCCTTATAGTAATCAATGGTTCTATAAGTGGACAAAGAAAGCACTAATCAGACTGCACAAAAGCATAGGCTAATCTGAGTTTCTTTGCCCTAATTTGTACAGGTGTTTTTTCACACACTGCACATCACAAATATTAACCTTAACCACTCTCTGGGCAAATTCAGCAGACAACAAAATGACAATACGAGGGGAGTTCAATAAGTTTGTAGAACTCGGGGTTTAACTCACAGATCGGAAGATGGTTTCAACATTATTTTTCAATATAATCCCCCTTTACTTCAATGCATTTGGCCTATTTTTCTTTTATGCAGAAAATCTTTGAAATAAAAGTTGTCTATTTGGTACTCAAACCAAGCCTCTGTAGCAGCCTTGAGCTCATCATTGTCCCAAAATCTTGTTCCACGCAAGTGGGACTTCAAATTTTGAAACAGATAATAATCACTTGGGGCCAGGTCTGGACTCTATGGCGGGTGATTTAACTGCTCGAACTTGCACTCACGTTTGTGCAACTCTGGACTTGTGCACAGGGGCATTATCATGCAAAAGAAGGACACTAGCAGCTAGCTTTTCCCTTCATTTTTCTTTAATAGCAACCCTTAATTGTTTAATGACATTGGCATAGTATTCTCCTGTAATTGAAGTACCAGCAGGCTTGTAATCTATCAATATAATCCCTTTGGAGTCCCAAAACACCGTGGCCATTACCTTGCTGGCTGATGGTTGGGTACGAAATTTCTTAGGTGGGGTGAGCCAGGGTGCTTCCATTGCATGGACTCTTTTTTAGTATCTGGGTCCCAGTGGTGAAGCCAAGTTTCATCTCCTGTTACAAGAAGAGTGTGAAAGTCTTCTGGATTGGCATTGTACACTTCCAGAAGTTCTTGACTTGACTCCACCCTTTGCTGACGATCTTGCTTTTTCAGGTTTCTGGGTACCCACCTGGCAGATACTTTTGACATGCCTATATGTTCATGGATTATAGTGTAAACACTTCCATTAGAAATACCACATTCTGAAGCAAGTTCGGCAACTTTGATTCGGCGATTGTTTAGCACAAGTCTCTCAACACGGCCGATCATCTCCTGGCTGATGACATCAGCAGGACGACCTGGCCTTGGGTCTTCTAAGGAGTCTCGCCCATGTTTAAATTCTGCTGATCACTTTGCCACTGTGGAATACTTTGGGCTACTATCACCATACACATCAGCCATGTGCTGATGGATTTCTTTGGAATTTGCACCCTCCTTAGTGAGAAACTTTATGACTGCTCTGAACTCAATATTCTGACTTTCCATTTTTGCCTATGGGTATAGGTTTTCAAACAAAAAGTAAGAGCAAAAAATGTACTTGTTGACTGAACAGCTGTTATCATTCAACTGACAAAGGCTTACACTGCACAAAAATGAAAAAAGAAATCTTGAAATGTATAGAAAAATACTGAGTTCTACGAACTTATTGAACTACCCTCGTATTTTTCGAGAAAACAGGCTTTGACACTTCATGCGACTTTTCTCATTAGAAGTCTATTTTTCTGTGAAAAATATTTCTGAGTGATGTCTGCTAAAATTTTTGCATTAATCAGAAAAATATTTCAACTTTTGATATTATATACTATGGCGGAAAATAACCATTACAAATAGTGAAGAGAGAGAGGAGCCTGGACTCTTGTGCATGCCATTTAACTTGTTTGTTATTCACCAACATAATAACAGAATACCAGAAAGTTTCAAATTAGAAAAGTAAGGAGCTGAAGCACTGATCAAATTGCCCAACTGCAAAGGCTAGCTCAAGTCTTTGCGCTTGCATATAGCAGATATCGGAATCGTATTTCCCGCAGCAAATATCAATTAAGGCCTTATGTCCATAAGCAAACAATATCCTGTATATATACAGAGAAGATCTAGCGGTCCAGCACATGCATCAACACAGCCTGCTTAAGACAAAGCTCTGGAATGATAAGATGCTTTTTCATGTACATAGTAAGAATATTTTCTTACTTCTTCCAGAAAACATACATTGTGGGTACCGTAACTCCAACCAACAGTATTGATATTTTCTTATTTCATCAAGAAAACATACATTGTGGGTACTCAATAGAAGTGTCTCAGCACTAGGCACTTCCCACAATGTGTTTTTATGAACAAATAAGAAAACATCACGAAAACATGCCTATATGATTTTGACCCCTTTAAACCCCACTTTTATATAGTAAAACTGGGGTTTACAGGGGTATACATCATTTTTTCTTATTTCTGCTCAAATACATAGATTGAGGGTACTCATTAGAACTGCCTCTGCAAGGTGGGTCTAATGATTGGGTCTGAGGCAGTTCTAATGAGTACCCACAATCTATGTTTTGAGCAGAAATATGAAAAATATCAGAATTTATTATCTGAAACAATTCAGTTTTGGAGGTGAAATTTTCTATATATTTGAACGCGTTTTCATAACGAAAATTATCTGGACATCCCTCTTATCTGGAGCTATGTGGTACTCAGTAAAGTTGTCTCACCACATGTAATGAGTACCCACAATGCATTTTTAGGTTGCTATGGGTAAATATAAAGTTTTGCTGAGCTGTATCATGACAAAACTTGCCAAGATAATCCTTGTACCTTATAGATTCATGGGTGACTGGATACACCAACAAGGGAAATCTCAGAGATAGTGGTATTTGCCTCCCTTATCATGGATGACTACTCTTAAAGGAAATAATTTGCTCCCCTAGGAACAAATTCTTTCCTCTAAAAGTAGTCCCCATTTTTGAAAGGTTTCAAATACTAGGAAGGCAACTTCCGGTCTGCAAAATTTCTCTCCCTTTGCAAAATAGTTCTAGGCAAAACTTTTCATGTGTATCCACTCACCTTAAAAAGTGAGCTGCAAATGCCCTGACCATCTGGGCCCAGTTGTTCTAAGCTAATGATGTCGTTAGTTAACGATTCGTTAAAATTTACATCTAGTGATACGCAAATATGTTGAAATTTTTTGCTGAAAAAATGTGAGTAGCTTTTGCACTGCAAAAGCTACTCACATTTTTTCAGCAAAAAATATCAGAATATTATGTATTGAATCTGCTAAAACAGTTAACAAAATGATCCTTAATGAGCTTGTTAAGCTAACGACGCTTTGAACAACTGGGCCCTGCAGTTTAGTCAGGGCATTCACAGTTCACACATGCTCAAAGACTGGTTTTCTCATGATGCAGCAGATAGAAAAAAAAATATCCTACCTCTATTCTGTCATAAGTTTTGAATGTTTTCATGTGCTCTTGTCTGTTGAAAATTTGTTTGAACTTCCTGTTCACAGCTCCATACATTTCCATCTCATCAGCTGTGTTGTGAACACCATCTAGATTCTGAAAGAAAACAACAACCCATGTTGATTCTGATCTGAGTCCTTGTTTAGCACACATCAACACTTGTCGATCATTTTGTGACATTTCCTAGAGAAAGGGAGAAAATGGCTTGATGAGCTAGTAAAGAAGAGGTAAGAGAGAAATACATATAAAGGCAATTGGGTTGCAAGGGGAGTGGTGGTGAATGACAGTTCAAAAGCAAAAGAAATAATAACATGGCCCCTTCAGCTAGTACAGCAGACCCTTACCACAACACTACCACCAACATCTTAACCTTTAAAGTGTCATTCAAAATTGTAGCAGACAAAATTTGAAGATATTCTTTTATTTTTTTATTTTTCCAAAAAGCAAGACAATTATTGTGAATTTTCTGCCTGGAGAAATAAAATATGTACTTGCTCCTCACCTGGATGTTAAAAGCAGAAGATATACATGTATTCATGGAATTGTCCATACAGACATTGAGAAAATATAATATTCTCACAAAACTAACCCAGACACTGAGAAGATAACCAAAAAAAAATATTACCACTTGGCATGTTGGGTAAAATTTTGAGCACACAACATTTTGTTGTTGTGTTTTGTTGTTGTTGTTTTTTTTCTAATTTTTCAAAGAAAACAGACTTTGACATTCCATGCAAATTATCTCCTTGCTAAGGAAATGTCAAAGTCTTAAAAATATGAAAATATCAACAGTTTCTTGTCTACTGAATTTGTCCAGAGAGCGGCAAAAGTTTACAAAACTGACCCCATACACACTGAGAAGATAACAAAACAAAACAAAAAAAAATACATAAATAAATAATGTTTACCAAACTGTTCCATACATACTGAGAATGTAAAGGAAAATAAAATTTACTCACAAAGTTGACAGCATACACATTGAGAAGATAACTAAGTTGTGGCTTTAGTGACTGGAAGTCTATTACATTCAGAGGCAGACCAAGAGAATCTTCATCTGTTGCTATCCCACCACCTGGAAACAAATGTATAAATTTTACCATAATAATCCTAAGAATTGACAGATAGGCCTTTGCAAACAGTGTAGACCCAGAATCAGGCATCTGATCCAGGTCTACACTGTTTGACATACAGCAATATTTTAGAATCATCAACAGGTAGCAGAATGGACTAGTTTAGGACAAGTATGGTATACGTAGATAAGGTGTCCCAATACTTAGGGTAAATACGGTAAATTTTAATGCTCAATGTGCTGGGTAAAATTTTCAGCAAATGACATATTAAAATATTGTCTTATTTTTGCAGAAAATAGGCTTTGACATTTCATGCAAATTGTTTCCTTTGGAGACTATTTGCTGAATTAGCCCAGACGGTGGTAAAGGTTAAACTGGTGACTATAAATGACAGCTGACAAAATCTTAAAATAGTCTTTTTTTTCACAGAAAATAAGGCTTAACATTTCATCAGAGCTGTCAATCTGAATAAAACATCAAGCCTTATTTTCTGTGAAAAATAAGAAAGATATCGGTCATTTGTCATCTGCTTCTTTCGCCATAAAAGTACTAAAAATAAAGCTTTAACATGCCATTTCTTACTCATTCTCTGAAAAAAATGACTTAGGCTTTCATTCAAATTGCCTTATAAAGAACAGTCTGAAAAAAAAATGTGACATCCTTTCTTCAAATAAAATTTCTTATCCTATTTACCCTAAGTATTGAGACAAATAGACCAGAACAGACAGTACAGACCCAGAACAGACATGGCAGAATGCTGCATGTGATCAAGGTATACACTGTCTGTCACTCACCCAGCAGATTTTAGACACATCAACAGATAGCAGAACTGAAGTACAGAACTAACAGATTTCTGATTATTTACAGTATATGAGCCCACCGAAAAGAAAGAGCACTCAAAGTTTAAAGCAGTTACTTCCCTTTTCAAAGGAAGACCTTTGTAGCATAGATGAAATAGTTTCTCTAACATATTAATCTCATCTCAAAGTGGCATCTCTTAAAGCAAAGAATGTGCTCCTTTCCTTTAAGACTAGGCCCCTTTAAGGATGAAGAAAACTACTTTCAGAAAGAGAGATCTTTCTTGACTGTGTATCTACTTACCATAACGTATTGTATTTACCCTAAGTATTTGGACAGACAGGCAAAGGTCTGAGCAAACAGTGTAAAACTGGACTAGATACTGCACATGAAAACATCAGATCTGATCAGGCGCTACAATGTTTTTAGACCCATCAGGTAGTAAAATGGAGTTGTTCTTATTTTCGGAAAAGTTTGGTAAGGAGTTAAAGTGTCAGAATATTTAAGGTAAATATAGTAATCACTGATATAAGAGCCACCTCAAGACAAAACAAACAAAATGGCATGTGCATCCAGTAAAGAATCAGATCAGCCTGGGTATCTGCACAGTCTGATCAGTCTTCACTGTCCGCATAGAGAAAGCTTGGTTCCTTAGCTACCCATTGAGCACACAGAAAAGGCTGATCAGACTGGGCGGACATATGCTATTTTGCTGGTATTGTCATGAGGTGGCTCATATCTGGATATTCCTCCTATCTAGAGCACTGTCTTACCTGCAGCAGCAGCAGCATATGCCAGAGCTGATGAAGGCATAGGGGTGGTTGAGAGCAGGGTTGGGTTGATGGCAGGAGGCTGTGGCAGTGGAGACTGGGTCCTGGGAGAGGTAGCTGAGCTGGGCCTGGAGGCCCCTGACTTGGGTCTCTGGAACAGCCCTGAGGCATCATCAGTGTTGTACCATGAAGCCATCTTGGCAATGCTAGAAGTCTCTTCCTGGAAAAGTAAAAATAATGTATGCATATAGCTCAAGCTAACGCATTTTTTTATTTACAACATCCTTTTTTCATTGACAAATAAGCAAAATTATCATCTGATACCCCCTTTTATCTACTACAGCTATGTGTGCAGTAAGGCCATTTAATTGGCAAACTAAGTTTCATTGTTTTAAAGTAGGTACTCATTAGAAGCACCTTGACAAGGCACTTCTAATGAGTACCAACATATGTTTTCATGGAGAAATAAGAAAAATATTTACCTAATACCCACTCTTATCCTGACCTATGATAAGGCATATTTTTCAACCTAAAAGCATTGCTATTTTTTTTATTTCTCCACAAAAATATACCTTGTGAGTAGTCGTTAGAAGTAACTTGCTAATGTGCTCCTAATGAGTTCCCACAAAGTAGGTTTTTGATAGAGGAAAAGAAAAATATTTATCTGAACACCCATCTTATAAGGCACTAGGAATGCTTAGACTTCATAAAACTCACACTGGAAACCTAAAATGAACCACTCCAGAAGAGAAAGGATTTATGGAACATATGTGAGTAGCTAATGCCTAGATCAGCTATGGATCCAGCATTTTTACTTTTCACCAATGTTGACAGATTTCAATGTGGAGTGCAAAAGCTAGAATTAGACTGGGAAGACCTGAAACTTATCCATTCTTCTAAGAGCATCAGTTTGATCATGATCGTGTGCACACAGTTTGCTAAGGTGAACCACCTCAAGAGAAATCCAACAAAATGGATGTGCGACCAGCGAAGACTCAGATCAGCCCGGGCATCTGCCCAGTCTGATCAGAGTCTTCACTGGGCTCTCAAGGAATAGCTAGGGACCCAAGCTTTCTTCATGCAGACAGCAAAGACTGATAAGCCTGGGCATCTGCTGGGTGCACATGCCCTTTTGTTGGTTTTGTCATGAGGTGGCTGAGGTATTGTTGCACAAGTTGCAGAGACAACATTTCATAAACTGGAATGACAAATGACTAAGTAATCTAACTTAAACTCTAGATTAAAATATTAACAGATGATATACTGAAATATTTTTTCACATTTTTACTAAAAATTAGGCTAGGTATTCTGTGTACATTGTCTTCTAATGAGATTATCTACTGCGAAATCAAGCCCAAAGTTCTGCATAAAAACTAAGACTAGAGAAGTGTTTTTGTAAAACACTATGCCCCCAACTATATTCTTGTCCATACAAAATGCCAAACTTGTTAAGGGGCATAACTCTCATAATTAATCTGATTTTTTTTTTTTTTTCA
The DNA here is from genome assembly GCA_964016985.1 of Anodontia alba. NCBI lineage: Eukaryota > Metazoa > Mollusca > Bivalvia > Lucinida > Lucinidae > Anodontia > Anodontia alba. The sequence continues at coordinate 101,136,924 of OZ024828.1, forward strand.
AAAGTTAATCAGGTGACCTACTCCTCAGCTCCAAAAAGTTCACCATATATCAAAGCCCAAGTAAGATGTGGCAAAGAGAATAATGAACAAGGAGATGAACAAAGAAAAATCAGTTTGCCCCCTCAGCTTTTTTAAAAGATGGGGAAACATCACTCACTGGTTGAATTTACCTTCTGCATGCAGAATAAAAACATTGAACAAAGCACAGCTACAGAAGGCAACAAGTGAATATACACCAGGCAATTTGCATCCTGGGAACATCTGCTTCATGCAATGTGATTGATGAAGGCTTTATATTATTATATTTGGTGGAAACATTCTGAAGCCATAACTATTTACCATACTTGTCTTAAAAGTTCAATGTCCATTTGTGATGTGTCTAAAAAGTGATTGTTGCATGACAAACCGGTGGCATCTTATCTGTGCCTTCCATAATAACCCTAATTATTCTGATAACAGGCCTTTGCAAACAGTGTATATCCAGATCAGATGCCACAGAATGGGGCATCTGATCAGGGTCTACACTGTTCACCACACATACAGCAATATTTTAGAAACCTCAACGGATAGTAGAATGTAGTATTTCAAATTTTAGGACAAGTATGGTTTGCAGATAAGGTGTCTGAATACTAAAGGTAAATATGGTACATTGTTTGCTCAAGCCAAGTGTATTGTTTATTCTCAATATTTGAACACCTGAACTCTTTACCATACTTATCCTAGAGTCTAAACAAGCCATTGCACTACTTGACAATGTGTCTCAAATTGATTGGCAAACAGTGTAGACCCTGCTCAAACTGCTCCCTAGGAGAGTCTAACTGATCAATCAGGTCCATCTGTCTAGGGTAAATAACAGTCTGTGTATCTAAACAATTTGGTCCAAGTCTTTGCTGTTCTGTATTTTAACTGCAAACTATAAATATGGTGGTATGTGGGCCTTCAACACGTTCACATGGCATGAGGCTTAGCAAAATCAAGTGCAAACACAAGCCCCACTCACAATACTATGTATACTGGAAGTTCATATGATGTGCAGTGCAATAAAATGACCCTTATACTATATGCCAAATGTTTATGCCCAGATCAGCAAGTACATCTGTGTAGGACCTTCTCTGTTTGTCGATCCATTTACAATAAATGTCCTAAAATTTCGAACAGTTTATTCCATACGTTTTTTGCCTAAATTTTGCTTTTTATGCTTTTTAGTTTCTTAAAATACTTAGTGGAATGGCATACAGTGTAGACCCTGATCAAGGAGCAGTCTGATCTGGGTCTGCACTGTTTGCATATGTCATTTTTTCAGACATTTTGGTGTTCCAAATTTTAGGACAGTTACCTTATTCTGTTTGCGGGCAATAAATGTCTTAATCACACTGCACAAATAGCATACTGCCAGATTTTTATGGGTAATTTGCCTACATATGCATTATCTTTCTTACTTGTCCATCAAACATGTGAGTCAATCCTGAAGAGTGTCCAAAAGAACAAAATAAGCTTTAAGCTTCCATTCTAATCCTGGTTGTGTTATGACATTGTATGTTTTGTACATGTACTAAATTGGAAATAAAATATGTTTAAACTAAGAGTGTCCAAAATGTGGTCAGAGGAAAAATAAGAACTATCAACATTTTGATCTTGAAAAGGATGGTTTACTTAGGCCTCCATCAAGTTTTAGGGAATGGATACATTGTCACCAAAAATAACTCTGACAAGGATATATTTACTTTGCTTCTCAATGTGGGTACTTTTCAGGGAAAATTTAATAGTAGCCCCCATTTTTGAAAGGCTTTAAATAATATGAAAGCAAATACATCTGCAAATACAGTAAGATTCTGCTATTATGATCACCAAAAATTCAGCCCATTCCTCTATGAAGAACCATAGTATTCAGGCTTTAGTTATTTCTTTCTTTTTTTTCTACACCCAATGTCCCTTTAATTAGAGACCCCCTTTGGGACTGTCCAAAAGTGGTCTTAAAGACCACTTTTGGACAGTGCCAAAGGTGGTCTTAATAGTGGATTTTTACTGAATTTTCTCCCTTTGAAAAATGGTGCATTTTTTTTTCTGGTATATCCATTCACCTTTTGCAGGTGTATCCCTTCACTTTCATAAAATACTTTTACACAACTCCTTCAATCAAACAAACCCAATTATGCTAATGACATAGCAAAGCTATTCGCTATGGACAGGATAAAAGCATAGACATAATAAAATGCAGATATATGAAAACACTTTTATTTTTTTAACAACACTTGAATGTGAGCTAAAGTTAATTCAGAGTGTTGTTTTTGAAGAACTTTCAAATATCAACTTAAGTTAAGTCTGCTGTTTGCAAAATGTGAGCCTGAACTGCTCATCTGAGAATTAGTAACCTTTACCACTCTATGGGCAAATTCAGCAGATAACAAATCAATGATATTTTTCTCAGAAAACAGGCACTGACATTTCATGCATATTAATTTCCATGAAATGCCAAAGCTAATTTTTTGGGAAAAAAATTAAAATGTTGTCTGCAGCTGTTTTTATCCAGCATGCTAAACATTAACCGAGACTAAAGCTTACAGAAAATGGAGACAACTAAAGAAGAAAGAGATGCCTTTGTCTCTCCGAGTTTTCCAACTATAGTCCATGTACAAGTCATAATTTACAAAAACATAGTGTTGCATATATATTTAAAAAAGATATAACTGCTTTCTCTATTTGTTTTTGTATTGTAATATATATGAACTTTTTAGAAGGAAAAGAAGAACGTCTATATATTCATATAATATTATGTCATCAGCATTAGGCATATGTGACATTATTTGAAAATCACAATATGGCATCCATCAAGACTACAATAATCTAAAAAATGTAGTGGCGATTTTCAGATCATTGCCAGTGAAGTGTGAAGAAATAAAGGTACTGTATTTACCGTATGTATTCTGACAGAAAGGCCTGAGTAAACCCTGTACACCCAGATGAGAAGCCACAGAATGCGGCATCTCATCAGGGTCTACACTGTTTGCCACTCAGCCAGCAATTTTTAGACAAAACATCTGGGCCCAGTTGTTCAAAGCTAACGACGTCGTTAGTTAACGATTCGTTAAAATTTAAATCGAGTGATACGCGAATATGCTGAAATTTTTTGCTGAAAAAATGTGAGTAGCTTTTGCATTGCAAAAGCTACTCACATTTTTTCAGCAAAAAATATCAGAATATTGTATACTGAATCCGCTAAAACAGTTAACGAAATGACCCTTAACGAGCTCGTTAAGCTAACGACGCTTTGAACAACTGGGCTCTGGTAGTAAATTGTAGTTGTTCAAAGTTTAGAACAAGTATGGTAAGGAGCTGAGGTGTCCGAATACTTAGGATAAATACGGTATATTCAAAATGTAGTTTCTTTTTCTTTTGTCTATATAAGTGGTTCAATTCTTATTGAGAATTGCCAAGCTTTAAAGGCAAAAGAACCTGAAATACATGTCCCCAAAAATAATGAAATAGACTTTAAGTGAGTGTATGTGATTAATGTGCCTCTTGGCATTATAACCATTTGATGCACGGCACACAAAAAGGCCCTTATTCCATTTGCGGACAAGGTAAGTCCAGATCAGCATGTGAATCTGTTCAGTCTAATCTGGGCATTTTCTGTTGTCAACATATACTACAGTATCCACTGATTCTGTTAGTGGACAATGATGGCCCAGATTAGCCTGTGCTTATGCACAGGCTGATCAGGGTCTGCATTGTCCACAAATCGTATAAAGGCCCTTTTTGTGTGCTGCACATCATTTGTGTGTGTGGTGTCCTCATGATGAAATCACATTACAATATACTATCCATACATCTTATCTGCAATAGTGCATCATTCAATGTTACTGGATGTTCTTGTGCAATGAAACAAATATGCCAGTTTTTACAAAAAATCCATTCAGCCATTTCCAATCTGTGCAGTCTGGTCTGGGCTTTCTTTTTCATCTATATATATTTTACAGTATCCACTGATTCTGTACATGGACATCACAGGCCCTGGTCAGACTGTGGGAACATAAATATCATTTCGAAAATATGCCTATTCAAATACAATTATATAGAAAATTTCACCTCCAAAAACTGAAAAGTTTCAGATAAAAAACATATATATGCTCAAAACATAGATTGTGGGTACTCTTTAGAACTGCCTTACCCAGGCAGTTCTAACAAGTACCCACAACCTATGTTTTGAGCAGAAATAAGAAAACTAATGCATACCCCTGTAAAATCCAGTTTTACTATATAAAATTGGGGTTTAAGGGGGTCAATATTATATAGGCATGTTTTCATAATAGGTGCCTGGAAGCATGAGGTCTATTCCCACAAATTCACAAGAATCAGCAGTGATTTCACAAATAACATCTGTTTTACTATTATCCTTTCAAATTTGATCATTGTGCTGTGCAGTACATTACCTTCTTTTTCTTGGGATGAACACCTAACTTAAAACTTCTAGGTGACTCTTGCTTTAAACAGAAGCAAACATTTAAACTGAACCATAAAAAATAGCAATAAATAAATAAATAAACTAGAAATGTGTCAGTATGACACAGATGCCCCTGCCCAGGGCCATCCTCAACCACAAGCAGGTATCTTGCAAAAAATGAAGTTAAAAAAAGGGACAAATCAATCTTTTTTAAAAAAAAATATCGGTAGGAAAACATCTTTTGAAGGTGAAAAAGGGCCATAACTCACATAATAATGGGTTGATTTTACCCTACTTGGAACCTGACCTCTATTTTATGATTATATACCTGTGTGTTAAATTTTAATTCAATACACTAATGTTTTCAAAAGATATCAATCTGAAACTATTTTCCAACGTCAAAAAAGGGCTGTAACTCCAAATATAATTGGTGGATTTTACCCTAAATCAAAATTGACCTATATTTTATAATTATATGCTAGTGTATAAAATATGAATCCAATTCACTAATCTTTTCAAAAGTTATGGAACGGAAACCTTTTTCAAAGTTGAAAAAGGGCCATAACTCCAAATATAATTAGTGGATTTTACCCTAAATCCAAATTGACATACATTTTATGATTATATACCTGTGTATAAAATTTGAATCCAATACACTAATCTTTTCAGAAGATATCGAATGGAAACCATTTTTCAACTATTTTTCAATACTGATAAAGAGCCGTAACTCCAAAATAATTGGTGCATTTTACCCTAACTCAAACTTGACCTATATTTTATAATTATATGCTTGTGTATATAATATGAATCCAATTCACTAATCTTTTCAAATGTGATGGACCGGAAACCATTTTTCAAAGTTGAAAAAGGGCCATAACTCCAAAAATAATTGGTGGATTTTACCCTAAATCCAACTTGACACACATTTTATGATTATATACCTGTGTATAAAATTTGAATCCAATACACTAATATTTTCAAAAGCTATCCAATGGAAACCATTTTTCAACTATTTTACAACATTGATAAAGGGCCGTAACTTCAAAAATAATTGGTGGATGTTACCCTAAATCAAACTTGACCTATATTTTATAATTATATGCTTGTGTATAAAATATGAATCCAATTCACTAATCTTTTCAAATGTTATGGAATGGAAACCATTTTTCAAAGGTGAAAAAGGGCCATAACTCCAAAAATAATTGGTGGATTTTACCCTAAATCGTACTTGACCTACACTTTATGATTATATACCTGTGTATAAAATTTGAATACAATACACTAATCTTTTCAAAAGCTATCGAAAATGAAAACCATTTTTCAACATTGATAAAGGGCCGTAACTCCAAAAATAATTGGTGGATTTTACCCTAAATCGATCTTGACCTATATTTTATAATTATATGCTTGTGTATAAAATATGAATCCAATACACTAATCTTTTCAGAAGTTATGGAACGGAAACCATTTTTCAAAGTTGAAAAAGGGCCATAACTCCCAAAATAATAAACGGATTTTTCTCTTAATCGAACTTGACCTACATTTTATGATTATATACCTGTGTACAATCCAATACACCAATCCTTTCAAAAGATATCGCACGGAAACCATTTTTCAAAGTTGAAAATTTTTCAAAGTTGAAAATTTTTCAAAGTTGAAAAGGGCCGTAACTCCCAAAATAATTGGTGGATTTTACCGTAAATCGAACTTGGCCTACATTTTATGATTATATACCTGTGTATAAAATTTCAATCCAATAAACCAATCCTTTCAAAAGATATCGCATGGAAACCAAAAGTGTTATGTGCGGGACGGACGGGACGGGATGGACGGGACGGATGGACGTACGTACGGACAGTGGTGATACTATATGCCTCCCCACTGAAAATGGCGGGAGCATAATAAAAATTATGGGATCAGGTAGGGTCTTAAAAAGCAGCATGTTCATGTGAATATCTTTCTTATTTCTTCATGAAGCTAAGATTAGTTGGCATGTTGTTTTGTTTTGTTTTTTTCTTCTTTTTTGTTTGGCTTATGGAACAAAATGGAAAAATTGGATCTTCCAGTTGTCCCATAACCTACTTGATTGAGACATAGCAAGCAAAAATATGTCTTTGGAAATGCAAAATGCACTAATTCAGATCATTTTCATCAGGGCCTTTCCAGTCTAATAGTATTCACTATTCAGACAGACAGGCCAGCACAGACAGTGTAGGCCCAGATCACATGCCACATGCTGCAGCATCTGATCTGGATGTGCACTGTTTGCCACTTATCTAGCAGTTTTTAGAAACATCTACAGGTAGTAATACAGACCTATTCAGATTTCTGGACAAGGATGATGGTATGCATATGCTTTTTTTCAATCCAAAAGTATTGATATTTTTCTTATTTCTTCATGAAAATATATGTTGTGGGTACTCATTAGAAGCGCCTCGGCGAGGCGCTTCTAACGAGTACCCACAACATATGTTTTTGTGGAGAAATAAGAAAAATATTTACCTAATATCCATTCTTATCTAGACCTGTGGTAAGGATTTAAGGTGTCCAAATATTTAGGGTAAATATGGTATGCCCCAAAGACACCTTGCTACATGGCTCAATTCAAATGTTTCTATGGAGAAATAAGATATAAAATATCAAACTTATAACACGTATTTCCAAAAATAAAACATGAGGCATTTTACAATAATCATGCAGTAATGTGCAGCACTAATTACCATTTAATCTGAATACCACACAAATTCTGAAATTGAACAAGAATCAAACAAAAAAATTCTTATTTTGACGGAATTGTATCCATCCCTGATAAATCATTAACATAACATAAAATTAGAATTTTGTGGATATGATGCTGAGAGTAGTATTGAGGGTCTTCCTGCGTTTTCATGCTGGTAAAGTTTTTCAGCTGTTTATAACACTTTCATTAAAATGAAAACCAAACATAGTATATGCATACAACTCCACATACACATATATTTTCTATTTCTACCATATTTATCCTAAATACTCAGACACATTGGTTACCATACTTGCCCTAAGATTTGAACAATGGATGAGTGGTGTCTGATCTGGATATACAGTTTGCTAAGGCATGTCTTACTTTTTATTAGCTACTTAATTCAAACAAATATAATGTTACAAACCTCCAGAAAAGGCCTTTTTTTTTCCAACAAAAATATACTGATATTTTTCTTCTTTCTCCACAAAAACATGTGGACACACATTAGAAAAGCCTCACTGAGGCACTTCTAATGAGTACCCACAACATACGTTTTGCGGAGAAATAGGGAAGATATTTATCTAGAAACTCTTACCATATGTATTTGGACAGATAGGCCTAAGCAGTATACACAAGATGAGATGCTGCAGAACATGGCATCTCATCAGGGTCTCCACTGTTTGCCATTTGTCCAGCAATTTTTAGACACAAGATGGGGTAGTAAATTGTACTTGTTCAAATTTTAGAACAAGTATGGTAAGGAGTTGAGGTGTCCGAATATTTAGGTAGATACTGTACCCGGAGATACGAGTATGGCGTTAATAATGTTATACAATATTGTCTGTGCCTAGCACAGGGCTTTACTTTATGTTACTGTTACATAGTTCTACATGAGAAGGGTATCCAAATTAATATTATTCTTATATTTTCAAGAAAACCTATGTTTTGTGTAGTCACTGGAATGAGCTCAGTGAGCAGATTCCAATGAATGCTGATAAGATATGTTTTCATGACAAAATAAGAAAAATATCAATACTTTCTGGTTGAAAGAAATGCAACTTATCTAGAGCTTTGTAATATTACGATTCATGCAAAGCAAAATGTATGCTTAACAAATGTGTGGAATGAGAAGGCTAAGTTTATCGTCTACTGGCAAAATGTAAAACCTCAGATCAGACTTGGTCTGGGCCCAGTTGTTCAAAGTGTCGTTAGCTTAATGAGCTCGTTAAGGTCATTTCGTTAACTGTTTTAGCGGATTCAATATACAAAAATCTGATATTTTTTGCTGAAAAAATGTGAGTAGCTTTTGCACTGCAAAAGCTACTCATATTTTTTCAGCAAAATATTTCAGCATATTTGCGTATCACACGATGTAAATTTTAACGAATCGTTAATTAACGATGTCGTTAGCTTTGAACAACTGGGCCCTGGCCTTTAATGTTGACATATTCAGTAGTGTTTCAGTTGATCTGAGGTGAGGTTTAACATTCCAGCCATCAATGTTTCAGTCATATTGACATTCTGCCTTCAAATTTGCAGGGCTTATCCAACCTGAGAGGATTAATGAACTTAAGACTTGCTTTAAGTTACTAACAGCTCTGCCACAGAGGGACTGGGCAGCCTATCTATTTCTCTGGCTCAGATGGGTTTGATGTGGTTCTTATAGTTTTCACCTCAATCCCACATAATCAACCTAATTACAAAGGTTCTAATGCATACCTGCTCTGTCCCTTCTTTCACTGGTGGGGCTATTTCTGTTTTATGAGACACATGAATCCATTGTAACAGCTAGAAAAGAAAAAAAATGTTTATAATACAGATAACAAAATTCAATATAAGAAAAACCACAGAAAATCTGTGAGACCTCATATACAAAAATTCACAATCCAGCCCAGCAGGGTTTATTATGCCCTTTATTATTCAATATATTAGAGGAAGAATATTTGATGATAATGCTGGGATACTTTTCTCCAAATCTCTAAAATACATATGTTATAGGTATTTATTATAAAAATCATTTTACTGATGTGATTCTAGCGAGTACCCACAACATCTGTTTGTAAGGAGAAATAAGAAAATTATTCCTGAAAAATAACCAAATACTCCTCCTCATTACGAAAACATGCCTATTCAAATATATAGAAAATTTTATCTCCAAAAACTGAAAACTTTCAGATAAAAAACTCAGATATTTTTTCATATTTCTGCACAAAACATAGATTGTGGGTACTCATTGGAACTGTCTCGCCGAGGTGGTTCTAACGAGTACCCACAATCTATGTTTTGAGCAGAAATAAGAAAAATAATGTGTACCCCTGTAAACCCCAGTTTTACTATATAAAAGTGGGGTTTAAGGGGTCAAAATTATATAGGTATGTTTTCGTGATGTTAAGAAGTCCTCTGCTGCATATACAGTCTAGAAAGCTGCTGTATTCAGTTTTCCTTACTGTACCATAATTATCATAAGTATTGGGGAAACCATAGCTCTTAATAAGATGCTTTTTTGTCAATCCATAAGATTGCTTTTTTTTATTATTTATATAACATATGTTGTGGGTATTCATTAAAAGTGCCTCAGCGAATGTTTTTTGCCTCGTCAAACATTTGGAGAATGTTTTTTGTCAAAACTCGTGGACACTGTCCCGGCAGCCCAGAATGAGAGTAAAAACATTCTTCTAATGTTCTCAGAATCAAACCAGATCTCAGAACTGTGCTTATATCACCACAAAGAGCTTGATTTTCTGCATACTTTGCACTGTATTTAAACAAATTCCATTATCTATAAATATAGATATTCTAAAAAGCCCTACCTTACGCAGAGCTAAAAATAGAAACAAACTCCTTGTACCTAGTCATCTGATTACATGGATTCCCAATACTGTTATAGTATCAAAGATAAAAACTGAAATTTAAGGGGAATTCAGTGGAGACAACTCTTCCACAGTTGTGTTTTCTCCCTTCTGAGAAGGGTTTACCATAACAGGAAAGCAAATTCTTTCCTTTTAGAGTAGACCCCTTGCCAGTAGGGGCCTGGTGTGCAGCAAAACAACAGGAAGTCACAAATATTGTCTCCCTTGAAAAAATGGTGGAAAATCTAACAATTGTATCCAGTCCACTTGACCCTTGTCCTGCTGAATAAATTAAGATGCCACGCCCTTTTCAAATTTTCAGCCAATCAGATTACTTCATTGAGATTGTTGATATATTTGTTTGTGTTGAGGTTTTACGGCCCAGTCAACCCAATGGGGTCATGTCGAGCGCTGTCAGTTTACCTAACCACACGTTTACTGGGCAGGCTTAGTCCTCCAAGCGGTTAACCAGTATTGTGCACATTCTTTCGCCAGAAACTGACAAATGCCCTTCTTGAATCAGCAGAAGGGAGAGAATGACCGTAGAAAATATTTCATGATCAATCTCCACGAAAGAATGTTGCCAACCTCGGCGGGGGTCGAACCCGCGACCTCCTGGTCTCCAGTCGGACGCCCATCCAACTGCGCCACCGAGGCCGGCGAGATTGTTGATATAAATTTGCATAATGAATGACAGTGTAGATCCAGATCAGTTGGCTTCTGAAGAAGCTGACTGATCTGAATCTACACTGTTTGCAAAGACAATGCATATCTGTGTTCAGCAGGACCAGGGTTAAATTAAAATTTAACTTTTAATATGAAATGTCACTGCAATTTAGAGCTGGACTTTACTCTGACTTACCGCTAGGTACTGGTTGAATTTTTTCACTGAGTGGAAATGACAGACCAACCATCTGAGGTATATCATGAGATCATCTATCGTTATAGCACTGATAGCTATATCTGTCTTTGCCAGGAAAGCTTCTCGCACCACTGACAACCTCTGAGCTCGCTGCACACAGTCATTGTACTCCGCTAGTATGTGGCTGCAAGAAACATTGATTTATAATTATCTGAGGGATGAGAAAGTGCTGCATTGCTGTAGGGTTAGCCCTTGCCAGCTGATGGAGGAATCATTATTTGAATACTACTCTTGATGGAATTCTTCTCACTGAAAGTACTTAATTCCATGGAGCCTTTATCATGTATTCAGCTTATAACTATTCAAAAATGACTGAAATATTGTTGATAGGAAATTGCAATACAAACATAGGTCTAGATAAGAGTGGGTATCAGGTAAATAGTTTTCTTATTCCTCAATGAAAACATATGTTGTGGGTACTCATTAGAAGCGCCTCACTGAGGCGCTTCTAATGAGCACCCACAACATATATTTTCGCTGAGAAATAAGAAAACTATAGATACTCTTTGGTTTAAAAAAAGGGCCTTATCAAGAGCTATGAATACAAAACATCAAACCTGAAGCCTGCTTTGCACAACAAACTTTTTTTCATGTTCAACTCTGCTAAGCATGAAATTTGGGACTGTACAGTGTTGGCTGAATAGTAAACAGTACAAATCCTGATCAAGCTGCTCCCTCTGATCTGGGTCTGTACTGTTAACCTCTTTGCATTCTGGGTAATTTTGCATGCTTTTTTCATCATCTGTGGATGTTTTTAAAATTAACTTTTTTTCAAAAAAAAAAACTAGAGCTGTTAGAGGTTCTGACTATAGCCCCGCTGCAGCTCTATCAGAGGAGAAATACATACCGGTATAGTGCTGAAATATTTTGAATTCATCCTTACCAGGTAATACCACTGTAGGACATGGTAATATGGCATCATAAAACCTATCAAGGGATTTTAATCCATGAGTTATGGGCCCTTGGCCCTGATTTCTGAATACATGATACATCAACCCATTGTCCGTGCATATACCACTTTTTCAAAGACCCCAAGTGTGGTATAAGTTCCATCTAAGTAGGACCACAAACAAAAGTTATTGAGCAAAATGCATATTAATTTTTGATAACATACCAAGGGATATAACTCCAAAAGTTATGAATCCTTGGCCCCTATTCCGGTATACACGATACATCCAGTCATTGTCCATGTTGATACGAGCTTTCAGCTTTCTAGTTTTCATAGTTCCTGAGAAATCTGTTATGAAAATTTTCAAGAATGGGAAAATTTGAAAACCTATGACGGGACATAACTCCAAGAGTAATGGGCCCTTGGCCACCATTCTGCCACTACATCTTCCTTACCTTAGAGAGTGTATGGTATAAGTTTCAATGAAGTAGGACCAAAAACATAACTCATTGAAAACCAACCAAGGGACATAACTCCACTATTCTGGTCACTATTTTGGTATACACGATACATCCAGTCATTGTCCATGTTTATACAAACTTTCAGCTTTCTAGCTTTCATAGTTCCTGAGAAATCTGTTACAAAACTTTTCAAGAATGGCAAAATTTGAAAACCTATGAAGGGACATAACTCTTAAGAGTTATGGGCCCTTGGCCACCATTCTGCCTCTACACCTCCCTTAACTTAAAGGCCAAGTTTGGTATAAGTTTCATTGAAGCAGGATCACAAACGTAAAAGTTACTGAGCAAAATGCATTTTAATTTTTTGAAAATCTACCAAGGGACATTCCAAGAGTTATGGACCCTTGGCCCCTATTCCAGTATACATGATACATCCAGTCATTGTCCATGTTTATACGAGCTTTTAGAAATCTGTTACGAAAATTTTCAAGAATGGCAAAATTTGAAAACCTATCAAGGGACAGACTTCCAACAGTTATGGGCCCTTGGCCACCATTCTGCCATTACATCTTCCTTACTTCAGAGACCAAATGTGGTATGAGTTTCATTGAAGTAGGACCACAAACATAAAAGTTATTAAGCAAAATGCATTTTAAATTTTGAAAACCTCCCAAAGGACATAACTCCAAGAGTTATGGGCCCTTGGCCACTATTCTGTGATTACACTTTAAATACATTAGAGACCAAGTGTAGTATAAGTTTCATTGAAAAAGTAGGACCACAAACATAAAAGTTATTAAGCAAAATGCATTTTAATTTTGCAATCACGGAATCACAGACTGACAGCTTGACGGAATCATGGAAGGACACGGCAAATCCAGTATAGCCCCACTTTTTCAAAGCAGAGCTATAAAAATCTTTCAGGAATACCATCAGAGTGTCAAACAGTTTGGATCCAGATAAGGCCCGACATTTTATCGGCCTGATCTGGGTCCACACTGTTTGTAAAGGTTATCAGCAGACAACAAAAGTCACCACTAGCGGGAAAAGAGTATCTTAGGCACGTTTGTTTGAATATCTAGGATAAGTAAATAAGACACATTGTACACACAAAAAGCAAAGAACCTAACCAAACTGCATGGACATGAGAAAATATTGACTTTTCTGTTGTGGAACATGATTACAAATAACACTAGATATTAAGGCATGTTTTTTCATCCTAAAAGTATTGATAGTTTTCTTATTTAAAGGGAATTTTTGTTACTTTTGCATCAAAATTATCTTATGAATATTTACTGTAATAGCCTCAGTGAGACAAAGAATAGAATCAACAAGACAATTCCAATGAGTACCTACAAGACAGATTCCAAGACAGGATCCAAGATACGTTTCAGTGCAAAAATAATAAAAATTATACTTAAATATCACTTTATCTAGACTGTGATATATCAAGGATTCTAACACCTCTGCTTGTGTTGTTCCTTATTTGTCTCTACATTTTAATCCGTGCTTTATCTAAGGTATTTGAGGATAGGAATTTTGTCGCATGCTATCAAAAGGAAACCAATCATATTACTGTTGCGAGAGTTGCGCCCTAGATATTATGAAAGCTAGCATAAAATATTGGCCAAAACATTCATATAAGTAATTATAAATGATCTATGAACATTGCAGTTCTTTGACTTTTTTTACCTATGACTTCCTCTGCAGGTTATACTATTCAAACACATTGGTTTTACTTCTTGTTTCCATCTTGTATTGTTGACATGTTCGAAAACGAAAGTAAGCCAGTTACATTCTTATTTTGCTGTTTTATATATTTGTCCTCCTTAGGTCCATCGCGGCACTCCAATTCCATGCATTTCACAATTCTTTCATGACCAGAGGATACAAGTTTTTATATTTTACATCATTTTTATATTTTACATCATCACATGGGTAGTCTGCCATCTTGAATATTCGTCATCGAACCTTGTAACTATGTAACCATGTAACTTAATGCTTAAGAGGAATAGTCAACTACAAATGGGGAAGTCGAGTAATAATAATTATAAAAAACAACAAAAAAACTCATTTATGCAAAACATATAATGAGGGTGTTAGAAAAGAAATAAATTATTCCGAACCATGTTCAAATGCCCAAGATAAAGCACAATTGAGTTTGGGTTGTACCCATTTGAGCACTCCCTCACTGCGCTCGCTCATGCTCAAATGGATACAACCCAAACTCAACTGTGCTTTATGTTGGGCATTTGAGCACAGTTCGGAATAATTTATTTCTCAAACAGCTAATTATCTAATACACAAATACACAGGCTGATCTGGGCCTTCTACCTGAAGACACGTTTTCTCATGTCATGAATCAAATACCTGAGTCTTTTCTGATAGAGTGGGTAGAGTGCTTCAATAGCTGCTGTGTTTTCACAGAACCTCTTCCATCTGAGCATGTGTAAATATCTGCACTGGATCAGGTGACGGATTCTGTCCGTGAAATGCTACAAATTAAAAAATAGATCAGGTAAGCAGAGAATTTTCATAAATGAGCCAGCACATGAGAAAAGGTACTTATCACATAGGCGACTAGCAAAGGCTCAGGTGAGACTGCGTATAAGCGCAGTTTCATCGGAGCCTTTTGTTGTTCACAGATATGTAGTAGAGATCTTGAGGAAGCTTCAGGCAAAAAATCATCCGTAGCCCAAAAAGAGGGCTGCTCAGGCACATTTGAATAACCACAAACTGGAAAACCATAAGGTCCCTTTTTACGTGTGCTGGCTCAAATATTTTCCAGTAAATGGACACACCACCAAGGGGAATCACTCTATCAGAAGTTTTATTACTTCCTCAAGACCTTTATTTTCTTTATACCCGACACTAATAATTCTGAAAGGGTTTCTTCTATCCAATCATTCTATTACATGTATACATGCTTATGAATTGTCAGTTCATGTTAAGTAACTGCCCTTGGAACTAATTTGGATGAAATGTCAAGCACAATTTTCCATGAGAAATAAGAAAATATTTTAACCCTGGTCCTGTTGAACCCGGATATGCCCTGGCTTTGCAAACAGTGTAAATCCAGATCAGTTGGCTTCTGAAGAATGTGATTTTGTAGCAACAACATAGATCAAGTGATTTGATTGGCTGACAATTATAAGTGGGCATGACATCTTAATTTATTCAGCAACAGCATAGATCAAGTAATCTGAATGGCTGACAATTAGAAGTGGATGTAGCATCTTAACTTACTCAGCATGACAAGGGTTAAAATGTTGTTTGCTGCTATCTAAGTTTCTAAGCTTAAAGGACTCTGTTACTCAGTGTCAGACTGCATTGACCATGTATGAGGAGTTGTGTTTCAGAACATAAAACTGAGCGTTATTTGTATTTTTTACCTGTAGTAGAAGTAATGGAAGACTATCAATGGTATATTCCATGGCCTCAGCGCTCAACATCTCTTCTCTCATCAAGTCAGCTTGGATCTTCAACGGCTGGGCCTCGCTCACCTGAAACAACAGAAATATTATATGCTGTATTACCTTCGGGTGATTTTATGCGATGTTTTGCAAGAGAGATAACTTTTGTGGCTTGTGTTTGCTTTCCCATGCACCAAACCCCTTCAGAAAAAGGGTCTACTCTAAAAGAGAAGAATTTGCTCCTAAGGAGCCCTCTTTTTCATAAGGAAGGCAAAACAGTTATCTCCCCTGAAAGTGTTTCCATTCCTCTTAACTCTTTGCATGCTGGGTAATTTTGTATGCTTTTTTTTGTCATCTGTGGATTTTTTTAAAATTAACTTCTTCAAAAGAAATCTTTCAGGAATACCAGTGGAGTGTCAAAGACTTTGGATCAAGATCAGGCCTGACATGTTGTCCGGCCTGATCTGTGTCCAAACTGTTTGCAATGGTTATAAGCAGATGACAAAAGTTGCCACTAGCTGGAAAAGAATTATTGTGGAAAGATACACCTCAAAGACAGTTCACTCTAAGCGTCAAGTATTTGCTTCCCTTTTTTCTAAGAGAGACCACCCTGTCAATTTGTTAGCAGTGCACAGATGTTAGAAAACCTAAAATGTCTTTGGTTTGTCTATATTATAAAGTATAGAAGATATTGTCTGGTCAAGATTGTTTCATTTTGTTTTTATTTGTTGTCTTTTCTTTCCTTTTTTCCTGTAATGTAGGACATATGGAATTCATCATAATTACAGCACTGTGAGGCTAGATTTTTTCAAAATTACTGCAGAAACTTGTAAAATTACGTCAACTAATAAATGCACTCTTAAAAAGAATGTTTAGATTTGGAAACAAGCAAGACTGAATTGTTAACATATGCACTAGTTACCAGTGATAAATCAGCACTAAAATCCACTTTCACAGAGATACTAAGTTGCTTGAGTGTGAAAATGTGCATATTTCTAACCAATGAAACAAAGAAACATTATAAAAACATGCCTATTCAAATACATGTGTATATTGAAAAATTTACAACCAAAAAGGAAAATTTTCAGATAAAAAATTCTGATATTTCTCAAAACATTTTTGCTCAAAACATAAATTGTGGGTACTCCTTAGCACTGCCTCAGTGAGGCAGCTCTAAAGAGTATCCATAATCTATGTTTTCAAGCAAAACTAAGAAAAATAATGTATACCTTTGTAAACCCCAGTTTTACTAAATAAAAGTGGGGTTTAAGGGGCAAAGTTATATAGGCATGTTTTTGTGATGGATCACTAGTTTACAGTACAATAAAGAAGAATGCAACAGACAATTTAAGATGTATGTCTGAAGTCAACTTGTAGGTCACAATGACCTATTTATGGAAAGTCAGAAGACTTACTGAGATGGAGTATTTGATGATAATTCTGAGATCATTTTCTCCAGTTGGCCATAAAAAAATATTGTGTTCTCATTAGTTCTAAGTGCCTCGATGCAGTGCTTCTAATGAGTACCCACAATATTTATTTTTATGGAAAACATGTATTTTTATAAAAACATAAACATGTGAGTACTCATTACAAATGACACTCTTTTTATGGAGAAATAAGAAAAATTATCTCAGAATTACCACCAAATGCGCATCCCTGGACCATTCACAAATCTGGTTAACCTATGCCAAAACAGCAAATGCCCTGAACAAGGTGGCAGATCAATGTGTAGGTCTCGTGAACTTTTTTTTGTATGCAAAAGATGTACTCATACACCAAATCTGGTCTGCCTAGATCATGAACTACTCATGCAGGAAATATACACCAAACAAAATTGTTCTGCTATGTAACTCAGAGGTCAGTATATATGTCACAATAACCTACTTATACTGTGCAATATATCACTTCCCCTAAATACACCCATTCACCAAATTTGGTTAGGCCAGACCAAATAGTACAGGTAATATGAACTGGGTAAGATCTCTGGAAGATGGAGGAATGAGTAACAGGCAGGGTGTAAACCTATAGTCCTGATAAATTAAGAAACAATGAGCCACAAGAGAAAACATACCTTTGGACATATAAATACAGCGAAGATTCAGCTCAGCCTTGTGCGTTTGTGCAGTCTGATCATAATCTTCACTGGGCATACTTTGGACAACAATAGATTGCAGAATTTCTTCATGTGGTCAATGAAGACTCTGATCAGATTGAATGGATATGCAGGCTGATTTTTATTGTAGCTGGACCCACATATCTAAAATATGCTTTCACATGTTGTGGCTTGAATATTCAGGACTATTTTCTCATGGAGTAGCTAATGTTTTTTCTTGGATTTCAGCGGACATCTTACCTGCATGGCCCTGTCAACGACCACTTGTCTCTCCAAACGAAAATGTGTGACTTCTTTTGGCAAGGGAACAGACCTGTAGAAACAGAAAAATATGAGCCACATAACAAAACCTGTATTAATGGGATTTTTATACACCCTCAAGAGATATAACATAGAAATATTTCCACCATCTTTCTCATTTTGGGCTGCTCTTTAAGGACAGAATGGAATATACTATTTCTTTGAAGAGCAGTCTCCATTATGAAAGATTTCAATACCAGGGGTGCAACTTCCTGTCAGCAAAGTTGTCTCCCTTTGCAGAATGATGGCAAACTCTTTCAGCTATTTCAATCAATCTTAAGTTATGTGACAACTGTGTATAACCTGACTAGACTGTACAGAGACACTAGTGTCAGGTGGATTAGCCATTTGCAATTCATCTATACACTATTTCAGATGCAACATGAGTGCAACAAGAGAAAACAGTCATTACATTCATCGCTCTTGATAAGATCATCATCATCATCATCATCATCATCAGCATCAAGATATTTTTTACTTTAAATGCTTTTTCAGATGCTTTTTCAAATACAAAAGTATTGATATTTTTCTTATTTCTCCACAAAAACATATCTTGTGGATACTCATTAGAGGTGCTTCTACTAGGTATCCACAACATATGTTTTCATGAAGAAACAAGAACAATATTTACCTGGCACCCACACTTATCTAGACCTATTACATCATAAGTGAACAAAGAACATGTCCAGATCAGGCTGTGTTGATTCTCTTCCTCAATATATTCTACAGTATCCAACATTCTATATGTGGACAACTAAGGTCTAGGTCAAGTTGCACCAAAACATGTGGTCCTCTTGGACCCCTTTCTGCATGATTAAGGTTCTCATTAACTCATTTTGTTGGTCGGAACTCCTGCTTTTTAGAGAAATTTAGAAAAATTACATAGTAGGACTCCTACTTTTTTGTGACTCCTATTTTCAAAATACATTGTAAGTGAGAACCTACAAATGTATACTGTTTGCCACTCATCCAGCAGTTTTTAGACATATCAGTAGGCAATAAAATAGATGTTTAATTTTAGGATAAGCATATTATTTAAACCCTTATCCTGCAAATTGCATCTATATATGCCTTTAGGGTGTAGGTTTATCTGAGAGCATCTTAGGACCTTCAGAAACTAGAAATTGTTTTTGTAAAGCACTGTGCTCCTAACCATATGCTTGCCTCTGAAGATAATACAAGGTAACAATTGTCCAATCTACAAAGGGCCATAACTCCTTTTTCAGAAGTTAATCAAAGTTAATGAAGTCATTTGCTCATCACTACCAATCTATTCATCAAGTTATGAGGCTCTAGCTCCAACAGCTTTTTTTTTCTTTTTTAGATATTTTGCTGACAATTTACAAAGGGGCATTACTCATGCCCAGAAGCAATAGGCCTCTCCGAATTCCTTCTCATTACCACCAATCTATTTATCAAGTTACGAGGCTCTAGCTCCAACATACTTGAGATATTTTGCTGACAAGGTAAAAATGCCCAAATTTACAAAGGGCCAAATCTCATGACATATTTTTCAGAATTTTTATTATAACTCATGAAGTATTTTTTCAGAATAGTTAATCAGGTCATCTACCCATCACTACCAATCAATTCATCACATTTTCATCAAGTTTCAAGGCTCCAGCTTCAATAGTTTTTTTTTTAGATATTTTGCTGACAAGGGAAAAATGCCCAAATTTACAAAGGGCCATTATTCATGGAATATTTTTCATAAATTATTCAAAATTTCATCAGGTCATCTACTCATCATTACCAATCAATTCACCAAGTTTCAAGTCTCTAGCTAGAACAGTTTTGGGGATATTTTGATGACCAGATAAAAAATACCCAAAATTACAAAAGGCCATAACTCATGTACATGTAGTATTTTTCAGAATTTATTCAAAAGTTAATCAGGTTGTTTTCTAATCACTATTAGTCTATTCATTTAGTTTCAAGGCTCTAGATCAGATTACATGATTCAGGTTGTTGGTATAAATTCACATACTTAATGGCAAATAGTGCAGATCCAGATCAGTTGGCTTCTGAAGAAGCCAACTGATCTGGATCTACACTGTTTGCAAAGGCAGGGTATACTGGGTTCAGCAGGACAAGGGTTAAATCAATGCTTTTTTTAATGAAAAGAAAGATCCTGAGTCAGTGCATCTGTGCAATCTGGTTAGGCTGGTTAAGTCTGTCAGTTCTATAAACTAGCACTGAACTCACTATTACTGTCACATCTAGACTGTGTGATTACAGCTATGAAATTATTGAGTGCAATAAACAGAAACACACTCATGTGCACATGCATGGATACCCTTCACAATTCAACTCATAACAATCCTTGGAGTAATCGGCTACTTACGTAACAGTCCTTGGCGGAAGTTCAAGAACCAGTTCATTTTCTTCTATCTCTGATTTTAATTCCTCTAGATCTTTCTTTAAATCAGCTTCCAAATCAAGTACTTTTTCAGAAGCAGAGGTCCGATACAACTCAGATAAGGATAATGCCATCGCTCAATTACTGTCTCTTTCTAAATATTCTTGTACTTTAAAAGCACCATAACACCATCATCACTGAAACCAAAACACCCAACTTTTATTACTATAAGCCATAACACATTTACCCTAAATATTTGGATACATTAAAGAATAAGAGGCCCATGATGGCCCTGTAATGCTCACCTGAGTATCATAACACATAGAGAAGCTGACCTAAAACTGATCAAGGCAAACACATGATGATTATATTAACAAATAAGACAATGTATCATGTGTAATGGATTGTGAAATAGAGGTAAAAGTCAAATATGGATGACTGCACTCAAGAGGCCATGCTAAGATGTAGCCATGTGCTAAGTATCACTGGCTGGAGGAGCAATAGTTACTGAGAAACTAACCTAAACACAAACACTTCACAAGTGCCAAATATCACTCTGTAGGATCAATAGTTACTGCGAAACTGACCTAAACGGAAAAACTTAAGAAAGTCATTGGACCATGAAATATAGGTCATAAGTGTCACAGTTCCAAACTTCACCTAGAATCATCAAGACAAGCATTTTGAGCAAGATTCATGACGATTCCTTCAAAAATGTGACAGCCAGAGTGTTAACCTTTGATTTGCCTTGGGGACCTAGTTTTTACCCCAAGTGACCCAGTTTTGAACTTGACCTAGAAGTCATCAAGACTAACATTTTAAGCAAGATTCATGATGAAAGCTTCAAAAAAGTAACCTCTAGAATGTTAACAAGTTTTTCCTTTAATTTGGCCCAATGACCTAGTTTTTGACCCCAAGTGACTCAGTTTCGTACTTGACCTACAAATCATCAAGACAAACACTTTGAGCATTATTCATGACGATTGCTTCAAAAATGTGACAGCCAGAGTGTTAACAAGTTTTTCCGTTGATTTGGCCTGGTGACCTAGTTTTTGATCCCAAGTGACCCAGTTTTGAACTTGACCTAGAAATCATCACAACAAGTATTTTGAGCAAGATTCATGATGGTTGCTTCAAAAATGTAACCTCTAGAGTGCTAGCAAGGTCTTCCTTTGATTTGGCCCAGTGACCTAGTTTTTGACCCCAAGTGACCCAGTTTCAAAACTGACCTAGAAATAATAAAGACAAACATTTTTTTCGCAAAATTCATGATGATTGCTTCAAAAATATGACAGCTAGTGTTAACAAGGTTTTCCTTTGATTTGGTCCAGTGACCTAATTCTTGATCCCAAGTAACCCAGTTTCAAATGTGACCTAGAAATCATCAAGACAAACATTTTGAGCAATATTCATAATGATTACTTCAAAAATATGACCGCTAGATGGTTAACAAGGTTTTCTTTTGATTTGGCCTGGTGACCTAGTTTTTGACCCCAAATGATCCAGTTTCAAACATCACCTAGAAATCATCAAGACAAACATATTCAGCAAGATTCATGATGATTGCTTCAAAAATGTGGCCGCTAGAGTGATAGCAAGGTTTTCCTTTGATTTGACCTGGTGACCTAGTTTTTGACCCCAAGTGACCCAATTTTAAACTTGACCCAGAAATAATCAAGACAAATATTTTGAGCAATATTCATGATGATTACTAAAACAATGTGACCTCTGGAGTGTTAACAAGATTTTCCTTTGATTTGGCCTGGTGACCTAGTTTTTGACCATAAGTAACCCAGTATCAAGCCTGACCTAGATTTCATAGAGGCAAACATTTTGAGCAAGTTTCATCAAGATTGGATCAAAACTGTGACCTCTAGAGTGTTAACAAACTAATTGTTGACTACGGATGACAGAAGACTGACGACGGACAGAGGGTGATGACAATAGCTCACCCTGAGCTCACCCTGAGCTTTTGCTCAGGTGAGCTAAAACTTAAGAAGAAGGAATTGTTTTCATTGCCTTTATTATTTTGCTTTCAAACAATACCAGTTTATCTAAAATTTAATGAGTATATCTTGTCAATAAATTCATATCCAAAGATGAGAACATATTGAAGTGTATTGGGAGTTTCATTTTGGGCTAGAATTTAGAATCTGTCTGCCATGAGTAACTGACTTCAGCTTAAGAGTCTGCACTCCCCATTAGCTGCACAAAAAGTTAGTGTTAAATCAGAAGTTAGGTCACTGATGGTTAGGGTTGGGTAGCTGAGAGATCATTTTAGCATACTTATATCTGGAATATTTGCACATAGTTACAGATAAAAAAATGGAAATAACATTTTTCCTGGGCCAGGGATTGAACCTGATCTAGTGGACTCAGAGTCCTACACTCTACCACACTGCTATAAAAGCCAGCTTGTATCGCAAGGCAGTACAAGTGTGTCATATATGAGGCCGTGTCAATAAATAACCAACCTATCCCATTTCCGATGGACTGAGATGGTTACGATTTTCATGCTTTGTTTCAATATATGTTTTATACATGGGTACAAAACTGCACGCGTATCGAGTCATTCTTTATAAGATATTGAATGTCAAACATGGCTAGTGATGCAAAGGCAAGCTTGTCATCTAAAGTTGAGTACCGTGCTGTAATTCGGTACTTGTATTTAAAAGGTAAAACATGGCGAGTTAGCTGATGTTTATCGGTCTTCTGCACCATCTTATGCTCAGGTTAAATTCTGGGTAGGGGAATTCAAACACAGTAGAACGTCTTTAGAAGATGGAGCGTGGTCTGGACACCCACTGGATGCCACCAACGAAGAAATGTGTAAGAAAGTTCCGGATCTGGTATACTCTAATAGGCGAATTCAGGTGGAAGAAATAGCGCAGGCATTAGGCATTTCACATGGTAGCGTTTCAACAATCTTACATGATCATTTAGTATGCGCAAGCATTGGTCCCGAAAACCCTTAGCAATGAGCAAATGGCAACCAGAGCATCAGTATGCAGCGCCTTGTTGAAGCGTTTTAGGTCAAAAGATGATTTTCTTTTGCGTCTGGTGACTGTAGATGAGACTTGGGTTCATTATTATGAGCCAGAGAATAAAGCAGTCGTCAGTGGGTAGGGCCTGGGTCCCCAAGGCCAAAGAAGTTCAAGACGCAACCATCTGCTGGCAAGGTGATGGCCACAGTATTTTGGGATGCAAAAGGCGTTATTATGTTGGACTTTTTACCTAAGAGAAGTACAATAACTGGAGTGTACTATGCAAATTTGTTAGACCAGCTGAGAACTGCCATCCGTGAAAAACGCCGAGGTAAACTTTCTAAAGGTGTTTTGCTGCAACAGGACAAGGCAAGAGTCCACACTTGCAAAGTTGCAATGGATACTGTAGAGCGAAACGGGTATGAATTAATACCACATCCTGCCTATTCGCCTGACCTAGCTCCTAGCGACTTCTTCCTATTCCCAAACTTCATTTCCGGTCTGATGAAGAAGTCGTGACGGCAGTTGAGGAGTCAATAGAAAGGACCCTGACTTTTTCAGTTCTGGGTTGATGGCACTTGAACACCATTGTTCTAAGTGCATCACACTAGAGGGCAATTACATCGAAAAAGAAGAGGTGGATTTTAACCAGAAATAAGTTAGGCTGGTTACTTATTGCCTCACCCTCGTACCTATACCCAGTGATATCCCCCACCCCCCACCTCCAAACTGAAATTGGTCCCTGAATTTCTAGGACTCTGAGAATCAAACGAAATGAGACAAGGAGTGTTATGCACACATGTGGGTTACTTACGGTCGGCACCAAATGTAACAGGTGAAAAAATGGAAATAACATTTTTCCTGACCAAGGACTGAGCCCTGTCTGCTGGACTCAAATACATACACTCTACCACATCACTATAAAAGCCAGCTTGTACCACAAGGCAGTGCAAGTATGTTATATACCTATACCTGGTGACATAAAATTAAGTGGTCGACAGATCCTAAAGATGCTCCTCATTTTGTAATATATATGGCAGGTGGCTGTACATTTGTAAGTCATTTTGTATTTAAATATACATGGCAGGTGGCTGTACATTTATAAGAAAATTCACTTTTTGCTTCTTTTCAGCATGCATGAGATTTCTTTTCTGGGCTTGAGAAAAATGAAAATGAATCTTACTTGGCATGCAACAGACTTGGCCTGCCAACACCTATCTAATTACATTAAACTATCACACTGGCAATTCTTTAATGGTGTGTTAGATAGGACAGAATGAGAAAGGAGAAAAAATGGAATGAGTCACTCATTTGAATTTGGAGAATTTGTAATGACTTACACACACACACACACAGAGTCAGAATCAAAATTTTTTACTGGTGACATGTCTAATGACATTCATTCACCAGGACCTGTGATATGGGAAGTTGGATCCTAGCTCTCATCAAAGAAGTAAACCTAGCCACACCAGCAGAGGTAATAATCGAATCTGGCAGGACATTCTAGTCTCTGATTGTTTGAGAGAAGAATGAGACCTTGTAAATGTCACTTCTTGCATCGCGGGTCTGAAAAGTCAGCGACTGATGATTTCTACTGCACCCATAGAGGGGATAGGGTCATTTGTTGAGTGCTGGCAGAACCCTTTAGACATTTGTACAAAGAATCACTCTATTGTCTCTCCTCCTTTTCTTGAGAGACTCCTATCTTAGTTTTTCCAGTATTCCAGTCATTCTCCGTTTCAAAGCAGTAATTGCTAGTCACAAACCTAGCAGCCCTATTCTGAACTTTTTTGATTTCTTGTTGAAGAACCATGGCATGCCTTGGGGATCCCAAACAACGCTGCCATATTCCAAAATGGGGCAATCAAGACCTTAAAATGCTGCCTCTTTTACATCCTGAGGACACTGATAAAGAGTTTGTCTCAGGAAACCAAGAGTTCTATTTGCCTTAGTACACATGTTACTAATATGTGTATTCCATCTCAAGTCATATGTAATTGTTACTCCAAGGTATTTAATGGAATTCTCATTTTAGAGGACCATACCCTCTAAAGTGTAAGAAGCCTCAATTTTATTTGTTCTCTTCCTAGTTATCTGCATTATAGTGCATTTGACTGGCTGAAGTCTCATACCCCATTTTCCAGCCCAACATTCTTATCAATCTATATCCTTCTGAATTTTCAATGAGTCCTTTGTATTTCTGATTTCACGATAGCAAACACAGTCATCTGCAAAAAGTCTTATTTCTAGAGTCCATGTCTGTTGAACTATCATTAATGTACAGAGAGAACAATAATGGACCAAGAATGGTCCCTTATGGGACACCTGACAAAACTGGAGCCCACTCCTAAGTTTCACCATTTACAACAGCGTGTTGTGTTCTATAGACCTTTTTAATGTTTTTGTTTTCATCCGGGCTACTAACCACATGATTACAATGTTTTGCCACCTGACTAAAAATTGTGGATGGCAAAAACAATTACTGTTCCATTGATACCAATTGATTCATGCCAAATTTTACTTGGAAAATAAATCACTTTTGGTTAATATTTAATCGTAAATTTTATATCATGTTTTAAAATACAGCTTTAAGAAGCAATCTGACTGATTTTCCTAAGACAAATGCAACTATTTCAATGACATTTTTCTGATATCAGCAGGCACAGGTGACCACAGTGCTTGACTTCGTAGAAGACCCGGTTTCACGCTACATTGGTGGCAGCGGTGGGATGGAAGACAGTGTCCTTAGTGTGTTGCATATGCATAGGCTCCGCCCTCGGATTTGCCTTGTGAGGCGTGTGACGAGTGTGACTTCGGGACGAAGTCAAGAGAAGAGGGGGAGAAATGTAACGGAATAATATCACTTCTACAGCCTCGCTGTGGAAGCCGGTTTTTATGGCAACACTGATAGAGTGATTGGCTTTTTTACGAAGTTAAGAAACGGAGATCGCGGTTAGTACCTGGATGGGTGACCACGATGCTTGACTTCGTAGAAGACCCGGTTTCACGCTACACTATATAGTCAAAATATATGTTTATATTTATGATTATGACATTTAAATGATCACTAGATGAGAATCTCTTCTGAAAAGAAACTTTTGACAAATGAAACTGCTTTATTTTTCTGAATAAACATCAGCAATTATACTGTCCAGTAAAAGTAGACAACAACTTTCTGTCATCCAATCAGAATGAGGCCAGAACTTACTCTGTAAAGACCAAGAGATTTCGAATGATGTTTATTGTGTGATGTAGTAGTTAAAAAGGTCTGTCACAAGGAAAGAAATCTATCCACCTTAGTGGCTTTACACTATTGCCATAATCAAATAATTTGCAATTAAGAAGTTAATGAGATAGGGTGTCAAAAGCCTTCTTGAAGTCCAGAATAAACGTGTCGACATCATTTGTCAGTAAATGACAGGAAATGAAAATTTTTCATGACTGATTTAGCAGTCATTTTGAACACTTCTAGGCTGCTAGGAGCATAGGATAGAAAACGGACATAAGAAAACAAAAGATGGGGAGATTACGTGGGTACGAAATTGGGCATTGTCCGAAATTGATGGTTAATAATTCTCCTATCAACAATCGTTTTCACAGGTCATTCTATGTCGCGGCAAAGCCTTCTTATATCCATACTACCATATTCTTGAACGTGGTGTCATGCATTTGCAGTGCATATCACAAGAAACCATGAAAACTGTAGGCTAAATGTATTCTTGCTTGTATCGCAGGTGCGTCGTTGCAAGTCGCTCGGCAACAACAAGGGACGCTACTCAGTGCACGGTGCAAGGGGGTGTGCCTAAATACAGTAAAGAAGCATAAAGTGGCACGAAAAGGCGGGTCCGTTGAAACACCCGAAACCACCTAAAACATCCCAAACCATCCACAAACCACCCTCATATGGATGGAAAGGGTAGCGTAAAGCAGACTAGGATATGCACGATCAATCTTTCTTTAATGTAAATTTTCAAAAGTAAATTGATTATAATTGTTCTTTGCAGAAAGACAAAGAGCGAAAAAGACAAATTAAATTAAATAAAAATAGATAAATAAATAAATATGCAAAATAGACAGTGTACACTGACAGCATCTTTTGAGATCTAACAAATATTTATCATCCTTTAACCCTTTTGTGGTTTTCCATATTTCTGCTTCAATATTATATCCCCAGGTATATATAAATTTGTTTTTTAGGGATTTAATATTCCTAACTAGGGTATTATCTATTATTATATCGAGATTAATTTCCATTGCTCTGCCGTGGTGCCAATAGCAGTCATCGGGTTTCTAAATTGGCAGAGTGTGTCTATTCGTCCAGTACCGAGACTAATCGTCCGGTACCGGAGGCTATTCTCCGGCACCGGACGAATAGCCAATCGCACGGTGTAAGCTAATTCGGTCGGTAATATTTAGTACCGACGTTAAAACCCTAATTCAAAAAAAAAAAAAAAAAAAATCTCTCTTTAAAAGAATTTCATGATGTTAAGATAATAATTCTCGGTTGCATATCCGACGCCATCTTGGAAGGGGAAATAATTGTTGTTAGTGGTAAACAGTAAGAGTGTAACAAAGGCAACAGCCGGGATCACGGGTGGACATCAGGGGAGCTACCGCGAAACCGCGTTAACATAAATTTGTTCCCACGACATATCCGGAAACTCTCGCGGTAGTTCTTAGGACCTGGAAATTGTTGTTTTGTGTAACATTGCAATTTGGGTCTGTGCTGTTTGCCTGTATTGTTCTGGATCTGGTTGCTCTCTGGAGCAGTCCGATCTGGGGCTGTACTTTGCAGGTATCTTTTTAGTGATATTTGCGGCAGCTTTCTCATGCCTGGACATTTTGTATTTTTGTTGTACCTTACTATCTAAAGACAATTTGTAACAGTTACAAGCACCTTTCTAATCAACAAGACACTGAATTTCTAGTTAAATGGATATTTAAAACACTTTAATTAGACATGTGCCATGCCATTCAGTATTAATGAATACGACAGAGGAAAGTGACCTGGGTCTGTGTTGTTTACTGCGGTATAGACTTGGATTTGGCTGTTCCTGGGAGCGGTCTGATTTGGGACTGTACATACACGTATCTAATATATATGATGCTTGCAGTGGTTTTCACGGCCGGATATTCTGGATTTTGTTGTATGATACCATTTACAGAATCGGCAATGGGTCAGTGCTTCAGTGGTTGTATATGAACTTGAGTCAATAGGACGCTTATGAACCTTCTAGACAAATGGACAATTTTCTACTAACACATATTATTAGTTTTATCAGGGTTGTACACTCTGATGTTGATTTTTTTACATACTCTTGGTCATATGGCACTCTTGGTCACAGCCATGTGGCCATGAAGATGATTTAGAATATTCTTCAATATCATAGTTCGCAACTTTCATCAGATGTTTTATTACATGTTTTTTTCATTTGTTAAAAGTTTTGACTAATGCTCCAGTTGGAGTTACGGTCGATAATAAAATCTTGAAAACCTTGAAAACTCTTGAAAAAAATCTTGAAATCTTGTAAACAAAGGTAGGTACTCTTGCGTGTTTTGATTTATTTTAGAAGATTGAGCGAATAATATAAAATTTCGGCGATGCTATTCCATGTTAATATGATTTACCTTTCTAAGCAGGCCGAAAGAATATTGAAAAAATCGTTGCCGAAAATAGGCGACCGTAACAAAATCGAACACGGGGTTGTCTGACTTTAGTTTTATGTCAACACGAATGAATGATGCAATTGTTTTCTAAGTTTTCACTTAGAACGAGATCCTTTGGCGCATGTTCTGGATATGTCGGCCCTTATTCATCATTTAAATGTAAAACATTTAATCAGGCCATGTACTGTGAAGGAGTAATGCCGAAATTTTCAGGCGGAGTAGCTCCCACATCATCACGGCAACTCCCAAAACATGCTCTAGTTCCCACGAGTCTATCATGCCATCTCCTGGAGAGAAGTTTAGCTAGCATTGTAAAATATATTTAGAAGTCATCTTGTTTTAGTCGAATTCACCGACTCATCTGCCATATAATGCCGCTGATAGTTTGATCTTATTATTCACAAACATCATGATAGTTCGGCTATCAAATCGCTGAAAGGATGGTTTTCCTCTTTAATTGCGCGCCGGTGGGTCGGAATTCAGACTCCATGATAGCTCAGGCTTAAGGCTATTTATCTTTTGGTCGGAGCCGGAATTTTTTGTCTGTTTCTTGGCCAACATATAGGGTAGAAAAGGGCTCTGGATCGTCTCACTTTTCAATTTGCGTAGGTATTGTGAAAAGGGATTTTGTAAGATATGGTAGGTTCGGCTCGGTGGGTCTGGGTGGTGTATTGTAGTTTAGGGTAGGGTATCATTATAAACTGATCATGAATTTGTTTGTGTTGAGGTTTTACGGCCCAGCCAACCCAATGGGGTCATGTCGAGCGCGGTTAGTTTATCTAACCACACGTTTACTGGGCAGGCTTAGTCCTCTAAGCGGTTAACCAGTATTGTGCACATTCTTTCGCCAGAAACTGACAACTGCCCTTCTTGAATCAGCGGAAGGGAGAGAATGACCGTAGAAAATATTTCCTGATCAATCTCCACGAAAGAATGTTGCCGACCTCGGCGGGGGTTGAACCCGCGAACTCCTGGTCTCCAGTCGGACGGCGCATCCAACTGAGCCACCGAGGCCGGCTGATCATGAATCATAAGTTTTACCAATTTAGTTATTTAAATTTTCTATGACGACTAGACTCTGGTCTTAGTTTAGGAAAGCGTATTCGAACAAGAGTAGGCAATTGCTTTGCCTTAAAAACCTGGTGCATTCCATTCTTGTTACAATGAGACGTTTATATGATGCGAGTGGTTGCCTGGTAGTTTAAATCGACATATAAGCTAAACTATAAACTTTTCTCCAGGTGATGGCATGATAGACTCGTGGGTACTAGAGCGTGTTTTGGGAGGTGCCGTGATAATGTGGGAGCTACTCCGCCTGAAAATTTCGGCATTACTCCTTCACAGTACATGGGCCTGATTAAAAGTTTTACATCTAACTGATGAATAAGGGCTGACATATCCATAGCATGCGCCAAAGGATCTCGTTCTAAGCGAAAACTTACAAAAAATTGCATCATTCATTCGTGTTGACATAAAACTAAAGTCAGACAACCCTGCTTGTCTGCTCTAAGTTTGCCAGACAAGCTGCCCAGGCCAGGGTATCTTCACCCCGGCAGGAGGGGTGGGAGGGGGGGGGGGCAAGCTGCCCAGGCTAGGCTATCTTACCCCCCCCCCCCCCCCCACCACCACCCAGCCGATCTGAAGAAAGATAATGTTAAATAATAGAAATATTAAAATGACAAGTTAAATGGGAAATTGTTTTTAAAAAGATAAAAACAATTCTCTGAGCCCTTTTTACAAGATTTTCTGAGGTTGGGAGCAAACTGTTTCGGCGACAGTATTTTGGCTCAGTTCCCTTCCCGTAAAGAGAAAAATATATAAAAACAGGTATTATTACAGTTCTAATGTCCATGCATTAGAAATTTATGTTTAAAATGATTAAAAATATTTTCTGATCCCAGTTTGTCTAGTTTACATGGCTTTGGGGTGGGAGGGGGAAGCTGCCCAGGGTAGGGTATCTAACCCCCCACCCCTTCCTGTCAGAAGAAAGACAGGAAATAGTAATATAAATATTGGAATAATTCAAGTGTCCTATTAAGTGTGTAATTCAATTAATTAAGATAAAAATAATATTCAGAAACTTTGTTTGCAAAAAATTATGAGGCTATAAGCGAACCGCTTGGCGCCACAGTATTTTGGCCCCAATCCCCTTCTGAACTGAGTTTTCCCATTTTCCAGGAGTGTGTGTGCGGGGGCGGGGACGGGCGGGGGGGGGGGGGGCGGGGGGAGGAGGTGGGGGGTGCAAGCTGCCTTCAACCCTTCATTTTGTTTACTTGTTTACAAGATTTTCTGAGTTTGGAGCAAACTTTTAGGGCCCCAATCCCATTCCCATAAAATGAAAAAATATGTAAAAGCAGTACTACTACCATTCTTAAATGTCTGTGCATTAGAATTTTAAGTTTTTAATGATTAAATAGCTTGTCTGATCTGAGTTTGCCAAGTTTCTAGGAGTGTGTGTGTGGGGGGGGGGAGTGCGGGGGAGGGGGGGGGGGGGGCTGGGGGACAAGCTGCCCAGGCCAGGGTATCTTCACCCCAGGGGGGTGCCAAGCTGCCCACGCCAGGGTACCCCGGGGGCAAGCTGCCCAGGCCAGGGTATTTTAACCCCCTACACCAGCCTATCTGAAGAAAGGTAGATAATAAAAAGTAATAGAAATATTCAAATGATCTGTTGTTAAATGGGAAATTGTTTTAAAAAGATAAAAGTAACATTCTGAACTTTAATGTGGTTTGCAAGATTTTCTGAGCTTGGGAGCAAACTTCTTGGGCCACAATTTTTTTGCCCCAATCCCTTCCCGTAAAGTGAAAAATAGGTAAAAACAGGTACTACTACCATTCTAATGTCTGTGCATTAGAATTTTAATAGCTTTTCAGACTGGAGTTTGCCAAGTTTCTAGGGGTGGGGGGCAAGCTGCCCAGGCCAGGGTATTTTACCCTCCACCCCAGCCTATCTGAAAAAAGATTGATAATAAAAAGTAATAGAAATATTCAACTGACCTGTTAAATGGGAAATTGTTTTAAAAAGATAAAAATAACATTCTGAACTTAAATTTTGTGTACAAGATTTTCTGAGCTTGGGAGGAAACTTCTTGGGCCACAGTAATTTGGCCTCAATCCCTTCCCATAAAGTGAAAAAT
This sequence comes from Anodontia alba, assembly GCA_964016985.1. NCBI lineage: Eukaryota > Metazoa > Mollusca > Bivalvia > Lucinida > Lucinidae > Anodontia > Anodontia alba. The sequence continues at coordinate 101,169,181 of OZ024828.1, forward strand.
AGGTAAAAGCAGGTACTACTACCAATCTAATGTCTCTGCATAAGAATTTTAAGTTGTAAAAGATTAAATAGCTTTTCTGATCTGTTTGCCAAGTTTCCAGGGGTTGGGGGCAAGCTGCCCAGACCAGGGTATCTTCATCCCCGTGGGACAAGCTGCCCAGGCCAGGGTATCTTACCCCGCACTCCAGCCTATATGAAGAAAGATAAGTAATAAAAAGTAACAGAAATATTCAAATGACCTGTTAAATGGGAAATTGTTTTAAAAAGATAAAAATAACATTCTGAACTTTAATTTTATCTACAAGATTTTCTGAGTTTGGGAGCAAACTTCTTGGGCCACAGTAATTTGGCCCAAATCCCTTTCCGTAAAGTGAAACTACTACCATTCTAATATCTGTGCATTAGACTTTTAAGTTGAAAATGATTAAACAGCTTTTCAGATCAGAGTTTGTCAAGTTTCCAGCGGGGTGGGGGGTGCAAGCTGCCCAGGCCAGGGTATTTTCACCCGTGGAGAGGGGGGGGGGGAGGGTAAGCTGCCCAGGCCAGGGTATCTTCCCGCCCCCACCCCCATCCCAGCCTAGCTTAAGAAAGATAGATAATAAAAAGCAATAGAAATATTCAAATGACATGTTAAATGGGAAATTGTTTTAAAAAGATAAAATAACATTCTGAACTTTAATTTTTGATTAAAAGATTTTCTGAGCTTGGGAGGAAACTTCTTGGGCCACAGTATTTTGGCCCCAATCCCTTCCCATAAAGTGAAAAAATAGGTAAAAGCAGGTACTACTACCATTCTAATGCCTGTGCATTAGAAGTTTTAGTTTTAAATGATTAAATAGCTTGTCTGATCTGAGTTTGCCAAGTTTCCAGGGGTTGGGGGCAAGCTGCCCAGGCCAGGGTATCTTACCCCGCACCCCAGCCTATCTGAAGAAAGATAAGTAATAAAAAGTAATAGGAATATTCAAATAACCTGTTAAATGGGAAATTGTTTAAAAAAGATAAAAATAACATTCTGAACTTTAATTTTGTTTTGATTTTCTGAGCATGGGAGCAAACTTCTTGGGCCACAGTATTTTGGCCCCAATCCCTTCCCGTAAAGTGAAAAAATAGGTGAAAGCAGGTACTACTACCATTCTAATGTTTGTGCATTAGAATTTTAAGTTGAAAATGATTAAATAGCTTTTCAGACCGCAGTTTGCCAAGTTTCCAGGGGTGAGGGGGCGGGGCGGGGGGGGGGGGTAAGCTGCCCAGACCAGGGTATCTTTACCCCGAGGGCAAGCTGCCCAGGCCAGGGCAGCTTACCCACCGCTCCTGCCTGTCTGAAGAAAGATAGATAATAAAAAGTAATAGAAATACTCAAATTACCTGTTAAATGGGAAATTATTTTAAAAAGATAAAAATAACATTCTGAACTTTAACTTTGCTTACAAGATTCTCTCAGCTTCTGAGCAAACTTCTTTGGCCACAGTAATTTGGCCCCAATCCCTTCCTTTAAAGTGAAAAAATAGATAAAAAATACTTTACCCAGGTACTAATACCGTTCTTATGTGAGTGCATTAGAATTTTAAGTTTAAAATGATTAAATAGCTTGTCAGATCAGAGTTTGCCAAGTTTCCAGGGTGGGGGGCAAGCTGCCCAGGCCAGGGTATCTTACCGCCCACCCCCCCAACCCCTTCCTGTTAGAAGAAAGATAGGTTATATCAGATACTGGAAATCCACTAATGACCTGTTCAATTGGAAATTCTATTTAAAGTGATAAAATATCTTTCTGAACTGTGCCTGCAAGGACTTCCTAGTTTGGAAGGAAAATGCTTAGGCTACAGTATCTAAGCCCCAACCGCCTCCGATAAAGAGAAAAATAATGAAAAACATACATTACTACTGTTCTGATAATTGTGTGTTATAATTTGTTATAAAAAATAAATAAATATCATTTTGAATTGAGTTTGCCAGGTTTCCTGGGGTGGGACAAGCTGCCTAAGGCGGGTGGGTTGGGGTGGAGGCAAGATACCCCACGGGTTGCAAGCTGCCCAGCGGGGCGAGATAAACTGTTTCACCGGCCGGCTAAAACGGAATGATAGGACTATACTACTCGAACTGATTAGATAATTCGATATGAATAAGAAAATAAATAAAGAAGACGTATAAAGAATTTTAGATGTAAGTACTGCGGAACCTCCACTTATGGTCATCTCACAATAACAGCCAACTGAAATTCCACACCGAAAATTACATAATGTCTCCATTCATTGTTCTCTTCAAGTGTTTGTTTTACTGAGAAGAGGCAGACACATTACGCTAGTTTCAATATCAAAATTATTAAGAACTACAATGCGAATCATAGTTCTATTTTCATTGAATATAGGTCACATATCGTTTGAAAAGTTCAAGAAGATGAAATTATATAATATTATCCACTTAAGGGCTAGTCTTACTAATAAGCAAAAATATTAAAAAAAAAAAATAGTAACAATAATAATAAATCAAGTTGTTAATATTAACATTTATTATGAAACAAAATCACACAAGAAGTTGAATTATGCCTCTATATCCCTCCAAAATGCTAGTTTTACTGATAAGAGGCGGCCACTTTTACCCAGGTTTAACATTAATATTGTTGACGGAATACAATAAAATTCTCAGCAGAGGGCGGATTATGTCTAACCACCCATGAAAAAAAATGACCCTCAAGGGTTGACGTGTCGTTAAACCCAAACACAATCAATCAAAAAACCAAACCCATGGCATCAATCTTCAAAATCTTTAAAAAAGGTAAGAGAAAAGTCCAGGGAGTGCCACAATCACAAACCGCAGCCCTTCTCAGACCCCAAGAGGAAGAGGAAACCGACAAATCTAAACAAGCACAAACCGAACAAACGTACGAAAAGCACTAAGATTAGCTCTCTCTTCCCCAAGCGAGGTAATCGCAATACTAAAAGAACGGTCGGTAGAGCAAACCACCGGGGGGTTTAAAGCACTTTTACAGTTAACTAACTTCACCCTGGGTCCCGATGCTACTCTTAATACAGAAATACATAATAATTTGGTTCGCATAAAGGCTCCCAACTCAGTCAATGCATCAAAGCGAAAACATAAAAATCAAATTAATCACTATAATAAACAAAGAGGAGTACTCAAGGCTAACTCTACTGTATCATCTTTAATCCACATCTGCTCCCGAATAACAAGTCGGATTGAGCCAAATCTTGATCGGAGGCATAGTGGCAACATGGAGATTCAGAATTACTAAAATCATTCTGTTAAGATACCGATGATGGCCGTCACGAAGGCCATCTTGAAAATTTTCAAATGTTTTCTGCTCCTGAACGGTGTCGGATTAAGCTGAAACTTGATAGAAGGTATTGGGGCAACATAGAGATTAAGAATTGCTGAAACGAGTTCTTTCTGATATCCAAGATGGCCACCATGGCAGCCCTCTCGGACTTCTTCAAACCACATCTCTTCCCAAACAGTAAGTTAGATTGAGCCAAAACTTAACTGGAATCAGCAGGGTGCCATGGAGATTCAGAATTACTAAAATCATTCAGTTCCAATATCCTAGATGGGAACAATCTTGTAACTCTTCAAACAACACCAGATTCTGAATTGCTAAAGGCACTCTGATCTGATGGCCTTCATGGCACAATGTAACATATCATGATCAGCCTAATCCAGGTGGGCGATTTCTGGCCCACTTGGGCCTGTAGTTATTGATACGAGACAGACACTTAAGGCTTGTTTGTTTTTTTTTTTTATCAATATTGTTAAGTATTACAATAAAAGTCCCTTCCTAAGTCTATGTTGTCACTTAAAGTTCTTTTTTTTTTACATATAAGAGACACCAATTTTAATTAACACCAATTTTAAAATAAACTAGTTGTGAATATAATAAAACTTTCCAGGTCGGGTATGAAAGCCACGGCCGAGCTGCCGAGCCGAGCCGAAAAAGCCGAGCCTGATATATAATGTTTTATTGTATTTGTTCAAACGAGTTCATGATAGTTATTTCTTTTAATCTGATATTATCATATATGTAAAATGCTGTATTCATATTAACATTTGTGTTATTACTTGCTTATTTAGGCCTTTATATCCAATTTTCCATTCAACAGGGGTATGAAAGCCACGGCCGCGAAAGGGATATGTTTTGCCAGTTTGTGAACAAATGGCGATATTGTATAATCTGAATATTTGACAGGTTGCAAAAAAAAAAAAAAAAAAAAAAAAAAAAAATTAAAATATCATAATAAAATGCAGAAATTGTTTATGTTTTCCATTATTCTTCTTTTTCACCCAAATAACGAGGATCGGCAGAATCTAAAAATAGGACAGACATAAACTAAACGAGAGTAACCGAAACGGCTGAAAGGGCCTAAAGGTTCAGGTGAGCTAATAATGCAGTCATTTATGACTCCACATCTATAACTAATTTGATAGCGTTTCTCATTTATGCTGGCCATTATACTGGTATTAGATGACCATGTGTAATTCTTGGCCCTTTCAATGCTCTTGCTTTCTGTTTCGGTTATTTTCGCTTAGTTTATGTCTATTCTATTTTTAGATTCTGCCGCTCCACGTTATTTGGATGAAAAAGAATAATAATAGGAAACATAAACAGTTTCTGCATCTAATAGTGATTCAAAGTAATTTCAAATATTTTCTTGCAACCTCTGTCAAATGCTCAGATTATAAAACATTGCCATTTGTTCACAAACTAGCAAAAACATATCCCTTTCGCGGCCGTGGCTTTCATACCCCTTTTGAATGGAAAACTGGATATAAAGTCATAAATAAGCAAGTAATTATACAAAGTTTAATTGTAAATACAGCATTTTACGTATATGGTAATATAAGATTAAAAGAAATAACTATCTTGAACTCGTTTGAACAAATACAATAAAACACTATATCAGGCTCGGCTTTTTCGGCTCGTCTCGGCAGCTCGGCCATGAGGGTAACTAGACTTACCGAAACGAAACCGAAATACCGAAACGAACCCGAAATACCGAAACGGACTTTTAAAAATATAGGGAAAGAGTCCAATTTACGTTTATGGCACTGGTTTCTGGTTTCGTTTTGGTATTCTTAGTAACTGAAACGCTTATGTGCATAAAAGACATACAATGGAACTAATTTTAGAATGATACAGAGAATTACGTTAACAAGTGCAAGGACAATCAGAGTTTTAATAGCATGTAACTATTATGTAAAACATTTATACTATCTATCTATCTGTCTGTCTGTCTGTCCGTCCGTCAGTCTGTCTGTGGTCCTTTAATCTTCTAATCAAAAAAGTTCTTCTATCTGTTCCTGCGGTCCTTTAAAGTTCTGATCAAGACAGTTTATCTAACCTGCGGAATGTGGTATTATTCAGTAATAATTACTCTATGTACTCTGTCGTCCTCTCGATAATCGGTTAATTGGATTGCAATTAAGTCGCAATCAAGGGAGTGTTAGTGCTTAAACTGCTTTAATCTTTATTTTTCTTTTTTTTTTTTTTTTTTTTTTTTTTCTTTTTGCAAAGAAATTATTTTTTGTTTATTTATTCCATACTAACGGCAAGATTGAGGAAAAAAAAAAAAAACTGTCCTACATGCATAGGTATTTTAGCTCTTCTAAATGGTATTTAAGATTATACTCCGCTAAATCAATGACTAACAGCATTTTCCCTACATTTAATGGTCCATTCTGGTATTTCGGAGGCGTCACAGTAAATAAGGCATAATCATTTGATATTATTTTCCTCCTCAGTGCAGATTTATACTGTATATATGTTTATATATTATATTTATTTGAGAAAATATTTTGTTATTCATATCGACGCAAAATTATTGACAAACAGCATTTTCCCTATATTTTTAATGGTCCGTTCCGGTATTTCGGAGGCGTCACATTAATGGGTAACAAGACGTTTCGCCCCCCCCCCCCCCCCCCCGCCCCAAGACGTTTCCCCCTGGTCGTTTCGCCTCTCCCCCAACCCCCCCCCCTCCCCCCAGTCGTTTCGCCCCCAATCCATAAACCTAGTCGTTTCGTCCACAACCCTGTTTAACAGTGTCTTATGCGTGTGTATATGAATATATATATCATAAAATTGGCTATGAACCTTTGTATGGAGAAAGAATACAGTTTAAGTAAGAACACAAACATCATTTTGAAGAAGGGCAGTTGTCAGCTACTGGCAAACGACAGGGCACTTAGTACATTTTATGCAGTTTAAATGTCTAACCCATTATATCAAAGGTGTATATATAACCCACAGCTATATATACCCCATAAATTTTGTATGTTTATATACCCCATTATATCAAAGGTGTAGAAATATATACCCCGCATCCTAAAAATGGTTCAAATTCTGTTAACCAGACTCTTTTTAATTGGACCAAGGCAGCAAGGATTCTTGACGAAAATCTTAAAAAAGAAACATATTCGAATCGCATGAAACTGGTTTTCTTCGGAAATAATGATACCGTAGTGCTGACTCGCTTTGGATTCAGTGCAAATATTTATAGGTAGTATAAATATTTACAGGTATATGTATATATATTTACATGTATATAACAGTATTTTGAAAGGATCGGCGACATACTTTAAACTACTTCAGGAACTGACTGAACCAGAACTAAAACCTAATTCTGAATAACAAAGGGACAGATGGACAAATAAATTTTAATAAATAATATAATTACAGGTAACGATCTGAGTTAGCAAATGAGATGACAGTTACCTGAACTAAATAAATTGGAGTAACAGCAGTGTTATATTGAGAACATTAAAAAGTTAATCAGCACCAAACATAACAACCTGTTATTTAAAAGACATATCTCACCTGGGGTCAGTTTTATAAAGAAAGTACAGTTAGTCTTATGATGTTGGTACGTTTTTTATTTATTTATTTATTTATTTTTTTTTTTTTTTTTATTTTTTTTTTTTTTTTTTTTTTACAGAAGTACGTACGTTGGTTTCGTAAGTTTGTATGACCATTAAAATGCGTTTCCTGTAAAAGTCTTACTTTTTTATATGAAACAATACCGGGCTTTAAATTTGAACGTGCCAGATCGAGTGGTAGCTTATTATAGCCGAGTAATGTTCGTTTGTGGTAAAATGATGCACCACATCACTGTCGTTAAAATCAACTCTTGCATATCCGTCTTTCGTTTCAAGTGGGTTTTCAGGATGTATATTTTCTTTGCTGTTTCTGCTAAGAAATAAATTGCAAAAAAAAAAAAAAAAAAAAAATCGTTAGAACCGCCTCATTGCGGATTTTCAAAAAAGTATTCAAATATATAGATTAGAATTCGAAAATTGTTTTCATCAAAAAAAAAAAAAAAAAAAAAGAAAAAAATAGCAGTTTACTAGTGTCATGACAGAAAACATTAGACTACAAATGCTTGTTGTTGAAATGAATAACCTTCATCCGAAACACAGAGAATAGCATTACTTTGATGTCCTCGCGACAGAAATTTAATGGTAGCAGCCCTGCTCTTGGATACAATTTTGATTCTTTGTAAATGCCTTTGCCATGGAGAATATCATTAGGAATCTTTGTGTGTTTTCGTTGCTTCCAAATGATCTGATTTTGTTCTTCAGAATTTCTTGAAAAGGTTTTAAACTTTGAAAAATAAGTATCAAAATAGAAACTACTTCACAAAATTAAAACATCGCTGACTTGCGTGTACAGATTTAGAAAAAAATGTAGGTAAATCTAACTTTACGGAGCAATTCAGAAAACTTATTAACCGTTATAAAAGAATTGGCTATAGCCTGGATATTATGCGGCAGACTGCATGCCTAGTTGTCAACCCAATCATTGTTGATGGCTATGCTTCACTCTTTAATTGCACGACGGCGGTTCGGGCCTCAGACCCAATGACGGCCTCTTCGTAAACATTTAACCAGTGGATTGGGGTTTGATGATATGTCTTTGGCTTGGCCCGCCGTGGTTCAACTATTGGTTTTCATTTACTCTGGCATACAGTAGAATTAGCCATAAGTACTCGTCTTTGTTTATTATAGTGATTAATTTGACTTTTATGTTTTCGCTTTGATGCATTGACTGAGATGGGAGCCTTTATGCGAACCGAATTTTTTATGTATTTCTGTATTAAGAGTAGCATCGGGACCCAGGGTGAAGTTAGCTAGCTGTAAAAGTGCTTTAAACCCCCCGGTGGTTTGCTCTACCGACCGTTCTAAGGCGGTGGTCCCGGTGTTAAGTCTTACTCTTTGTTGCTTTGTGGCTTATTCTACGAGGCGATTTGTTGTATGTCTTTCCATGTATCATTTTGTTCTTGTGTTTTTCAGTCCTTTTAGTATTGCGATTACCTCGCTTCGGGAAGAGAGAGCTAATCTTAGTGCTTTTACTACGTTTGTTCGGTTTGTGCTTGTTTAGATTTGTCGGTTTCCTCTTCCTCTTGGGGTCTGGGAAGGGCTGGGGTTTGTGATTGTGGCACTCTCTGGACTTTTCTCTTAACTTTTTTGCATGTATTATTTTATGCTTACATAAGCTGATTTAATAGGAGTTTCAGACAGTCGAAAGCCCCGGATCTTTGTGGATCTGAAGGTACTAGGCTTAGATAACAAAAGTCAATAAGCTTCAGATTGCACCACCCCCTACCCCAGCGGCATTTCCCGATCATGGTCGGATAGAGATAGTATTTTGTTACACTAATGCAATGACGAATATATTGAAGCAAAATTTCAATCGGAAAGCCATTTGTTAGTGACACGGAGAAAGCACAATGGCGATGCTGTCAGTCCAGTAGCGGGATAGTACAGAGAGAACGGTGCAAGGGAAATCAACAAAATATTGACAATAAATGGGTTTTCCTTTTGCCAATGAAACATATATATATACCCTATTATGCTCTTGTTTCTCTAGACAAGTAAAGGATTAAGCTACGAGTAACACGACATTTACCGTCTGTTTCTACATCTACTATCTGGCCAACGAGAAATTTTATTTCCTGGTTTCAGTCATCCTAATTTTTTGACAGTTTGATTACGCTAACGTACCTATGCACTATAATGCTATGTGTCATGGTGTCACAAGCTGCAGTTTTCGGAAGAAAAAGTTGATAATTTCTTTGCCAAATATAGATTTTGGGAGCGCTTGAGAACCGTCTCAGCGAGGGTTCTATTGGGCACCGAAAATCTATGTTTCATACAAAATTAAGAAACATTAACTCATCCCCCAGCAAACCCCACTTTCTGCTATTTTAGGTAGCGTGTGCGGGATTTCAACTTCATAGACTTCCCTTACCAAAATGAAAATGTTGCGGCAATATTGCAACAGTATTGCCGCAATATAGATTTGTTGCCAGAAATACCAGGCTCCAAAGCTGCAATATTGCCACAATTGCGGCAATAATCGTATAGGTTCTGGCAATATTTGCTGCAACATTTTATTGCCACAAAACCTGATTTCTGGCAACAATTTATTGCCACAACTCGTTCTGGCAAAAAATTGTTGCCGGAAACAATGTACATGCTCAGTTTTGTTGACTTGTTTCCTATTTCCTGTAAATTCAAATTTGGAGGGAAAGTTGGAAGCATGCTTGTAAAGCCTTTCATTTCTTTGTGTTGTTTTTTGGATTAAATTCACACATTAAGTTAGCTACAGTAGGTAAGTTTGATAAAGTTTCTTTTATGACTGTTCATAAGGCCTATTTAATCAAGTTACTGTATGTGACTTTAAAATGTAGACTGCAGAATGCAATTAAATTATAAACTTAATTGTTATTAATTCCCCACCCACCTTGAAATCCATACTCATTACATTTTTTCCAGTAATGTTTCTGTTCATCTATAACCAATGGGGAATGATGGATAAAATCTAGCTTGAGAGATTAATTGATTGTCCCCAAAAAAGAAAGTGCTATTTTTATTGATTCATCAAATCAGTGAAACTGCAAAAAACATAGAAATTTATTAAGTCAAGAAGTGCCACAATCCTAAGAGGTATATTACTGCCAGAACTTCTGGCAGTATTGCTGCAATATTGTCGCAATATTGCCAGAACATGGTTCTGGCCATGTTCTGGCAGTATTGCCGCAATATTGCCGGGAGTTCCGGTAGTATTGTCAGAAAGTGTTATTTCTGGCAATATTGCAAGAAACTAATTTGCATACGAAATCCAGTATTGCCGCAATATTGCCGCAACATTGTCAGAATGGGTTCCGGCGGTATTGCAGCAATATTGCTGCAATATATTGCCAGAAACCCTGTATTTTGGTAAGGGTTGTTAACGTAATGATTGTAGCTATTAAGCTTTCAAGGTTACCGTCCAGCAGAATCGATATTTGACTATTCTGTCATACTATTTACAATGTAGCAAAAATCACCCTACTAGTCACTTTGATTTCCTTGGTTTATTTTAGGACAATAACTCGATTTAAAAAAAACATTTCTTATTTTGATATTGGCAAATACAAACATCAACCAGTTTCTTTAAAACAAAATAGCGAAAAATAACCTATTGCCCTTTCGACATTACTCGGGAAGATGGTTTTTGCTTTGCGTTTTATTTAAAATAAAAATATTCTGTATTTTGTTCTGATTGATTATATCTTATCAGAAACCATTTGTCTTTTCTGTTCCTGTGTTTTGTTCTCAAATATGTACCCTAAAATTAAATTTATGGCCAAATAATTGGTCTGACCTATGCAATTTCTATAGTAAAGTGATTTTGTTTTTAATTTTTCCTTTTTACCTTTCTTTGCAGAATTGGAATTATTGATGTTTCACAACAATATTGTGCAATTTCTATAGTTAAGTGATTTTGTTTTTAATTTTTCCTTTTTACCTTTCTTTGCAGAATTGGAATTATTGATGTTTCACAACAATATTGTGCAATTTCTATAGTTAAGTGATTTTGTTTTTAATTTTTCATATATCTTTTACCTTTCTTTGCAGAATTGGAATTATTGATGTTTCACAACAATATTGTGAAAAGTTGAGAAAACAAATGAACAAGCGGAACTCGTTGAAAATCTGCCTCCAGTCAGAAAGTGTTATTTCTGGCAATATTGCAAGAAACTAATTTGCATACGAAATCCAGTATTGCCGCAATATTGCCGCAACATTGTCAGAATGGGTTCCGGCGGTATTGCAGCAATATTGCGGCAATATTGCTGCAATATATTGCCAGAAACCCTGTATTTTGGTAAGGGTTGTTAACGTAATGATTGTAGCTATTAAGCTTTCAAGGTTACCGTCCAGCAGAATCGATATTTGACTATTCTGTCATACTATTTACAATGTAGCAAAAATCACCCTACTAGTCACTTTGATTTCCTTGGTTTATTTTAGGACAATAACTCGATTTAAAAAAAACATTTCTTATTTTGATATTGGCAAATACAAACATCAACCAGTTTCTTTAAAACAAAATAGCGAAAAATAACCTATTGCCCTTTCGACATTACTCGGGAAGATGGTTTTTGCTTTGCGTTTTATTTAAAATAAAAATATTCTGTATTTTGTTCTGATTGATTATATCTTATCAGAAACCATTTGTCTTTTCTGTTCCTGTGTTTTGTTCTCAAATATGTACCCTAAAATTAAATTTATGGCCAAATAATTGGTCTGACCTATGCAATTTCTATAGTAAAGTGATTTTGTTTTTAATTTTTCCTTTTTACCTTTCTTTGCAGAATTGGAATTATTGATGTTTCACAACAATATTGTGCAATTTCTATAGTTAAGTGATTTTGTTTTTAATTTTTCCTTTTTACCTTTCTTTGCAGAATTGGAATTATTGATGTTTCACAACAATATTGTGCAATTTCTATAGTTAAGTGATTTTGTTTTTAATTTTTCATATATCTTTTACCTTTCTTTGCAGAATTGGAATTATTGATGTTTCACAACAATATTGTGAAAAGTTGAGAAAACAAATGAACAAGCGGAACTCGTTGAAAATCTGCCTCCAAGATACCTTCCACATAGATTTCCGCATAATTTGCATTTATTTTTACTGTAGGAAAATGTAAAAATATTTTATTAAAAAAAAAAAAAAAAAAAAAAAAAAAAAATGACTAAAATAAAAGTTTTTTGTGCAAAAGTAGTTACGACAAATGGTTTTGCATTAAATCATGGCAAAAGTTTGCAAATTTACTACTCCCGTGTAAAGTGCCAAGCAAAAAATGACTTTCTGAAAGATGTTAAAAGCACAGTAATATGTTGATCAGAAGACAAACAATAGCGATGTGCTTTTTTTTTCAAGAGCCATTAATATTTTTATTTCGCCTCCTTTGAAACTGTAATATAAGGCTTGTATTCTCTGTACTTCTCCGTGATAGGGAGAGAGCTAGAGGATACTTTCAGTCTTAACGCCTAGCGACAATTGCCTGGCTGTTTCTTACCAAAAAAGTACAATAAACACATATATGCTGATATGACATAATTGTATTGAATCGAAAATGTGATATGCAAATTATACAGAAAGGTAAAAGGTATTCATAATTATAATGCTCAAAACGCGTGCTACTTCAAAAATTACCGGTCATCACACAATCATGCATCTAACTTAAGTAAAAAAGGTAAGAGAAAAGTCCAGGGAGTGCCACAATCACAAAAAAAGGTGAAGAAAAGTCCAGGGAGTGCCACAATCACAAACCTCAGCCCTTCCCAGACCCCAAGAGGAAGAGGAAACTGACAAATCTAAACAAGCACAAACCGAACAAACGTTTGAAAAACACTAAGATTAGCTCTCTCTTCCCCAAGCGAGGTAATCGCAATACTAAAAGGACTGAAAAACACAAGAACAAATGACACACGGAAAGACATACAACAAATCGCCTCGAAGAATAAACCACAAAGCAACAAAGAGGAAGACCAACACCGGGACCACCGCCTTAGAACGGTTGGTAGAGCAAACCACCGGGGGGTTTAAAGCACTTTTACAGCTAGCTAACATTTCCATCTCTTTAATACCTTACGGCTTCTGAGCAGTGTATATCTTTTCTAAGCAAGATGGATCTCTGCTGGAATTCAATCCGTTGGGCAGTTGCAGGCTTGAAGATTATTTGCATTTTTATTTGCTAATTTGAACTAATCTAGCATTATGAATCCATTAACTATTTCTACCAAATTAAGTAAAGGTATGCACAGAAAAATCACTAAAGCTTGCGCTTCAAAGTGTAAGTTAGACACAAAACACAACGAATATACAGTGTAACTAGAACTAACGGTCATCTCTCACTAATAGCCACTAACTATAACAGTCAGTTTTTGGAATCCACAAAGCGCAGTTTCACTATATGAATGGCCTCTACATAACGGTCACCACTCTAAAAACATTTTTATGCCATGCCATGGGTGGCTTTTGTAGAGAGGTTGTACTGTGCTAGGTAAATGCCTAAGGTTACAGATCTACATACTAAGATGCAAATGCAACATTAAGTTCTTCTACGGCGTAGACTAGTGCAGAATATAGTTGGGAATATTTATATGGCTTGGAGCTCCATTTCACCCTGGGGTCTTTCTTTTGAGATTGTTTCTAGGCAATATCAAACAATAATGTTTGATCATTGTATTAAAAATCTAGCTAATTACCGGCTGCATATATTCGCATCAAAGGCATAATATCATGAAAATATGGTTGAGATTTCATATCAATCTCTAAGCGGGCACATCAAATGGCGATCATAAATTGCATCATAGAGATGTTCGTAGGTATAAAGTGTAGCACATCAGTGAAATGGTATATGTACGCCGAAACATCTTGCGGATATTTTGACTTCAGTTTTCATGTAAGTGGGAAAAACTTTGATGGACAGATTTGACTACACCACAAAAATAAGCCCATATAATTCTGACCCCCTTAAACCCTACTTTTATATAGTAAAACTGATGTTTACAGAGGTATACATTTTTTCTTATTCCTACTCAAAAACATAGATTGTGGGTACTTCGTACATTTTCGAAGTTTTATGATATGCAAGCTTCGCTAAACCTAATTATGTGGCATATATATTTATATATTATATATACCCCCACCACTATATATACCCATAAATTTTATATGTTTATATACCCCATTATATCAAAGGAGACTTTGACAACGAAACTACGTCCTAAATGGTTTTATGAAACATGCTGCTGAGCAGAAATAATTCAAACCAAGAGTTCAGTTGGAGCCACAGTTACAAGTAAACAAACGAGGCTGGTGGTGAAGGAATCACACGATTTATTATTCAAGAATTTGTCTTGATAAATGAATGCTGAGGTGCAGTTCTTGTCTGCAAAAAAAGGTAAGAGAAAAGTCCAGGGAGTGCCACAATCACAAACCGCAGCCCTTCTCAGACCCCAAGAGGAAGAGGAAACCGAAAATGACACACGGAAAGACATACAACAAATCGCCTCGTAGAATAAACCACAAAGCAACAAAGAGTAAGACTAACACCGGGACCACCGCCTTAGAACGGTTGGTAGAGCAAACCACCGGGGGGTTTAAAGCACTTTTACAGCTAGCTAACTTCACCCTGGGTTCCGATGCTACTCTTAATACAGAAATACATAAAAATTCGGTTCGCATAAAGGCTCCCAACTCAGTCAATGCATCAAAGCGAAAACATAAAAGTCAAATTAATCACTATAATAAACAAAGACGAGTACTCATGGCTAATTCTACTGTAAAATGATGTCAGTATAAACATTTACTGAGTAAATGAAAACCAATAGTTGAACCACGGCGGGCCAAGCCAAAGACATATCGTCAAGCCCCACCCCACTGGTTAAAGTTTTACGAAGAGGCCGTCATTGAGTCTGAGGCCCGAACCGCCGTCGTGCAATTAAGGAGTGAAGCATAGCCATCAACAATGATTAGGTTGACAACTAGGCATGCAGTCTGCCGCATAATATCCAGGCTATAACCAATTCTTTTATAACGGTTAATAAGTTTTCTGAATTGCTCTGAAAAGTTAGATTTACCTACAATTTTTCTAAATCTGTATACTAAGTCACCGTAAAGTTCGGGTTCCGATATACCTTGTTGCAGAAGTGTTTCAGACTGACGCTATTTTTTTTCTAACAAGGCAGTGTCTGCAAGTCAGCATTCATTCACAGGTTAAATATCCAATAGCTCTCGGCCTTAAATTCATTCAAAGAATGATCTTTATTTTACTGATGTTCATCGAAGTATGAACGACATTGAGTAGCGTGCAATGTAAATGAGCCAGAAGGTTTTCATGATACTTTGCTAATATCGTACTTATATTTACATTCTTTTCTTCTCCTAATGCGGTCGTAAAAATGCTTCAAGTCCTTCTTTTGAAGCTAGAAATACTTACTTGATGCTTTTATGCAAACAATGTAACAACTTGAACGTCGTCAACGTTAAATTTTATTGTTGAGGACCATTGTTTATATTGACGTCAGTTCACGTCAGGTGATGCTGCGTGACCCGATGTATTCATACAAGTATGAACAACGTTGTGTTCTGTAGGTTTACATAAGGCGTTACACTGGAAATGTAAATATTTAAGGAATAAGCTTTATTTTGCTGATTTTGCTTTTTATTCTGATAAACATCAGCAAAATTAAGTTTACAACTTGTATTACATTCTTTTCTGCTCATAATTCGACAGAAATACTTCAAAGTGCGTCTAAGAAAGCTTAGAAATACTTATAAGATGTTTTTATGAAAACAGTGTAACACTTGGACGTCGTCAACGTTCAACTAGATTGTCGAGAACCCTTGTTTATACTGACATCATTTAACGCCAGGTGATGTTGTGCGACCCTATTTATTCATACAAATATAATCGACATTGTGTTCTCTAGGTTAACAAAAGGCTTTATTCTGGAAATGTAAATATTTTCCTATCAAAACATAAGAACTGTACATGTATATGCTTCGGATTTTGCTTTATTTTGATAAACAGCAGCAAAATTAAGTTTACAACTTGTATTTACATTCTTTTCTGCTCACAATTCGACAGAAATACTTCAAAGTGCGTCTACTGAAGCTTAGAAATACTTATAAGATGTTTTTATGAAAACAGTGTAACACTTGGACGTCGTCAACGTCCAATTAGATTGTCCAGAACCCTTGTTTATACCGACATCATTTAACGCCAGGTGATGTTGCGCGACCGATTTATTTATACAAATATAATCAACATTATGTTCTCTAGGTTAACAAAAAGCTTGAGTACTCGTCTTTGTTTATTTTAGTGATTAATTTGATTTTTATGTTTTCGCTTTGATGCACTGACTGAGTTGGGAGCCTTTTTACGAACTGAATATTTATGTGTTTCTGTATTGGGAGTAGCATCGGGATCCAGGGTGAAGTTAGCTAGCTGTAAAAGTGCTTTAACCTCAGTACTCGTCTTTGTTTATTATAGTGATTAATTTGATTTTTATGTTTTCGCTTTGATGCACTGACTGAGATGGGAGCCTTTTTACGAGCTGAATATTTATGTGTTTCTGTATTGGGAGCAGCATCGGGATCCAGGGTGAAGTTAGCTAGCTGTAAAAGTGCTTTAACCTCCCCGGTGGTTTACTCTACTGACCGTTCTAAGGCGGTGGTCCCGGTGTTAGTCTTACTCTTTGTTGCTTTGTGGTTTATTCTACGAGGCGATTTGTTGTATGTCTTTCCGTGTGTCATTTTTTTCTTGTGTTTTTCAGTCCTTTTAGTATTGTGATTACCTCGTTTGGGGAAGAGAGAGCTAATCTTAGTGCTTTTCGTACGTTTGTTCTATTTGTGCTTGTTTGGATTTGTCGGTTTCCTCTTCCTCGGGTCAGAGTATTCCTTGGACTTAATCACTTGGACCATTGGACTTGGACTGGTCCAAGTGATTATCAATTGGACCAAATGGGGTGTATTTCTTGGACCAATTCCAGTTGGACCAAATCATAAATACCTGTTGGACCATATTAAACCATGTATTTTTACGACTTAAGTAATATGTATCTACGTAAATTGTATTCATTATTTTATTTTATTTTTTATTATTATTATTTATTTCTTTTTTTACTTTTGATAAAATTTTAATTGACATAATTTGGTATTTTCGAAAGCGTTATTATACGTTGTGAAGGCTAATATATTCACACAATAATCAACTTGTTTTGACAATTAAACATTTTAAGGCTAAGTACTCTGTACTCTGTAAAATTTTCAGCAGAAAACATTTTGAAGTTGCTTTTTTTTTTTTTTTTTTTTTTTTTTTTTTTTTTTTTCATTTTTCCCTGAAAACATATTTTGGCATTTTGTACAAACTATCAGCAGGATTTGACATTCTATGCAAGTTGTCTTCAGTGGAGACAATTTGCATGAAATGTCAAAACCTGTTTTATGGAGTAAAATGATAAAAAAATGTCATCAATTTGAATTAGCCCAGAGAGTAGTAAAGGTTCAACTGGACCCCAAATTGGACCATGTACATGTACTGAGTTTACATTAATCTGAACTTTGTTGGACTTTCAATAACAAATTGCCTTTACCAAGAAAATATTTTTATAGTTTTATTATTATTTATTTATTTATTTATTTATTTATTTATGATTTTAGATGTATATAAATGGTTGTGATTTACCATTTAAATTGGTACTTATTTTATTTTAACTTCCGTTTTAGAAATGCATTTTGCAGTGACTTGAGTTAATGCCCTGTATTCCTTGAACTAAATCACTTGGACCTTGGACTGCAGGTCCAGATAAATATCAGTTGGACCAGATGAGGTGTATTCCTTGGACCGGTTCCAGCTGGATCAGGTATATATACCCATTGGACCATATTAAACTATGTTTTTATAACTGGTCTACGTACGTTTTATTTATTTTTCTCTTTTATCTCTTTTGATAAAATAATTTTGAGATAATCAGAAAGTGGAGAAAACTCATTTAATCTTACTGTCTTTCTTCTTTCTTCAGAGTCATACTTATTACTTCTTAATCTTTACCACTCTCTGGGCTAATTCAGCAGACAACAAATTGGTGATAGTTTTCTTATTTTTCTTAGAAACAGGTTTGACATTTCATGCAAATTGTCTCCATTGGAGACACAATTTGCATGAAATGTCAAATCCTGTTTTCTGGGAAAATAAGAAAAAAATATTTCAAAATGTTGTCTGCTGAAAAATTTATCCAGAGTACTTAGCATTAAAGAATCTCATTCTTTGAGTGAAAAGGATGATTTTGCATTCCATTCTTACATTCCATATATGTGTTAGAAAAAAATTTTATAATCACTTCTTAAAGGGCAAATATAAAGGTTTTAATTCTACTAAATATTTAAGGGCACTTCAGTAAGGAGGTGACTGCCGAAAACCGCATCAAATTATCTTAAACGGTTTCTGAAATATTGCGATTTGAAATTTGATATTTAACATCCAAGAGGATTGAATTCAGCTGCCTCATTAATATTCATGAGCCTTTTTATGACATCATAAGGGAACAGTAAGATTTTAAACTTTTTTAAATTGCCAATATTTTTTGCTCTTTAATCTGCATCAATTCAGTTTTCATATTGTTTAATTTATTCAGCTCCTTTAAACTAATATACATAGGAATTTAGCTCTTATTTTCCGTTTAAAGTGTTACATTTCAAATTTAAAAATTTCATCTAAATAATTTAAAACCCAGTTACAATGCTTAATAATTAGCCATAATTGACTTTTTTGGTATTCATTTATATGATATACACCCAAAATTCACTTTTATTAAAAAAAACTTATGAAAAATTTAATATTAGTCAAGTTTTAAACATTTTAAAATTTAGCTTTAAATTTAAATAACAGATTAAATTTTGAGTTAAATTCTCTATTCATGGGCTTATTTGTGGACAGAGACCAATTTCAATAATGGTTAAGGAGAAAAACTGTGTAGCATATAAGGAAATGCAGAATATTCCTGTTTAAAATTTCAATTTAAAATTTAAGTTCCACTATGACATCACAGAATATTGCATTGTGGGCCTTAATCAATACACAATCCAAGGGAGGTTATTCTAACATGAAAAAAGGTAGGTATCGTAAATTAATCACCATAACTTTTGATTGGATTGGAATTTTTTGATGGGGTTTTCAACAAAATAATTCTCTTAAAGCATTCTATCAACACCATGAAAACCAGGAATATTTTAAAAACCTTTATATTTGCCCTTTAATATTGCAGTTTTTTTTTGTGTTTTTTTTTTTTTTTCCATCCTGTGAATTACAGTAACAGTATTTGATATGACATGTCAATTACCCGAGAAGACCTATAAGACCTGTCAATCATCTGATAATACCTGTCATTAAACCTCAGGTCAGGATACCCTAAGTCTACTGGCCAGTGAAGTCCATAGCTGAAAAGCATAGCATTCCACAGAAAAATCAAAGCAAACTAATCAAGTATTCCTATTATGACTTAAAAATATTTTGTCCAATTTTAAACTTTCACATTTAAACTTTCATGTTTTTTGTAAAAATAAAAAAAAAATAACCTTGACGCTACATGAGTCACTGTAAGAAACAAAGAATGAAAGAAATGAATAAAATCTTAAAACATTTGGGACATAGACAAAACAAAGAATGAAAGAAATGAACAAAATCTTTGAACATTTGGGACATAGACAACACAAAACTTGTATTTTTATGAACATACAAGTGAATAGCAACTATACCAAAATAAATACAAATACAAGGCATTAATTAAGGGTACAAAACAAAAATTGCGTTATTTAGACAAAACAACTGCCTTTCAGCTAAATACAACAAATAAATAAACAAACAAATAAATAACTGATAAAGTCACAGGAAGAAACAAAACTGGAAAGGAATGAAAATCAGATAAGACTTGTGACATGTAAACAATTACGCAAAATTATGCTTTTATGAACAATTTCAATGTACAAGAGAACTGAATGACCATAATACACAAAATAAATACATAAAAAAATAAATAAGTTGATGTACTTTTTCTCTGTCTCTCTCTCTTTGTTAAAAACATACAGTGTTAGTTGAATAGTTTAAGAATTAAGTGTTCATGATGTGCATGTAAAAGTAAATGAAAATCAGAACAAGAATTCCGCGGAAGGCATCATCGCACCTGCTGGCGCAAAAGTCACAGGAGCCACAATCAGAATGTGGTTATTAAATAAGTTTATTTCATTCTTAGCAGTGCTTACTTGGAAAACTGGGTTGAAAAAAAATGTAGACAAAGTGCCTAGTGGGGCACATATATTCCAGGCCAATCCCTCTAATGGCTATATCTTCAGCACTGACTTTTCATATTATACAGCCCAATGATAATGGAACGTTGACGTAAAATGGGTAAAAGTCACTGGAGCATGAAATATAGGTCAAGGTCACGAGTCAAGGTACCTGCTAATTCAGTACATCAAGGAGAAGCACAATGCAAGGTATGGTGGTTGTAGGCCTTATAGTTGAGGAGTTATCAAACATCAACCTAAAATGTGTCAAATATAGGTCAAGGTCACTGGGTCAAGGTACCTGCCAAGCCAGTGCAATGAGGTGAAGCACTATGCAAGGTTTAGTGGTTGTAGGTCTTATATTTGAGGAGATACCGAACATCAATATAAAATGTATCAAAGTCACTGGAGTGCACAATATAGGTCAAGGTCACCAGGTCAAGGTACCTGTTGAGTCAGTACATCGAGAAGAAGTGCTATATAGGGTTTGGTGGTTGAAGGCCTTACAGTTGAGGACATCTGGAAGGGTGACGTAAAAGGTGTAAAAGTCAATGGAGCATGAAATATAGGTCAAGGTCACCCAGTCAAGGTATCTGCAGTCCGTACATTGAGGAGAAGCACTATGCAAGGTTTGACGGTTGTAGGCCTTATAGTTGAGGAGATATTAAATGTTGAAGTAAAATGTGTAAAAGGCACTGGAGTGCAAAAAATGGGTCAAGGTCACCGGGTCAAGATACCTGCCAAGTCAGTACATATAGGAGAAGCACTATGCAAGGTTTGGTGGATAGAGGTCTTACACTTGAGGAGATCTGGAACATTGACGTAAATTATGTCAAAGTCACTGCAGCCAAAATATAGGTCAAGGTCACCAGGTCAAGGTATCTGCTAAGTCAGTACATTCAGGAGAAGCACTTTGCAAGGTTTGATGGTTGTAGGCCTTATAGTTGAGGAGATATCGAACGTCAACGCAAAATATGTCACAGGAGCGCAAATTATAGGTCAAGGTCACCGGGTCAAGGTACCTGCCAAGTCTGTACATCTAGGAGAAGCACTATGCAAGGTTTGGTAGTTGTACCCCTTATAGTTGAGAAGATCTGGAACGTCAACGTAAATTATGTCAAAGTCAATGGAGCGCAAAATATAGGTCAAGGTCACTGGGTCAACATATCTGCCAAGTCAGGAGGTCAGGGAGATGTGTCATGCAAGGTATGATGGTTGTTGTAGAATTGTAGTTGATTAGAATACTAACTTTGACGTAAATGTCGAACTTCGACATGACAGAACTGTTAAGAGACGGATGGACGAACGGACAGACGAATGGAAAAGCGGGCACCTATGTCGCAAAGTCAGGAGGTCAGGGAGATATTTCATACAAGGTTTGATGGTTGTTTAGTCTTGTAGTTGATTAGAATACTAACTTTGACATAAATGTCGAACTTCGACATAACAGAACTGTTAAGAGACAGACAGACGGACAGACGAACAGACAGACGAATGGAAAAGTGGGTACCTATGTCGCAAAGTCGGGAGGTCAGGGAGATGTTTCATGCAAGGTTTGATGGTTGTTTAGTCTTGTAGTTGATTAAAATACTAACTTTGACATAAATGTCAAACTTTGACATAAATGTTGACAGACGGACGGACGAATGGACAGACATACGGAAAAGCGGACGCCTATGTTGCAAAGTCAGGAGGTCAGGGAGATGTTTCATGCAAGGTTTGATGGTTGTTTAGTCTTGTAGTTGATTAGAATACTAACTTTGACATAAATGTCGAACGTCGACATAAATGTTGACAGACGGACGGATGGACGGACGGACGGACAGAAAATCGGACGCCTATATCACACCCTGCTACAAGCAGGTGCGATAATAAATAAATAAATAAATAAATTGATAGAAACAAACTAAAAAAAAATAAATAAAAATAAAAAAATAAATGAAACTTTTATGACATATAAACAACAATACAATTATTTATGAACATACATCAGGCCTGGATGGATGAATTAGAACTTTCAACTCTTCATTATAGCATTATGTTTAGTGTGAAAATATAGGGTTTAATAAAATATAATAATTCTTTCAAGAAATATCAACTTATCTCAGTTAAAACTGTTTTATAAAATATAAAAATATATAAAATAAATAAAACCACTATCTGTGGATAAACGTTATTTAGTTGTTAAAAAGTGATTTAATATGGTCTTTGCCCTCCATCAGTTAGACAAAAAACAACACTTAATTTAAAAAAAACATTACGAAAACACGCCTATTCAAATATATAGAAAATCTCACCTCCAAAAACTGAAAAATTTCAGACAAAAATTCTGATATTTTTCTCTTATTTTTGCTCAAAACATAGATTGTGGGTACTCGTTAGAACCGCCTTGGCGAGGCGGTTCTAACTAGTACCCACAATCTATGTTTTTGAGCAAAAATAAGAAAAATAATGTATACCCCTGTAAACCTCAGTTTTACTATATAAAAGTGGGGTTTAAGGGGATCAAAATTATATAGGTATGTTTTCGTGATGAAAAAAAAAAAATGTTCAGTTTTGCAACTTTCACTGTAACTTTAATTTAAATTGTTAAAAAAAACAAAAACAAACAAAACTTGACATTAAGTGAGTTACTGGAAGGAAAAAAAAATATGAAAGAAATAGAAAAAGGTTTAAAGATCTGTGATATATTATAAGTAACACAAGTATAATTTTTTATTATGATACAGAAATCAATATCACTAAGTGCTATTTATGATTTATGAAAAATAGAAATACATATCAAAAAAAAAAAAAAAAAAGTTATAATAAAATAAAAAAAAAATAAAAAAATAACTTAAAAACCGTGAAGCCAATTTGAAATTAAAAAAGAAATATTTCAGTTTTATCCTTCATCCGTTATGAAAACAAGCCTATTCAAATATACTGAAAATTTTACCACCAAAAAAATGAAAATTTTCAAATAAAAATGCTGATATTTTTCATATTTCTGCTAAAAACATAGATTGTAGGTACTCATTAGAACTGCCTCGCCGAGGCGGTTCTAATGAATACTCACAATCTATGTTTTTGAGCAGAAATAAGAAAAATAATGTATACCCTGTAAACCCCACTTTTACTATATAATAGTGGGGTTTAAGGGGGTCAAAAATATATAGGTATTTTTTCGAGATGCTTATATTTTATCATTTGATATGATCTGTTGTTACTCTTGTACAATGTCTTGACTCATGTGCATATATGATGCGATAATGCATGATCGTGAGCAAGTGCATTATTGCACATACACACATAGAACCATGGTATATTATCATTTGCATGTATTTAGATTATCTTTCAAGCTGAATATTGGAAATTTGTCCACTATGTGATGAATATAGAACACCCCCGCATTCTGATCCGGTTCTTTGCTGCCCATCTGTACATTGTTTTATTCGATACGATCTGCAAGAATCTGGCACATCATCTTCTAATATTTAAATAAAGTGTGCTATAAACTGCAAAATTTTAAATTAGTATGTGCATCCGCACAATCTGATCTGGTTTGTTGTTGTTTGTACATTATTTTAATCAAACTCCAGCACATCATCTTCGAATATTTGGATAGAGCTTGCAATATGCAAAATTCTACATTAGAATGTGCATCAGCGCATTCTGAGCTGGGTAATTGCTGCTCACCCATACATGTATAGAAAGCGAGCGTGGTAGCTCAGTGGTGAGCGCACTGGCCTCTTGAGCTAAAGGTACCGGGATCGATCCCAGGCTTAGGCAAGGGAATTTTCGGTGTCCAAACACGCTTTCATTCATGTCATCTGCAGGTATGACATGAAAAAAGTGCGCCGTCCTTTGGATCGGGACGTTAACTGGAGGCCCCCTGTGCAGGGAAAGTCGCACCTTGTGCAGGTTAAAGAACCCTACGGTAATTCGAAATGGTTACTTGTAGGCCTTCATCCTGCAACCCGGAGTGTACAATATACACCTGCCTAGAATGTCCGAGAGGGCATATGGCAGTATGTAAAGAAAGAAAGAAAAGAAATTTGTTTCATAGGATCTGCCATTACTACAGCACATTGTCTTCTAATATTTACAAATACCATGTGATTACAAGCTTTAAATAATCATGCGGAAAAAGTTTTCTTGGTGGGAATTATAACACTTTCATTAAAGCCTCCAGCAAATTATTTGCCAACTGCCCACACCGTCATGATGTGTGCAGTACATCTCATTTGAAAAGTAACGGTCCCACCAAGTAAAAATGTACCTTTTCATATTATACAAACCTGATCAGTCTGTGAATTAGCTGGATACTGTGTGATTCATATTTTACAGTATTAAATACCAATGACCTAATCAGCGAAGTGAGTGGACACTATTCTGCACCAGACTGCTTCACACAATCTGATCTGAGCAACACATATGCACAAAGGGACATTTTCACTGGATAAGGATCTAATGAAAGGATAAGCACTGATAACACATATTTCTAGCAATAAATTTCAGTCAAGTGGATCATCTGTTCCAGTATATATATATATATATATTTTTTTTTTTTTATAAAGGGAAAGAAATATTACTCAAAAAGAAATATAACTAAATTCTTTGATCTTGATTAGGCTGTTCAAGCTAATTTGGTTTGTTCCACACTGGTCATATATAAGTCCCTATGAATACAAATGAGAAACCACCTTATGACATATTAAATCGCGATCTGCTGCAATTTAGTTTTCTAGGGCTTTAACTCTCAAATCGCTGCAAAATGTGTTTTTTTTAACAGGGGGTTTACAACAAAATCAGTGAGAATAACCTATCAGTTGAAATGGTAAATCCCAGCCATTTATATACATGTAAAAGTAAATAAGTAAATATATAAATAACAATACAGAAATATTTTCTTGATAAAGGGAATTTGACAAAGTTCAGATTAATGTAAACATAATACTTGGCCCGACTGAACCTTTACCACTCTCTGGGCTAATTCAGCAGATGACAATTTGATGACATTTTTTATATTTTTTTCCCCATAAAACAGGTTTGACATTTCATACAAATGGTCCTCAGTGAAGAAAATTTGCGTGGAATGTCAAGTCCTGTGGAAACAATTTGTATGAAATGCCACAACCTGTTTTCAGGGTAAAATAAAAAAAATAAAAAAATACTTCAAAATGTCATCTACTGAAAATTTTATACAGTGTACTTACTATACCTTAAATTATCTAAATGTTAAAAACAAGTTGACTGTTGTGTAAAAATATAAGGCTTAACAAAATTTAATAATTCTTTTGAAAATAAAAAATTTTCTCAATTTAAATTGTTTAGGAGAAAGTTTAAAACAAAATAATAATAATAATAAATGAAATAAATACAATTTACGTAGATACATATTATTTAGTTGTAAAAAATGTGGTCTAATATTGTCCAACAGGTATTTTTGACCTGGTCCAACTGAAATTGGTCCAAGGAATACATCTCATTTGGTCCAACTGATAATCAAGACAAGCAGTCCAAGTTCCAAGTGATTTGGTCCAAGGAATACAGGGCACTGCAAATAGTACTTTTTAACAGGGCTTTAAACAAAATAAGTGCAAGTAGCCTACCAGTTGAAATTGTAAATTCAAGCCATTATATACATCTAAATTTATGTAAAAAAAAAAAAATAAATAAAAAGAAAATAAAAATAAAAAACCTTTACCACTCTCTGGGCTAATTCAGCAGATGACAATTTGATGACAGTTTCCTTATTATTTTTTTTTTTTTCCATAAAACAGGTTTTGACATTTCATGAAAACTGTCTTCACTGAAGGCTATTTGCATGGAATGTCAAATCCTGTGGAGATAATTTGTATGAAATGCAAAAAAAAAAAAAAAAACAACTGTTTTTGGGGAAATAGAAAAGTTTTTAAAAATGTTATCTACTGAAATTTTTCTACAGAGTACATTTAATTTTCAAAACAAGTTGATAGTAGTGTGAAAATATCAGTACACAGAGGAAAATAACAAAGTTATTGACCAATTTTGGGCTTATCCCCCCATGGGAATGAGACCAACCGGTCACGGATTAACGTGATCCCACTGATCCTGTCTATTTCTTGTGTTTCGGTCACCCGGGACCGAGTCTGAGATCTTTAAGAAGGTCTAGCTACAGCTAACGGACGAGGGCTTAGTCCCACCAGCGCTTCTACTGTTCGGATGCAAGACGGGCTCCTATTAAAAGAACTTTATTAATACTTAACTAGCATAAAAACAAGTAGAAACACAACATATATACATCTAACTATATACATTTACAGTCGTGAGACATGAGACCTTGTGAGGTCTCGGTCGCAGCTTTTAGCTATTTAGCTATCTAACCGTTACTGGTCACTGAACAGCCTTACCAAGTTGATAGTACCCTTCAGTGCAAGGCGGCACAGGTGTGCCTCAAAACCAGGATCCTTGATACCTAACTCTTCCAGAGTTTTCGTATTGTCTGGGTGCCATCCACCCCTGCAGCCTATAGCAAGGCCCCTGATTTTGACACCCTGTACGCCGTATCGGTTTTTGATAATATCTGATAGATGAGAGTATTTCTCAGCCTTGGCTTGGTTGGCCAGTGACAGACTATTTCCTTTCTCGTACACCACTGTAGGGTCAACCACTATGGCGTCGCTTCCCCTAACAAAGACAAGGTCCGGCTTCCACACGCGGTTGTGCGCGTCCTGTATACGTGGCTCGTGGTTCACGAGCCACCCAGCTTGCTTGCCTTTCTCGGCGATGGTATTCGTGATGATATTGTGGCGATTAATCCGGTAATCTTTCACGCTTGGGCAATGCCCCGAAATATGATCTACAGTTTCCACTGTTGACCCGCATCTCCTACAGAGCACGTCTGATGGTCGGCCCGCTCGGGCCATGGTTGCTCTGCAGGGGAATGTGTCGGTCCGCAGTTGCAGCGAGGTGAAGTAGTCAGCTTCACCGAAGTATTCTGTATTCGACATTGCCCAGACCTTTTTCCCTTGAAGGACTTTATTCCGTTTGCAGAGGGGCTCAGCTTTTCCCACTCTTGCAGGGGCAGGTGCCGCCATGTGGCTTTGCCCTTGGGTCCTTCAGGCACTTTGACTCCTGCCATGTCTGAATACATCTTAATATACTCCGGCACTCCCATTATATCCGCCAACTTTCGGATTTTCCAATCCGAACTCCTTTGGATTAGTCTGAGCATGTTGATCCTCTGCGTAGGGATCATTCGTTGGAATTCTGGGAGGCCTAGTCCATCATCCGCTTGGCTGCTGTGAAAAACTCTGTTGCACGTACTTCCCGGTAGTTTAAGCCATTTTCTAACATATTCTCTTACTGAGACATCAAGCTTTTTGAGTATCCCCTTGGGGAAGTGAGCTTGTGTTAGGGGGTATAGTAGTTTTGGGAGCGCGTAGTTCTGCAGCATGACTAGTTTCTGCCGTGGTTTTAAACTGGCTGCATCTATGCCCTTAAGCATGTCTTCAAGACGTGCGTGCACGTCTTGTCGGATTTTATTATTCCATGGACTTATCTTACTTGCCAAATACTTTACAGATTCATCTGGCTCTATTAGTGGCACGTTGTCTTCCCCGACCCTAGGTGGGGTCGAGAATTAATTTACGATGTATGTATTTTTGCCTCTTGGTTTGATAAAGAAGGCTGCTGATTTCTTGACGTTCAGCCTCATGCCCGTTACCTCGCAGAATTTT
The DNA here is from genome assembly GCA_964016985.1 of Anodontia alba. Lineage (NCBI taxonomy): Eukaryota > Metazoa > Mollusca > Bivalvia > Lucinida > Lucinidae > Anodontia > Anodontia alba. The sequence goes on from OZ024828.1 coordinate 101,197,017, forward strand.
TGAACTATCGCCAGATTTACGTTCATGTCTTCGGGCGATCCTGTGAGGAGAGCGTTGTCATCCGCATACGCGAGAGACTCAATACGGTCCACTGGACTTGGGCCGAACTTGTACCCGTTGTTTTGCTTCGCGATTTCTGCGAGAAGTGCATCCATTGCTATGTTGAATAGCAATGGACTTAGGGGGTCGCCCTGTTTCACCCCTCTCGTGATCAGGATCTTCTTAGTAGATCCTTTCGCTGTAGTGAACGTGGTACTCGTGTCCTTATATAGATCTTCAACGATCTGAATGAAGTGATCGCATGCACCGAATCTTTTTAAGCCTGCTTTAATGTGCTTATGTGACACAGTATCGAAGGCCTTCGCCAGGTCCAAAAAGGCGACACATAATGGGTTTCTCTTTTTCTTGGCCTGCTTGATAATTTCCTCAATCAGAAAACAGTTCTCTGAGCATCCCGCCGCTTTAATAAAGCCTCTCTGTCTTTCATTTATTTTGAATGTATCTAGCGTCCTTGTTGCCAGAATATTAGTGTATATCCTTAGCACCACTGAGCTTATTGTTAGAGGTCTCCAGTTATTAATGCTGTCCAGACCCTCAGGATTCACAAAATATAATAAATCTTTCAAAAATACAAACTTCCCAGCGGGCACATGACGTAAATATAATGTCGCCTCAACGTCGATGCAACATCATGACGTTGCATCGACGTTGAGGCGACATTATATTTACGTCATGTGCCTGCCGGGTTATTTCAACTAAAATTGTTATAAATTGTTATATCAAAGGTAAGATAAAAAAAAAAAATAATAATAAATAAATAAAAAAAGAAGAAAGAAAATGAATACAATTTATGTAGACACATATTATTTAGTTGTAAATATGGTCCAACAGGTATTTATGACTTGGTCCAACTGGAATTGGTCCAAGGAATACACCCCATTTGGTCTAACTGATAATCACTTGGACCAGTCCAAGTCCAATGGTCCAAGTGATTTAGTCCAAGGAATACACTGACCCCTCTTCCTCTTGGTGTCTAGGAAGGGCTGTGGTTTGTGATTGTGGCACTCCTTGGACTTTTCTCTTACTTTTTTTTATTCTGGAAATGAAAATATTTTTCTATCAAAACATAAGAATTATACATATGCTTCGGCGAGGCGAAGCAACAATTACTGTCAATGATTTTCAAATACAAGTACTAAGAGACCATCTCCATCAATGTCTCACTTTGTCACCTTGAACTTACAAATGTGAAAAAAAAAAATGAATGCGAGAAATATCATAACTTTTCAGTCGAAAAAATATAGAAGACCAATTTTGCATTGTTAACGAAATGTTTTCTTTTGCTTAAGGTCTTCTTGCTCTTTGTCTTATATTGACGCGCATTACTTGCAAAGTTGTTGTTGGGATTGCTTCGCCAAACCCATTCGGGAAGAAAATTATTTTTAAGTTCCAGGTTTCTGAGACATGGATGGATGGAGGTGGCTCTTTAGTACTTATATTTGTAAATCATTGTTGGTTTTAGTTGTTTTGCCGCACCAAGGCATTTGTGATAGCATTTGTGTGTACGATTCTCATGTTTTGATTAGAAAATGAATTAAATCCCAGTAAGAGAGGCATGGGATGTTTAACCTGCGAATGAATGCTGAGTTGAAGACAAGAACTGTATCTCAGCATTCGTTTAAGAGAATATATTCATGAATGAGTGTGTATGCACGCATGGGCTCTCTGGGATAAAGTAATGCGTTAATGAGTCCATGTATTGAACCCTTTTAACACCAGGCAGAATTTTAGCAGACGACTATTCACCTTTTGTTGTACAGAACGCAGTAAGAGTTGTTGTTTTTTCTAAGTTTGGAAAAATAACAGAAAAAAATAGAGTTTGGGCTGATGCGGTTGACGTTGGGCCTGTGGGAGTTACATATATCACCCCTGTAAGCCCTGCAGGGTTTGCAGTGACACACCTCATTTTTTATGTATTTTGCTCTCTCTCCCTCTCTCTGACTTGAATTTTTTGGTGTGTTTGGGGCTGTCTCATCGAGCTGGATCCATGTGTACCTTTGGTTTGTTTCTGATACAGATTAGAAAATATTATGAAACATTTTCTTTCATCTGCGGAATGCCATTACAGAGGGATGAAGAGCATGTTTTGAAAAGACGCATTAGCGCAGTTGCGACGCATTTAGCTGTAAGCATTCACGTCAATCTCGTTATCAAGCAGGGTGCAGTTTAAAGTAAATTCAAGTCATTGTTGCTTCGAAGTTGTTTACTTTTGAAAGTTGTTGTAATGTCGACAAAGATGTAGGTTTGCTCAAAATTGTTTCGTTAACTGAAGATGGCCAATACTGGCCAAACTATTTTGAACATGTGTAGTGCTATTTCCTTCCGTTGTAGGAAATTGAATTCAGAGGATATTCTCATAGAACATACAATAAACATCCAGCTACGAAAATACACCTCAGATCAGAAGTCTCTAAATTATATCTTAAAATTGTTTACATACTTTTTATCTTTTCTCGATAAACAGCTATGTTATACACCATACGCGTTACTTTTCAACCTCGAAAACTGACTCGTCCATGACAAGTGATCAATTTTTAACGTTGAAAACTGACCCCTGACCGTTTACTTCATGACCCACCCAAACGTGAAACTTTTATCAGGAAGAGTCGGGTAAGTTTTCAAAATGGAAAACTGGCACAAACTACATTCTAACATTCAAAACATAACAGTATATTTAAGATTAATAATCTAGATCCTAGGTCTCTTTTAATACAGACAGCAGACTTGGTAACCAGTTGATTTAACGCTTTCTTTAGCAGCAATATCTGAGCAAACTCCTTTATCACGGTTCTGAAGCAGTTTAAAGGTTAATATTCTCAGAACGGTGTCACATGTTGTTTTATTTTTTAACTCTGAGTGCGTAAACTAACATAACAAGAAAAAAATAACACAAGGCAAGACTTAAAACAAATGTCTCATAGAATAAAAGCACCGCAAGCATAATACCCCGCCATAGCAATTATTTGTTTATGTATTAAAGTTATCATTGCAAAAATGTCGGGAAAGAAAATGACCGAGGGACAGATAACAATCCTAAACCAGATCTTGATAATATCAATGGACAGATAATAATCCTAAAGCAGATCTTGATAATATCAATGCATATAGCAAGTTTGGTTAAAATGCCTTGTTATTTACTAAAGTTATCATCCAGAAATAAAAATATGAACGTGTCTCGGGCAGATAACTCCGTAAAAATTTGACGAAATTCGCCCATTAGCAATTCCAAACCTGATCTCCTTACTGTCAATACATATAGCAAGTTTGGTTAAAATCCGTTGTTATTTACTAAAGTTATCATCCGGAAACGAAAAGATGGGCATGTCTCTGGCAGATCTCTGTAAAAATTTGACGAAATTTGCCCATTCGCAATTCCAGACCAGAGATCCTTAATGTCAATGCATATAGCAAGTTTGGTGAAAATCGATTGTTATTTACTCAAGTTATAGTCCGGAAACGAAAATATGGGCGTGTCTCGGGCAGATAACTCCGTCAAAAATTGATGAAATTTGCCCATTAGCAATCCCAAACCAGATCTCCACAATATCAATGCACATACCAAGTTTGGTTAAAATCCACTGATGTTTACTCAAGTTATCATCCGGAAACAAAAAACGGATGGACGGACGATACGACGGACGGAGGGACTCACGGACGACCAACGTAAAACCATAATACCCCACCACTATTGTGTGGCGGGGTATAATAAACCAAGAAGCAACAGAATAAGACAAACCAAACGCATTGAATAAAGCACTGTTATCAATTTTAATCCCACATCAAAGGGAAGAAAATCTAAAGCGTAAAAGTGAGAAGGCCCGTTTTCAATATTTCAATGTTTGATCCAATTATATTGCCAATTTATCATTGTCTCAAGCACCACATCCTGTGACTCTGCAGTTTATTTATTATATGGATGTAGAAGATCTTCTGATGATAATTTGAAGATTTTCCATGTATAGATGGTCACACCCACAAACAGACGGACTTACATAAACTTAAGATTCAAATGGCTGAGGCATAAAAGCTAAAACATAAATGTTAATTTTATACTAATTCCTGATCGAAGCCCAACCCACAAAAAGACTTGACGCTTCTCACCAACTTTATGAATGCCAGTGGTAGCTGAGGTATAATGTTAATTTTTGGCAAAACAGCTCTCAAACAGGATTCAATATACACAAACACAAAATCATTACCTGATGAATGGCAGCCAGTCAATCATGACACAATGATGGCTGATTAATGCTGCCCTTATTGAAGCTCTTCCCAAGGGTAAAGGAGAAACAGAGTGGACATAAAATTCAAGGCTCAAACCCATGACCTTGAACTGTGACCTTGATCTTGAGTCGCCATGATTGCATTATTGATTCTACACATCATCTCACTGAGGTAAACATTTGACCAAAGTTCAAAGAAAATCCTTCCAGGAGTATAGGAGATACAGAGCAGACATGAAATTCAAACCTGTGACCTTGAACTGTGACCTTGACCTTGTGTTGGCATGGTTGAGTTATGAGTTCTGCACATCGTCTCACTGAGGTGAACATTTGACCAAAGTTTAAAGAAAATCCATCCAGGGGTATAGGATTTATAGAGCGGACACGAAATTCAAGGCTCAAACCCATGACCTTGACCTTGACCTTGTGTCGGCATGGTTGAGTTATGGGTTCTTCCAGAGATATGCCTTGGACAAGCTTTTTACAGCAAAAATTATGAAGGGAAGTAACTCCGTAAATACTGGTGACAAGGGTTATGGTTCTTACAGTCTGCAATTCACCTCATCACCCTCTATCAGTGTATCAAGTTTCACTAAATGCTCCGAACAAAAGTGTGACGGATGGACGGTCAGACGGACGGACAAAGTGACGACTATATGCGTCATGAGCATAAAAGTATATTGACAAGAGTTATGATTCTTGTGATCTGCACATCGTCTGATGATATTTTATATTTCTATGAAGTTTCATGAAAATATCTTTTCGTTATAGAGCAGACATGATTTTGTGAGACAGACGGACGGACAGACAGACAGACATCCGAGGGAAAAACAATGTCTCCAACCCTTTCAGGGGCAGATATAAATATAAATGAAAGCCACACACAGATATGATATAGCTAAACACATCTACGTTTGAAAATAGCCCTTAATGGCCCCTTTTCTTAAAATTCCCTTCCTCTGTTCCACATAATATCAAAACACATCCAGTAGTTTGGAAGATGCAATTAGGAGAAAACCAAAGGTTGCTACCAGTGCAATATTGGTCAGAAAAAAAAGAAACAGGAAGTTTTCAATTAAACACAACTTAACTGAAGGAGAATTTCCGTCAAGTTTCGAGATAATCAGCCAGTGGGTCTTGGAAAAGATGCCATAATGTGATTACAATTGCAATTGCAGTCCGGCATGGTAATTTATTTAGTTTTCAAGATGGCCATGATATAGCTGTCTCGAACTGACAACCCATAAGTATAAGTCTCATTTTGGCACAAGTACAACCATAAAAAGAATGCAGTGGCTGGTTTGACAAAAGTTCTCTTGCAAGATTGAAAGGGACCAGACACGGAAAAAAATAATCAAAGATGGGCACAGCCGGCCATCTTTCAGTTCTTTCTTCATGTCAGAGATTGCAAATGTATCGTTTCTGGTGTCTTTATTTGTTACTTTTCTCCTCTTCCTTCTTTGCCTCTGTGATTGTGGCATTTCCTGTGTATATTTACATATACTTTTGTTAATAGACAGGAATTTTTCTTGTTTGGATACACTTTCATTGTGGCAAGTTAGTTAGGCGTGTTTCTGCCAGTCTGAAAAATACTTCATACAGTATCCTCCTTTCCTCTTTCTTCAAAATGTCAAATGGCTCTGAATAATAAATATTCTTAATGTCCTTCTGCTTCCCAGATATTATTCTGTCAAATTCTATCCCAGTCAGCGGCAGCAAAGTTATTATAACCTGAAACAAAATCAAAGAAAACATAATGACATATTATCTGATGGTACAGAAGAAACAAATCACCCAGATTTGCCCAAATCCATGTAAATCTGCCCAAATCCACCGATTGTTTGTTTGTGTTGAGGTTTTATGTTCCAGTCAACCCAATGGGGTCATGTCGAGCACAGTCAGTTTACCTAACCACACATTTACTGGGAAGGCTTAGTACTCTAAGCAGTTAACCAATATTGTGCACATTCTTTCGCCAGAAACTGACAACAGCCCTTCTTGAATCAGCGGAAGGGTGAGAATGACCGTAGAAAATATTTCATGATCAATCTTCACGACAGAATGTTGCCGACCTCGGCGGGGGTCGAACCCGCAACCTCCTGGTCTCCAGTCAGACCCGCATCCAACTGCGCCACCGAGGCCAGCTAGCACCGATATTTTTAATAAACAATATTTTTCAGATTTTTTTTCTTGTAATAGTATACAGTTATGAATGAAAGGACAATGTTAAACAAAACAAAGTTTTTAAAGTATAACATATTTTAACAAATAAAACTTAAACTATGGATAAAGTGCTAGTTCCTTCTTTTCATTATTCCTTCCACAGAATTTTTTAAGTCTTAATCCAGGAGCTCCCTGAGGCAATACCTATATGACATCACCTCTCCTGCCATAATGATCACATGTTCAGTTTTCCTCATAGATTCAGTAGGTATAGCTGAAGTTAAGCAGGGAGGGAGGAGGGAATCTGTTATCCATAGGTTAAATATTACTTGTTAAAATATGTTTTACTTTAAATAAAAGCATCGCATACACTGCATGATACCCCGCCACTGCAGGGTCACAAACCATAGAGAGAAGATGGCTATGTTTGATGTGTAATGATACTACCAAAGGATATCTGTGAAAAAAAAAACTGATGAAATGTACTCAGTAGCAATCCCAAACCAGATCTCCACAATATCAATGCACATACTAAGTTTGGTGAAAATCCGCTGAGATCTGCCTTCAGCACAGCACCCTGTAAGCTGAACATACTCGAGATAATATAATATCCAATATTTGTGTGAGGATATATTAAAATCCATTGATAAATGTAGGGGTAGACCTATGACAAAGTCTTTTCTGAAAATAGCCACAGTTAATTTGACCTTAAGCCCAGCTACCTGAAAGTTAAACTTGCCAAAGATATTATCATTCCCATCATTTATGTGAAGATATATTAAAATCCATTGATAAATGTAAGCACTAGAGTAATGACAGTTTTTTTTTTTTTCTCTTAAACTAGCCATAACAACCTTGACCTTGATCCCAGCATCCTGAAAGTCAATCTTGCTCGATATTAGTACACCAAACATTTGTGTGAAATTATATTAAAATCCATCAATAATTGTAGGCACTAGAGCCATAACAAAGTTTTTCTAAACATAGCCACAATGACTTTGACCTTGAGGGAAAATTTTGAATGTTAATACAACAGACAACAGATGATGAATGACTGGCCTATCCTAGTAGCTCACACCAAGCACAGGTGAGCTAAAAGACTATTGCCACAGTATGAACCTTTGGTGTGACAGCTTGGATGAAAACCTGAGACAAACAGATGCTCTACTTCTAAGACAGTAAATTTGTTTTACCTTAGTGCCACAGATTATCACTCCACTGATACTCGAAAATGCTACTGAATGAGTCCAGTTAGCAAGGAGCTCTCCACCATGTTCACCAAGTACTTTAGTATTCAGGAATGAGTGGATGCTGAAACCCAACTGACTTGATGTTGCTTCACCTGACTCAGTCGTTAATCTTGTTCTCAATGGTAATACTTCAACAGCATCTTTAGGGGGATGTTTAACCTGAAAAACAACCAGAGGACTGATGGTCCTGAAATAGCTCACCTGCCCAATATAGATCTTTGGTCACTATAGATAAATGGTAAAAACTTTAAAAAATCTCTTCGAATTTTGATTTCATACAATTGTTTTCATAATTTTATACAAGTATATACCCCTGGGGCAGACAATCCAAGGGGGGACAGAAATTTCAGTCAAACGATACCCTTTGTCATTAAGATGCAAGATTCAAACACAGTATACAAATGTCCGTGCTTTGTGCTTAGAAGTCTAAAATTAACATGTGAACAAAAACTTGACCAGAGTCTGTAACAGACACACTGCCCAGTGGCTTTGGAGCCAAGGCAGTATGACAAGTCAGACTAACCACAGCAATGATATCTCAGCCTTAGTAAATAAAAATGCCTGACTGAGGCATCTGCTCCCTCACTTTAGCACATCTGTAATGATAACAATAGAGGAAGTAACTGCAGCAGCAACAACAACTCCTATACAATTAAAACCTCATAATTACAACAAAAATATATTTTGGCTCAATGATAATAATAATGATTATGGGTTACCAGCAGTATCAACAAGATTTACAAGTCATCAAGTGACCCCTTGTAACAACAGTAAAAATGTCAATGATTGTTGCTGTGGTTATAAGAGGTATTTGTTGACTGGTAGTTGTTGTTGTTGCTACTAAAGCTGCTTCCATTACCATTTTCATTACCACTGGGCTGAAATGAGGGAGTAAAGGCTTACACTGATGGAAATAATCATTTTTTTTTTTTCTTTTAGAGAATGACAGAGAATGTCAAAGTCATGGTTTTGTGGTAGCGGACATTTAATGTCCTTTTCTGATGTGCTCAACTTTTCAACTGACAAAAATGAACATTTTAAGTTCACACATGCTGTGCCTGACTTTTCAATCTATGTTTTTATGTTTAAATTTAATCATGTTATAAAACTGATGGAATTAATAAATTCATTTTTCACATAGAGAATGATAGAGAATGACAAAGTCAGTGTTGTGGTAATGGACATTATATGTCCATTTCTGATGTGTTTGACTTTTCAATTGGCACTTATGGGACATTTTATGTCCACAGCTGCTTAGCTTGACTTTTCAACCTATATTTTTTCTGATCTAATTTAATCATGTTTTCAAAACTCGTGGAAATAATCAATTATTTTTTCTCTTAGAGAATGATAGAGAATGATGAAGTAGTCATTTTATGGTAGTGCGCATTTAATGTCGGTTTCTGACTTTTCAATTGGCAGAAATGGGCATTTTATGTCCACACTGCCTGCGCTTGACTTTTCAACTATGTTTTACTTTTAAATTTAAATATGTATAAAAACTGATGGAATTAATCAATTTTTTTTTTTTTTCGTCATTTTGCGGTAGTGGACATTATATGTCCGTTCTGATGTGACTGACTTTTCAATTGGCAGAAATGGGTTTTATATCCAAACCTGCTGTACTTGACTTTTCTACTTATGTTTTTTGCCGGCCTCGGTGGCTCAGTTGGATGCGCCGTTCGAATGGAGACCAGGAAGTCGCGGGTTCAAACCCCCCCTACCCATATGTTGGCAACATTCTTTCGTGGAGATTGATCATGAAATATTTTCTAAGGTCATTCTCTCCCTTCCGCTGATTCAAGAAGGGCTGTTGTCAGTTTCTTGCGAAAGAATGTGCACGATACTGGTTAACTGCTTAGAGGACTAAGCCTGCCCAGTAAACGTGTGGTTAGGTAAACTGATCACGCTCGACATGACCCCATTGGGTTGACTGGGCCGTAAAACTTCAACACAAACAAACAAACTTATGTCTTTATGTTTAAACTGAATTATGTTTTAAAACTGATGGAATTAATCAATTTATTCTCTTGGAGAATTATGGAGAATGACAAAAAAATTGTCGTTTTGCGGAAGTGGACATTATATGTCCATTTCTGATGTGCTTGACTTTTCAGTTGGCAGAAATGGACATTTTATGTCTACACCTGCTGTGCTTGACTTTTCATCACTTGACGACCTTGCTTGGTGAGCTGAATTGCAAAGTTGCTGTTTTGTGGTAGTGGCCATTTAATGTCCGTTTATGATGGGCTTGTCTTTTCAATTGGCAGAAATGGATATTTCATGGCCACACATCTGCATTTGACTTTTCAACCTATGTTTTTATAATCAATTGTATTTTCAAACTGATGGAATTAATCAATTATTTTTCCCCTAGAGAATAACAGAATCATGAAGTTGTTGTTCTGCAGTAGTTGACATTTAATGTCCAAGAATCATGAAGTTGTCGTTCTGCGGTAGTTGACATTTAATGTCCGTTTCTTATGTGCTTGACTCTTCAATTAACAGAAATGGACATATTTATGTCCATGCCTGCTGTGCATGACTTCAACATATGCTTTTTTGTTTAAATTCAATCATGTTTTAAAACTTCCGCAATTAATAAATTATTTTTACTCTCAGAGAATGATAGAGAATGATGAAGTCATTGTTCTGCAGTAGTGGACATGTAATGTCCGTTTCTGATGTGTTTGACTTTTCAGTTGGCAGACATAACCCTTTTATGCCCACATGTCATTGCCACGTATGATTTTTCAAACTATGTTTTTACATTAAAATTTAATCATGTACTTGTGTGTATTTAATCTGATGGAATTAATCAATTAATTAATCTCTTAGAGAATGATAATGACAAATTGGTCATTTTGCGGTAGTGGACAGTATATGTCCCTTTCTGATATGCTTGACATTTCAATCATCAGAAATGGACATTTTATGTCCACACCTGCTGTGCTTGACTTTTCAACCCATGATTTTATGTTTAAATTTAATCATGTTTTAAAACTGATGGAATTAATCAATTAATTTTTCTCTTAGAGAATGACAGAGAATGATGAAATCATTGTTTTGTGGTAGTGGACGTTTCTGATGTGCTTGATTTTAGAATTGGCAGAAACTGACATTTTGTGCCCACACCTGCTGCACATGACTTTTCAACCTATGTCTTTTTGCTTAAATTTTATCATGTATTAAAATTAATGGAAATAAAATTAATTTTTCTCTTAGAGAATGATAGAGAATGACAGAAGTTGTTTTGCGGTAGTGGACATTATGTCCATTTCTGATATGCTTGACTTTTCAATTGGCTGAAATGGACATTTTAAGTCCACATCTTTTCAACCTATGTTTTTATATTTAAATTTAATCATGCAGGCCTAACAAATTGTCTCACTTGAACTGTTGGCTATGTAAGCAATTTTCTGCATTTTTATTTCGGAATTTTCCGTGTGTGTGTGTGTGTGTGAGTGTGTGTGTGTGCTTGCATTCATAAATTAAGTATAACTTTCTTATCCTAACAGATATTTTCTTCATTAGTATGAGAGATTGCAGCTAGTTCTATACTCTACTAGCTAAACAAGAAATATCAATAAGCAGTGCTTATTAGATATCCCCTGCTCAGAAACCAGAATGCAGATGGATGGACAACATGAAAACAGTATACCATCCCCACTCCCCCTTCATAAACATCAATAACTGATGTGTAACAATCCCAACCTAGATCTGGTCAACATCAATGCACATGCAAAAATTGATCAAATTCCATCAATTCCTTCACAAGATATTGAGCGGAAACAAAATTTTGACAAAAACCAAGAGCAATAACTGTGTTGTACAGTAGCAGATATTGATGCATAACAATCCAAACCCAGATCTGGTCAGCATCAATGCATATGCAAAATTTGGTCTAATTCCATCATTGTTCTCAAGATATTGAGCGGAAACAAAATTCTGACGATAATCAAGGGCCATAACTCTGTTGTAAACAGGCAAAAATTGAGGCATAACAATGCCAACGTAGATCTGGTTATGGCCATTGAATACGCAAAATCTGATCACCTTCTATCAATTCGTTCACAAGATATTGAATGGAAATAAAATTTTGACAACAACCAAGGTATATTTGCAAAAGCTGACGTGTAACAATTCCAAAGTAGAGCTAGTAAAGGGTTATGCATGTGCAAAATTTGATCGAATTCCATCAATTCATTCACAAGATATTGAGCAAAAACAAAATTCTGACAAAAACCAAGGGCAAACACTGTGTTGTATAGCCGCAGAAATTCACATGTGACTATCCGAAACCCATATCTGGTCAACATCAATGTATATGCAAAATTTGGTCTAATTCCATCAATTCATTCTCAAGATATTCAGTGGAAACAAAATTTTGACACTAATCAAGGGCCATAACTCTGTTGTATATTCGCAAAAATTGACAAGTAACAATCCCAACCTAGATCTGGTCAACATCTATGCATATGCAAAATTTGGTCTCATTCCATTTATTCATTCTCAAGATATTGAGCAGAAACAAAATTTTGTCAATAATCATGGGCCATAACTCTGTTGTGTATTCCTGGAAATTGATGCATAAGAATCCAAACATAGATCTGGTCAACATCAATGCATAAGCAAACTTTGGCCCAATTTCATCAATTCATTCTCAAGATATTGAGCCAAAACAAAATTTTGACAATAATCAATGGCCATAACTCTGCTGTATATCCGTGAAAATTGACACATAACAATTCCAACCTAGACCTGGTCAATGTCAATACATATGCAAAATTTGGTCCAGTTCCATCAATTTGTTCTCAAGATATTGAGTGAACACAAAATTTTGACAATAATCTAGGGCCATAACTCGTTTGTGTATCCGCAGAAATTGACACGTAACAATCCCAAACTAGAGCTGGTCAACATCAATGCATATGCAAAATTTGGTCCAATTCCATCAATTCATTCTCAAGATATTGAGCAGAAACAAAATTTTAACAATAATCAAGGGCCATAACTCTGTTGTATATTCGCGGAATTGACATGTAACAATCCCAACCTAGATCTGGTCAATGTCAATTCATATGCAAAATTTGGTTCAATTCTATCAATTCGTTCTCAAGATATTGAGCGGAAACAAAATTTTGACAATAATCAACATAATTCTGTTGTATATTGGCAGAAATTGACGCGTAACAATCCCAACGTAGGTCCAATTCCCAGCAGAAATGAAAGTCGGAATGACGAAATTATGAATTGCGGAAATAATAATTAAAGGCCATAACTGTGTTATATATTCACTGAAATTGACACGTAACAATCCCAACCTAGATCTGGTCAACATCAATGCATATGCAAAATTTGGTCCAATTCCATCAATTTGTTCTTAAGATATTGAGCGGAAACATAAATCGGAATGACGGACAAGCTGAAAACAGTATACCCCACCCCACTCCCATACTCCGTATGTGAGGGGTATAATAAAAACTACATGAATAACTTTCTTATCGCTTAAGTTTAATATTGTTGCTGCTGCTGTTACCATTATCATTACCACTGGGCTAGAATGAGGGAGCAAATGCTCCAGTTTGGGTATTATGATTCACTAAGTTCAATACATAATTACAGCATTAATCTATTTTGACTCAGTGATAATGATAACAAGAGGCCCACGGGCCACGGGTCGCTCACCTGAGTGACATAGCCACTGCAGATATGCAGATGTTATGCAACATTTTTTCAGTCCTGTCATCCCAACTAATGAAAAGATCAACCTTTAAGCAGTTGTTAATTTTGAAGAAGAATATTATATATGGCATGACAGTCAATGGACCATGATCATTTGAACAAACTCTCAATCACATTTCAACAGTAGGATCAATGTGAAATTTGGAGGCAATTGGCTAATTGGTTTCTGAAGAATCATGATTTTATACATGTAAACAGCACAGTGGCAGGGAAATATAATAAACATAAACAAGATGGCAGCAATCTTGGATTTCCAATCAGAATGATTTTAGCTACTGTTGATCTACAAGTCACTTCGATACTTTCAATGAACTTTGAGTCGGTTCAGGAGAAAAAGTTCAAAACAAGATTTTCAAGATGGCCACCATAGCCGCAATTTGGGATTCCCTATCGCAACGATTTGAGCTATTTTTCATCTACAAGTCACCCCGATGCTTTCCTATCAAGTTTCAAGTCAATTGGCCTTTCAGTTCAGAAGAAGAAGGGAAAAATAGATTTTCAAGATAGCCCCCATCTTGGATTTCCGATTGGAACGATTTTAGCTATTTTTATATCTACAAGTCATCCCAATCCTTCCTACCAATTTTCAAATCAACTGGCCCTTTGGTTCAGGAAAATAAGCAAAAAAAAAGAGTTTCAAGATAGCCGCCATGATGGCCATCTTGGATTTCTGATCCAAACAATTTAAGCTATTTTAGATCTACAAGTCACCCAAATGCTTCCTACCAAGTTTTGAATCAAATGGCCTTTCAGTTCAGGAGAAGAAGCGAAAAAGATTTTCAAGATGACTGTCATGGCGGCCATCTTGGATTTCTGATAGGGATGATTTTAGCTATTTTTGATCTACAGGTCACCCTGATGCTTCCTACTTAGTTTAAAGTCAATACGTAAGCCTTTTGGTTCAGGAGAAGAAGTGAAAAACAGATTTTCAAGATGGCTGCCATGGCGGCCATCTTGGATTTCCAATCGGAATGATTTTAGCCAATTTCAATCTATAAGTTGCCCCGATGCTTCCTACCAAGTTTCAAGTCAATTGGCGTTTGGGTTTAGGAGAAGAAGCGAAAACAAGATTTTTAAGATGGCCACCATGGCCATCTTGGATTTCCAATCAGCATGATTTTAGCTACTTTTGATCTACAAGTTACCCTGATGCGTCCTACCAAGTTTGGAGTCAATAGGCCTTTCGGCTCAGGAGAAGAAGAGAAAAATAGATTTTCAAGATGGCGACCATGGCGGCCATCTTGGATTTCCGACTGGAATGACTTTAACTACTTTTGATCTACAAGTCACCCCGATGCTTCCTACCAAGTTTCGAGTCAATTGGCATTTGGGGTTAGCAGAAGAAGCGAAAATTTTCAAGATGGTGGCCATCTTGGATATACGATCGGCACAATTTTAGCTATTTTTGATATACATGTCACACCTATGCTTCCTAGCAAGTTTGGAGTCAATTGGCCTTTCTGTTCAGGAGAAGAAGCAAAAATTAGATTTTCAAGATGCAGCCATCTTTCCGATCGATTTTAGCTATTTTTGATCTACAAGACATCCCAAAGCTTCCTACCATGTTTGAAGTCAATTGGTTTTTGGGTTCAGGAAAAAAAGCAAAAATTAGATTTTCAAGATGGCTGCCATGGTGGCCATCTTGGATTTCCGATCGGCATGATTTTAGCTATTTTTGATCTACAAGTCACCCTGATGCTTCCTAGCAAGTTTGGAGTCAAATGGCCTTTCGGTTCAGGAAAAGAAGCAAAAAATTGATTTTCAAGATGGCTGCCATGGCTGCCATCTTGGATTTCCAACTGGCACGATTTTAGCTATTTTTTATCTACAAGTCACCCTGATGCTTCCTAGTAAGTTTGGAGTCAATTGGTCTTTCGGTTCAGGAGAAGAAGCGAAAAATAGATTTTCAAGATGGGGGCCATCTTGGATTTCCGATTGGCACGATTTTTCCTATTTATGATCTACAGGTCACCCTGATGCTTCCTACCAAGTACGAGTCAACTGGACCAGTAGTGTAGGAGGAGTAGGCTTTTAAAGCAATTGTTGATGTCGGACGACGCACGACGGCCATTGACTGACCACAATAGCTCACCATAAGCACTGTGCTCAGGTGAGCTAATAATAATGGGACTAGCAGCAGTACCAACAAGATTTACAAGTAATCAAATGACCCTTCATAACAACAGTAAAAATGTGATTGTTGCTGTGGTTATGAGAGGTTTATGTTGACTCGTAGTTGTTATTGCTGCTTCCATTACCATTATGACTTTCTTATCAAATAACTCTTCATGACCAAAGCATTAATATCGTAGCAAAAGTACTCAAAAATATACACCAACAGCAGCACAAACAACAACTACGAGTCAAGAAATAACCCCTCATAACAACATTAGTATCTTAGCCTTAGTAAACTAGAATACCCACCTGGAGCATTTGCTCCCCTATTTTAGCCAAGTGGTAATAATAATGATAATGGAAGCAGTAACAGCAACAACAACAACTAATACTACAAGCTAGCCATGAACCCCTGAAAACAACAGCAACGATGGTATGAGAGATTATTTATTCTACATACAACCTACGGTTCCCTGCAGATATTCCCAATAAGTTATTTTCAGCAATGAACTTAGCACGTCATGTTGGGTAAACATTTCAGTAGACGACATTTTGAAATATTTTCCTTTTTTTTTTTTTTTTTTTTTTTTTTGAAAATAGGATTCAACATTTGATGGGAACTGTCTCCTCAGGGCACAATTTGCATGAAATCTCAAAGCCTGTTTTCTAGAGAAAATAAGAACAAGAGGGCCCTGTATTGCTCACCTGAGTATCATAGCACTTAAGGAGAATACGACTTACTCATCAAAAGAAACAGTCTTCACTCAAGAGTACGAGGGGAGTTCAATAAGTTCGTAGAACTCGGGGTTTAACTCACAGATTGGAAGATGGTTTCAACATTATTTTTCAATATAATCCCCCTTTACTTCAATGCATTTGGCCCACTTTTCTTTTAAGCAGTCTATGCCTTTGAAATAAAAGTCGTCTATTTGGTCCTCAAACCAAGCCTCTGTAGCATCATCAATGAGCTCATCATCGTCCCGAAATCTCCTTCCACGCAAGTGGGACTTCAAATTTCGAAATAATAATCACTTGGGGCCAGGTCTGGACTGTATGGCTGGTGATTTAACTGCTCGAACTTGCACTCACAAATAGCCACTTGTGCAACTCTGGACTTGTGCACAGGGGCATTATTATGCAAAAGAAGGACACCAGCAGCTAGCTTTCCCCTTCGGTTTTCTTTAATAACAACCCTTAATTGTTCAATGACATTGGCATAGTATTCTCCAGTAATTGAAGTACCAGCAGGTTTGTAATCTATCAATATAACCCCTTTGGAGTCCCAAAACACCGTGGCCATTACCTTGCTGGCTGATGGTTAGGTACGAAATTTCTTAGGTGGGGGTAAGCCAGGGCGCTTCCATTGCATGGACTCTTTTTTTAGTATCTGGATCCCAGTGGTGAAGCCAAGTTTCATCTCCTGTTACAAGACGAGTGTGAAAGTCTTCTGGATTGGCATTGTACACTTCCAGAAGTTCTTGACTTGACTCCACCCTTTGCTGACGATCTTGCATGTTCAGGTTTCTGGGTACCCACCTGGCAGATACTTTTGACATGCCTAAATGTTCATGGATTATAGTGTAAACACTTCCATTAGAAATACCTGAAGCAAGTTCAACAACTTTGATTCAGAGATTATTTAGCACAAGTCTCTCAATATGATCGATCATCTCCTGGCTGATGACATCAGCAGGGCGACCTGGCCTTGGGTCATCTTCTAAGGAATCTCATCCACATTTGAATTCTGCTGACCACTTTGCCACTGTGGAATACTTTGGGCTACTATCACCATACATATCAGCCATGCGCCGATGGATTTCTTTGGCCTTTGGCCTTTGCACCCTCCTTAGTGAGGAACTTTATGACTGCTCTGAACTCAATATTCTGACTTTCCATTTTTGCTTATGGGTATAGGTTTTCAAACAAAAAGTAAGAACAAAAAATGTACATGTTGACTGAACGGCTGTTATCATTCAACTGACAAAGGTTTACACTTCACAAAAATGAAAAAAGAAATCTTGAATTGTATAGAAAAATACCGAGTTCTACGAACTTATTGAACTCCCCTTGTATATATGTGCTAAGTATTATTGGCTGTAGGAACAATAGTTACTGAGAAACTGATCTAAACATAAACACCTAACAAAGTTAGTAGACTGTGAAAAAGAAGTCAAGGTCAAATATGGATGACTGCATTCAAGAGGCCATGCTAAGATCATGCAAGTGTCAATCATCGCTGCTGTAGGACCAAGTTACTGAGAAACTGACCTAAACGTAAAATTTAAGAAAGTCACTCTATCAGGAAATATAGGTCATAAGTGACCTAGTTTTTGACCAAAAGTTTTGAACTTGACCTTGAAATCATCAAGACAAACATTTTGAGCAAGATTCATCATAGTTACATAAATAAAAGGATGATCATTTGAGTGGGGATCTGAATGGTTTCTGAGTTATTAAGTCTCATGTGAACAGGAGGGGGCAAGCCATACCCCCTAGGGACCCACAGTCAGTGTCACTGAATGCATCTTATCATTATGAACACTAATATATGTGGTTTAGGGGTGGCATTCTGAATGGTTTCCGAGATATTAAGCCTTATATGAACTGGAGGGGGTGGGGCATACCCTCTTGCGACCTATGGTCAGTGTCATTGGATGCATCTTATCATAAGGAACAAGACTATATATGGTTTAGGAGTGGGGATCAGAACAATTTCTAAAATATTTGGCCTTTTATTAAATGACAGGGTTTGGGGTAGCCCCACCAGGAAACCCCTGGTCAGTGTCACTGAATGCATCTTATCAAAAGGAACAACAATATGTACAGTTTATGGGTGGGAATCTGAACGGCTTCTGAGATATTAGGACTTTTATGAATGGGAGGGGGTAGGGTACACCCTAAGGAGACCAATGGTCTGTGTCACTGGACGTGACATCATATAGAATAACAATATACATGGTTTAGGGTGGGGATCTGAATGTTTTTTGTGATATTAGGCCTTTTATGACAGAGGGGTTAGGTATACCCCTGAGGGATCCACGGTCTATGTCACTAAATGCGTCTTACCATAAGGAGCAAGAGTATATATGGTTTAGGGGTGGTAATCTGAAGTGTTTCTGAGATATCAGGACTTTTATGACTTGGAGGGGGTGGGGCATACCACTGGGGAACCCCGGGTCTATGTCATTGAATGCATCTTACCATAAGGAGCAAGTGTATATATGGTTAAGGGGTGGGGATCTGAACAGTTTCCGAGATATGAGGCCTTTTATGAAGAGAAGGGGTGGGGCATATCCCAGAGAACCCATGGTCTGTGTCATTGGATGCGTCTTATCATAAGGAACAACAATATATATGGTTTAGGGGTGGAGATCTGAACAGTTTCTAAACTATATGGCCTTTCTGAACTGGAAGTGGGAGAGGCATACTCTCTGTCTATGTCAATGAATGTGTCTTATCATAAGGAACAACACTATATACGGTTTATGAGTGGGATCTGAATGGTTTCTGAGATATTAGGCCTTTTGTGAAGTGAAGGGGGTGGGGCATGCTGTGGCGGCCATCTTGGATTTTTGATTGGCTCAGTTTTAGCTATTTTGTGTTTCTTTGGTGCCCCGATACTCCTTGACAAGTTTCAACTCAGTTTGATTATAGTCTTTAGAAGAGATGTCCAAAATATGAATTCTAAACATTTTTGCCATATAAATGTATAGGGCCCATACAAACGCATGGGGAAGCAAATCTGACCCTCTCGTAAAACGGTCAAAGGTCAACGTAGGATCATCATTTTAGCAAGACCTCCCATCCCATATGATTTGTGCACAGATTAGGCCCAAAGCTCTGGAAAAAAAGATTTTAAAAAAAGGTTTTTACCATATATGGGCATGGTGGCCATCTTGATCAATGGACCGCGACCATTTTAGCAATCTTTCGCTCCCCAGCCCTAAATAGGCTCCAAGTGAAATTTGAGCAAAACTGGCCCAGAGGATTCAGAGAAGTCATTTGAAATTCTCAACAATTTTCCCATACAAATGTATGAGACTCATACAAACACACAGGGAAGCAAACTTGACATTGTCGTAAAAAGGTCAAACATCAACGTACGACAATCATTTTAGCAACTTTGGTAGATCCCTCGTCCCCAATGATTTGTGCAAAGATTCTACCCCAAGGCATCCTCAGTTTCAGAGAAGAAGATTTTTAAAGGTTTTTACCATATAAGGGCGGCCATCTTGGTCAACAGACCACAACCATTTTAGCAATCTTTTGAACCCCCGACCTAAGTAGGCTCCATATGAAATTTAAGCAAATTTTGCTCGGCAGCTTCAAAGGAGAAGTCGTTTGAAATTCTCAACAATTTTCCCATACAAATGTATAGGGTTCATACAAATGTATAGGGAAGCAAACTTGACCTTGCCATAAAAAGTGCAAAAGTCAATGTACAACAATTATTTTAGCAACTTTGGTAGACCTACCGTCCCCGATGATTTGCACAAAGATTCAGCCCCAAGGCATCCTCGGTTTTGGAGAAGATTTTTAAAGGTTTTCACCATATATGGGCATGGCGGCCATCTTGGTCAACGGACCGCGACCATTTTAGCAGCCTTTTGTACCCTCAACCTAAGAAGGCTCCATATGAATTTTAAGCAAATTTTGCTCAGCGGCTTCAAAGGAGAAGTCGTTTGAAATTCTCAACAATTTTCCCATACAAATGAATTGGGCTCATACAATGTATAGGGAAGCAAACTTGACCTTGCTGTAAAAAGGTCAAACATCAACGTACAACAATTATTTCAGCAACTTTGGTAGACCTACCGTCCCGATGATCTGCGCAAAGATTAAGCCCCAAGGCATTCTCGATTCTGGAGAAGAAGAGTTTCTAAAATTTTTACCATATATGGACATGAGGGCCATCTTGTTCATCTGAGTGGAAAAGTTTGAGCAAATTTGGCAGAGGGTCACCCAACGAATATTCCTGTGAAATTATTTTAAAATCTGTCCTTCAGTTTTGGAGAAGAAGTCACTAAAAGCAAAAGTTGACGACGGACGCACGGACGATGGACAGAGGCCAATCACAATAGCTCACCTTGAGCACTTCGTGCTCTGACGAGCTAAATATATCACCAATTTTTTGTCTGCTGAAATCCCAAAATTGTACGAAAAAATGAAGAAAGAACAAGAGGCCCATGGGCCACAATTCGCTCACCTGATAAAAACAGTTATTGCATATCTAATGGCATGCAACGTCTTACAGTATTCCCACAGCCACTAGGACACAAATTTTGATTGTAACTAAAAAGGTCAAAGGTCACCCTTATATCATCAATTGAACAAACTTTGTATACTTTGAGTCCCCAATACTGTATACCAAGACGCAAGTTCAAAGCTGTCTTAGTTCTGGAGAAGAAAGATTTTTAAGTGCTTTACCATATATGGGCATGGCAGCCATCTTGTTCAATGGTGCAGACCATTTGAACAAACTGTCAACATCCTTTCGACAGAGGGCCCCATGTGAAATCTTGTGAAAATTTTTCAAGGGGTTTCAAAGAAGAACATGTTAAAAGATGTCAAAATTTTTTACATGTATTATAAATGGGCAAGGTTAAGATAACCCCCAGGGGACAAAATTTTGATATTTACTGAACAGTTTTAATACTTAAATCATACATTGTAAATTTCAGCCATTAGTCGTTAATACATTTTGCAAAAATGACTTTTCAACATTCTCTTTCCCCGTATAAATGTATGGGGTTCAAATTTGACCTTGCAGTAAAATGGTCAAAAGGTCAACCTACCACCCTCACTTGAACAACAAGGTAGACCTCAAGTCCCCGATGCTATACACCTGGATTCAACCCTAAAGTTTTCTTGGTTATGGAGAGTGTTTTTTTTCCATATATGGGCATGGCAGCCATCTTATTCAAGGATACGGAACCATATGAACAAATTAGCAAAACCCTTTCAACAGAGGGCCCATTGTGAGATCTGATGAAAATTGCTCCAGCGGTTTCAAAGTCATTAACAAATTACACAATTTTATACATATATATAGCCCAGGGACAAAAGCAGACAGCCCCCCCAGGGGACAAAATTTTGATTGTAACTAAAAAGTTGTAATAATTTAAACATTCATTGTAAGTTTCCACCATTAGTATACTTTTTGAGAAAATGACTTTTCAACCTTTTCCCCATACATATGTAAAGGGATGCAAATTTGACCTTGCTGTAAAAAGGTCAATGGTCAACCTACAGTCATCATTTGAACAAACTTGGTAGACCTTCAGTCCCCAATGCTTTATACCAAGATTCTGCCCTAAGCTTTCTCTGTTTTGGAGAAGAAGATTTTTAAGTTTTTTTTACCATATTATGGGCATGCCTGCCATCTTGTTCAATGGCGCCAAAAAAACATATGAATAAATTGTCAATATCCTTTTGACAGAAGGACCCATGAGAAATCTCGTGAAAAAATTGCTCAAGCCGTTTCAGAGAAAATGACTTTTAAAAATTACCTATTTTTATACATGTATATAGTCCAGGGGCAAGGGCAGATAATCAAAAGGGGACAAAATTTTGATAGTAACTAAAAAGTTTTAATAATTTAATCATACATTGTAAGTTTCAGCCCTATATCTTTAGTACATTTTGAGACAATGACTTTTCAACATTTTCCCCATACAAATGTATAGGGACGCAAATTTGACCTTGCCGTAAAAAGGTCAAAGGTCTACCTACAGTCATCATTTGAACAAACTTGGTAGACCTTGAGTCACCAATGCTTTATACCAAGATTCAGCCCCAAAGCTTTCTCAGTTCTGGAGAAGTAGGTTTTAAGTGTTTTTACCATATATGGGCATCGCGACCATCTTATTCTATGGCATCGAACCATATGAACAAATTGTCAATATCCTTTTGCAAAAAGCCCCATGAGAGATCAGGTGAAAATTGCTCAAGCCATTTCAGAGAAAAAGACGTTTAAAAATTACACTTTTTCATACATGCATACAGCCTAGGGGCCAAAGGGGACAAAATTTTGACTGTCACTAGAAAGTTTTTATAATTTAATCATACATTGTAAGTTTCAGCCATTAGTCTTTAATACATTTTTAAAAAAATGACTTTTCAACATTTTTTTGATACAAATGTATAGGGCACAAATTTGACCTTGCCGTTAAAAGGTCAACGGTCAACCTATGGTCATCATTTGAACAAACTTGGTAGACTTTGAGTCCCCTGAATGCTGTATACCAAGATTCAGACTTGAAGCTTTCTTGGTTCTGAAGAAGAAGATTTTTAAGTGCTTTTACCATATATGAGCATGGCACCCACCTTGATTAACGGACTGTGACCCTTTGTATAAATTTTCAATCCCCCATAAACACAAGGCTCCACGTGAACTTTGAAGAAAATTGGCCCAGGGGTTCCAGGGGAGAAGATGTTCTAAGGTGTGGATGGACGACGGACGAACGACGGACTGCAATTGATCACAATAGCTCATCCAGAGCCTTTGGCTCAGGTGAGCTAAAAAGGTAATGACAGTAGTTCCATCAACTTAAGGTAGTGGTAATGATAATGATAATTGGCACAGCAGCAGGAGTACAAAAAAGATTTACAAGTCATTAAATGTCCCCTCCCAAGTAACAACAGTAAAAATATCGATGATTAATGTTGTGGTTATGAGGCGTATTTGTTGAGTCGTTGTTGGTGTTGCTGTTGAAGCTTCTCCTATTACCATTATGATTAACACTGTGCTAAAATGAGGGAGTAAATGCTAAAACTGACGGAAGGATTCAAATATTTTTTTTTTCTCTTAGAGAATGATAGAGAATGACAAGTCGTTGTTTTGCAGTAGTGGACACTATACTATGTATGTCCATTTCTGATGTGCTTGACTTTTCAGTTGGCAGAAATGAACATTTTATGTCCACACCTGCTGCGCATGACTTTGCAACCTATGTTTTATGTTTGAATTTAATCATGTCAAACTAACACTTTGTCCCGCACTGGTACTTTCAGCTATGTGAGTAATTTAGTGCATTTGTTTTCGGGATTTTCCTGTTGTTGTTGTTTTTTTTTTTGTTTTTTTTTTTTTTTTTGTTGTTTTTTTGTTGTTGTTTTTTTTTTTTTTTTTGTTGTTTTGTTTTTGTTTTTTTGCATTCACAAGTTAATATGATTTTCTTATCCTAAGAGATATTTTCTTCATTTTTATGTGAGATTGTAGCCAGTTCTATGCTCTACTAAATGAATAAAAAATATAACTTTCTTATCACATTTCCTCCCTCATTTTAGTTCAGTGGTAATGAAAATGGTAATGTTAGCAGCAGCAGCAGCAGCAAACAACAACAACTCTTAATATGACTCAGCAATTAACCCTAATAACAACAGAAACAGTGTAATTTGACAATAAAATCAATAGTATTTACCATACATACATAAAATAAAAGCACCGCAAGCATAATACCCCACCATAGCAATTATTTGTTCATGTATTAAAGTTATCATTGCGAAAATGTCTGGAAAGAAAATGACGGAGGGATAGATAACAATCCTACACCAGATTTTGATAATATCAATGGACAGATAACAATCCTAAACCAGATCTTGATATCAATGCATATAGCAAGTTTAGTTAAAAGGCCTTGTTATTTACTCAAGTTATTGGTTGGAAACGAAAATATGAGTGTGTCTCGGGCTGATAACTCCCTAAAAATTTGACGAAATTTGCCCATTAGCAATTCCAAAACAGATCTCCTTAAGGCCAATGCATATAGCAAGTTTGGTTAGAATCCCTTGTTATTTACTCAAGTTATCGTCCGGAAACAAAAATATGGGCATGTCTCGGGCAGGTAACTCTGTAAAAATTTGACAAAATTTGCCCATTAGCAATTCCCTATCAGATCTCCTTAATGTCAATATATATATAGCAAGTTTGGTTAAAATTCCTTGTTATTTACTAAAGTTATCGTCCGGAAAAGAAAATATGGGTGTGTCTCAGGCAGATAACTCCGTAAAAATTTTACGAAATTTGCCCATTAGCAATCCCAAACCAGATCTCCTTAATGACAATGCATATAGCAAGTTTGGTTAAAATCCCTTGTTATTTACTCAATTTATCATCCGGAACGAAAATATGGGTGTCTCGGATAGATAACCCCGTAAAAATTTGACGAAATTTGCCCATTAGCAATCCCAAACCAGATCTCTACAATATCAATGTACAGACCAAGTTTGGTGAAAATCCATTGATGTTTACTCAAGTTATCATCCGGAAACAAAAAACGGGTGGACAGAAGGATGGAGGACGGACATCCAACGTGAAACCATAATACCCTGCCACTATTATGTGGCGGGGTATAAAAAACAAAGTAAATAAGTAATAAAAAAATAAGTGTAGTAATAATGATAATGGAAGCAGCAGCAGCAACTGCAACATCTACACCTCAACCTCGTTATAACATGGAAGTCCAGGTCCAAGCATCAGACGAGGATAATCAAAGCTGGTGTCTGCTCAAGGTACAGTACCGCTCATGTAAAAGAACCATTTTATTTTTTGATTTAGCAGACCAATTATTTAACCCGTAATTTTCCACCGAGTAGTTTGGAGTAGACCATTCCGAGTGAAAAGTTTTACTCGAAGTTATGCGCTCGATATTCCGAGGACATTCTGCAGACCTCAGAGTTTACCTGTGATATTCTGTGTGTTAGCGAGTATTTGCGAGTAGCTAGATTATGCTGTACAGGTTAAGTTTGGCCACGGAGTGATATCTCTCTCTCTGTCAATTAGCTTAGTAATGGACACACTCGAGTTCATTTCACTGCATGCATTACTGTTTCCTCAAATGCTTAAGTTACTGATCAACGAAGATAGCCAAACAAAAATTCTAACAACTGCACATAAAATTATATACCCTCTAAACTAGTGATAGCGCTGCAGGATCAGACTGCGCAAATGCACACACTTACATAAATACATGTATATTATATTTGTGTAAGTCGTAGCCGAAAAATTCTTTGGCTATACACGTTTCCAATGACCAACTCTGCGACTGCTTTTATGTTTCAAAACAGGAGTATTAAAGGGTACTTCGCAAGAATCCAAACAACAGCGGATAACAAAAAAAATGCGCAAGGCCAGTGACACATTTTGGCCAAAGCCTCAGAAGATAGATATTCGCCCAAGTTCAGTTTTGGATTTAAGGATGGTGCTCATCTGAGTCTTCTCATTTTCATTTGACAAGCATTTTATCAAGGCTGCCCATTTTTTGCAGTGTCACTTTAGCAGCAGAAATGTCCCTTTCAACCATCTTATTGTGTGTGTGTGTGTTTTTTTTTTGGGGGGTGTGGGGGGGGGGGGGGGAGTTTACCAATAATTCATTTTTTTTTTTCTTCCTAAGTTGGAAAATCATTATTTTCAAGCTTAGCATGTGCTGCTGCTGCCAAGAAAATAAGTTTGAACCCCTCAAGCGCTGCTGAAAATTCTAGAGCAGATGCCGATCTAACTGTTTTTCAGTGTTTTACGACAAAAATTTGGCTGAACTTTTCATGTGAATCGTCTGCCCGTCTTATTTACATGGAAAAATAAGAGAAAAAATGAAAATGCCGTCTGCTAAATGTGCTAAGTGCTTGAAAGGTTAAGGGTGACCTTGAGTATGGATACATCTCATTTGACAAGGGAGTGGATCCCATCTATTTCCCATGTGCCTGACTGGTAAAGCAATTGCATTTAGCTCTCTTTGAAGTCAGTTTTAGTTAGCTCCCTTAACACAGTAAACCTACAGAGTGAGGACCTTTCCCCGCATTTATCAAGGTACAAATAAATGTTATGTTGTGTTATTCTGTTACAATATGTATGTTTAGACATTATCTTTTATTGGCTTACAGAGCAATCTTCAGAACTTTCGTTTCCCTGTAAAGGGTTCTGTTTTTGTGTCTTCAATATGCGATATGCAAACCCAAGAACGCAATAAATTTAAGGGGTAAAACAGATGCATCTTCCAAATGATATTTGTTTATATTGTCATATACCCTCACGGACAGTCTAAGCAGAGTCTTCCTGGGTAGAAACCAATACTCAGTTATCGAGATAAAGTGTCTTCCTCAAGGGCACAACACTTGGTGCTCACTGGAATCAAACCCTCAACTTCTGGATTACCACTCTGGGCTAATTCAGCAGATGACATTTTTTTTTTTTTTTAATTTTTATTATTATTTCCCAGAAAACAGATTTGACATTCATGCAATAGAAAACAGGATTTGACATTTAATGCAATGGAGACAATTAGCATGAAATGTCAAACCCTGTTTTCTGGGAACAATGCAAAAAATATTTCAAAATGTCGCCTGTTGAAAATTTTATCCAGTGCTAAGTGTAATTCGTGCACGAGACTGTGCAAGACAAATCCTGCAATAAAATTTGTATGAAGAGATGGATTAGCCTGCACATCAGTAGTCTGACCAGAGCCTTCGCTAATCATATGAACCTCCTATATTCTCTGGGTTTACCAAAACGTGCGATGGGTAAAGACGGGTCAGTCTGCGCAACTGCACATTCTGATCAAAGCATTCGCTGATCGTATGTACCTTCTTTAGCCAGGCTATCCAGAGGGATAAACAATGCGGCTGTCGCTGATCGTACAGTATGCACCTTCTGAAGAAGTGTGCTTTAGTGGGTTGATGCACAGACTGATCTGAGTCTTTGCTGGTCGCACGTACACTGCTGTATTGCAGGTGCTGGCTCATATTCAATGAACATAAATCAAACTTCAGGCTTTAGAACCTTGAACTGACATAATTTTGGTTAAACCATTTAATGGCACAGTCAATACTGTTCTGGTCTTGTCGAGCCCAAGCACTTTTCTGGGGTGGGCTTACATATTAGCTGTTAATCACTACTTAGCACATTTCAACAGAAACTGACAACACAATGGAAACTGCCCTTCTTGTATTAGGGAACAACCATTTTAGGGGAGCATGGAACTGTTTTATTTCATTTATTTTTTCTATTTTTTTTTTTTATTTTTTTTTTTTTTGCTTTTTTTTTTATTTTTGTTTTTTTTTTCCTAAAAAATATTATGATTCTTGATGCAAGAAAAAAAATAAATTGGCTGTGAAGTGGGTATAAATATATTATGTCCTCAAAAACGCTGTATTCAAGATATTTTCTTGAAACTTTATTGACAGTTATGGCCCTTGCTTGATGTAAGTGCAGCGGCAGGGCATGGTATAATGTCTGCCACTCTTTTATTAGATATTTAACAGTATGAAATTTTGGGAAATGTTGCCCCGGTGGTGTTGTGGTAAAGTTGCTTGCCTTGTAACCCAGGGGTCACGAGTTTGATCCCAGGTTTCTCCAGTCTTTCATCTGGGTCTGCAGTTTGCTTATATCAGTCTCTCGCTGGTCACAGTAAATATGATATTCTAACTCCCTACATTTCGTGGACTGTTAGATAACTGGCAAGCAGTATAGACCCTGATCAGAGACTGTAGAATGCGACATCTGATCTGGGGGTCTGCACTATTTACTTAAACCAGTCTGACTCACTGTTCAGAGTAAATATGGTATAAATACTCCCTACATTTTGTGAACTGATAGATAACTGACAAGCGGTATAGGCTCTGATCGGAGACTGTAGATGTAAATGAAAAATGTCAATAAGCAGCGCTTATTAGATACCCTTGGCTCAGAAACAAGGACAGACTAGTGTAGAATTACAAAGGAGAAAAACTGTAAAGGTATTAACCATTGGATCCTTATTTTCCTGTAACATAGAAACCTTATCAATATGAAATATCTGTGTTAGTTTGAACAAATTCCATCTACTGATTAATGAGATAGAGTGCACACAAGGCTAATTTTCAGTCTTTATAATGTCATAACCTTGAAAGTGAGGTCAAGGTCACCAAAAGCTAATCACTTCTTTCCCAGTCCTAGTGATGTATTTGTTTTAGTTTGGACGAATTCCAGTCATTAGTTCAAGATACAGTGTGCACAAAAGTTTTTTCTTCTATCAAAATTTGAGTTTCAAAGGGCCAGTGTGACCTTGAAAATGAGGTCAAGGTCATCAAAATCTAATAATTTCTTTCCCCAATCCCAATGATGTATCTGTGCTAGTTTTGTCAAATTCCATCTATTGATTCACGATATAGAGTGCACACAAGGCTCACTTTTCAAGTCTTTATAATGTGATGACCTTGAAAATCAGGTCAAGGTCACCAAGACCTAATCCATTCTCTATCCCATCCTAATGAGGTATCTGTGCTTATCTGATCAAGTTTGAGCCATTGGTGAAAGAGATAGTGTGCACTCAAACCTTTTATTGCATTGAGAAAGACTACAAAGGGCAATAACTCCAAGAGAATTGGTCCCAAGCCCTTACTTTTTCTTATGTAGGTCCACCTTATTGATATCAAAATGTCTGCAGAAATTGATGAATATCCATCAATGCCTTTTCAAGATATTAGGAAAAAACCAAATTGTTGCGGAAGGACGGACAAGGCTCACTTTTCGAGACTTTATTTTGTGATGACCTTGAAAATAAGGTCAAGTTCACCAAATCCTAATCATTCCTCTTCACCATCCTAATGAAGTATCTGTACTAGTTTGATCAAATTCGAGCCATTGGTTAAAGAGAAGTGTGCACACAAGTTTTTTTTTATTGCACTGAGAAAGACTATAAAGGGCAATAACTCCAAGAGAACTGGGCCCGAGCACTTACTTTTTTTTATGTAGGTACACCTTATTGATATCAATGTGTCTGCAGAAATTGATGAATATCCATCAATGCCTTTTCAAAATAAAACCAAAGTGTTGCAGACCGATGGACAAGGCTCACTTTTCAAGTCTCTATAATGTGATGACCTTGCAAATAAGATCAAGGTCACCAAAATCTAATCACTTCTCTACCCCATCCTAATGATGCATCTGTGCTAGTTTGATCAAGTTCAGGCCACTGGTTTAAAAGATATTGTGCACACAAGCTTTTTATTGCATTGGGCAATAACTCCAAGAGAATTGGCCCTGAGCCCTTACTTTTTCTTATGTAGATACATGTTATTGATATCAATGTGTCTGCAGAAAATGATGAATATCTATCAATGCCTTTTCAAGATATTAGGAAAAAACAAAAGTGTAGCGGACAGAGAGACGGACAGACGGAGAGAGTGAAAACAGTATAACCCATCACAAACACAGTTTGAGGGTGTATAATAAGGTCAAAGTCACCAAACCTTATCACTTCTCTTCCCCATCCTAATGAAGTATCTGTGCTAGTTTGATCAAGTTTGAGCCATTGGTTGAAGAGATAGTAGTGTGCACACAAGCTTTTTATTACATTGAGAAAGACTACAAAGGGCAATAACTCAAAGAGAATTGGCCCTGAGCCCTTACTTTTTCTTATGTAGATACATCTTACTGATATCAATGTGTCTGCAGAAACTGATGAATATCTATCCATGCCTTTTCAAGATATAAGGAAAAAACCAGTGTCGCGGATGGACAGACGGACAACATGAAAACAGTATACTCCACCACAAACAAAGTTTGAGGGTGTATTATAAGGGCAAGGTCACCAAAACCTTATTACTTCTCTTCACCATCCTAATGAAGTATCTGTGCTAGTTTGATCAAGTTTGAGCCATTGGTTGAAGAGATACTGTGTACACAAGCTTTTTATTGCATTTAGAAATTAAACAAAGGGCAATAACTCCAAGAGAATAGGCCCCTAGCCCTAGCTTTTTCTTATGTAGGCACACCTTAATGATAAAAATGTGTCTGCAAAAACTGATGACTATCCATCAATGCCTTTTCAAAATATAAGGGAAAAACCAAAGTGTCACGGACGGATGGACAAGGGCAATAACTCCAAGAGAACAGGCCCTAGCCCTTACTTTTTCTTATGTAGGTACAACTTAATGATATAAATGTGTCTGCAAAAATTGATGAATATCCATCTATGCCTTTTCAAAATATAAGGAAAAAATCCAAAGCATCGCGGACGGACAACATGAAAACAGTATACACCCCCCCCCACCCACCAACCCTCCCCCCCCCCCCCCCCCCACACACACACAAACAAAGTTTGTAGGGGTATAATAAATCCTGTCAAGGACATGCAAGGTAGGGCTAAATTAGTTGCAGATCTGATTCAGATATCGTTAATCATCCCCTTCTACAAGTATTTTGTATGTAAATGACAGTAACATGCTTTGTGACGTCAGCATGACGTCAATTCTGAAAAGAAAAAATGGCAATATCTTTTGTCTGAAAGAAAATATATTTTTGATGTTGAAAATGTATTTCGATCAATTTTAACAAAAATTGCACATATGAGCCTAAAATTCGACACAGCGGCCTACACTAATAACTGGAGGAAACAGCAATCTTGCATGCAAAATTGTGGGTGGGGCTGTCAACTTCAGTATAAGGTGGACCTCTTATTATGGTGTTGGTGTTCATGGCTCCCAACAACTGTGTTATAATGGCATTCCAGTGTATAAGCAAAAAGACATACCTCAGCAACTGAGACAACAGTTTGATACTTTTCTCTTTCCACCTCTGACAGGTACTGTGACATAAACCGAACATCTGGCTGTGAAGTAACAGATGTGCCACAAATAGTAATACACTGGGTGATTGCATTTCCAGACCTGAAATTAGAACAAGAGGGTCCAGAAGGTCCTAATCACTCACCTTAGTTTCACTGCCTCAAAATGTGTATTGTATGTGTAGAAGATTTCTTGCTAAAAGCAGAAGACTTCTTGCTAAAAGCAGAAGATTTCTTGCGAAAAGCAGTGGGGGTAGGGGGGTGGGGTGCAGGGAGGTGAGAGCATTAACTGGTCCTAATCTGTCTCAATGTGTTCAACATCTAGCCTCAGAGCAGGCAAAAGGCTATTTTTGAAAATACAGCTTGAAAAAGTACCTGTTCTTTGTAGGGTTATTCACAAGAAGCATACACAATGGCTGATGTATTATTAAGTCTCCAAAACAAAGTGAGGAGACTTATTGTTTTTGCTCCATTTCTTATCATTCTTCTTCTTCTACTTCTTCCTTTTCTTTCCGCCTCAATTTTGTCCGGACGAATCCTCAGTAACCACTGGACCGATTGTTTTGAAATTTTGGGATATGATAGATATGGACTGTTTCAAAATTCAAAATGGCAAACTCAGAGGCTCCCCAAGGGGCTCACCCAGATCTGCCCAAATTTTGTCCAGATGGGTTCTCAGTAACCACTGGACTGACTGTTTAGAAATTTTAGGATATGACAGATATGGATCTGAAGTTATGCAACATCGTTTCAAAATTCAAAATGGCAGACTCAGAGGCTCCCCGAGGGGCGCGCCAGATCCGCCCAAATTTTGTCCAGATGGGTTCTCAGTAACCACTGGACAAACTGTTTCGAAATTTTAGGATATGATAGATATGGATCTGAAGTTATGCAACATCCTTTCAAAATTCAAATTGGTGGACTCAAAGGCTCCCCAAGGGGCGTGCCCAAATCTGCCCAAATTTTGTCCGCAGACAAGTACTGATTGCTCTGAAATTTGGGGATATGACAGATATTGATTTGAAGTTTTGCAAGAGGGTTTCAAGGGGTCCACCAGGGTCCCCCAGGGGCATGCCCCACCCCCTTCATTTTATAAAAGGTCTATCTCAGAAACCGTTCAGATCTCCACCCCAAAACCATATATACTGTTGTTCCATACGATGATGCCTGATAAGACATAGACTAGGGGTTCCCCAGGGGTATGCCCCACCCCTCCAGTTCATAAAAGGCCTAATATCTCAGAAATCTTCAGATCCCCACCCCTAGACCCTATATTCTTGTTCCTTATAAGACACATCTATTGACACTAACCGGGGGTTCCCCGGGGACATGACCCACCCCTTTCACTTCATAAAAGGCCTTATATCTCAGAAACTGTTCAAATCTCCACCATAAAACCATATATATTGTTGTTCACTATCATAAGACACATCCAATGACCAGCGCTTGAGAAGATGTTGGTTTTTCAGTCCTGGACTGGTTTTTGAGCAGCCAGACCGATTTTCATTTCATAAGAACCTTAAAAAACCGGTCCATAATAATTCAAGTTTTCCAATATTCAACTTTAAAATTTACACCTTATCTGGAGCTATGCAAGCTAGCAAAAATCCTTTTAACCCTTAAAGCGCCAAGAAAATCTGCGTCTGAAAATGTCGTCTGCTTTTGTCATCTGCTACATCTTCTTGCAAACTTTTCAAACTTACATTTTGCATATAGGCAAACAGTGTGGACCCAGATCAGACTGCTCCTAAAGGAGCAGTCTGATCTGGGTCCACACTGTTTGCAACAGTGACTTTTAAAGTTACCGGCTGAAGACAAAGCAGACGACAATTGTTATGATTGGCGCTTTAAGGGTTTATCCCAACCTTCACGGAAATTGCCTTGAGCAACATGCTCGCTTGACAGATTAACTTTTATGGCTCTCTGGACAAATTCAGAAGACAACTGATTGATGATGTTTTCTTCTTCTCTTTTTTTTTTTTTTCTATTTATTTATTTTTTTTTTTTTTTTTCAAACAAAAAAACGGCATTTAATATTTCAAGCAATTTGTCTCATGAGGGAAGAATCAGCTTGCATGAAATGTCAAATTCTGTACCGTGGGGAAAATGAGAAATAAAATCACCGCAAGCATAATACCCTGCCGCAGCAATTATTTGTTTATGTATTAAAGTTATCGTTGCAAAAAATGTCTGGAAAGAAAATGACGGAGGGACAGATAACAATCCTAAACAAGATCTTGATAATATCAATGGACAGATAACAATCCTAAGCCAGATCTTGATAATATCAATGCATATAGCAAGTTTGGTTAAAAGGCCTTGTTATTTACTCAAGTTATCATCTGGAAACGAAAATATGGGCGTGTCTCGGGCAGAGAACTCTGTAAAAATTTGACGAAATTTGCCCATTAGCAATTCCCAAACAGATCTCCTTAAGGTCAATGCATATAGCAAGTTTGGTTAAAATCCCTTGTTATTAACTCAAGTTATCATCTGGAAATGAAAATATATGCGTGTCTTGGGCAGATAACTCTGTAAAAATTTGACGAAATTTGCCCATTAGCAACTCCATACCAGATCTCCTTAATGCCAGTATATATAGCAAGTTTGGTTAAAATCCCTTGTTATTTACTCAAGTTATCGTCCAGAAATGAAAATATGGGCGTGTTTCGGGCAGATAACTCCGTAAAAATTTGACGAAATTCGCCCATTAGCAATCCCAACCAGATCTCCTTAATGTCAATGCATATAGCAAGTTTGGTTATAACCCCTTGTTATTTACTCAAGTTATCATCCGGAAATGAAAAACGGACGGATGGATGGAGGTACGATGGACGGACAGACATACGGACGTCCAACGTGAAACCACAATACCCCGCCACTATTGTGTGGCGGGGTAAAAAAAAAACAAATTCAAAAGATGGTCTGCTAAAACTTTTACACACAGCATGCTAAGGGTTGAGAAACAGGTGTTAAGTAAATACCAGCTGTTGGGTCAGATGTTAAGTACAAACATGATAAAGGACATTTCAAGATGTTTTTCTGGCTGTTGTTGATTTGTTTAACATTAAAACATCTGAGCCGCAGATTTTTTTTTGCTATAAAAGGATGTTTTGCTTCAAAGCGTAACCAAAAATCAAGTAAAAAGAATGTATTGAAAATCTGTGTTGCTAGCTGCAATGTACTCCGGTTTTGCTGAGTTGTTGTTTAACGACGCGTCAACCCTAGTGGGTCATTTTGTGGTCTCCCAGAGAAAGGGAGAAAAGGGACAGTAGAGGAGAGAATAAAGAGAAATAGAGGAGGATGAGGAAAAAAAGCGAATGACAGTGCAGAAAGAGAAGAAATACTCCAGTTATTTTCCCTTTGCACTCTTCATAGACTGAACGCTAGCTATACTTCTGTTTGTAATTGTGATACTTATGTGCAAGTTATTTCAGCAAGTGTAAGCATTGTTTGCATGTCATTCTTTATGGCAATAATAATCCAGAATCTGCATTTTGGAAATTGCTATTCTGAAATTCTTTAACAATGTTTCGGAAAATACCAAAACCTATGCTCAGCAAACTCCATCAACGCTACGAAAATTACTCGGCAAACTCCGTAATTGTGGCTGAAAATGGCTGGACGGATTGGCAATTTTCAGTTTCTCGAGCCCTGCCAATGACATTGACGGGGGGTATGATTCACTCCCTCCAGTTTATATCTCAGAAACTGTTCAGATCCCCACCCCTAAACCATATATATTCTTGTTCCTTATGATAAGATTCATCCAAGGGGACAAACCAGGGGGTCCATCCCGTAAAATGCTTTATATCTCGGAAACCCCACCATATTATATTCTTGTTCCTTATGATAAGATGCATCCACTGATGTAGACTGGGGATCCCCTGGGGGCATGCCCCACCCACTTCACTTCATAAAGGGCCTTATATCTCAGAAACTGTTCAGCTCCCCACCAATGAACCATATATATTCTTGTTCCTTATAAGACACATCCAATATAAACTGCCTAATATCTCAGAAACCGTTCAGATCCCTGCCCCTAAACCATATATATTGTTGTTCCTTGATAAAATGTATCCAATGACACCAACTGGGGGTCCCTTGGGTTCATGCCCCCCCCCCCCCCCCCCCACACACACACCCCTTCACTTCTTAAAGGTTCTAATATCTCA
Source organism: Anodontia alba (assembly GCA_964016985.1). Classification (NCBI taxonomy): domain Eukaryota; kingdom Metazoa; phylum Mollusca; class Bivalvia; order Lucinida; family Lucinidae; genus Anodontia; species Anodontia alba. The sequence goes on from OZ024828.1 coordinate 101,232,284, forward strand.
GAACCCAACCCCTAAACCATATATATTACTGTTCCTTATGATAAGTCGCATTCAGTGACACTGACCTGTGGTCCCCTGGGCATATTCCTGACCCCGTTCAGTTCCTAAAAGTCTTCATATCTCAGGAACCATTCAGAACCTCAACTCTAAACCATATATAATGTTCATATTGATAAGAGGCCCACAGCCACGGGTTGCTCACCTGAGTGAAACAGCCACTGCAGATATGCAGATGTTATGCAACATTTTTTCCAATCCTGTCTTAGTGATCATTTGAACAAACTCTCAATCATATTTCAATAGTAGGATCAATGTGACATTGTTCCAGCAGAGTCTGAGAAAAAGAAATTGAAAGATTTCACAATTTTGTACATGTATATAGCCCAGGGGCAAGGGCAGATAACACCCTGGAGACAAAATTTTGATTGTAACTAAAAAGTTTTACTAATTTAATCATACCTTGTAAGTTTCCCCCATTAGTCTTTAATACATTTTGAGAAAACAATATTTCAACATTTTCCCCATACAAATGTATGGGGTGCAACTTTGGCCTTGCCGTAAAAAGGTCAAAGGTCTAAAGGAATAAATTGACAACATTCTTTCGACAGAAGGCCCCATGTAAAATCTGGTGAAAATTGTTCAAGCTGTTTCAGAGAAGAAGACATTTAAAGATTATATGATTTTATGCCCAGGGGCAGGGGCAAGGGAATATAACAACCAAGGAGCAAAAATTATGATTATAACTAACGTTTTATTAATTTAATCATACATTGTAAGATCAGCCATAAGTCTTTAATAATTTTGAGAACATGACTTCAACATTTCCCCCATACATTTGTATGGGGGCACTAATCTGACCTTGCTGTAAAAAAGTTTAAAGGTCAACCAATGATCATCATTTGAATAGATTTGGTAGACCTTGAGTCCCCGATGCTATATACCAAGATTCAGCCTTGAAGCTTTCTTGGTCCTAGTGAAGATCATTTAGAGTTTTTACCATATATGGGCATGGTGGCCATCTTGTTCAATAGCACAGAACCATTCATATGAATTTTTTCATACCCATTCGACAGAAGACTCCACGTGAAATCTGGTAAAAATTGCTCGAGCAGTTTCATAGAAGACATTTAAAAATTTTGACAGCAACTAAACAGTTTTACTATCTTTATCATACACTTTGCCATAAAAAGGCCAAAGGTCAACCTAGGCTCATCATTTGAACAAACTTGGTAGACCTTGAGTCCCCCATGTTATATACCAAGATTCAGCCCCATTGCTTTCTTGGTTCTGGAGAAGAAGATTTTTAAGTGTTTTTACCATATATGGGCATGGCGGCCATAGTGTTCAATGGTGCAGAACCATTTGAACAAACTGTCAAAACCCTTTCGACAGAAGGCCCCATGTGAAATCTGGTGAAAATTGCTCAATCAGTTTCAGAGAAAGAGATGTTTAAACATTACACATTTTTATACATGTATATAGCCTGAGCAAGGGCTGATAACCCCCCAGGGGACAAAATTCTGATTGTAACTAAAAAGTTTTAATAATTTAATAATACATTGTACCTTTCCCCCATTAGTCTTTAATACATTTTGAGAAAATGACTTTTCAACATTTTCCCCATACAACTGTTAAGGGACAATAATTTGACCTTGCTGTAAAAAGGTCAAAGGTCAACCTACGGTCCTCATTTGAAGAAACTGGGTAGACCTTGAGTCCCCGATGCTATATAAGAAGATTCAGCCCCATAGCTTTCTTGGTTCTAGAGAAGAAGATTTTAAGGTGTTTTTACCATATATGGGCATGGAGGCCATCTTGTAGAACCATATGAAAAATTTGTCAAAACCCTTTCGACAGAAGGCCCCATGGTGAAAATTGCTCAAGCACTTTCAGAGAAAAAAATGTTTAAAAATTACACATTTTTATACATGTATATAGCCCAAGGGCAAGGGCAGATAACCCTCAGGGGACAAAATTTTGATTGTAACTAAAAAGTTTTATTAATTTAATCACACATGGGAAGTTTCCCCCATTAGTCTTTAACACAATTTGAGACAAGAGGCCCACGGGCCACAGCTTGCTCACTTGAGTGAAATAGCCACTGCAGATATGCAGATGTTATACAATATTTTTTCAATCCTGTCACTGCAACTAATACAAGATGGCCACCAGAGCTAAAAACAGAAAAATCTTTAAACAGCATCTCCTCTTTGGCCAGTGGCCTGATTTTAAAATAATTTCACAGAAATTTTCCTCTGATAGGCCTCTATCAAAATCGCTAAAATGATTCTGCTTGGCTGAACAAAATGGCTGCCAGAGCTAAAAAAAAACAAGAATAAAAAACTTAAACATCTCCACAGCCAGTGGCCCAATTACAAAATAATTTCACAGAAATATTCCTCTTATGGCCCTCTACCAAATTTCTAAATGGTTCCTCATTGCTGAATAAAATGGGTGCCAGAACTAAAAATAGAAAAAACTTTTAAATGACATCTCTGTGGCCAGAGGACTGATTTCAAAATAATTTCACAGAAATATTCCTCTTCTGGCCCTTAACCGACCTGCTACACAAATTCAGCTAATGGGACAGATACTTGCATATAACAGTTGCCTTCGGAAACAAAGATATCATTCAGGAATGAAAATTTGAAGTCTGTCAACCACAAAACAAGAGGCCCATGGGCCACAACTCACTCATCTGAGTAAAACATCTTTTGCATTTCTGTAGACACCATGCAGTTGTTTTTGTTCTTTTTTTTTTTTTCTTCTTCTTCTTCTTCTTCAAATACATGTACTACTGCAGCAACCAATCAGAATAAGTGGATTGTCTTTAAAACAACAAAGAATAGAAACCAAAGTGCCTGTGCAACAGCAAGGAAATAAAGTCTTGATGTAGCAGCTACTGTTAAGAATATTTTTGTTTTAAGTTTTGGCCTATCCTCCTATATGTTCAGGGGGATCATTTTTGAATATGTATCTCAATTTAGCTTTTTGGTTCCCATGGCAGCCAGTGAATGGACATTTGAAAGGAAGAATTTGATAAATTGTCTTTACATCTAAAGGTCAGAAATATAAGATAAAACTTAATATTGCCAACATCAAAATTATCAATAAGATCTATATTGTGACAAACCCAAATCAAAGAAATGCAGCTATTCTTTGCTGTTTTCCTAGCAAAACAGCTAATTTGTTCCTTTAGTAGTATAGATATAACCCAGGTGCTGGAACAGACAATCCTTGGGGGACAAAAGTTTGATAGCAACTAAAAACAAGCTTTTATTTCTTGGTTCATATAACTCAAGTTTCTACGATCGGTCTTTAATACATTTTGTAACTAGACAATTTTTTTAGGGGTGAATGCCCCTGTAGCAGCTGGTTTGGCTTTGGACAGTTTAATGGTATGGGTATAAGGCAAAATTTCCAAGTGTATCAAGGTCATGTAATTCTTCCAATTATCCAACTATCAGAGTTCACTGACCTTTATGCACATGCTCAGCCTATAGTCTTGCTATGGAAGTTCTGTACAAGTTTCAAATCATGACCTTGAAAGCTGCCAGTCTTCACAAAAAGTGAAAGACTGCCTTATAAAACTGACATTTTTTCATTTTGTCCTGCAAAAACTTTTAGTCTGTCTGACAAGTGTCCTGTGAATCTTAGCAAAGAAAATAATATTCTGACAACAAATATGCCTTCAGTCCTGCAGAAACTTATCTGTCCTGCAAAAGATTACAGTCTGTCTGACAGCTAGCCTGCATCAGTAGAAAAGATTTTGCAAAGACTGAGCTGAGGAGGAGTTGCGGAGATAACAACCCTAAAATCTAGGATTTTGTTGTTCAATATCGTATATAAATGTTGTCTTGATTTATATCCTGCTAAGCCAAATGTTGATGGCCATGACCTTGCATCTGAAATGTTTGGGATTTTACCTCATCTAAGACTAACGAGAAACAGAGTCCTACCATTAGCTACTAGGTAGCACCCCAGATAAGGGTGTTTAGAGATGCTTCCAACCTTGCTGTCATTTCTGAAGAAAATGCAAACATCAGTCTTTTGTTTAACATGTTCAAGGATAGTGACAGTAATACAGTCTGCATTAACACATTTTTTACATCTTACAAGTTCATTAAAATTTACTGGTCAGCGCAAAATGAGTCACAACTATTACTCCATATAAAAGATAAATTGCTGGACTTTAAGTGTTTTGTATTAATACAGCAAAATTTGTCTACTTTTTGTTCATGTAGTCTGCTTATACTTACTCAACCATAAGACTGCACATTCCTCCAAAAGTTGTTAGCATGTCTGTGTAATACTGCTCATTGACCATGGTTTCCCTTTTGATTTTCAAATCAACAAGACGTATCAGACGTCTAATAAAGGCTCGCACATACCCATTAATTTCCATGATTCGCCATCTGGAAAAAAGCATTTTAAATATAAGATCCATTAGAATCGAACTTAACCACTGTAAGAGCACCTTATAATAACATTCACAGGCGACATGGATGACGTGCTCGCCTTTTTTCTGCAGACATTGCTCTGTTCATACAGGAAAGCAATGTTGATGTCGCCTTGATTTTTCAGTGTGTATTGCCTGCACCGACCGATTAATTCATAAAAGATACAGATGCAGGTGTCATGATATTTAATTCTTTGAGGCTAGGATTATCGGCAGACAGGTTCACTCATTAGTTATTTGACACTCTTCCCAGTAAAATCATATTGTTTGTTTGCCAAAAATCTTACCTAGATTTTGACAGGAGCACAATCTACCCTCTGCCTGATCTTATTTTTATTTTATTTATTCATATTTTTTTTCACTTGAAAGTTTTCAGATGCCAAATTTTCATCAACATGATCACAAATGCACCATTATATTATAATGTTGACCTTTTCTTCTGAAAGACGACACACGGTGACAAGCAAAATAGAACCTTATCGCTTATGGGAGATATCAGTCTGCCATGCATCTGCCTATTAAAACAGTTATTTCTGTTGGCCAAAAGCAATTTCTAAGTCCTGTTGAATGTGTCCAATGCATTTTGTTGGTGATATGGGTAGACCCACATCAAACCCCACTGATGCGCATGTTGATCTAGGTACATGCTGGTCTCATTTGCCATAAGATGGTTTCTAATTTGAAGCGGCTGATATATACGACCAGTGTGGACCCAACCAGATCAGCTTGCCCATCCACGCAGCCTGATAAAGATTGAATACACAAGGTCCCTTTCCACAAAAGCCAAGCTGTCCAGTCAGTGTTTAGGTTTCGCTGTGTGTGTTGTCAGCCATAATATAAATAAAGTGCAGGATGATTAGACTTTTGACGATTCGCATACTAAATGCATTTGATTTTTTTAAGTGCAAAGTATACACTGCTCGCTGACTTAATGCATTCTGTTGGCGATATAGATAAACCAAGATCAGACTGCAGTTGCACAGGTTGATCTTGGTCTATGCTGGTCTCTGTGCGATCAAGATTTAGCTCTGCACCAAATGGAAGTATGTCAAACCTGTTAACTGTTATTATTGTTTTTGAGAAATATTTCCTTTGATGTGCTGGAGTACAGAAAGAATCAGTGTACGGACAAGGAGCAAAGACCCTGATCAGAATGCGGGGATGCACATGTTTATCTAGAATTTTGCATGGAGCATGTTATATCTAAATATTAGAAGACGATGTGCCAGAGTAATGGAAGATTGTATTGAATGAAATAATATATGGACCCTGATCAGAATGTGGCAAACTCCGATCTGAAAAGCTATTTACGTAATCATTTACAACTTAAAATTCTAACGCACAGACATTAGAATGGTAGTAGTACCTGCTTTTACCTATTTTTTCACTTTACAGTAAGGGATTGAAGCCAAATTACTGTGGCCCAAGAAGTTTGCTTCCAAGCTCAGAAAATCTTGTAAACAAAATTAAATTTTAGAATGTTATTTTTATATTTTTAAACCAATTTCCCATTTAACAGGTCATTTGAATATTTCTATTAATTTTTATTATCTATCTTTCTTTAGATAGGCTGAAGTGGGGGGTAAGATACCCTGGCCTGGGCAGCTTGCCCCCCAGGGGTGAGGACACCCTGGCCTGGGCAGCTTGCCCCCCACCCCTGGAAACTTGGCAAACTCCGATCTGAAAAGCTATTTAATCATTTTAAACTTACAATTCTAATGAACAGACATAAGAATGGTAGTAGTTACCTACTTTCACTTTACGGAAAGGGATTGAGGCCAAAATACTGTGGCTCAAGGAGTTTCCTCCCAAGCTCAGAAAATCTTGTAAACAAAATTAAAAGTTCAGAATGTTAATTTTACCTTTTTAAAACAATTTCCCATTTAACAGGTCATTTGAATATTTCTGTTACTTTTTATTATCTATCTTTCTTCAAATAGGCTTTTGGGGGGGGGGGGGGGGGGGGAGGGGAGTGCGGGTAAAACAATTTCCCATTTAACAGGTCATTTGAATATTTCTGTTACTTTTTATTATCTATCTTTCTTCAAATAGGCTTGGGGGGGGGGGGGGGGGGTGGAGTAAGATACCCTGGCCTGGGCAGCATGCCCCCAAGGGGTGAAGATACCCTGGACTGGGCTGCTTGCCCCCCACCCCTGGAAACTTGGCAAGCTCCAATCTGAAAAGCTACTTAATCATTTACGACTTAAAATTCTAATGCACAGACATTAGAATGATAGTAGTACCTGCTTTTACCTATTTTTTCACTTTACGGGAAGGGATTGAGGCCAAATTACTGTGGCCCAAGAAGTTTGCTCCCAAGCTCAGAAAATCTTGTAAACAAAATTAAAGTTCAGAATGTTATTTTTACCATTTTAAACCAATTTCCCATTTAACAGGTCATTTGAATATTTCTATTAATTTTTATTATCTATCTTTCTTTAGATAGGCTGTGGTGGGGGGTATGATACCCTGGCCTGGGCAGCTTGCCCCCCACCCCTTGAAACTCTGCAAACTCCAATCTGAAAAGCTATTTATTGGGGGAAGCTGCCCAGAAACAGCTTCACTCCCAGGGGACAAGCTGCCCAGGGTGGGGGGCAAGATACCCCAGGGTATCTTCACCCCCGGGGGGCAAGCTGCCCAGGCAGCTTCACCCCTGGGGGGCAAGCTGCCCAGGGTGCAAGATAAACCGGTACACCGGTACTTACCGGTCTGGAAAATACTCCTAAATACTGGCAAATACTGGTCAACTGAACTTTCTTAACTTGAAATAACTACAGAAATCTTAACCAAGTTGACTTAAAATAATGTATAATCAAAACAATTGAGTTGAAGATGTTTTAGCTAATTTTTATATAAGGTTATCACCATAAAGAATACACTATTTCACAATTAAAGCTTGTTGAAATAGCCAAAAAGTGAATTAATGGCTAAAATTTTGAAAAAAAAATTTCAAAAAAAATTATATAGTATCTTTAATTTAAAAAATCATCTTCATTATTTGGACTTAAACTCAATAGCATAAGAATACAGGTAAACAATTACAGGTAAAATTTCACCTGTGCAACTGGCCTTTGACACCTACATGTAATAGTAAGACCATATAGTCTAAACTGTTAAAACAACAAGTGTCAAGAAAGTGTTTTTTCAAGGGGGCAGAAGATAGCAAGGGGCAAGGACAGAAATGATAAAATGTCATCAATGATTTCCTGTTTTATATAAATATAAATAAACTTGTATTTTGATACTAGTGTTAAACAAGTATAAATATTAAGTCAATTGAAATTACCCTTATGATTGTTGACTGTAAGTTACATGAATTGAACAAATTCCAGGGTTGACAATTCAATTGGAATTGACTAATATTTGCCAGTATTTTCCAGTATTGACTGGTATTTACATGTATCTAGTACTTTATTAAATTTAAGCTATTAAATAAGTTGATAGTTGTGTTAAACTTAAGTATACTTATTAAGTCAATTGACAAGTATAATTGAAATTACCCCTATGAATGCTGAGTGTAGGTTATTGTATAAATTCCAGGGTGGTCAATTCAATCAACCAGTATTTGCCAGTATTTTCCAGTATTTACCGGTATAAAAGGTAAATAACACTGGCATGGAAAATACTCATATTTGCCAGCATTTTGTCAACTTTGTTCTGCATGGCTGAATAAAATGGGCACAGGAGCTAAAAATAGAAAAAAAAAACCTTTAAATGACATCTCCTCTGCGGCCAGAGGCCCGATTTCAAAATAATTTCATAGAAATATGAGCTACCAGAGATGAAAATAGAAAAAACCTTTCAACCACATCTCGTCCTAGGCTAGTGTCCAATTTCAAAATAATTTCAGACATGTGAGACTTCTTTTCCTGCTTGTGTTTCACAGTGTTTTCTTTCCCTGCTGGTGTGTCACAAGTTGCAATGGCAACAAAAAAGGTTTTGCCATGGCAACCCAACAAAATATGTTCCTCATATGCCCCTTTACCAAAATTGCTAAAATGGTTCCACTTGGCTGAACAAAATGGTCACCAGAGTAAAAATAGAAAAAATTTTATACAACATATCCTCCTAGGCCAGTGGCCCGATTTCAAAATAATTTCACAGAAATGTTCTTCTTCTGCCTTTTTATCAAAGTTGCTAAAATAGTTCCACTCTGCTGAACAAAATGGCTGCCAGAGCTAAAAACAGACAAGAGACTTCTTTCCTGCTTGTGTTTCACGCAGTGTTTTTCTTTCCGTGTTGGTGATTCACATGGTCTTTCTCTGCTGGTGTGTCACAAATTTCCTACTTTAAAGTTTTGCCATGGCAACCAAAAAAAAACAATGGCCACCTTTTATCTACATCTCTCAAGCCATGACACCATCACTTCCACAAGCTATCTTGAGTTCAGATGAGCAATTCAGGCCCTCTTGTTAAAATTTAAAGTTGCCACGGCATGGCAAACAAATGACATTGTCCCTGGTCATAAAACACACAAATTAGGTAAAATATCATCAAATGATCAAAATTGCCAAATATGGTTCCATCACTTCACTGTTTATGGAGAAAATGCCATTGCACCATTTTTCCATTATAAGTCTAAGGGAGCTTTCTGTTGCCATGGCAAACAAATCAAGAGGCAGACTGGCAAATTTTAGCTATTTTGAATAGCCGTTACCCAAGCAACAGTTGTACCAAATAAGAGTCATACTGCTTCAGTGGTTTTGGAGTTCTCATTTAAAAATCTGTTGGTTTTTTTTTTTGTTGTTTTTTTGGGGGGTTTTTAACACAATATGGAGGCTCCATATGAAATTTGAGCAAAATTGGCTAAGTGGCTTCAGAGGAGAAGTCATTTGAAATTCTCAACAATTTTCCCAGACAAACATATGGGACTAATACAAATGCACTTGGAAGCAAACTTGACCTTGTCTTAAAAAGGTCAAACGGCAACGTACGATAATCATTGTAGCAATTTTGGTAGACCTCTCCCCGATGATTTGTGCAAAGATTCAGCCTTAAGGCATCCTCGGTTCTGGAGAAGATTTTTAAAGGTTTTTACCATATATGGACATGGTGACCATCTTTGTCAACAGACGGCAAACACTTTAGCAATTTTTCGTTCCCTCAACCTAAGGAGGCTCCATATGAAATTTGAGCAAAATTGTCTCCGCGGCTTCAGAGGAGAAGTCGTTTAACATTCTCAACAATTTTCCCATACAAATGTACAGGGCTCACACAAATGCAAACTTGACCTTGTCGTAAAAAGGTCAAACATCAACATACGATAATCATTTTAACAATTCTGGTAGACCATTCCCATCCCCAATGAATTGCACAAGGCATCCTCTGTTCTGGAGAAGAAGATTTTTAAAGGTTTTTGCCATATAAGGGCATGGCGGCCATCTTGGTCAATGGACCACGACCATTTTAGCAATCTTTCGTACCCCCAACCTAAGGAGACTTCATATGAAATTTGAGAAAAATTGGCTCAGCAGCTTCAGAGGAGAAGTCGTTTGAAAATGTCAATGCACAGACGGACGGACACACGCACAGACGGATGGAGAAAATCACTATAGCTCATCCTGAGCATAGCTCAGGTGAGTTACATAAACTTTTAACCACATCTCCTCCCTAACTTGTGGCACAATTTCAAAATAATTTCACAGATATGCAAGACTTCTTTTTCTGCTTGTGTTTCACAGTTTTTCTTTCCCTGCTGGTGATTCATATGGTCTGCTATCGCTGATGGTGTGTAACAAGTGGCCATTGCAACCAAACAAAAAGTTTTGCCATGGCAACCAAACAAACTAGATAAAGTGCCCAGTGGGGCACGTATACCCCCGACCAGCGCTACCGCCACTTTTTAAAGAGCACAAAGTATGTAGCTTTGACTCTGGAGATGGCAGTTGTATGCTATATGTTATAACATTGAAAAAATTCAATCACACATAATATGAAGCCCTTGACCTCAAAGATCAGGCACAGGTGAAGGGATTGAGGTAAATAAAACTTTAGCCCTATAACTATCACCATATACTAGTGAAATCAATCAGTCTTTATAATATAAGCAAAAATGACATTTGTATGAAAAGTCTGTGACCTTGACTTAAAAGCCATGCCCCAGCTTGGGGATGGTGCCGAGAAAAACTTTAGACCTATATATACCATCATGCTTAACATTAATGAAACCAACAAAAGGGTCTTCATAATACAGCTATATAAATTTTAATGAAAATTTTAAGGTCACCTGCCTACTCAATGCCCTCTACATATCGGTTAAGTATCACAAAAATATCTTAAAGAATTTTTAGAGTTATTGCCCGCACAAGATTTAAATAACCAAGGGAGAAAACTGCAGAATGGAGTCAGAGTGTCATTCTTGAATGTGATAGGCCTACTCAATGTCCTATACATACTGGTGAAGTATCATGAAAATATCTTAACATGTTTTAAAGTTATGGTTCGCACAAAATTTTTACAATTCTGGAGACAAGGGGAGATAACTCATGGACCAAATCAGTTAGTTGTCTTTCTTGTACCTGACACCCTCCAAAATGCCCTCTACAACCTGACAGTTTCCTGAAAATAGCTCAAAGGGTAGTTAGGAGTTATGAGGTGCACAATATTGCGTTTATGGACAGACAGATGGATGGATGGATTCCATGCTGATAGCTATATCCCCTAAACCTCTCGGTAGTAGGATAACGAAATTCAACAAAAGGTCTTGATGGTATAGCTATATAAACTTAGATGCAAACTTTTTTTACTTTTATATGAAATTTCTAAGTCTGTGACTTCAAGGTCATACCCGGGGATGGGGATGATGCTGAGTAAAACTCTAGACCTATATCTACCAACATGTCAAATATAAATGAAATTCCTCAAAGGGTCTTGATGGTATAGCTATATAAACTTAAACACAAAAAACTTTGACTTTTTAATGAAAATTCTAAGTTCGTGACCTTGACCCCAAGGTCACCCCCGGGGTGGGGATGGTGCCAATAAAAACTTTAGACCTATATCTACCATCATGCCAAATATGAATGAAATCCATTAAAGGGTCTTCAAAATTTAACGCAAAAACTTTGACCCTAAGACAAAAATAAAGTATGAACAAATAATGCTTCAACGGACTGACAAACAGATTTCTTGCTGATAGCTATATCCTCTCAACCTTTCAGTTAGGGGATAATGAAATTTAACAAAAGGTCTTGATGATATGGCTATATGAACTTAAACGCAAAAATTTTTACTTTTATATGAAAATTCTAAGTCTGTGACCTTGACCCCAAGGTCACCCCCGGGGTGGAGATGGTGCTGATAAAAACTTAAGACCTATATCTACCATCATGCCAAATATGAATGAAATCCATTAAAGGGTCTTCAAAATATGAGGTCTTATAAACTTTAACGCAAAAACTTTGACCCTAAGACAAAAATAAAGTATGAACAAATAATGCTTCAACGGACTGCTGGACAGATGAATAGATTCCTTGCTGATAACTATATCAGCTCAAACTTTCAGTCTGGGGATAATGAAATTTAATAAAAGGTCTTGATGATTGGCTATATAAACTTAAACGCAAAAATTTCTACTTTTATATGAAAATTCTAAGTTCGTGACCTTGACCTCGGTCACATCCGGGGTGGGGATCATGCCGAGTAAGACGCTAGGCCGATATCTACCAAAATGCCAAATATAAATGAAATTCCTCAAGGGTCTTGATGATATAGCTATATAAACTTAAACACAAAAAAACTTTGACTTTTTAAAGAAAATTCTAAGTCCGTGACCTTGACCCCAAGGTCATCCCCGGGGTGGGGATGGTGCTGATAAAAACTTTAGACCTATATCTACCATCATGCCAAATATGAATGAAATCCATCAAAGGGTCTTCAAAATATGAGGTCTTACAAACTTTAATGCAAAAACTTTGACCCATGATTAAATGGTTCCGCTTGGCTGAATAAAATATTAGCCAAGGGCAGTCGCCATTGGTCATAAAACATATAAATTTGGCTCAGCAGCTTCAGAGGAGAAGTCTTTTGAACAAAATGGCCCCTCAGAGCTAAAAATAGACAAGACTTCTTTTCATGCTTGTGTTTCACTGTGTTTTCTTTCCCTGTTGGTGATTCACATGGTCTTCTTTCCCTGATGGTGTGTCACAAATTTCCTACTTTTAAGTTTTGCCATGGCAACCAAATAGAATGGTCATTGGTCATAAAACATATAAATCTGGCTCAGCAGCTTCAGAGGAGAGGTCGTTTGAAATTCTGAACAATTTTCCCATACAAATGTATGGGGCTCATACAAATGCACAGGGAAGCCAACGACCTTGCCATAAAAAGGTCAAACATCAACTTACCACAATCATTTTAGCAACTGACAGACCTCCCGTCCCCGATTGTTCATGCAAAAATTCAGCCCCAAGGCATCCTCGGTTCTAGGGGAGAAGATTTCAAAGGTTTTTTACCATACATGGGCATGGCGGACATCTTGGTCAACAGATCACAACCATTTTAGCAATCTTTTGTTCCCCCATCCTAAGGAGGCTCCATATGAAATTTGAGCAAAACTGGCTTAGTGACTTTAGAGGAGAATTCATCTGAAAATAATAACAGACGCATTGATGCATGACAGACAAAAAGTGATCATTATAGCTCATCCTGAGCAGAGCTCAGGTGAGCTAAAAATAAGCCCCAACCCCTGGCGGCCATGTTCAATGATGATTATGATAACCTGAACAATCTTGGTTGAGGATTACCAAAGGAATTCACATACTTAATAACAAACAGTGCAGATCCAGATCAGTGACTGATCTGGGTCTACACTCTTTGCAAAGGCAGGGTGTATCCGGGTTCAGCAGGACAAGGGTTAAGAAAATCACCAAATTTTTCAACATCACTAATTGTCATACTGCATGCATATACAACAGGGCTTGAATGACTGGTTCTGGATATGGAACCGTACCTGGAGACTCCAGGTTTCGGGATACAGAATCTTACCCAGATACTCAGAGTCTCAGTAAACAGAACCATACTCAGAGACACTGCCTATTTCTAAAGCATGTTTTGTTTTTGCTCTGATGGAACAATCATAGAATAATGGATAAAAAAGCCAAATAGTCAACATGAACCTTAATGTTGTCAAACAATCATGTTCTTGTAATCCACGAGTGCCTTGTATTGACCTTATCTGCATTAATTTATTGGTTCCTGGTTTTTCCAATAAAGTACTACTAGTTAAGCCGATAACCAAAAATCCAGAAGCTCGACAGCGAGGGGGTTAGTGTGGGATTTTCTGTTACCGATTATGGAAAATCAACTATTATTAATCCCAAATATTTTGCATTTTAGTTTTTAAAAATCATAAAATCAAGTCATTTTTTGAAGGATAATATTAGCCTTTGTCCTGCTGAATAAATTAAGATGCCACACCTACTTCTAATTTTCAGTCAATCAGATTGCTTGGTCTGGATTGTCGCTTTAAATGAACATACTTAATGGCAAACAGTGCAGATCCAGATCAGTTGGCTTCCTCAGAACCCAACTGATCTGGATCTACACTGTTTGCAAAGGCAGGATAAATCCAGGCTCAGCAGGACAAGGGCTAAATTAGTAGATTATTTTGCAAACAAGGAAGAGAAATTTTATTCACTCAAGAGGATTTTATCGCCACTAATTTTGGCAAAGGGTTTACACAAATTATTAACTCGCTATATGGGAACAGAAACTAGTGTATTATTTGACTTTCTTTTTCAAAAGATAGAACTATTTTATTTTAAATGGAGAACTTCAGCCTTTTTAAACAATATATTAACATTTAAAATATGTGTTAACATTTTTTAATTTATGTAGATATAAACTGAAGATTCCTTTATGTAACTGTCATACTACCGAATCTCACTCCTGCTGTAGGGGTTGTTTTGACAAAATATGAACATGAGAAATTCTTTTGTAAACACTGCTCATCATTAACATGTTTAACTATTATTAATCATTAATCATAATCCTTTTGAATAAACTACTTTATTTTGATACAATTAAATCTCAAATCAAGTCTAGTCAAATTTATTTAATGTCGGTTTCAAGTTTAACAGTATTTTAACAAAGCTCCTAAGAGCTTTTTCTACCAACTTTATCAAAGAATGCACGGAGCCGTAGAGATCTAATTTCACCGACTGAGTCGGTTATAGATTAACTCATTATGATTTGCAAACATTCAAAGAGAAAAGTAAATAAATAAATGAATAAATAAATAAACTTTGTTAATACACTAATAAATAATATAAAATAATGCAGCAGGGAATGAAGGCACTTGAAAATTTGTTTTTATTCCCTGCCCATGAGTCGGCTATAGATTAACTTGTGATTTCTAAACAGAAGTAAATGAATAAATAAATAAAGAAAGAAAACAGATAAATGAATATAAGCAGCCTCTGATCATTGCCAGCTTTGGGAAGTGCAATATTTCATTCAGTTTTATTACTGACAACAGGGTAATATTAATGTCTAATAAGGTATTTTCCCGCAGTGATTTGTGCATTCGTTTTCATGGAACAGTAATTACTAACATTTTTTTTCAGCATAGTTGAAATCATAAAGTATTTTGCATGTAAAACATATAATTATTATGATGAAAAGTACTCATTAATGCATTATTGCTAATGGTCGCCATATCATCAACCCCCTCATTACGTCATCTCGCACAAATTCTCGCGAGATTTCTTAAATGTAGACATCGTGAATTTAACAAAGATACTGTGTGTAACTTGTGAAATGAATGAAATAGTCAAATAATATTGAAGTGTGTCAAAACACATGAGCCCAGGATAACTCCCAAATGACCAACACACCCCACTTCTGTGCCTTTTGTAAATAGCGATTCAGTGACCGGTTTCATATCTTTGTAGACTCTTCCCAACTTATTAACAATTCCTACAGCTTGCTGAAACGATGTTCCCAAATCAATCTCGCCTTCATCACTGGTTGTGATTTCAAAATCCAGAGTGTCGTTCAGATAACTGATTGTCTCCGTTATTTCGTTTGGGAGGTTTTCAAGTTTGCAGATATTATCAGATATATTCAGAACCTCGTGAGGGCTTTTTCCTATTCCTGCATAGCCGATTCCAATTTTGTTCAAATCATTTTCTGTCCATTGAGACATTGACGTTGGGATGCTAAAACTAGCACCGTATGTTAAATCGTATTCCGAATGCGAGTCCGTTCTTCCTCTTTTCCTACTTCTATCGTAAGGGGCCGCCATTGTTGTTTTGGGTAATTACTGACACCAACCGCCAAAGAAAGGGTCCGTCGAACGAGGTTTGCCTAATTAGTGACAAGAAGAAGCGTGGTGAATAGTCAACATGAAGCTTCATTCAACTATATTATTGTTCAAAATTATGTTGTTGTTGTTTTTTATGTCTATTTTGTTTAAGAACTCCATTTTGATACATTTAAATGACACGTGTAGGAAAACAGCAACACAATTTCGTCTGAAGGTCAATCGCATTTATCAACAAGATATTAATTAAAGTACTAAGTAAACTCAGGTTGATATCCCGGTTTACCGATATCTTGCACCTGGGCAGCTTGCCTAAGGGGTTAAGCTAAGCTGTCCCCTCCAGCGTTGAAGATACTCCGGGGTCCCCCACCCGGGGCAGCTTGCCCCCACCCCACCCCCGGCCCTTACCCATGGGAACCTGGCAAACTCAGATAAAAAAGATATTTAAGCATTTTAATCATAAATTTCTAATGCATAGACATTAGATTTGCCATTATAACTGCTTTTACCTATTTTTCTCTTTACATGAAGGTTGTTAGGGCCAAAATAACGTGGCCAGAGCAGTTTGCTGTCGACCTCAGAGAATCTTATAAACTAAGTTTGAGAACTATTTTTGTCCTTTTAAAAAATCCCTATTTTGCAGATCATTTGACTATTTCAATCATTTGACAGGAAGAGGTGTGGGTAAGATACCCTGGCCTGGGCAGTTTGCACCCCAACCATGAAAACTTGGCAAACTCAGATCTGGAAATGTATTTAAGCATTTTAAACATAAATTTATAATGCATAGACATTGGATTTGCCCTTTTTACTGCTTTCACCTACTTTTCTCTCTACAGGAAGGTGTTAGGGCCAAAATACTGTGGCCTGAGGAGTTTGCTCCCAACCTCAGATAATCTTGTAAATAAAGTTCAGAAAATTATTTTTATACTTTTAAAACTATTTCCCATTGGTTTAAACATATTTTATTTCATATATTTCTCAATACATCAATACATCTACATAGACATTACATGAGTATGTTAATATATAAAAGGGATTCGAAAAAAGCTATTTCCCATTGAAAATGTCATTTAAATATTTCAGTTATTTGCTCTCTCTCTCTCTCTTTCTCTCTCTCTCTCTCTCTCTCTCTCTCTCTCTCTCTCTCTCTATATATATATATATATATATATATATATATATATATATATATATATATATATATATATATATATATACAGACAGGAAGGGGTTGGGGTAAGTTTGTTTGTGTTGAGGTTTTACGGCCCAGTCATCCCTATGGGGTCATGTCGAGCACGGTCAGTTTACCTAACCACACGTTTACTGGGCAGCTTGCCCCCCTCTCCCCCCCCCCCCCGCACCCCTACCCATTGGAACTGGGAAAACACAGATCAGAAAAGCTATTTAAGCATTTTTAACATACGTTTCTGATACATAGACATGAGATTTGTGGTAATATCTACTTTGACCTATTTTCTCTTTACAGGAAGGTGTTAGGACCTAAATACGGTAGTCTGAGCACTTTACTCCCAACTTCAGAAACTCTTGTAAACAAAATTCAGAAAATTATTTTATTTGTTAAAACAATTTCCCATTTAACAGATCATTATGAATATTTCTGTTATTTGCAGTTATCTTAGTTTCTACAGGCAGGAAGGGGTGGGGGTAAGATACCCTGGCCTGGGCAGCTTACCCTACACCCATAGAAACTTGGCAAACTAAGATCAGAAAAGTTATTTGAGCATTTATAACCAAAATTGCTAACACAGACATTAGAGTTTGAGTATAATACCTGCTTTATTTTTTTTTATTTATTTATTTATTTATTTTCTTTTACAGGAACACAGTTAATCACTTTAATAGACTTTTGTATTAAAAAGTTACTTGAATACTCTCAATATCAACCATTACCTACTTTTCTCTAAACAGGAAGGGCAGGGCTGCCCAGGCCAGGGTATCTTCACCCCACTCCTTCCCGTCGTCAGAAAGACAGATAATAGTAAAAGTAAATTATAGATATATTCAATGACTTCTTCAATGGGAAATTGTTATAAAAATGATAAAAATAATTTTCAGAACTTTGTTGACAAGATTATCTGAGCTTGGGGAAGAGAGAGCTAATCTTAGTGCTTTTCGTACGTTTTTTTCGATTTGTGCTAGTTTGGATTTGTCGGTTTCCTCTTCCTCTTGGGGTCTGGGAAGGGCTGCGGTTTGTGAGTGTGGCACTCCCTGGACTTTTCTCTTATCTTTTTTTCCATGGGTGTGTGGCCCAAGCTGCCCAGGCTTAGGTATCTTCAACCCCGGGTGGTTTGGGGGTGGGTGCTGCCCAGGCCGGGGTATCTTCACCTTCATAGGCAAGTTGCCCAGGCCAGGCTTCACCCCACCGCTCCCTGTCACTAGAAGATAAATAACAGTAAATAATAGAAATATTCAAATGACCTGTTAAATGGGAAATTGTTTTAAAAATGATAAAAAATAATTTTCTGAACTTTGTTGACAAGATTGTCTGTGGTTGAGAGCAAATTGCTCGGGCCTCAGTATTTTGGCCCTAACACCTTCCCATAAAGAGAAAAAAAAAGGTAAAGACAGGTATTACTACAATTCTAATGTCTATGCATTAGAAATTTATGTTTAAAATGCTTAAAAAGCTTTTCTAATCTGAAAAAAAAGGTAAGAGAAAAGTCCAGGGAGTGCCACACTCACAAACCGCAGCCCTTCCCAGACCCCAAGAGGAAGAGGAAACCGACAAATCCAAACAAGCACAAACCGAACAAACGTACGAAAAGCACTAAGATTAGCTCTCTCTTCCCCAAGCGAGGTAATCACAATACTAAAAGGACTGAAAAACACAAGAACAAAATGACACACGGAAAGACATACAACAAATCGCCTCGTATAATAAATCACAAAGCAACAAACAGTAAGACTAACACCGGGACCACCGCCTTAGAACGGTCGGTAGAGCAAACCACCGGGGGGGGGGGGGGGCGGTTAAAGCACTTTTACAGCTAGCTAACTTCACCCTGGGTCCCGATGCTACTCTTAATACAGAAATACATTAAAAAAAATCGGTTCGCATAAAGGCTCCCAACTCAGTCAATGCATCAAAGCGAAAACATAAAAATCAAATTAATCACTATAATAAACAAAGACGAGTACTCATGGCTAACAACACTTCACACACAGTTTGACGCAAATCTCTTCACGTTGACGCGCTTGGGGAACTATACTGGTATATTACTTGATTAACCTGGCTTGGTTAATCAATTTAATACACTCAGTATATACCCAACCAAATGAGGATAACTCTATGTGTCAATGTGAAGAGATTGCCTCCCTTTCCAATAATATCTATATGGCGCCCTTATCTTAAGTTTCGTTTTATTACACTTTTTAATTATGAATGGTCATATTTTTTATTAATATTATTGATTATCTTTCCTATCTTCGTAATTATCTATTCACAGCCTTAATTTTCTTGTATGTTGGAAAACACTTGAACCTTTTGTTATTTGTTCCCAGTTCTGACTGAAAATACATGTAATGTTCCTGAAGTACCATAACTATAAAATGCCACTATATCTCCACCTTTTATTCTATTATATAAGATTTTCAGCTTGGCTCGTTGTGTAGCTAATACCGTAGTTACCTTTGCCATGTCCAGCATTCTTAATCTATACTTTTCTCTAGTTGTCCTCTTTATTACTCTAATGTCTGATGAGGTTTCCGAAAACCCAGGACTCTCATCACATAGTAGCACAAATAATATAAGTCTGTCAGTTATGCATTTTAAAAATATTCGTGGTATACGTTGAGAGTTTGAATTTATCTAAGAAAACATTTCGTGATTTCAGTTATACTCTGTTTTATTGAAACGCATCTACATTACAATGTGTCTAATGACGATCTATTTATAAAAGGGTATCCATATCTACCGTTTAAAAAAAGACATATCGTCCCATTCTTCGGGATTACTCACACTGGAGAAGGTCTAACAGCAATTCATCCATTCGACTTGGAAGCGCATTTAGATGAATTTCCCCGGATAGAAATAAAACAGAAGGGCGAACTCGTATTTTACTTTGTAACATATGGCGTCGTGTAGCAACCGAGAAAAGTCTCGATGCTTCTAAACGTATAATTCTTGTCGGAGATTTTTATATGAAGATCAACTGAATGTTCAGAACTACCATGCTAAAGATATACTAACTATTAATAACCTTGTTAATACTATCGAGGTACCAGCAATGGTTACAACGCCATCAGCTATTCTCCTTGACCTGATAATTATCCTTGATTCAGAATAAAATACCTGACTCTGGTGTAATTGAAATTAGACCAGCTCCCCTATCTCCACACCATTGCCCCAACCCCCACCACCCCACGTAGCCTAGTGGATAGGAGAGTTGACTCTTAAACCATTAGATTTCTCACCGCTGTGGTTCCAGCCTCGCTCCGGTCACATGTGGGAAAGCCAAGTTATGCTTACGGATGGTCAGGTGTTTTTCCCGGGTTCTCCAGTTTTCGCCCAACTTTGATGATAGATTGGCCCGATATAAGTGAAATATGAAATATTCTTGAAATGGCCGTAAAACCAACCAAAAAAAAAGGCCCAGCAGTTAGTGACCACTCCGTAACATACAATATAGTAGAGTTTAGTTATAAACACGAACATGAAAGTAGTTATATACAAACGTGGAGACTATGATCGTTTAAATTATTTAATTTCCAACACTGACTGAAATTTCATTACGAAGGAAATATAGATTTTTGCCTCTGAGCAGTTCACATCAAAATCTATGGAGTTAGTCCATGAATGTGCTCCAAATAAACTTAAATAAACTTCAGTTAAATAAAGCTAACTCTTCTGATACCGAAGCTACGTTTTTGGATTTACATTTATCTATTGTAGATGGGTTTGTTTCCTGCAAAATTTATGATAAACGCGATGATTTTGATTTTAAGATTGTAAATTTTCATTTCTTGGATGGTGATGTTCCTCGTGCGGCATCCTATGGTGTTTATATTTCACAATTAATTCGATTTGCCAGAGTGTCTAGTCATGTAACTGACTTCAACACTCGTAATAAATTGCTAACTGCTAAACTTCTTAATCAGGGTTATCGGTATCATAAACTACGTAAAGCCTTTTCTAAGTTTTATAGACGTCATTCCGATTTAGTTTCAAAATTCAATGTTGGACTAAAATCTCTTCTGCAACAAGGCCTATCGGAACCCGAATTTTATGGTGACTTAGTGTATATATTCAGAAAAATATATGCTTGCAATGACTTCAGTACCCAATTTCGTAAAACCATTCTTTGATATAAAAAGATTGGGTACAACATAAATGTTATACGACAGACTGCATGCACGGTTAATAACTTTGCTTCCCTCTTTAATTGCACGCCGGCGGGTTAGGCCTCAGATTCTATGATGGTTCCAGCGTAAAGGCTTACTTGAAATTTAATTTTGGGTAATGTTGGTTGGTACTTGATGTTCTATCTTTGGTCGTGCCCACCGGAGTCTAAATGTTGGTTTTCTTTTGCTCCAGCATTTCAGTTGTCGAGTCCTTCTCGTTGTTGTATCCCTGTATTTAGTTGATTTTTTGTGTTCTCGGAGATGTAGCACTGATGTGTTAGGACGCCTTCATGCGGACGGAACAAATTATGTGTCTAAACCGCGGCAGAAGTAAGGGCGAGGATTGTGGCCACGTAAAATCGATTTAAGCCCCACCCCCACCCCCCAGTGAAATACTTTTCACTGACCGTTCGAAGGCGATTCTTCTGTCATGGTTTATTTTTGTTATAGCTCGTCTTTGAATGTGTGTGTGTCGCTTACATATTTTTTTTCGATAGCCATTTGGCCACTTGTGGGAAAGTAACTGTCCGTTTGGCTTTCCGCTAGTGATGTTTCTATTAGGGTATAGTTATTTAGTGTTTGTGTTTCTTTCCCTTTGATGTCTCTGATGGGAGGTGTGGGATAATTGTTTCGGTTCCTGATCATTGCCTTCCCTTCTATTGTGCTTAACCGTCCCAATGACAAACCTTGGTATGATTCCACCATACGTCATATGCCAGGAAACGCGACCGATTAAAACGGAACGCAGTTAGAACAGCCCGAACAGAAGATTGGTGCAAGTATAAAAACATGCGTAATAAATTTAATAATTTGAAAGAGTAGGCAAAATAAAGATTTGTAATAACATTGAAAACATCCGTATTGAATCTTCTGACGATTTGTTTTTTATTTTGGATAGCCGTTGGCCATTTTGTGTGTGTGTGTGTGGTTGTGGTGGGGGAGGAGCGGGGGGAGGGAGCGCGTCCTTCTTTCCTTTGTTGTCTTGGACAGAAGGTGTTAGGTAATTGTATCGATTCCTGATCATTGCCTTTCTTTCTATTTATATACAGACACCAATTTTTTTATGCTTTTTCTTGTACAGTATGTAACAATTAGTCAGAACTTCCTTTTGTCTAGAATTTGCTTCTAAATGATTTCATAAATGGTAAAATGCTGCCAATCGTGCAAAATGAACTTTTTTTAAGGCGACTTGGAGCGCACTCTTTTCTTTTAGAGTCGACCCCTTTCCAGAAGGGAGGGAAAACAATTTTGATAGAGTTACCTCTACCTCAATGTTTGTCAATTCCCCTAAAGATCCCTTAAAAAGGCAGTCTGAATTAAAAATCTCATAACGATAACTTCCACATATGCTCATTCTATATGGTTATTTGAACTAGCCTGTTGCAGATTTTATAAGCAAAGTCATTTTGGCATAGAATTAGGCCATCTGTGAACCTGATCGATGGTAGTTGTGTAATTCCGTAAGTAGTCATGCATGTTAAAATAATTTGAAGTATTTGGGCGGCATCGTCGATTTAAAAAGGGCACATTGTTGTATTTTGTTCAGGGTCTATAAAGCTCCAGAAACAATAATGATAATAAAGCCAGGATACGTTAGAAGATTGTTTATTACGTTTGCACTTAGCCATATTACTATAGGTACTAATTAGCAATTCTATTGTGTATTCACAATGTCTATTTGAACCAAAACATAATAAATGAATACTTGTACTCATCAGAGTTGTCTGGTGAGGCACTTTAATGAAGATGCAAATTATAGTACGCTCTTTTCGTGTTCTCTTTTTTTATATTTTTATTTTGTTTTTATTTATTATTATTATTTTTTTTGGCTTTAAAAGGACACTTAATTTCAGTTCTTTATACTTTGATGTGAAGTAGCAACATCTGTATCTGGAATTGTTTAAGGGATATTGGTACACTTTCTGTAGAAGCTACTCTGTCAGATTGCTTTTCTCACCATTTTTAATAAAGCACTGACAGCAGGGGTTGGTCGACTGTCTCTGAGTGTGGGCTGGAAAAAATGGTCCTGAGCGGGGATTTAAGATTGTTTTCATTTAACTTAATTTCCTATATTTTAAGGAAACAGTGCAGACCCTGATCAGACGCCGCGTTCTGTGGCATCTGATCTTGGTCTGCACTGGTTGCTAATGTCCCAAATGTCCCAGATCAGCTTTCACAGACAACCCTCCATCTACATTACTCTGACGTCACAGCGACAAGAATAGCGCGGCTTTAAATAACCGTTACCAGGATTTCGTCCAACGCGCGGTTTGATTACATTGGTCAATGATAATTACGTGGACGACTATCTTAAGGAGATTTTGGCGTTTGTACACTATGGTCGATTGTAGACAACCAACCCAAAAATGGCCCACTCTAAAAGGAAAGAATTTGCTCCTCATTACGAAAGCAAGCCTATTCAAATATATAGAAATTTCACACCCAAAAAACTGAAATTTTTTAGATAAAAAATCTGATATTCTTTTTTGCTCAAAACATAGATTGAAGGTACTCGTTAGAACCGCCTCGGCGAGGCGGTTCTAACGGGTACCACAATCTATGTATTTGAGCAGAAAAAATGTATACCCCTGTAAACCCCAGTTTTACTTTAAAAAAGTGGGGTTTAAGGGGGTCAAAATTATATAGGCATGTCTTCTTGATGTTTGAAATTAACTCCTTTTCAAAGGGGACTTATTGTGCAGGAAGCCAAAATAAGAAGTCACGAAGGTTACCCCTCATGGTATTTCATATTCTCCCTACACACTTTTTTTCTGAAGTAATTGCATCAGTAATGATCCTGGGCCAGAATTCTTTGTTGAAGTTTGTTAAAATCTTTTAGATAGATAGATAGATTTTTTTGTTCATTTTCATAGATAGATAGATAGATAGATAGATTTTTGTTTTCATTTTCCCTAAAATTCAAGCGCAAAAATGGACAGTTTTTCTCAAAATTTTGGGTCAGATTACACTTCATTGGAAAAAAAATTGCTTTCCTTCTTCCAATTAAAGAATCGGGATCTTCATAGACCGTAATTGACTCTGTGTGCCAAGGTAGTGTGATGGCATCAGCAAGCCCAAGGAACTATGTACAAGTTGTTAAAATCATAAAACTATGTACAGTGATGTCTTTGCCAGTGATGGAGCTGGTCACCCCCTGAGGAGTGACCGGAATTCTTCCAGGGTGGCTGCTGACACTACTCTACTACTGTGGAGTCTATTCCAGTCTCTAGCTGTCCTAGGAAAAAAGGAGTTGGAGTAGGTCGGGTCGGTGATTCTCTCCTGGAGGAACTTCACTGGTCCTCTGGTGCGGCTATCACTTTGGCTCAGGTATCTGTTGGCAGGTATATCTACCAGATTGTGCTGAATTCTGTATAGCATTCTGAGCCTGTCATGTCTTTTCCATACTTCCAGTGGTTCCCAGTGGGGTCCTCGAGCATCTTTGTGACACATCCTGGGGTACGTGAAGAGTAGTCGTTTAAGACATTGCGTGCCGCTCTCCGTTGGACTTGCTCCAAAGTCTTGACGCTGGCTTGCTGGTAGGGATCCCAGATGGTTGACAAGTACTCTGATATGTGGCGTACCATCGTCTTATAGGTCAGGTCCTTTGCTGGAGGTGTGCAGTCCCTGAGGTTTCTGCACAGGAATCCAATTGTTCTGTTAGCCTTTTGCCTATGGTGTTCTGGATATGCTTATCCCATGACAAGTCTTCTGTTAATGTCAGTCCAAGATATTTGCTTGCATTAACCACTTCAAGGGTGTGTCCATGAAGTGGATAGGCTGTGACGAGCTTTTTCTTGGATGAGATCCTCAGCACGACACACTTTGTTGGGTTGAAACTCATCTGCCAAGTTTCTTCCCAGAGTTCCAAGGCTGATAGGCCTCTTACCCAGCAAACGTATATATGGGACCAATATGGGCAGAATCTTGGCATTTATCCTATTCGGGTCCTACATGGGCCCCATATAGGCTTTTTTGCCCATTTAAGACCCATAAAGGTTCCATATTGGTACAATTCGGCCAACAAACATGTATATATATGGGAACCATATGAGCAGATTCTAGGCATTTATCCCATTAGGGGCCTAAATGGGCCCCATATAGGCTAAATAATAGTTTGGTCATTACAAAATGAATGTATCTACGTATTAAATTTATCTTGACTATTTTCCCGACATGGACGTCGATTCATGGTCATATTTTTATTTTAACTCATATGTCCCTATTACTTTTAAAATTGAGGTATATATATATAAGTACGCATGAGGCCACCATTTCCAACTATTGAAAAGGACGCCTATATCAAAGGACGCCTATATCTTTAAGGCTTCTTGTACGTAGATCTCTCCCTGTTGGGACCTTACCAGTCGAAAAATCAACTGGGACTGGGGACTTATAATCATTTGTATAAAAATGTGTAAAAGTTTGTTGTTGTTTTTTTTTTCTGGAAGATAAATGTGGGTTGATTTTTTTCCCTTACTGGACCCATATAGTTCCCATATGGTTCCCATATTGCTTTGCCCATGTGGGTCCAACATGGAGCCGTGTTGCAAATCCTTCATGAGTCCCTTATGGGTTGCCCATATAGGACCCATATAAATACCCATTTGGGCCCATGTGGGTCCTATATGTTTTCCTTGCTTGGAATTTGGAGTAGCTCCCTGTCCGTGTCATTCTCAACGACCTTGAAGAGCATGCTATCATCAGCAAACGGCTTGGTATCAGAGGATAAGATCGACTCTGGTAGGTCGTTTATGAAGCATAGGAACAGAAGTGGACCCAGCACAGTCCCCTGTGGGACACCTGATATGACCTCAGCTGTGTCGGACTACTCCATCTAAGCTAACTTGCTGGCTTCTGTGGCTGAGAAAAGACTCTATCCATTTCCGGGTGTTGCCTCTCACTCCATAATAGTCCAGCTTGTAAAGAAGTCTTGAGTGTGGCACCTTGTCGAAAGCTTTAGCAAAGTCGACCAAAATAATGTCGATGCTTTCCAATCGCTGTGGAGGAGGCTATCTCTTGCACAGTTGTTAGGAGCTGGGTTTCACAAGAGCGCTTCTTTCTGAACCCATGCTGATTGTCACATAAGACTGTGTGCTGGTTGAAGTGTTTCATGACGCTGCTATGGATTATGTGTTCAAGCAGTTTACATGTGATGGAGGTGAGGGAAACTGGTCTGTATAGTTGGATGCTTTATGTTTATCGCCTTTCTTAAAGATAGGGACTACCAGTGCCTCTCTCCAGTCAGATGGTATTTCACCTTGATCCAGTGACAGTTGAAACCAGGGCGGAAGCTAGTTCATCTGCAGCTGCTTTCAGGATGAATGCTGGAATCGAGTCTGGTCCTGTAGCTTTGTGTGTCTTGAGGTTTATCAATAGCTCGTGGACCTTCCAGTCAACTCTGATCTCAGGCATGCTTGGCGTTGTGCTGGTGCCTTTGTCTGGTATATTGGTGAGATCTTCCTGTGTAAAGACAGACTTAAACTGCACATTGAGGATATCTGCTCTAGCTTTGGTGTCACTCTGGAGGAAGCCTTCCTTTTTCTTCAATGGTGCCACACCTCTGAATTCTTGCCCTTTGCTCATCACATGCTTTCATGGGCCATTAAAGGTGCATTGCAATAAAAACAATGCAGTTTGCTGGAACTTTGTTTTTCATCTTGTGTGGGCAAATTTACATTGCTACTTCCAGATGTTCTTTCTTCTATCGAGTTAAAAAAAAAACTTCCTCTCGTAACAAAATGTTTCTTTCGCAAAATGGAACGTTCCTTTCGTAGTTTAGCTATACCAGTACAGGTACGGTACGGTGCGGTGCATGGTTTTAATGAAGAGTTATTAAGGGAGATTACCCTAGTTTAGAGGGCGGTGCTGTTGCAAGATGGATGATGTTTGTTTTTCTCTATTTCCGTAAATTTCCTACAGCTGATGTATCAGTAGAATGGCACAATTTGGACAAGATCTTGTTAATTTTAATGCCTCCGCAACTGTGAAAATCACTGGATCTGAGACAGTGGAAACGTACACAGTAAGAACAGTTGCTCCAGTCAGAATCACTGACAACTGATCAGCATAACAAATAACGGCTATATTTAGATTGATTGTCAATAACTCATATTACCCTAAGTTCAAGATTTGTATGTGAGTGTTGTGGAGCGTGCTTAGTTACTGCACAAATGGTGTTATAACAAGGGCATGCAATGAACCTTAATTTTCCTCCATCCAACCATTAATTAAGCATAAAAATAGAAAACCGAACTGATGATTGAAAATAAAAGATAAAGTTTGTGTATAATCATTAAATACACATGGACCATTTAATGCTAGACTAATCAAAGCTAGTTAAAAGATCCTTAACATCATTGTTCCAACATACTTTAATAAAGAACACAATTATCCAGTGCCCAGGCCAGTAAACAAAACAACATATTATGTCAACATTGGAAAAGGGAAATTATTGTTTTGTTTGTTTGTGTTGAGGTTTTATTGCGCAGTCAACCCAATGGGTTCATGTCGAGCACGGTCAGTTTACCTAACCACACGTTTACAGGGCAAGCTTAGTGCTCTAAGCGGTTAACCAGTATTGTGCTTTCTTTCGCCAGAAACTGACAACTGCCCTTCTTGATTCAGCGGAAGGGAGAGAATGACCATAGAAAATATTTTATGATCAATCTCCACGAAAGAATTGTTGCCCACCTCGGCGACCTGGTCTCCAGTCAAATGGCGCATCCAATTGAGCCAGCAAGGCCGGCTGGAAAATTATTGTAAACTGCAAATAATTTGCAAATTGTCTTTGAAATGTTGTCTTTGAACATGTTGAAAACATTGTTGATAGTCCGCTAATTCAGAGCCGGAATAGCACCGGAATACCCATACTTGTTCTGATTGATTTTGTTGTTATGTGTCATGTATATAAAAACATATGCCCAAGAAAATAAACGACACAAATATCATACTATGTTTTCATTCACACTGTACTGAACATTTGTATAAAATATATTAAAGAAGCATAAAGCAAGGCTGCTTATTTCCTCACACGCAACACTGTGTTGTGAAAAGAAAAGGATCTTACGGAGATGGCTATGGAGAGTCAGTTTAGCTGGCATTGAAAGTGTGTGTCAGTTGAATTAAGGCTGACATTTTGGCTCGATCGCTGGTATCCAAAATCGTGCGATGCAAATCATCCTCGTATTTAGTCTCCCATATCATCAGACCTGAATTGTATCCTTTAAGCGAATACTGAACAAAAATAATTTTTCTTCCGATGCAAGGGTGGTCAGATTTTGCTGTTTGTGGTGACAGACAGGCATGTAAACTCCAGTTCTTGAAGAGATTACAAATCTCTGGTCAAATACACCACCGTTTCAGTGCAGGTTTAACGTGTTTTGTGGCGTCTGATCTGAGTCTACACTGTTTGCTCATGCCTGTCTGTCTGAATATGTAAAGTAAGTACGGAAGTTTGATTAAATCGAACCCATTCAGAAACGATCGTCCTGAATCTGTCCCCGATTCATAAAAAATGCTTTGTTTGACTCGTAAAATTGCATTATCTATTAGCTCCCTTTAAATAGTAAAACCTACAGAGTGAGAGCCTTATTCCGCATTTACTAGGGTATAACTAACTACCAGTACTGTTGTTCTTTTACATTATATATTAAGAACATTATAATTATTAAAATACAGTTGACTCGCGTTATCTTGACCTTACTTATCTCGAATAATCGCTTATTTCGAAGTGAAAATCTGGTCCCTGTTTTAACATAGTGGTAACGTCATGTGAAATCATGGCGTAAAACTGCTTAGGGAGAAAAACAAACTTTTCTTTGAATTCTGGTCAGAAAAAAAAACATACGAAACTGGCACAGATTTAAAATTTGAAGAACCTAAGTATTGAGACAGATAGGCATATGCTAACAGTGTAGACCCAGATCAGATGCCACAGAGAACAAGGGGATGACACTAATTTAGGGGAACTGGGAAATTTGGAAAACCCTTTTAGGACAATAAGACCTGTGCGACCAGTGAAGGCTCAGATCAGCCTGCCCATTCACGCAGTCTGATCAGTTCGCTGTTCACATGAGCTTCTATGGCTGCTGGGCTTTTTACAATCGCTCTCTGAGTACGTATATATGCATTTACTCGTGAGTAACTGGGGTGCTTTGGGGGCAGTTTGCAAAACGCCAAGATTCAACAAAATTGTATCAAAACAAGTTATTCATTCAACTGATATAAGTTTTATACAAAAGTCTTATGTAGTTGTTTTAAGTAATGGTTATTCATGTTTTTCATGGGTATTCCATGGTATAATAAGCGGACTATCAACAATGTTTTGAAATACAACACTTCAAAAACAATTTGCAAATTATTTGCTGTAACACGCCATTCCATTTTCCTATGTTGACATAATATTTCGTAATTAATTAAAGCCAGTAATGGTGTCTTCAGTAGGTGCCTTTCACAGGTATTCCTGTATTTTTCACTGGTATTCTGGTATTTTGGTAGTATTCCTGTATTTCGTTAAGTAGTGTGACCATCGGGGCATAGTATGTGTTTTACTAACTCGCTGTATTGTATTTTTTTTCTTTCTTATTTTTGTATTAGATCAGTTTTTCTTTGCATACATAGCCAAGGGTTATATTAACACCAAGGATGGATCCTAGGGATATGAATCCTTTCACAAATATATATCCATGACTTCTTCATAAATTTTATATTCCCATGAAGTTTTAATGCTTTGCTTGCCTCTATGCTGGGTTAAATTTGGGTAGACCCTTTTTTGAAATATTTTTTTTTTGTTTTTCTCAGAAAATAAGCTTTGGCATTTCATGCAAATTGTCTCCTAAGGAAATAGTTGCAAGAAAAGTCTAATCCTCTTTTCTGGTAAAAATAAGAAAAAGTATCAAATTGATGTCTGCTGAATTAGTCCTGAGATTGGTTAAGACTGAAATGGTTTCTTAGTAACTATAGGGTTAGACATGTACAGACTGTGACATGTGGGAGAGACTAGCTGCAGCCCTTTGTCTTCATTTGATCTTGTAAATATAGCCATTTGTGTTTACACATGCTTTGTTTCTCTTTTTACAGGTTTATATTATAGAAGTAAATATAGGACCATACTTATGGACAGTACGTCATAGATACAGTGACTTCCACGATCTTCATGAAAAGGTAACTAAAATATGAACCCATAATTGTAAGACCAAAAAGTGAACATGCTGCCCTGATATATATTTCTGTGCTTTAACCCTTAAAGTACAGAGCAAAATTGTAGAGACGACATTCTAACATTTTGTATTATCTTTTGATCAGAGAAAATATGACCAGACATTTCGTGTAAATTATCTGCTAGCTAGGCAGATAATTTACGTGAAATTTCTAGTCATATTTTTTCTGAAAGATACCAAAAAGTAAAAAATGTTGGCTGCTGCTGTTGTGATTAGCTATTAAAGAGTTAACTTTTCTCCACTAAACATATGGTGTGTATCAGGGCTCATGAAAATGCAGGTTCTTCGGTCCGAGACTGGTTTTTGAAAGGCTGGGTTGATTTTCACTTCAGAAGGATATCAAAAATTGGTCCATAATAATTCATGTTTTCTAATATTCGACTTTAAAATTTACACCTTATCTGGAGTTATACAAACCTTTTGTCAATACCACAGGTGGAAATCAGGGGAACTACCTCGAAATTGTATTAACACGAATTTGTTCCCACGCCACATCCCGGACCTCTCGAGGTAGTGACTATACCAAAATTTCTGTAAACAAAGGTAGGTGCTCTGCTGTTTTTAGTATGTTTTAAAAAAGAATCACTCAAAATTCTGGCAATGCTATTCCATGTAAATATGATTTAATTATCCATACAGGCCAAAGACACCATTAAATAGGGTATAATTTGGACAGGTCGATTCGCAAAAAGTCAGCCGTGGATCTGCATTTTCTCGGTGAGTTGACAGCACACACAGATTTTGTAGCATATTTTCAATTTTTGACAAGTATCGAATGATTTGACGCTAAACCTGATAAAATTGGCTACAATATATCATTGTGACGTAAAAAATGTCATTAACCCCATTCACTGTAAAGAATTATTCTTGAAAAATCCAGTCGCATTGCTCCAAGGCTATCAAGATAGCTCTAACACTAGCATGGTAGTTCCAACGAGTTTGTTATGGCAAAACAAAATAAGATGCTTTCATAAATGACCTGTCACAACCTAAGACGCCAAGCTTTGCCTTGCTTCAAATTCATCATTAATAAATATCTTTATCCTCTGTTTTTTTTATTTATTTTTTCGTATTGAAAATATGATTTTCTAGTAGTATCTAAAACGGAAGTGAAGGCAATGATCAGGAATCGATATAATTACCTCACATCTCCCATCGAAGACACAAAAGGGAAAGAAACTTAGACATAAAACAACTTCACCATAATGAAAACATCACAAGCGGAAAGCCAAAAGAACAGTTACTTTTCCACAAAATGGCCAAACGGCTATCCAAAATAAAAAGATATTAGCAATACATACATGCAAAGAAGAACTATAGAACTATAACAATAATAAACCACAACAGAAGAACCCCCTTGGAACTGTCAGTAAAAAGTTATTTACTGGGGGGGGGCTTAAATCGATTTTACACGGCCACAATCCTCGCCCTTGGTTCTTTTGTGGTTTAGACAAATAATTTATTCAGTCCGCGTGAGGGATTTCTAACTCATCAGGGAAACATCTCCGAGAACATAAAAGTCAAACGAATACAAAGATGAAACAACGATGAGGACTCGTCAGCATGAAATACTGAAATGCTGGAGCAAAAAAAAACCAACAGTTGGACTGCGGTGGGCCCGACCAGAGACAGAGCATCAGGCACCAACTGACATTACTTAAAAAAGTTTTAAGTCTTTAGGCTGGAGCCATCATAGAGTCTGAGGCCCGACCCACCGGCGTGCAGTTAAAGAGGGAAGCAAAGTTATCAACCTAGATTGGGTTAACAACCATGCATGCAGTCTGTCTTATAACATTTATGTTGTACCTGATCTTTTTGATATCGAAGAATGATTTTACGAAATTGGGTACTGACATCATTGCAAACATATATTTTTCTAAATTTATATACTAAGTCACCATAAAATTCAGGTTCCAGTAGGCCTTGTTGCAAAAGAGATTTTAGATTTTATTCCTTTTAGAATAGACCCCTTTTCAGAAGGGTTAGCAGAACAGCAAATGAGAAGTCACAAAAATTGTCTCCCTTGTTAAAAATTGCAGGAAATATACCAAGTGTATTCAGTCCCCTTTAGCATTTCTTTTTTTATCTTGGTAGCTTATCACATGTCGGAAGTTAGACAAGAATTTGCTGCCACCAAAGAAAGTGTTTGGTAACCAGTCAGAAGCATTCATCAAGAAACGACAGAATGACCTTGAAGCCTATCTTCAGACTGTATTGTACTTTGTGGCCGACAAGCCTCCCAACTGCCTGGCAGCTTTCCTCGACTTTGGTTTATATGTAAGATAATGTTTGCAATGCTATTTTCTCTCCACACATACACAACTTCAGATGGATAAAGTTAGATGGATTTTATGAGGCACCATGTGAAGAAATGTACCTTCTGACATGTGTATTCAACAAAGATTCAAATCAGCCTGCACTTCCATGCAGTCTGATAAATCTTCACTTGTGCCTCATGGATAGCAAAGAATCCAAGTTTTTGTCAGGTGTGTGAGGACTATTCAAACAGTGCCCTGTACAGGCTGATTTGAGTCTTTACTGGGCGTATGTGTCAGAAGGTACATGTACATTATCACATTATGAGGTATGATTCTTTAATGAAAACTGAGACATACATGTAGGTCCTGAAGGTAACTCAGTTGAAACCCGTTTTTCAGCCCAAAAGTATTGATATATTCTTATTTTGCCATGAAAAAATGGTGTAAGTGCTCATTAGAAGTGCCTTGGTGAGACTCATCTACTGAGTACCCATAGCATATGTTTTCAAGGAGAAATATTAGAAAACAAATATAAAACCTTCTCCAGCCGAATAATTCAGATGCTAAGCCCACTTCTTTTTTTAGCCAATCAGATTACTTGATCCTAGTTGTTGATACAAATTCACATCCTTTTTGACAAACAGTGCAGATCCAGATCAGTTGGCTTCTGCAGAAGCCAACTGATCTGGATCTACACTGTTTGCAAAGGCAGGGCATATCCAGGTTCAGCAGGACAATGGTTAACAGGATATTCCACTTATATGGAGCTATGCATTCAAGATAGTTTTTTTGGTATTTTTTTTCACCACAATACACCTTGAGGGTAGTGACTGAAAACAGGAATAAATACTAGGCTGCATTTGGTAGAAAAAAGTGACACATTCTGATGCCAGTTATGTAATTACTTTAGGGCAAAGGATACAATACAGGTCACAGGAAGGTTCGATCAATTTTGCATTGTGGGAGAAAAATTGATCCTTTTCCTATCAGTTATGCAAGTCATTTGTTTGGGACTTGCAGTATCAAGCAAGACAGTCTGGTTAGCTATGTAAGCTTTTGCTAGCGACTCTCTGAAATTTTGCTTGTCATATTTACAACAATGTTTTTTTACTGCGCGAGTTGTGAGTGCAAACATTTTCATGCGATGCTTTTTAATTAGTTAATTGCCCTCAATCAAAGGGCCTTTAATCATCAATTCCATGGGTGTTTGTAGGTTCAACTGTTACATGTAATTTACTGTACTGGTCATTATTTCAAACCTGTGGCCCCTTTGTTCAAAAGGTAAACAAAAGCTTTTATTGCAAAAAGGAAATAACAGGTACAATGTATGCAAAGTGAATATTTATTTGAGAGTTTTGAAAATTGCGTTTCCATCTGAAAGCATGCCGCAGTTGACAAAATGGCTGCTGTGACCCTTTGATGCTAGCTGAATTTTTTGTTATTTTCAATAACATGCATGTCTGCCCGGATGAAATTTGTTTTTATTCTCTTTTGACATTACTTCACTTATATCAAGACCATGAAAAGGTTATATTTTGTTTGTCATCTCTTTTGATAGTACATGTATTTCTCTGATACCAAGAGCATAGAAGGGTGATATGAAAAACTGTGCAGTGAAGCACCAATAAGTCACATGATCTGAATTCCACCTTTAGTGAGACTAGAATCCAAGATGTTGTGGTTTAGTCTCAGAGTCTGGAGAAATAACTGTTTTGTCATGTGGACCTTTTTTATCATGATAAAGCTTATATATTTTGCTTTGATTACAGGAAATTCATGGAATTACTCAAGGGATGGCAGAAGACCTCTATAACAAAGGTATGAATTTCCATGTCAGGACATGTGGCCTCTCAGAATTAAAATTACCTTATTGCATATTATCTGCATCATGTAGAACAGAGCCCTGACATGTGCAAACTCTGGAGGCCCAGATCAGTCAGCCCATTGATGTCTAATCAGCATAGCTCTGGATAAGGTCACAATTTATGAGTTTTTGTTATTTTTCATCCAAACATATTGTTTACATACTCATGAGAATAGCCTCACTGAGGCAGTTCCAATGAGTACTCATGCAATTTATTTTAGTACAAACATAAAGGTTATCTTTCATTCGCAGGATACTTACTGTTCTTTAGAAGGCCTGGTAACTAGAGTATGTGCTGGCAAAAATAATAAAAACCTCAATTAGATTTCACAAATGTTTATTTTATTATTTTTTCAGAAAAAAAATAGGACTCATCATTTCCTGTGAACTGTCTGCTATATAGATGATTCACAAAAAATGTCAAGCTTTATTTTCTCTGAAAAAAAAAAAAAGAACAAATACAAACAGCAACGAAAAAAAAAATGAAATTAACATGTCATAGCATTTCATATTGGGACTACTTGTTCTATTAGCTCAGTGGCTTTATGTGATATACCAGTAGTCAGGGGAATTAATAATGTGGAGTATAGGTGATAATTCTGGAATGATTGTTCTTATTGCTACATAAAAAAACATATGTTGTAGGTTCTCATCAGAATTGCTTAGGTTAAGCAGCTCTCTTGAGCATAATCAGCATATATTTTTGTGGAGACCTGTAGAAAATTGTCATAGACTTATCACCAAATAATCATTATCCAGGCGTTTTATTGAGTAGTTGACAATAATTAAAAAAAATCACAATGAGTTGATGATAGGAAAAAAAGTGTTTAATACATACGCAGACAGTTAAGACTCAGCTCAGTCCCACATCCACACAGTCTGATCCAGGCCTTGTTGTCTAATTACAGAATCGTTCCTTACTGTAAAAGTATTCCAACATACAACAAAGACCCTGATCAGACTATGCATATGCACATGCTAATCTAGGGATTTGCAGTTAGCATATGCCCTGGAAGGTTTTCTCACATTGATTGGCTATATGGCTATATTTACCGTATACAATATATTTAACACCTTAATTCCTTACCATACTTACAATTAACTTTGAGCTGGCCTCGGTGGCTCAGTTGGATGTGCCTCTGTCTGGAGACCAGGAGGTCATGGGTTCGACCCCCGCAGAGGTCAACAACATTCTTTCGTGGAGATTGATCGTGAAATATTTTCTACGTTCATTCTCTCCCTTCTGCTGATTCAAGGGCAGTTGTCAGTTTCTGGCGAAAGAATGTGCACAATACTGGTTAACCGCTTAGAGGACTAAGCCTCCCCAGGTAAATTGACTGTGCTCGACATGATCCCATTGGGTTGACTGAGCCATAAAACCTCAACAAAAACAAAAAATTAATAAGTCTGTTTTACTGCCAGCTCAAGTGTCAAACTAAACTTGCTTTATGAGTGACAAACAGTGTAGACCCTGATCAGATGCCACATTCTGTGGCATCTGATCAGGGTCTACACTGTTTGCTTAGATCTTTCAGTTCAGATATGTAGGGTAAATACAGTATATTAATTACAGTAAATCCTTTATTTTGCAGGTGACCTACTGTTACAGACAAAAGAGATCTATAGAACTACACCTTTACAGTTGTATGCTCTCACTGAAAGGCTGAAGCTACCAGAACCAACTTGTGGTAACAGCTTTATTTACCTTATGTACCCTCAGTTTTCAAATAGACAGAGCTAAGCACGTTGTGTAAACCCAGGCTCAGTGGTCACAAAACTATTTTCATGCTCAACTCAGCTGAGCAAGGAATTTTCCCTGCTAATAAATATAAAAATGCCAACATTAGTTGGCATTTTCATATTTATTAGCAGAGAAATTCACATGCTCAGACTTGTTAAACAAGGAAGAATTTGCAATTGATAGTTATTTGATATTTATTAGTAGGACAAATTTCATGCTCAGCTGAGTTGAGCACGAAAAAACTGTTTATAACCTCAGGGCCAGATCAGATGCTGCAGAATTTGGTGGCTACTCTCACTTCATCTGATTCAAGAAGGGCAGTTGTCAGTTTCTTCAAAGAATTTACACAATACTGGTTAACTGCATCAAATTTTTGGATAATTTTCTCCAGTTCTCCATAAAATATATGTCATGGGTACTCATTAGGAGTGCCTTAATGAGGAGCTTCGAATGAGTACCCATAACATATGTTTCAGAGGTATTTCTAATGAGTATGCGCCGTCCGACTGGAGACCAGGAGGTCGCGGGCTCAACCCCCGCCGAGGTCGGCAACATTCTTTCGTGGAGATTGATCATGAAATATTTTCTACGGTCATTCTCTCCCTTCCGCTGATTCAAGAAGGGCAGTTGTCAGTTTCTGGCGAAAGAATGTGCACAACACTGGTTAACCGCTTAGAGGACTAAGCCTGCCCAGTAACGTGTGGTTAGGTAAACTGACTGCGCTCGACATGACCCCATTGGGTTGACTGGGTCGTAAAACCTCAACACAAACAAATTTCTAATGAGTACCCAAAACATATGTTTTTTTATGGAAAAATAAGAAAGATTATCACCGAATGGAAAAATCATCAAATATTTCTCTTTATGCATCTGTCAATGTTCTGCAGGGAGGGGGTGGCAGGGATTTCCTGGGGATTAGACAGCAAAAAAATCTCATCTCTTGGGAATTTGACAGATCTGTAAAGAAAAAAAAAAAAAGAACACAGGTGTGTTTTAAGATACTTGAGCTACATTCTTCAGGAAAATAAGAGAAAAATCTGAAGCCAACCCATGGGATTTTTGACTCCCATTTGAAATCATGGAGAAGCATTTAGACAAAATTTTCAAAATCTTTGAATTTCGGAGGGGAGGGTAATCCCACCACCCACCTCTGGGGTAAAAACATTCATAGGTCTAGATAAGACTGGGTATCAGGTAAATATTTTTCATATTTCTTCATGAAAACGTATGTTGTGGGTATTCATTGCGCCTCGCTGAGGTGCTTCTTATGAGTACCCACAACATATGTTTCATGGAGAAATAAGAAAAATAACTACTTTTGGATTGAAAAAAGCATCTTGTCAAGAGCTTAGGCATTGATAGGTGCATTAGCAAGTATTATGATATTAAGCCTAGTCCTGCTGCACCCAGATATACCCTGCCTTTGCAAACAGTGTAGATCAAGATCAGTTGGCTTCTGAAGAAGCCAACTGATCTGGGTCTGCACTGTTTGCCATTAAGTATGTGAATTTATATCAACAATCTGGATCAAGTTATCTGACTGGCTGAAAATTAGAAGTGGGCGTGGCATCTTAATTTATTCAGCATAACAAGGGTTAAAGTGTGGTGAGTATGTTTCCACAGTATTTGCTTCCATGGTGGCAGTGTGCATGAAATGTCAAGCCATGTTTTTATACTTTGATAAACAAGAAAATAATAACTCATTTGTCAGCTGCTAGTTTTGCCTAACAAGAATAACTATTATAAGATGTGTCACACCATGAAAAAATGTACCTTTTTGATAGTGCGACCTGCAAAAACTCAAATCAGTCTGTGCATCTGCAGTTCTGATCAGAGTTTCGCCAGTTCACCTGAACAAGTCTTGGATCTTTGGCTGTCAACAAGACCCAGGTAAAGACTGATCAGATTGCAAAGATGTACTTTTTTTTTCAATTTGAATTTCAAATGAGTATCATTATTATTATTGTAATACATGTACATGTAATTTTGATCAAAATAGTTTATTTGCTAGAATATCTTTGTTTTTGGTGAGGCGATTCCAGTGAGTTCCCTTTAAGATACATTATGGTGCAAAAACAACAAAAACAGTCTGAATTATCGTATCATCACCTTAGTGCTGGAGTTATGATATTATTTGTTGTTATTATTATTATTGTTGTGGTTATTGTCTCCCGCCTTTTCATAGGAAGGTGAGGGGACATGGTATTTGGCTTTCTGTGGTGCGTAGTGGGTAGTTCTGCACCCTCTGACAGTATGTACCTTGTGTCCATAACTCTCCTACAGTTTTATGCTAATCTTTTTGAAACTGAAGATAATTTTGTCATGGTCCGAAGATAGGCATTTGATTTGGACATAATCCTCAGATTAATTTTTATCACTTTTTCCACTTTTTGAACTTAGTCATTTTTTCAGGCTCAGATACTATCAAAGTATATAGTTAGTGGGTACCTTGTGTCCGCAGTTTCATATTGAACTTTTTTTAACTGTACAGTTGTTTTTGTCATGGTCTGAAGATGTGCATGTCTATTGGATATAATACTCAGATTAATGTTTACCACTTTGTTCTTCATTTTGAACGTGATGATTTTTCTTTTCACTTTTCTGCATTTTTGCTTATTCATTTTTCAAACTCTAGTACTATCAATTTGTATACATAGTAGGTACCTTTGGAGGATTTTTAAAAGTTGGGGGACAAAATTCTCTAAATTTGCTTGTAGTTATTATTATAATTATTATTATGTTTCAGAGAGTGGAGACGTGAAGCGAGACATTGGACATATATTAGATTTTATTACTAGATTAAAACACTTACAGGTACATGTGCATTCTTACTTTCATAGTGGTTCCATATTAACCTTTAACATTCTCTAGGCTAATTAAGCAGATGACAAATTGATGATATTTTTCTTATTTTTTCTTCGAATGAGTACCCACAACATATGTTTTCATGGAGGAATGAGCAAAACTTTTTGGTTGAAAAAAAAGCTCCTTATCTGGTCTGAGCCTTTGCAATAAGTATTTTGTCATAAAGTCTTTCTCATGTCAATTTTTTGTCAAAGCTTTGTTCATGCCTTTAAGGAGAATAGATATGCTTTCAGGGGAGACAACTCTCTAGTTTTTGCCTCCCTTCTAGAATGAGTCTACTATAGATGGAAAGCATTTGCTCCCCTTGTGAGAAAATTGTCCTTTTAGAGCAGGCTCATTTTCCATGATGTTTTGGTGCACAGGAAAGCAAGTTGGAAGTCAAAAAAGTTGTCTCTCTTGTAAAAATGGCAGAAATTCTATCAGTTGTATCAGGTCCCCTTGGATACAGCAAAATCTGAAGACAAGTTTGATTTATTTTATTTTATTTGCAGAAATGTTAAGAAACTTCACCGAGGCAATTCTATGAGTACATAGTTTTGGTGGAGCTGTGAAAAAAAAAAGAAATTTAACACTTGGCATACTGGGTTAAATTTTCAGCAGATGATGTTTGAAATATTTTTCTGATTTTTTCCTAGAATATAGGCTATGATATTTCGTGCAAAATGCCTCCAAAAGAGACAGCATGAAATGTCGGTCTGTTTTCTGAGAAAAATAAGAAAAATATAATCAGTTTGTCATGTGCTGATTCAAATCGGCCTAGAGATAATGGTCAGAATAAAATACCACTTGTTTTACCTTATTTTTGCTAAGTAAAGAGACAGACAGGCTTGTGCAAACAGTATAGACCAAGCTCAGACACTACAAAGTGCAGTCTGATCAGGAACTACACTGACTTTAATAATCCAGCAGTTTCTAGACATGTCATCAGGTAGTAAAATGAATGCATTCAAAAATTGGGATAAGTATAGTCAGAAGTTTAACATGTCCATATTTTGGGTAAATACAGTATTCATTGTTTCAGGTGTGTGGTGGCAAACCTGTCGGTACCAGTGATATTGATATGAATCAACTCAAGTTTGACTTAACATTGTTTAAATCTTTACAGTTTTTAGAGGTAGGTAAACTAATGAAAGTTTGATACATGTTCCTGAGAAAAGTTACTTTTGATATAACAGAAAACAGAGGTGTAAAATTCCCTCAAAACTTACTCACCCTTGTGGTCTGTTTTTTTCATTTAGATGCTAAAAATGAAGAAAAAAATAAGAAAATTCTGAAAATCTCACTGGCCCTGCCTTAAAATTACTCAAATGCGAGTGGGCGAGTGGAATTTAACATCCCTGGAAAAAGTAGAATCATTCTTAATCTCAGGATTTTATTCCATATTGAACTTTCCCCAATATTTTGGTACTTACATTCATTGTAAAATTAATTAGAAAACGTATTATCATGCCGAAAATCATTCTTTGAATATATATGCTCTTGATCACATTCTGTTTTCCCAGAAAACAGACGAACAAACTCTGAAATAAATGCTACAATTATATAAAGATATAAATATACAACAAGTCTTAAATGCCTTTACATCATAACCACTATTTAAATGATAATGCGATTATCACCCTTGACCTGGCTTGACTTTGTAGCCTAGATAGTAAACTATCTACAAAAACACTATTTTCTCCAATAATTGTAAGTTATCAGTAGCACTGGTATCAAAGTCAGTGCATCTTCTTTTCATTTGGAAGTAGTATTTTATAGCTCTTGATAAGGAGTTTTTTTTTAAGCCAAAAAAAGTATATTTTATTATTATTCTATTATTTTTAGACAAAAATATATGTTGTGGGTACTCATTAGAAGTGCCTCAGTGAGACACTTCTAATGAGTACCCACAACATATATTTTCTGAGAAAAATATGAAAACTAATACCTGATACCCACTCTTATCTAGACTTTAAAGGCCGGCCTCGGTGGCTCATTTGGATGCCCCGTCCGACTGGAGACAGGAGGTCGCGGGTTCAACCCTCGGCGAGGTCGGCAACATTCTTTCATGGAGACTGATCATGAAATATTTCTGCGGTCATTCTCTCTCTTCTGCTGATTCAAGAAGGGCAGTTGTCAGTTTCTGGCAAAAGAATGTGCACAATACTGGTTAACCGCTTAGAGGACTAAGCCTGCCCAGAAACGTGTGGTTAGGTAAACTGACCGCGCTCGACATGACCCCATTGGGTTGACTGGGCCGTAAAACCTCAACACAAATAAAATCAACCTTTAAGGGGTTATACTAAATATTAGCATAAGCCACACAAAATGAAGATATGTCTTAGGGGCATTTGTAGACATCATAGACCTAGATCAGCCTGTGTGTCTGTGAGATCAAGGCCTTTACTGTGCATTGGCAGAGTTATTAGGTACTGTAGAATGCATCATTTGGGGGTATTGATGATCAGATTATGCACATGCACAGTCTGATCTAATTCTGCACATTCAAAATGTGCTGAAAGACACTTTTATCTTTATATCACCCATATTTTGATTTTGATAGAGCAAGTTCCCCACCAGATCAAATCTATCTTTAATAATTTATACATGGTAACAGGCAATAAAAAATAAGTACAAATATTACCTTGGAAATGTTGATGAAATGTGGCCCTGAAGGACTGATCTTCAGGAGGAACAATTCACTTATCATTTTTATCATTTCAGCTTTTAACTGTGAATGTATCTCATATCAGTGGTGTTGACACAGTGAAAGAAACTCTACAAAAGTTATCAGTGAACCACTCTGTCACTGCTATTAGAGTAAGTAAATTATTATTAATCAACTTAGTAATTATTGTTCTAATAACTGCCAAACAGCCTGCATCATACCAATGCAGTGTTTGGCATGATCTCTTTACGGTTTTGGCCAGTACTTTATACGAGAACTAATACTGAAAGTTACAAGGATTTAGGAGAAAAAAACCAAGGGGTTCAGGAGAGCCAGTATTTTACAATGTTAACAGGGCCAATATTTTACGGTATTATCCAGTTGATGATACAGTCGACTCTCATTATCTCGAAGTCCAAGGGACTCTCTCTCTTAAATACTTCAAGATATCTGTACCTCGACATATCAGATTTGTAGAATTGAAAAAAAGAATAAATCAAACAAC
This sequence comes from Anodontia alba, assembly GCA_964016985.1. Lineage (NCBI taxonomy): Eukaryota > Metazoa > Mollusca > Bivalvia > Lucinida > Lucinidae > Anodontia > Anodontia alba. The sequence continues at coordinate 101,274,468 of OZ024828.1, forward strand.
CACATTGCACAAATGAATATGCAATTTGAAATTAGAGATATATTGAAAATATTGTGGAAAAGAGGAGCAATTTCTCCTCTTTTCCACAATAGTTTGTTACCTGTAGTTAAGTTTCCATATTGAAACAAGGATCAGATTTTTACTTCGAGATAAAAGGTTATTCGAGATAAGCGAGGTCGAGATAATGGGAGTCCACTGTACTTTAAACACAGTGATACTTCTTCTGTTTGGTACTTTGAGTAGATCAAGATACCTGCAGTTGTGGGTTGCTACATTTGAAAAAAAAAAGGTAAGAGAAAAGTCCAGGGAGTGCCACAATCACAAACCACAGCCCTTCCCAGACACCAAGGGGAAGAGGAACAGACAAAAACAAACAAGCACAAATCGAACAAATGCATGAAAAGCTCTAAGATTAGCTCTGTCTCCCCCAAGGGAGGTAATCACAATGCTCAAAGGACTGAAAAACACAAGAACAAAATAATGCATCTCAACCCCGCTAGTACACGGTTTGTTATAGCATGAATTCGGATACAACAAGGTCATGCCTTGGACCCCATTCTTTCCCCAACCAACCATATTTTTCACAAATCAGTGATGTCCAAAAAAATTATAAACGGTCAAGTCTTCCCAAACTGATAACGTCCATGCACCTTTTAAATGCGATAATATGGTAGTTAACACGGCTCTAAACGGTCATTTTCATGTATATTGGAGAGGTCAGATGACGGCAACTTACCGCAACACAAATTGATTATGTCATTATCCAAACATTGTCAGAAAATCAACACTTCACTGTCCTTTTTGCGGTAAACAAGCAAGTAACACAAATCATCAGTGATGGTAGTCTGATAATTAATGTGTTTGTGAATACACTGCGACCTCAAAACACCAGGTGCAGTTGGCCTGTCAAAAAGATCAAAGGTTGCTTTAATCCCAACTGAGAGTATTAAAGAATGCACCGCTTGAACGTATATATTTTCTCCTTTTTTTTTTTTTTTTTTTTTGTTCAACACTGTTTGTGGTTTGTTGGTCCCAGATTTGATGAATTAATTCCTAAACTGCATAGGTCCTGATCAGACATTGCATAAAAACAGCATCTGATCTGTGTTTTATTGTTTTCTTTTTTTTTTTTTGGCGGTAGCACGCGAGTATAATTCAAGGCAGATTTCACAGTAAAAATAAGGCGCTTACATACAAGACGGGAACCAGATGTCTATAAATAGTTATCTAGGAAAATCCTGCGGTCAGTTCATTATGGAGGTGGAATAACAACAAAATCGTCCATTTTTCCTTTTTTTTACATATTTATTGATGACACCATAGTGTAGAAACTTTACTAACTATACACACATTACAAAGCAGCATTAAACATAGGTATGTGCATTTAAAGCATGAAATTACTTACTTCGTGTATAAACAAACAAATTTACCCTAAGCAGACGCCAGCTTTGATCATCCTCGTTATAGCACGATTCGGTTAAGTAAGACGGTCCGATACTTGGACCCGAACCTCCGTATTAGAACAGGGTTGAGGTGTACCAGGCAAAACTAAAAACAAAAAACAAATCACCTCGTAGAATAAACCACAAAGCAACAAAGAGTAAGACTAGCCGGCTCGGTGGCTCAGTTGGATGCACCGTCCGACTGGAGACCAGGAGGTCGCGGGTTCAACCCCTGCCATGTCGGCAACATTCTTTTGTGGAGATTGATCATGAAATATTTTCTACGGTCATTCTCTCCCTTCCGCTGATTCAAGAAGAGCAGTTGTCAGTTTCTGGCTAAAGAATGTGCACAATACTGGTTTATCGCTTAGAGGACTAAGCCTGCCCAGTAAATGTATGGTTAGGCAACTGACTGTGCTCGATATGACCCCATTGGGTGACTGGGCCATAAAACCTCAACACAAACAAACAAAGAGTAAGACTAACACTGGGACCACCGCCTTAGAACGGTCAGTAGAATAAACCACTGTACGGTTTAAATCACTTCTACAGCAAGCCAACTTCACCCTGGGTCCCGATGCTACTCTTAATACAGAAATACATAAAAATTTGATTTGCATAAAGGCTCCCAACTCAGTCAATGCATCAAAGCGAAAACATAAAAATCAAATTAATCACCATAAACAAAGACGAGTACTCGTGGCTAATCCTACTGTGTGCCAGAGTAAATGAAAACCAATAGTTGAACTTCAGCAGGCCATGCCAAAGACAAAAGTCAGCAGTTCTGATTATCCATTCAAACAAAGCAATATTTTATTTTTAAAAAAAGTCATTAATTAACTGCATGGTCAAGCAAGCAACAAGAACAAAACTACTCAAAAATGTTTTATTGACTTTCAACACTTTAAAAGTTGAAAACAAAAAGTTGATTAATAAAAATGTTGTGAAATGGATGTTTTCATATTGGCCCTGTTACAGGTCCTTGTGTAGTCCTATTGGCCCTCAGATGGCAGTATTGGCCCTTGGCTGCTTTGGTCCAATATAGCAATCCTCAGGCCAATATGACAGCCTCAGCCCTGTAACAGGGCCAATATGAAAACATCCATTTAATACCATTATATAATTACATGTCTGAAGTTACTTTTAGTAATCTCTGCTGGAACAATAACTCATAATTCCTTAGAATAAATATTTCACCCTCGAATAAGGATTTATTTCCCTTAGGACACTATTACAGAGTGTGATGAGTGTAGGTGATATAATAATGCAAACTATATTGATATCATTTGAAAACATTGAAATAACTTAAAATGGACTCTTCCAGTGTTGAATTTGAACGTTCATTAGTTCAAAATAGGATATTTGAATTCAAGTGTTGTTCGGTACTTTAAAGCAAGTTTGGCATTCAATTATACAGTAATTTTATCATCAGAAAGATGGACATTTAAGTATGTGTTATCCAAAAGTTTTGCAGTCAAGTGTATTGTGTTGTAACTTAGGATAAAAAGGACATTCAGGCATTGTACAATAATTTTATTTGTTATATAAAGTTTGACATCCAAGTGTCGTATACATTAATTTACCTTCAGGGAGTTTTTTATCCAAGTACTATACAATAATTTACCATCAAGTTTATTCAAGTACTATACTGTAATTTAGAATAGAAAATGACATTCGAGTGATGCTCTGTGATTAGTCAATCAGAAAGCTTGTCATCAGAATACTGTAGAGAAATTTACCATCAGAAAGTTTGACATCCAAATTCTATACACTAATTTGCCATAGAAAGTTTATAATCAAGGGCCCAGTTGTTCAAAGCTAACGACGTCATTAGTTAACGATTTGTTAAAATTTACATCGATTGATACGCAAATATGCTGAAATTTTTTGCTGAAAAAATGTGAGTAGCTTTTGCAGTGCAAAAGCTACTCACATTTTTTCAGCAAAAAATATCAGAATATTGTATATTGAATCCGTTAAAACAGTTAACGAAATGACCCTTAACGAGCTTGTTAAGCTAATGACACTTTGAACAACTGGGCCCAGTTATTTACCTCATGAACTTAGATATGCAAGTACAGTGCTGTAATTTATTATCAGAAAATTTGATATGCAAGTACAGTGCTGTAATTTATCATCAGAAAGTTTGATGTGCAAGTACTATTATACACTTACATACAAGATGAATTAATATTTAACTTCTTGTAATTTATATTACCCCATGTATTTTAGGATTTATTATTACAAGATATTCCACATTGGAAAGCTGAGGATGGTTCAGTGGTGGTAACTCCTTGGGAACTTATTAGATATGTTGATTTCAGCTATAATGCTATCACAGAAATTGATGACAGTATAGTAAGTATATCTGCATTTGTATTAATATTCGTGAATTACATACAGCACACGAAGTTGTTTTAAATGAGTCAAGTGAAACTATGTTTTTAAATGTAAATGTTATATGACACACACACGCAGTCACGCACACATGCATGCACACACATAGAGTATCCAGTGATTCCATAAGGAAGCTGTCAAGACCCTTCTCCGAATGGATGCACAGGCTGTTTTGGGCCATATCTGTCCAACTCACTTTCATATATGTCATACTCCACTCGCAAATCATCTGCTCAAACATGAAACAAACAACTTTTCTAAGCTGTAATAGACTTTTTCAGTTTCTGATTGACTAGATTGAATTTACTAGGTAAGTGACAAGAGACATCTAGTTCAAGCTACACCTGCAAACAATCTTCTGTCATTTTTAAACATATTAATCTTTTTGACAAAATATAAGTACTTTGATTTTTAAACATTCCTGTCTTTTTTTTCTTAAATGTCCTCACTTGACACATGGCCAGAAGACTTTGTCAGTAGCAAAGCAAGTGAATATATCTTATTAGTATCATTACATATGACCCTCAAGGGTAAATAGGTTGTTATTCTCAAAATCTTCGCATATGCCCAGAAGGCAAGGTTAATAAGGCATGGCTCAAAAAATATTTGTCATGCTACCTCTCTTACCTTTTGTGTAGTGTCTCATTTAGACTTATTCTCAGTTTGATATTTCTTTCTTGCAGCAATTATTACCCAGAACTGTGGAACTTAATTTGAGTCATAATCAAATACGGACTATACAGCATCTGCAATGGCTGAGTCACATGACCTACCTAGATCTTTCCCACAATACAATAGAAACTATAGAGGCATTGCATTCCAAACTTGGGAATCTCAAAACACTCAATTTATCAGGAAACAAGTTACAAACATTAAAAGGTAAGTTTAACTTTTTGAAAGTCTCAAGGCAAAATTAGCAACGGGTAATTTAATGGACACCATTCCAAGTGAGATTGCTCTGATCAGGAGGTATTTGTCTCTCTCTTCAAAGGGGCTACCCTTAAAGTAAGGAATTGGCTCCTTCTGGGAGCAAATTCTTTCCTCTAAGATTGCCACCCCTTGAGAAGGGAGTCATTTACCAGGGGAAAAAATTCTCTTTTGCTAGAGCTGTCTCCCTTGAAAAAGGAGGTTAAAAAACTTTAAACTTGTTTGGTCTTACTTTTATTTGTTCTATTTGTTCACCTTAAACTATTTTGCTTTATCAAGAAAGTAGGGGTAAACAACAGAATGAACAACCAACAGCGATACATTAACTTGATATTTATTATGATCTACGCGTCTGGGTATATCCAATACCTTTTCCAAGATTTTTTATCTTCAAGATAATGTTCGATTGAGGCAGTTTAATGAAATGTCAAGCTGTGTTTCTGGGAAAAAGTAAAATGTCACCTGCTGATATTTGACCCGTTTTAGTCAGAAAAGGGCTTTAATGTGCTGCCATATTTGACAAGGGAGACAAACTTTGATGGCTTCCTGTCTGCCTTCCTGTTCACCAGTCCCCTTCTGAAAAGAGGTCTACTCTAAAAGAAATTTTCTTTGAAAGTAGATCTATTTTCAAAAAGGAGCAGAGGAGTTGTTAAGGAGGAGTATTTGGTGATAATTCTGGGATATTTTCTGGGATATTTTTTCTCATTTCTCCATAAAAACGTGTTGTGGGTAACCATTAGAAGTTTCTCAGCGAGGCGCTTCTAATGAGTACCCACAATGTATGTTTTTAATGAAAAACTAGAGAAATTAATTATCATCAATTATCATCAAATACTTCTCTTTAAGAATTCCTCTGAAGGAGCAAAAACAACTTTGAATTTGTCTTGAAAGTGTATCACTTTCTGTTAATGCATGTGCAAACATCGAAAGCCCAAATCATCCTGGTCCCGAGGTTATAAAACTTTTTCATGCTCAGCTGAGCATGAAATTTGTCCTGCTAATAAATCTCAAAATACTAACAATTGCAAATTCTTTCTTGCTAAATAGAGCTATGAAATTTTCACTGCTAATAAATATGAAAATGCCAACTGTTCTTTTTATTATATTGTTTACATGCCAATGGGTGCATCTGACATCATAACTAACATCACCAAACAAAACAGATTGTTCTGTGCTTAACATGTGAAGCGCTGGAGAGACATAAACAAAAAGTTTCGGAAAATCAAAATAATCTTGTTACCAAAATGTTCTTTACATTCTAACTAAGAAAATGGATACCAACACTTGATTGTTTTGCTCAGAAGCACAGAAGTTAGAGGAGTTAAATAAATGAAGTAGGATCAGCGTCTGTTAGGGAAACAATGAATTAATCCTAAACGAAGAGAGAAAATAATATGATCATGTTATTGAAAATAACATGACTATGTTATTTTTCACAAGAGAAGATACGCTGTGCAAAAATATCATTTTTATTTATTTCGGATATACAGTGATTTCACTGCTTGCTATGAAATAAAAGATATTACACACAGTAGAGCTTGATATTTCATGCTGTTTAATTCAGTTTCATGTGAAATGCCAGGTCAAGTCGTCTGTCATGGAAATTTCAAGTCATGTTTTTCTGAAAAAATAAAACAGCAAAAAACAAACAAAAACAAAACAGAAACAACACAAACTTCTTTTTGTAACCCGCTGAATTCATCTTAATGTAAAAAGAAGTAATTTAGAATAAATGAAGAGAAATTCTTGTAAACAAGAAACCATTATCAGTATACATTGTATCTCTATATAATGTGATAGTTTTGCAATAATTTGAGCCAGCACACAACACTGGTTTATCCCTCTTTGGATAGCCTGGAGGCTGTAGAAGGTGGATGTGATCAGCAAAGACTCTGATCAGACGACTGCTTGGATATCTGATCTGTGGCCATGCTGGTCACACAAGTCATATTGTAGGTTTTGTCATGAGCCAGCTTATTTAGTCATATTTTCCTTATTTTTTCACCCAAACTAATCTTCCTGGTACTCATTGGAATTGCACAAGGTGATTCCAGTAAGTACCCGCAAGATATGTTTTGGCGCAAAACTAGCAAAAATTATTTTCTGAATACTCTGTTTACCTGACACCAATTAGCATAGCTACAGATAAGAGGGGGTATCCACATAATATTTTTCTTATTTCTCAACGAATACATATTTTGTGGGTACTCATTAGAAGTGCCTCGCTGAGGCACTTCTAATGAGTACCCACAACATATGTTTTCATTGAGAAATAAGAATGTTATCAGCATTTTTCGAATGAAAAAAGTGCCATCTGTTGCTATGCAATGAGTACATAGAAGATATGTTTTGGTTAAATAAATCCAGATTATATCTTGTATGTATCCATTGGAATTGCCTCACTATGATTCCAATGAATACCCAACAACATGTTTGGTACAAAAAAAAAAACAACTAAAATTATTGCATCAGTTTTCACCTTATCTGCAGCTGGTCTGGATAGGATGCTTTTTTCAACCAGAAAGTGTTATTAATTAAGTTTCATTTCCACATTTATTTCAGGACTTATTTTTATACTATGACTGTTGAAAATACTAGGAAATCAAAATTTTCTGTTGTCCTCTCACTGGTTTAAAAACACTTTAATGGTTCGTTGAGTCAAAGTGCTTTCATATAACTGTTTAGAAATATATAAAATGCTCCTTATGTTATTACATAGTTATAACCTGAGAAAAATAAACTTAATTAATTGATGTTTTTCTTACCATATTGGACCTAATTACAGCTCTGTGTGCTTAGGTTTTCCAAAATTATTAGAAAAACTTGTAGTTAAATATCCACCTAATAAGGGCACATTTTAAAGAAACATCTGCAGACAAATCCATGAGTGGCATATTTGGTAATGCATATGCAATATTTTTTTCTGATTTTCTGTATAAAAGCACATGTTGTGAGTATTCATTTGAGCTTGTTGAGGCAATATTCAAATGACTACCCGGGTCCCATAACATATGCTTTTATGAAGAAATAGATAAAGTACACAGGTAATAATCGGAGTTTGTGTGGTAATTGGGTGGAATACTGTATTTCTTCATGAAAACATATGCATGCTGATTAGAACCATCTCACAGAAACAGCTTTAATAAGTAGCCAGAACATATGTATATAATAACTGGCAATAAATTTTCTTTTCTTTTCAGGTCTTTCAAAGATGTTTTCATTAGAAAATTTAGATGTTAGTGATAACCAGATCTCATTGGTAAGCTTGTGTTACTTCATATCTCCCATCTCATCTTTTGACTCTCTCTCTCTCTGTCTCTGTCTCTCTCTCTCTCTCTGGAGGGTAACCCATCCAGGAACTAACCAAGCAGTCTGTTGCTTAAATTTGTAGAAAAGCCAAACCCTATACCGTGTCACAATAAAAGCTAGCTCATACAACAAGGCTGTATTAGTGATCTATATATGTTTCTCCCTGTCACATTTATTTTAGGGGAATGGATACACTTTCAGGGGAGGGGGAGGCAGTTCTGTCAAAATTGTTTTTGTCACCTTTCTGAGAAGTGGTCTCCTCTAAAAGGAAAGAATTTGCTCCCCTTGGGAGCAAATTCTTCCCTTTTAGAGGAGACACCAAGGGGAGCAAAGTCTTCCCTTTTACAGTTGATACCCCTTTTCAGAAGTGGCTTTATGTGCATGAAAGCAAACAGGAAGTCACATAAATTATCTCCCTTGTGAAAAAATGGCAGAATATCTACCCAGTGTATAAAGGAATGGTTAAGAAGGAGTATTTTATGATAATTTTAGGATAATTTGTCTTATTTCTCCATAAAAACATATATGCGTCGGCGGCACACTTTCTTGTCTGCACAATATCTTGTGAACCAGTGGTTGGGTTCTTACCAAATATTCTTGGATATATAATTGGGACATAACTCAATAGATTTTGATGACATTGGCAAACTTTTCAAAACCACAGCAGTAGAGGGACATCTATTTCCTCTGAAAACACTGTTACAAATTTTCTTAATTCTCCACAAAAACATATACTGTGGTACACATCAGAATTGCCTTGGTGAAATGAGTGCCCATAATATATATCTGCATGGAGAAATAAGAAAAACATTCATCAGGATACATTCTTATCTAGCACTAAGAAACTCTTATTTCATTTTTAGATGACCAGGGCCCAGTTATTCAAAGCATTATTAGGTTAACAAGCTTGTTAGTGGTCAAAATATTAACTGCTCTAGATTTTACAAATGCAAAAGCTACTCACATTTTTTCAGCAAAAATATTAGGATATATGCCATATTTAATAATCAAAGTTTTAACGATATGTTAATTAATGACGTCAGTTTTGAACAACTGGGCCCAGCTTACCACAGCCTCATCCTTTATTGCAGATTGAGGAATTTAATATATCTGGTTATCTCATGTTGTTAGGCAGTGATCTGTGGTCATTTTTTATTAATTATTTATCCCAAGTTTGAACATCAATTTGGTGGGGTATAGTAGTTACATATGCCTGTCCTGTCCAGCTCAACTGCAAGTATATGAAGATTGTAGTCATCACAAGTTGCCTCCCTTGCAAAATAAATAAAAATGGTGGCAAAGCTACTTAATGTATCCTGTTTCCTTAAACTGGTCTGTATTGGAGTGTCTGTTGTTTTTACTGACACTGACCTTAATTTCAGATAGAAGAAGTGAAACCTATCAGTGGTTTACCATGTCTTGAGAATCTCATGTTGCTAAGCAACCCAGTTACTATAACTCTGGATTACAGAACAAAAACATTAGCCTTGTTTGGTGATAGAGTGAATGAGGTAAGAAGAAATTTTACCAAATAATTTCTAACACATTATACAAGAGATGGTAAAAAATTCTCTGCCAGAATTAAATGGATGGGCTCTGAATTCAAGTGATTCTGTACTAGCACCCTTGTTGGCTATACTCCACCCACCGAATTTCTGCTTTGTCTCTATGCTGTTGGCTCCATTTTCCATATTTAGATGTTGAAATTCCATCTCATCTGACTTGTAACAGTTATTGTTACATCTATACTATTTCATTACGTCCAGAAAATAAACCTATTTCAGCAATATTACCACTAAAATTACCATTAGCATGTGTAACCTAAGCATTGGGACACCTTAACTCTTTACTATACTTGTCCTAAAATTTGAAAAACCTGTAGAAATTTCAAAAATCACTACCTGTTGATGTGTCTAAAATATTGCTGAATGCATTGCAAACAGTGTAGACCCTAATCAGATGCTGCATTATGTGGCATCTGATCTGGGTCTACACTGTTTGATAGGCCTGTCTGTCCCAAAACTTTCAGTTATTACAGTAAAATGGACACTAAATCTTGATTTCAACAGCAAATGACATTTTGAATTGTTAGAAAATCCACCAACTTTTCCATCGAAAATACCAATATTATTATTATTTTTTGCCATGTCATATAATATGAGCCACCATGGGAACATAATATGTTGCGTGTAGCAGTGAAAGTATAATTATGTGCTAGTGTGTAGCAAGTTGTGAACAGTGGGATAAGGGGTAATTTCATTTTTCAACTGATTTTCTAAGTGCTAGAATACAGAAGTTTGCAAATGAAATGATATTTAAATCTAGCAAAACCTTCAAATAGGGTAACCAGTCAAAAATAATATCAGTTCAGCAAAGGTGTAAACGAAATTTCAAATATTTTGAAAACTGAAAACATAATATCTCACCAAATATACGAAAAGAAAAACAGTGTCTATGAAAGAATTATATTTGAATAAATCTGTATGATTGACACAGTGATGGTAAAGAAATTCACACAGGATACTGTGATATACATGCTTACAATCATAGTGTTGACTGATATGCAGGCTGAGTTGGGCCTGTACTGGTTAGATATATTGTTTGATTTTTTTTTTTTTTTTTTGTTTTGTTTGTTTGTGGGGAGTGGCTGTTGGGGGTAGTAGTTGTGGGGCTGTGGTCGGTCATGGAGAGTCTGAGTTATGATCTATCTGTATTTATCAGATATGTTTGGACAAAGAGAAGCCCTCACAAAAAGAGTTGGACACTGTGGCAGTGCTTCAGGCAATTCAAAAGTCAAAAGACAAAGCCAAAGTTGTTCCCTATAAAAAGGTAAGAAAAATACATTGTTTCAGATAAGCTCTAAGCAATTCAAAAGTCAAAAGACAAAGCCAAAGTTGTTCCCTATAAAAAGGTAAGAAAAATACATTGTTTCAGATAAGCTCTAACCTTTACCCCTCTCTGGGGAGATTCAGCAGATGACAAATTTATGATATTTTTCTTATTTTAACTAGAAAATAGGCTTTGATATTCAATGTAGCATATTGTTTCATGTCTTGAGGAGACAATTTGCATGAAATGTCAAAGTCTATTTTCTTGGAAAAAAACAGGAGACAACTTCCATGAAATGTCGAAGCATATTTCTTCGAAAAACTTGAAAAATATTTCAAAATGTTGTCTGCTGAAATTTTTACCCAACATGCTAAGCGTTAAAATTTGGTGATAATTGTTGATAATATGTACTTATATACCAAAACATACAGTCGAATCTCAATACTGTAAAACATATAAATTTGGTGGCAGCAAATTTTGAGTGTTTTTATGAGTGGACCTTTGGGGGATTTATATTTTGGCGGATTTTTGATTTAAAAAAAAAAAAAAATCTGCGATATCTGTTGTAGCTCTATATGTCTTATGTATGCGGGTTCTACACAGTTTTGCAAGTGATACACAATGATTTTCAACTGTTTTCCACATTGCATTGTTCTTGATGTGTGAGTGAATACAAATCAGTTCAATTGTTATTTAATTATGCACTGACCCATTAAATAAACAGGTCAATTATTCAGTTATCAAGTTATTTTCATTGAGACTGGACAATGGGATAAACAAGCAGTCATCTCAGTGTGCTAAGACTTTAATGAAGATTGACGTTGTCTTGCCCCACATCATACTTGCCATGTGTATTGGGAATATATTTCTGCCTGTTTGCTTTTTAGAAGGGACTTGGATTACAGGACAGCAAACAGGAATTCACAAAAGTTGTCTCCCTTGTAAAAATGGCAGACAAAAATCTATGAAGCATATCCAGTCCTCTTGGTTGGTATCCAGAATTGGTTTTCATGAGGAAAAAAAAAACAAACACAAATATTTTGTGGTTATGAAATGCGAATGTTCCTAATATTTGTTTTCATTTCTTATTATATCTTATTGTTGCAGCCCTCAAGAAATCCCTCTAGTAACAGTTTAAGTCAGTCCCAGTCTCCTAGTGCTTCATCAGCTGGTTGTTATTCTTCAGGTAATCAAGTATGTATCCCCCTTAAGCACTAATGTATCCTACCCATCTCTCACACTCACACACATGCATACACAGTTACCAAACAACATGTTAATCCATTTTAGATTAAATGAACTCCACCTTACCCCCAACACTATTTATTGGAAGAATCAAATTTTAGATTTAGGTATGTCAGATGATGTGATTCAGATATTCCTAGAGAAAAATGGCTATGCAAAAAGTGGAGATCCTGATCAGACACCACATTCTAAGGCATCTGATCTGGGTCTGCACTGTTTGTTTATTATTCTTTTGGGGGTCTCCAGTCCAAAATGTGTTGAGAAGCCTTTTTTATTCTCAAATTGCTGCCCCCGTCTGAGCAGTCTGATCAGGGCATTCAGTGTCTGTATTTATCCTACCAGCAGTAATATACCCTGCCCATCTCATACACACTGTACAGAGGACTTGTTAACCCTTGTCCTGCTGAATAAATTAAGATGCCACACCCACTTCTAATTTTCAGCCAGCCGGCCTCGGTGGCTCAGTTGGATGCGCCGTCCGACTGGAGACTAGGAGGTCGCGGGTTCGACCCCCGCTGAGGTCGGCAACATTCTTTCGTGGAGATTGATCATGAAATATTTTCTATGGTCATTCTCTCCCTTCCGCTGATTCAAGAAGGGCAGTTGTCAGTTTCTGGCGAAAGAATGTGCACAATACTGGTTAACCGCTTAGAGGACTAAGCCTGCCAGTAAACATGTTGTTAGGTAAACTGACCGCGCTCGACATGACCCCATTGGGTTGACTGAGCCTTAAAATCTCAACACAAACAATTTTCAGCCAGTTGGATTACTTGATCCAGATTGTTGATATAAATTTACACACTGAATGGCAAACAATGCAGATCCAGATCAGTTGGCTTCTTCAGAAGCCAACTAATCTGGATCTACGCTGTTAGCAAAGACAGGGTATATCCGGGTTCAGCGTGACAAGGGTTAAGGAGTATCAGGTGATAATTCTGGGATAATTTCTTTTATTTCTTGATGAAAAAATATGTTGTGGGTACTCATTAGAAGTGACTCAGTGAGGTGCTTCTAATGAGTACCCGTGACATGTGTATTTATGAGAACTTGAGAAAATTATCCCAAATGTATCACTAAACACTTCTCCTTAACAAGTCTTCTGCACACACGTTAAGAAGCCACAAAGTCTCTCATTACCAAAGAATATATTGATATTTAGCAACAGACTCAGTCAGGCTGCATGAATGAACCATCTGCTTTGAGCCTTCATTGTCCATAAATGTGATTAGGACCCTGCTCTTGTGATATGGCTCTGATGATATTGAGTTTGTAAATTGGTATAATTTATGCAATGTAACGCATCAAATTTTATACAGTATAACTTGTATAACTTTAAACAGTTCCATTTAAAGTTCAGAAAAAGTTTGTTTTATGACTTTATGTAAAATCGGTACCAGTCTTGTTGAGTGTTTGTGCCACATTCTTACATAGGTTTAGACATAGTACTTTGTGGTTTTGGACAACTTGTCTCTGAATCTGCTAACAATGCTTCTTTCATTGCCTGTGTATGAGTAGTGATGTAGCTTTAAAAATAAGGTCTTATTGCATATTCCAACAGTCACATTTATCATAGCTCCAGATAAAAGGGGTATCATAGAAATATTTATCCCCATACTTTTTAAAAAAAGCAATGGGGATATTGTAAATGCCTCCTTCCATCCGTCATGCTATCTCCGAAACCACTGGGTCGAATTTAACCAAACTTGCTTCATGACTTCCCAGTGTGATAAGGAGAGCAACATTAACAGGAAGCTTGAGGGTTTTGCGATGGCGTGCCAACAAATCCACAATCTAGTTTTTATTTCTCCATGAAAACGTGGTGTGGTACTCATTAGAAGCTCCTCAATGAGGAACTTATAATGAGTACCCACTAAGATTTTTTGGCGATATTAGAAAAATTTCAATACTTTTGAATTAAAAAAAAAAAAAGAGTCTTATCTGGGGCTATGTAATTATAGTGGGGTTTTGAAAAAGGGGTGTTGTACTGGTTTTTGCCCTGTCCTTCCATGATTCACTTTCTGTCATTCTGTAGCCTATTCAGATTAAAATTTTCGCAACACTTTTTAGTAACTTTGAAGTCTAGAGAGTTGAAACTTGGTACACATTTTGACAGTGGGTGGATGTATCGTGCATACCAAAATCATGATGCCACTGCTTATTCGTTCCTTTATTTCTCCATTTTGTTCTTTTGCTGCCTGTACTCCTCTGATAATGCTGTAGCAGGCTATAGTCAGAGCTTCTGAAATGTCAAGTAGTTTATTGTCTGTATGCAGAATCACTGGATAATGTAGAAGATATTGGCAAACAGTCATCACGAAAAAAGGCCTATATAATTTTATCCCCCATAAACCCCACTTTCATGTATTAAAACTGGGGTTTACAGGGGTATCCATTATTTTTCTTATTTTGCTAAAAAAACAGATTGTGCGTACTTGATAGAACTGCCTCACTGAGGTGGTTCTAAAGAGTACCCGCAATCTATGTTTTGAACAGAAACCTGAAAAATATCAGAATATTTTATCTGAAAATTTTCCTTGTTTGGTTGTAAAATTTTCAATATATTTGAATAGGCATGTTTTTGTAATGGTGAAGGCCCTGATTAAACTCCTTGAATATGCAGGTTTATCTGTGCTTTTACTGTTCACATGTGACTTGAAGGACCTCCTCTCTCATTACATACCAGTCATTATTGCTACAGTAACTTGACCTTGTGAGCGCTATATTTGAGCCTCAACAAAATGGCATGTGTGCCCAGGGAAGACTCAGATCAGCCCCGGGCATACATCTAGTCTGATCAGTCTTCGTTGTGCACTCAATGGGTAGCAGAGGACCCAAGCTTTCCTTATGTGAACAGCGAAGACTGATCAGACTGGTCAGATGACCTGGCTGATCAGAGTCTTCGCTGGGCGCACATGCCATGTTTTAGGTTTTGTCATGCCCAGGCTTATTTTAGAGTTGATGTTTCATTGCACAGAGCCTTTATCATGCCTTTATCATCTCAGTTTGATCTAAATAATGCTGGAAGAGATGTAAAATGCCATATCATTGCAATCCAAATTAACAGATGATGTGAGGCATGGATCAAGACAAAGGAGGTTTTCAGAAGAAGTATTTGCACTGAAAGATGTTGGAATTGCCTTGGTGATGCAATTCCAATAAGTAATACAAGATATCGTAAAATTATCTTTGCTGCAAAAGTATCTCAGATCACCTTATCAAGAGCTGTAATGAGGCTTTTGTATGTATAGTATTGACATCTGTAAACATACAGGAAACATAAAACATGGTCTCAGAACTGACCCTGAGGTTATAACTTTTTTCATGCTCAACTCAGCTGAGCATGAAATTTTCTCTGCTAATGAATATGAAAATGCCAGCAATAGTTGGCATTTTCATAATTATTAACAGAAAATTTCATGTTCAGCTATGTTTAGCAAGAAAGAATTTTTAATAGTAATTTGAGATTATAAGCAGGACAAATTTCATGCTCAGCTGAGTTGAGCATGAAAAATTTTTATAACCCAAGGCCTGGTTACTGCAATAATAATGTTAAATACCATATTTACCCTGAATATTGGGATTCCTTAGCCCATAGATGTGAGCTAGTCAGTTATATTACCTGTTGCTGTATATAATAACTGTTGGATTAGTTGCAAACATTGTAGACCCTGATCAGTTGCAACATTCTGCAATATCATTGTTTGCTCAGGCCTGTCTGTTCAGATCAAATACTTAGGGTAAATATGGTATGCATCTTGTTGTTTGTGTTTGTTTTTTTTTTGTTTTTTGTTTTTGTTTTTTGTCATTGTTGTTATTGTTTTTGTGCTTTCCAGTGGTTTGGTTTATTTATTTGATTGTTTTATAATGACTTTATTCAGATTACCTTTGTATAAAAAAAATTCACCAGGGTCAAGAAACTGTGACAACCAGAGATCATTCTGTCCAAATTAAATGTATGATAAAGATATATATTTTATAGATATTCTCTAGTTCTAGGAACATTTAGATTTTTATACCACACGATAGTTGGGGGTATTATGGTTTCACGTTGGACTTCTGTGTGTCCGTCTGTCATCCATCCGTCCATCCTCCATCTTTTCATTTCCAGACGATAACGGACTTCCAGGAAACTTGGTGTGTGCATTGATGTGGAGGTCTGGTTTGGGATTGCTAATGGGCAAATTTCGTCAATTTTTAACAGTTATCTGCCCACCACATGTCGGTATTTTAGTTTCCAGACAATAATTTGAGTAAATGTCAGTGGATTCACCAAATTTGGTATGTGCATTGAAATTGTGGAGATTGAATTGGGATTGCCAGTGGGTAAATTTAGTAAAATTTTTTCTTGAGTTATCTGCCCACCACATGTCTATATTTTTGTTTACAGTTAATCCATTGAGTAAATATCAATGGATTGTCACCAAACTTGATATAAGCATTTATAGAGATCTGGTAGGGGATAGCTAATGGGCAAATTTCATCAATTTTTTTGAAAGAGTATCTGCCCACCACATGATTCTGGCGGGGTATTATCGTTCACATTTTAAAAATAAAATAAAATAGATGACAGGCATTTGAGTAAATATTTGTGTCTGAATTGGACTTTTTTAAAGGTTTATAGGTCTAGTTTCTGTAATTAATATATGATAGTAGAGCTAGATAAAAGAGGATTTTCCCTATTGCTTTACAAAAATATATGTTTTCACATCATATATTTTTGATTAGAAATAAAAAAAAAATGAATAATTTTCATTTGAAAAAAAAAAGCCTTATCTAAAGCTTTTCCATTGTTAACATAGCTCCAGATAAGAGGGGTGTTCACATAATATTTTTTTTTTATTTCTTCACGAAAATGTATGTTGTGGGTACCTGAGGCGCTTCTAATGAGTACCACAACATATGTTTTTGTGGAGAAATAAGAAAAATATCAGTATTTTTTGATGGAAAAAGTGCCTTATATGGAGCTATAGATCTACAATACCATTTTGCACAAAGGTGTTACATTTTCCAGTGTTGGTGATAGTGTGTATAACAAAAACTAATGCTTGTAGACAAAAAAAATTAAAACATTACACAGATTTGTTTTCATTTTTATTACTATTATTATTGAAGGTAAGAAAGACAACTCCTCTGATGCAGCGTTATAAATTATATGATCGTATGGAGGTGAGCTCCAGGCAGACTGGAGGTAATCCACACACAAATTATAGTGGAGACAGGGTTCTACGTAAGAAGAGCATTCTCAGATTTTGGTTACTTTTGCAAGAAAACATTTGTTCTGAGACCCCAAATGGATTCATGGCATAAGATACAATTTTTTTTTTCTTTACTGAAAATAATAGTACTTACCGTATTGGACTTAACTACTGCACAAACCCCCTGTCAAGCTACTTAACTACTGCACAAACCCCCTGTCAAGCTATTTTATAGTCTTCAGATTACAGCCTGTGTACTTTTATCTACTTTGTATAAAAACATATGTTCTGGGTACTCATTTGAATTGTCTTGACAAGTCGAAGCAATTCAGAGAGTTGTAACAACATATGCTTTTATAAAGAAAATCAGAAACGTATCGCATAGGCATCATTTAATAATCCTCTCATGAAGTCCTCTGCTGATCTTTCTTTAAAGTGTGCTCTTATTTGGTGGATATTTTACCAGTGATTTTTAAAAACCTATGTTCAAACTGCGGTAATTAGGTCAAATACGGTATATCACCAAAATGTCAACTTACATAGAGCCTTGTAGAGAAAACTGAGCTTTGCCAAAGGAAAAGGTGCTTCATTACATTAATTGCAGCCTCTTTGAGGCCTTTGGTTGTATAGCTAACTTGTAGATAGCAAGACATAGTTGCCCATTTTGTGTAAGTGCATCCATTTATCAGATCCTTTGTGGCTGTTGGCTTCCACAGACACCATGGATCCCATCACCCCAGGATAATACTTGTCTTAAAACTAGTTCACCATGACCAACTGTTTCAGGAATATTTGACTTGTAAACATAGCTCCAACTAAGATAGCATCAGGTATCTACTTTTCTTATTTCTCCATGAAAACATACATTGAGGGTACCGCAATAACTCTAAGTATCGGGACAGGTAGGCCTTTGCAAACAATGTAGACCCAGATCAGACACTGCAGAATGCTTAGATAAGCTGTCCCAGTATATAGGGTAAATAAAATAATCATCAGAATTATGTGTACTTTGTTGAGGCACTTGTAATGATGGAGAAATAAAAAAATATCTACTTTTTGGTTGGGAAAAAAAGTCTTATCTGGAGCTATGGGTTAAAGTTTTTCAGAAGGATATCTTGACTTTCACAGACCATTGGAACTTCATCAGTGCATGCGCATTAACACTTCTGGTCATCTCATACAAAAGTAATGCTTTGCCTAAATGTACCACATGTTATTTGCAAGCACTGGTAGACTCAGCATATTGCCACAGGACCTAATAGTCAAACTACTGTACATCATTGGTGTGCTTCCTAATGGTAGATTTCTACCAAGTGAACTATATTTACTGTATGATTTTGGACAGACAGGCCTGAGCAAACAGTGTAGACCCAGATGAGATGCCACAAAAGGCAGCGTCTCATCAGGTTCTACACTGTTTGCCACTCATCCAGCAATTTTTAGAGACAACATTGGGTAGTAAATTGTATTTTTCAAATTTAAGAAGTATGGTAAGGAGTTGAGGTGTCCGAATACTTAAGGTAGATATGATATATGCATATATAGAGGATCTTACACTCCAGGGCCCAGTTGTTCAAAGCTAACGACATCGTTAGTTTATGATTGGTTAAAATTTACATCCAGTGATACACAAATATGCTGAAATTTTTTGCTGAAAAAATGTGAGTGCAAAAGCTACTCACATTTTTTCAGCAAAAAATATCAGAATATTGTATATTGAATCGGCTAAAACAGTTAACAAAATGACCCTTAACGAACTCGTTAAGCTAACGACGCTTTAAACAACTGGGCCCTGGTCGTTTCATATGAAATTTGTAAAATAGCTTTTGGCGAGTTTCATAAAATTTCATATGAAATGACCATGAGTGTAAGATTCCGTTTATCAGATGACCCTTTTAAACTGGATTTTATCATCTTTTAAGTGGACATTATTTCAATAGAAAACGCAACATTGTCATGGACGTTGTTATGACATTACGCCAAAATGCTGTGTAACATGGGATCATACTGTTTTTGTGACATGAGGTTATCCACTGAATAACACTGATGTCATATGATAAAATATCATTAACCATTAGCATTCTCTGGCCAAAATCAGCTGACAAGAAATTAACAACATGTTTCTTAAATTTTCCTGATAATAGGGTTATTTCGTGCAATTTGTCTTCTTAGGAGACAGTTCTTTAAAGGTCAGACACTTATTTCAAGGAAAAATTGAAAATGTTAGCCTATGCAGTATGCACAGTGTTTAAAGTCGTAGCTTCAGATAAACAGATTACATAGATAATTATTTTATTTATTTCTGCTACGTATGTTTTTGACAGAGGAATTGTTAAGGAGGAGTATTTGATGCTAATTCTAGGATAATTTTTCTTATTTCTCCATAAAAACATATGTTATGGGCACTCATTAGAAGCGCCTCAAAACTTAGGGTTATTATGGTATCTTTTGCATTTTCTTCTCATTTGTTCTTTTTGTTTTTTATGAAGTGCCATTTTGTGATGTCATTTTATGTCATTTAATCCATATCTCGCACTTTTGGAGGGCTTTGTCCCATTATTGTGGCCTTTCCTGGGTATCTGCATATTTACTGTCTGAAATACACAGTATGATAGGGGCCAGTTCTGTCTGCATTTGCATGGAAGACCTCTTTTCATTTGGTACAGCTCATGTTATTTTGGTGGCATGGAAGAAAATTTGGTTATGGTAAATGTCCTAAAATTTTGAATACTTTATTCTATCCATTTGCTGCTGTTGTTTTTGTTTTGGGTTTGTTTGTTTTTTTGTATTTTTTTTTTTTTTTTTTGGACAAAATTTTGTTTTTAATTTTATTATTTGTTTCACATAATAGTCACTGAAATCGCAAACAATAGAGATGCTGGTCAGGCTGCTTCATCAGTATATGCCATTTTGTTAGAACAGTTGATGTATAAAATTTTAGGACAGTTACCATAATCTGTGTAATTGTCTTGGCAGATTTTTTATTGAAAAGATATGTTTAATGTATCTCTGTTTTTCTGTAATGCAATTGGTGCTGTCAAAGTTTCAGTTGCTGTCATGAGTGTTTTTATTTTATGATTAGTCCTATTTCATTTATGATATTAGGGCAGTCTGAGGAAATGATTTTATCTGGCTTGGTGTGCTGTATTACAGAGTCCAAACCTAAGCAAAAAGAATTTTTTATCACGGACTGGTTCATTTGATTGCAGTACAGTCTACTCTTGTTATCTTGACCTCACTTATCTCCAATAACTGCTTATCTCAAAGTGGAAATCTGGTCCCTGTTTCAACATGGAACTCTAACAACAGGTAACAAAATGTTGTGGAAAAGAGGAGCAATTATAGGAGCAATTTCTTCTCTTTTCCACAATATTTTCAATATATCTGTGATGTAATGAGTCAAATTACATATTAGTTTGTGAACTGTGATTGTTTGATTTATTTTTTCCTCAATTCTGCAAATCTGATACGTTGAGGTGTGGATATCTCGAAGTATTTCAGAGTCCCTTGTACTTCAAGATAATGAGAGTCGACTGCAGTTATAAATGAGGAAGGTCAAGCAAAAGGGTGTCTTTGAAATTATGCAAACTGAGCAGATTCAGGTTCTCCTGCTCATCCATAGTCTCATAAGGGCAGTTGTTGTCTATTGGTACTTACAGTCAGTGAACACAATTCTTTGGTGCCACTTTGTGAAGTTGCTGTTCAAACCAATGTATTTCTCCAGTTTGTAAAAAAATACTGCATGTTACCTCACAGAAGTAAAGTTAATTAAAAGGAAATCACAAGATTAACCCTTCAAACGCCAATCACAACTGCCACAGATAACACTTTTAAATAGATTTTTTTTTTTTTTATAAATTTTTCTTAGAAAATAAGTCTAGACATTTCATGTGAATTGTCTGCCAAGCAGATGATTCACATAAAATTTCAAGGCTTATTTTATAAGAAAAATGAAAAATTTTAGAATATCGTCTGCTACAAACTTTGCTTGGCGCTTAAAGAGTTAAGGCTAAAAGAAAAACACAATAAACAAACAATTTGATCAATTTTGCACTTTAAGTAATGAAACTGTCACTATTTAAAGTGAGCATAATTTTTCAAATCTAATAATTCCATTGATGTTAATGGTGTTTTTGCCAAAAAGGGCATTAAAATTTTACTGTGATTTCAGAATAGAGCTGCTTGAAAAGTAAAATGTTTGCAGACTTGAAATTATGTTTATTGTTTTTAACAATTTACATTTGCATATTTTTGTCCGTTTTTCATTACTTTAGCCATAATAATTTCAGCTAATTTTTACAAAAAATATGGAAATATATTGATTAAAATCGTGACGTCACAAAGTGTGTCAAATAATTATGTCCACTAACTGTACCTTCTACAGTATCCATTGATTCTGGGCCCATTTGTTCAAGGCATCGTTAGCTTAATGAGCCTGTTAGTGGTCAAATGTTAACTGTTCTAATAAGTACAATACCAAATTCACAGGTATTTTTGCTGAAAAAATGTGCGTAGCTTTTGCAAATGCAAAAGCTACTCACATTTTTTCAGCAAAAATACTAGCATATATGCCATATTTAATGAACAGTTTTAACGATACATTAACTTACGACATTGTTATTTTTTAACAACTGGGCCCTGATCTCTACCGTTGCTGCCTGCATTTGCAATAAGACATCTTTTTACTTGGTGTGTCCCAGACTATAAATTTTATTTGTATTTTATTGACTTTAGATAGTCGATCAAGAAAAATCTTATTTCTTATTTGAATATTTTATAACAGTTTTTGAAATTTAATTTTTTGTTTGTCTGGCCAAGACAACCGAAACATACAATACTTGCATGCTTTATTTCTTGGTTTCACATCTACTGTATATTCCTTTAATACATATGACAGTATTTTTTGTTTTGACAGTTATAGAGATGACAATAAAAAGCACATAAATAGAATTTAGACCCTTGTCCTGCTGAACCCAGATATGCCCAGTCTTTGCAAACAGTGTTGATTCAGATCAGTTGGCTTCTGAAGCCATCTGATCTGAATCTGCACTATTTGCCACTAAGTATGTGAATTTTGTATCAACAATCTGGATCAAGTAATCTGAGTGGCTGACAATTAGAAGTGGGCATGGAATCTTAATTTATTCAGCATGACAAGGGTTAAGGGGACTGGATATACTTGATTGCAAGGGAGATAATTTTTGTGATTTCTCGTTGCGTATGTTCACACCAAGCCCCTTCTGAAAAGTGTTCAACTCTAAAAGGAAAGAATTAGCTCCCCAGGGGAGGCAGAAAACATTTTACAGATCTAGTGTTACCTCCTTCTGAAAGTGTATCAGTGCACCTACACATGCAAGGGAGAACACACAAATTTGAAAGCATTTGCCTCCCGCATGTTAAAGGACAAATATTTCTTCATTGAAAATCACCTGTTTTGTTTGATACAAGCATTTCACATCTCCTGTAATATTTCAGGCATTTAATCTCAGTTTCATGCAGTTTGTGCATTTCATCTCCTGTAAAATTTGCATGAAATATCAAGCCCAAGTTTAATTGAATAGAAAAAAAAAAAAAAAGAACTACACACATTTGTTAATTTTGCTGTCAGTGCACTGAGGAATGAAGCTGTCATGTTTTCTTACTCTATACTAATGATTTGTATTATTCTTATTACAAGCTAACAAACTTTCTTTCTTTATCTCTTGATATGAGGTGCCCCAGGGTTGGGGATGTGGTAAGAAACTGACCCATACAATATTGTTTAGGGGAATACCAAGCACCTTGCAAAGATGTTTGAGAAGGTGGATACTGGATACCCATCCCACACCCTGGCTCCTCAAGTATAGTCTACAGATTAACAAGATTGGTACCACTTAACCCTTGATATGCTGAATAAATGTAGATGCCACACCTACTTCTAATTGTCAGCCAATCAGATAACTTGATCCAGGTTGTTGATACAAATTCACATTCTTAATGACAAACAGTGCAGAAGCCAACTAATCTGGATCTACACTATTTGCAAAAAGTTATATACAGGTTCAGCAGGACCAGGGTTAACATGTCATGTTTGCAGCCCTGGCCATAAGTCAGACATAGTTATCCAGTAATGTATTTACCCTAAATTGTCAGACATCTTGCCATAATTATTCTAAAAATTTAACAAATAATAGTATGAAAGTCTGTCTAAAAACTGCTGGATGAGTGGCAAACAGTGTACATTATGATCAGGTGACAAAGAATATTGCATCTAATCAGTGTGTACAGTAGTTGTCAAGGCTTATCAGTCTGAATACTTAGTATTGGTGATACATTTTGACTGGGTGGTTGGGTGGTGCGAAGGTGTCATGTATCTTTTGTAACCGGGGCGTCCAGCTGATATTGGCTTATAGTTGGGCAAGGCCTGCTATTCTTGTAGCAGGTAAGGGTAGGGAGGTGATGTTTTTATTTCTTCTGTTTCTTCACTTTCATTCCTGTTCCTCTTTCTTCCCTGTCCCTCTCTTTCATCTCTTCTGCTATCTCTTCTGTCTCTTCTCCCTTTCTCTGGGAGACGACACAAAATGACCCACAAGGGTTGACGTGTCGTTAAACCCCAACTCAGTCAGTGATACATTTTGAGAAAATGTACATTTTGTTGTTTGTACCAAGTGAAGATTCAGCTCAACCTGTACATCAAAGCAGTCTGATTATAGTCTTTGCTGTTGACAACAAGTATTGGATTCCACAACACACAACATATGATTCTGTGGAGAAATAATCAAATATTAATTATTAATAGGCTACCCCTCTTATCTTATCTGTTACTTGAAAAGAGCACCCAGCAAGGACTAATCAGACTTCGCAGGCTGATCCGGGTATTATTGATACTCACAAGAAGCATCTAGTTTAGGCACTTCTAAGTACCTACAACATATGTTTTTGTGGAGAAATACCATATTCGACCTAATAATGGCACATACTCCTTTGAACACACATTCAAGCAATTTCTGAGACTTGCGATTACAGCCCATCTACTTTTATCTTCTTCTTTATAAAATCATATGTTGTGGTTACTCATTTGAATTGCCTGAACTTGTTGAGGCAGTGCAAATGAGTACTTACAACATATGCTTTTATAAAGAAAATCAGAAGAAGAAAAAGCATCGTAAGCATCATTTGCTGATATTTTTAAGTGTATACTTAATATATGTGGATACATACTTTACCACAATTTTACAAGTATTTTTAAAAACCTAAGTGCATGGTGTGGTAATTAGGTCAAATACAGTAAGAAAAAATATTAATACCCCTCTTGTCTGAAGCTTTACAAGAACTTTATTTTGACTCTGATGTTTTCTGCTCAACACACTTTAGTAGTTTCAGTATCATTAAAGGCTCCATATTCCTCAAAAATAGACATTTATTATCCAAGAAAGATGTAATAAATTGATATGTCGTATTAATACAATCATAAAATGTGGCACCTGTAAAATTTCAGTTAGTTTCTCTTTTTTTTTAATTAAATGATTTTTTATTGTATCTCTGAATTATTGTTGCCAACATTAATTCAGAGATAGAATACAAAATCATTTCATTTTTGATCCAGTTCAAAAACGAGAGACTAACTGAAATTTTACAGGCTGTCAGATGCCACATTTTATGATCATATTAACACTATATCAATTCATTAAACGTTTCTTGGATAAAAAATGTCTGTTTTTGAGGAATATGGAGCCTTTAAGACAGTGGTGGTTTTGTTTAATATCACTTTTAACAATTGTTAGTTGTATCACCACAGTATCTGGATGTGACAGCACATAATGCTTGCTTTTAGAGTGCTGCCTTTCTGAAATATCATGCCTCAGACACCTGATATTTCGTCCTATTACATTATATTGACCAGTTATAAATTCCAGCTTTATTTTCATATTGCTGAGAATTTGCATGAGCTGTCAAGCCATATTTTCAGTCAGCAGTTTGCATACAATGTCAGAAAATAAAAAAAAAAAAGTGTTTCATACCTTCATCTGCTGAAATTTCTACCCTGCATGCTAAGCTTTACTTGTCAATTTATATAACTGTTACGTGTATTTTGATATATCTTGTTTCATTTATACCAGCAGCATGTTCTTATTGTATAGCATGCTTATCATATTCACTATAAATATGAGCATTTTTTCAGTTTAAATATATAGGGCCCAGTTGTTCAAAACAAATGATTTTATTAGTTAACATATCGTTTAAACTAATCCAAGTTAATATACTGTTGTTTTTTATTGCAAATGACCCTTACAGGTTGATCTGTCATTAAGTCTGAACTCATAATCATCTTTAGTCCCAAGTTATTTAAATGTTTTATTTTTGCACCGAACCATATCTTGTGGATCAAGACGTGTTTAGGTGGCTGAGGGGGTGGTCAGGTGTGGGGAAGGTGTTGTGTATCTTACATCACCGGGGCATCCAACTGATACTGGCTTACAGTTAGGCAAGGCCTGCTATCCTTGTAGCAAGTGAGGGTAGAGGGGGAATGTTTCTATTTCTGCTGTTTCTTCACTTTCATTCCTGTTCCTCTTTCTTCCCTAACCTTCTCTTTTATCTCCTCTACTATCTCTTCTATCTCTTTTGTCCCTTTCTCTGGGAGACGACACAAAATTACCCACAAGGGTTGACATGGTGTTGAACCCCAACACTATCAATCAATTTGGGTGGCTGAGTGGTTAATGATCCCGACTTTGAATCATGAGGTCCCAGGTTCAAATTGTGCTGGAGTTGGAATTGAACACATGACTGTATGGCACTCCATTGCACAGAGCCCTTCATTATCACCCTTCCATTATCTAGATATAACTTAATCCTTGTCCTGCTGAACCCGGATATACCCTACCTTTGCAAACAGTTCAGAACCAGATCAGTTGGCTTCTTCAGAAGCCAACTGATCTGGATCTGCACTGTTTGCCGTTCAGTATATGAATTTATATCAACAATGTGGATCAAAGAATCTGATTAGCTGACAATTAGAAGTGGGCATGGCATCTTAAACTATTCAGCATAACAAAGGTTAAATAATGTTGAAAAGGACATAAAACATCAAACCATCATCTTCATCATCTTGTGGATGAAAACATATTGTGTGGGTACTTATTAGAATTGCATTGCCGAGGCAATCCCTTTGATTACACAAAAGTTATGTTTGGTACAAAAATTTAAAAAGAATATAAATTATCTTTAATTATCATGATGCGAGTTTGTTATCTTATGTTAACAAGTCTGTACAAGAGTAAATTTTCCCCTATGATGTATGGTAAAAACTGGAGTATGCTGGCATTATGAAAACATGCCTATTCAAATATATAGAAAATTTCACCTCCAAAAACGGAATATTTTCAGATAAAAAATTCTGACATTTTTCATATTTCTGCTCAAAACATAGATTGTGGGTACTGGTTAGAACTGCCTCACTGAGGCAGTACTAATGAGTACCCACAATCTATAGTTTTGAGCAGAAATAAGAAAAAAATTGTATACCCCTGTAAACCCCAGTTTTGCTATATAAAAGTGGGTTTAAGGGGGTCAAAATTATATAGGTAGGAATGTTTTCGTGATGAGATTTACACTGTTGGATGTATTTTCTTTTCTGTTTATAAATCTTAATTTAGTTTGTTTGTTACTTCTATTAACCATTTGCACTGTATAAATTTAACTTGGTGTAAATATATAGTGAAAATGTCACAACATAGAAAAACACTCTTGGCATAGGTGTGTTTATAATTTAAGGAGCTAAGAGGTATTTTTTAATATAAATTGTCACATTTGTGTGAATAGAAAAATATGAAAACTATTCATACAGTTAATTTACATATCTAAAAAGGAAGCATTTTATAACTAATCAATGTATTCTTAAGGGGAATGACTACACCTGCAAGGGCAGTAACTCTGTCAAAATCTTTTTATCCCCCTTCTAAAAAGGTGTTGATTTAAAAGGAAAAAAAATGGTGGCAAGGGGAGCAAATTATTTCCTTTTAGTGTAGATCCCTATTCAGAAGTTCTTAGCATGCTGAAAAGCAAACAGGAAGTCACAAAAGTTGTCTTTCTTGTACAAACTGGCAGAATATCAGAGTCCCTTAAACTTCCACAGACATTTTAATTTTAGTTATATATCCATTATCATGTTTCTTAACATAGTGTAATAAAAGGTTTCAACAGGCAAAATAAATAGAGCAATATATGAAGTGTATCCATCAGTGTTTGGCTTGCAACTATTCAGATACAACAGTTTAAATCAGATTGATCATTGCTTCGTTTTGAAAACAGCATTAACAGATCATTATTGGTGTAATTTATGGCCCAGTTTTGTGTTTGTGATTAGTTTTGTGCGTGTGTATTTTCACCAGTTTTGAGTATACGTCCACAATTTCACCTTTCTTTATCAAATTCAATTGAAAAACAAAATGATATAGTGGCTTCTAGTCAGAAAATACGTTCAGGTTGACTGTCTTCTTCCTGACGCTCGTGTCATAGCTGCAGATAAGAGGAGAATCCAGAAAATTATTTTTCTTGTTTTTTCACAAAGAAACATGTGTTGTGGGTACTCATTAGAAGCTCCTTGATGAAGCCTTTCTGATGTGTACCCACAACATACCTTTTTGTGATGAAATTAGAAAAAATATCCTTACTATTTAGTTGAGAAAAGAGACCTATCTGGAACCATGTCTTATTTGAGCCGGTGCATGACAAAACTAACAAAATGGCATGTGCGCCCAGCAAAGACTCAGACCAGCCTGGGCATCTGCCCAGTCTTATCAGAGTCTGCTGTCTGCAAGAAGAAACCTTGGGTCCTTATCTACCCACTGAGTACACAGCAAAGTCTCTAATCAGACTGGGCAGATGCCCAGGCTGATCTGAGTCTTTGCTGGGCGCACATGCCATTTTGAAGTTTTTTCATGCACTGGCTCATTTATCTTTCCAGTCCTAGGATCAAGTAGTTCAAATGCACAAGTCAGCATTATCTCTCCTGGTTTAGGACAAACATTAGAAGGTTCTCAGTCTAAGATTGGTTCTGATTGGTCAAGCCTACTTGATGACCCACAGATCAATTCTGGATCCACACAGGTAATATTCCATCAGGAATTTTATTCTTTTTGCTACTACAAGAATGTTTGGTCACCAAAACCTCACACTATGACAGTTAATACACAGCTCTGGATAAGAGGAGTAGACTGATATTTTTTTTTTCTTCATGAAAACATTTGACTGGGCACTCAATAGAAGCTCCTCAGTGCTAATGTTTTTTTGTGGAGAAAAAAAACAAAACAAGTTTATCTGAACTGTTGAATAATTGCTTTATCACACATACTTTAGTAACAGGTACAACATGATAGTGTGGTATAATCTGTTCATTTGTCCATTTTAGGTCAGAGGTGGAATGCAACTTATGACTTTATGGCACTTCATTGTACATTCCCTTTCATTATCACCACTTCATCCTCTCGATATGACATTAACTCTTGTCCTGCTGAACCCAGATATACCCTGTCTTTGCAAACAGTGTAATCCAGATCAGTTGGCTTCTTCTGGATCTGGACTGTTTGCCATTTAGTATGCAAATTTATAGCAACAATCCGTATCAAGTAATCTGGTTGGCTGAAAATTAGAGTGGGTGTGGCATTTTAATTTAGTCAGCAGGATAAGGGTTAAATAATGTTGAAAGAGATGTAAAACATCTAATCAGCATCATTTACATCAATTCTAGTGATCACCTCTGTTTATGTTTTACTGTTAGAAGCCTACTCTTCGAACTTTATATTCACTAACATCCACAGATGACCTCCAAGAATGCATGAACATTTTATGACCTTTACCTGCATTTTATAGCTCTCATCTGTCCCTTTTTTTACCTCAGTCATAATAAATGTGTTAACCCTTAAAGCGCCATGAAAATCTGCATCTGAAAATGTCGTCTGCTTATGTCTGCTGCATCTTCTTGCAAACTTTTCAAACTTACATTTGCATATAGGCAAACAGTGTGGACCAGATCAGACTGCTCCTAAAGGAGCAGTCTGATCTGGGTCCACACTGTTTGCAAAAATGACTTTTAAAGTAACCGGCAGAAGACAAAGCAGACGACAATTGTTGTGACTGGCGCTTTAAGGGTTAATGGTTACTTTTTACTGAAAATAGTGTGTATCATATCATTTGCATTGTCTTCACAATTTTAAGGGAAATGGATATGCTTATTGGGAGGCAACTGTGTTAAATATTGTCTTTTGCCTCCCTTCTGAATACATATCTACTCTGAAAGGAAAGAATTTGCTCCCCTTGGGACAAATTCTTTCTCTTCAGAATAGCCCTTTTTCAGAAAGGGTTTCATGCACAGGAAAGAAAACTCTTGTTTCCCCTCTTAAAAAAAAAAAAAAAATGGCAAAAAGTGTATCAACTCCCAATAAGCAAATTATGTTCCCCCACCTAAGGGGAGGGGTACATAATTATCCTTTTTGGTGTGGATCTCATTGGCATCAGTGTCACACTTTCCTGTCTGCACAATATCTTGTGAACCAGTGGTTGGATTCTTACCAAATTTTCATGGATACATAATTGGGACATAAAAAAGAATTGATTAGATTTTGGTGTCCTTGACCTAATATCAAGGTAACAGTTTGAGAAAATTAGGTCAGGGTCACCAAAATACCGTCTGTTATGTCCCAAATACAGTATAACCTCAATGGCTTGAACACGGATGGCTTGTTTACCGTGGATGATTCAAACTCTTTTTTCAGTCCCTACAAAATTCTTCCAGTAGCTCAAGAAAACAAACATTTACGGATTGTTTCTTATTTCATCATGGAATTGTATGTTGTATGTACTCATTAGAATTGCCTCATTGAGGCAATTCTATTGAGTACACTCAACATACAATCATTGAGTAGAAAATCGAAAAGATTTTCCTAAATTATCGCTATTTGCTACCTGGGTGCCATGATCAACCCTCAGTGGCTCAAATTTCCATGGTCCCAAAGATGTTCAAGCCATTGAGGTTCGACTGTATGTATCCATGAAAAGTTGGTAAGAATCCAACCACGGGTTCACAATCGCATGCATGTCTTACTGGTTATCATGAGGTCATGGGTTAGATCCCCGCCGGGTTCTGGCATCATTCTTTCGTGGAGTGATCATGTAATATTTTCGACGGTCATTCTCTCCCTTCCACTGATTCAAGAAGGGCAGTTGTCAGTTTCTGGCAAAAGAATGTGCACAATTACTGGTTTACCTCTTAGAGGACTAAGCCTGCCCAGGATAAAGTGTGGTTGGATAAACTGACTGCGTTTGACATGACA
The DNA here is from genome assembly GCA_964016985.1 of Anodontia alba. Classification (NCBI taxonomy): domain Eukaryota; kingdom Metazoa; phylum Mollusca; class Bivalvia; order Lucinida; family Lucinidae; genus Anodontia; species Anodontia alba. The sequence goes on from OZ024828.1 coordinate 101,305,122, forward strand.
AACAAACACAGCAGCAGATAAACTAAAATTTACATGAGGGTACATCTGTTTTCTCTGAAAACATTTTTACTAGTTAAGACAAATTTTAAAATGTAGTCATATTTATAAGTGGAGTGGGGATGGATAGACTACTGGGAGAGATAACTGGACATGGAAAAGTTGTCCCCAGTCTGACCTCTTCTGATTGGGGGCTACTCTTAACGGAAAGAATTGCACCTTCTGAGAGCCATTTGCTTTTGTTTAAGTATAACCCTATCTTTATAAGGGATTAGGGGCAACCTTTATAGATTTTATTCAGATACTAGAGGGCCATTTCCTGTCTGCAAAATTTGCCTCCTGTTATAAAATGGTGCTGAAATCTTTCTACCAGACAAGTCACATAACATGCCAAGTCTTATGTTCTTTGAAAAATAATGATATATAAAAAAAAAAAAAATTGCTACAATTTTGCTTGGCTTTTTAAGGGTTGAAAATCCATTGGCTAAAACATAGATATAATCTATTCATATATTTCAGGAGTGTGGAAAGTTAATAGATTCAAGATTGCATTCAGAGTCAAATCACATTTCTTCTAACAGGTAAACCATTAACTTCATTGCTCATTTACATGACGAGAGTTTGAGTTTCCTTTCTTACCATTTAGTATGTTGGATTTGATTTACATTATGACATGCTGTTTAGTCAAAATTAATGCCTAGCATGCTGGATCAAATTTTGGGCAGGTGCCATTTTAAAATATTTTTCTTGTTTTTCACTGCAAATAGATTTGACATTTCCTTGAGTCAATTCACATGAAATGTCACTATTTTTAGTGACAAACAAAAAAATATACATTTCTCATCTGTTCATCATCTGCTAAATTTGATCAGAGAGTGCTAAAGGTTAACCCATTTATTCCTAGCATCCCATAAAAGGGACATTGGCAAAAAGTGTAGACACAGATCAGATGCTGCAGAACCTGTCATCAGACCTGGGTCTACATTATTTGCATTAAATACAGGAATTCCTATAAAAGCTTATAATAATAATAAAAGCCAAGCAAACACCTCTTCAATTAGAAATGGACCTGTCCAAAGAGTTGAGGTAGAAGAGTCCATTTGCCATAAATGGGTTAATTTAAGGCAGCATAATAGGGGTATACGGATTAATATTTTTATCTTATTTACTCATTAGAAATACCTCAGAAAAATATTGCAAAATATTTACCATATTTATTTTTACTCTAAATATTGAGTTAGACAGGCCTGAGCATTTAGTGTAGACCCGGATCAGAATGTTGCATCTAATCAGAATTTACAATGTCTACTCATTTAACAGTGTTTAGACACAGCAGGTGGCAAAATGGACTTGGCCGGCCTCGGTGGCTCAGTTGGATGCGCCGTCCGACTGAAGACCAGGAGGTCGCGGGTTTCCCCCCGCCGAGGTCGGCAACATTCTTTCGTGGAGATTGATCATGAAATATTTTCTACGGTCATTCTCTCCCTTCTGCTGATTCAAGAAGGGCAGTTGTCAGTTTCTGGCAAAAGAATGTGCACAATACTGGTTAACCGCTTAGAGGACTAAGCCTGCCAGTAAACGTGTGGCTAGGTAAACTGACCGCGCTCGACATGACCCCATTGGGTTGACTGGGCTGTAAAACCTCAACACAAACAAATGTTCAAATTTTAGAACAAGAAGGGTGAGGAACTAACCCTTTTGACCCTGTAGACTGAGATTTTTTTGCAAACTGTGGGTCCAGATGAGATGGCTCATAATGAGCCATCTCATCTGGATCCACACTGTTTGCCATTCTGATCTTTATTTATGACTAACATCCTTATTTATAACAATGAACATATCCAAATTCTAATCCAAACTCGGGGGGTGAAAGGATGTCCCAGTGATTAGGGTAACTATGGTAAGTCAATACTCCTCTTATCTGGCACTGTTTTTATTTTTAATTTCAGAATCTCACCACAGCAGCACACAGCTTTATTATTGTCATCTGCTCCACAGTTGATCAACATTACAAAACTACCAACCCACAAGAGTGATACTTTCACCACCTGGCTCCACACTCGATTGTTCGGAATAGTTGATAATTCCATTACAACCACTGAAAAGATTATCTTCATTCTGTGGTGTCCGTTAGTACAGTACAGCAGCTGTAGTATTATCTTGCCCGCTTGTGTTGTTCTGACTCAGAGACGACTTTTCATCCTACAGCTGAGATCCGTTATGTCAAGTTTTGAAGATGTTCCAGAACTGGAGACATTTTATATTTTGCCATTGTGTAACATACAGCAGGTCCTGATTGGTTTGTGCTACAGTTATGTTAGAGTAGAGGAATCATTTGTAGGTGCTTCGGGGACATTCTCATTTCTCACCTCGGATTCAGATATAGGAAAAGATTTTTATGAAGCATTGAGCTCTACCTGTGACGTTGATTCAGAAAATGGAAATCTTGATGTGAAAAATTCTTCTCAGAATTCTGATTTATCAAGACAGATCTTTGATCTTGAAGAGGAAAATGGGATGTGCACAGGTAGGGTTGCATTTGCTGGTCATGTCCGAGTGGCCCAAACAGGATCTCTTATGTATCTAGTCTTGTCAGAAAACCAAGTATACATTGTAAAAAATGACTGTATATTCTGGCCAAAACCCACTTTTGACATATCTTCTAAAGAATCAGAGCACAGGTTTGAAATAGCACAGCAATTTAGTGTAGATGGGAAAATAAGTGAAATCAGAATGTACTCACCTGATAGTGTAGAGAAAAAGAAATTCCAGCAGCCAGCAAGTCCAACTCATAACATTGAATATGAAGAGTTTGGTCTTTCCATGATGTTTCATGAAATATTAGGTTCCCACAGATTTGATCTTCTCTTTCTCTCCTCAAAAGCTAGAGACTTCTTTTTAGACAGGCTTACTAATCTAAGGTCTGAGCATGCTCACAGGATGTCACCAACTATACGAGAAGAACCAGAAGGAGGAAATGAATCATCAGATAGCAGTGGGACAGATGGACAAGACATTTCATCAGCAAGGAAAAAGAAGGTTAAAAAGAACAATTTCTTGAAATCAGATTCAGATGCAAAGGGAGAGGAAGATGATGATGATGATGATGATGATGATGATGATGATGAATACTTATCAGCTGATGAAGCTAATGAATTGAAAGATAAAGTACATAAAGCACTAGAAATTAAACCACCGAGAAAACTGCGTTCAAAAACTGAAATTGTTATTACCAAAACATCTGTAAATGAAGCTGAAACCCGAGACATTCCTAGTTACACATGGCATTATTTGAGTCCTGAGCTAATCAACCACTTGACTACATGTGTTCAAAATTACACACTGCTTCAGCCACTTTCTATAAAATTGAAAGCAGTCACTGAAATGAATGGGGAAGCAGTTGCCAGATATTTTCATGAGAATGTTGTTCCAGTTGGTATAGAAGGTGAAGAACTGCACCACATTTTATGGACAAATGTTGTTCCATACACCAGTCCAAGTGATGAGATTGTAACTTGTGTGATGTTGAGTAATCGGGCAGTGTACCTGGTTTCTGATCGAGTAATTCCGAGGACACCTGGGAGGCCACCTTGGATGACACACGCAAGACATTCTTCAGATTCTGTAATAGGACTGCAAGCCAAAATGGCTGACAAGCATCACAGTTCTGGTATTCTTCACAGATCTGAGGGAAATATTGTTAAGGGTTATTGTATACTTGAATTTTCTCAGATTTTACAGGTTAATGTTGGGTTGTTCGATCAATGTGTTCGACTCACAGGAGGTTCAAGAGAAACTGTATTCACTCTAGTAACCAGAAGTTCAGAAATGACTAGTCTTTTTCTGAAAAATCTTTCCTCCATGCTATCTTTATATATTGCTTCTCCAATGTTGGATAAAAGTGGCAGTGATCTTGAACAAGATTTCTACAAGGAATGTAACAAACGAACAAAAACAACAATGGAAGGATTGGAATACATTCATCCCAGCAAGGTGAAATTTTGTTATCCTGGTGATGAAGCGGTTTCTGACCTACTTTTCATTATAAATGAACATCTTAGGACTGTCCAGCTGCAAGTGGGAAGGGAGCATATCCTTGCTTATATCCTGGGGTACAGGGTACAAAGTGGACTTGAGATTGTGTCATCTGTTATGCTTGAACCAATCAGCATCATTCTTACAAACGATTGTTTATGTTTTGTAACAGAAGATCTGGTTAGTTACCCTCTGCCTGATTTTGTTAGGGGACTTCCTGCTGCTCCTAGGCAGCATGTCTCAGATATCAAAAAAGTGGAATATCTAAAATACATTAAACATTCCCAAAACAATCCAAGTGAAATTAAACTTGTTTTCTCAGATGAGAAGGAAGATATTGTTATAGTGTCAGATCATTATAGTCTTCAAGAAAAAGATGGCCGACATTCACCACCAGAAATTCCAGTCCGTCTGCTTATACAGAGTGACCGTGAAATGAACAAATTTCTACTTTTGCTGCAGAATGAGTGGCGGGAAAAGCATCAAGGACTTACTCTCCATATTGTTACATAGCTTTAGAAACAAATTAATTGGTATTGTTTTGTAATTACGGCAACTTCCTGTTTGTTTCTAGGATGCCGAATTTCAGTATTAATCCTTAAAGTGCTAAGCTAAATTGTAGTAGACAACATTCTAATTTTTTATACTTTTCAGAGCTCTGAAAATAAGACTTGGCATTAAAATGTGAATGGTCTGCTAGGCAGACAATTTGCATGAAGTGTCAAGCCCCATTTTGGCATCATGTGAATTGCCTGCTAGGACTAGGCTGACAATTCACAAGGTGAAAAGCCTAATTTTGGCATTTTATCCATATTGCCTGCTAGGACTAGGCTGACCACATGAAATTTCATGCCCTATTTTCTCTGAAAATAGCAAAAAAAAAAAAAAAAAAAATCAAAATGTTGTCTGCTGCAATTGTGATAAGCACTTTAAGGCTTAACCTTTAGCTTTCTCTGGGCATATTCAGTTGACAAAAAATTATTGATGTTTTCTTATTTTTCTAAGAAAATAGAAAATTTCATGCAAATTGACTGCATTGCCCAGATGGTACCCACAAGATATATTTTGGTGCAAAAATAATAAAACTTTATCCTACCTTATCGCCACAGTTACCCTGTTATCAACAGCTATGTTCAGGTGTCAAAATTAATTTTAACCCATTGTAGACTGAAAAGACTCCTCCACACTATATATTGGAAGAGTCCAATTTCAGTTTTAGGTATGTAAAGTTATGTAATTAAGATATTCCTGGAGAAAATTTGCTAAACTATTTACAAACAGTGGAGACCCTGATCAGACCCCGCATTCTGCGGCATTTGATTTGGGTCTGCACTGTTTGCCAATTACCCTTTTAGGAGTATCCAGACTACAATGGGTTAACCCATCATTTCAGTTAACACGTAGTATGCCAGGTAAAAATATTTATCAGATGACCTTATGAAACATTTTTCTTATTTTTCCCAGAAAATAGGCTTTGACATTTCATGCATATTTTTTAAGGAGACAATTTGCATGAAATTAGTTTCTGGGAAAAATATGAAAAATATCATGTTTGTCACCTGTTGAATTAGCCCAGTGACTGGTGAAGGTTAATTGAACCTACCTAAGAATAAGGGTCATCAGGGGATATTATACATAGCTACAGATAAGCTGGGGGTATCCACATAATATTTTTCTTATTTCTCAGTGAATACATATGTTGTGGGTACTCATTAGAAGCGTCTCACTGAGGCGCTTCTAATGAGTACTCACAACATATGTTTTTATTGAGAAATAAGAAAGATATCAGCATTTTTGGGATGAAAAAAGCGCCTTATCTGTTGCTGTGGATATATGCAAAGAGCAGCAGTTAAGATCAGATTGTGCATCTACACAAAAGCCTGTTTGTTGTTTGTCAGTAATTACTTTTTATAACAATATTCGTTATAACACTACTTTGGATATAACACTATCAAGCCAGAAGCCTCTGGGTGACTGAGTTGTTAGTGCTCCCGACTTCAGATTCCGAGGTCTCGTGTTCGAATCCCACTGGAGACGGAATTCCTCTCATGACTGTATGGTGCTTCATTGCCTAGAGCCTTTCATTATCATTCTTCCATCATCTAGGTATAACTTAAATAATGTTAAAAGGGGCATAAAACATAAATCATCGACATCATCATCAACACTATCAAACCAAGCTCAGAAATTCTTATGCAAATTCCCTTCATCACCCACCCATAATCAGTTGAAGAGAGGTGGCTCATCAGGAAAACATACCCTTATAATTATAGAGTAAAACTGGCTTTTACAGGAATATACATTATTTTTCTTATTTCTGCTCAAAAACATACATTGTGGGTACTTGTTAGAACTGCCTGGCTGATTTGTACGCACAATCTATGTTTTGAGCAGAAATATGAAAAATGTCAGAATTTTTATCTGAAAATGTTAGTTTTTTGTGGTGAAATAGCACTGGGTTATCAGAAAGTGGCTGTTGTAGGTAAGTGGCTGTTGTTGTGAGGTAACTGTTCATGGAGGTTTTGTATTTTCTTATGAATCCATAGCTCTTTGTAAGGTCTAGATGTTTGTGGTAATATTTGATATTTTGCACCAATATTTATGTCTACAGCTATTCTAATTAGGTAAAAATTGCAATATAATACTGTGATATTGGACTGAATTTCTCCTGGTTACTTTTTTCTACGGTCATTCTCTCCCTTCCACTGATTCAAGAAGGGCAGTTTTCAGGTTCTGGAGAAAGAATGTGCACAAGTGCTGTTTAACTACTTAGAGGACTTAGCCTGCCCAAGAAAAAGTGTTGTTAGGTGAACTGACTGCACTCAACATGACCCCAATGAGTTGACTGGGCCGTAAAACCCCAACACAAACAAAATACTGCTGCTTGCATATAAGCCAAGCCATGAGAAAAGGTATTTTTGGAACATATGCCAACACTAAAGATCCAGATCAGCCAACAAACCTGCACAGTCTGATCAGGGCCTTTATAAAGGGGACTGGATACTTAGAAGACTTTCTGTCAATATTTCAAAGGAGGGACAACTTTTGTAATTTTCTGTTTGGTTTCCTGCACGGCAAAACCTTTCTGAAAAGGGATCTATCCTGAAAGAAAAGAGTTCGATCCCATGGGGTCTACTCTAAAAGGAAAGAATATGATCCCCTACCCTCTGAAAAAGGATCTACGCTAATAAAAGGAAGAATTTGTATCCAAGGCAAAAGGAGTCTACTCCAAAAGGACCATTTTTTCAGAAAGGAGACAAAAACATTTTGACAGAGATACCTTTCCTGAAACAGTATACAGCCCCCTAAAACATTCAAATAGGAAAAACTAATTGATGTGCCCATGGAAAAAAGGCCGTTATGCCATATGCGAATAGCGAATGTCCAGATGCACTTGTGCATACGTGCAGTCTGATCTGGACATTCTATGTTCGTCGACATATACTACAGCATTCATTGATTCTGTGAGCGGACAGCGAAGGCCAAGATCAGCCTGTGCAAATTAGCAGGCTGATCAGGGCTTGTGTTGTACACTGCTTAAGGGCCCTTTTCATGCATAGCGCATCTGTTATTATTCTATAAACTGATTGAAATATTAGAAACTTAGATTTAAATATAATGATACTGATCAAAATTTTCAGTTAGAGACAAATTGTTAATGTTGTTACTACTTCTTGTCAGTAAGAATCAGTATAAACATACAGTTATCAAACAAAATCTGAAGACAAAAAAAATAGCTTCTGTACATAACTGGACCCTGAAGCCTATGATAAAAAGCAGGGAGATGAAATGTTAAATGCACTTCTGTCTTTCTTCTTTTTAATGCTGATATATAACAATATTTACCACAAATATTTGCACAGATAGGCCTGAGCAAACAATGTAGACTCAGATCAGACAGCACAGATCATGGCAGCTGATCATGGTTCACACTCTTTGCCACTTATCCAGCAAAGATATTTTAAGAATGGTAGGGAGTTAACCTTTCTTGGCTGATTCAGCAGAAGACAAACTGGTGATATTTTCTTATTTTCCCCCATAAAACAGAATTTGACATTTTATGCAAATTGTCTCCACTGGAGACAATTTGCATGAAGTGTCAAAGACTGTTTTATGGGAAAAATATGAAAAATATTTCAAAGTATCGTCTGCTGAAAATTTTACCCAGGGTGCTAAGCGTTAAGGTGTCCAAATATTTTTGGTAACTACCATTTAGCTGTTCTTAGTATACACATTGTTGTCTGAAATTTTAGAAATTCACCTTTGGTAGAAGGCAACTGTTCATAATTTTAGTGTTACTTGAGAAATAATATCCCTCAGTATTATAATTTTAGACATGTAGTTTAACCCTTTCAGCCCTGCAGACAGATACTTCTGCACACAGTGTAGATCCAGATGAGATCATAATGAGCCATTTCATCTGGATCTACACTGTTAGCCATTCTGTTGTTATTTACAACTGACACAATTTTAGCAGCAATGGATGTGTCCAAAAGCAAAGATGGAAGAGCCTATTTCAACTCAGGGTTGAAAGGGTAATATTTACCTTCTCACATCTCTAAGTTTGTTAACCCTTCTCTTGCTAAACATGACATGCCCTGTCTTAGCAAATAGTGTAGATCCAGATCAGTTGGCTTCTGAAGAAGCCAACTGATCTGGATCTGCACTGTTTGCCATTAAATATGAGAATTTCTATCCAAAACCCGGATTAAGTAATCTGATTGGCTGGAAATTAGAAGTTGGCACAGCATCTTAATTTATTCAGCAAGACAAGGGTTAATGGTACCATGCTTCTACTGTTTCCAGAGTTAGCTCTGAGTTGCAGTTAGCAGTAAACTATATTGTCATAGCTCCAGATAAGGCAATTTTTTAAACCAAACAAAGTCAGTATTTTTCTTATTTTTCCGCAAAAATGTATGTTGTGGGTACTACATGTAGTGAGGAGCTTCTAACTTGTAGCCACAACATATGTTTTCTTGGAGAAATAAAAAAAATATATGGAACTATCTCTTATCTGACACTATGCTTTATAGAATACACTGATCAGTCTGTACTTGTCAGGGTCTGTGCCTTTTGCATGGGTTGAAAATCACTTTTTGCTTAACTCAACCATTTGTGATTCAAGGATTCACGTAATGTGAATTTATCTGTTTCTTGCTGTTTATTTTTATGCTGGGGGAGGGTTTTGCCTTTTTTTTTTTTTTTTAGCAAATTGAATAATAATGCTGACTGTGTATTTGAACTACATATATTGTTGTATCCTAGATAGAATTTGTATCATTGTATGCAAATGCATTTAATGCTGTGAATTTATCATAAGTGCTACATTGATCTAAACAAGACAGTCATTGCCCCAAATAAGAGGGGGTATCCAGATCATATTTTAATTATTTCTCCAGGAAACATGTTTTGGTTACTCATTAGAAGCACCTCCGCAAGGAACTTTTAATGAGTATCACAAGGTACCTTTTCATGAAGAAATAACAAATAAATAAATACTTTTCAGTTGAAAAAAAGCGCCTTATTTGGAGCTATGGACAGTGTTACTACAGGGAATCAGGGTAGAGTAGAATCTCCTTGCAGTAGGTCAGGGTCTTATTGTCGGCTGACAGCCCTTCATGCTTTATTCAGATTCTGATTCACCACCTTTTATACATCGATAAAATCTGCAAAAAATGAAATTCATTCCTATAATAAAATGATATATGAGCCAGGGCATTACAAAACCTACAAAATGGCATGTGCACCCAGTGAAGACTCAGAGTCTTTGCTGTACACTCAATGGGTAGCTAAGGACCCAAGCTTTCTTCATGCAGACAGCAAAGACTGATCGGACTGGGCAGATGCCCAGGCTGATCTGAGTTTTCACTGGGCACACATGCCGTCTTTTAAGTTTGTCATGCGCTGGCTGATATGTTTTCTCATTATGTAGTTGAGTTTATTTATGAAAATGTTTGTGTGGTCTTGCTCATATTATGTTAAAAAATGGCTAACAGAACAAAGTTTGTTATAATAAACACTATTATGTTTACTTAATACTGGTTATTCTGTGATATTTAATTTGTCCTATGTGGAAAAGTGGCTGTTGTGAGGAGCAGCAGTGATTTAGTGGTCCCATCCAAGGATTGCTGGTTGCTGATCCAAAGTTGAACTCTAATCAGGATTTTTTAAACTTTGCTATGTCTTTTCCAAAAAAGCCATCAAAAAGGTATGCATAACAATGTATAAACTAGACAATGCTTATGTGTGGACTGGCCAACCACTTGTAGGTCATGGAAAAATGTTCTAAATGCTCAACTATCGTATTTACCCTAAGTATTCGGATACCTCAACTCCTTACCATATATGTTCTAAAATTTGAACAAGTACAATTCACTACCCAATGTTGTGTCTAAAAATTGCTGGATGAGTGGCAAACAGTATAGACCCAGATGAGATGCCGCATTCTGCGGCATCTCATCTGGGTCTGTACTGTTTGCTCAGGCCTGTCTGTCCGAATACATATGGTAAATATGGTAGTAATTGCAACATTTCAAAAAGAAAACCATGAAGATTTTCCACAGGAAAAAAACTAATTTTGCAAGTGAAGGCTCTTTGCAAAATTTGGTTACTTCCCTTTGATTAAATGGTGAAGAGGACTAATGAATTGAAGCATCTTTTTTTTTTCTGTTCAAATGTTTAGAACATTTGCTGTTTTGGAAAATAGTGTGCTGCATTATGTTTTTGCTTTTGTTTTTTTCATTTGAAAAAGTGCTTTATCATATATATTTGCTTTTTATGATGGATTTTGTAAACCAGAATTTTCATATTGAATCAAAAAGACATAACATAATATATGAGGACGAGTCAATAAAAAATAAAAAAATTTCTGGGTGTGATCGATCTCTTCTTTTTCGATGTAATTGCCCTCTAGAATGATGCACTTGGACCAACAGTGTTCCAGTGCCATCAGCCCAGAACTGAAGAAGCCAGGGTCCTTGTCTCTGACCCACTCCTCAGCTGCCACCACGACTTCTTCGTTGGACCGGAAATGACGTCCACGGATATCCTTTTTCAAGTTTGGGAATAGGAAATAGTCACTAGGAGCTAAGTCCGGAGAATAGGCGGGGTGCGGTATCAGCTCATATCCATTCCGCTCAACAGCATCCATTGCAATATTGCAAGTGTGGACTCTCGCATTGTCTTGTTGGAGCTGAATCCCTTTGGCGTTTTTCACGGATCACAGTTCTTAGTTGGTCAAGCAAATTTGCATAATACACAACTGTTATTTTACTTTTCTTTGCTGGAAAGTCCAACATAATAATGCCATGTGCGTCCCAAAATACAGTTGCCATCACCTGGCCAGCAGAGGGTTGCGTTTTGAACTTCTTTGGCCTCGGAGACCCCGGCCCTACACTGGCGATTTTGAGCTTTAACCTCTGGCTCATAATAATGGACCCAGGTCTCATCTAGAGTTACCAGGCATGAAAGGAAATCCTCTTCCTTTGACTTAAACCGCTTCAACAATATGCTGTATACTGATGCTCTGGTTGCCATTTGCTCGTCGCTAAGGGATTTTGGGACCCAATGGGCTGTTGGCTTATGCATACCCAAGCAATCATGTAAAGTTGTTGAAATGCTACCATGTGAAATGTGTAATGCATTCGCTATTTCTTCCACCTTAATTCGCCTATCAGAGTACACCAGATCCCGTACTTAGTTACACATTTCTTTATCAGTGGCATCTGATGGGCGTCCAGACCTGGTTTCGTCTTCTAAAGACGTTCTACTGTGTTTGAATTCCCCAACCCAGAGTTTAATTTGTGCATACGATGGTGCAGAAGGCCCATAAAAATTGGTTAACTCACAATGCATTTCCTGACCTGTTTTCCCTTTCAAATACAAGTACCGAATTACAGCACGGTACTTGACAGAAAGCTTACTTTTGCATCTCTAGCCATGTTTGACATTCAATATCATGAGTGAATGACACGATAAGGGTGCAATTTTGCCCTCAGGCCTAAAACGTGTATTGAAACAAGGCAGGAAAATCTTGGGTGTCTCGGCCAATTGGAAATGGGATAGGCTGGTTACTTATTGACTTGCCCTCATATAAAACTAAATATATGTAGGAAGTGCACTACAAACTCTTTATAATAAAGTTTGTTATAACATGGTTTTGGATATAACACGGTTCAAAGATGGATCCCAAAAATGTATAGATTATATTGAAAAATGACCATAAATGGTCATTTTTCAATATAATATAATCTAAACATTTTTGTTTGGCTATAACATGGTTGTTTAACTAACACAGTTTATGCTATGGACCCCAACAATAGTGTTATAAAGAGGTTGTGGTGTAATTGAAGTGATTTATACTTTATGTATTACACCTGTATTTGCTTCCCAGCGTCAGAAAACATACCTTGGGACATGTGCGTCCAGCAAAGATTCAGATCAACCTGCACATTCCCACAGTCTGATCAGAATGTTCCCTGGGTACATGTTTGATAGCCAAGGATATAAAGTTTCTTTATGCTGACAGTGAAGAATCTGAACAGACTGTGTGGATGCACAGGCTGATTTGAGTCTTTGTTGGGTACATATATCAGAAGGTTTGTTGTCTCGTATTTTAGCTCATTTATTTCGTGTTGGGAATTCATTTCATCTTAGAAATCAGTAAGATACTGTTTCAAAGGATGTAATTTCACCAGAATACAATGTGTCATATATGCCCTAAATATTGAGACACCTTAAGTCCATACCGTAGGTCTTCTAAAATTTGAACAGCTGTCCTTGGTGTCCAACTGGTGATCAGGAGGTTGCAGGTTCGACCCCTGCCGGGTTGGCAACTTTCTTTCATGGAGATTGATCATGAAATATTTTCTATGGTCATTCTTCCCTTCGGCTGATTCAAGAAGGGCAGTTGTCAGTGTCTGGCAAAAGAATGTGCACAATACTAGTTTACAGCTAAGAGGACTAAGCCTGCCCAGTAAAAGTGTAAAATGACCCTGGTAAACTGACAGGCTCAATATGACCCCATTGGGTTGACTGGGCCATAAAACCTCAACACTAACAAAACAAAATTTGAACAAATAAATTTAACCACCTGCTGATGTGCCTGTAAAAACTGCTGGATGAATGATAAACAGTGTAGACCTTGATCTGATGCCACATTCTGCATCATCTGATCTGAATCTACACTTATTGCTCCGGCCTGTCTGTCCCAGTACTTTAGGTAAACGCAGTACATATGACACTGTGTATATGTACCATATATACCGTAAGTATTGGGACACCTTAACATACTTGCCCTAAATTTGAAATACAGTTGACTCTCGCTATCTTGAACTCGCTTTTCTCGAATAACTGCTTATCTCGAAGAGAAAATCTGGTCCCTGCCTAAATATGAACATCTAACAATAGGTAAAAAATATTGTGAAAAAGAGGAGAAATTGCTCCTAAGGAGCAATTTCTCCTCTTTTCCACAATATTTTCAATATATCTCTAACTTTAAGAGTCCAATACCATACTTATATAGTTGTTAAATGTGGTTGTTCGAATTTTTTTTCCCTAAATTCTGAAAATCTGATATGTCGAGGTACGGATATCTCGAAGTGTTTCAGAGAGTCCCTTGGAATTCGAGATAACGAGAGTCGACTGTAGTTCATTCTACTATCATTTGATGTCTAAAATACTGCTGTATGTATAGCAAACAGTGTAGACCCTGATCAGATGCCGCACTTGCGTAGTCTCATCTGGGTCTACACTGTTTGCTCAGGTCTTTCTGCTTGAATACTTATGGTAAATACGGTAATGCACAGAATGAGGACAGGGCCTTATAGCCACAGCAAACAGCTAAGGCCCAGGTCAGCCTGCTCAGTCACACAGTATGATCATAGCAAATATTTCCATGTCTCAATAAGGAAAGTTTTTCCATTCTGCACCTAATTTGAGCCGAGCTATGACACTTCCTTTTCATCTGTTTACAACCTGTGCATACCCAGAGTGTACTTGATACATGTACAGGTTGGTCTGGATTTAAACAGTCTGCTTTTTTTTAACCCTTTCAGCCTGGCAGATCAAAACCAATACCTGTTCAAACAGTGTAGATCCAGATGAGATGGCTCATAATGAGCTGTCACCAGGATCTACACTGTTTGCCATTCTGTTTTTTATTTTAGACTGAAACCTCTATTTAGATCAGTGGACTAATCCAAATTCAAGAATAGAAGAGTCCACTTCAGAAACTCAGGGAGGAAAGGGTTAAAATGTAGAACATCCCAGTAATGTCTGAAAAAAAAAAAAAAACTATACATACTCTGAACAGGCAGTATATGTGCTCAGGCATAAAGTTTTTTTCTGAAAGTACTGGCACAGAAATGCCTGAATGGTTTAGATTTAGACCAGATGCCACAAAATGCAAGGTCTGATCCAGGTTTACAGTGTTTCCCACTCAACCAGCAATTTTTTCACTCATAAACAGGTATGAATCAAGGCCTAGTTTTTCAAAGCATCATTAGCTTAACAAGCTTGTTAGCAGTTAAAATGTTAACTCTTCTTGTAAGTACAATGTCTAATTCACAGGGTTTTTTTTGCTGAAAAAAATGTGAGTAGCTTTTGCAAATGCAAAAGCTACTCACATTTTTTCAGCAAAAATATTAGCCTGTATACCATATTTAATGATGAATGTTTTAACTATACTTTAACTAGCAACATTGTTAGTTTTGAACAACTAAACCCAGGCTTAGTAAAATTTAGGACAAGCATGATAAGGGGTTTAGGTGTCTGAAAATTTGGTGTATTTTGCAGATGCTTCATCACAAAAACATGCCTATATAATTCTGACCCCCTTAAAGCCCACTTTTATATAGTAAAACTGGGGTTTACAGGGGTAAACATTATTTTTCTTATTTCTGCTCAAAAACATAGATTGTGTATACTCGTTAGAACTGCCTCGGCGAGGCAGTTCTAACGACTACCCACAATCTATGTTTAAAGTAGAAATATGAAAAATATCAGGATTTGTTTATCTGAAAATTTTCATTTTTTGGTGGTAAAATTTTCATTATACATGTATTTGAATAGGCATGTTTTCGTAATGTAAAGACAGGTTTTGTGATACCATAGCACCAGTGTTATTCATATTAATTGCAAGATAAAAACAGGTTTGATACTCATTTGTAGATATATCTCACAAATATTTAATAACACTAGATTTGATATTATCCATGTGTTAAATAGCCACCAGATATGTGATGATTGTTTTGTGGTTTAATAGACATTCAACAGATTTTAAGTCACTTTGAGTCAACTGTTGTAAGGTGCCAGTTGAAAGGGGTACATGTATTTTGAAGGTATTTTTGCACTAAACGGGGAAGTCTAAACCATATGTTGTGGTATACATTTCCAGAGGTAGTTCTAATGAGTATGTTTTTGTGCAAAGATGGTGTAATGATTACTCACATTTTGATGAAAATTTATACGCATTATAACTACAGAAACATACAAGTAATCAGACACCCTTTAGCATGTCGAGTGGATGTTGTCGGATCACAGGATCACATAAGATGCCTTCATCAGGTGTGATTCGGAGATCAGGGTGCATTCACAAGCTATAATACTGAACACAAAACCATGTTACTATAGTAATAATGTATTTATTATATACTTTGAAAATTAACCCAAAAACCCATTCACAACATCAACATACAACATTACTGGTATAGATATACCACAACCTCTTTTTGACACTATTGCTTGGGTCCATAGCATAAACCATGTTAGTTAAACAACTGTATTATATCCAAACAAACATGTACAGATTATATTGAAAAATGACCAGTTATGGTCATTTTTATTTCCTGCCACGTGATAGTGGCGGGGTATTATGGTTTAATGTTGAACGTCTGTGTGTCTGTCAGTCCATCCGTCCGTCAGTCATCCGTCTGTCCATCCATTTTTAGTTTCCAGATGATAACTTGAGTAAACATTAATGTATTTTCACCAAACTTGGTATGTGCATTGATATTGTGGAGGTCTGGTTTGGGATTGCCAATTTGCAAATTTCAACAATTTTTTACGGAGTTATCTGCCCGAGACAAGCCCATATTTCCATTTCCGGATGATAACTTGAGTAAACATCAATGGATTTTCGCCAAACTTGGTATGTGCATTGATATTGTGAAGATCTGGTTAGGGATTGCTAATAGGAAAATTTCATCAAATTTTAATGGGAGTTATCTGCCCGAGACACGCCCATATTTTTGTTGTCCTGACGATAACTTGAGTAAATGTCAATGGATTTTAACCAAACTTGATACATGCATTCATATGAAGGAAATCTGGTTCAATATAATCTATACATTTTTGGGATCCATCTTTGAACTGTGTTATATCCAAAACCATGTTATAATGAACTGTGTTATAAAGAGGTTGTAGTGTATATAATTTTTTCTGAGGATATAAGATGACATTTCATGCAAATTGTCTGCAAGTATTATTTTCTCAGAAAAAAAAAAAAAAAAAAAAAAAAAGAATGAAGAAAATTCCTTTATGTTGCAAACAGCTGTCCTGTTCATTCCTGCAGTCTTGCCAGGGTTCCAGAGTGCACATCTGTGCAGTCCAGCCAGGAACTTCTCTGTTTACTTATCATACACCTTGCTGACTGAATATTTGCTGCAGAAGCGTCTAGGTGGCCATGTAGTTAGCACTCCTGACTTCAGATTATGAGGTCCAGGGTTTGAATCTCGCACGAGGAGAAATTCAACTGATGACTGTATAACGCTTCATTGCACAGAGCCTTTCATTATCATCCTTTAATTGTCTCAGTATGGCTTAAGTAATGTTTAAAGGGACATAAAACACCAAATCATCATCATATATTAGCTGCATGATGCAAAACTATATCTTCAAATGAGAAAAAGCTTAAGTCCAGAGGCCATTTGTTCAAGCATTGTTAGCTAATTGAGCTTGTTAGCGGCAAAATGTTAACTGTTCTAGTAAGTACAATATCTAATTCACAGGTATTTTGGTGAAAAAAAGCTACTCACATTTTTGCAGCAAAAATATTAGCTTGTATGCCATATTTAATGATCAAAGTTTTAACGATACGTTAGCTAACAACTTTTTTAAGTTTTGAACAACTGGGCCCTGATCAACTCGTGTATCTAATCAGTCGCTGTCCTGTTGTATTCTACAGTAATGATTCTGTAGATAGGTAATAAAAGTCAGATAAACCTTTACAGCTCTTTGGGCCAATTCAACAGACGAAAAATTTGTGAATTTTTTTTTTATTTTTTCAAAAAAACAGTTGACATTTGGAGACAATTTGTATGGAATTTCAAATCCTGTTTCCTGGGAAAAATAAGAAAAATATTTCAATATGTCATCTGCTGACAATTTTACCCCTAAGTGCTAGGCGTTAATCTCTGTGAATAGAGGCTGATCTCGGCCTTTGCTGTCCACACATGCGTACCGTACATAGGTTTGCATGACACAGCTCAACTGAATGAAGATTCTGACTAGACTGCACAGATTTGTAAGCTGATAAATCTTCACTGTTTATATGCTAGAAATTGTTGTTTTTTCCCCACTCTGGTCCACAGTGGTTATTGTTATGATGTAAAAGAAAGTCACTAATATTTTGTTCCTGTGTTTGTTTTCTTTTTTCAAGAATTGGAACTATGAAGCATGGCGATGAATTTAAGGATTGGGATGGTGGATGGATTTAGTCAAAAGTAGTATGCATCTGTATTATTGAGCCATGCCTTGAGAAAAGGGGATTTATGTTTAATGTGGATAGTGAAAGCTCAGATCAGCCAGGCATCCACCCACAGGGGTGGCTCCAGGTTATTTAATGCACAATTGATATAAAGAATGACAAAATTCATTGGACCATGATATATAGGTCATGGTCACAAAAAATACCAGTGTTTGTGGGCCAGAAAACACCACGAAAACATGCCTATATAATTTTGACCCCCTTAAACCCCACTTTTATATAGTAAAACTGGGGTTTACAAGGGTATACATTATTTTACTTATTTCTGCTCAAAAACACAGATGGTGGGTACCCCTTAGAACCGCCTCGCCGAGGCGGTTCTAACGAGTACCCACAATCAATGTTTTGAGTAGAAATATGAAAAACATCGGAGTTTTTATCTGAAACTTTTCAGTTTTTGAAGGTGAAATTTTCTATATATTTGAATAGGCGTGTTTTGAGTGTATACTAAGGTCGTATGGTTAATCAGAAATGGAACCAAATGCTAGGATTGACACACCAAAAAAAACAACAAAGTAATAAGACCATGAAATATATTTCTGGCTATAAAATTATACCTCAGAGTATGAATCACTGTTAGGGAGGAATTGTACGTCAGATGTATTGTTTGTAGTTTATACAGTTAATCAGAAACAGAACTAAATGCTAAGGTGGCATAAAAAAAGCCATACAACCGTGAAATATGTCAGACTGATAAAATGACACTGCAGTGTTTGAGTCCGTTCTCCAGAGAAAGCACAGGTCATATTAGCAGACGGGTGGATCCAGGATGATTTCTGAGGGGTTTCGATTTGTAAAATTACAGTTTGATTTCTGAGGGGGTCCGATTTGTAAAATTACAGTTTTTGGGCAGGTTTTTAAAAAATCCGTCCTTTGAAATAGCGATGTCTGGGCGGTCGGGCGTTGGGTATCGTCCGAGGTTTACATTTTGGTTAACCTTTTTGAAAACCCCGTCCATAATGCCGTTAAGCGTTTTTCTTGTAACTCTATGAATTCAGGCAGACAGACCTTAGCAAACCATGTAGACCCAGATCAGACGCCACAGAAAGCGGCGTCTGTTTATGGTCTACACTGTTTGCTACTCATTGAGCAAGTTTACACACATAGACAGTAAAATGGACGTTGAAGAGATGTATAAGGACAAGGGTGTAAATATTTAGGGTTAATATGGTATTCCAAATTTATCAAATTTATCCAAAATTTCCCATGAAAATGAATTTTGAGTCAAAGTGGGGTTCGACCGAACCCCCTCTAAAAACCCCCTCTGAATCTACGCCTGGCATATTTAAGCATATTTATTCAGAATTGCCTTACAAACAAAACACTTTGTAAACAACTGAAGGAAGGGTCAGAATCGAAAGCATGCAAGCATATAGTTCCTCTCCTTCTGAACAAGTGGCAAGTGTTTTGTTTGAACATCTATAAATCTATATTATATATTGTGCACTGCAACTGATATCGCATGCATAAATGGAAGCACAATGACATATAACAAAAAAGTAAGTTAGCTGAAATAAGTGGTTTAATAGGTTATTTCAACAGATAAAATAAAAAAAAAATGGAAAGCTATTCTGTACAATAAAAATAACAAAAGAATATACAAGGAGTCAACAGAAATATGAAAACGGGTATTGAAAAACTCGCCTTAAAGACAAAACTGATTGCTTCCTAGTTGCATCCACCTTCCTGCACGCTTTTGAGACGGGAGTATAGCTGCGGAACTGGACATTAGAAATTGGATATCACTGCAAATTATCGAACATCTCGTACTTGGACCACATCACCAATGACAGGGCGGATGATTCAGAGGGGGTCGGGAGGTGGAGGCGTGGGGGGGGGGGGGGGGGGAGGGTGAGAGTCCGTTGAACCCCCTTTGACTAAAAATTTTCTTTTCTTTTTTGAAAAAAAAATCTAATAAAATTTAGGATACCGAATTTTACTGCCTATGAATATGTGTAAAACTGCTAGACGAGTTGCAAACAGTGTAGAACCTGATCAGACACCGCATGAGGCCTGTCTTTCCGAATACTTAGAGTATGTACGGTAAATTGATCAAATGGAATCACCTTAGAAAGCAACCTGGATCCGCCCCTGAATGAGGTGGTACGCAAGCGAATACATGATGCCTTCTGCTCCTCTCATGATGAGCTCAATGGAAAGTCAGGCGGTACTGTCACATCTCGGGCTCCTTTGACTTGGCAAAGACAACTCCAAGGGACAAGATGGAGAGGCAGAAAGACAACACCAAGGCCCGGACCGATCATAGCTTCGAAGGCTCACATAGACCAATTGAAGACGAGTGACCGATTGAAGGTGAGTCTGAATGGAGAGAAACAATCGCAAATATAGCGATGGTATCCCAATGACCAGCTGAAGGAATGCAGATGAAGACTTCACTCTTTTAACCCATTTACGTCGGATGGACTTCTTCTACCGAACTCTTTGGTCTATTTCCTATAGCAGGGTGTCTGGTTAGTTTTTATCATTACTATGTTTTATAGTAGTTAATGCAAACATTGTAGACCCTAAACAGATACTGAGTTATGCGACGTCTGATCCCTTTTGGGATCTCCAGACTAACATAAATTCATTAAGTTCCCGCGTAGACCTAGATCAGCCTGCGTATACGCGGTCAGAGCATGGTCTGCGTTGTTCTCTAATAGAATGTTAGTGACCAGAGTAGACTGATCAAACTGCTAATCAAGTATTATTTGAGCCAGCGCACGACAAATCCTACAATAAAGCATGCGACCAGCGAATACAGATCAGCCTGCGTATCTGCGCAGTCTCATCAGGGTCTTTCCTGATCGCTTAGCTATCCGAAGAGGGATAAACGAGAAGCCTTGCCATATTTGGTTGATGTACAGGCTGATCTGAGTCTGCTGGTCACACAGGTCTTATTGTCGCACCTGCTGTAGCAGGGCTACTTTGGCGTAGGTTTCCGTCTGCCCTTTCGTCAACATTTACCCTGGGTATCTTGTGAGCGCAACTCCTCTTACAGTTTTGTACCGGTTGTTTTGAAACTTTGCATGTGTTTTCTTCATGATATAAGGATGTGCATGTCGTTTGAATATAATTATTAGATCATTTTTGTCACTTTTTCCACAATGTGAACTTAGTCATTTTTCACCCTCAATGCATAGACAGTGGGTACCTCGTGAGCACAACTCCTCATACAATTTCATATCGATCTTTTTGAAACTTTACACATGTTTTCTTCATTTGATATAATCCCTGCTTTAATTTTTGTCACTTTTTTTGTACTTTGTGAACATTTTCTGACCTCAGATGTATAGATAGTTGGTATCTTGTGATTTCAACTCCTCATAAAATTTTATACCGGACTTTTTGAAACTGCACATATTTTCTTCAGGGTCTGCAGAAATGCATGTGATTAGGATATGATTTTTAAATTTATTTCTGTCACTTTTTCATTGTCATTTTCTTACCTAAAATTTTAAGAAAGTGTATAAACTGTGGGTACCTTTTGAGCGCAACTTCTCATGCATCACATGAGAATGTGTTTCGATGAAATTCCTATATTTATTCCTTCTACGTGAAATAAACATCCCTTTTTATGTGTTTGTGGTGTTGGGTGCGACATCAACATCACGAAAACACGCCTATATAATTTTGACCCCCTTAAATCCCACTTTTATATAGTAAAACTGGGGTTTACAGGGGTATACATTATTTTTCTTATTTCTGCTCAAAAACATAGATTGTGGGTTCTCGTTAGAACCGCCTCACCGAGTTTTGAGCAGAAATATGAAAAATATCAGAATTTTTATCTGAAAATTTTCACTTTTTTGGTGGTAAAATTTTCAATATATTTGAATAGGCGTGTTTTCGTAATGAATTTCACCGAAGTTCGATCTACTTTTTTTGGTTTTGTCATATGCTGGCTCATTTCTTATTTATCTGGGCCCAGTTGTTCAAAGCATCGTTAGCTTAACGAGCTCGTTAGTGGTCAAAATGTTAACTGTTTTAGTAAGTACAATATCTAATTCATAGTTATTTTTTGCTGAAAAATGTGAGTAGCTTTTGCAAATGCAAAAGCTGCTCACATTTTTTCAGCAAAAAATAGCGTATATGCCATATTTAATAATAATAAAAAATAATATAATAATATATTTAATAATCAAAGTTTTAATGATGCGTTAACTAACAACATCGTTAGTTTTGAACAACTGGGCCCTGACAACTAACTCGTGTGCATGGTAGCTGAGCCGCAACGTCAGAAAACGTTCCTTCGGACGTATTTCCAGCGAAGATTCTGATCAGACTGCGCAGATGCACAGGCTGATTTGAGCTCGTTGAGCGCATATCAGAAGGTACGTTTTCTCACGTCGGGGGCCATATAATGTCGCAGCGATATCATATTGCAGTGACGTTGAACCAACGTCGTTGCGATGTTTATTGTTTTCAGGGCAGCCGCACTTCCAACTTAATCGGTATAATTTCCAGTTACTGTGAAGTTACTATAATTAGTCACCGTCTGCTCACGTTCAACGATTGCAAATACAGCGACAAACACCAGCAATGCTCCCATAAAAGAGAAAAATATGAACCTTTCTGACCATTTGGCGCGTCTAATAGCCTTATCAATATTTCCTTGCATTATTCCTTGGTTAAATTCCTTGTCGATTCCATTTGCCATATACATCGCCGGGATTCCAAGAGGGCAGAACAATAAGACTGCTATAACCGAGAACCCTTGTAATAGTTTAATTTTGCGCCTGCGCAGTGGAGCTGTAGTTGTGTATGTTTGCTGTGCAAGTGGCAGTGTTTGTATTTCGCTGGTGCCATCATCTCGCTCGATAATTACTGGTTCGTTCACAACTGTGGCATCATCCAGGTTGCTATAGTACACCGGTAACGTAAAAATTAAACCATTGCCGTCTTCATTTGCTTGGCTTTCACTTGCATTCAGATCGTTCGTAGTTTCACTAGCTACATTTGTTGTAGGCATATTGTCTTCATTTACACTGTTTTCTTTGGATCTGGACGGCAACACTGGTGTCTGATCCTGTTTGAAAGATTCACCTGCTTCATTCACTTCATTTGATGGATCCTCATTTTTATCACAAACTTGAAAAGGGACCGAGTCGAGCTGAAGGTCCTGTTCAAGTTCTTCACTGTCAATCAGAAAGGAGGCATCTTCAGAAAGGGCCATCCTGAAAAAGTAGGACAAAGACAGATTGCTCCATTTTATATTGTTGTGATAGATCAACTCGGAGTCATGTCTTATATGTTTCGTCCTCTTTTTTTTTTTTTTTTTTTTTTTTTGTACAATAACGATTTTAAACCTTTACACGATCTGAGCACATTCAGCAGACGACAAATTGGCGATATTTTTTTTATTATTCTTCCCGGAAAATAGGCTTTGATATTAAACGCAAATTATCTAGAATGAAATTTCGAAACCTATTTTCTGGGGAAAACAAGAAAAATGTTTCAAAATGTCTGCTGATTTTTTTTTTTTTTTTTTTTTTATCCAGCATGCAGAGCGTTAAAGGAAATATCTAAATAAGTTATTCATACTTTCCTTCTGACTTTGTTTCTTGTGTGTATGCATGCAAGAAATTGCTAACATGTACAGATAGCACCAGAGTTTTTGTATTGATCTTACTTTCCTTTGCTGCTCAGAAATGTATTTCTTTTTTGGGTCAGTATAATAGTCAAAAGTCTTTTAAATCCTTTACGGGTATTTTTAAGCCACCGGAAAAGCTGTTTGTTTAAACAGTGAATTAAAATTAAAGATCCTATAAAGAGTGCACAAACACGCTTGCCGGTCTGGATCTGTGGTTTTCCAAATAGGAAATGTTGCCTGATGGTTTTTGGACGCCACCGTTTTGGATATTTAGTTAGATTGTGACAGGATAAAACCTTAAACACGCAAACCTAAACAAATAGTATGTGCAACGATTGTTTACCCTGTGTTTGGGAAGGGGCCGTGTGTGCGTGTGCGTGTGCACGCGCGCGACTTCCACCCAGCAGGAACATTACGTTTATACAACACCGCATCAACGTCGATGCAACGTCATCGACGATGATTCGACGTCTCAGCGCTGCATGCCTACTGGGTAATATAGACCTTTATTGATTTTGCTTGAAAACCATACTCTTGTCTTTGAAAGAAAAAATACCTCCTGCAATATTTTCAACCCTTTGACATCTCAATGTATGTGCAAGTTGCAGGACCTTGGTTGACAACAATTCTGCAAGCCGCCAACGTCGGTTACTGACATTCATTCTGTCTGACTTATCAGCTTTACATCCAAGTCTATGGTTCATCTAAAATACATTCTTTTTTTCATTTATGTAAGGGAAATAAGAATTTTACAAATATTTCGAAACAGATTTCTCTCCCTTTTGATATTGCTTAAAAGGGCGGTAGCTACCATATTTACCATATGTATTCGGACAGACAGGCCTGAGCAAACAGTGTAGACCCAGATGAGACGCCGCTTAAGGCGGCGTCTCATCAGGGTCTACACTGTTCGCCACCCATCCAGCAATTTTTAGACACAACATCGGGTAGTAAATTGAACTTGCTCAAATTTTAGAACAAGTATGGTAAGGAGTTGAGGGGTCCGAATACTTAGGTAAATATGGTATTTCATATACAAATGAACTACTGAGACTATTGGCTTCCAAAAATTTAGATTTACTGTGACACACGTACCTGATCTTTCGTGATTTTCTTTAAAGAAGAAATCAAAACAAAACCTCTCCACTGTAATGACCACTTCTAAACACTCTGTGTCTATCTATTATGACAGCAGATATCAAAATCCTGTCTTAATTCATAACTCTAGATCAGAGAAGTATTCACATGATTCATCTTTTTTTTTTTTTTTTTTCATTTCTCCACAAAAGCATATGTTATAGTACTCATTAGAATCGCCTCTTGCTGAAGCATTGATAATTAGTATCACACCATAAGTTTTCGTACAGAAGAAAAACAAATATAATACTTTAAATTGAAAAAAAGTATCTATGTAAATTTCTTGTAAAATTTGAAACCTTGAAAATAATACGGACGAGAAAATATTCTATTACACTGTACGAAAACTGTTACAGCCACACACTGTGATCAGATTTCAGTACGTTTCCATTTAATATTGCAATGTCCCTTTCACCCCTGAGTCTCTAAAGTAGACGCCTCATCACGAAAATACGCCTATATAGTTTTGACCCCCTTAAACCCCACTTTTCTACAGTAAAACTGGGGTTTACTTGGGTATCCATTATTTTTCTTATTTTGCTCAAAACATAGATTGTGGGTATTCGTTATAACCGCCTCGCCGAGGCGGTTCTAATGAGTACCCACAGTCTATGTTTTGAACAGAAATATGAAAACTACCAGAATTTTCATCTGAAAGTTTTCGTTTTTTGGTGGTAAAATTCTCAATATATTTGATAAGGCGTGTTTTCGTAATGTCCATATTTGAATTTAGAAAAGTCCATTCTTGTAAAAAAGGATTCAACAACGGATCCGTCTCAAATGTTGTGACTGCGAATGCAGCACTGAGACGGCCACAAGAATCCAGGGGCGCTTTATTAGTCCTTTGAGGACCGGACTTGCCACGACTGTCTACTCGGCACTCAACTGGGAGTCAGCAAAGCTACCAATAAAACTGACGAGCCGTCTATTCTATGTAATTCTTATTTTTTTTTTTTAATTTTATTATTATTATTTAATTTTCATTTTTAATTTTTGGCATAAACGACCAGCGTAGATCCTGACCTCGCCCCCGGATTCATGTGGCCGCCGGCACAATGTTTGTCATTTACTATAGAACGTAATGAGCATATAGGTGTACGAAATGACTACGATATTGTGAAATTGACGACTAATATTTAAAATAAAAAAAAAATTAATTCAGAGTATTTTGCGAGAATGGATTTTCGCGGCATATGTAGAAAGCTCACTCCCGGGTCAGCCTGCATACATGAGAAGTCCGCTCAGTGCCTTCGTTGGTCTCTTAGAGAAACATTTTGATACTTTCATTGTATCGAATAACTGCATAGGTAATTAAGGGCCTTGCCCGAAGGCCCCCTTTTTCAATACATCATAGCTCCTATTATCCTTAATATAATTCGAGCAGCGCCATGAGAAAATGTGTCTTCAGGGTATCTCGGGTGGGGAGAGGGGATAGGGTAACGGGGATAATTTTGGTACGGGTGTGCGAGCCAGAATTTCGAATTCTACCCCATTCATATACCTGGCCTTTGAAAAACGGTCCCATTCATATACTAGATCATCTGAAATAATGACCCATTCATATACTGCCTATTGATTTTTTGTACCCATTTATTGCTGGTAGTTAGACAAACAATGCAGTCGATTCATTGAATACCAAGAGAACAAGCAGCCTCAAAAATCTGTGAGTGAAAAATATGTGCATATACCGGGATGTCAGAAAAACTGGGGCCTTTCATACACCAATCAAGAAAAATTGGGTCAATCATATACTTTTTATCGAAAAAAAGGGGACCAATCATATACCTGGCAGCGCTGAAAAAGGGGCCATTCGGCACTCACATCCGTACTATGCCATATATAGGAAGTTACCCAAGCGAGCAGGGTATATGCGATAGTAAGAATCTAGATCAGCCAACATAGCCGCATAATGTACTCTACAATTACGAAAACACCCGTATTCAAATATATTGAAAATTTCTCCTGCAAAAACTGAAAATTTTCAGATAAACAACTCTGATATTTTTTCAGATTTCTGCTCAAAACATAGATTGTGGGTACTCGTTAGAACCGTCTCGGCGAGGCGGTTCTAACGAGTTCCCACAATCTATGTTTTTGAGCAGAAATAAGAAAAATAATGTATACCCATGTAAACCCCAGTTTTACTATATTAAAGTGAGGTTTAAGGGAGTCAAAATTATATAGGCGTGTATGCGTGATGCGTTTTTACCAAGCACTTCACACAGAAGAATTGCATTTGCAAACTTTGTCATGATTTAATGCAAAACCTTTGTACTACCTAGACACACAGGGTTTATTCTATTTATAGGTTTAAAACAAATCAAATATTAGTGTAAATGGCTGCAAATTTTACAGAAGTCGGTAGTGTAGGTAAACTGAATACAGGTTTTCAACCAATCCCGTTTGTTCAAATTATCTGAAATTTTCACAATATTGTCACGAAACATTAATGCATGTAATGAAAAATCAGTAAAAAAAAAAATGCAAAAAAAAAACAAAACCAAAATTTCAAAAAAATCACTTGACTATTGACATTGCATAGGTCAGACCAATTTTGGCCGTAAACTTAATTTTAGAGTAAATATTTTAGAGCACTAAACTTAGTAACAGAAAAGACAAATGATTTTCATACAAGTTGAAAATAAAACGCCAAACTAAAAACGTCTTTCCAAGTAATGTCGGAAGGACAGTAATACAAGCCATCACGAAAACATACCAATATAATTTTTACCCCCTTAAACCCCACTTTTATGTAGTAAAACTGGAGTTTACAGGGGTATACACTATTTTTTATTATTTCTGCTCAAAAACATACGAGGGATGTTCGAAATGAATTGCTTATTTCTATCTGGAGACTTCAAATTTCAAGTTAGCCCAAAAGTACTCATTTCATGCCCTCGAAGTACTTCCCGTGGCTAGAAATGCAAAGTTTCAGCCGATGTATCCACTTCTTGAAGGCGTCACGGTACGCTAATTTGGGCACAGTAATAAGGTACTGATGAATGGCAGATCCAAGTGCCTGTCGGGACTGGTATTCCGCCCAGCATGGAATGCTTTCAATTTCGGAAACAAAAAGAAATCACATGGGGCAAGATCTGGGGAATACGGGGGTGAGGCAAAACAGTTACTTTTTCTTTCTTCAAAAATGCCGTAACTATTGCGGAGGTATGAGCTGGGGCATTGTCATGTAGAAGACGGACATGTTTAAAACCAGTGGCAGGGCGTCGTTTCTGATAATACTTTTTCAGTTTCTTCAGTACTACGTCTTTGTAGTACTTTCCGGTGATGCTTTTGCCCTTTTTCACTGGCACTTTTATAGTGACTCCTTCACCAGAGAAGAAGATTGCATACAAAACCTTCTTTGTACTCAAAGAACGTTTGGCAATTATTGGGCGTTTGCTGTGTTTAGAGGCCCAGATCTTATTGCTAACCTTTCTGACGGGCTCAAAATAATGGACCCAGGTTTCATCACCTGTGACGACATTGGCAAACTGCTTTTTGTCATATTTTCGAAACATTTGAAGCAGCTTTTTGGCCACTTTAACCCGTTGCCTCTTTTGCTCGTCAGTCAACAGATGTGGCACCCATCTAGCAGAAATCTTTCTGACTTTCAAATGCTTCTTCAAAATAAGGTGAACCGTTGATAGTGATATGCCTACCTTTCGTGCAATATCACGAACTGTAAATCTGGCATCTCCTTCAATGATTTCCTTTATTTTGGAAACGATTTCTTTACGAGATGCAGATTTTGGCCAACCTGATTTCGGTGCATTTTTGATGGACTCTACTCCAGACTCAAATTTCTTTTTCCACCGTCGAACTGTGTCATAAGAAACACAAGAAGGTCCAAAAGCAGTAGAAATTTCAGTCATCAGCTTCTTCAAAGAACAACTAAGTTTTGAGCGAGCTTTGATGTAAGCCCGTATTTCATCTTTTTTGTCGACGCTTCTACCAACCATTTTTACTGCAGTGGTCAATGACTGCGTGTATTCAAATGGCAAATTTTATGTCTTACACTTAGTCTAACATGTACATTTATATACCATTGTGTAGATATTGAATAACCCTATACAGGTATGTATTGGTTTTTATCGTGCCCCACGTGGATATCGAGCTAGAGGACAATAAGCAATTCATTTCGAACATCCCTCGTATATTGTGGGTACTCGTTAGAACCGCCTCGTCGAGGCGAGACGGTTCTAACGAGTACCCACAATCTATGGTTTGAGCAGAAATATGAAAAATATCAGAATTTTTATCTGAAAACTTTCAGTTTTTGGTGGTGAAATTTTCAATATATTTGAATATGTGTGTTTTCGTAATGAATATATTCTGTAGGATCCAGTGGTTCTGTAAGTGGACAGTGAATGTTTTGATCAGTGTGTGGATACGCAGGCCGAACTGGGATTCGCTGTCCCTATAGATGTCCCGGGCACATTTTCGCATGGTGCGGCTCAAATCTAAGCTGGTATTCCAATGGACTCAAATTGTGCACCGCCCATTGGAGATCTGTTTCTTTAGTCTGTTATGAAAAGGGCTTCACGCTGTCCGTTTCTGATGATAATCAAGCTGAGCCTACCGAAGCTCGATAATAATAAAATGTTAGGCTGGAACAAAGTCTCTCCTCCAAGTCCCTGGGCCCAGTTGTTCAAAGCATCGTTAGCTTAATGAGCTCGTTAGTGGTCAAAATGTGAACTGTTCTAGTAAGTACAATATCTAATTCATAGCTATTTTTGCTGAAAAATGTTAGCGTATATTTCATATTTAATGATCAAAGTTTTAACGATACGATAACTAACGACATTGTTAGTTTTGAACAACTGGGCCCTGGTTGGAAAAAGATTGTGAGTATTAAAATGACATCATAAATCCTCATCACGATTGAAGACGAAGTCAAAATAATACACACAAATATAACTTCTATACAATAAAACGTTTATTCTTAATAAAAAAAAAGTATGAAATATTGTAAGAATAAGCATCCTTATAAGACATCAATCACAATTATAATAACTTTTTTTTTTTCATTTTAAATGAAATTCCAAGCCAAAAACGTCTTTTCAATTTCAAATGAAGTCACAGTATGCATATGGCAAAGGAAAAGACTCTTACAGCATATGCGAACAGATATGACCGTATCACCCTGTGTATCCGCGCAGTCTGACCAGGGTATTCTATGCTTGTCCATCCCGAAAACATGCCTATATAATTTTGAACCCCTTAAACCCCACTTTTATATAGTAAAACTGGGGTTTACAGGGTAGATATTATTTTTCGTATTTCTGCTCAAAACATTGATTGTGGGTACTCGTTAGAACCGCCTCGTCGAGGCGGTTCTAACGAGTACCTACACTCTGTGCTTTAAGCAGAAATATGAAAAATATCAGATTTTTTTTATCTGAATTTTTTTATTTTTCGGTGGTAAATTTTCAGTATATTTGAATAGGCATGTTTTCGTAATGCAATATATTCTACAGTATCCAAAGATTATACCATCACGAAAACACGTCTATATAATTCTGACACCCTTAAACCCCACTTTTATATAGTAAAAAAAGGTAAGAGAAAAGTCCAGGGAGTGCCACAATCACAAATCGCAGCCCTTCCCAGACACCAAGCGGAAGAGGAAACAGACAAAACCAAACAAGCGCAAATCGAACAAACGTACGAAAAGCACTAAGATTAGCTCTCTCTTCCCCAAGCGAGGTAATCGCAATATTAAAAGGACTGAAAAACACAAGAACAAAATAACAAAAGGTAAGACATAAAACAAATCGCCTCGTAGAATAAACCACAAAGCAACAAAGAGTAAGACTAACACCGGGACCTCCGCCTTAGAGCGGTCAGTAGAATAAAACACCAGGCGGGGGAAGTGGGGGTGGGGGGCGGGGGCGGGGGAAGTGGGGGTGGGGGGCGGGGGCGGGGGTTTAAAGCACTTTTACAGGTAGCCAACTTCACCCTGGGTCCCGATCCTACTCTTAATACAGAAATACATAAAAAAAAATCGGTTCGCATAAAGGCTCCCAACTCAGTCAATGCATCAAAGCGAAAATATAAAATTCAAATTAATCACAATGATAAACAAAGACGAGTACTCATGGCTAATTCTACTGTATGCCAGAGTAAATGAAAACCAATAGTTGAACCACGGTGGGCCAAACCAAAGGCATATCGTCAAGCCCCAAATCCACTGGTTAAAGTTTTACGAAGAGGCTGTCATTGAGTCTGAGGCCCGAACCGCCGTTTTGCAATTAAAGAGTGAAGCATAGCCATCAACAATGATTGGGTTGACAACAAGGCATGCAGTCTGCCGCATAATATCCAGGCTAGAGCCAATTCTTTTATAACGGTTAATTAGTTTTCCGAATTGTTCCGAAAATTTTGATTTTCCCACAATTTTTCTAAATCTGTACGCTAAGTCACCGTAAAATTCTGGTTCCGATATACCTTGTTGCAGAAGTGTTTTCAGGTTGACGCTATATTTTTCTACCAAGGCACTGTGTCTGCGATAAAATTTCGAAAACGCCTTACGAAGTTTAAAATAAAGATAGCCCTGCCAAATAAGTTTGGCAGTAAGGGCTTTATTACGGCAGTTAAAGTCACTACGATTTGAAGAAGCTCTGGCGAATCTAATAATTTGAGATATGTATACCTCATATGAGGTACGCCGGGGGACACCGCCGTCCAGAAAAGAGAAATTGACTATATCAAAATCAAAATCGTCCCGTTTATCATAAAGGTGGAAATTGTACCATTAGATAAAACAAGGGTTTACATGGGTATACATTATTTTTCTTATTTCTGCTCAAAATCATAGATTGTGGGTACTCGAGGCGGTTCTAACGAGTACCCACAATCTATGTTTTGAGCAGAAATATAAAAAATGTCAGATTTTTTATCTGAAATTTTTTCATTTTTTTGGTGGTAAACTTTTCAGTATATTTTAATAGGCATGTTTTCGTATGAAGATGAATCCACTGATCTGAATAAGCGGATGCGCACGCTGCATGGCGTAAGGACCCCTTTTCTCGCGGATCATATGTGGGAACAAGTAAGGTGCAGTCCGCTTGTAGAATCATTGAACGCTGTATAAACTACTGAAAATAATTGCGGAATATACTGCCGAACGGGACATCAAGCTTTTTTCTGTCTTCTTGATGATACGAGTATTCACATTAGATTTGGCTCTAAGCTATATAGACTGATATTTGGCATCCCGATGGACATAAGTTGGTCACCACTTGTTTAGGATATGTTTCTAATCTGTTATGAAACGGACTTTATCATTACGAAAACACGCCTATTCAAGTATATATTGAAAATTTCATCTCCAAAAACTGAAAGTTTTCAGATAAAAATTCTGATATTTTTCATATTTCTGCTCAAAACATAGATTGTGGGCACTCATTAGAACCGTTATCGCCGAGGCGGTTCTAACGAGTACCCAATATCTATTTTTTCGAGCAGAAATAAGAAAAATAATGTACACCCTTGTAAACTCCAGTTTTACTATATAAAAGTGGGGTTTAAGGGGTCAAACTTTATATAGGTATGTTTTCGTGATGGCTATTCTCATCCGACGATAACCAAGCTGATGCTACTGGGGCATTGAATTCGACCTCTCCATAATAATAAAATGTAGGGTGGGAATGAGATTGTAAATTATATCCTAAATCATTACGTTAACAAGTCCATATAATGTATACCCCCGCCCCATGTTCTCCCTGAGTACCCGGGACTGAGATTGTGAGTAAATTATATCCTAAATTATTATGTTAACAAGTTTATATAATGTGTATTCCCACCCCATGTTCCCCCTGAATACATAGTGAAAACAATGGTATGTACGGGTCTACATTTTTATAGAACTTTCAGAATTTTATGATGTTTAAACCAGATTTACAACTTTACATTTCGAAAATACGCCTTTTCAAATATATTGGAAATTTTACAACCGAAAAAGGAAAATTTTCAGGTAAAAAATTCTGATATTTTTCATATTTCTGCTCAAAACATAGATTGTGTGTACTCGTTATAACCGCCTCGGCGAGGCGGTTCTTATGAGTACCCGCAATATATGTTTTTAGCACAATAAGAAATGTATACCCCTGTAAACCCGTTTTACTATATAAAAGTGGGGTTTAAGGAGGTCAAAATTATATAGGCATGGTTTCGTGATGCAGAATTTTACGATGTTTAAACCAGATTAACAACCTTGTTTGTTACTTTATCGACCCCTTTACTATATAAATCCATCTTAATATGCTAAATGATCAAACACTTCGTTATTCCCCATACCATAGTTACATGGCAAAATGCTATGAATGACGTAGTTCTTGATAAGAGGATTTATCAAGATATATATTGTGTCTTATTCCTCCATAAAACCATACGTTGTTGGTAATCATTAGAAGCGCTTTTAATGAGTACCTTGTGGAGTAATGGGTAAATTATCAGCACTTTGGTAAAAAATTGTCTTACTCTAGAGCTTTGACTAAGAAATATACATTTTACATAGATAATATCCATATCACGGTTAAAGAAGGTCAAAATAATGCGTACAAAATAATAAAATATGTATTCTTAATAGAAAATATGACAATTATAAATACATATAGTTTTCATATAATATACGTTACAGTCATCCAGCTTTTTTTTAATGTCACGTGAATAATGTTTCAAATAAGACATTGCCACGTATGAATAGTTTAGAAGGCATTGGTTAGATTTTCATTAATTTGTCAACAAATTATTTGTTGCTGATTTTTTTAAAATTGTTTTCTCAATTACAACAATCTGGGAATTCCATTTATAGACCACACGCGTTGTGTTTTGGAGAGCAGCGTGTTTTATTTCCATGTTATATTGAACCCTGCGGG
This sequence comes from Anodontia alba, assembly GCA_964016985.1. Lineage (NCBI taxonomy): Eukaryota > Metazoa > Mollusca > Bivalvia > Lucinida > Lucinidae > Anodontia > Anodontia alba. The sequence goes on from OZ024828.1 coordinate 101,338,528, forward strand.
GTATTCATCCAAATAAAAAGGTTTGAGCTCTTTTATTTGCTAAGTAAGCATTATCATCACCCACCAACTGACGCTCAATAGTTACAAAAATCCCAATGACGACTATAAAAGCCGCAATAAATGACAAAATGATTAACTTTTCTGTCCATTTTATCAGTTTCGTAGCTTTGTCTATATTCCCTTGCATTATTCCATGGTTCAACTCTCTTTCAATTTTATGTGCACAGCAGACGGCGGGCACCCCAAGAGGGAAGAACAATAAGACAGCAATAAAAGAGAACGCTTGCAACAGTCTGATTTTACGCCTTCGCAGAGGAATCTCGTTTGTGTCACTTTGAAAGTCTTGTGTGTGCTCCTCTTGTGTTTGTGTTGTGCCATCTTCAATCTGGAAACTGTCTAAGTCATTGACAACAACTGCATCGTTGTAATACACATGTAATTCATTGGCCTCGTCTGCTGTGTTCTCGACGTCATGTGTAGCATGGGTTTCTTGTAAGGCATGCCCGTTTGTAGTTTCGCAGTTTGGGTGTCTATTTTTTATGATGTACTTGGTGAAATCTAATGGAACTCTCAAGTGTAATTCACCTGATTCACGTTGGACATCCTTCTGAGAATCATTTTCGCTTTTTGATGCGTCTGGGCTGCCGTTTTCTTTATCACGAAGCTGGACATCCGAACTATCGTTTACTTTGCCAAGCAGCTGAACATCCGGGCTGTCGTTTGCTTTGCCATGTAGCTCGACATCCGGGCTGTCGTTTGTTTTTTCATGAAGTTGGACAGATTCAAATTCTGATGTTGAAAGCTGAGCCTGGTCGAACTCTTCATTGTCGATCAGATTAGCTGCGTCTTCAGATCTAGACATTCTAGAAAATAAATTGTAAGCCTCAAAAAGTAAAAAGAAACATTTAACCTCTGAACCTCTGCTTTAATATCTTTGACCCATTTTAGCACATTAAAGACTAAATAAACTCTCCCACACAATATATTGGAAGAGTCTATTTTCGATTATGGATATGTCAGGCGACATGATGTAGATATTTCTACAGAAAAATGGTTGAACTATTTGCAAACAGTGGGGACCCTGATCAGACGCCGCGTTCTGCGACGTCTGCTCTGTGTCTGTACTGTTTGCCAGTTACCCGTTTAGGGGTCTCCGGTCTTCAATGGGTTAATCTAGAGACCCCCGAAACGGTAATTGTCAAGCAGTGCAGATCCAGATCAGACGCCACAGAATGCGGCGTCTGATCAGGGTCTCCACTGTTCGCAAATAGTTTAGCAATTTTTCTCATGGAATATCTAAATTACATAGCCTGACATACCTAAAATCGAAATTCGACTCTTCCAATATATAGCGTGGGGGAGTTTATTGAGTCTGAAATGGGTTAAGAAAGTTGTTTTATCTGGTGAATTACTCAGAGACTTAAACTTTGTAATGAATTCTTATCATTTAAAGATTTTTGTTTTGCTGTTACTACTTGCGCATCAATTCTATTTATTCGTTTAAAATATAAATATTTTCATTATTATCTTTCAAATGGTGTAAATTTTGCAGAATAGTTTAGTAGTAGGTCTTTGACAAATTCCTTTTATTCAAAGTTTTTGAAATTGCAGTGCCCTTATGGAATATCAATAGCTAAATGTCAGAGAAGATATGAAAAAATAGCATTTTCAGATACAATAAAAATCTACAATTATCATAGAAACTTAATATGCCAGGCCAGTTTTTTAACGTAAATTTAGTTTTAGAGTAAATATTGGAGGAAAAAACTTAAATATTATCAAAAACATGCTATGCAAACAGTGTAGACACAGATCAAATTCCTCCAAAGTTTGAATTCTGAATAAATGAAACATTTACTTTTATGGCTTCATTAAGACTTCCGAAATAAAATACTTACCGTAAAATAAGTTATAAATTCCGTACGTCGCGGCTCTGCAATCTTTAATATGCTGAATTTGAATATTAACAGATGACATTATTTTAGAACATGGGGCTTGAAATTATCCCCTGGAGACTAGTTGAGTTGAGAAGGCAAACCATATTATCTGTGAAATATGGAAAACCCGCAACGTATTTATCGTCTGCTGATTTAGCCTAGACAGTACCGGAGGTTAAGGCCTCTGTTCTCTCTCTCTCTCTCTCTCTCTCTCTCTCTCTCTCTCTCTCTCTCTCTCTCGCTCCCTCTCTCTCTCTCTCTCTCTCTCTCTCACACACACACACACACAGGCGTTTGCACCGAACGCCGTAAAATATGTCCATGATGAAATCAGCATGTTCGCATGTTGACTGAAAATTATAAATAAAAGAAACTAAATAATTGTAATGAATTTGGTCTTCAGTATATCCATTATCAAGCTAATGAGAAAAATATTTCTACCTTAGAAAAACTTCAGTTTTCTATCAAATCCAGTACATGGCGGATTTTTTTTTTCAGTATTTTAAGATAGATTTAAGGTGAATAAAATATCCCCAATGTATCAAATTGCTCTATCAACATTCTTATGCATGATGTTTGAGCCACAACGTCAGAAAGCACACCTTCGGACATGTGCGCACAGCGAAGATTCAGATCAGACTGCGCATTCGCGCAGTCTGATCAGAACCTTCACTGGGCGCACTTTGGATAGACAAGAATGTAGGATACAAAATTTCTTCATGCGGACAACGAAAACTCTGATCAGACTGCGGATGCGCAGGCTAATTTGAGTCGTCGTTGGGCGCTTCGTCGTGAGAAGGCATGTTTTCTCAGGTTGTCGATCATTTATTAAATTACAGTGGCAACACGATACAATATACCTATTTGAGCCAGGGCACAGCATTCCAACAGCATCCGTGCAGTTTGATCAGTTTTCTCTGCCCGCCTGCAGGCACTTTGGATGCCTGGCTACCCACAGAGTGTCCTGCGAAGACTGATCAGACTGCGCGGATGCGTAGGGTGATCTAAGTATTCGCTGGGTGCACATGCAATATTGTTGGAAATGCTGTGTCACGGCTCATTTAGAGGTTATTTACATGGTCTCTTTAGAATGCGTCTCACGTGCCTAACAGTACGGATGCACTTGTTGCACGTTTCTCCGGAATGGGTATTGTTGAAGCAGCTTTCATATCATGGGACGGGGATGCTCCGACACCTAGCACTGACGAACTCAACAGACATTTATATGAGCCGCGTCAAGCGAAAACGTATCTTCGAACATGCGCAAAATGTGAGGATCGCATCATTCCGCACATGCGCAGTCTCATCCGGGCCTCTGCTCTCAGTTGAAGCATTTTATAGTATCAAATGATTCTGCTAGCGGACAGTGAAGGCTCTGATCAGACTGTGCGGACGTGCATGCTGATCAGGGCCTTCACTGTCCACATACGCCCGAGACACGTTTTCGCATGACGCGGCCCATACTGTTGGAAGCATACATAACAATAAAACGTTCTTCGTATGATCAATCCAATAACTTTTTATGTCCTCGCCATTGGAAGAATGGTGGAAGGACCATATACAGGGGAACCTTCACTAACGCTAACTTCTAACAAAAGCCGCATTTCTATTTATCCCTTGTCTTTCTGAATAAATTAAGATGTCACACCCACTTCTAATTTTCAGCCAATCAGATCTCTTGATTCAGGTTGTTATTACAAATTCACATACTTAATCACAAACAGTGCAGATCCAGATCAGTTCTGATCTGGATCTACAATGTTTGCAAAAGCAGCCAATCAGATCACTTGATCCAGGTTGTTATTACAAATTTACATTCAGAAGCCAACTGATCTGGATCTACACTGTTTGCAAAAGCAGGGTATATCCGGGTTCAGCAGGACTAGAGTTAAGACCATTTAAGAGGACACGATATACCTGTTGGATTTTCCACCATTTATTTTACGATGGCAACGACTATTGTGGCTTACGCTTTGCGTTCCAGCACTCAAAGTCCCTTCTGAAAAGGGGTCACCTCTAAAAGAAATTTGCTCCCACGTATATGCAAAATTACTAAACACACACACACACACACACACACACACACACACACACACACACACACACACACACACACACACTGTTGGGTGAAAGCACCAAATCCTGTTTAGTGATGGTGTAATAGAACACCGGTGCTTCTCAGTATTCTAAACTGGGAAAAGGACAAAGTTAATAGAAAGTGTGTACTTTATTTTATTTATTTTATTTTTTTTTTTCATGAGATTCTTCACAGAAATGTTTAACAAGGCATTAGTACATATATATAGATTAAGGCTTTGGAAATATGATCTCTGAACAAAAATATTTATCCTGATATATACATGTAGGCAGGTGAATAAAATAATAACATGAGTGGTGCTATGTCTTCAGGCATTTGCGGAGAGCGAAGGCCCAGATAAGACTATGCAGACTTTGCGGAGAGCGAAGGCCCAGATCAGACTATGCCTTCGCTGTCCGCTTAAAGAATCAATGGATTGGATAACAAAAAATAATCCGAGGTTAAAATGCCCTTAATACATTGAATACAAAAACACTAATTGGACGTTAAAAGGCCCTTATCAGATTGTGCCACTCACTGGCTGATCTAGATGTTAGCTGCTCGCATATGCCCTGAAGACACAGTTTCTCAGACACGGCTCATCTAAATTTAACAATGAGACACTAGAAAACTTACTGGAAAGTCACTTTATAACCCAGACTAGCTTGTACTCCTTGCAGTCTAGTCAGTCATCGATGGCATCAATACATTCAGGCCACTGTCTTCGCTTTAAGAATTGCTGTTTCAACAGTAAGCATTGAAAGTACGAACTGACTACATAATATAGTCTAAGCTCAGGTTGGACTGGGAAACCGATGACGTTAACATAAGCAACATTGTGTGACATGTAAGTCTTCTTATACATACATACATACATACATACATACATGAACATTCATACGTACATACATAATTGCACCATACCACGTCTGATAAGTTTCTTTTTTATGAACTTTTGTGTGCTTCTAATGACTAGTGATGAGTATTCGGGTACTACATTTAAAACAAAGCCACATAGTGTGAAAAATACTTTGTCAGTTGGTTTTTTGGGTGATGAAGGTATGAATATGCCAACTCTCTTGGTGTTAAGCTTCGGCTGCAATTGTACTTCTGAAATAATACCATCTTATGTTCCCAGCCATATGTTTGCATGTGTTTCATAACTTCAGAGAGCGACATGATTTATTTTGTCATAATTCACCGTGTAAGTAGGGGGTAGATTTCCTACTACTCTTCGCCAAGGAGACAACTTTTCCTACTTCCTGTTTTGTTTTCCTGCACACCAAGGCCCTTTTGTAAGGGAGTCTACTCTACAAGGAAAGAATTTGCTCCTCAAGAGTAGATCCCCTTCCAAAGGCCTATCCCCACCTACACGTTCTGTCACCTGCTGCAATAACAACAGACCCTTACCATCCCAGCGGGCACATGATGTTTATACATCGTCGGCTCAACGTCGATGCAACGTCATGACGTTGCATCGACGTTAAGGCGACGTTGTATTAATGTCATATGCTTGCTGGGATCACCCTGCCAACCACTATATGTTTACCGTGTTTTATTAATTTATACTTCATAACCAAAATGGTACATATTTTTACTTTTTAGTTTTGTCTCAGACATTACCTATAATCAGCAGATGTTTTAAAGATTCCTAAACCTTGCTTGATTTTATTATTATGTGATTCGACGTTTTTCATTTCATATGACTGTTTGGATGACAGTTTCTAATAATGTTAAATATATCCTCATCAGAAAACAAAAAAAGTATTATCATTATTATTATTATTGCTGTGTTGTTGTTATTATTATTATTGTTGTTAAGATCATTAATATTAAAAAAACACATAATTTACAATTAGTGTGCCCTTTAGAAACAGAGAGAGAGAGAGAGAGAGAGAGAGAGAGAGAGAGAGAGAGACTTGATTTACGATAAACTGTCTCAGGTTCTTGAAAAAGTATCATTCAAAAGTAGCTATAATATGTAGCTTCATAGACGAATGTAAATAAATACTAGTCACTATTTTCTTTCTAAAACAATTCATTTGGAGCACTGGCGGCATCAGGTGATCAGCATATCCAGATAGATATGGTTAGTTCTCCATGTATATCCAGGCTGTGGAAACTCAAATTTAAAGACTATAGAAAATTATGGCGTACATAGTAAGTTTTGCTGTGCAGAATCTCCTAGCAAATGTTATCCACACAAGTTTTTCATTCACCATCAGTAACCTCGGAAGACATTATTTTAATATCACAGTATACGCGATAATTGAGTATTACCGCGGTAATTGAGTATTACCGCGAGAAAGAGGTCCTTGGAGCATAATATGTGGACTGAGAAGACCTTGAAAATCTATACTTCTATGCAGTTTGGTCAGAGTCTCCGCTGCCACTTTTAAAAATACAATATTAGATGCTGAATATAGGTATGAACGGAAAGACCCTGACAATGCTGCATGCATGCATTTTACTGATATAGATCTTCGCTGTACTGCATGGCCCAAGTCACATTTTTCTCACGGCAAAGCTCCATTATGCATTACATGATTTTTGCGGAATCACACCCACCTGTTTTCCGACTGAAATGTTAGCCATGAAAATACACATAAGAGGAACGGATACACTTTCAAGGGCGACAACTCAGACATAAAATGTTTACATCCTTTCTCGCTGGGAACTACTCTTAAAAATCAGAACATTGTCGTCCAGGAGCAAATTTATTCTTTTCAGAGTGGCTGCTATTTCTGAAAGGATTCAAATACTAGGAATAGCTAAATTTCTCCGTTTAAAATGGCGTCAAAATCCTTAGGTGTATATAGCTTGTCCATTTTAGCTTTAATAAGTAAAGTTTGCAGCAAACTAAATAAGTATACAACCATTATGCCTCTAGCATTAACTAAAACAGTCAAATGTAACAAATGTAATCATCATAACAATCATCAGGGTAACTGGAATAAAATGAGGCCCTCCCGGGTGTGTGTGTGTAGTGGTGGGGTGGGGGTGGGGGGGGGGGGCAGGGTGCCTGTTTCCTTGTTCCCCTGAAATATTTCAGCATTTTCCCTTGTTCCCCAAAATCAAAATCATAATTTTCTATGTTCCATGCTCCCCAAAATTACCTTTGTTCCCCTGTTCACTTCATTTTTAGACTTGTGTTCCCCTGAAATAAATGGCATTATTCCCCTGTTCCCCATAACCCCTGGGAGGGCCTCAATGAGGCAGGTACACCTGGTTGATTTTCCGCCATTTTTACAAGGAGACAACATTTATGATTTTCTTTACTTCACACCGATCTCCTTCTGCAAAAAGATCTACTCAAAAAGGAGAACAGTTCCTATTAGACCTTTTTTTTCGGAAGGCAGGTAAGAATCAAAGCACTGACAGCACTGGTGGGTCGATTGTCTCTGAGTGTAGTCTGGGAAAATGGTCTTGGACTTAAGATTGTGTCAATAAACCCTTAACTTCCCGTAATTTAAGCAAACAGTATAGACCCTGATCAGACGCCACGTTCTGTGGCGTCTGATCTGGGTCTACACTGTTTGCCAATGTCCCAAATGTCCCAGTCCTGGTTAACAGCATTCTGACGTCACAGCGACAAGAATAACATGGCTATAAATAACCGTTACCTGGATTTCATTGAAACGCGCGATTTGATTACATTGGTCAATGATAACCATGTGACAAATATCTTAAGGAAATTTTAGCGTTTGTACACTATGGCTCGTTTGTAAACAATCGACCTAAAAACCGATAGTTGTCTCCCCTGAAATGTATACATTCCCATTAAGCAAACATGTTGTTAGGTTTTCTTTCAATTGTTTCATTATCTTTTTTAAACTTTAGTAAATTACCAGCGAACTTCACAGGACAGAAAAGATTTTCAAAAACTCTTTTGTTTTAGCAGAGAATATGTCATAAAGTCATGTGAACAATGCATGAGATTCCATGCACTATTTTCAGGGGGAAAAAAACGAGCAAAATATTATCTGCTAATAATTAAAGTCAACAGGTCAATGGTTAACAATATAACAAAATGCTGTTTGTTTTGCAGTGTGTGCGTGCGTGCGCTCGAGTGTGTGTTTTCATATAATAAGAGCACACATTAACCCTTTAAGTGCCAAGCATAATTGCAGCAGACAATTCACATGAAATCCCAAGCCTTACTTTCTCTCAATAATAATAATAATCAAAATGTCGTCTGCTGCTGTTGTGATTAACGCTTTTAAGGATTAACAAATTTTGTAGAAGGGTATATACAGGCACTGGTTTAAATTATTGAGCAACAAATGTACGCAAATATATACAAAGGAACAAAGTTGAATCATTTGTGCATAGAGGATTAACCCATTCTGGCAGTTGGACTGGTCTATTTAGTATCTAAAATAGGGGGTGTATAGTACTTCGTATAATTTAATGCAAAGTGTCAACTCTGATCAGACGCGTTTTTTGTGTCTGATCTGGGTGCACACTGTCTGCCACAGTCCAATTTGTGGGATAGTTAATCCTTAAAATGGCAATCACAACTGCAGCAGGCGACATATAGAAAGTTACTTTTTAAACAATTTTCAGAGAAAATAAGGTTAGGCATTTCATGTGAATCGTCTGTTAAGCTTCACATGATGTGTCAAACCTTGTCTTTCCTTTAAAAAATATTAAAACAATTTGGAATGTTATGCCAGGTAGACGATTATCAAGGATTAAGCCTGTATTCTGGCTTAAAATAACAATAAAACGATTTGGACTGTCGTCTGCTACAATTTTATTTGCACTTTCAAGGTTAACGAACCGGAAGTACTGCCCCACTAGATTTACTTTTCCAGTATTGTTCGTCGTCTGCCATCAGATGACGCTCAATTATTGCAAACACAGAAACCGCCACCAACAAAGCCCCCATTATGGAGAAAATTATCAACCGTTCTGTCCGCTTGGCCAACTTTGTCGCATAGTCGATATTTCCTTGTGCTGTTCCGTCTTCGAATTCCTTCTCAGTTTTAAACGCGAAATACATTGCTGGAATTCCAAGAGGGAAGAAGATAAGAACTGCTACAATCGAAAACGCTTGCAGCAGTTTGATTTTACGCATGCGCAATGGTTTCGGTGCTCTGTGTCTATGAGGTGCTAATGCGCAGCACTGTTGTGTCTGTATCTCCGTAGTACCATCCGCCCGTCTGACAACGACCGGTTCATTTACCACCGTCGTTTCACCAGCACGATTACTGTAATAAACTGGCGGCGCAGTTGCACCATCCTGAGCGACTTCTATATTTACACTGCTTTCATTAACTGCGTGTCCATTTTCTGTTGTTTCGTTGCTTCTATATTTGCCGTTTCTAACTGTCGTCTCGTTTTCATTCAAATGAGATTCATACGCGTGAGATTCGGTCGTGTCTCGCGATTCAGTTGTATCTTCTAAAGCTTCGTTGATATAAGTACCATCTTCGGTGTTTCTATGAATTTGTAAAGAGGCAGTGTGCCCTTGCAGGTCATTAGCAAGCTCGTCATTGTCCACCAGCTGAGAGATATCATCTGTATTCGCCATTCTGAAAGACAGTAGATTTATGATTGTAAACTAGTACCATCTTTATTTCAGTATTCGGACAGTTAAGTACGAGCAACCAGATTAGATCCAGATCAGACGCCACAGAATGCGGCGTCTGATCAGGGTTCATAGAAATTGGCACTAAAATAGTAGTGATTTAGACTTTGTTAGCATTTTATGGCACGTATGGCAAGGAGATAAGGTGTCCGAGTATTAAGGGTATATACGGGACTTGTTTTAGTCTGAAATGTACAGTACAATAAAAAAAAACATAAATAATAATAATAATATTAATAATAATAATAATAATATTATTATTATTACAGTTGACTCTCGTTATCTCAACCTCGCTATCTCGAATAACCGCTTATCTCACATTGAAAATCTGGTCCCTGTTTTAACATTGAAATCTAACAACGGATAACCAAATATTGCTTTTCCACAATGTTTTCAATATATCTGTAACTTCAGGAGGCAAATTACTTATTCATTTGGTAAAATGTGTTTGTTTGATTTATTGTTTTCCTCAATTCCGCAACTCTGATATGTCGAGGTTATAATATCTCGAAGTGTTGCAAAGAGACCCTTGGAAATCGAGATAACGAGAGTCGACTGTAATAATAATAATAATACTCGTTTCTATCAAAATAAAAAAAAAGTTCATGAATTTTGAATCATGAACGTCTTGTTTTCGAGTAAGTTATGCCCGGTTTCGAAAACGCAAAAAATATAAAATAAAATAAAATAAATAAATAATACAAAAAATAAAAATAAAAAAAAATAATCAGATTTTTGTTCATATTCTGATTGTTATTTTCGGTAAGACCCCACATTTTCAGCATAGCAGAAGACTACGGAAGGCAGCTGAATGGCTGCAGTATAGTCAGGCGAAATAATACTTCAGGGCATCCTTATAGGACAGGTACCTTGTGTATTGTAAGTTATGGGAAGACCTCGTTTGTTTCAGCACATGTTCTGGGGTCAGATATTTATATAACCCTTTCAATCCTGAGTTTCGAAATAGTTCTTCCACCTCTGCATTTGGACATATCCATTACTGCCAAAAGGGTGAAAGTTGTAAATCAAGAACAGATTGGCAAACAGTTTAGTTCCATGATCTCATCTGGATCTGCGCTGTTTGCAAAGGTATATTTTGGTCTGTTGGGATGAAAGGGTTAACCATGCCAATATGAATCTTACGATAGAATGACAAAGCCCAGCTGGCATTCTTTATAAATCTATAGCGGGCCGTTGTCGGCCCGTCAGTTACCCTGACGGGCCGATAACGGCCCGCTATAGATTTAAAAAGAATGCTTATTGGGAGAGGACTCCTCCCGATGGCCTTCCAGCGCTGGCCGTTGCAATGAATTCATCGAGCATTTCACCAACAATACTAGTATTTCGTCAAAATCTGCAAGTCAATCGTTTTTATTTTATAACAGTTTTTGAATGAGACTGCCAAACAGGTGCTGCGTACTCCAGCTGGGGAAGCATGAGCGTTTTGTATACAGTCAACTTGTTTTTGCTGGGTGCCAGAGCTAAATTCTGGCACAATAAAAGAAGTTTTTGCTGAAAATGGTAGAATCTGATATATGTCTACCACAATATATTTTGTCTGTGATTATGCTGCCAAGATATTTAGCGGAATGAACTCGCTCCAACGTTTATTATATGGTATATAGCTAAAATGAATGTGCTTATGTGGTAAATATCTTGTCACGCTCGTAGAAAGGAGTGGATGACATTGAATTTCATCAGGCAATCGGCCTCCCAATGTATTAAACTGTTATGATCTTCTTGCAGTTGGTAGCAATGCTGTATTGATTGGATGTTCCCATATCTCACTCGTCTTCGAACAGACGAAATGAAGACCCGGTATTTACCGGAAGATCATTTATAAAATTAGAAACAGGATCTGTCCCAGGACCAAGCGTTGAGACGCCTGATAAAACTAGGAATGGATCTCAGGTATAGCCATGCATCTAAAATACACGGTAGTGCCCACAGAGCCATAAGGCGATCCAATTATGCGCCTGGATCCTCAAATCCCAGCGAATTCCATTTTGTATAATAGCCTCACCCCACAAAGTACCCTACTAGGTTCCAGTTCCAAAACTGGCGATGAATGATTGGGTGACTGATTCGGTAAAATCAACATAAAAAACAACGACAGTAAAAGGATGGCAGATAACACATTACATGGTATCTGTCTTATAGTGATACCCTGAAGTATTTTTTCTTTCCCAGGACTACACGTATTTCAAAATAGAACAGTCTACCTCCTGGTGTAGTCATTATTGAGACTACAAATGAGTGTAAGGAGCTTCTTTGAAGCCTTAGAACAGAGGTTTACAGCAGCATATCTCCATTATGAAAACACGCCTATTCAAATATATAGAAAATTTCATCTCCAAAAACTGTAAGTTTTCAGATAAAAAAATCTGATATTTTTCTTATTTCTGCTCAAAACATAGATTGTGGGTACTCGTTAGAACCTCCTCGCCGAGGCGGTTCTAACGAGTACCCACAATCAATGTTTTTAGCAGAAATAAGAAAAATAATGTATACCCCTGTAAACCCCAGTTTTACTATACAAAAGTGGGGTTTAAGGGGGTCAAAATTATATAGGCATGTTTTCGTGATGCTGATGTACTGCTTGTAAAGTTATAATGGCTCATCCACACTTCTCTCTCTCTCTTTGCTAAATTCTAAATTTAGCCGCTTATATTTCTGCGGTAATGATCAGAAGCTGATTGAATCAGTATCGAAAAATAGGTAGACAGAGATAGACAGATATGAAAATTAGACGAATGAAAATTTAATTTTAAGCATTAATAGAATTATGAAAATTTACGCAAACCAAACATTCTAGCATTAAATATAATTTATAAGATGAAAGAATTGATTAAACTGCTAGAGATTAGTATTGGACACGATCTTTTTGTTGCACATACATGAGCTGCCAGATAATATTTAGTGTCAGGGGAGACTGTCTACCGATGATACTGGGGTCAACTTACTCAGAAGGTTGCAAGACAATACCGTATTTACCTTAACTATTGGGACACCGTATCTACTTACATACTCGTCCTAAAATTTGAAATAGTCCATTCCACTACCTCTTGACATGTCTAAAATATTGATGTATGTATGGCAAACAGTGTAGACCCTGATCAGACGCCGCGTTCTGCGGCGTCTGATCTGGGTCTATACTGTTTGCAAAGGCCTATCTATCGAATACTTAGGGTCATTACGGTAGTTTACCCATATCGAAAAGGAGCGTGCGACATTGAGTTAAACCCAAATGAACGTCAAATGCTCCATCTCACTCGTCTAGAAACCCAGGCAGGGGTAACTCTGTCAAAACTGTTTTGTCCCCTTCTTAAAAGCGGTCCACTCTATAAAGAAAGACTTTGCTCCCAAATTTATATTAGTTCTTTCAAAAGGGGATTTGTGTGCAGAATGACCAAACAGTAAGTCACAAAAGGTCTCTCTTTGCAAAAAAAAAATAAAAAATAAAAAATAATAATAAATAAATAAAAAATAAAATAATAATAATAATAATAAAAAGGGGCTGAAAATACACTATGTGTATCCAGTTCTCTTAATTCTTTTGCCTTTTGACATGACCAGGAAACGCTTTGTAGACGTCAAGTAGCCCAATCTTCAGGGAGAGTGTGCAAGCAGCACCCTCTGCTGAAAGTCACACGTAGGGTTGATACCGTAACTTAAGTTGATACCACATGTCCAACGAGTTTCATTTGTCTATTTTGTTAATATTTTCTAAGTCCGTTTTTATATCTGCTTCCGGTCCTTTTATATAAAAAATATGATAAATAAAAAAAAAGAAACAGATATTGTTTAAACAAAAAAAAAAAAAAAAAAGAGAGAGCGAGAGATAATGCTTTGAATGAAGTTGTGGGGATGGTTGTGGCGGGGCTTATTTAATTTCGTTTTGACCTTTACCACTCTTCAGCAGATGACAAACTGGTGATTGAATGATTGATTGTGTTGGCGGTTAACGACACGTCAACCCTTATGGGTCATTTTGTGTCGTCTCCCAGAGAAAGGGAGAGAAGAGATAGAAGAGATAGCAGAATAGACGAAAGAGAGGACCAGGTGAGAAAGAGGAACAGGAATGAAAGTGGTGATATTTCTTTCTTATTTTTCCAGAAAATAGACTGACATTATGTCTCTATTGGAGAACAATTTGCATATATGTCAAATACTTTTTTCTGGAGAAAATAAGAAAAATATTTCAAAATGTCATCTGCTGAAAATTTACCCCGAGTGCTAAGCGTTAAAGGGGCTCATTATGTTAACAATTCTATGTAATATGTGTACCCCCCATGTCCCGTCATTATATACAGTAAAACACGGATATATAGGATCTTCATTATTAGGAACCATTACGAAAACACACTTATTCAAATATATAGAAAATTTCACCTCCAAAAACTGAAAATTGTCAGATAAAAACTCTGATACTTTGCATATTTCTGCTGAAAACATAGATTGTGGGTACTCGTTAGAACCGCCTCGACGAGGCGGTTCTAACAAGTACCCACAATCTTTGTTTTCAGCAGAAATAAGAAAAAATAATGTATACCCCTGTAAACCCCAGTTTTATTATACTTAAGTGGGGTTTAAAGGGGTCAAAATCATATAGGCATGTTTTCGTAATGAGTTTCAAAATTTTGCAACCAGCTTTTCAACTTGTATGATGGACCGTCTTTGCTTTATATACATTGGTCCAGATAAAATTATTTCAACACAAGAACATGTTTCAGTTATTCATTAGAGGCGCCCCGCAGAGGCATATGTTTTTGTGGAGAAATAGGAAAAAATCAACCTTTTTAGTTAAAAAGTTATGACCATATATAATACTGACAGCAAAATAAATGATGTCACAGATTTCACTCAGAAACGAGCATGTGTCAATGTCAAACATACTCTGTCAAACAAAGTATATCATTTTTATATGATTTGTTTAGTAAATTCTATAACGAGACATTAAAAATACGTACCGTATGTGTCGGACCAACGCTTATTTTCAACATTTAAATTGCGATTGAAATAAAATATATTAATTCTGTCGAAACTGACTCACGTATATGGCACACCAACTGTGTATTATGCTTTGTAAATAAGGTTATTTTTAGCGTACACACACAAACACTCACCTGTCCACCAGGTGGCGTTATAATACAGGTAAATCGTTAAACATATGAAAAGGACAACAACATGTACATGTGCAATTATTTATCGATAAAAGGATACTAAAGACGGTTTCGGATATGAGGTTTAAACGTGGACCCCAGAAGTGTTGCAGCCAAACAAAAATACAGTTGACTCTCGCTATCTCGAACTCTCTTATCTCGAATAACCGCTTATCTGGAAGTGAAAATCTGGTCCCTGCCTATACATGAAAATCCAACAACAGGTAAAAATATTGTGGAAAAGAGGAGAAATTGCTCCTAATTTCTCCTCTTTTCCACAATATTTTCAATATATCTCTAACTTCAAGAGTCCAATTCATATATATTTATTAAATGTGGTTAATCGAATTATTTTTTCCTGAACTCTGCAAATCTGATATGTCGAGGTACGGATATCTCGAAGTATTTCAGAGAATCCCTTGGATTCGAGATAACGAGAGTCGACTGTATATAGAACCAGAATTTCGCGGAAGGCGGCGTCACACCTGCACAGGGGCCACAATCAGAGCGTGGTTATTAAATAAGTTTATTGCATTCTGAGCAGTGCTTAGTTGGAAAAGTGACAAAAATTTAAGACGGATTATATGAATATATGAATTTCATTGAAAGCAGATGCATTTTCTCATATGGTGCATGAGAAATTGGGCTCAAAAAGTATCCACAGTCTGTACACTTTCATAAATCTGAGGTTCAGAAAATGACAATGTTAAAGTGGAAAGAGTGCAAAAATAAAATTTAAAAATCATATCCAAACCACGTGCACTTCTGCAGACCCAGGAGAAAACATGTACAAAGTTTCAAAAAGACCAGTTTAAAATTGTATGAGAAGTTGCATTACAATGTACCCACTGTCTATACATCTGATGTCAGAAAATGACAAAGCTCAAAAAGAACAAAAAAGTGACAAAGAATATAGCAAGAATTATATGAAAAGCACATGCTATGGCGAAAACATGTGCAAAGTTCCGAACAGTTTAGTATAAAATTGTATGAGGAGTTGTGCTCACGAGGTACCCACTGTCTACATATTAAGGTCGAAAAATGACTAAGTAACTAAGTTCACAATGTGGAAAAAAGTTTTAAAAAAAAAGAAGAAATCTAACAATTACATCCAAACCACATACACATCCTCATGCCATAAAGAAAATGCTTGCAAAGTTTCATAATAATCGGTACAAAACTGTAAGATGCGCTCACAAGAGGTACCAACTGTTTATATAAAGGATGAAAAATGACTAAGTTCACAATGTGGAAAAAGTGACGAAAAAATAACTTAACAATTATATCCAAACCACATACACATCCTCATACCATGAAGAAAACATATGCAAAGTTTCAAAACGATCCGTACAAAACTGTAAGAGGAGTTGCACTCACAAGAGGTACCCATTGTCTATATACTGAAGGTGAAAAATGACTAAGTTCACAATGTGGAAAAAGTGGCAAAATGTTCTAACAATTATATCCAAACCACATGCACATCCTCATACCATGAAGAAAACAGATGCAAAGTTTCAAAACAATCAGTATAAAACTGTAAGAGGAGTTGCGCTCACAAGAGGTACCCACTGTCTATATATTGAGGTGAAAAATGACTAAGTTCACAATGTGGAAAAAGTGACAAAAATAATCTAACAATTATATCCAAACCACATGCACATCTTCATACCATGGAGAAAACACAAGCAAAGTTTCAAAATGATCGGTACAAAACTGTAAGAGGAGTTGCGCTCACAAGATACCCAGGGTAAATGTTGACGGAAAGACGAACGGACGGACGGACGGAAACTTGCACGCCTAAGTCGCCCATGCTAAAGCAAATGCGACAAAAATGACCATTTACGGGTTACTTTTCTATATAATCTATACATTTTGGTTTTGGGATATAACATAATTGTTTAGCTAACACGGTTTCTTGCACTCGATCCCTGCAGAAGTTCTATAAAGATTGTTCGAGTAATTTAGGTGCAGTTAGTAAGGCAATGTGACGTTGAAAATTTTGGAGGAAAAGGTGCGTGCTAGTGAAAACTTTTGCTGTTGGGTAGTAATTATACATAGAACTGTCTAATTTCGTTGCCCTTTTAAGAAGCACATATACGCCAACTTTCAACAGTTTTCTACACTTTCTACTGAAGCCGTTACAAAATCGTAAAAAACCCCACCTACACTTGCTTAGCCAAACAACTTAACCAGCGGGCACAAGACGTTTACACACCGTCGACTCAACGTCGATGCAACGTCATGACGTTGTATCGACGTTGAGACGACGTTGTATTAAGGTCATGTGCCTGAATTAACGTTGAAGACGTTACGAAGTCGTAAAACTTCAAACTTAGTCTTTATATTGTTTATATCGTGTTTCTTATTCACCTGATGAAGAAAAACGTGGAAAAAAAATTAAGTTTATTAAATGTATTTTCTCATTTAAAACTATACAGAAGTAAGTTGAGCTAATGAAAAAAAAAAAAAAAAAAAAAAAAAAAAAAAAAAGCCTTGGTGACAGAAGGCGAGTAAGCTCGTTTGCGTATGAATGTAAGCAATGTTGTGTTTGCCAGACGGGCTGTATTGTTTCGTCACCTTTTGCGGGTCAGTTACACGTCAATGACTGAGTAACTATCACCTACAGGAACGCTTGCCACCAGATACCATTGGATGCACAAATTATGTGTGCAAAATGCTTATTAGCGTTCTTCCTCATGACTATTTTTAGAATTCAAAAGGAGATATTGCAGTAAGCCGGGGGCTCAGGTATTGAAATCCAGATTTCAGACATTACAATATTCAAATTTATATTTCATATTCCTGAATATTGGCAGAAAGGAAAATATGCTTCTGACTCTTATTACGGGGAGATAATTCAGTCCTGTTTACCCTGCCTCAAATAACTCCTAAATTTATACCATGTTCAAAACGACGGTTGGGAAATGTTTCTTGCATCAGAATGACGAGAACTCAACACTGATTGGAAATTATGGTTATATGAATAGACTGTGCGCGTGTCTGGTATATCTGACTTGAATTCTCTTTCTCATTTCCGGTTTAAATGGAAAATAGAATGCGTTTCATAAAAGTTGTTATAAAAATATGTTCCCACCCCCACACCCCTGCTTGATTCAAGTTCCCATTCATATAGATGACGTAAGTATGTCAGGGAAATATTTCCACCAAAGCGCATCCTTGGCTTATGAATCTTCGGACATATGCGCCCTGCAAAGATACAGATCAGCCTGCGCATTTGTACATTCTGATCAGACTCTTCACTGGGCACATTTTGGATCCGTTGCTGCTCATATGATTAAATACATTTGTCAGTGTCATGTAAAATGACGTAAATTTCATCCCTTCCCAGTTACAACTGATGACCAGTATGACAATATATATTAAAACCTTTGAATGACTTCTTTTCAAAAGCTGCAAAGCTGACAGACCCCAAATTGAATATTAAGCATCATCGGAATAGTATCTTTTGTTTGAAAAAAAATATTGGAAAGTGGCATCCAAGATATTTTGCCCACCGTATGGAGTAAAAAGGTTCACAAGATCTTTTTTGTCTGGAAATGCGCAGCCAGTTGCTCGCACTGCATGTGAAGGATCATTTAGCTTTATAAATCATCTAAGATGTCTACTAAATGTTTGGAAACAAATATCTGAGATGACTACTAAACGTTTGGGAACAAGCATCTAATATGACTATTAAATGTTTGGGAACAAGCACCTGATATGGCTACTATACTTTTGGGAACAAGCACCTGAGATGGATACTAAACGTTTGGGAACAAGCATCTGAGATGTCTACTAAATATTTGGGAACAAACATCTAAGATGTCTACTAAATGTTTGGGAACAAGCATCTAATATGCCTACTAAACGTTTGGGAACAAGTACTTGAGATGGCTACTAAACGTTTGGGAACAAGCAACTGAGATGACTACTAAACGTTTGGGAACAAGCATCCGAGATGACTACTAAACATTTGGGAACAAGCATCTAATATGGCTATTAAACGTTTGGGAACAAGCATCCGAGATGACTCTAAACGTTTGGGAATAAGCATCTGAGATGGCTACTAATCATTTGGGAATAAACATCTGGGATGTCTACTAAACGTTTGGGGACAAGCATCTAATATGGCTACTAAACGTTTGGGAACAAGTATCTATAAATATGGCTATTAAAGCAATAAGGTAAATGTCTTTAGTCAGCTTCTCTAATGAGACATTATGATTGAAAACTCCATATAGCCATGCAGAAATCTTGTCCAAAACCGCAAGGCCGATTTTCACTCAGTTGCTTCCTTGGGACAAGTTCACGTTTAGGTTTGTATAAATATTTGAGAACAGTTATCAAAGATGGTCATTATGAACGTATATGGAGAAAATCTTCAGTTAGCCTTTACCACCCTCTGAGCAAATTTAGCAAATGACAAATTGGTGATGTTTTTTTCTCATTTTCCCAGAAAACAGTATTTGACATTCCATGCATATTGTCTCCAGTGGAAACAGTTTACATGAAATGTCAAACCTGTTTTCTGGGCAAAATAAGAAAAATATTTTAATATGTCGATTGCTTAAGATTTTACCAAGAGTGCTATGCGTTAAAAACGTCACACTTAGCACATTACTGTACAATCTGTAGTTAGCACCAGTCTGCCAGACATGCACTTCTGAAGTCCTTCAATCCATGACGCTTAACTTCCCAACATCAGTCATTGAGCTGCAGCGTCACAATACACGAGCACCCGACGAAGACTCAAATCATCCGCACAGTCTAGTCAGAGCCTACGTTTTCCGCATGAAGAACCTTACACCCTTGGCTATCCTAAATGCGCACAGCGAATATTCTGATCAAGTCGAAAACCCATTGCAGAAACGATCTGAGTTTTGACGTTCAGCCAACGGTTCGATTTTTTTTTTGTCAACTTGTCCTGTTCAAGTGTTGTATCAAGGTAGGTCAGGTAAAAGGACAGTCTCTCCACAACGCTTATTATCTGCTTTCAAGATCTTCTGTACTTTACGGATGGACTGGCAAACGAAAGTACGAATGGCAAGATGGGAGAGCGGACGAACGACAGATAATTTAAGACAAGATTACTCACGCTGATCATCAGAGTAAAAAGGACGCGGCTGGATTAGACAGTGTGCGGTTTGAATATTTTGGCGGGAAAGGGCCCGTGCACGAGAAAAGTAGTTGGTTTGGGGTAGTATAAAATATATACGGAACTAGGGAATTTTTATATATCCAGATATGTTTCGCAAACATCAAACCTCTTGCCCAAAGAGGCTCCATATATTATTTGGTTACAAATAGCCGTTTCGTTTAAATGTTTAAGCACTCATGATCTCATAAGCCATGTCTGGCTGGACGTCAAATGTTTTATGTATGTATATGTAGTATTCATGAAGTCCATCACGAAAACACGCCTATATAATTTTGACCCCCTTAAACCCCACTTTTATATAGTAAAACTGGGGTTTACAGGATTATACATTATTTTTCTTATTTCTGCTCAAAAACATAGATTGTGGTACTCGTTAGAACCGCCTCGCTGAGGCGGTTCTAACGAGAACCCACAATCTATGTTTTGAGCAGAAATAAGAAAAATATCAAAGTTTTTATCTGAAAATTTTCCTTTTTTGTTTTAAAATTTTCAATATATTTGAATCAGCTTGTTTGCGTAATGCATCTGGAAAGAGCTTGTCTCAATGATGCTTCATATGTAATTTTAGCTAAGCTGGCCTAGCAGATGTCCTTTAAAGCTTTTACCATAGGCGATCATAGTATGGTGACCGGCATCCATAGTGACCGTCATGGATGCCGGTTTCCAACCATTTTCGCCAAATTGGAAATTCTTGTCCCACTGATGCTTCATATGAAATTTGAGCTTAATCGGCAGAACAGTTTCTCAGAAAGCTTTTGATATATTTTGCAAACTTGGAAGATAATTCAGACGGGCTCTATAACAACTTCCCACCTGGCGTATATAGCCCAAACCTCGGAGCATTCCGAGCAGGGTTTATCACTGAACTCCCTGATCTAGTTCTCTCCCCACAACAGTTTATCTATTATCATTCATCATCATCACCTTGCTCATTACCCATTAAACTACAAATTGTTATGTCAATATTACAGATCTATTCATAAATCCATCATGAAATTCAAAATTCTACTGAAAATTATATGTTGATCTTGGTTTTCAAACTGATTTTTTTTTGTTCCAATCATTTGCGCACGAACTCAATAAAATAATGCTCTTTGTGGGGTCCATAGAAACACCCCAAACCACCCACAAACACCCCAAACCACCATTAACCCCCCCCCCCCCCCCCCAAACCAGACGTATGATAGGGTAGAGTCAGATTAGGTTGCGCAGAGATATATCTAGTAAATAAGAAGGGCCGGGGTTATGTACAGCACCCCACACTTCCAAGGTAACCACCCCAAACCTCATTATAGTGTGTTCATAATTGATTAAAGCACCCCAAACTGCCTTATTTCACCCATGTATGACAGTGTAGAGATTGATAGTAATATAGGGTATCAGAACACTGATGGCAAGACGTGATTCAATCAGCTTTATATAAGCGTTACCAAAATTCACTCAAACAAAGCTGACACTTAAGTGATTAAAGCTGACACTTAAATGAATATAGTCACTTAATGATAGGTGAGTAGATTTCAGACGGCACCTCTTCAAAACCAAACTTTGTTATTAAGTCTATCTGCCCTGAAAAATAAGAAACAAAAAAAAAAAAAAAATAAATAAATAAAAAAAAAAAAAAAAAAAAAAAAAAAAAAAAATAAATAAATAAGGGAACAAAGGCTATGACGCTGGTGTCTGTCAATGTCAACACCAAGTTAAATAATTATGTTCATGTAAATGTAATTAAATAAAAAAAATATGATATTAAGGAGTACATTTCATTACGCGTTCATAGGCCTTACTCGATATTATTTTATTTTACTATTTTAAAATTTTGGACCCTTTTTCTGCATCAGATTTAATTAATATCAACCTTTTTAGATGTTATTCCAGTTTTCTGCTTTCTATTCTTTCATTCTTTTTTCACACATTCTTTTTCTCAGGTTCGTTTACATGATCGTTCTTTGATGAAAATTAAATTTTCTCTGTTTCTATAGTTGTATCTTTAATATTAATTTATGCTTTAAGTCTTGCTATTTGTTTTATTAACATGTTTGAGGCGGTTTGGGGTGGCTTGCTTGGAGGTTTTGGACATACTGTATTCTACCCAGTTAACCCAAACCCACCACGGGCCACTTCAACACACCTAACCCAACTCTATCTGACCCTACCCTATCATACAAGAGTGGTATGTGGGGGGGGGGGGGGGGGGGGGTTAAGGGTGGTAAGTGGATTTTAAGTAGTGGGTTTTAAGGGTGGTTTGGGGGTATTTTGGGGAGGTTTGGGGTATTTTGGGGTGGTTTGAGGTGTTTCTATGGACCGCTCTTTGTGAGGTGTTTGGAGTACCTGACAGATTCAGATTCAGAGAGTGGACCATTTAAATGTTTTACTATATATGGTCACGATGTCCATCCTGGATCCTAGTAAACTTTTGCAAACATGAATATTAATATTCAATAGATAATGTATACCCAGATCAGACACCGAAAAAATACAGCATTTGATCAGTGTCTAGCCTGTCTGGCACTCATCCAGTAATTTTAGACACACAGGAAATGGATAAGTTAAACTTTTAGAAATGTTATGTGCAAATAAATACGGCGTCTAAAATTTATCAAATCAATCCAAAGTTTTGAGCTTGGAATTTTGAGATTTTGAATCAAAGATGGGTTTGACTGAACCCCTGAACTATGGTTTGTCAGGTTCAACTAGAATCTCGTATAAATATTTACACTGTCTAGAAGATGCTTCCAACCTAGTCAAAAATGAAGTTAAACCCTGGAAATTTATCGTTTGATGCTAATTCAAAGGGCAATAAGCTTATTGCCCTTTGAATTAGCATCAAACGATAAATTTTCAGGGTTTAAAGTGTTCTCCTAGTTTTGCAAAAGGTATTTCCAAATATGTGTACACAGGAAACGCTTCACAACCCGATTCATTATAGCACGGTCTTGGATATCATTACGAAAACACGCCTGTTCAAAATATATAGAAAATTTCACCTCCAAAAATTGAAAACTTTCAGATAAAAACTCTATTTTTCATATTTCTGCTAAAAACATAGATTGTGGGTACTCGTTACAACTGCCTCGCCGGATTCTGCTCAAAACATAGACTGCGGGTAATCATTAGAACCACCTTGCCGATGCGGTTCTAACGAGTACCCACAATCTATGTTTTGAGCAGAAATAAGAAAAATAATGCATACCCCTGTAAACCCCAGTTTTACTATAAAAAAAAAGTGGGTTTAAGGAGGTCAAAATTATATAGGTATGTTTTTGTGATGTTATGTTTTAAAGATGGACCCCAAAAATATTGTATCCAAACATTTTTCTACACGAGGGTGAGTCAATAAGTAACCAGCCTAACATTTCCGGTTGAGATCCACCTGTTCTTTTTCGATATAATTGCCCTCTTGTGTGATGCACTTAGACCAACGGTGTTCAAGTGCCATCAGCCCAGAACTGAAAGTCAGGGTCCTTTCCATTGACCCACTCCTGAACTGCCGTCACGACTTCTTCATCAGACCGGAAATGAAGTCCACGGATATGGTAACAAGACGTTTCGACCCCAAGACGTTTCCCCCCTGGTCGTTTCCCCCCTAGTCGTTTCGCCCCCTTTTTGGTCCCCTAGTCGTTTCGCCCCCCAACCCTAGTCGTTTCGCCCCCAAACCATTTCCCCCTAAAAGATTTATTAACTTCATGTGAGACAGAGAGAAAGGGAGAGAGAGAGCAGAGCATGTACTTTGAATGAAAATGTTAATTAGGAACTATGATAAGTATTACCTGTTTTAATCAATACCGTTAATCACATTGTTTATTTGGTTTGACTCATTAATCACACAATTAATGCGATTAATGATGAGGTGTGAAAAAACGCGCTCTTTGCAAAGTTAAACACCTTTAATTATCGCTTCAGCACCTTTACCAGTTTTGTTTTAAATTGACTGACGACACCAGAGATGTTCGTGTGAACAGTCATGATTAAGTTACGAGACTTTAGAACAGGAAGTTAATTGTCATTTGCTGTTATTAAAATATGTAACAAAAATAAAACTAATGAATAAAAAAGATATATGACAAAAAAAAAAAAAAAAAAAAAAAAAAAAAAATGAAAGAAAGAAAAAAAATAATATGCAAAACAAGTGATTAAACGTAATAAAAAATAAAAGATAATAAAACAATAAAATACATAAAAAAAATCATAAATAAGATTTAAAAAAAAAGAAAAAAAGAAAAAAGAAAAAGAAAAAAAATGGTCGGTAAATAGTTACACTAAAATTTTTTAAGAAAACAGCCTCACACCTCTCCGAGTGGCGACTTTTAAGCTCTTGAGGGGGGTGGGGGTCGGGGGGGGGCGGGGGGTCGGTAACTTAGGTAATTTTGGTACGGGTGTGCGAGCCAGTATTTCAAAACCTACCCCATTCATGTACCTGGCCTTTGAAAAAACGGACCCATTCATATACTTGATCATCCAAAATGTTGACCTATTCATAAACTGCCCTTTGATTTTTTGTACCCATTTTTGCTGGTTGTTACACAAATATCACAGTCAATTCATGTAATACCAAGAGGATAAGCAGCCTCGAAAAATCTCTGAGCGAAAAATATGTGCATATACCAGGATGTCAGAAAAATGGGGCCCTCATAGGGAATCCAGAAAAACTGGGCCATTCATATACTTTTTGTTGAAAAAAGGGGACCAATCATATACCTGGCAGTGCTGAAAAAGGGGGCTATTCGGCACGCACGTCCGTAATATACCATATATTGGAAGTTACCCCCCCCCCGCCCCCCACCCCCAACTTTTAAGGCCCGGTGCCGGCCGGTAACAGGATAAGTTATCCTTAGGCTGACGTGACAGGGCGATGATGCTACTTAAATATTTGCCTCTTCTCACCTCTTATAAAAGTTCAACAGTGAAAATTAGTTTTACAATGAAAAGCGGGCGAAACGACTAGGGGGCGAAACGACTAGGGGGGGGGGGGCGAAACGACTAGGGGGGAAACGACCAGGGAGGAAACGTCTTGGGGGCGAAACGACTAGGGGAGGAAATGGTTTGGGGGCGAAACGTCTCGGATTCACGGATATCCTTTTTCAGAATAGGAAGAAGTCGCTAGGAGCTAGGTCAGGCGAATAGGCAGGATGTGGTATTAATTCATACCCGTTTCGCTCCACAGCATCCATCGCAACTTTGCAAGTGTGGACTCTCGCGTTGTCCTGTTGCAGCAAAACACCTTTAGAGAGTTTATCTCGGTGTTTTTCACGGATGGGGGTTCTCAGCTGGTCTAACAAGTTTGCATAGTACACTCCAGTTATTGTACTTCTCTTGGGTAAAAAGTCCAACATAATAACGCCTTTTGCGTCCCAAAATACTGTGGCCATCACCTTGCCAGCAGATGGTTGCGTCTTGAACTTCTTTGGCCTCGGACCTAGGCCCTACCCACTGACGACTCTGAGCTTTATTCTCTGGCTCATAATAATGAACCCAAGTTTCATCTACAGTCACCAGATGCAAAAGAAAATCATCTTTTGACCTAAAACGCTTCAACAAGGCGCTGCATACTGATGCTCTGGTTGCCATTTACTCATCGCTAAGGGATTTGGGGACCCAACGGGCTGTTAGCTTGCGCATACCTAAACGGTCATGTAAGATTGTTGAAACGCTACCATGTGAAATGCCTAATGCCTGCGCTGTTTCTTCCACCTGAATTCGTCTATCAGAGTATACCAGATGCCGAACTTTCTTACACATTTCTCCATCGGAAATGGAATAGGCTGGTTACTTATTGACTCACCCTCGTATAATCTATACATTATTTTCTATATCAGCTATACATTATGTAGCAGGTTGCTATATAATCTATACAAAAATGTATAGATTATATAGAAAAATGACAATTGTCATTTTTCTATATAACTTACATATTTTTGTTTGAATACAACATGGTTGTTTAGCTAACATGTTTTTTTTTTTTTTTTTTGCTTTGGATCCCAGGAAGAATGTTTTTAGAGGTTGTAGAGTACTAAGAGGGTTAAAGTAAGGAAGTATAGAATTTGCATCTTGCAGGTTTTAGGGAACAAATAACCAGCAACAATGTTTACTTATACAACATGTAATATGTATATCATATATATCACCAACAATCTAATACACATGCTCTAACTTAATACCTAAATACTCGGACATATAGGCCTGTACAAACAGTGTAGACCAAGAGCAACAGTTCAATCAGAGTCTGCACTGTTTGCCAATCAGCCAGTCAGTACTTTTATCACATACTAGCAGAC
Source organism: Anodontia alba (assembly GCA_964016985.1). Taxonomy (NCBI): domain Eukaryota; kingdom Metazoa; phylum Mollusca; class Bivalvia; order Lucinida; family Lucinidae; genus Anodontia; species Anodontia alba. The sequence goes on from OZ024828.1 coordinate 101,364,727, forward strand.
AGAACTTTCTTCAAATTTTACTACAAGTATGGTAAGGAGTTACTGCGTCCAATAGTTACCATAATTATAATGAATAAAAAAGCCTCATCAGGGAAAAGTGGCTAGGATGCAAATGGGGATCCAGATCAGTAGGCACATCCAGTCTGAAGAGGGCCGTCTTTTTCATGGTGGTTCAGAATACATGGGTTGCTCCAGGAAAACCATGAAAGCCCTGATAAGACTGGCCAGCATTCTGGCTGATATGACTTTGTTCCTGCATTTGTATGATGCCTAATTTCTGTATGATGCAAGTTAAATATCAATAATCCATATCATGTAAAAGTTTGATTATCAATAATCCATTCATGTAAAAGTTCGATTGTCTTGGATTATGAGTGTATAATTCCAACTCAATAGGCTTACAATTATGCACGCAATTTTATTGGCTGAGAGCAATTTGAAAATAGGATTTACATCAGAAAACATACACATATGATTTTGACCCCCTAACTTAACTTTTTTTAATAGTAGAACTGGGGTTTACAGGGGTATACATTATTTTTCTTACTTCTGCTCAAAAACATAGACTATGGGTACTCATTAGAACTGTCTCCTCAAGGCAGGTCTAATGAGTACCCACAATTTATGTGTTGAAACGTGAAAATATCAAAATTCTTTATCTGAAAAAATTTTCAGTATATTTGAATAGGAGTGTTTTCGTAATGTACTTAGATAAGTCAAATGAGCAGGAATCCTTAACTATTTTCTTCGCGCAAATTTCTAAAATGAGAAATTTTACCCATAATTTTTATGTAAATATGACCTAGGTAGAATATGGCATTTTATCAGGCACTTTGGTGTACAAAACCTTAGGTAGTGACAAAGTTTTTTATGCTAGACCGCTGATTTTCCAAAAATATCCTTGAACATTTGGTTGCAGTTTATGGTGAATCTTCTCCATCTTATGCTTCTGTGAAAAGGTGGGCAAGGGAGTTTCAGTGTGGTAAGGAGAGGCCTATTCCGGATTACCATCAACCAGTATAACCCAAGAAAATATTGAGACTGTGCATCAGCTAGTTCTTAACCCTTGTCATGCTGAATAAATTAAGATGCCATGCCCACTTCTAATTTTCAGTTCATACATTCAAATACTTAATGACAAACAAAGCAGATCCAGATCTGCACTGTTTGTCATTTAGTATGTGGCTATGTATCAACAAACTGGATCAAGTAATCTGATTGGCTGACAGAAATGGGTGTGGCATCTTAATTTATTCAGCATGACAAGGGTTAAAATCTGATCTGCAAAGTAGGATCAGATAAGAGTCCTGGGCCCAGTTGTTCAAAGCTAACGACATCGTTAGTTAACGATTCGTTAAAATTTATATCGAATGATCGAATGATACGCAAATACGCTGAAATTTTTTTCAGCAAAAGCTACTCACATTTTTTCAGCAAAAAATATCAGAATATTGTATATTGAATCCACTAAAACAGTTAACGAAATGACCCTTAACGAGCTCGTTAAGCTAACGACGCTTTGAATGACTGGGCCCTGATTTTTCCCAATCCATAATACACCCTTTCAAACAAGGCTCATTTATGCTAGCCTCATAACACCGAAGCAACATGCATGTACTATTCTCACACCTCCAACTGCTCAAAAAGGCTATTAATGCACCATTCAAAGTTGTAGTAAATGACTAACATTTTTTTGTACTTTTTCCAAGAAAATAAGGCTGGACATTTCATCTGTATTGTCTATATAGCAGACAATTCAAATGAAATGTCAAGCATTATTTGTCTCAGGGAAAAAAAAGGGTTTGCTGCTGTTAAGAATGGCACTAAATGGGCTAATTTTCAAGGTATAGAACACACACTGTGGATATTCTCAGATCTCCAGATCACACTCAGTGCAAGCTTCTCATGTGATCTTCTGATCAGGGAACATCCACTTGAAGTGATACAGAGCATCAGACCATCTTACGACAACACGCCTATTCAAATATATTGAAATTTCATCACCAAAAAATGAAAGTTTTCAGATAAAAAATTCTGATATTTTTCATATTTCTGCTCAAAACATAGATTGTGGATGCTTGTTAGACTCCCTCAGCAAGGCAGTTCTAACGAGTACCCACAATTTATGTTTTTGAGCAGAAATAAGAAAAATAATGTATACCCCTGTAATCCCCAGTTTTACTATATAAAAATGGGGTTTAAGGGGGTCAAAATTATATAGGTATGTTTTCATGAAGTGTTATTGTAATAATAATAAGTATATACACTTCAACCTCTTTATAACACAGTTTGTTATAACATGGTTTTGGATATAACACGATTCAAAGATGGATCCCAAAAATGTATAGATTATATTGAAAAATGACCATAAATGGTCATTTTTCAATATAATCTATACATTTTTGTTTGGATATAACACAGTTGTTTAACTAACACTGTTTATGCTATGGACCCCAACAATAGTGTTATAAAGGGGTTGTGGTGTATCAATATTGTATCAGGTTAATATAATCAAGGAGCAAACAAAATATCAATGTACTGTAAGTAGAGACCAGAGCTCAGATGTTCAAAGCATAGTTATCTTAAAGAATGTGCAAGGTAAACGTGAAATTAACTATTGCCACCATTATGAAAACATGCCTGTTCAAAATATATTGAAAATTTCACCATCAAAAATGAAAATTGTATCAGGTTAATATAAACAAGGAACAAACTAAATATCTCAATGACATGTAAGTAGAGACCAAAGCTCAGTGTTCAAAGCATTGTTATCTGAAGGAATGTGCTAGGTGAACATGAAATTAACTATAGCCACATAAAAGTTTGAACTCATTTTAGACTGAATTTACTCCCCCACCACTCCCCAACCTCCCTCCCCACTATATATTGGAAGAGTCAAATTTCAATTTTATGTCAGGCCATCTGACTTATATGTTCCTAGAAAAAAATGGTTAAACTTTTTACAAACAGTGGAGACCCTGATTAGATGCTGCATTCTGCAGAATCTGATCTTGGTCTGCAATGTTTGTCAACTGCCCTTTTGGAGGTCTCCAAACATTGATACATTTTTTTCTTTTCTTTTTTATGAAACAGAGAAGAACCACAATAGACAAATCAAATGAAATGTTATGCCTTATATTCTCTGAAAAAATACATGTAAAAGAAAAGGAACATTTTAGGATGTTGTCATTTATAATTTTGAATAGCAGGTCAATCTTGGCTTATAAACTTCATAATTTTATAATAATACATGTACCTTGGAAACCATACTTTGAACAACTGGGAGTAGAAATGAGCACAATATATTATAGAAAATAATAAAGTGAAACATAATGTCCACAATTATAATGCCCTGTAAATTGAGAGTATGAAATATGATTTGTATACATGTGAACTGTGTAGGTACTGACAAAACACTTCTAACCTTCAGCATGCTGATGGCAAAATCAGCTGACGACAGGTTTTTTTCTATAAAACAGAATTTAGCAGTGCAATTAAATGATCTGCTCTGGAGACAATCTGACTGACATACCAAGCCCTGTCTTCAAGAAAACCAAAAAGAACTAGAAATGTGTTCAAAGGACACGGATGCCCCAGCCTGAAACACTTAAACGCAAATTGCTAATGCTGGTCGAGGCTGCAGATAGACGGACAGACAGGGGTAACACTATGCCCTTTCCAACATTCTTCGAATGATGGGGGCATAAAATATTTTAAACATGACCCATTAATATATAAAACAAGCATGTTAAAGTTACATTTAGAAAAAATAAAAAAAATCCTAAAGATATTCTCTTTGTTAAAGTAAATATATAGGTATCATGTGCAATAATGGAAAAATGTTCTTACTTTACATACTGACAATGAAGACCCAGATCAGGCCTTCACTTTCTGATTAAGGGGAATAAATAGCTACATTTTCAGAAGGTGAATAAATAGCTACATTTTCAGAAGGTGAATAAATAGATACATTTTCAGAAGGTGAATAAATAGCTACATTTTCAAAAGGGGAATAAATAGCTACATTTTCAAAGAAAGCAACTCAGTCAAAATTTTACCTTTTTTCTGAAAAGGGATCTACTTTAAAAGGATAGAATTTGCTCTCCAAGGGCAGACCTGGGAGCAAATTCTATCCTTTTAGAAGAGACCCCTTTTCAGAAGGGGCTTGGGATGGAGTCAAACAAACAGGAAGTCACTAAGTTGTCTCCTTTGTAAAATAAAGGCGGCAAATCTACCAAGTGTATCCAGACCTCTTTAAGAATAATTGGATAATTAAGGAGGTCCAGTTGTTCAAAGCATCGTTAGCTTAACAAGCTCATTAGTGGTCAAAATTTTAACTGTCCTAGTAAGTACACTATCTAATTCACAGATTTTTTGCTGATAAATGTGAGTAGCTTTTACAAATGCAAAAGATTCTCACATTTTTCAGCAAAAATATTAGGGTATATGCCATATTTAATGATCAAAGTTTTAACGATACATTAACTAATGGCATTGTTAGTTTTGAACAACTGGGCCCAGATATCCAGAAGACCCATGAATGAAGATATGCAGGCTGATCTGGGCTTTTGCTTTTCAGATGTAAGGACACTTTTCTCACATTACTCATAAAGGAATGTATACAGGAATGTATGTTTATTATGATGTGAAACTGAACTGTAGTATTTACCCTAAACATTGGGAGACTCTACTTATTGCCACTCTCCATAGCACTGTCTGTAGTATGTCTGACTGCAGATCCAATGATCGCAAGTTTGAATCCTAGCTCGGCCACATGACTTTCGTTGAGATTGATCATGAAATCATTTCTACTGTCAAGAAGGGCAGTTGCCAGTTAATGGTGAAAGTATGAGCACTAGTACAGGTTAACCACTTAGAGGACTAAGCCTGCCCAGGAAAAGTGTGAGTAGGTTAACTGACCAGCTCGACATGACCTTAAATGTGTTGACTGGTCCTTAAAACTCCAACTCAAACAAACTAAAACAAAACCTCAACACATTACAGTCAATCCTGTGTTAAGCAAGCACCTATGGGAAAGCCAAAAACTGGTTGATTATGACAGGTACTTGCTTAATACAGGTGGATTTCCACTTCTTTGCCTTTAATGGGATCTGAAATAGTGGCCTTTAAAGGCAGGGGATTGCTTAATATAGGTGGCATTTAGGAAGGTTTGACTGTAGTATACTTGTCATAAACTTCCTACAAGTTTATTTTGCCACCTGTTGATGTGTCTAAAATGTGCTGAATGAATGGTTAACACTGCAAACCCTGATCAGACACCACAAACTGCAGCATCTAATCTGGGTTTACTGCTTGCTCAGACCTGTCTGTCCCAATATTTAGGGTAAATACTGTATATAAGTATTTGTGACAAGACATTATATCAAGATATTGCTAACTTAAGATATTTTCATAACGCCTGAAGGTAATAGATCATAAAGCCTTAAAGGAAATAGTTCCTCTTAGAGTTGGAAAATTTTTGATCGAATACTATTATGCCATGTGATCAGTGAAGAATGATGCAATGTTGTAAAGCTTTCTGACATCATCTGAAAATGTTGAAAACATATAAACCAGAATCTGAAGAAACTGGATGATCTCTAAAAGGGATGAATGCTCCCACTATTGTCAGTTTGACTGTAGATTTATTATTCTGAACAAAATTTTCTAAGTAAATCAATGGTATGTAACTCAACCAATACATGTTATAAGTCTATAGAGTTCTGTGACCTTTATGCACATGCTCAGTCTATATCCTTACTACGGTGCAAGTTTCAAAACATTACCTTGAAAACTGTAGGAGGAGTTGTGGAGACATGAACAGTACTATAAAGTGTGGCGGATGGATGGAGGGACAGGGGGCAGTACTTATGATGAAGTGTAAAGCTATATGCCCTCCTCCACTTCATGGTGGTGTGGGGTGGGGGTCGGTGGGGGGCGGGGGGGGGTGTGGGGGGGGGGAGGAGGAGGAAACAACATTTATATGATATGTAATATACAAGATTAATAAACCTTGAGTTTAAAATAAAGGAAATATTTCTGTCGAGACCAGCAAATCCATATTCATTTGGTTATCAGATTTGCAACTCTCTGGAAGAATATTTTTATTTTTAATTCTATGTTTATTAATTTCTGTTTTCCCCAGCAGACACAACATCATCCTGGCAGTAAAAAAGGAAAATAGACAATATGATATGTGTGCAGAGAAGACGATGATCACTGATTATCCACACAGCCTGATCTATTTTTGCTGTCAACCTGAAAAGCCTTGGATCCTCGGATTTCCACAGAATGTCCAGATCAGGGTATAACATTACGAAAACATGCCTATTCAAATAGATTGAAAATTTCACCACCAAGATAAAAAATTCTGATATTTTTCATATTTCTGCTCAAAAGATAGAGTGTGGGTACTCGTTAGATCTGTCTCACTGAAGCAGTTCTAACAAGTACCCATAATCTATGTTTTTGAGCAGAAATAAGAACAATTAGTATATCCCTGTAACCTCAGTTTTACTGTATAAAAGTGGGGCTTAAGGGGGTCAAAATTATATAGGTAATTTTTTTGTGATGATCAGTCTACACTATTGTCACTCATTCTGCAATTTTTGAGATATTAGAACAGGTTGCAAAATGGACATTAAAATTTTAACCAAGCAAAATTTGTAGCTGACAACATCCTGAAATTTTTATTTTCTTATATTTTTACAGAAAAAATAAGTTCTGACATTTCATGTGAAATTCTGCAAAGTAGACAATTCACATGAAATGTTAAGACTTGTTTTCTCTGAAATATAATAATAAATAAAAACTGTCATCTGCTGCAGTTTTGATTGGCCCTTTCAGGGTGAAGAGATGTTTGGTTAGGAGTTCAGGTGTCTGATTACTTACAGTCCTTTTGACATCACTTAGAAAGAGTTATTCATTCAGCATTTAATTCAAAATAAGAAAGAAAATGGTCTGGTTGACCTTTGTCCAAGTCTGGAGAACTGAAAGGGTTAAATTTTACAAAAATCTTGAATTTCTTGCATTGTTTTAGCTTTAAATTAATATATTGCTCTATCATATGATGAGGACAATCAAGTACATAGTAATTTGAAATGCAGACATAGACATACAAAGAAATTTATGGAACTGAGTGGTTTTCACTCTGGACAATCACTTGTGGCACAAAACTGTACCTAAGCTTACAAACTGTGTATACACAGTGCAAGCACCAGTAACCTCTCAACAACTCCATCCTCCCTATAAAACCCACTTTTTTGTGCTGTTTTCTTATATATGTACAGACCACTCTCATTACTCGTAGTCCATGGGACTCTCTGAAATACTTTGAGATATCCGTACCTCGACATATCAGATTTGCAGAATTGAGGAAAAAATAAATCGAACCACCACATTTCACAAATGAATATGTAATTTGACTCCTGAAGTTAGAGATATATTAAAAATATTGTGGAAAAGGGGAGGAGCAATTTCTCCTCTTTTCCACAATATTTTGATACCTGTTGTTAGATTTTCATGTTCAAACAGTGACCAGATTTCCACTCCGAGATAAGCAGTTATTCGAGATAAGAGAAATTGAGATAATGAGAGTCGACTGTAGATTTAATTTCTCAATAACAACCACCTCTATGCAACAGCCAATTTTATATTATCCCATGGGATGCTTTTCTGTATACATTTAACTCTCTACAACAACCACTTCCACACACAAGCTACTTTTTTTTTTTTAATTCAAGGGATGGCTTTTGTTGAGAGTCTGCACAATATAAACAAATACATTCACACAAAAATAGCACTTATTCACTACACCTATTTTGAGCAAAACAACAGTAATATGTATATCTTTTCCTAAAATTAAACAAATATGATATTTATTAACATTAAAAATATAGCTATACAAAACTGTCATTATCACATGAATAGTGTGATTAGCTTTTATCATGCTGGAGGCAAAAAACTGCATAATACAGTGAACCCTCAATAAAATGACAGCATTTGTTCCCAAAGATGTTGCCATTAAAATGAATTAGCTATTGCCAAGAATTTTTAATGAGCAAAATCATATGTAATATTATTCTGATCTCAAAAAACATGTTTCGGATGTTTGTTAGAATTGCCTATATATGTTTCTTGAGGTATTAAATACAATGTTATTACATAATTTCTGATTAACTATCACTTATTGAGTGAAGGTTTCTTGCCAGTCAAATGATCATTATAATAATTTTGTAATTGTAGCGAATGTCAGTATAACGAGGATTGACTGTAGTTTAAAGGGAAAGGAAACACCTCCATGGGAAATAACTCTGGTATAGAAATATTTGCATCCCTTTGTTCTGAGGACTACTCTTAAAGAAAAGAATTTACTCCATAGGTTTTGAAGGTTTCAAATACTAAGGAGACAATTTTCTGTCTACAAAATTGGTCTCCCTTTTCAAAATGGTGGCCGAATCTTTTAGGTGGGTCCTTTCACTTTTTTTTTTTTCCCTGTTTGTAAACATACACTTTAGAATTTTATGAAACTCCAATATTGCATTCAAATTATGGCAAGAAATAAAATCTGAATATACCCAGAGAATGTTAAAAGCTAATTCATGCACCAAAATTTTACTATAGTATATCAGTATTTTAACATACCATAGTAACCTTAAGTATTGGGACAGACAGACTTTTGCAATCAGTGTACCCCCAGATCAGATGCCACAGAATGTGGCATCTGATTAGGGTCTACACTGCTTGCCATACATACAACAATATTTAAGACACATCACCTGGTAATAATATGAACTTAATCAAATTTTAGGACAAGTATGGTAAGTAGATAAGGTGCGGACAAGTATGGTAAGTAGATAAGGTGCGGACAAGTATGGTAAGTAGATAAGGTGTCTCCCCAGCTAGCATTCTACTTAAATCTACATCGGGCTGTCATCGGCCCGTCAGCTACCCTGACGGGCCGATGACGGCCCGATGTAGATTTACGTAGAATGCTGACTGGGTCAATACTTTAGGAATTTTATGGTACACAACAGAAATCATCCAATAAGGATTCACCTCTTACAGAATAAAAATGCTGAGCATAGGACTAAATAAGAGGAATACCATATTTATCCCAAGTATTTGGACACTTTAAATTCTTATCATACTTCTTCTAAAATTTGAATAAGTACAATTTACTACCTGAATCGCTGGATGAGTGGTGAACAGTGTCAACTTGATGAGATGCCATGTTTTATGACATCTTATCTGGGTCTGTGATGTTTGCTCAGGTCTGTCTAGCCAAATACATATGGTAAATATGGTACTCGGATGATTTTCTTATTTCTCTGTGATATGCATTAAGGGTACTCACAAGAAGCCCCTTGGTAAGGAGCTTTTAATATCAACAATACAAGGTATTTATTATCTTGACATCAAAACACATCAAACCATTAACAACTCTCCCAATGATATATCCCTGTACGGCACACACAAAAAAAAAAAACAAAAAAAAAAACTTGAACCAAAACCGACATTGCCAAGGCCAGGGCTAACACAATCTGCACTGAAAACCACCACTTCTGGTGGGGGACATAGATCATTCATTACTATTTGCATCTGAAAAGTATTACATTTTTCTTATTTTGCAACAAAAAATAAGTTGTGGGTACTCATTAATAGTGCCTCTTGAGGCACTTCTAATGAGTATCCACAACATGTGCCAGTGCACAACAAAACCTACAATAAGATTTGTGTGACCAGTGAAGACAGACCAGCCTGTGCTTCAGCAGAGTCTGATCAGTCCCCTGATTGCATGTGCCTTCTACAGCCTCTAGGCTATCCAAAGAAGAATAAACGAGAACCCTTGCCATATTGGGTGGATGTACAGGATGATCTGAGTCTTTGCTGGTCACACAAGTCTTATTGTAGGTTTTGTCGTGGCCTGGCTCATATGTTTTTATGGAGAAATAAGGAAAATATTTATCTGGGTACCCTGTTATCTGGAGCTATCCCAGCAAATACACAACATTGCATAAATGTCATCACAACATTGCTGCAACATCACGATGTTGCAGCAACATTGTAACGGCGTTGTTGCAACGTTGTGTGTTTGCTGGGATGGTACCCGCCAAATGCTGTCTATGGAGAAATAACGAAAACTACTGTTTTATTTTTCTTATCTGTCCATAAAAACTTATCATGATCATCTGTATTGGAATAATAAGAAAATAATTATTAGATACTTATCAGTGAAGTAGTAAATTATTATTTTTTTAATCACAATGTAACAGTATGATAACGGTAACTAGTGATTTATTTCTCAGAGTCTGAACTGTTTTTATAGATTGCATTCCATGTTATTTTGACATCCTCTGCTCACAAAAAGGATGTAAACCAAACCAAATGAAAGCCATTGCCGTTATGTCATGGAATGTTTGCCGTTATGTCATGAAAACTATGCCAGTATTTCTAATGAAAATTTCTTGCATTGTTTAGTGTTCTTATACTCAAACTGGAACAATTTAATGGTACTTTCAAGAAAATACTGCATGTACTACTACAATGAGAGACAGGAATATAGTAAATAGCATAATTCATTTAATATAAAAAATCTGTAACTCAGGTACATTGATAATTATATATATTTTTTTTTTTTTAAACCTGATTTTTACCAAGTTACTATGCTGCTTTGTGAAGGTTTCTTTATACACCACAACCTCTTATTAACACTATTGTTGGAGTCCATAACATAAACCGTGTTAGTTATACAACCGTGTTATATCCAAACAAAAATGTATAGATTATATTGAAAAATGACCATTTATGGTCATTTTTCAATATAATCTATACATTTTTGGGATCCATCTTAGAACCGTGTTATATCCAAAACTGTGTTATAACAAACCATGTTATAAAGAGGTTGAAGTGTACCAATCAAACAATTGATTCAACATCTCCAATTCACCTTTTATATGGCTTACACACAGTAAACAAACAACACTGCAGCAATACTGCTTCAACAGCATAGCAATGTATGACAGTGCTTCAAATTGTTTCAATATCACAGCAATGTTTTTTTTTTTGTTGTTTTTTTGTTTGTTTTTTTTCAATGTTGCAACAATGTTGTTTCAATACCTTTGCAATGTTGTTTCAATGCCTCAGCAATGTTATTTTAATGCCTCAGCAATGTTGTTTCAATGCCTCAGCAATGTTGATTCAATGCCTCAGCAATGTTGCTTCAATGCTTCAGCAATGTTGCTTCAATGACTCAGCAATGTTGCTTCGATTCTTCAGCAATGTTGTTTCAATGCCTCAGCAATGTTGTTTCAATGCCTCAGCAATGTTGATTCAATGCCTCAGCAATGTTGCTTCAATGCTTCAGCAATGTTGCTTCAATGACTCAGCAATGTTGTGCTTCAATGACTCAGCAATGTTGCTTCGATTCTTCAGCAATGTTGTTTCAATGCCTCAGCAATGTTGTTTCAATCCCTTAGCAATGTTGTTTCTATTCCTCAGCAATGTTGTTTCAATGCATCAGCAAAGTTGTTTCAATATTGCAGCTAAGTTGTTTGTGTTGTTGTGTCAACATCACAGCTATGTTGTTTCAATACCACAGAAATGTCCTACTGTTACTATGATATTATTATGGCATGCACTTACAAGGTAAGTACTTCATCTATAAAATCCCATACTGATGAAGAGAATGTATGTAAATCATAATAAAGCAGAATATATATACACTTCTCAAAAATGTTGCATTATAAACTATATTTCCCAAATAAAGTAAAAATATACCTTATTTACCGTAATTATTCATACAGGCATGCCTGAGCAGACAGCGTAGACCCAGATCTGACACTCAGAGTGGCATCCGATCAAGGCCTACATTGTTTGACACTCATCAAGCAGTTTCTAAATACATCACTTGTTTAAATTTTAGGGGACATATGGTAAGAATTAGGATTACCAAATATTTAGGGTAAATATGGTACTGATATGGCAAGTGGCACCTCAAGGCAAACAAGGACAGTATCAGTTACATGGGCCATATCTGAAATTGTCTTTACATAGTCTTATCAGGGCCTTTGTCATCATGAAATCGTGCCTATATATTTTTGACCACCTTAAACGCCACTTTCACCTAGTAAAACTGGGGTTTACAGCAGTATACATTATTTCTCTTATTTTTGTTCAAAAACATATATTGTTGGTACTTGTTAGAACTGCCTCACAGAGACGGTCCTAACGAGTACTCACAACCTATGTTTTGAGCAGAAATATGAAAAATATAAGTTTTTTTTATCTGAAAAGTTTCAGTTTTTGGAGGTGAAATTTTCTATATACATTGTATATTTGAATAGGCCTGTTTTCGTAATATTTCTGCTAATATGCACTGATTTTGTAAGCTGAAAGCAAAGACCATGATGAGTTTTCATGGATGCATAGACTGATCTTGGCCTAACCCATTTTAGTCTGGAGACGCCTAAAAGGGTATTTGGCAAACAGTGCAGACCTAGATCAGCTGCCATAGCTAAAGTTGAAATTGGACTGTTCCAATATATGGTGTGGGTGAGTTAATTCAGTCTACAATGGGTTAATGTTTCTATATGACTTTCATGGATGCACAGACTGATCTGGTCCTTCTCTATATGCCTTGAAGACATGTTTTAGCTTGGCATACCATATTTACCCTGAGTATTAGAACACTTAGACTTACCATACTTGTCCTAAAATTGGAAATAGTCCATTCTACTACCTGTAGATGTGTCTAAAATATTGCTGTATGTATAGCAAACAGTGTAGATCCTGATTAGACACCTGACTGATCGTGTTGGGGCTTAGCTACACATCAACAATTGTGGGTCATTTTGTGTTGTCTTAGAAAAGGAGAAAAGAAATAGTAGAGTAGATAAAAGAGATGGACAGGGGAGAAAGAGAAACAGGAATGAAAGTGAAGAAACAGAAGAACTAAAAACATTTCCCCTCTACCCTTACCTGCTACAAGGATAGCAGGCCTTGCCCAACTGTAAGCCAATATCAGTTGGACACCTTGGTGACGTACGATACACCAACCTTTGCACCACCCGACCACCCTGTGATCAGACACTGCATTCTGCAGTGTCTGATCTGGGTCTTCATTGTTTGCCAAGGTCTATCTGTACCAATACTTAGGGTTATTACTGTAGTTCATAAAAAATAATAGTTTTAAAACAATCAATCAACACTCAGAATGCTGGGTAACAGCAGAACACATTTGGAAACCTTTCTCTTGTTTGGCCAGAAAATAAGATTTGACATTTTATGCAAATTGTCTCCGTAATTTGCATGAAATGTCAAATCCTATTTTCTGTGAAAAATTAGAAAAATATCAGTTTATCAGCTGCTGAATCTGCCGAGCATGCTTAGTACATTTGTATTAAGTGCAGAATTTGACAGTCAGTGAACAAAATAAATATTTACCATATTTACCATATGTATTTGGACAGACAGGCCTGCACAAACAGTGTAGACCCAGATGAGATGCTGCAGAAATTGGCATCTCATCAGGGTCTATACTGTTTGTCACTCATCCAGCAATTTTTAGACATATCGGGTAGTAAATTGAACTTGTTCAAGTATGGTAAGGTGTCCGAATATTTACTGTTGGGACAAACAGGACTGAGCAAGCAGTGTAGACCCAGATCAGATGCTACAAAACACATGGCTTCTGATCCACATCTATACTGTCTACCACTCAACTAGCAATGTAAAAGATGCAGTAAACTAGACTTGTTCAAATTTTAGGACCAGTATGGTAAAGCTTAAGGTGCCCCAATATCTATGATAAATATGGTAAGAACCGGTATTGATTTTTCACACTCAATCAAATGGGCAGTTACTTATTTTTGACACGAGGATCAGGCGGCGTTGTGATAATGAGCAGACTGCTCAAGGTGATTTCCGGTACAGGGTTAGTGTTATGTGTTGACAAAAGGGTTTGTTTGTTTTAATAGCTCAAGATAAGCTGTTGATATAAGAAAATATGAATTACTATGGACCGATTTTTTAATATCCTTATGAAGTGAAAATCAGTCCTGCTCTTCAAAAACCAGTCTCAGACCCACAAACTGGCAGTTGTGGGTATTCATTAGACACACCTCACCAAAGTGCTTCTAAAAAGTACCCACAATATGTTTTTATGGAGAAATAAGAAAAAAATATTTACTTGATATTCTCTCTTACCTACAGTGATGGTTAAGAGCTGTACAAAAACAGTGTAGGGAGTTGGCCTCTTCATAATTGCCTGAATATTTGGACACCAACTCCTTACTATATTTTTCCTAAAGTCTGACTACCTGCTGATGTATCTATAACGTGATGAAATGGCATACAGAGCAGACCCTGATCAAACTGAGCAGTTCTATCTGCGTTTCCACTGCTTGCTCAGGCTTCTCTGTCCAAATATATAGGGAAAATATGGAACTATCAGGTAAACAAAGTCATCTCAGACACTGGCCTTATTAGGATGTCTGTTGGTGTTGTGACTAGCACTTTAAGACTAAACATAAACCAAATTAAGTGAGACAGAAAGAGAGACAGACACTGCATAGCTCCAGATAAGGTGCTTTTCTTATTTCTCCATGATAAACATACGTTGTGGTATTCATAAGAAGCGCCTTGTCAATGCACTTCTAATGAGTACCCACAACATATGTTTTCAAGAAAAATATTATGCAGATACCCCCTCTTATCTGGAGCTATGTCAGACAGTTAGAAAAACATAACAAAGCAATAAAGAAAACAAGGAAATATGTCCTAACAAGTATGACTTTAGGAAAAGTCAATTGGGTCCCATACAGAAGGTCTGGGTAACCAAACAGAAAGTCATGAGCTGCAAATTAACCCATCTCAGACTGATAAACTCTCCGAAACTATGTAGCGGAAGAGACAAATTTCAATTTGAGGTATGTCAGACTATGTGATTTAGATATTCCTTGAGAAAAATGGCTTAACTATTTGCAAACAGTGGAGACCCTGATCAGACCATTCTGCAGTGTCTGATCTGGGTCTGCACTGTTCCCTTTTTGGGGGTCTCCAGACTAAAATAGGTTAAATCATGATTCCTTCTTGCCAAAGTAATTTTCACCATGCCATACCAACAAAACATGCTGCATTATGCTCATAACCTAAACATGGTTGCACATCGGGCTATAAATTGTTACAGACCAAAGAAAAAAATCTTGTAATCATGACTCAGACCCCTGTTCATTAGAGCTTCATTTTTCTTTTGACTAGTATATATAAACTAGTTTATATGTGGGCTGAGCCATGCCAAAAGTATCTTAAGGCATATGTGGACAGTGAAGGCCCAGATCAGACTGTGCATGTGCACAGTCTGATCAGGGCCTTCACTATCCACTAATGGAATCACTGGATACTACAGAATGGAGGACAAAGGCCCGGATGATATTTTGTGCATGCTCAGGGTAATCTGAATCTGTGTGCATTTTGCACATGTTTGAAGGCACTTTTTTGCTTGACGTGGCCTAATTGGCATTAGTACTTAAAATTTTCTCCATTTTACAGGTGACTGGTGTGTTGCTGTTTTATGGTCTCAAAATATCTTTTGTTAATTTGTTCAAAGTACATTGATGCGGAGTCAGAATCATCGTCTAAATCAGAATCTGGTGGGATAAAATCCACTTCGTCCTGGAGCATACCATCAGCTGCCGGGAACACAGTGTCATCTCTTAAACTCTTTAAAACTTTGTTACTAGTTGATAAACCTTCTGCAGGGCGACACAAACCATTTCGACTGCTTTTGTAAGACCCATGTTTTGGCTTTTTTATGGATTTTTCACCGGCAAAAGAAATGTTTCTAGGCTGATTCAAACCATGTCTACAGTGACCGTTCCCAAATACTGTATCATTGTCTTCACAACTTTGGTCACATGTACATGTAAGGTCACATTTGGTGTTTCTGACTGGATGATACTTGACACTTGGGCTTGTCCCATTTTGTTCACAGGGGTAACCACTAGATGGCCACTTTATGTGGGCATGTCCATTTTGTAGCCATTTTGGTTCTTCTGCCCATTCCAAAGTTTTTAGATGTTTTTCACATGTTTCATGTTGATTCATATTATTGTTACCCACAGTTAGGTAATTTCCTGGAGATGAGACTTGTTGTTTATCAGGAATTGCTGGAATGTTACTATTGTCAAGTTTATCACCTGTAATGATACCTCTAGGTAACTTTTGTATACTGTCTAACAATTCCTTCATCTGCTCATTACCTGCTGCTACTGATTCTTTAAATGTTGCAATTGAGAACTGATTATCATGTATTCTTTGAAACAGTTGATAGATGTGCTTTAAATTTGCTTTGTTAGTATTGGCTCTTGTTCTCTCCACTTCTGTCACAGTTAAAATTTTCTCCTCCTTCAGTAGTAAGTTTTCAAGCTGTACAGGAAAGAAGCTGATGATAGTTTTCTGTTTACCCTCCGAATGAACTTTCTTTAAAAGCTCAAATATGAAGCGTGCCTGTAAGTCTGTGTTAGTTGGTAAATTATCTCCATGGTTTAATATTTCATAAATCATATTGATATGCTCTGATAGTATGATACTAATAAACTGACCGTTACAGTACTCATTGACGGTCTGTTGTAGAAGTGTATCATCCATACACATATTCTGACTAGCCATGACATCACAGTTGCCCCACCGTTTCACAAAAGCAGACAAATCTTCCACCGCTTTCACAAAGTCTATGGACTCCGGGTAGAATATCAATATGACTTGTTTCTTCATAGCTGTAAAGAAAGAAGATCAACAATCAGTGTTGTACCAAAGATTGAGTATACCCTGCCTTCCTATACTCAGAGGACTTGTTAAAGAGGAGTATTTGGTGATAATTCTGGGATAATTTTCTCCAGTTATGCATAAAAATATATGTTGTGGGTACTTGTTAGAAGCATCCCCTCTCATGGAGAAATAAGAATATCCCAGAATTATCATCAAATACTCCTCAGTAACAAGTACTACCATATTTGCCCTAAGTATTGGGACACCTTGTCTCCTTACCATACTTGTAAAATTTGAAATAGTCATTTCTACTCTCTGTTGATATGTCTAAAATATTGCTGTATGTATGGCAAACAGTGTAGACCTTCATCAGATGCATTCTGCAGTGTGTGATCTGGGTCTACACTGTTTGCAAAGACCTATCTGTCCCAATACTTAGGGTTATTACGGTATATGTATGTACATTACTACAGTCAACTCTCGCCATCTCAACTTCGTTTATCTCGAATAACCACTTATCTCAAAGTGAAAATATGGTCTGTTTAAACATGAAAAACTAACAACAGGTAACAAAATATTGTGGAAAAGGGGAGAAATTGCTCCAAAGGAGCAATTTTTCCTCTTTTCCATAATATTTTCAGTAAATCTTTCAATATATCTCTAACTTCAGGAGTCAAATTACATTATCATTTATGAAACATGGTTGTTCAATTTATTTTTTCCTCAATTTTGCAAATCTGATATGTTAAGGTACGGATATCTCGAAGTATTTCAGAGTCCCATGGACTTCGAGACAACCAGAGTCGACTGTATATAGCTCTATAAAAATGATATCATTAGATTTCATTAATGCACAAAGTAAAATGCAGGGCTTTTAACACTTTTAACCCATTTAAGCCTTGCATTGGCAAACAATGTAGACCCAGATCAGACTCCGCAGAATATGGCATCTGATCAGGGTCTATACTGTTTGCAATAAATACAAGAATTTCTACAAAACATAATATTAAAAACTAACCAGACACTCCTTATACGAGAGATGGACCTGTTCAAAGAGTTAAGGTAGAAGAGTCCACTTGGCATAAATGGGTTCAGGTGTCCCAATATTTAGGGTATACAGGTACTTCAATTTTCAACAGACTAACAGATTCCTCTCTTTGAGAGTACCTATCTAAATCATGACCACTGGAAACTCTCTTAACTTAGCTGCAGATAAAAGAGGTATGAAGATATATCCCTTTCTTTATTCTCCACAGAAAAAACAAACAAAAAAAAACATATGGGCAAGCTTCAGATATGGTGTTTTTTTCTTTAACCAAAAAATTTGATGCTTATTACATGTCAGTCCCGTTAGTACTCGCGTCGTTAGTGCGCGAATACGGATATTACGCGGGGACGTCATGCCTCCCAAAATATTTTCAAAGGGTCCCAGTTTCCCCATCCTCTAGGTCAAAATAACAAAATGTGTTTTTGTTTTTCAGAGCTTCGATCTGCAGAAAAAGAAATTATTTACTGCTGTTGTACATGTCATAATAGCAAATAAAAAAATGATTTTGAAAGAATAAAGCTAATCAATGTATTGTCTCTGTTGTATTTTTGTTTGTGTACGTGCGTAATGACCGTAATTGACCTTTTGAGGTTTATTTTAAGAAGACAAACTTGTGCCAATTAAAACTTCATTTAACTTTTAAACGATACAAACATATCTATCAAGAAACGGCTTATCCCGCATCTAAAGAATAGGAAAATGGCCACAGTTATCCATAATTAATTTGTAAATACTTGAAAGACACCGAATTTTCCAGTTTGATATGGCCGCCTTGCCGACCTAATTAGATATTCATCCAATCAGCGACGCGGATCACTGGACGTCAATTACTGCGCACGCGGTCAGGTAGTAGAGCGTGTAACTGTGAAATTTGTCCGGCACTTATTGCCTTGAAAAATTTAATTCTTCTATCAGATTAACACTGATTAAAATGGAAAACCAAAGAAGAAAACGTAAAGCCTTCACGGTTAAAGAAAAACTTGAGGCCATTGAACATGGCACTTTGTTGGAATCAAATGCTTTGGTTTAGTCAATTTTTTTTTCTTTGAGCTTTCGTTCTATTCTATACAAGCAGAAAGATTAAAAAACTTAACGATTTCTGCTGTTTAATTAATAAGATTTCTTTTACTGGACTAAAATAATTCGCTATGCTCGCGGGGACCGGTATTGATACCGGACTTTTTATGTGACTTACACCGCACTTCAACACCGTCTGTATTACAACACCGGCAAATATGGCGGATCGAGCCACAAAATGGAAACGTAAATAAAAGTATTTAGCGTATATAGTGCAGAAAAAGTACATCAGAGGGTGTAAAAAAGACAAAACATACAACGTTAGTACTCATTCGTTTATTTATAAAAATAACACATGAAATATCATTGTTTTCATTCATAAATCCCTCCAAACATGTATATACGTGTGTCCCATACAAATGTCAACATTTATAGAGTCCGATCAGTCGGCTCCGAACTTTCTACGTGCCTCGCCTATATCGCGGTCTGGATTTGTGCATCCCGACCAGCGCGTAATAACGGGACTGACCTGTATCTGCTTTAGTGATGGGGATATTGTGAACGCCTCCATCTGTTCATCACGCTATCTCCTCCTAAACCACTGGGCGGAATTTAACAAAACCTGCTACATGACTTCCATTTGTGGTAAGGGTGTGCAAGCGTCTATCTGTCAATCCATCCGTCTGTCTATCTCCTCCTAAACCATTGGGCATAATTTAACCAAACTTGCTACATAACTTCCCCTTGTGGTAAGGGTGTGCGAGAGCAACATTTGCAGGGATGCACATGAGGATTTTGCAATGGCATGCCATAGACTGCGCGATCTAGTTTCTCATGAAAACATATGTTGTGGTACTCAACAGAAGTGCCTTGATGAGGTACTTCTAATAAGTATCCACAACATATGTTTTCTTGAAAAAGGAAAAATGTTACGGTAATAACCCAAAGTATTGGGACAGATAGGCCTTTGCAAACAGTGTAGATCCAGGGCCCAGTTGTTCAAAAGTAACGATGTCATTAGTTAACATTTCGTTAAAATTTTGATCATCAAATATGGCATATACGCTAATATTTTTGCTGAAAAATGTGAGTAGCTTTTGCATTTGCAAAAGCTACTCACATTTTTTCAGCAAAAATACCTGTGAATTAGATCTTGTACTTACTAGAACAGTTAATATTTTGACCACTAACGAGCTTGTTAAGTTAACGATGCTTTGAACAAGTGGGCCCAGATCTATTGAGTAAATAAGTACCTGATACTCATGCTTATCTAAAGCTATAGTGGGTACTCATTAGAAGAGAAATAAGATAACTATCAACTTTTGGTTGAAAAAAGTGCCTTACATTATAAAAACACACCTATTCAAATATATAGAAAATTTCACCTCCAAAAACTGAAAACTTTCAGATAAAGAACTCTTATATTTTTCATATTTCTACTCTAAAAATAGGTTGTGGGTACTTGTTAGAACCGTCTCTCTTCTGCTCAAAACATAGACTGTGGGTACTTTTTAGAACCAACCCACAGAGGCAGTTCTAAAAAGTACCCACAATCTATGTTTTTGAGCAGAAATAAGAAAAATAATGTATACCCCTTGTAAACCCTAGTTTTACTATATAAAATTGGCTTAAGGGGTCAATATTATATAGGCAAGTTTTCTTGATTGCAGAGTACCTTTTCTGGGATACCAGTTCAAACTACAGTTCAATGTAATTACATGTCGTCTCATTATTACATCTAATATTACAATGTAATTACTAATTTATTATTTAACCCTTAAAATGCTAAGAAAAAATGTAGCTGATGACAGTCTGTTTTTTTTATTATTATTTTCAGAGAAAATAAGGATTGAGAATTCATGTGAATTGTCTATTATGGAGATGATTCACATGAATTGTCAAGCCTTATTTTCTCTAAAAAAGCAGTAAAAAAATATTTCAAAATATTGCCTGCTGCATTTGTAATTGACAGCTTAACCTTTAGCAGTCTCTGAGCAGATGACAAATTGATGATATTTTTCTTATTATTTTTTTTTTTCAGAAAATTTCTAGCGAATTGTTTGCTACGGAGAAATCATCATCATCAACAGATTTTTGATTAACATGCAGGTACAGGGGCAATATCCACATCAGTGGAGAAAATTTGCATAAAATGTCAAATTCTATTCTCTGTGAAAAACAAGAAGAGTAGAGTTCAAAATGTCATCTGCTGAAATTATTACCCAGCATGCTAAGCATTAATTAAGGGTTAATAGTGCAAACTTATTGACCTCTTCCATTAAGTGTCTAATTTCCAGCAAAACTTGTAATAATTATAATTTTCTCCAAGTCATTTTCTGATTAACCATTAACTTGCTGATTTTAAAGAGCAGCAGGTAACATTTTAACCCTTGTCCTGCTGAACCCAGATATACCCTGACTCTGCAAACAGTGTAGATTCAGACCTGTTGGCTTCTGAGGAAGCCAGCTGATCTGGATCTACACTGTTTGTATTCAGTATGTGAATTTATATCAACAATCTGAATTAAGTAATCTGATTGGCTGACAATTAGAAATGGGCATGACATCTTAATTTATTCAGCATGACAAGGGTTAAAATATCTGTCTTGCATTTCTCAGTAAATAGGTCTTGACCTTTCATGCAAAGTGTATCAAAAGGAGGCAATTTGCATGAATTATTAATCCCTATTTTCTGGAGAAAATGAAAAAAATATCACCAGTTTTTGTCATCATCTGAATTTGCTCATGGAGTGCTAAGTGTCCATAGGAAATTCTTTCGATAGCTCAGGAAACAAATATTAAGGGATATTTTAGGGAATTTTTCTATTTCATCATTAAAATGTGTGTTGCCTGTACACATTAGAATTGTCTCATTGAGGCAATTCTAATGAGTACACTCAACATACTATTATTATTTCAAAGAAGATCAAAAAGACATCCCTAATTATCACCATTTGCCTCCTGAACTGGCGCTATGATTAACCCTCAGTGGCTTAAACTACTCATGTCTAGAACAAATTTCTGTGGTTCCAAAGATGTCCAGTTCAAGCCACTGAAGTTCGACTGTATAGGGTTTTTTGTTTATGACTGTTTACGAGACTGTTTCTATCGTAGGAATATTTCCATGCATTAACAAGTTTAATGTGCTAGAGGGCATAAGCAGTGTTGCAAACTTCATTACTGGTTATAAAGAGTCTCAGTAAAACCGAGACCCGAGACTTCCATTTTCCATGTAATGTGTTCTTTGCTTCCAAATGCAAACTTTTATGGCTTTATCTCATACCATAATATTCTATGTGTATATTTGTACATAATTCATCCAAAACAGGATCATTCATATTCATTTTTACAAGAGATAAATTGTCATGATTACATCTTTCACTTAAGCACTACTTACTAGGATGAGTTATGATGATTTAAACATAATCTGGAAGAACCCACCATTTGCAGAGTTTACTAATTGTGGTGTAATTTTTTATGGAGAAGTTTCTGTAATGCATTTAAACCACAAGTTTTTTCATATCCCAAAGGATGTATGCTAAAGGTATATAAATGATAGATATATAAATCTAGACTGCCATTTGATTAAACTAATCTGATATTTCAATTTTAAAAATCCTTAAAATACGGATATTTTTTTCAATTTCAGAGAAAGTAAGGTTTGAAATTTAATGCAAATGGTCTGCTAGGCAGATAATGCACATGAAAAGTTGCCTTATTTTCTTTGAACAATAATAACGACAAATTCGTCTGCTACAATTTTGCTTGGTACTTTAACCTTTACCACTCCCTGGGCAAATTCAGCAGATGACAAACTGGTGATATTTTTCTTATTTTCCCCAGAAAACAGGATTTGAAATTTCATGCAAATTGTCACTAATGGAGACCATTTGCATGTAATGTCAACTGTTTTCTGGGAATATTAAGAAAAATATTCCTATATGTCGCTGCTGAAAATTTTACCCAGAGTTCTAGCTTTAAGGATTAAAACACATTTCTTAACTGTCTTCATTTAAATATCCTGAAACTAGTCCATTTGACTATGCAATGATGTGTTTAAAACAAGTTATTACACAGTGGCACAGAGCAGCCCTGATCAAACTGCTCTTGTGGGAGCAGTCTGGTCTTGGTCAACTCCATTTACTCAGGCATTTCTGTCTGAATATTTAACCCTAAGCACTCTGGGTAAAAAATTCAGCTGAC
Source organism: Anodontia alba (assembly GCA_964016985.1). Classification (NCBI taxonomy): domain Eukaryota; kingdom Metazoa; phylum Mollusca; class Bivalvia; order Lucinida; family Lucinidae; genus Anodontia; species Anodontia alba. The sequence continues at coordinate 101,387,762 of OZ024828.1, forward strand.
AATATTTTGAAATATTTTTCTAATTTTTTTCCACAGAATAGGATTTGACACTTCATGCAAATTGTCTCCACTGGAGACAATTTGCATGAAATGTCAAAGCCTGTTTTCTGGGAAAAATAAGAAAAGTATCATCAATTTGTCATCTGCTGAATTAGCCCAGAGAGTGGTAAAAAGGTTAAGGCAACTATTGTAACTCCAACATGGCTTCTGCTTCAGAAAAAAGCACTTCTTTTTAACCAAAATGTGTTGATATTTTTAGCTCACCTGAGCTTTTAGGCACATAGGTGAGCGTATAGTATAGGCAGGCTCTGTAATGAACATCTTCCACACTCTTCAAACAACTCCTCAGAAACCACGGGCCAGTCAAAGCCAAATTCATATGGAGCCTCCATGGGCTGGGGGAACTATTGTTTGTTTGCCACATCTGGGTCACAAAACCAAGATGGTCAGCATGCCCCTATATGGTAAAAACATCCAAAAATCTTCTTCTCCAGAACCAAAGGGCCAATGGCCCTTGAGCTTAGTATGCAGCATTGGGGGGTTATGGGCCCAATCAAGTTTGAAAAAAAAGAAAATCTTGAGTTGACCCTGACCTCTTTTATGGAAAGGTCATTTTTTTTTACATACACTCCTATAGGCAAAATTTTAAAAATCTTCTTGTCGGAAACTAGAAGGCCCAGACCTTTGATATTTGGTGTGTAGCTTTATCTTGTGGACCTCAACAAAGCTTGTTCAAATTATAGCTCTGGGATCAAAAATGGCCTCGCTCCAGGGGTCACTTGTTTCAGATAGACTTGTATGGGGGTAAACTTGTAAAAATTTCTTCTCTGAAACTAGAAGGCCCAGGCCTTTTATATTTGGTATGTAGCTTTATCTTGTGGACCTCTACATAGATTGTTCAAATTATAGCACTGGGGTCAAAAATGGTTCACCTGCTTTACATAGACTCATAGGGAAAAACTTCAAAAACTTCTTGTGTAATGCTAGAAGGCCCACACCTTGGACATTTGGTATGCAACTTCATCTAATGGGTCTCCACTACCAGTATGATTGTTCAAATTTTAGCACTGGGGTGAAAAATCACACTGCCCCAGGGCTCAATTTTTTTCTTGTATAGGGAAAAATTAAAAATCTTCTCTGAAACTAGACTTTGATGTTTAGTATGTAGCTTCATCTAATAGGCCTTTACCAAGATTGTTTAAATTATAGCCCTTTGGGGTTGCTTGTTTTACATAGACACATATAGGCAAAATATCTAAAAATCTTCTTGTGCAAAACTAGAAGGCCCATACCTTTGATATTTGGATTGTAGCTTCATCTAGTGGAGCTCTACAAAGATTGTTCAAATTATAGCCCTGCGGTCAGAAATGTCCCCACCCCAGGGGTCACTTGTTTTACCTAGTCTCATATAAGGTAAGGCTTTAAAAATCTTCTTGTATAAAAACTAGAAGGCACAGACCTTGGATATTTGGTATGTAGCTTCAGCTAGAAGGCCTTCATCAAGATTTCAAATTATGGCCTGTGGTCAAAATGGCTCTATCTTGGAGGTCACTTTTCTTACAAAGAATAGTATGGGGAAAGGCTTTAAAAATCTTCTTGTGTGAAACTAGAAGGCCTAGGCCTTTCACATTTGGTACTTAGTTTTATCAAGTGGATCTTTACTAAGATTGTGTTCACAATCTTATACCCTGGAGTCCAAAATGGCACCACCCCAGGGCTCACTTGTACTACACAGACTTATATGGGGAAAAAACTTTAAAAATCTTCTTGTATGAAACTGGAATGTCAACTTTATCAAAGCCATTTTTTATGTAAAGTTTCTGTTTCCCCAAATTAATAGAAGCTAAATTTCATACCAAGTTACTGTAAGAGACAAAGACCAAAGGTTTTTCAAACTGTTCCGCCTATCATACCCATATGTTTCATTCATTAACCAAAAGACCAATGGTCCTGTAGCTCACCTGGGACTATTTGCTCAGAGCAAGCTTATGGTAACATTTTAAAAGAATGAAACATATGGGTATGCTAGCCAATACAGTTTGAAAAACCTTTATTCTACAGTAACTTGGTATGGAATTTAGCTTTAATTAATTTGGCAAAACAGGAACTTCACATTTAGACATTTGAAGAGTTTACCCTATATGAGTCTTATGTAAAACAAGTGACCCAGGGCCATTTTTGACTCCAGAGTTATAATTTGAACAATCTTGGCAGAGATCCATAGAATAAAGCTACATACCAAATATCAAAGGCCAGGCCCTTCTAGTTTCAGACAAAAGGATTTTTAAAGTTTTGCCTTTATGTAAAAAAATTTCAGTAAAAAAGGACAAGGTCAACCCAAGGTTATCATTTTTTCAAACTTTATGTGGTCCATGTCCCCAATGCTGCATAACAGGCCCCAGGGCCATTGGCCCTTTGGCTCCAGAGAAGAAAATTTTTAAAAGAGCTTTTAGCATATATGGGCATGGCCACGGCCATCTTGCTCATGTGACCCAGGTGGGGTGAACAAACTTTGGCTTTGATTGGCCTAGTGGTTTCTGCATAGGAGAAGACATCTGAAGAGTGTGGCCGACGTATGGCCGATGACCGAGGGACAGACGGATGATGGAGCCTGCATATACTATAAGCTCACCTTCAAACCTAAAAGCTCAGGTGAGTTAAAAATGTTACAATAAGCTTGCTCAGAACAAACAGTCTCAGGTGAGCTACAGGATGATGGGTCCTCTGGTTTTATTTCTCCACCAAAAACGTCTGTTGTTAGTACTCATTAGAAGTGCTTTACTGCTGAAATTTCTCTGTCAGATGCAGACGTGACTTACTAACCTGTCACCTGATCATTGTCATTGTTTGGCAGAAGCTGGGCAGTCTGTTGACAATGGTTTAAGCATATACAGCTACTGCTGACATCACAATCTGAAAATATAGTGTTCAACTGATAAATAATAATAAGACGCATACTTTTCAGGGCCCAGTTGTTCAAAGTGTCGTTAGCTTAACGAGCTCGTTAAGAGTCATTTCGTTAACTGTTTAAGCAGATTCAATATAAAATATTCTGATATTTTTTGCAGAAAAAATGTGAGTAGCTTTTGCACTGCAAAAGCTACTCACATTTTTTCAGCAAAAAATTTCAGCATATTTGCGTATCACTCGATGTAAATTTTAACGAATCGTTAACTAACGACATCGTTAACTTTGAACAACTGGGCCCAGAATTGTAATGTTTTCCCTTCAGAGTTTGACACTTTCTATATTTTAGTATTTATGGTAAATGTCCTAAAATTTCATACACTAAAGTTTCTGATAAAATTGCATATGTATTTGTTCACAAGACATTGAGCAAAACGAAATTTTGACAATAACCAAGGTCCATAAGTGTGTTGTATATTTGCAGCAATTGACGCGTAACAATACCAAGCTAGATCAAATGCATATGCAAAATTTGGTCAAATTCTGTCAATTCGTATTGAGGAGAAACAATTCTGATGATAATCATGGACCATAACTCTGTTGTAAATTTGCGAAAACAGACAAATAACAATCTCAATCTAGATCTAATAAAGGTCTATGCATATGCAAAATTTGATCAAATCCCATTGATTCTTTCAAAACTGCTGAGCAGAAATGAAATTTGACAATAATTCAATTCCAACCTAGAGCTGGTTTAGATCAATGCATATGCGATATTTGATCAAAGTCCATCAATTCATTCACAAGATACTGAGAGGAAACAAAATTCTGAGAATAGCCAAGGGCCATAACTGTTGTAAATTTGCAAATATTGATGTGTAACCTAGATCTGGTCAACAGCAATTCATATGCAAAACCTGGTCAAGTCTATTGATTTGTTCCTAAGACATTTAGCAGATAATTTTGACAATAACCAAGGGCCATATCTGTGCTGTTAATTTGCAAAAAATGATGCATAACAATCCAAGTCTAGATCTGGTCAACTGTATATACAAAACTTGGTCAAATTCCATCAATTTTTTTCCCAAGGGCCATAGCTTTGTTGTAACTTTGCAAAAACTGATGTGAACAATCCCTCCCTAGACCTGGTAAGGTCACTCCATATGCAAAATTTGATCAAATTCCAGCAATTTGTTATCAAGATATTGAGCAGAAATGAAATTTCGGCAAAAACCAAGGGCCATAAACATTTTGTAAATTTGCAAAAATTGAAACGTAATAATCCCAACATAGATCTATAGATCTGGTCAACATCAATGCATATGCAGAATTTGGTCTAATTTAATCAATTTGTTCTCAAGAAAGACGGAATCATGGACAACCTGAAAACAGAATAAACACACCCCCCCCCCCCCCCACCCCACCATATTTTGTACCCTGCGGATATAATAAAGTTTTCGAAATTTTAGGATATTTAGCATACCCTAAATACAACCCTCACTATACTTGTCTTAAAAGTTGAACAAGTCCATTTGACTACTTGTGTCTAAGGACTACTGAATGAATAGCAAACAATGTAGACCCTGATCAGATGCCACATTCTGTTTGCTCAGATCTGTCTGTCCCAAATATTTTGGATTATTATGGTATCTGTGGGTGGCCTCACTAGCCAAATGGTTAAGAGTACCCGATTTGGAATCCAGGAATTACAGATTTGAATTCCCTGCTCCAGTCAAGAAGTTTTTGGATCATTAGCAATAGTTTCTGTATGCATTGGGATTTAATGGCCCTGCCAACAATATTTTGGTAATGTAGTAGATTCTCCCAGAGAGAGGAATAAAGAAAAGAAGAATGGAATGGATGAGAAAAAGTCCCAGTCTCTGAACTTGCTTCAAGTGAGGCAAGAACCTTCCCCCTTGAAGCCATTGATGGCAGTGCCAACCCGCCGAAGTTTCAGCAGAAGGCTGCACCACCCATCATTAAGCATTAATGGCATCTGGAATTATAACAGCAGAGAATATTTTTTTGCAATACTCAGACAAATGTATCTGATCAGTCCAAATTACACTGTCTCAATTAATAAATGAATAATTTTCTGACAATCCAGGTAATTGTCAGTGCACTAATGTTTTTGATTAGGTGTTTATGCAGATTTGTACTATTAATACATTACCTATGAAATCTGTATTTCTGTAACTACCTGCAATATTTTAGTCATAATGTGATGGTGTCTGGATGTGATGGTAGAAACTAGTGCCCCTTTTTACTGTTACCTCACTGCAGTACCATGTCCCAGACACATACATCAATTACATTAAGCTGACACTGGTGCAATGAGTCCTGTTCTTCTTTCTGATATTGAGAGCCAAGCAAAAGGGTAGCAAGTATCAATTTTAAATAGGTATGACCCACCTTAGAATTGCAACCAAATCTCCTATTCTGAAAGTGGATGCTCTACCAACTGAGCCACACAGAACAGTCCAATCAAGTGGATTACCCGGTATGATGATGAATGGCAGTCAAATATCATGAAAACCTGTGAAGCTACAACCAGGGCCCAGTTGTTCAAAACCAATGATGTCATTAGCTAACATATTGCTAAAACTTTGCTCATCAAATATGACATATATGCTAATATTTTTGCTGAAAAAATATGAGTAGCTTTTGCATATGCAAAAGCTACTCACATTTTTTTCAGAAAAAAATACCTGTGAATTAGATATTATACTAACTAGAACAGTTAACATTTTGACCACTAATGAGCTCGTTAAGCTAATGATGCTTCAAACAAGTGGGTCCAGGTAAGGATTATCACCTCTAAGGACCCTACTTAAGGGGACTGGATACACTTGGAAGATTTTCTGCCAATTTTCATAAGGGATACAACTTTCATAATATCCTGTTTGCTTTCTTCCAGACTAAACCTTTTGAAAAGGGATCTACATTAAAATTTGCTCCCAAAAGGACTAAATTCTTCCTATCAAAAAATACCTCTTTTCAGAAGGGAGGCAAAAACAATTTTAGCAGTGTACCTACCACTCCCTCCCCTTGAAGTGTACTAATTCCCCTTAACTCTTGTCCTGTTGATCCCGGATATACCCTGTTTTGCAAACAGTGTAGGTCCAGATCAGTTGCTTCTGAAGAAGCCAACTGATCTGGATCTGCACTGTTTGCCATCAAGAATGCGAATTTATAGCAACAATCTGGATCAAGTAGTCTGATTGGCTGAAATTAAGAGTGGGCATGGCATCTTAATTTATTCAGCAGGACAAGGGTTGAACAACTGAACTGCAAGAAGACAAAATGGACCTTTGGACATGTGTGCCCAGTGAAGACTCAGATCTACTGTGCAACTGTGCAGTCTGATCAGATGAAATCTTGGAGCCTTGACTGCCCAAAGAACAGCCAGCAAACATTTTGGGACAAAAATATCAAAAGTTAGCTTCCAATTGATAGCTCCTAATAAGAAGGGGTATTCACATAATATTTTTCATATTTCTCCACAAATCCCATGTTGTGGGTATTCATTAGAAGCACCTTGGTGAGGCACTTCTTATGAGTACCATAATATATGTTTTCATGGAGAAATAAGAAAAATATCAATACTTTGTGGCTGAAAAAAGTGCCTTATCTGGAGCCATTCAATTACTTCATTTATCTAGAATTATGTACCCTGAGCCTTTGTGTAAAAACTTACCCTTTATTTTACCATGCCGCCTTAACATGTAAAATGTTGCAGTTGTTAAAACTGAAGCAAACACACAAGCCACAATCATAACAGCTATCTGGATGGCACCAAGACTTGATGATTTAGGTGGCTGTGGTGTAACTGGTGGCGCTTCTGCAAAGAGAAATAAATATACTGTATTGCTGTAGGGATAACCACCTGTGGCAAAATGATAGAATGATGATGATGATGATGATGATGATGATGATGATGATGATTTGATATTTTATATTCCTTTCAACATTATTCAAGTCATTATCGAGATGATAGAAGGATGATAATGAAAGGTTCTGAGCGATGAATAAGCTCTCCCAGGGAGCCACCATGTTCCCTTGTTGCCTAAAAATAAATGGCAATGTTCCCTTGTTCCCTAAAAGTGATTATCAAAATTTCCTTGTTCCCTGTTCTCCAAAATTAGTTTTGTTTTGTTCCCTTAAAATCTTTGCCGATGTTCCTTTGTTACCTGAAAAGAAATGGGCATGTTCCCTTGTTCCAAGACCCTGGATAGCCCCCAATGAATCTCCATACAGTCTTAAGTTGAAATCAGCCTGTGCTTTTGCTCAGTCACTGTGACTCACATAACATCACGAAAACACACCTATATAATTCTGACCCCCTTAAACCCCACTTTTATATAATAAAACTGGGGTTTACAGGGGTATACATTATTTTTTTTATTTCTGCTCAAAAACATAGATTGTGGGTACTCTATAGAACCGCCTCATCGAGGCGGTTCTAACGAGTACCCACAATCTATGTTTTGAGCAGAAATATGAAAAATATCAGAATTTTTCATCTGAAAACTTTCGGTTTTTGGCGGTAAAATTTTCAGTATATTTGAATAGGCTTGTTTTCGTAATGAGGACTTTTCTTGGTTGTAACAGAGGTACTGTCCATTATAGTTTGTTTGCTCTTCCTCTTGGTGTCACTGGTAGCTTATGTTCTGTGACTGTGTCCGTTTAATCTTTAAAGAAGTCATGTGTTGTGATCTTTTAAGGCCATTAAAGTCAAGTATTGTAATCTTTTATGTCCATTAAATCTTTTAAACTGTCATGTGTTGTGATCCTTTATGTCAATTAAATTGTATTGTTTGCAGTTATTCATTCATAGTCCAAGCATACTTTTTCCAGCCCAATGTACTACCATATTCTGGAAAATTTCTGTGTCACCCAATATTCGTGGAATTTTGCTGTCAGTCTTGATCCATTAAAATTAAAATCTGCTAAATATTTTCCAAGTTTGTCCAAAGTAGCTGAGACATTTGCCAATGCATTTCCAACAATAATAATTAACCCTTGTCCTGCTGAATAAATTAAGATGCCACACCCACTTCTAATTTTCAGCCAATCAGGTTACTTGATTCAGATTGTTGTTATAAATTTGCATACTCAATTGCAAACAGTGCAGATCCAGATCAGTTGGCTTCTGAAGAAGCCAACTGATCTGGATCTACACTGTTTGCAAAACAGGATATATCCAGGTTCAGCAGGACAAGGGTTTTAAGTGCCAGCCTTAAACATTCCCAATCAATTTCTCTATGGTTTAGTTCTTTATAAGAGCACCAACTTTACATGAGTGCCATCAGCCAATAAATTTATTCGCAAAATGCAAATTGTCCTTTGTATGACAGCCACAAATAACACAATGGCTACACAGTAGCAAGCAAATACACGTATGCAGTTCATGAAACTGCACAAAAAAGGATAAACCAAAGTCCACTGGTAAATAATGATATTTGCCTGGGCCCAGTTGTTCAAAGTGTCGTTAGCTTAACGAGCTCGTTAAGGGTCATTTCGTTAACTGTTTTAGTGGATTCAATATACAATATTCTGATATTTTTTGCTGAAAAAATGTGAGTAGCTTTTGCACTGCAAAAGCTACTCACATTTTTTTCAGCAAAAAATTTCAGCATATTTGCGTATCACACGATTTAAATTTTAACAAATCGTTAACTAACAACGTCATTAGCTTTGAACAACTGGGCCCTGGTTGTTGCATTTAGTAACTTACTCCCATGTTTAAAACAGGCAAAATGTTACTTTTGAAAAGAAATATTCTGAATGTATTATTTTGCAACAGTTACATTAACTAGAATGCGCAGTCCATGGCATGCCATTGCAAATGCTCTTGCACACCCTTACCATAAGGTCATGCAGCAAGTTTGGTCAAATTCTGCCCAGTAGTTTAGGAGGAGATAGCATGATGGACGACCGATGCAAAGAAAAATAATGTTGCTCTCACACGCAAGTTTGGTTGCATTCCGCTCTGTGGTTTAGAAGGAGATAGCCTGACAGACAGATAGACAGATGATGAATGCATGGAAAAATAATTTTGCTCACACACACCCTTACCATGAGGGGAAGTGATGTAGCAAATTTGGATGAATTCCTCCCAGTGGTTTAGAAAGAGATAGTATGATGTACAGATGGACAGACGACGGATGCAAGGATGAACTGATGCACAGAAAAATTATGTTGCTCTCTCACACCCTTACCATGAGGGAAGTGATGTAGCAAGTTTGGTTGAATTCTGCCCAGTGTTAAAGGAGGAGATAACATGATTAACAGATAGACAGATGAAGTATACACAGAAGAACAGAAAAATAATGTTGATCTCACACACCCTTACCATAAGGGAAAGTGATGTAGCAAGTTTGGTTGAATTCCACCCAGTGGTTTAGGAGATGGTGTGACAGACATATGCATGGACAACATACACATGGACTGATGCTTGCATAGAAAATGTTGCTCTTGCACACCCTTAACATGAGGGAAGTGATTCAGCAAGTTTGGTAGAAATCTGCCCAGCAGTTTAGGAAGAGATAGCATGGCAGGCAGATGGACGGTTTTACAGATGGACACTTACTGGGTACCCACTGTTAAATTTCTTTAGAAAAATTTGTAAAAATACCCAACAGCACACAAAAGTACCTAATAAAACCACATTTTTATTGGGTATTTATTGATGGAATAAAGCAAACTCTATGTAAAGTACCCAGAATAAACCTACCCAACAGATGTCCATTTGTGTGTTCAGACAAACAGACATCTTATGGACTGACCGACGGATGGAGGGTTTGACGGACAGATGGATGGAGGCGTTCACAATATCCCCATCGCTTTTTCAAAAGCATGGGGATAATTATGTATCTAATAAATAATAACACAGTGGTAGATGCTTTTGTTTTTGAGATATTCAGCAAAAGGCTAGTTTTTCAGTTTTTATAATTTGTTTGTTTGTGTTGCAGTTTTACGGCCCAGTCAACCCAATGAGGTCATGTCAAGTGCAGTCAGTTTACCTAACCACTCTTTTACTGGGCAGGCTTAGTCCTCTAAGTGGTTAACCAGTATTATGCACATTCTTACTCCAGAAAATTATAGTTAGCAGACTATATATCAAATGCAGACCACATCCCCACCCCTGTTTGATTTTACTCCTGACTGTTCTCAGGCGGTGGTTCTGATGTGGTGTTCTTTGTGTGGTCTTGTTGCTGCTCACTGTGGAGCTTTCTTCATGTATTTTTTTTTTTTTTTTTTTTAGGTTTTAAGGCCCAGTCAACCCATTAGGGTCATGTTCATATTCTGCCTATTCATTGTCTTATTTTGTTTAATCCTTGTCCTGCTGAATAAATTAAGAAGCCACGCCCACTTCTGATTTTCAACCAATTAGATTACTTGATTCTGGATTTTGATACATATTCAATACTTAATGACAAACAGTGCAGATCCAGATCAGTTGGCTTCTGAAGAAGCCAACTGATCTGGATCTACACTGTTTGCAAAGGAGGGTATAGCCAGGTTCAGCAGAACAAGGGTTAAGTGGATCTTGTCTAGTATTTGATCACCTTGTTGGGGAAGAGGGAGCTGAGTTCTTTGCTTTTCTTTGGTTTGTGAATTGTGTATTGTCTGTCTTAGTTTGTTTTCTCTTCCTCTTGGTGTCAGTGGGTGGCTATGATCTGTGATTGTGGCTATTCCTGGACATCTTCTATACCAATTTTCTTGACCCATGGGCTAATTTTTTCAGGCAATGAAAAATAGGTTTTACCTGGGACAAAGAACATTGCTGTCATATAGTAGGTTGGCTTTGTGGATCTTCTTATCTGTAAAACAAAATTTCTTCATAGTAACTCTTCAAATAAACTAGTAAAACAACAAAACAAAACATGCTAGAGTCTGTGCAATAATAATAATCAGCGGACCAATGGTCCTGTTGCTCACCCATACTGAGACTATAAATTTTGTTCTGAGCAAGTTTATGGTAACAATTTTAAAGACTGAAACATATGGGTATGGTAGCCAGCATAGTTTGAAAAACCTTTGGTCTCTGTATGCTATAGTATCTTTGTATGGAATTTAGTTTTAATAAATTTGATGAAAGAGACACTTCCCAAAAAATAGGGCTTTGATGAAGTTATATACAAAATACCAAAGGCCTGAGCCTTCCAGTGTCACATAATTTTTAAAGCTTTTCCCCATATGAGCCAATGTAAAACTAGTGACTCCTTAGGCAGGGCCATTTTTTACCCCAGGGCTATAATTTGAAAAATCTTGGTAGAAGTTCACTAGATGAAGCTACATATCAAATATCAAAGGCCTGGGCCTTCTAGTTTCAGACAAGAAGATTTTTAAAGGTTTTCTCTATATGTGTTTATGTAAAACAATTGTACGGGCCAGACCATTGTTAACCACAGGGTTAAAATTTTAACAATTTTGATATAGGTTCATTAGATAAAGCTGTATACCAAATATCAAAGGCCTTGGCCTTCTAGTTTCCAATGTAAAAGTTTTTAAAGTTTTGCCTGTAGAGGTCATTTAAAAAAATTAATCTTTATGTAAAAAGGTCAAGGTCAATCCAAGGTTATCATTTTTCCAAACTTTATTGGGCCTATGTCCCCAATGCTCCCAGGATCAGTGGCCCTTTGGTTCTTGAGAAGAAGATTTTTAAAACATTTCTACAATATATAGGCATGGCAGCTATCTTGATTATGTAACCTAGATGTGGCAAACAAACTTTTGTACCCCCAGCCCATGGAGGCTCCATATGAAATTTCGCTTTGATTGGCTCAGTGGTTTCTGAGGGAAGGAGGTTTGAAAAGTGGGGATGACAGACAGATAACAGCGGACAGGCGGATGGAGCCTGCCGGTACTATAAGCTCACCTATGAGCCTAAAGGCTCAGGTGAGCTGAAAAGAGCTGTCAGACAACAGCATATCTCGTCTAAACAGAAGTTTATCTGTCAAGTGTGCAATGACTGTAACAAAAAGGAACATAGAATTTCCCATAACAGGGTACACTACAATCTCTTTATAACACTTTAACTAAGATCCAAAAGAAAAACCATGTTAACTAAACAACCAGGGTGTATCCAAACAAACATGTATACATTATACAGAAAAATGACCATAAATGGTCATTTTTCTATATAATGAATACATTTTTGTTTGGATACAATCATGACTTGGAAAGAAGTAATGGAGGAGAAAGGACTGAGAGTAAATGCTGGACTGAGAGTAAATGCTAGAAAGATGAAGATCATGATCTGTGGTACAGGCCTGGACCTCCTGCAGAGTTCAGGAGAGTTTTCATGCGCCGTCTGTTGCACTGGAGTGGGCAGCAATAGCATCTTCTGCAACGGCTGCAAGTACTGGGTGCACAAGAAATGCAGTGGGCTCAAGCGCTTGACAAAGGACCCTGATTACAGATGTACAAGGTGCCAGGGAAATGCACGACCCTTGGATGGCAGAACACAGAGGGAAGTCCAAGTTGGACCTGACAAGCTGGAGGTAGTAGTTCCTTTTGCTACCTAGGAGACATGCTCTCAGTAGCCAGTGGCTGTGAATTTTCAACAACAACATGTATGAAAACTGCATGGAAGAAGTTCAAGGAGCTGCTACCAGTTCTCTCTTCCCACCACCTCTCTCTCAAGACACGTGGCCATGACTGTGTACAGCTCTTGTGTGCAGAGTGCAATGCTCCATGCCAGTGAGACTTGGCCATTGACAAAGCCAAATCTCCAACGTCTGCAGCGAAATGACAGGGCAATGATCAGACTGATCTGCAATGTCAAGCCGCAAGACATTGTCACCACCAGATCCAATGAGCTACTTGCGCGGCTTGGCATTGAGGATCTGAAGGAGAGAAGGCTCCGTTGGTATGGACATGTGGAATGCTCCAGTGGTGCAGTCAAGACACTGTCACCACCAGATCCAATGAGCTACTTCTGCAGCTTGGCATTGAGGATCTGGACCTCATTCTGAAGGAGAGAAGGCTCAGTTGGTATGGACATGTGGAACGCTCCAATGGTGCAGTCAAGACAGCCTTTGACATACAGGTTGATGGAAAGCGAGGGCCTGGGAGGCCCAAAATGACATGGAAGCAGCTGACAGAGGGATTGCAGAGAATGGAAGCTCTTGGTCATCGACCCTCATGATAGACACACCTGGAGATCTGGTGTGAGATCTGCCATGCAGCAAGCCAGCTACCTGGATGGGGGCCCACTGATGTGGCTGTTGCCCCTGTACCTGCACATTAATAAAAAATCCAATGATGATGATGATGATGATGATGATGATACAATATTTTGTGGGGTCTATCTTTAAACTGTCTTATATCTAAAACCATGCTATAATGAATTGTGTTATAAAGCATTTCCTGTGTATCTAAGTATCTATGAGGAGGGTGGGGCTCGTAATGGTCAAAAGAACCCATGGTTAAGATGTAATTCTCTAAAATCCTTTATCTAAATCTATAACGTTGAGAGAAATACTGACCCAGATGCCTGGGCAACCCAAATAGCTATATCTGTACTTTAAAGGGATTGGATACACATTGTAAATTTTATGGGTCATTTATTTTACAAAGCAGACAACTTTTATGACTTCCTACTTGCTTTCCTGTGCATCAAGTGCCTTCTGAAATGGGGTCTACTCTAGAAGAGAAGAATTTGCTTCCAAGCGAAGAAAGAATAAACTAAAGTATTTGCTACCATGGGGAGCAAATTCTTTCTTTTTAGAGTGGACTCCTTTTCAGAAGGGAGACAAATAAAATTCGACAGTGTTTCTTCTGAAAATGCATTTATTCCCCTTTAACTAGCGCCAGCCCATGACAAAACCTACAAGACCTGTGTGACCAGCAAAGACTAAGATCAGCTTGTACATCCACCCAGTATGGCAAGAGTTCTTGCTTATTCCTCTTTGAATAGCCTGGAGGCTGTAGGTGATCAGCGAAGACTGTGCATCCCAAGTCTTATTGTAGGTTTTGTTGTGTGCTGGCTCAAATGTATATAGTCAAACCTCGATACACCGATGGCTCGTTTACCATGGCTAATTCAAACTCGTTTTTGAGTCCCTACGAAATTCTTCCGATAGCTTAATAAAACAAACATTTAAGGAAATTTTCATATTTTATCACAAAATTGTATGTTGTGTGTACTCATTAGAATTGCCTCTCTAAGGCAATTCTAATGAGTACACTCAACATACAATTATTGTGTAGAAGATTGATAGATTTCCCAGAATAAACGATATTTGCTTCCCAACCTGGCACCATGATTAATCTTCATTGGCTCGAACTACCCATGGCTCGAACACTTTTCCATGGTCCCAAAGGTGTTCGAGCCATTGAAGTTCGACTGTATATGAATAGCTGAGGCAGCTAAGGTGAAACCATGAGAAGCTCTGTTACAATCATGAGACTTCTACCATGAGCACGATACAAACCAAAGAACCCTGGACTAGCAGGCAAGAGATGAACCTACTACAATACTGATGCTCCCTCTGTAGCTGAGAAATTTATAGACAGATAACAGGGTTTTTTTTTTGTTGTTGTTGGTTTTTTGTCCTTGATATTTTATTGAAATCATTTTTAACCCTTAAAAGTTCACAACTACAGCGTATGGCATTTTAATCCTTTACAATTATTTTTCAATGAAAATAGAGAACAGTCTAAAATGTGGTGGTCAAAGTGTTGAAAGTTTAGGTGTAAGTAATTACAGGCAAGTTAACCTTTTAAGCACCAATCACAACAGCAGCCTGGGAACACTTTCAAAAAAAATTTTTTTCAAAGAAAATAAGTCTTGACATTTTATGTGAATCATCTGCCAAGCAGATGATTCACATTAAATGTCAAGACTTTTCATTGAGAAACAAAAAAAAAAAAAATTAGTTAGAATGTTGTCAGCTGCAGTTGTGATTGGTGCTTTAAAGGTTATTTTTTTCAAACTGAGACTGATAATCAAAATTGATAATCAGAATGAGGAAATATGGATTTACCATATATATTCCAAATGAAAGGCAAATAGTGTAGACTGATTAGACATTGTGTGTTCTGTAATGTGTCTGATCTGAGTCTACATCATTTGCTCAGGTCTGGCTGTCTGAATACTCAGGGAAATATGGTAATGCTTGTTTCCCTAAAGTTCATGTGATATACCAATTTCTTTAACCCTTTACCACTCTCTGAACAAATTTAGCAGATGACAAACTGACGACATTATTCTAATTTTTCTGAAAAAAAAATAGGCTCTGACATTTTATGCAAATTGTCTCCACTGGAGACAACTGCATAAAATGTCAAAATCTATTTTCTGGTAAAAATAAGAAAAATATTTCAAAATGCTGCTTGCTGAATTTTTTGCCCAGTATGCTAAGAGTTAAAGTACATGGTTATGTACTAGCAAGTCACACAAAAGAGATACCGGTGAATAAGAAGACACTTTCAACATAGTATGACAAATTAACTCGTCATTATTTAAGAAATATTAGAATGTTAATCTAAAACAAACGGATACACTTAGTAGATTTTCTGCCATTTTTGACAAGAGAGACAATTTTTGTGACTTCCTGTTTCATTTCCTGTACACCAATCTATTTCTAGAAAGCAGATCTACTCTAAAAGGGGAGCAAATTCTTTCCTTTTAGAGTAGACCTCTTTACAGAGAGGAGCAAAAACAATTTTGACAGAATTGTGTGCCTTAAAACTATCTATTCTCCTTATGATGAAAGGATACATTTCCAAATGAGATCACACTCAACTTGAAGTGTCTGCCTCCCTTCTCAAAGGGGCTCGCTCTGGGAGCAAATTCTTTCCCTTAAGAGTAGCCCCCCTTCTGCCATTTGTTACAAGAGAAATAACTTTTGTAACTTCCTGTTTGCTTTCCAGCACACCAATCCCCTTCTGAAAATGGTGTCTAATCTACAAGGAAAGCTTCTGTTCCAAAGTTGCTCTGGCTCAGTTCTGAAAAAGGGTCTATTCTGAAAAGGAAAAATTTGCTCCCCTTTTAGAGGAGGCCCCTTTCCAAAAGGGATGATGTGCAGGAGAGCAGACAGAAAGTCACAAAAGTTGTCTCGTTTGTAAAAATGGCAGAAAAACAACCAGCACTGTCATCTCCACTGCCCCAGCTACTGGACACATGATTCACAGAACTCTTCTTTTGCAACTGACATCTCAGGCAAGCCAAAAATGGCCACTTAATTTTCCACTGATATGTTAACCTTTACCAGTCTCTGGGCTAATTCAGCAGATGACAAATTGATATTTTTCTTATTTTCCCCAGATAACATGATTTGCCATTTCATGCAAATTGTCTCCATTGGAGACATCAAATGTCAAATTCTTTTACTGGGAAAAATAAGAAAAAATATTTCAATATGTTGTCTGCTGAAAATTTTACCAAGAGTGTTAAGCACTACGTTAATGATGATGTGAACAACTAGGCTCAGATTTACTTACGATAATTGTGTAGTTACCAGATGGAACATTGGTAAAAATGTATTCTTGCTGCGGCTGAAAAAATACACAAAAAAAATAATAAAAAGTTAAACAAGTGTAACTTTAGATTTTCCAGTATGACATTCAAACAGATTTTCTTATTTATCTAAAAAAAAAAAAAAAAATGCCAAACTTTATGTCATTGTCAAACTCTATTTTCTGAAAAAAATAAGAAAAATATTTCAAAATGTTGTCTGCTAAACTTTTACCCAGCATGCATAACATTAAAGCCTGAACTCATTTCTACTAAAAAGAAGTGCTAGGATCAAACAGAGTTTTACATTTCAAGCATAAGGAGACAATCTGCATGAAATGCGACATCCCATATTTATACACCATATTTATAGACATGGTCAGTTTGTAAGCAACTACCATATTCAATCACATGGTCAGTTTGTCAGCAACTACCATATTCAATGACATTGTCAGCTTATCAGCAACATATTTAGTGACAAAGTCAGTTTGTCAGCAAGAACCATGTTTAGATATGGTCAGACATGGCCAGTTTGTCAGCAACAGCCATATTTAGTGACATGTCAGTTTGTCAGCACTATATTTAGTGACAAAGTCAGTCTGTCAGCAAGTACTATATTTAGTGACATGGTCAGTTTGTCAGCAACTATCATATTTAGTGACATGGTCAGTCTGTCAGCAAGTACTATATTTAGTGACATGGTCAGTTTGTCAGCAACTATCATATTTAGTGACATGGTCAGTTTGTCCACAAATACCATATTTAGTGGCACGGTTAGTTTGTCATTAACTATCATATTTAGTGACATGGTCAATTTGTCAGCAATTATCATATTTAGTGGCATGGTCAGTTTATCAGCAACTGCAATATTTAGTGACTTGAGCATTTTTCAGAAACTGCCATACTTAGTGACATGGTGAGTTTGTCAATAACTACTGTATTTAGTGACATAGTCAATTTGTCAATACATAATGTATTTAGTGACATGTTCAGTTTGTTAGCAACTACCATATTAAGTGACAAAGTTAGTTTGTCAGCAACTGCCATATTTAGTGACATGGTCAGTTTGTCAGCACCTACCATGTTTTGTGACATGGTCAGTTTGTCAGCAACTGTCATATAATTAGTGACATTGTCAGTTTGTCAGCAAATATCATATTTAGTGATTAAGTCAGATTGTAAGCAAGTAGCATTTTAGTGACATGGTCAGTTTGTCAGCAACTACAATATTAAGTAACATGGTCAGTTTGTCTGCAACTATCATAGTTATGACATAGTTTGTCAGCAATTACCATATTAAGTGGCATGGTCAGTTTGTAAGCAACTATCATATTTACTGACATGGTCAGTTTGTCAGCAACTGCCATATTAGAGACATGGTCAGTTTGTCAGCAACTACAATATAAAGTGACCTGGTCAATTTGTCGATACATAATGTATTTAGTTACAAGGTCAGTTTCTTAGCAACTACCAGATTAAGCGACATGGTCAGTTTGTCAGCAAAGACCATATTTAGTGACATAGTCAGTTTGTCAGCAAGTACCATATTTTGTTACATGGTCAGTTTGTAAGCAACTGCCATATTTAGTGACATGGTCAGTTTGCCAGCAAGTACCATATTAATTGACAAAAGTTTGTCAGCAAGTACCATATTTCATAACATGGTCAGTTTGACAGCAACTAATGTATTTAAAACATGGTCAGTTTGTCAGCAACCACCATATTTAGTGACATGGACAGTTTGTCAGCAACTACCTTATTAGTGATCTGGTCAGTTTGTCAGCAACTACCATATTTAGTGACATGGTCAGTGTGTCAGCAACTGCAATATTTAGTGACATGGTCAGTTTGTTAGCAACTGCCATATTTAGTGGCATGGTCAGTTTGTCAGCAACTACAATATTTACTGACATTCAATTTGTCAGCAAGTACCATATTTAGTGACATGGTCAGTTTGTCAGCGACTACTATATTTAATGACATGGTCGTTTTTTCTGCAACTACCATATTTAGTGACATGGCCTTCCCCTTCCTACTGCTTTGAATTCTATTCTTTCTACCAAAGATGTTGAATAAGAAACAATTATCAACTGATTGGGGTTTTATTTCAATTTATTTATTCTAAGTATATCAGACTGAGAACTTCTTGATCTTGTTTGTGTTGAGGTTTTAGGGCCCAGTCAACCCAATGGGGTCATGTCAAGCACAGTCAGTTGACCTAACTACACTCTAAGCGGTTTGCCAGTATTGTGCACACAGAAACTGACAACTGCCCTTCTTGAATCAGTGGAAGGGTGAGAATGACCGTAGAAAATATTTCTCATATATATATATATCTTCTTGATCATACCTCATATAGTCATTTGGTGAAGAGCGAGATCAAACCTGCATACCATATTTACCCTAAATATTTGGATACCTCAAATTCTTACCATACTTGTTCTGAAATTTGAACAAGTACAATTTACTACCCGATGTTGTGTCTAAAAAATGCTGGATGAGTGGCAAACAGTGTAGACCTTGATGAGATGCTGCATTCTGTGGAATCTCATCTAGGTCTACACTGTTTGCTCAGGCCTGTCTGTCCAAAAAAAATACGGTAAATAAGGTATCTGCAGTTTGACGGGTCTACTTGTTAAGGAAGAATATTTGGTGATATTTCTCCATAAATACATATGTTGTGGGCACTCATTAGAAGTGTCTCACCATATGTTTTTATGGAGAACTGAAGAAAATTTTGCCAGAATTATCATCAAATACTCCTCCTTCACATGTCCTCTAGTTTGATCATTGGGAATGTTTATTTCTAATGGTCAGTGATAAATGATTATAAGATTGTAAATCAGGACAAGCAAGTAATGTAGTTGCAGATATTCTGTGAAGAATTTCTATGAATGTGAATAATTAGATTTATTTGTTTAGCTCTGGCAAGTCAAATTCAATATAGATAATCAGTGTTAAAGTATTTATTGTGGAATGGCGAGTAATGCTGGAATGCTGGATGTGGTGCAATTTCTGTACAGATATGTTGAAATTCAGCATCTAGGTCATTCCCTAAATAAGGCTCAGTTAACTCTAATTTGCATGCTGGGTAATTTTGCAAGCTTGTTTGGTCATCTGTGGATATAGTTTTATAAGATTAATTTAAAAAAAAAAAAAAAAAAATTCAGAAACACCATCAGAGTATCAAACAGTTTGGATCCTGATCAGGCCTGACATTTTGACAGGCCTGATCTGGGTCCAATCTGTTTGCAAAATTTAACAGCAGATGAAAAAAGTCGCCACTAGCATTGAAAGATTTAAACTCTGTGAGAGCTCACAGGTAGGTATAACCTTACACAAGTTACTGAGGAGAAAGAAAAAGTGTGCCTCCACTGCAATTCCGGAGTAATTCCTAAGTGTCTGTCACAGCGATTTAATCTGATTTACACATTTTTTCTGTGATGTTTCAGTGACTGAGTTAGGGAGCCTCTATTTGAGATGAACAATCATTTTGTATTTTTACAGGGTGAAGGCTTGGTACCAGTAAAATTGATTTAAACTCCCCTGGTAGTTTTTACTACCAACCATTCTTAACTCTTGTCCTGCTGAATCCTGATATGTCCTCACTCGCAGCCTGTGTAAACAGTGTAGATCCAGATCAGTTGGCTTCTGAAGAAGCCAACTGATCTGGATCTACACTGTTTGCCATTTAGTATGTGAATTTGTATAAACAATCTGGATCAAGTAATCGGATTGGCTGAAAATTAGAAGTGGGTGTGGCATCTTAATATATTCAGCAGGACAAGGATTAAGCGGGGGTTCTAGTGTTGGTTGTTCTTTCTAAGGCCTTGTGGCTACTCGCTGCTAAGCGTTTTTCATGTTTTGTCTTATTCATCATGTTGTGTTTAGTGAATCCTGTCTAGCATTGTGATCACCTTATTGGGGGAAGAGGGAGCTTCATCTTGTGTTTTGTGGGTCCTGTCTAGCATTATGATCACCTTATTGGGAGCTTCATCTTGTGTTTAGTGGGTCCTGTCTAGCATTGCGATCACCTTATTTGGGGATGAGGGAGCTTCATCTTGTGTTTAGTGGGTCCTGTCTAGCATTGTGATCACCTTATTTGGGGAAGAGGGAGCTTCATGTTGTGTTTAGTGGATCCTGTCTAGCATTGTGATCACCTTATTGGGGTATGAGTGAGCTTCATCTTGTGTTTAGTGGATCCTGTCTAGCATTGTGATCACCTTATTGGGGAAAGTGGGAGCTTCATCTTGTGTTTAGTGGATCCTGTCTAGCATTGTGATCACCTTATTAGGGGAAGAGGGAGCTTCATGTTGTGTTTAGTGGGTCCTGTCTAGCATTGTGATCACCTTATTTGGGGAAGAGGGAGCTTCATCTTGTGTTTAGTGGGTCCTGTCTAGCATTGTGATCACCTTATTGGGGGAAGAGGGAGCATCTTGTGTTTAGTGGGTCCTGTCTAGCATTGTGATCACCTTATTTGGGGATGAGGGAGCTTCATCTTGTGTTTAGTGAATCCTGTCTAGCATTGTGATCACCTTATTAGGGGAAGAGGGAACTTCATCTTGTGTTTAGTGGATCCTGTCTAGCAATGTGATCACCTTATTGGGGGATGTGGGAGCATGTTGTGTTTAGTGGATCCTGTCTAGCATTGTGATCACCTTATTGGGGTATGAGTGAGCTTCATCTTGTGTTTGGTGGATCCTGTCTAGCACTGTGATCGCCTTATTGGGGGAAGAGGGAGCATGTTGTGCTTAGTGGATCCTGTCTAGCATTGTGATCACCTTATTGGGGTATGAGTGAGCTTCATGTTGTGTTAAGTGGATCCTGTCTAGCAATGTGATCACCTTATTGGGGGATGTGGGAGCATCTTGTGTTTAGTGGGTCCTGTCTAGCATTGTGATCACCTTATTTGGGGATGAGGGAGCTTCATCTTGTGTTTAGTGAATCCTGTCTAGCATTGTGATCACCTTATTAGGGGAAGAGGGAACTTCATCTTGTGTTTAGTGGATCCTGTCTAGCAATGTGATCACCTTATTGGGGGATGTGGGAGCATGTTGTGTTTAGTGGATCCTGTCTAGCATTGTGATCACCTTATTGGGGTATGAGTGAGCTTCATCTTGTGTTTAGTGGATCCTGTCTAGCACTGTGATCGCCTTATTGGGGGAAGAGGGAGCATGTTGTGCTTAGTGGATCCTGTCTAGCATTGTGATCACCTTATTGGGGTATGAGTGAGCTTCATGTTGTGTTAAGTGGATCCTGTCTAGCAATGTGATCACCTTATTGGGGGAAGAGGGAGCATGTTGTGTTTAGTGGGTCCTGTCTAGCATTGTGATCACCTTATTTGGGGATGAGGGAGCTGTTTGGTTTGCCTTTTTTTTTGGTTTGTGGCTTGTATACTGTCTGTCAGGGTTGGTTTGCTCATACTCTTAGTGTCATTGGTAGGCAATGTTCTTCGATTGTAGCTATTCCTGGACATCCTCCATACTATTTTGCTTTGAAAGGGAAACTTAAATTTCCCAAAATTATCTAGAAAAACTAAATTTCTAGATAAATGTTTTTCTTGTTTCTCCAAGAAAAGCCTATGTTGTAGGCATTCATTAGAAGCATCTCAGAAAGGCGCTTCTTATGAGTACCCACATTATATGTTTCCCTGGAGAAACACATAAAATACAGTCATACTTCAATGGCTCGAACATCATTGGGTCCATGGAAATTTGTTCGAGATATGGGTAGTTCGAGCCACTGAGGGTTAATTCTGGCACAAGGTCAGGAACTAAATAGTGATAAATTAGGGATTTTTTTCGATCTTCTATACAATAACTGTATGTTGTGTGTACTCATTAGAATTGCCTTGATGAGGTGATTCTAATGAGTACATAAAACATACAATTTCATGATAAAATCAGAACATTTACTTAAATATTTGTTTTCTGGACCTATCGGAAGAATTTCATAGGGACTCAAAAATGAAGTTTTTTAAAAGTAAAACATATTTTAACGAGTAATACTTAACCTATAGATAATGTGCTATTCTCTTCTGTTTTCACACCTTCCACAGAAAAAACGACCTTTCAGTCGTTAATTAAAGTCTTAAACCAGAAGGTCCCTTAGGCAGTTACCTGTGTGACGTAACTCTTCCCGCTCAATTGACCACGTGTCAGTTTCTTTTATGTGTAAAACAATAGACACAAGGTGGGCGGAGGGAGATAATTGATTATCTATAGGTTAAGTATTACTCGTTAAAATATGTTTTACTTTTAAAAAACTTCATTTTAACTTCATAATACATTAACCTATAGATAATGTGCTAGAATTTGCAGAATAGGAGGGAGGTGCTCTCCTAATTCTAACACCAATAAAATCTCACCACTTCTGGTTAAGACTCAGGAAACTCAAAGGAATCAGATATATTCTAATTCTATATTTAATAGAAAGAATGATCTAGATTCACAAAATAGCATATCTTTAAGGTGTTATGATCTAACAACCTTATATATATTAGTAGACTCTAGAGGAAGCCAGTTCTTAAGTCTCAGAGACCTAACATTGGCCCCCCCCCCCACCTCTTTTTTTCTTTTTGGGAAACAACAATTGGCTTCAAAAAGAAAAGGGAGTCATTGAGACATAACATAAATATTCCATCACAAAGTAAGCTAGGAATATAGAAATATTTTCAAAACAAAATTTGTAAAACAAAAAGCCAAGACCATACACTGTAAGTAGTCTATGTAGGGTCTTGAATAAATAAGGAAAAGTCTACTCGGTGGAGTTTCCTATAGATAACTGACATATGTAGATATTTTGGATAAAATTCTAGATATGTGAAGCTATGTAATTGTAATAGTCTAAGCTATTAGAATTATAAACTAATTAGATTCTGTTAATTGGAGTGACAGGACAGTTTCCGATGAACAGACACAGACTTAAAATAACCTTAATATGTAATTATTTCCCTTTGATCAAATTAAAGAAGGGGAGATAATAAAAGAAGATGGAGTTAACTTAACTATAACTAAGTTATCCATCAGAAGAAAAAGGTATAGACAAACATAATGGTTAAAACTATTGCTAGACTAATTGTATTACGAATTTTTAGTCAAGCAATAAAATAATACAGAGTTTGCATATAACTGTTGGGAAGAAAAAACAACCTAAACCATTGATAATTAGTTTTGTCATAGACATATAAAAGCGTTTGATGTCCAGACAAAATAATAAAGAATAAACTGTCAACATCATAACTTAAGAGTTTGACAGAGAATAAGAGAGATAAGAATAAGGTTGATCGCAGCAAACTGACTGACGGTCATAGTTTGGCTAAATCTTACCGTATTGATAAGATTAAGCAATAATAAATAAGCTGGATAGAATCTTTCTATACCAGAAGATTGCCATGAAAAGTACTCCTGAGTAAATAATCATGGAAATCAAGAAATGTTAAAAAATCCACTTTGATACGAATCAAAATGTTCATAAAAAGAGAAGGACTCAGAGAAAAAGTAATAGTGTGATAATCTCTGAAGAAAGATTATACAATAATACTGATTAATAATCTCAAAAAACACTTAATTTATAAGTTAAGAGATAGTATTACTATTCTATACGCATATTTAAGAATAGTAAGAAATATATTAATACTAAATTAAAATTATACTACTGAACAAAATTCCCGCTATAAATAATAGGTTAAGCATAACTATTTATTAAGCAAGGAATTATTAAACATATAACTCTCTATAAAATTACTGCCCGGAAATTTTATAGATAAACATTCAATCAAATTTTTAGAATTGAATATTAACAGAATAAAATCTACCGGTATGTCTGCATAATTGGTAATTCCTGAAATATCAAATTACGTATTCGCAAATGAGTTCAGGAAGAAAATACATATATATACTCTCGAGATCTATGTGTAAACCATAGAGAGTAATAATATTATTACCACGATCCCTGACGGAAGAGTAAAAACATGTATATGAAAGAGATAATAATTAATTTAACATCATATAGGTTTAAGATAAAATTTGTTTAATCTTTAACCAATATGCAGCAACAGTGACTCGATATTCTGTATTCGTACGTAGAAAAGGAGTACTTAGTCATAAGAATTTTGTATGATTGAAATAGAGATAATGGGATCTAAAAGGATGTATCTCCATGAACTGAATCGAAGGATAATATCCATTCTAAAAAACTAGGGCTTGTTTTAGGCTTAGTTTAACAAGCGTAGAATTGAATTATTTCCAAGTATTCATGAAGTCGTTATGCTCTGAATACTGAGAAAAATGTTAAAATATTGTTTAGGAAATAAAAAAGTGACTGTTCCACAATGTTAGCTAGATTTAAACCTGGAACGTAGCGAGAAGGTCAATCTAATTTAAAAGTAAGATGAGAAAGATAAATAATGAAGATAGATATATAAATATCGGAATAATATATTATCTCCAACAATTATCAAATAATCTGAATGTTTAAAAGCATAAATACTACTCGAAAGTTTATTTACCGAATGTATAATCGGAGAAAACTTTCAGTATGTTCAAAAACGTATCACAAAAGTAAGATCTGACCAGGAACGTAGGTGCAGCACTTACTAAGTTGTGAAGTTAATATAAACATATTTTATATTATAAATTGAAGCAGTGCATTTCAAAATCATCGACGTCTTGAAATGACTTATTGTGTGGAAAAATAAATAAATATCCAGTTTCGGAAAAGATATTTATCTATATATATAGACCATTTTTGATGCGGACTGGAAATCAAGATATTAATCTTTGCATTATTCGCAAACTGAACTTGAACTCTTAGCAAGAATTACTATGATCCCTTTAACGAATGTAAACATAAAGGAGGGGTAAAGAGATAATTAAGAGTGTCTTAATTCTTTACCGGCTCGTAATTAAGGATGTTTTCCCTTCTGTCTAAGCCTAGACTATAGATTGATTAATATAAATATAATAATATCTGCTATTATGAGGTAAACTCTCGTTAATTAACCTCTAAGCATATATCAAAAATATATATCAACATAATCTAGAGCTTCAGTAAGTTTAGAGGAAGGAAATGATTGACTTTGGTCAATAAAACAAAATATCAAAAAGGAAAGTATTGTATATAATATCTAATTTAGGCAATAATAATCTGTCACGTACTGAATAATTAATGCCTTTACTAAATATGTATCCATTGTCAATACCAAAGTGCAAGAAAATTTTGATTGACATGGCCTCTAGTTATAAATAAAATATTAGAGGTATAGAGCTAGTCGAAGCAAAACTATTCCTCAATAAGATAAAGTAGACCTATAATATACGAGGATTAATTGGGTCTAGAAATTATAATCATAATAAAATTATTATTCCAATATGAAAAATCTTCGGCGTAATAGATTCTTACTGAGGCAAAAATATCTGGTATATTGCCATCGTAGTCTTAAATGATCCAGAAGAAAAAATAAAACAGGCAAAGTAAAGAACGTATCGAATTATATCTATGCCTAAATATAAGATTTTTTTCTTATTTATTATTTTATAGCAGAGTTTAGACAGAGCACGACTGACCTAGACTCTTATATAATCAATCAAAAGATAGTATAAAATAGAATAATAGCTTATCGGATCAACTATTTTCCATGTAGAAAAGGCAAAAGGAAAATATGTACCTCAACTAGAATTTTAAATCGTAGTAATCTAGAGAGGTAGCGAATAAATAAATAAACTGTTAATTTATTTATCTGGTTGGTGTAAATTTCCGATACCTTAAGAATGAAAAATTAATAGAAAGTAGAAAAGATCGATTGCTACCTTCTTGTCAATTTACTCCTTAGATTACATGCTGATTACATATCGGAGCATGTAGAAGAAAAACAGGGGAGGAAAGAAGAAAATTTTTTAGATTTCGTGTATATTTTTCTTCTTATAAATAACGATAGTTTTATAGTTCACCTTTGCCCTAGAGCCGAATAAGGTGAATATGTAAGAAGTTAATCTCTTTGTAGCGAATAAAAGAGATATAATTATAGCTGGAAGTATCTTCTACACCTAGTGAATGAATTGCGAATTTGATCGTAACCGATAATTCTTAATTCATTTTCAATAATAAATATATATATAGAATTTAAGTCAAGTTCAAAAGTGACTGGACAGAATTCAACAATATAAATGGCTACTAGGTATTAGAACCCATCGCTGTCATTCAATAACCTATAATCCAAGACTATACATGTCTATAGTGGTTATTAAATAAATATATGTTGAGCGAGTACTAGTGACTACTACTCGGACACTAGTAATCCGACACAAAGTCTACGAAACTACTGCCCGGTGGAATTTCGTTAGAATGACCTGGCACTACTCTACGAAGTGCCTCCCGGTGAAATTTTCGTTAGAGCCGGAATTTAACGGCTTTCTAGCGAATTAAAGAGATAAAACATAATTTGAATGACCTGGCACTAGTCTACGAACTGCTGCCCGGTAAGAATTTTGTTATAGTCGGAAGTTTAACTCTTTCTAGCGGATAAAAGAGATAAAACATAAGTTAATTTAAAATATTAATGGAATTACACACCTAAAATAAGTCAATGGAATATTAAAGATTCTAGTCTGATTCGGGAAAGACTGTACAGAATTTTTTGTATAAAAAGTTATTATGTATTTCACTTAATAACCTATATCCATTGACATAAACGTGAATGGAGCTCTATGAACGATAATAGATTGATCGGGAATTAGTGATCATTATTTTGACACTAGTTACCCGACACAATGACCGGACACTAGTATTCGTAACTGTTGCCCGGTAAAGTTACAAGTAATTTGACAAATTGATCGGATAGTAGTATTCGTAACTCTAGTCCGATGAAAAAGGGAGATTATATATGAAAACTGAGCGGGCACAAGTATTCGAAACTTTTTCCCGAAGATAAATAATTATTAGGCAAAAACTTACCAGACACTTTCTGTAAAAGTTTGCCTGGTGAAAAATCAGAAATAATATAATAATATGACCGGGTATAAGTATCAAAAATATTACTGATACTTTGCCCAGTGAAAAATTTTTTTAATAATTAGACATAATGACCGGAAGTTAGTATACGTGACTATTTTGTCCGGTGAAATATGTCAAAAACTAAGTCTTTCCAGAAAATAATTAAATTATTGACTGGAGACTAGTTGACTGGTGCCTGGTTGATCGGTGACTGGTGACTGGTGACTGGGTGACTGGTGACTGGTGACTGGTGCCTGGCTGACTGGCACCTGGATGACTGGTGACTGGTGCCTGGTTGACTGGCACCTGATTGACTGGTGACTGGTGAAGCTGATTGACTGGTGCCTGGTTGACTGGTGACCGGTGACTGGTTGACTTAGACTTTATCGGATACTAAGTACCCAAAGATGCCACCTTGATGGGTCTTACCCCGGCAGTATAGCCATATGGGGTGGGGCTCCCATCAGTAAAGAATTGTCTTATAACCCATCAAGGGTTGACAAGTTCTTTACAATCAGCTTCTCCACCATGAGAATCTTTAGCCAACTGAAGATCTCTGCAAACAAAAGTCCAGGAAAAACATATCGTAATTGCTGAATAACCTGGAACGAAAAGAACAAAAATATTCTGCATATATAAACACGACTATCGAACCGATCGCGCACGAGTGTTGTGCCGAATAGCGAGAGTCGCGAAAACGCATGTGGAAAAAGACCAGTCAAAAAATACATGAAATCAAAAATTGAAAATTTTAAATAATAACACAGAAAGTGAAAGGAGTGATAAATAAACAAAAGAAACACAAGGATACATAAATTTATCCGTGAGGAAAGAAATAATCCAAATTTCTATCACAGGTAAATAATCCTTGTTGAATTTCTTTGTCCACAGAAAAGAAACTGACACGTGGTCAATTGAGCGGGAAGAGTTACGTCACACAGGTAACTGCCTAAGGGACCTTCTGGTTTAAGACTTTAATTAACGACTGAAAGGTCGTTTTTTCTGTGGAAGGTGTGAAAACAGAAGAGAATAGCACATTATCTATAGGTTAATGTATTATGAAGTTAAAACAAGTTCAAATGATCCATGGTAAACAAGCCATCGGTGTTCGAGCTATTGAGGTTTTACTGTATCAATACTGTTTGGTTGAAAAAAAAAAAATCATTTTAATCCTTAAAGCGCTGAGCAAAATTTGAAGCAGATGAGATTCCTTTTTTTTTTTCATAGAAAATAAGTATTGACATTTCATGTGAATCATCTGCAATTCAAATGAAATGTCAAAACTTTTTTCTTCATAGAAACTATGTATTGACATTTTATGTGAATCATCTGCAATTCAAATGAAATGTCAAATCTTTTTTCTTCATAGAAACTAAGTATTGACATTTCATGTGAAGCAGATGATTCAAATGAAATGTCAAGACTTTTCTATGAAAAATGAAAAAAAAAATATCAAAATATTATCTGCTGCAGTTGTGATTGGTGCTTTAAGGGAAAAATAATAATAATAAAAAAAAAAAAAAAAACAATAAAAATAGTGTCTGTTGCATTTATGATTGGTGCTTTAAAGGTTAAAGCTATGAAATTATCAGCCAATCGAGACCTGTAGAAAAATATTTACCTCTGTAACATTCACTTTCTTTGTACAGTATGCTTGCTCAGTTCTCCATGGTGATAGGCAGATGGTATGGTAGTGGATATTAGGTGCCATTGGTCCAAACCACACACTCACTTTGGCCTGACCACCCTCCACTGTAATATTGTACTTGATCTTTAACTGCAATTCCTCCACAGAAGCCCTCTCTACAAATATTAAACAGGCAATATTCAAATATTAATGTGCCAATCATGATGGCAGCAGACAACATTTTGATTTTGAAGGATAAAAGATATACAGACAGAATAAACAACCAACAACAGACTGTTTTAACCCTTAGGCTGCTAATCACGACTATTGTCGTGCTGGGGGGATCTGCCAACTTTAAAGCCTGTCAAACTTACTATATACCACATGCAACCATTCAGAGCAAGTGTTCTCATACAGGAGTGAACCTACTTTCATACAAACATGCCACTTTTCATTAGATAGTCAGGTGCTGGATTTTACCCTCACTAAAAAGACCGAGAATACCAAATATCAAGCTGCCATAAATTTCAACACTCACTTCAACAGATAGATCACGATTTTCTGGAAAAAAAAAGCCCATAATACATGAATCATTTCCAGTGAGGAAGTAGGAATAACAGTAGAACCTTTGTATGTAACTTGTTTCATTTGCAATAGTACACAGTAGGCGCTGGTCCCTTGTAAAATTTTTTTTTTTTTTTTTTTTTTTTTTTTTTAAGTGTCTTAAACGGTTCCCAGTTTACATGTGACTGTCATGTGACTTTCTAGTCATGTGCCCATCCCTTCTCTGGTAAAATGGCCACCTACGATCGGCAAATTGTATATGAAAATTCCATGTAATTCGAGGCAAAATTAAGGGAGTAATGACTTCTCGAATAGAGGTACCCCCTCTTACAGGCTTGATTTATTTTTTTCTTAGCAGCCTAAGGGTTAACAGAAAGCCAATGAAAAAATAAAATCCCCAAAATTGAGCCCGGATTTGACATTTTTGGTTTGAATTTGACACAAAAAAGCAAAATCACATTTTTTATTTTTTTTCTACTTAACCCTTAGACTGCTAATCACGACTATTGTCGCACTTGGGGGGTCTGCCAACTCTAAAGCCTGTCAAACTTACTATATACCACATGCAACCATTCAGAGCAAGTGTTCTCATACAGGATTGAACCAACTTTCATACCAACACGCCACTTTTCATTAGATAGTCAGGTGCTGGATTTTACTCCCACTAAAAAGACCGAGAATACCAAATATCAAGCTGCCATTAATTTCAGCACTCACTTTAACAGATAGATCACGATTTTCTGGAAAAAAAAGCCCATAATACCTGAATCATTTCCAGTGAGGAAGAAGTAGGAATAACAGTAAAACCTTTGTATGTCACTTGTTTCATTCGTAATAGTACACAGTAGGCGCTAGTCCCTTGTAAAATTTATTTTTTTTAAGTGTCTTAAACAGTTCCCGGTTTACACATGACTGTCACGTGACTTTCTAGTCATGTGACCATCCCTTTTCCGATAAAATGGCCACCTATGATCGGCAAATTGTATGTGAAAATTCCATGTAATTTGAGGCAAAATTAAGGGAGTAATGACTTCTCGAGTAGAGGTACCCCTTCTTACAGGCTTGATTCATTTTTTCCTTAGCAGCCTAAGGGTTAACAGGATGTGTTTATTATCGACCAGTTTCGGTCAAACAATGACCTTTTTCAAGAACATTTTGATTTGTTTTATTTTTCATAGAAAATAATAATAAAATTTTCAAAATGTCATCTTCTGTAGTTGGTACTTTAAGAGTTGGCACTCTCTACAAATATTAAACAGGCTATATTCAGCACTCGAATATTGAACCTTAAAATACCAATAACAATTGCAGCAGACAACATTCTTTAATATATTTTTTTTTATTTTTCATAGAAAATAAGTTGACATTTCATGTGGATTATCTGCTCAGTAGATGATTCACATAAAAGGTCAAAATTGAATTTCTATGAAAAAAAAAAACATAATAGAATACCGTCTGCTGCAAATTTTGCTTGGCAGTTTAAGAGTTAAAGAAGTGTTATCACTCACTGAGACTCATACACAAGAATACCATCTACAGATACATGTATTAAATGAGACAGATCTAAAACTCATCTTCCAGAACTCTTTCTGCAAATAATAAACATAGTTTACAAAAAATATTAAAACTCTCACAGTAGCACTGCATGGATATGCAAATACTAAAAGAAAAAAAAAATGCTGGTTTAAATTTTTATGACTTCTAGCGTAGGCCCCACCTTTTTGAATATTTAATTATGAATAAAAATTGCCTGTTTGACATTTACCAGTATATGTTGTTATGGTGTGAGATCTGCCATGCGTGCAGTAAGCCAGCTACCTGGAAGGGGGCACACTGATGTGGATGTTGCCCCTGTACCTGCATGTTACTAAAAAATCCAATGAGGATGATGATAACGTGATTTACTTAACTCTTTCCCTGCTAGTAGTGACTTTTTTTGTCTGCTGATATCCTTTGCAAACAGTTTGGACCCAGATTAGGAAAAATGTTGGGCCTGATCTGGATCCAAACTGTCTGACAATGATGGTATTACTAGAAGATTTTTTTTGAAAAAAAATTCATTTAAAAAAATCCACAGATGAGAAAAATGTATGCAAAATTACCCAGCATGCAAAAGGTAAAACTTTGCATTTTTAATTAGGTGAAAAAAAAATAGCTGTGTTTCCACTAACATGCTGAAAAAAAAATTTGGTCCGTAGGTAGGAGAAACTTTTTTTATTTTTCTATTTTTTCTCCAGAAAAAAACAGGGTCAGGCCTGTAATTGTATGAAAATACAGATATTTTGTTGAGGGTCAAAAGCTACTCACATTTTTTCAGCAAAAATATTAGCATATATGCCATATTTAGTGATCAAAGTTTTAACGAAACACTAACTATCGACATTGTTAGTTTTGAACAACTGGGCCCAGATCTTCAAACCCCTATAACTTCTGATTTCTCCACCAATTTTCATATTATTTTTCATCAAACTGCTCAGCTAAACACTTTATTTTTTATGTGTATTACTGCAAACATATATTTGGCCACCACTATATTTTGGTGCTATTGGCCAAAATATAACTTTGCTAATATTCACTTGTCACAAAATGCATATAGTGAGGCACTCCTACATCTGAAAGTATGCTCAACAAGACTTTCCCATCAAACCACCAAATTTTGAAATTGCAGATTTTTTTTTTTTTTTACAGTATCTAAAATGCATTTCTTTTTAAACTAGCTTGCCCTTTAATCATAATTTGGAATAACCTTTGTGTCTATAAAGCTTGCAATGTTAAAACTATGCATGAATGGTTAAATAACTCTATTCATTCACAGAACCCACTGACTGCTCATACCAAAGAGGACCTTTCCCACTTTATGGCCAAATTCAGCTGATGACAAACTGATAGTATTTTTTTTTTTTTTTTTACTTTTCTTTTTCCTAAGGTGACAGCTTGCATGAAATGTCACACATTATATTCTTGGAAAAATAAGAAAAATATTTCAACATGACATCTGCTTTTTTTTTTATCCAGCATGTGTTAACTTTTTGCATGCTGGGTAATTTTGCCTGCTTTTTTTTTTGTCAACTGTGGATTTTTCTTATAAAATAAACGTTTTCAAAAAAAATCTTTCAGGAGTATCAGCAGAGTGTCAAACAGTTTGGATCCAGATCAGGCCCGACGCTTTGTTGGGCCTGATCTGGTGTAACAGTTTATCTTGCCCCTTGGGCAGCTTGTCCCCCCGGGGACAAGGCACCCAGGGGTATCTTGCCCCCCACCCTAGGCAGCTTGCCCCCCACCCCAGAAAACCTAGGAAACTCAATTCAAAATGATATTTATTTTTTTTATAACAAATTTATATCACACAATTATCAGAACAGTAGTAATATATGTTTTTCATTATTTTTCTCTTTATGAGAGGAGGTTGGGGCTAAGATACTGTAGCCTAAGCATTTTCCTCCCAAACTCAGAAGTCCTTGCAGACACAGTTCAGAAAGATATTTTATCACTTTTAATAGAATTTCCCATTGAACAGGTCATTAGAGAATTTCCAGTATTTGATATTACCTATCTTTCTTCTACAAGGGTAGTTCAATAAGTTCGTAGAACTCGGTATTTTTCTATACAATTCAAGATTTCTTTTTCCATTTTTGTGCAGTGTAAACCTTTGTCAGTTGAATGATAACAGCCATTCAGTCAACACGTACATTTTTTGCTCTTACTTTTTGTTTGAAGACCTATACCCATAGGCAAAAATGGAAAGTCAGAATATTGAGTTCAGAGCAGTCATAAAGTTCCTCACTAAGGAGGGTGCAAAGGCCAAAGAAATCCATCGGCGCATGATTGATGTGTATGGTGATAGTAGCCCAAAGTATTCCATAGTGGCAAAGTGGTCAGCAGAATTTAAACATGGGCGAGACTCCTTGGAAGATGACCCAAGGCCTGGTCACCCTGCTGATGTCATCAGCCAGGAGATGATCGACCGTGTTGAGAGACTTGTGCTAAACAATCGCCGAATCAAAGTTGCCGAACTTGCTTCAGAATGTGGTATTTCTAATGGAAGTGTTTACACTATAATCCATGAACATTTAGGCATGTCAAAAGTATCTGCCAGGTGGGTACCCAGAAACCTGAACATGCAAGATCATCAGCAAAGGGAGGAATCAAGTCAAGAACTTCTGGAAGTGTACAATGTCAATCCAGAAGACTTTCACACTTGTCTTGTAACAGGAGATGAAACTTGGCTTCACCACTGGGACCCAGATACTAAAAAAGAGTCCATGCAATGGAAGCACCCTGGCTCATCCCCACCTAAGTAATTTCGTACCCAACCATCAGCCAGCAAGGTAATGGCCACGGTGTTTTGGGACTCCAAAGGGATTATATTAATAGATTATAAGCCTGCTGGTACTTTAATTACAGGAAAATACTATGCCAATGTCATTAAACAATTAAGAGTTGCTATTAAAGAAAAACAAAGGGGAAAGCTAGCTGCTGGTGTCCTTTTGCATGAAATTTGAAGTCCCACTTGCGCGGAACAAGATTTCGGGACGATGATGAGCTCAAGGCTGCTACAGAGGCTTGGTTTGAGGACTAGATAGTTTGTTTGTGTTGAGGTTTTACGGCCCAGTCAACCCAATGGGGTCATGTCGAGTGCGGTCAGTTTACCTAACCACACGTTTACTGGGCAGACTTAGTCCTCTAAGCGGTTCACCAGTATTGTGCACATTCTTTCGCCAGAAACTGACAACTGCCCTTCTTGAATCAGCGGAAGGGAGAGAATGACCGTAGAAAATATTTCATGATCAATCTCCACGAAAGAATGTTGCCGACCTCGGCGGGGGTTGAACCCACGACCTCCTGGTCTCCAGTCGGACGGCGCATCCAACTGAGCCACCGAGGCCGGCTTGAGGACTAGATTTTGTTTGTGTTGAGGTTTTACGGCCCAGTCAACCCAATGGGGTCATGTCGAGCGCGGTCAGTTTACCTAACCACACGTTTACTGGGCAGGCTTAGTCCTCTAAGCGGTTAACCAATATTGTGCACATTCTTTCGCCAGAAACTGACAACTGCCCTTCTTGAATCAGCGGAAGGGAGAGAATGACCGTAGAAAATATTTCATGATCAATCTCCACGAAAGAATGTTGCCGACCTCGGCGGGGGTTGAACCCGCGACCTCCTGGTCTCCAGTCGGACGGCGCATCCAACTGAGCCACCGAGGCCGGCTTGAGGACTAGATAGACAACTTTTATTTCAAAGGCATAGACTGCTTAAAAGAAAAAAGGGCCAAATGCATGAAGTAAAGGGGGATTATATTGAAAAATAATGTTGAAACCATCTTCCAATCTGTGAGTTAAACCCCGAGTTCTACAAACTTATTGAACTCCCCTCGTAACAGGAAGGGGCGGGGGGTAAGATATCCTGGCCTGGGCAGCTTGCCCCTTGTGGGTGAAGATACCCTGGCCTGGGCAGCTTGCCCCCCACCCCTGGAAACTTGGCAAACTCTGATCTGAAAAGCTATTTAATCATTTTAAACTTAAAATTCTAATGCAGACATTAGAACGGTAGTAGTACTTGCTTTTACCTATTTTTTCACTTTACAGGAAGGGATTGGGGCCAAAATACTGTGGCCCAAAAAGTTCCCAAGCTCAGAAAATCTTGTAAACAAAATTAAATTCAGACTGATATTTTTATCTTTTTAAAACAATTTCCCATTTAACAGGTCATTTGAATATTTCTATTACTTTTTATTATCTATCTTTCTTCAGATAGGCTGGGGTGTGGGGTAAAATACCCTGGCCTGGGCAGCTTACCTACTTTCTCACTTTACGGAAAGGGATTGAGGCCAAAATACTATGGCTCAAGAAGTTTCCTCCCAAGCTCAGAAAATCTTGTAAACAAAATTAAAGTTCAGAATGTTATTTTTACCTTTTTAAAATAATTTTCCATTTAACAGGTCATTTTAATATTTCTATTACTTTTCATTATCTATCTTTCTTCAAATAGGCTGGGGTGAGGGAGGGGGGGGGGGGTGAGTGTAAGATACCCTGGCCTGGGCAGCTTGCCCCCCAGGGATGAAGATACCCTGGCCTGGGCAGCTTGTCCCCCACCCTGGAAACTTGGCAAACTCCAATCTGAAAAGCTATTTAATAATTTTATAACTTAAAATTCTAATGCACAGACATTAGAATGGTAGTAGTACCTGCTTTTACCTATTTTTTCACTTTACGGGAAGGGATTGAGGCCAAATTACTGTGGCCCAAGAAGTTTGCTCCAAAACTCAGAAAATCTTGTAAACAAAATTAAAGTTCAGAATGTTATTTTTATCTTTTTAAAACAGTTTCCCATTTAACAGGTCATTTGAATATTTCTATTACTTTTTATTTATTATCTATCTTTCTTCAGATAGGCTGGGGTGGGGGGTAAGATACCCAGACCTGGGCAGCCCCCCCCCCCAGCCCCCCCCCCCCCCCCCCACCCCACACACACACACCCAACCCCTTCCTGTTTAGAGAAAAATGGTTAATGGTCGATATTATGAATATTCAAGTGACTGTTCAACAGGAAAGTCTATTAAGTGATAAACTATCTTTTTGAATGGAGTCTGTCAGGTTTTCTGGTATAGGTGCAAGCTTCTAAGGCTCTCAATTTCCTCCTATCCAGTAAAAGATGCATATGTACAAAAAGAAAAAAAAAAATCAGTTTTGCCATGTTTCTGTTATAAAGATTTTTATTTAAAAGTAGAAAAAACTTTAAGAATTAAGTTGTGTAAGATTTTCTTGAGGTGGGGGGGCAAGCTGCCCGAGCCAGGATATCTTCACCCCCAAAGGGGGGGGGTGCAAGCTGCCCAGGCCCCGGTATCTTACCCCCCACTCCTTCCTGTTTAGAGAAGAATGGTTAATGGTCCATTTTATGATTATTCAAATGACAGTTCAGTAGGAAAGTCTGTTCAGTCATAAACTATCTTTTGGAATGGAGTCTGCCAGGTTTTCTGGCATAGTTGCTAGCTTCTATGGCCACTATATTCTGGACCTCAATTTCCTCCTATCGGGTAGAAGATGCATATGCACATAAAAAATTAGTTTTTTCAAGTTTCTATCATAAAGATTTTTATTTAAAAAGAATAAAATCTTTCTGAATAAAGTTCTGTCAGGTTTTCTGGGGGTGAGGGGCAAGCTGCCCAGGCCATGGTATCTCCCCCGCCTCACCTCCAGCCATAGAAAAATAGTTAATGGTCAATATTAATAATATTCAAATGACTGTTTAATAGGAAAGTCTATTAAGTGATAAAATGTCTTTTTGAATGGTCTGCCAGGTAACTTCTAAGGCCACTATATTCTGGTCCTCAATTTCCTCCTATCAGGAAAAAGAGGCATATGCACATACATGTAAAGATCAGTTTTCCCATGTTTCTACTATAAGGATTTTTATTTTAAAAATATAAAATCTTTCTGCATTAAGTTCTGTCAGGTTTTCTGGGGGTGGGGGGCAAGCTGCCTAGGCCAGGGTATCCACCCCCAGGGGGCAAGCTGCCCAGAGGCAGCTTCACCCCTTGGGGGCCAAGCTGCCCAGGGTACCCCAGAGTATCTTCACCCCTGGGGGGCAAGCTGCCCAGAGGCAGCTTCACCCACAGGGGGCAAGCTGCCCAGGGTGCAAGATAAACCAGTACACCGGGTTCAAACTGTGCAAAGGTTATCAGCAGATGAAAAAAGTCGCCACTAGCATGGAAAGAGTTAAACTGCACAATATGATAGCTGCAGATTCTATTTAGTACCCACAAGATATTTTGTAGTGTTGTCATAACACACACACACACACACACACACACACACACACACACACACACACACACACACACACACACACACACACACACTGTCATCATCATCTTTAACCCTTACAGTGTTTAAGCAAAATTGTGGCGGACAACATTCTATTTTTTTTTAATCATTTTTAACAGAAAATGCTGCATTTCATGTGCATTGTCTGCCTAGAAGACAATTCATGAAATGTCAAGCCTTATTTTCTCTGAAAAATACACACAAAAAAAAAAAAAAAATAAATAAAATAAAAAAAAATCAAACTGCATCTGCTGCAGGTATGCTAAGCACATTAAGGGTTAAAACAATCTTTCTCATGTATGAAATATGCCTTAGTTACTCTTTCTCTTGAGAAACTGAAAAATCTTGTAACGAGGGTAGGCAGGGGAAATCTACATCATACTAAACAGTGAAAAAAGACAATAGAATTTTGCAAAAAGGGCCCTTCAAATCGGTTAGTTGCTGTTGTTTTCCATTTCGTTGTTCTGACAAAAATCAGCATAGGCTCAGAGACTGTAGCTAGAAAAAGGATTTATATTGGCAAACTTGATGCATAATTGTATTGTCTTTGTTGAGAACACTCCCCTACAATTACTTACAAGGTTATCAGCCTGAGTGTTCTCAATGATAACAATATTATCTGCAAATCATCCTTGGTACATACTCTGAGCTTATTCAGTTTTTCATCAAAACAATAAAAATAATAGCAAGGCATACTCAATTCTGGAGAAGATTTTTAAAAGTTTTTACCATATATGGGCATGGTGGCCACCTTGGTCAATGAACTGCCACCATTTTAGCAATCTTTTGTTCCCCAAACCTAAGGGGGCTCCATATTTAATTTGAGCAAAATTGGCTCATCTGCTTCAGAGTTGTTTGAAAATGTTAATGGACAGACGGAAGGATGGACAACTGGACGGACAATGGACAAAAAGTGATCACTACAGCTCATCCTGAGCAAAGCTCAGGTGAGCTGGAAACTACCAACCAATTTGAACAGGCCCTTTTCGCAAAAATCTATATTCTTTTTTCACTATTTTGTATGATGCAGGTTTCCCCCCTTGCCTAATACATGTACCACTAATAAAACTAACTCTAATAACTGAAGCCTAATCCCCTTATTGTTTTCTCCTATCTCAGTGCGTTCCTACTTTTGTTTTTCTTTTCTTTTTTTTTTTTTGATTATTTATAACTCCAAAAATCTTTAGAAGCATGAAATATTATGTAGTTCTGACTTTCAATATAATTTAATTCTTTACAATTTATCAAGTTTCTGTCTTCTAATTAATTAGATTTTCTGTTTTTCCATCCAACATTATCTCATTCAACAGTTACATTTCAACAGTTAGTTTTCATTTATGATTCTCATTCTTTCTGTAGTAGTTTGTGTATTTCTGATATTTAATCAGACTATTCTTGTGTTTGTAAGTTTGACAGAACTGTGTTCCTGGAAATTTGTACCTCTATTGTCAGGATATGTGACCCTGGAAATCTGTAATGTCATGCAGGACAAATGATCCCAGAAATTTGTATCTGTAATGTCAGGACAAGTGATCCCAGGAATTCATACCTGTAATGTCAGGACAATTGATCCCAGCACTTTGTACCTGTAATGTTTGGACACATGATCCTGGAAATTTGTAACTGTAATGTCAGGAATGATCCTGGAAATTTGTACCTGTAATGTTAGGACACCTGATCCCAGGAATTAATTTGTACCTGTAATGTCAGGACAAGTGATCCCAGAAATTTATACCTGTAATGTTAGGAGACGTGATCCCAGAAATTTGTAACTGTAATGTTACAACACCTGATCCTGGAAATTTGTACCTGTGATGTTGAACACAAAACTTGGACATGTTTCCTGGAAATGTGTACCTGTAATGTTGGATACTTAACAATGGGACAATAACACACAGTACTGGAAACTAAACTTTAAACTTCAAAGAGCCATAAAACTTTCCTGTAGTTCTACACAAGAGACCCATGGGCCACTATTTGCTCACATGATAAAAACAGTTATTGCATATCCATCATGAAAACATACCTATATAATTTTGACCCCCTTAAACCCCACTTTTATATAGTAAAACTGGGGTTCGCAGGGGTATAAGTTATTTTTCATATTTCTGCTCAAAACATGGATTGTGGGTACTTGTTAGAACCGTCTAGCCAAGGCGGTTCTAACGAGTACCCACAATCTATGTTTTGAACAGAAATATGAACAAGAGGCCCACGGGCCACAACTCGCTCACCTGAGTGAAACCGCCACTGCAGATATGCAGATGGCATGCAACATTTTTCCAATACTGTTATGACAAGGCAATGGCTTAAACAGTTTTTGAAATATCTTGCTTACAAGGTTAAAATGCTGAAATTTTCAAAACGTTACAAGTAAAATAAGTCACCCCCAATGCCTCCTACCAACTTTTGAGTCAACTGGCATTTCGGTGCAGTAGAAGAAGCAAAAAATAGATTTTCAAGATGGCTGCCATCTTGGATTTCCGATCGGAATGATTATAGCTATTTTCTGATCTACAAGTCACCCTGATGCTTCCTACTAAGTTTCAAGTCAATTGACTTTTAGTTTTAAGAGAAGAAGCGAAAAATAGATTTTCAAGATGGCTGTCATGGAGGCCATCTTGGATTTCCAATTGGCACGATTTGAGCTATTTTTTATGTACAAGTCATCCTGATGCTTCCTAGCAAGTTTGGAGTCAACTGGCCTTTCGGTTCAGGAGAAGAAGCGAAAAATAGCTTTTCAAGATGACTGCCATGGTGGCCATCTTGGCTTTTTAATCAGCTCAATTTTAGCTATTTTTGATTTATAAGTCACCCCAATGCTTCCTAACCAGTTTGGAGTCAACTGGCTTTTGGGTTTCGGAGTAGAAGCGAAAAATAGATTTTCAAGATGGCTGCCATGGTGGCCATCTTGGAATTTGGACCGACACGATTTTAGCTATATTTGATCTACAAGTCACCCTGATGCTTCCTAGCAAGTTTGGAATCAATTGGCCTTTCGGTTCAGGAGAAGAGAAAAAGATTTTCAAGATGGCGGCCATCTTGGATTTCCGATCCGAACGATTTTAGCTATTTTTTTATCTACATTTCACCCTGATGCTTCCTACCAAGTATCGAGTCAACTGACCCTGGGGTGTAGGAAGAGTAGGCCTTTAAAGCAATTGTTCACGCCGCATGACCCATGATGGACGACGGACACTGACTGACCACAATAGCTCACCATGCGCACTTCATGCTCAGGTGAGCTAAAAATCTGAGCAAATTTGGCTCAGTGGCTTCAGAGGTCGTCAAATTCTCAACAATTTTCCTATATAAATGTTATGGGGCTCATACAAATGCATAGGGAAGCAAACTTGACCTTGCCGTAAAAAGGTCAAATGTCAACGTACGATAACCTTTTTAGCAATTTTGGTAGATCTCCTGTCCCTGATGATTTGTGCACAGATTTAGCCCCAAGGCATCCTCAGTTCTGAAGAAGAAGATTTTTAAAGGGTCTTACCATATATGGGCATGGTGGCCATCTTGGTCGACCTACCGCGACCATTTTAGCAATCTTTCGTTCCCCTGACTTAAGAAGGCACAATATGAAATTGGAGCAAATTTGGCTCAGTGGCTTCAGAGAAGAAGAAATTTAAAATTCTCAACAATTTTCCTATTCAAATGTATGGGGCTCATACAAATGCATAGGGAAGCAAACTTGATCCTGCCGTAAAAAGGTGAAATGTCAACGTACGACAATTCTTTTGGCAACTTTGGTAGACCTCTCCTTCCCGATGATTTGTGCAAAGATTCAGCCCCAAGGCAATCTCGGTTCTGGAGAAGAAGATTTTTAAAGGTTTTTACCATATATGGGCATGGCGGCCATCTTGGTCAACGGACCGCGACAATTTTAGCAATCTTTTGTTTCCCCACACTAAGGTGGCTCCATATGAAATTTGAACAAAATTAGCTCAGAGGCTTCAGAGGATAAGTCGTTTGAAACTCTTAACAATTTTCCCATTCAAATGTATAGAGCTCATACAAACGCATAGGGAAGCGAACTTGACCTTGCCGTAAAAAGGTCAAACGTCAACGTACGACAATTCTTTTAGCACCTTTGGTTGACCTCTCGTCCCCGATGATTCATGCAAAGATTCAGCCCCAAGGCATCCTCGGTTATGGAGAAGAAGATTTTTAAAGGTTTTTACCATATATGGACATGGCGGCCATCTTGGTCAACGGACCATGACAATTTTAGCAATCTTTTGTTTCCCCACCCTAAGGTGGCTCCATATGAAATTTGAACAAAATTAGCTCAGAGGCTTCAGAGGAGAAGTCGTTTGAAACTCTTAACAATTTTCCCATTCAAATGTATAGAGCTCATACAAATGCATAGGGAAGCGAACTTGACCTTGCCGTAAAAAGGTCAAACGTCAACGTACGATAATTCTTTTAGCAACTTTGGTTGACCTCTTGTCCCCGATGATTCGTGCAAAGATTCAGCCCCAAGGCATCCTCGGTTATGGAGAAGAAGATTTTTAAAGGTTTTTACCATATATGGGCATGGCGGCCATCTTGGTCAACGGACCGCGACAATTTTAGCAATCTTTTGTTTCCCCACCCTAAGGTGGCTCCATATGAAATTTGAACAAAATTAGCTCAGAGGCTTCTGAGGAGAAGTCGTTTGAAACTCTTAACAATTTTCCCATTCAAATGTATAGAGCTCATATAAATGCATAGGGAAGCGAACTTGACCTTGCCATAAAAAGGTCAAACGTCAACGTACGACAATTCTTTTAGCAACTTTGGTTGACCTCCCGTCCCCGATGATTCATGCAAAGATTCAGCCCCAAAGGCATCCTCAATTATGGAGAAGAAGATTTTTAAAGGTTTTTACCATATATGGGCATGGCGGCCATCTTAGTCGACGGACCGCGACCATTTTAGCAATCTTTCGTTCCCCCACCCTAAGGAGGCTCCATATGAAATTTGAGCAAAATTGGCTCAGCGGCTTCAGAGGAGAAGTCGTTTGAAAATGTTAACGGACGGACGGACGGACGGACGGACGACGGACGAAAAGTGATCACAATAGCTCATCCTGAGCAGAGCTCAGGTGAGCTAAAAATATTAGAGTTTTTCATATGAAAATTTGCAATTTTTTGGTGAAAAAATTCTCAGTATATTTGAATAGGCATGTTTTCGTAATGTGCAAATACCATGCAACAAGTCTTCCAGTATTGCCACAGCAACTAGAAAACAAATTTGATCATACAGTAAAAAGGTCAACCGTCATCCTATTATCATGATTTGAACAAACTTAGTAGGCTTTGAGTCCCAAATGCTGTATACAAAGATTCAACCTCAAAGCTTTCTTAGTTCTGAAGAAGAAATGTTTTACCATACATGGGCATGGCAGCCATCTTGTTCAATGGTGCAGAACCATTTGACTAAATTGTCAACATCTTTCGACAGAAGGCCCTACATGAAATCTGGTGAAAATTGGTCAAGCAATTTCAGAGAAGAAGACGTTTACAAATAACAAAATTTTATCCATGTATATAGCCATAGGGCAAGGGCAGATAACCCCCAAGGGAAAAAATTTTGAATGTAACTAAAATTTTACTATTTAATCATACATAGTAAGTTTCAGCCAGTAGTCTGTAATACATTTTGAGAAAATGACTTTTCAATATTTTCTCCATACAAATCTTTAGCAATGCAAATTTGACTTTGCCGTAAAAAGGTCAAAGATCAACCTACAGTCATCATTTGAACAAACTTGGTAGACCTTTAGTCCTCAATGCTAGCTATATACCAAGATTCAGCCTCG
This sequence comes from Anodontia alba, assembly GCA_964016985.1. Classification (NCBI taxonomy): domain Eukaryota; kingdom Metazoa; phylum Mollusca; class Bivalvia; order Lucinida; family Lucinidae; genus Anodontia; species Anodontia alba. The sequence goes on from OZ024828.1 coordinate 101,430,952, forward strand.
AAGCTTTCTTGGTTCTGGAGAAGAAGTTTTTTTTGTGTTTTTACCATACATCGGCATGGCAGCCACCTTTTTCAATGCCGCGGAACCATTTGAACAAATTGTCTATACCATTTCAACAGAAGGCCCGATGTGAAATCTGGTGAAAATTGCTCATGTGATTTCAGAGAAGAAATCATTTAAAAATTACAAAGTTTTAACCATGCATATAGCCCAGGGGCAAGAGCAGATAACCCCCAGGGGACAAAATTTTGATTGTAACTACAAAGTTTTACTCTTTAATCATACATTGCAAATTTCAGCCATTAGTCTTTAATACATTTTGAGAAAAAGACTTTTCAACATTTTCCCCATATAAAAAGAGAGGCAGATAAACCCCAGGAAACAAAATTTTGAATGTATCTAAAAAGTTTTACTACTTTAATCATACATTGTAAGTTTCAGCCATTAGTCTTTAACACATTTTGAGAAAATGACTTTTCAACATTTTCCCCAAATGTGTAGGGACACAAATTTGACCTGGCCATAAAAAGGTCATAGATCAACCTACGGTCATCGTTTGTATAAACTTGGTAGACCTTGAGTCCTCAATGTTATATACCAAGAACCAGCCCCAAAGCTTTCTTGGTTCTGGAGAAGAAGATTTTTAAATGTTTTTACCATATATGAGCATGGCAGCCATCTTGATTACTGGACCTTGACCATATGAGCAAATTTTCAATGTCCCTTTAGCAGAAGGTTCGAAGTTTAAGAAAATTGGCTCAGGGGTTTCAGGGGAGAAGACGTTCAAAGATGTGGACGGACGACGACAGATGGCAAGTGATCACAATAGCTCATCCTGAGCCTTCGGCTCAGGTGAGCTAAAAGCCTAACTGCTGCACAGTGTGCTAATATGGCTGAATATGAAACTATGCTAATATGGTAAAATACAATGCATTTCATTCCCAGCAAGGAAGTAATGGAATTTTCAGACAAAATAAAACAATTACTTTCCAGGAGGAAATATTATCAGTAGCCAGACCAAATTCTCAAATCAAGAATGACCAGGCAGAGGAAGAATGTCTCTAAAAGTACCCACATTTTCACTATTCTTGTTTTATCTTTCCATAGGCCAAGTCTATTGTTTTTCTTACCCAATATTAAATTTGCACTGGAGGCCCTTAGGGCAAAACATTGCTCACCTGGAACAACTGGCCCAAATGCCATATTGGATTCCCCATCATATCGATTTTAGCTATTTTTGATCAACAAGTTACCCTGATACTTCCTGTCAAGTTGGCATGCAGCCATCTTGGATTTCCAATCTGAACAATTTTAGCTTTTTTAATTTACAAGTCACCAGGATACTTTCTTCCAAGTTTCTAATCAATTGGACTTTCGGTTCAGAAGAAGTTCAAAATAGATTTTCATGATGGTGGCTGCAGCAACCATCCTGGATTTCTAGTTGAAACAATTTCAGCTATTTTTTATCTACATTAAGTATTTCTGATACTTCCTGCCAAGTTTTGAGTCAATTAGCCATTCTGTTCAGGAGAAGATGTTCAAAATAAAATTTCAAGATGGCAGCAAAGGTGGCCAGCTTTGACAAGTCACCCCTATACTTCAATACCAACTGACCATTAGGTTCAGGAGTAGAAGTTCACCTAGATTTTCAAGATGGCAGCCATCTTGGATTTTAGATCAGAATGATATCAGCTATTTTTTATCTACAAGTCACTCTAATACTTCCTACCAAGTTTCGAGTCTAATGGCCTTTTGATTTATGAGAAAAAGTTCAAAATAGAGCTTCAAGAAGGGGGCCATCTTGGGTTTTGGATCTGAATGATTCTAGCTACTTTCTGCATTTCTGATAGGAATGACTTTTGCTATTTTTGATCTACAAGTCACCCCAATACCAAGTTTTGAGTCAGTTGGCCTTTTAGTTCAGGAGAAGAAATTCAAAATAGATTGTCAAGATGGCGGCCATGGCAGCTATCCTGGATTTTGGATCGAAATGACTTTTGCTCCTTTTGATCTACTAGTTACACCAATGTCCCAAACCAAGTTTCGAGTCAATCTGTTTTATGGTTTGGGAGGAGTTGTTGAAAATGTGAAAAGCTAATGGACAGATGGAGGAGAGACAAAATGCTATGGCAGAAGCTGACCTGGAGCTTTGCCAAAATCCTTGAAGCATACCATTGCCAACCGCTGCCCAACAACCAACTACTGTACCATCAAACATGCCAATTCTAGTATCAAAAGCAGAGAAAAACAACAAAAGGTTTGAAAAACTGTTGTTGCCTTCCTGAGAGAAGAAACAGTAACCCAGACTACTGAGTAGCCTAACTATATCCGCAACTGCAGTAAGACAATGAATGTATGGAGTGTTGCAGCAAAATTATCAGTATGCAACCAAGGTATAGATAGCATAACTGTGAACAATCAGGGCCCACTTATTCAAAACTAACAATGTTTAGTTAACTTATCATTAAACTTTGATCATTAAATATGGCATATAAGCTGCTCACATTTTTTTCAGCGAACATACCTGTGAATTAGATATTGTACTTACTAGAACAGTTAACATTTTGACAACTATCAAGCTCATTATGCTAACGATGCTTTGAACAACTGGGTCCAGGACTCCAACATGCTTATCGTAACTGCAGCAGACAACCTTTAGATTGTTTTTTGGTACTTTAAGAGAAAATGAGGCTTGTATATGCTAGGTGTAAGCAAAGTTGCAAACTTCATTACTGCTTATGAAGAGTCTCAACAAAACCAAGACTACCAATTTCTAATCTGGAGTATGTTTTTTGCTTCCAAAGGCAATCTTTTTTATGCTTCTTGATATTTCCTGCACACCAATCCTCATCTAAAAAGGGGTCTACTCTTAAAGGGAAGAATTTGCTCCTATGCCCAATAAATGTCTCCATTTCCATGATCTTGAATAGTTCCATCTAAAAGTTTGAAGATTCAGGATGTAAAGGTGATATGTACACTCCTACGACTCCTATGTCTCAGTTCAAGACAATTCTAATGAGCACCATAACAAATGTTTTTGTGGAGATGTCAGAAAAATATCAACATTATCTGGAAGCATCAAATGGGCCACGCCATGCAAAAATGCATCTTTGGGCATATGTGGACAAAAAAGGCCCAGATCAGACTGCACATACGTGCAGTCTAATCAGGGCCTTCATTGTACACTAACAACATCATTGGATTGATTGATTGTGTTGGGGTTTAACGACACATCAACCCTTGTAGGTCATATTGTGTCATCCAGAGAAAGGGAGAAAAGAGATAGAAGAGATAGTAGAGGAGATGAAAGAGAGGGACAGGGAAGAAAGAGGAACAGGAGTGAAATAGAAGAAACAGAAGAAATAAAAACATTCCCACTGTACCCTTACCTGCTGCAAGGACAGCAGGCCTTGCCCAACTGTAAGCCAATATCAGCTGGATGCCCCAGTGATGCAAGATCCACGACACCTTTGCCTCACCAAACCACCCCAGTATGAATGAAAAGCAAAAGCCCAGATGATACTTTAGGCATGCATAGAGTGATCTAAATCAGCACATTTTATGCACGTTCAAAGGTACTTCTTCACTTGATGCTGCCCAAATTGTGTTTGAAGTATTGTTTCAGATTTTCTGCCACTTCAGTGCACACTCCTTATAATGAGTTTTACTGAATTCAGTGACAAGATGTTTTCTTCATCATTTACACACTGAAAACAATTAACACTTTGCATGCTGGGTAAAAATTTCAACAGATGACATTTTGAATTTTTCTTCTTATTTTTCCTTGAAAATAGAATCTGACACCATGCAAATTGTCTCCCCTAGGAGTCAATTTGAATGAAGTATCAGATCCTATTTTCAAGAAAAAATAAGGGAAAAAAGCATCTTCGAAGAAATTTGTCATCTGCTGAATTTGCCCATAGCATGGTAAGTGTTTACCTTTAACAAGAAGAATTTAAATATTAGCAGACAATATTTTAAATATTTCTTTTTCTTCCAAGAAAAAGAAAACATCCAAGGGGAGTGGATAAACCTTCAAGGGAAATAATTTTGACATGACAATACTTACCTCCCTTCAAATTAGACAGCTAGTCTTAGAGAGAAGATTTGCTCCTGAATTTCCTCCCACTAGGATACATCTTCAGGGAAAAAACTCTTGACATGGGAATTACTGCCTCTGGTCTCAATAAAGTCTACTCTTAAAGGAAAACACATGCTCCCTCTGGGAGTGGCTCCTATTTTTTGAATGAATTTAAATGCAAATTCCTGTTTGCAAAAGTTGTCCTCGTTTGAAAAATGGTGGAAAATCTCAAATGGTATCTATCTTAAAATATTTTTCTCTTCTTTTTTCCCCCACAGCAAACAGAGTTTGACATTCTATTCAAATATTCTACATAGGAGGTATATAATCCCTGCCCCCAAGGTGCCCAGGAAGAGTGGGGACATTGATCCAATAGTAAAAAGCCCGGTATCTGCCTTGCACTGCCGGCACATTACTTTGGATAGATCCTTGCTCAAAGCTTCCACCTTTTGTTTTCAATAAAATGAATAAGTAGCAACAATAGATATCTAAATGGAAGCAGCCCAAAACCATGTGATTGTGAACTGACTGTCATGCTAAAATACATTTATAAGAGTGAAAACAAACAAGAAATCTGTTTTGTAAAATAAAAATCAGCATGCATCTTGTATTTATTCTGGTGAAAGTGAAAGCTCAGTTTTACCTAATGCTTGGTACTCTGGGTAAAACTTTCAGCAGACAACATATTGAAGTATTTTTCTTATTTTACCCAAAAAAACAGGATTTGACATTTTATGCAAACTGTCTCCAATGGAGACAATTTGCATGAAATGTCAAATCCTGTATTCTGGGAAAAATATCAGCAACTTGTCATCTGCTGAATTAGCCCAGAGAGTGGTAAAGGTTAAGAAACTGATATTTGACGCAGTTTTTACCAAAAGCATTTTCCACAGCCTCTTGCTATGGAACCAGTTCCAGACTCTTTCCATAGGGACTGCATATGTTTATGCAAATAAAATTATGAAAATAAATTCAGTTAATACCACAGTCATCTTGTCTATTTTGGCAGGAAATCAAAAGCCAGGCACATCCATCACACAGCTAGGACACCTCAGATGTAAAATCACAGCACTTAAGCCCTGCTAAAGCCCCGCAATCCTAGGCCCTTTGGAGGTGCATAACTGGACTCTTATTTCACTGCTCCAAACATTAACCCATTTAAGCTGAGTGGATTCTACCTTAACTCTTTGGACATGTTCATTTCCTGTATTAGGGGTATCTGGTTAGTTTTTTTATCAGGTTTTGTAGAAATTTCTGAATTAAAAGCAAACAGAGTAGACCCTGATCAGAAGCCACACAGTCTGTGTCTACACTATTTGCCAAATGTCCCTTTTATGGGAAGCTAGGCTTAAATGGGTTAAGGCAAAACCTGAGGCAATAATTTAGTATATGTTTTATTACTTTTGCTTATGGTTGCCTTGGTGAGGGGATTTCAATGACTAGGATATGTTTTGGTGCAAAAATAACAAATTATTTTCTGAATACTTCATCAGACATTCTACATAATACTGACTATCTTTTTTGTTGTGCTGGCTGAATGGCAAACAGTCTAGAATCCTGATCTGGGTCTACACCGTTAGCTCAGATTTAGGGTAAAAAAGGTAAGTCTTTAAGGTCTTTATTGCTTGCAGACTTCACTGGAACATGGCATACTCTATTTGACCTATTTACCACACCTGGCAGATTTTTTTTTTTTTTTTTTTTTATAATCCTTTGCACATTGGGCCCAGTTGTTCAATGTGTCATTAGCTTAACAAGCTCGTTAGTGGTCAAAATGTTAACTGTTCTAGTAAGTACAATATCTAATTCACAGGTATTTTTGCTGAGAAAATATGAATAGCTTTTGCAAATGCAAAAGCTACTCACATTTTTTCAGCAAAAATATTAGTATATATGTCAAATTTAAGGATCAAAGTTTTAACGATACGTTAACAAACAACTGGGCCCTGGGTAAAAAGTTCAGAAGACAAATTTTTGAAATATTTTTTCTTCTTTTCCCCAGAAAACAGGTATTTAGGTTTCATGCAAATTGTCTCCAATGGAGACAATTTGCATGAAATGTCAAATCCTGTGAAAATAGGTTTTGATATTTCATGCTTTGTCTCCAATGGAGTCAATTTGCATGACATGTCAAATCCTGTTTTCTGGAAAAATTAAGAAAAATATAATCAATTTGTTGTCTGCTGAATTTGTCCATGGAGTGGTAAAGGTTAAATTACTGGAAAAGCTTGATAGAATAAGAACATCACATCTGACCAAATTACCACACAGTGTACATATATTTTTTTATTTTACTGGAACAAACTTTAAATAAACTACATCATGAAAACACACCTATATAATTTTGACCCCCTTAAACCCCACTTTTATATAGTAAAACTGGGGTTTACAGGGGTATACATTATTTTTCTTATTTTCCTAAAAAAAAAAACACAGATTGTGGGTACTCATTAGAACCGCCTTGCTGGTTATCCACAATCTATGTTTTGAGCAGAATTATGAAAACTATCAGATTTTTTTATCTGAAAATTTTCCGTTTTTGCTTGTAAAATTTTCAATATGAATAGGTGTATTTTCGTAATGAATTTCTGCCTAAAAAAAAAAAAGAACGATTATCAGCAAAGTATTTCTTGTGAGAGTACTTACCATATTTTTGCTAAATTCTGTTTTGTTTTTTTTCATTTTTTGCAAAAACATTTTTACTTTTGATTTTAGCGAAACATGGTAGACCACAGAAGGAAGTCCAGGTCGGACCTGACAAGCTTGAGGTGGTAGCTTCCTTTTGCTACTTAGGAGACATGCTCTCAGCAGAAGGTGGCTGTGAACTTTCAACCACAACACGTGTGAAAACCACCTGGAAGAAGTTCAAGGATCTGCAGTTCTCTCTTCACGCCATCTCTCTTTCAAAACACGTGGCCATGTGTACAGCTCTTGCGTGTGGAGCGCAATGCACTATGCCAGTGAGACTTGGCCATTGACAAAGCCATACCTCCAGTGTCTGCAGTGAAATGACAGGGCAATGATCAGACAGAACTACAATGTCAGACGGCAATACACTGTCACCACCAGGTCCAATGAGCTACTTGTGCGGCTTGGCATTGAGGATCTGGACCTCATTCTGAAGGAGAGGAGACTCCGATGGTATGGACATGTGGAACACTCCAATGGTGCAGTCGACAGCCTTTGACATACAGGTTGATGGAAAGCATGGGCCTGGGAGGCCCAAGATGACATGGAAACAGCTGACAGAGAGGGACTGCAGAGAGAGGAAGCTCTTGGCCATCAACCCTCATGACAGACATACTAGGAGTTCTGGTGTGAGATCTGCCATGCGTGCAGCAAGCCAGCTATCTGGAAGGGGGCCCACTGGTGTGGATGTTGCCCCCGATTATGATATGATGATATGGTCAGTGACAAAGTTATAGTGTGACCTCAGCAAACTTCTCCAAAAAGTCCCGGCTTTCTACAATTCCTAAGTATTGCTACAATTACATGAGTATTTTTCATTTTGCAAGATTCGTCAAGAAAAACTGTCATAATAATACCCGCCTTTATGTGTTACCTCACAATGTTTGACTTGTTCAATCAAGCAAATATAAGGGTAGATGAAAATGTGAATAGCCTGTTATTAACGTTCATCCTTGTATCTGTAAAATGTTGATTTTTATTTATTTCCTTATCAGAGATACACAATAAGTTTGTTTGTGTTGAGATTTTACGGCCCAGTCAACCCAATGGGGTCATGTCGAGCACGGTCAGTTTACCTAACCAAACGTTTACTGGGCAGGCTTAGTCCTCTAAGCGGTTAACCAGTATTGTGCACAATCTTACGCCTGAAACTGACAGCTGCCCTTCTTGAATCAGCGGAAGGGAGAGAATGACCGTAGAAAATATTTCATGATCAATCTCCATGAAAGAATGTTGCCGACCTCAGCGGGGGTTGAACCCGCGACCTCCTGGTCTCCAGTCGGACGGCGCATCCAACTGAGCCACTGAGGCCGACGAGATACACAATAAGAAAAGGTGCTTTCTGGGTATATGCTAACAGTAAAGCTCCAGATCAGCCAGTACATCACGAAAATATGCCTATATGATATTGCCCCCTTAAACTCCACTTTTATATTGTAAAACTGCATGGAGTTTACAGGGATATACATTATTTTTCTTATTTCTGCTCCAAAACATAGATTGTGGGCCTCAGCAAGGCAATTCTAATGAGTACCCTCAATCTATGTTTTCAGCAGAAATATGAGTTTTTATTTGAAAATTTTCAGTTTTTGGAGGCGAAATTTTCTATATATTTAAATAGGCTGGGTATTGAGGGCCCTACTGAGAAAGTCTGAAATTTCTTTCTTTCTTCCGATACTGTGTTCGGTCAATTCTGACCATGATAACAGGGTTGGAGTGTGGCACATAAGTTTCAAAACAAAAAAAGTATTGTGACACAGCCACCAGCAGATTAAAACTATATACATGAAGTCGTTAGGGGAAGGAATCCATACCTATCCCCTGCCCAACCCTAAGATATTATATTTTGGTCTTAAACTCATCAATTGTCTCAGCAGAGACAGCTTCAGTTGTAAGGCCATTCCAAGTTGCAATTGTCCTGGGGAAAAAGAGCTCTTCAGACCATCTGTGTATGCATTAGGACGGTGATACTGAAAGGGGTGGGACCTAGTTCTCCTGCTCTCCCCACCGGCTACAGACAGGTACCTACTCTTATCTATAATAGCTAAGTTGTTGTGGATCTTATAGAATAGAGTCGTCTTTCCTGCAGAGTTGGCCATTGGAGCTCCTCTAACATTTCTCCAACGTGGCTTTGATTGCGCCAGTGTCTACACGTCCAACGAGCAGCAGTCCTCTGAACTTTTTCTATTCTGTCAATTTCTTTTTGATGATGGGGCATCCAAACAGGTGCTGCATATTCAAGTTTAGGCCGGATCAGAGTTTTGTATGCAGCAGCCTTGGTTTCCCTTGGTGCAAAAGCCATGTTTCTATGAAGGAAAGCCTTACTAATGATTTCATTGATATGTTGACCCCAGTCGAGGTCATCAGTGATTTGAACTCCTAAATATTTAGCAGAGGAAACATTCTCTAAAACTTGGCTATGTAATAAACAAGAGGCCCACGGGCCACGGTTCGCTCACCTGAGTGACATAGCCACTGCAGACATGCAGATGTTATGCAATATTTTTCCAATCCTATCATCGCAACTAATGAAAATATCATCATTTGAGCAGCTCTTAGTTTTGAAGAAGAATATATGGGCCTGACAGTCAATGGAGCATGATCATTTGAATAAACTATCAATCACATTTCAACAGAAGGATCAATGTGAAATTTGGTGGAAATTGGCTAAGTGGTTTCTGAAGAATCATGATTTTATACATGTAAACAGCACAGTGGCAGGGAAATATCATAAATATAAACCTGATGATGGCCATCTTAGATTTCCAATCAGAACAATTTTAACTACACTGATCTACAAGTCACTTCCATACTTTCAATATAAATGTATATGGCCCATACAAATGGGGAAGCAAATTTGACTTTGGAGATAAAAAGGTCAAATGTCAACAAAGAACCATCATTTTAGCAATTTGGGTAGATCTCCTGTCCACCATAATTTGTGCAAAGATTAGGACCCAGGGCTTATTTGGTTATGGAGAAGAAGATTTTTAAAGGTTTTTACCATATATGGACATGGCAGCCATGGCAGCCATTTTGATCAATGGACCATACCCATTTTAGCAATCTTTCATTCTCCTGCCCAAGGAGGCTCCGCATGAAATTTGAGCAACACTGGCCCGGAGGCTTCAGAGGAAAAGCCATCTGAAATTATCAACATTTTTTCCATACAAATGTATGGGGCCCATACAAATGCATACAGAAGCAAACTTGACCTCGCCGTAAAAAGGTTAAATGTCAATGTATGACAATTATTTTAGCAACTTTGGTAGACTGCCTGTTCCAGATGATATATGCAAAGATTCAGCCACAAGCCATCCTCGGTTTTGGAGAATAAGATTTTTAAATGTTTTTTCCCATACAAATGCATAAGGAAGCAAACTTGACCTTTCCGTAAAAAGATCAAATGTCCATGTATGACCATTATTTTAGCAACTTTGGTAGACCCCCTGTCCCCGATGATTTAATATGCAAACATTCAGCCCCAAAGCATCCTCGGTTCTAGAGAAGAAGATTTTTAAAGGTTTTTACCATTATGGGCATGGCGGCCATCTTGGTCAACGAACCATGACCATTTTAGTAATCTTTTGTTCCCCCTACCTAAGGAGGCTCCGTATGAAATTTGAGCAAAATTGGCCCGGAGGCTCCAGAGGAGAAGTTGTTTGAAATTCTGAACATTTTTCCCATACAAATGCATAAGGAAGCAAAATTGACCTTACAGTAAAAAGGTCAAATGTCAACGTACGACCATTTTTTTATCAATTTTGGTAGCCCTCCTGTTCCCGATGATATATGCAAAGATTCAGCCATAAGGCGTGCTCGGTTTTGGAGAAGAAGATTTTTAAAGGTTTTTCCCATACAAATGCATAGGGAAGCAAACTTGACCTTGCCGTAAAAAGGTCAAACGTCAACATACGACAATTCTTTAAGCAATTTGGTAGACCTCCCGTCCCCGATGATTCCTGCAAAGGTTCAGCCCCAAGGCATTCTCGGTTCTGGAGGAGAAGATTTTTAAAGGTTTTTACCATATATGGGGGTGGCAGCCATCTTGGTCAACGGACCATGACCATTTTAGCAATTTTCTTTCCCCCACCTCAAGGAGGCTCCACATGAAATTTGAGCAAAATTGGCTCAGCGGCTTCAGAGGAGAAGTCGTTTGAAAATGTTAACGGACGGACGCTTGGACTGACGGACGGACGACGGACAAAAAGTGATCACAATAGCTCATCTTGAGCAGAGCTCAGGTGAGCTAATAACCATGGACAATCTGTTTATGAGGTGGGTGCTTTGTCATTCTCATAGAGTGACATTTGGCGACATTGAATTTCATGAGCCATGCCTCCTCCCAGAGTGCCAATTTTTCCAAATCATCTTGAAGTATCTGTTGGTCTTCAGACCCTCTTATATTTCTATACAGGACACAGTCATCTGCAAAAAGGCGGACTGTTGAATTTATGTTGTCTGGAATTTCAGTGAAATTTCAATGAAATTTCAATGTTTTTCAATGAAGCTCTAAATATCACAGAAATTTCAGTGAAATGTCACTGAACTTTGAAATTCCACTGAAATTTCTGTGATCATATGATTGTTGATGTCACTCAGATGCATGATGGGAAATAATAACAGCTGCCACTAATGGAGGGATTTTCAAAGCAGTGGCAAAAAATAACTGAGTAGCAAACATCACAGAACATAAGCAGATACAGTGAGTACACATGAGACTACAGGTTGAAAGGTTTTGAAGGAAAACTGTTGTGCAGAAATAAAGCAATATGGTGGTAGTCACAGAAGTTTGTAGAAGCATGTGGTTTTTGAAGGTCAATTATACAAGTAGTTTCTGATGATCTAAGTCTGTGTTAAATTAAACAAGCATGTTGCCAGGCATTTCTATACACAAATTTGACTAGAAGCTAGAATTGAGTCCTCCGTGAAATCACCTGACCAGTAATTGACACCAAAACCTGACCAACCAAAATAGCTTACCAGTTAATGGTTAATGTTATTGCTTAGACAAACAATATTACCTATGTACTTTTTCATTGATAAATACAGGTACACATGCAGTTTTCATTGACAAATACAGGTATCACGATATTGTTTGTCTAAGGATTTACGCATGAGCGTGGTTATAGCCTTCTGACGGAGGAGTCAATTAAGATATATCAGACATATAAGGGGCTGTTGATTTCTTTTCATCTTAAAAATTTAATAAGGGTCATTGCAAATGGATGGGGTACATGTATAGTACATTGTGGCATGTAAACAGACTGAGCTCTTGGAATTCTTTATTATGTGACCATTCATAGTAACAGATATTATTTTTGTTTTATGTTCCTTATGAAATTTTATGGATTATCTAACATCCATTGTTGGCCCAGTATAAAAAGATACATGTATTTAACTTTTAGAGAACATGTTAATATGCAGTTATTAAAATTTTTCAAATGCCAAAAACTGCTTTTTGCATTTATATTATTGCCATGCAAGTACGGGAAATTTCTGTGAAATTTCAATGAAATTCCTCTGAAATTTCAATGAAATTTCAGTGAAATTTCAATGAATATCACTGAAATGCTTGAGAATTCTTTTACTGAAATTTCAGTGATGATTTTCAGTAGGGGGACTTTGCTATATACATTCTACATTATTCACAGATTCTATAAGTGGACAGGGAAGTCCCTAATCAGACTGTGTAGTTGCACACTTATAAGGGTATTCGCTTTGTTTGTTTGAGCTGAGGTTCAAGGCCACTGTCAACAATAGCTCAGTTATGTCATAATCTCTGGATGTGATGATGGGAAATTAGGTCATTTTTTGTGAGTCTACTCACTGCAGTATTATGTCCCAGACATTATGACAGGATACTACCACAGTTGCATTATACTGATACCAGTGTGACCATTTCTAGCTCTTCTACCTAATGCTGAGCACAAAGAGACAGAATTATTAGTACCAACTTTATAGTTTTAGGTATGACACAGCTGGCGATAAACCATGTAATCACCAGATCCGAAGGCGGGCGCTCTACCAGCTAGGTTACTCTGGCCTTTGCTGTCTGCAAATATGCCCCAAAGGCATGATTTTGCATACAGCAACTCATTTATTTTTAATGCTATTGAGCTACTGTCTCATTTTACACAAACTGATATGACTAAAAATTATGTGAACCTGTGAAAGAATGGGAAATAGAGGTGAGTTGGTATCCTTTCCTATCCATCCTACCAAGCCCAACCTTCCTAAATGTCAGTAATGGGTCAGAAGATCACTTCCCCTCATGATGAAAAGAAAATGCCTGCCTTCTTTTTCGAAGTTAAATGAATTGAACTTCTTTCATCGTAATAGAACAAATACTGCAAAACTGCATGCTGGAACATTTTGGAGAAGTCAGTGTAGATTATCTCTACAGCTTTGTCGCTGGACATATTTCGCAAAGTTTAAAAATAAAAAAAATTTAACCGAGAAACATTGAGCGGAAAATTATTTAAAATCCTGGTCATCCTACCATATTATTTGAGGGTTGTTTAAAACTTTCTGAGAGAACAGTAGTTCTCTCAGAAAGTTTTAAACAACCCTCAAATAATATGGTAGGATGACTCTATTTATACCTGTGTCAAGCATACTTTTCATCTGCTTACTTTACATCACAATGGCATGATTGACAGATGCAAACTTTGAAAAACAACAGAATCTTGTAAAAGTAAAATTTCTTCATCTAAGAAATGGACAAATTGACTTACGATGTGAGGGAGAGGGATGGAGGTGGCAGGGTGGTGCATGAGCTGGACTCAGAATTTTGATTGTGTTGGAGTTTAACAACCCTTATGGGTCATTTTGTGTCATCTCCCAGAGAAAGGGAGAAAAGAGATAGAAGAGACAGCAGAAGAGATGAAAGAGAGGGACAGATAAGAAAGAGAAACAGGAATGAAAGTGAAAAAAACAGAAGTAAAAACATTCCCCCTCTACCCTTACCTGCTATGAGGATAGTAGGCCTTGCCCAACTGAACACCCCAGTGACGTAAGATACGCGACACCTTCGCACCACCCGGCCACCCCCACTGGACTCAGAAATAATTGTCTGACTGCATTTATATGGGTACATGTGGTAATTAGCCTTTATCATTCTCTGGGCTGCAGACGACAAACAGATGCTATTTTTCTAATTTTTTTTCCAGGAAACAGACAATTTGCATAGAAATTTCTGGGAAAAATAAGAAAAATATTTCAAAATGCTGTCTAATGTTTGCATATGGTATAAGGTCATTTTTCCCATGTTCTGGGTGAAATATCCTTGGAATTTCTAGACAATTACTTAGTGTTCCCAAGGCTCTTGAATACAGACAGCTTAACCTTTAGAAACACCATTAGAACAATTGCTAGCAACCTTATAAAATCAAACTGACCAATCTATTAATATTGTTTTTCTGGAACAATCCCTGAAGTTGTCTTTTGAAGCACGTAAATAATTGTTTATTCAGGACATACCCTTATTTTACAGCACATAAGAAACACATGTTTTGACAGTTCTGCATTTGAACATTTACGTAAGGGCAGTGCCATGTGAATACGCGTCTTTGAGCATATGTGAATGACCCGATATGCAGTCTGATCAGGGCCTTCCATTACAAAAACATGCCTATTCAAATGTATTGAAAATTTCACCTCCAAAAACTGAAAATTTTCAGATAAAAAATCTGATATTTTTCATATTTCTGCTCAAAACATAGACTGTGGGTACTTGTTAGAACCGCCGCCTTGGTGAGGCAGTTCTAACGAGTACACACAATCTACGTTTTTGAGCAGAGATAAGAAAATAATGTATACCCCTGTAAACCCCAGTTTTACTATATAAAAGTGGGGTTTAAGGGGGTCAAAATTATATAGGCATGTTTTCATGATGCACTGACAGCAAACAGAATCACTGGATGACCACTGGATATTAAAGAATGTTTCAATAGAGAGCCAATGCCCGGATGAGACTTTGCACATGTGCAGGATGATGTTTGTCTGTGCTCAAAGGCACTTTTTCGCTCGAACCAGCACAATAGTGTATTTCATCTAAGTACCACACATATACCCCTGTAAGGGCACAGTCAAGCAATTTCTCAGTGTTCAGTGTACTTTTATCTACTTCTTTATAATAGCATACATTTGAGACTACAAGTGTTTTTATGCCGCATGGAAATAACAATAAACATAACCATTTTATCTTTTAATCAAAAATTTGATCTTGGGGTCCGGCAATTACTGAGGTGTAGATGGGCAGTGCTCATTGACTTAAGAATGTCAGGGAACTTCAGAAAATTGTAAAACCTTAATCTGATTACAGTGAAACTTAAATATCTCAAATCTGGAACCTCACTGAGATGTCAGCGCCTGTCTTCCACTACAACTTTTATCCAATGAGTTTGTTATGCACAAAAAAAACAAGAGGACCATGATGGTCCTATATCGCTCACCTGAGCAAACAGCTTTGCAAACTTACTGTTGAAGTTTCAGCCAAGTTCACTGCTCTAAGATTTTTGTATAAATTTTATAGCCCTACTCCCGAGCGGCTATGTTTTTTTTCATGCATCATGACTGCTGGAACTGAATCTTGAAAGAAGGTCCCCAAAGGAACAATTCTGCCAAGTTATATTGAAATTGGTCCAGTGGTTTCTGACAAAAAGATTTTTGAAGTGTTTTATATAGCTATATAGGGAAAATAAGCCCCACCCCCTAACGGCCATATTTTTTGACGAATCATGACAACTTGAATAAACTTGGTAGAGTGCCACCAAAGGAACATTCCTGCAAGTTATACTGAAATCGGTTCAGTGGTTTCTGACAAGAAGATTTCTAAAGTTTTCTATTTAGATATATAGGGAAAATAAGCCACACCCCTAGCAGCCATGTTTTTTACCGAATCATGATTGCTTGAACAATCTTGGCACAGGGTCACCAAAGCAACATTCCTGCCAAGTAATATTGAAATCGGTCCAGTGGTTTCTGAAAAGAAGAATTTTAAAATTTTCTATACAGATATATACGGAAAATAAGCCCCGCCCCCTGGCGGCCATGTTTTTTGACATATCATGAGGGCTTGAACAATCTTGGTACAGGGTCACCAAAGCAACATTCCTGCCAAGTTACAATGAACTCGACCCAACGGTTTCTTACGAGAAGATTTTTAAAGTTTTCTATATAGATATATAGGGAAAATATGCCCCGCCCCCTAGCAGCCATGTTTTTGACGAATCATGCCGGCTTGAACAATCTTGGTAGAGGGTCACCAAAGAAACATTCCTGCTAAGTTATATTGAAATTGGTCCATTGGTTTCTGACAAGAAAATTTTTTAACTTTTCTATATAGATATATAGGGAAAAATAAGCCCCACCCCTTGGCGGCCATGTTTTTTGATGAATCATGATAACTTATACATTCTTGGTAAAGGGTCAACAAGGAAACATTTCTGTCAAGTTATAATGAAATCGGTCCAGTGGTTTCTGACAAGAAGATTTTTAAAGTTTTCTATTTAGATACATAGGGAAAATAAGCCCCGCCCCCTGGCGGCCATGTTTTTTGACGAATCCAAATGGCTTGAACAATCTTGGTAGAGGATCACCAAAGAAACATTTCTGCAAAATTATATTGAAATCGGTCCATTGATTTCTGACAAGAAGATTTTTAAAGTTTTCTATATAAATATATAGGAGAAATAAGTTTTCTATATTGATATATAGGGAAAATAAGCCCCGCCCAATGCGGCCATGTTTTTTGACGAATCAAAATGGCTTGAACAATCTTGGAAGAGGATCACCAAAGGAACATTTCTGCAAAATTATATTGAAATCGGTCCAGTGGTTTCTGACAAGATTTTTTAAGTTTTTAGTTAAAAAATCTATTTTTAGCTCCTGTGACCTAGATATGCAACCGACCGGAACCATTTGAACAACCAAGGATCAAGAGGACCAACCAAGGATCATTTCTGTGAAGTTTGGTCAAATTCCAATCAGTGGTTTATGAGGAGATGTTGTTTAAAGATTGTGGACGGACGGACGGACAGACGAACGACGACGACGGACAGTGAGTGATCACAATACCTCACCTTGAGCCTTCGGCTCAGGTGAGCTAAAAACAAAAACACATATCTTAAATGATATCACTATATTTCAACTTGAAAAAGATAAAAATTTGATTTTATCATGATATCTAGTACCATATCTATCCTTAGTAGGCTGGACAGAATATCTGAGTGGCATTTGATCAGGGCTTTCACTGTTTGCCACACATCCAGCAAATTTTTAGACACATTATTAACCCATTGTAGACTGAATAGACTCTCCCATACTATATATTGGAAGAGACCAATTTCAACTTTAGGTACGTCTGGCTATGAGATTTACATATTACTAGAGAAAAATGGCTAAACTATTTGCAAACAGTGGAGACCCTGATCAGACACCACATTCTGTGGCATCTGATCTGGGTCAGCACTGTTTGCCAATTACCCTTTTATGGGTCTCCTGACTACAATGGGTTAACCTTGGCTCTGCTGAGCCTGGATATCTAGCTGGCTTCTGATCTGGATCTGCACTGTTTTTCATACGGTACGTGAATTTTTATCAACAACCTGGATCAAGTAATCTGATTGGCTGAAAATTAGAAGTGGGTGTGGCATCTTAATTTATTCAGCATGGCAAGAGTTTGTTTGTGTTGAGGTTTTATGGCCCAGTCAACCCAATGGGGTCATGTCGAGCGCGGTCAGTTTACCTAACCACACGTTTACTGGGCAGGCTTAGTCCTCTAAGCGGTTAACCAGTATTGTGCAAATTCTTTTGCCAGAAACTGACAACTGCCCTTCTTTAATCAGCGGAAGGGAGAGAATGACCGTAGAAAATATTTCATGATCAATCTCCATGAAAGAATGTTGCCGACCTCGGCGGGGGCTGAACCCACGACCTCCTCGTCTCCAGTCGGATGGCGCATCCAACTGAGCCACTGAAGAGTTAACAATTAGTAGAATAAACATTCATATTACAGGACAAATATCAAAAGGAGTTGACCCTTAAAGCACTAATCACAATTTTACTTAGTAGACGACACTCTGAAATATTTTCTTTTTATTTTTTCAGAGAAAATAAGACTTGACATTTCATGTGAATTGTCTGCATTGCTAATGAGTGATTCATATGGAATGTCAAGTCTTATTTTCCATGAAAAATAACAATACACTGGAAACTCTTTATAAAACTGGGCCCAGTTGTCCAAAACTAATGATGTCGTTAGTTAACGTATCGTTAAAACTTTGATCATTAAGTATGGCATATAGGCTAATATTTTTGCTGAAAATTGTGAGTATTTTTTTTTGTGAGTAGTTTTTGCATTTGAAGAAGCTACTCACATTTTTTTAGCAAAAATACCTTTGAATTAGATATTGTGCTTACTAGAGCAGTACACATTTTGACCACTAATGAGCTTGTTAAGCTAATGATGCTTTGAACGACTGGGCCCAGATTATTATGAGGTGGTTTTGGATGCAAGAAGTCTTAAATGTGAATCCCAAAAATGTTATATCCAAACAAAAATGGTCATTTTTCTATATAATCTATACATTTTTGCCTGGATACATACAACACAGATGTTTAACTTAAAGCTTTTTGCTTTGGATCCCCCCAATAGTGTATATTATCATTATGAAAACAGGCCTATTCAAATATATTGAAAATTTCACCACCAAAAACTGAAAGTTTTCAGATATAAATTCTGATATTTTTCATATTTCTGCTAAAAACATAGATTGTGGGTACTCCTTAGAACCGCCTCAAATCTATGTTTTTTAGCACAATACACACAATAAACACACAATGCATTACGAAAACATGCCTATTCAAATATATAGAAAATTTCACCTCCACAAACTGAAAATTTTCAGATAAAAAAACTTTGATATTTTTTTATATTTCTGCTCAAAACATAGATTGTGGGTACTCATTAGAACTGCCTCATTGAGGCAGTTCTAATGAGTACCAACAATTTATGTTTTGAACACAAATAAGAAAAATAATGTATACCCCTGTAAACCCCAGTTTTACTATATAAAAGTGCGGTTTAAGGGGGTCAAAATTATATAGGTATGTTTTCGTGATGAAAGAGGTTGTGGTGTACCGTATTTACTGTATGTATTCAAACATGCCTGAATTGACCAGGGTTAGATGCTGCAGAATGTGACATCTCATCAGGGTCTACACTATTTGCCATTCATCTAGCAATTTTTAGACACATTGGGTAGTAAATTGTACTTGTTCAAATTTTAAAACAAGTTTAGTATTAAAGGAATCAAGATCTCCTAATACTTAGTGTAAATACCCTATCAATTTTAGAATGTCATCTGCTACAAATAAGGGTTAAGGTGTCCCATTATTGTAATTCAGTACTGTGAAAAAAAAAAAATCCAGTACATTTTTGTCTCTTGTGACACACTTTATTACCACTGCCCTCTTTAACTATTACCCTGTCAAATTTAAATATTAGCAGTCAGAGTTGAAAAATCTTATTTGTTTTGCTGTTCTTGTAGACTTTTTCCTTGGAAGGTAATTTGAATGAAACTTCAATTAAAATCTATAGAGGTTATACTCCTTTTCTGGACAAAAGAAGGTAAAAAAATCATTTATTTGTTTTTGTAGATTTTGTCCACGGCATATTTAGTTTTTTATCAAATTACATAGCAAAACTGGTAATTTCCCAAAAACTGAAAAACATGTATATCAGTTTTCCAGTTTAAACCCTTATTACATTGATGGCCAAAAAAAGGGAATCCCCAAATAAGTGAAATGTTTTCTTATTTTTTCCTAGAAATTAGGCTTGACATTTTATATGAACTGTCTTAAAAAAGAGACAATTCACAAAATGTCAAACCCTATTTTCTATGAAAAAATAAGATTTTTTTTTAAAATGTCTGCTTATACTTAAATTCCATGGACTAAGGTGGAAGTTTTTTCACTTGGTCATAAAAAGGTGTTTGGGTTGACATTTTTTTGCATATTCATACTTGAACTGACTTTTTAACACTTGGCATGCTGGGTAAAATTTCAGCAGATAACACTTCGATTTTTTTTTCTTATTTTTTCCAGAAAATAGGCTTTGGCATTTCATGCAAAATGTCTCCAAAAGAGACAATTTGCATGAAATGTCAAAGCCTGTTTTCTGGGTAAAATAATAAATATATCAATTTGTCATCAGCTGAATTTGCCGAGAGAGTGGCAAGGGTTAAATAAACAAATTGTTTTCATACCATACTGAGAGCTGAACACAGTAATGTAAACTATAAGAAGCTGTCTGCAGACAGCATAGCTCGCCTGGAATCTGGAGCTATGAACTTGGAGCTTTGACAAAATGTTTTGAGGTTTCAGTTGGTCTATTACCATAAAAGATTTACCATAAAAATCTTAAAAATTCGGACACCTTGAACACTTGCTGCAATTCTCCTAAAATTTGAACAAATTTGTTTTAATGATCCAGTAACGAGTTGAAAAGATGCAGACGAAATTGCAAACAGTGTATACCTGATCAGACTGCTCTTTAGAACCAGTCTGATCTTGGTCTGCACTGTTTGTTTAGGCGTATCTGTCCAAATACTTAGGATCATTACGATAAGACAAAATGTTATGGTATTATGGTCTTGATAGCATTTCTTTGCTATGGTTTGGTCATTTGTTGCTCGGTGGGGGGGAGGGGGTGTAACTTCCTACATATGGCATAGTACGGATGTGCATGCTGAATGGCCCCCTTTTTAAGCGCTGCCAGGTATATGATTAGCCCCCTTTTTTCAACAAAAAGTATATGACTGACCCGATTATTCTTGATCCATATGTGAAAGGCCCCACTTTTCTAACATCCCGGTAAATTCATATGGTAAATTTCCTAAAATTTCGAACACTTTATTCCATACTCTTTTGGCTTAAATTTTGCTTTTTATGCAGCAGTTTCTTTAAATATTTAGTGGAATGGCAAACAGTGTAGACCCTGATCAGACTGCTCCTTCAGGAGCAGTCTGATCAGGGTCTACACTGTTTGTATATGTCATTTGTCAGACGCTTTAGTATTCGAATTTTTAGGACATTTACCGTATATTTTTTTGGCTCAGAGATTTGTCAAGGCTGCTATTTCTCTTGGTATTCAATGAATTTACTACTATATTTGCCTAACTACCAGCAATAAATGGGTATAAAAATCAAAGGACGGTATATGAACAGGTCAACATTTCAGACAATCAAGTATATGAATGGGTCCATTTTTTCAAAGGCCAGGTATATGAATGGGGTAGGTTTCAAAATACTGACTTGCACACCCATACCTCATTTACCCCCAAGTTACCACCCCGCCACCCTCCCCCCACACCCACCCACCTCCGAGATTTGTTGTTATGAATTTGACATTATCCGGGATCAAATATAAAACTTCTAAGTCTGTGACCATGGAATCTTTGTTACACCTCCTTATCTTTAGCTATGAACTTGGGGCTTTGATGAAATATTTTGAGGTTTAAGTTGCCAGCTGATTAATATGAAAGACTTACCGTAACAAATCCTAACAATTTGGACACCATGAACACTTGCTGTAATTCTCCTAAAATTTGAACAGACTGTTTAATGATCCAGTATTGAGTCCAAAAGGTGCAGATGGAATCACAAACAGTGTAGACCCTGATCAGACTGCTCTTTAGGACCAGTCTGATCTGGGTCTGCCTGTTTGCTTAGGCCTATCTGTCTCAATACTTAGGCTCATTACGGTAAGAGGAAATGTTATGGCATTTTAACTCTTGATAGGATTTCTTGTGTTATGGTTTGGTCACTTGACATTATCAGGGATCAAATGTCAAATTTCTAAATCTGTGACCTTGACCTTGAGGTCATTGGCATAGGTGAGGTAGATGTTGAATAAAACTTTGGACCTGTATCTATTATCATTCCAAATACACACCAACTCTATCATATGGTTTGGAAAATATGAGTTCTTAAAATACTTTATAAAATTTCTAAGTTCTTAACTTTGACCTTTAGGCCATGGGCATGGGCAGGGGGTATTGCTGAATAAAACTTTGGACCTGTATCTATCATCATACCAAATATGAACATATCCATCATATGGTTTGGAAAATATGAGTTCTTAAAAAACTTTAATATAGAATTTTAAGTCTGTGATCTTGACCTTGAGGTCATAGGCATGGGCAGGGTATTTCTGAATAAAACGTTGGAACTGTATCTATCACAATATCAAATATGAACAAAATCCTAGTTTGGAAAATATGAAGTCCCAAAAAAATTAACATTAAAATTATCCAAGTCCATGACCTTGAGGAAATGGGCTGGGGTATAGCTAAATAAAACTTTGGAACCATATTTTTCATCATATCAAATATGAACCAAATCTATCAAATGGTCTCGAAAATATAAGCTCTTAAAAAACTTAAACGTAAATGTGGATGCCGATGCCAATGCTGATGCCAACGCCGTGGGGGTAGTGCAATAGCTCTTCCTGGACTTATCCAGGTGAGCTAAAAAATGTAAAGGATCTTTTCAATTTGAGTATATTTTCTTCAAAAAAAAACCTGAAGAAAACTGTGTATGATATTTCTTTCCTTAAAACATCGAACACAAATATTAGCAACTATCAGTATTATTTTTTTTCATCTTTATCTGAAAAAACAACACAACAACAACAACAACAACAAAAAAAAACAAGAAAAATTTCACTCATTCATCATTTGCTAAATTCAAGATGAGCATATACCTGTGTTAACTTTTCCTAAAAAGCAAACAAAAAGCTGAACACACTGAGTTGGTAGATGTTCTGTTATTTTTACCAAGGAGACAACTTTTGTGACTCATGATTGCATTCCTGCACAGCAAGTCCATTCTGAAAAAAGGGTCTAGTCTAAAAGGAGTCTCTTCTAAAAGGAAACAATATCTTTCCTTTTCAAGCAGTCCACTTTTCAGAAGGGTGACAAAATAATTTCAAAAGTTATCTCCCTTGAAACTATATCACTTCCCCTTAAATATTTCATTTACTGTATTTATCTTTTAAAATTCTGACAAAAATGCCTTACATATCTCTTCACACCTGTTCTGGTGGTTGTTTGGTTTCAAACAACTGGACAGATAGGAGGATGTGTGTGTGTTATTTGTTTTGTTTTTTTTAGCTCATCTGAACCAAAATTAGACTTTGACATTTCCTACAAACTGTCTCCTAAGAAGACAATTTCTGTGAAGTGTCAAAGCCTAGCTATTTTCCGAAAAAAAAAAAAAAAAAAAAAAACATTTCAAAATGCTGTCTGCTTAAATTTTTACACAGCAAGCTAAGCATTAATATATAGATTTTCTAAATAAATTAAAACTTATATGTGAAGATATTAGTAAACTGATATATACCAAAATAATCCTTTTTCTTTTGCAAACTGTTAGTGATTAAAAATACATGTATATACATTGTATGATTAATTTCTTGGCATGCATGCTTACATATTTATTAGCACCTACCAGGAGGGATATTTTGTCTTTTTCAAACTATTAGTAATTAAATATATATATGTATATACATCACGAAAACATGCCCATATAATTTTTACCCCCTTAAACCCCACTTTTATATAGTAAAACTGGGGTTTACAGGGGTATACATTATTTTTCTTATTTTTTTTCAAAACATAGATTGTGGGTACTCGTTAGAACCGCCTCAATGTTTTGAGCAGAAATATGAAAAATATCAAAGTTTTTTATCTGAAAATTTTCAGTTTGTGGAGGTGAAATTTTCTATATATTTGAATAGGCATGTTTTCATAATGCATTGTGTATTTATTGTGTGTACTGACATGCATGTGATTAATTTCTCTGCATGCTTATAGATTTATTAGCACCTTACCAGGAGGAACAATTCCAACCTGACGTTTAGTTTCGCGAATTTTCTGCCCCTGTCTGCTATCATATCTGTATTTCACCAGGAAGGGTAAAAATGAATTCAGTGTCTTCACCTCTGCATTCAAAAACAAATAGTTGAATTTTATTTATATTTATGCACTTTCCTGATTTCTGATTGGTGGAAACATTTCTTTCATTTCCCAGTGAAACAAAAACACCTGAATCCCTTGCTAGAATTGAAGTACTTGCAGTAAAACCCAACACCAGAGGTAGGTACACTATTTGTCAATAATCTCACTCACATTCGAAAGAATAAAACTAAGAAAATAATCATTTTTTGGTTTTAGTGGGCTATTCTTTTGTAGTTAAAACAAAACTAAAATACCGTATTTAACTTAATTACTGCACATACTCCTATAAGCGCACAGTCAAGTAATTCCATAGTCTTCAGATTACAGCCTGTGTACTTTTTGTCTACTTCTTTATTTTTAAAAGGCATATGCTGTGGGTACCCATCTGAACTGCACTGACTTTTTGATGCAATTCAAATGAGTACCCACAACATATGCTTTGAGAAACAAAATCTGGAAAAAAAAAAAAACCCACAAAACATGGTGTAAGCACCATTAAATAAGTCATTTGCTGATCTATTTATTTTAGTAGGTGGATACATATTTTACTACAAATTTTCCCAGTAATTTTGAAAAACCCAAGGGCAAGGTGCAGTAATTAGGTCAAATACAGTATATCAAATGTTTTTTTCTTCTAAATTCTCCTATTTAAATCTTCTGTCAGTCTATGCAAATTTGAAAGGTCGTTACTGATGCATATTGTCATCTGTCACTGTCATAGCTTCTTCCAGCAGGTTAAACCTGGAACCAAAATAAGTATTCTTGCATACACAGACCTGCTACTTTAAAGCAAAAATATGATGCTTTTACCATTTCCAAAAGTGAATTTATGAAAATCTCAAACAGAAAATTAATTATAAGAATTGACTTTTTTTTTTCTTTTTTTTTCTTTTTAGTTTCATCAAGCCATGAAATAAAAAACTGAAGGATGCTGTTAAGCATGAATGTACCACATGCACCAAGGTGCATGTGGTACATTCATGCTTAACAGCATGTGGTACATTCATGCTTAACAGCATGTGGTACATTCATGCTTAACAGCATGTGGTACATTCATGCTTAACAGCATCCTTCAGTTTTTTGTTTTTTTTTATTCATATGGCTTGATGAAGTGAAATAATCAAAAATCAATTCTTAACCCTTATACTGCTACTATTGTTGCCACTATTGTTGTTTTAGAGGGGTATGCCAACTAAAGCCTGTCATACTTACTATACACCATATGCAACCATTCAGAGCAAGTGCTTCATTAGAAAGTCCGGTGCTGGACATTTGACTCATGCTAATAAAGACAGAGTGTACTGAATTTCGAGCTGCCAGCAATTAGGCACACACTTCATCAGTTTTATCACAATTTTCTGGAAAAAACACACATAACACCGAAATCATCATTTCCAGTGAGGAAGAAGTAGGAACAACAGCAGAACCTGTGTCACCTTTTTCTTTCTGAATAGCACACAGTAAACGATGGTCTCTTGTATTTTTTTTTTTTCCTTTTTCTTCTTTTTTGTCTTAAACTGTTCCCAGTTGCCACGGGACTATCACATGACTGGAAATCACGTGATTGTCACTTTTTCAATGAAATGGCCGCATACAATCGGGAAAATAAGTGTGTAAATGCCATCAAAATCGAGGCAAAATCAAGGGAGTAATGTCTTCTCAAGGAGGGGTGCACCATCTGGAGGGGTGCACCATCTAACAGGCCTGATTTACGGTTTATGCCGCAGTCTAAGGGATAAGTCTAGGAAAGAGACAAAAGTAGTTAACCCTTCATGCCAATCACAACTGCAGCAGATGATGCTTTTGAATATTTTCCTTTATCTATTTTTCATAGAAAACTTAGTCTTGACATTTCAAGTGAATCATTTGCCAAGCTGATGATTCATATCAACTGTCAAGACATATTTTGTTTAGAAAAATTTAGAATGTCGTCTGCTACAAATTTTGCTGGGTGCTTTAAGATTTAATATTGTTCTCCTATCTGGACAAATATTTCTTGAACACAAGATAAGGAAATCCCAGATTTACCCTGGAATACAAATTCTTATCCTACCCAGGACTGAGGTTATCCTACCCAGGGTAAGACAAAAATTGAGAATTCTCATGTGATATACATTGATTGTACAGGAGATCATATATGCCCTTGTTAAGGTTGATGTAACTGAACATAATGACATCACTAAACATCACTATAATGTCATCACAATATGGTGGACATCTGCAATGGAAGTGACTGCATTATCAAAAATCCATGTTTAGAAAAAGAATCTATCATGGGAGTGAGGGGAAGACAGAAAACAAGAGGCCCACGGGCCATGGCTCACTCACATGAGTGAAATAGCCACTGCAGATATGCATTTGTTATGCAACATTTTTTCAATTCTGTCATTGCAACTAATGAAAGGATCATCATTTAAGCAGTTCTTGGTTTTGAAGAAAAATAATGTGTTTTTTTTTCAACTAATGAAAGGATCTTAATTTAAGCAGTCCTTGGTTTTGAAGAAAAATAATGCGTTTTTTCAACTAATGAAAGGATCTTAAGTTAAGCAGTCCTTGGTTTTGAAGAAAAATAATGTGTTTTTTTCAACTAATGAAAGGATCTTAATTTAAGCAGTCCTTGGTTTTGAAGAAAAATAATGTGTTTTTTTCAACTAATGAAAGGATCTTAATTTAAGCAGTCCTTGGTTTTGAAGAAAAATAATGTGTTTTTTTTTCAACTAATAAAAGGATCTTTATTTAAGCAATCCTTGGTTTTGAAGAAAAATAATGTGTTTTTTTTACACATTCTTCTTCTTCAAATTATTATTTTTTGGTTGAGGGGCTAGCTAATGCATTTTAAACTGAATAAACCTCAAAATACCTCATAAATATGTCCAAAATCACTCAAAAATAGCCCTTACACCTTGGATGTTCGCCCGGACAGACGGACTGACAATCAAAATTTAGGACGGTATAACAATATACTTGCCACTTCTTGTGGCGAGGCATAAAAATGCAATTTAACCATTTTCCCATTATAAGTCAATGGGAGTTTTCTGTCGCCATGGCAACCAAACCAAGAGGCAGACCACCATAATTTTAGCTATTTTGAATTGCCTTTACCCAAGCAACTTTTGTACGAAATTAGTCATACTGTTTCAGTGGTTTCAAAATTGTCATTTGAAAAAGTCTTTTTTCAAAACTGAATACTGCCGTGGCAACCAAACAAAATGGCCAACGGTCATATAACATATGAACTGGGTAGACAATCATCAGCTGATCATAACTGCCAAATATGGCTCACATCACTTCACTGGTTATGGAGCAAGTGCAATTTAACCATTTTCCCATTATAGGTCTATGAAAGCTTTCTGCTGCCATGGCAACCAAACCAAGAGGCAGACCGCCAAAGTTTTCAATAATTTGAATTGTCCTTACCCAAGCAACATTTGTATCAAATTAGAGTTCTACGGCTTCAGTGGTTTTGGAGGAGTTGTTATTTAAAAAAATCCTTTTTTTAAAATTTAATGTTGCCATGGCAAACAAACAAAATGGCCACCGGTCATCAAACATATAAACTGGGTAAACAATCATCTAATGATCATAACTGTCAAATATGGTTTACATCACTTCACTGGTTATGGAGAAAATGCAAGTTAACCATTTTCCCATCATAAATCTATGGAAGCTTTCTGTTGCCATGGTTAACCAAACCAAGAGGCTGATCACCCTAATTTTAGCTACTTTGAATTGCCCTTATCCTAGCAACATTTGTACCAAATTATAATCATTCTGCTTCAGTGGTTTTGAAGGAGTTGTCATTTAAAAAATTCCTTTTTTAAACTTTAATGTTGCCATGGCAACCAAACAAAATGGCCACTGGTCATAAAACATACAAACTGGATAGACAATCATCAACTGATCATAAATGCAAAATACGGTTCACATCACTTCACTGGTTATGGAGAAAATACAATTTAACCATTTTCCCATTATAAGTCTATGGGAGATTTCTGTTGCCGTGGCAACCAAACCAAAAGGCAGATCACCATAATTTTAGCTATTTTGAATTGCCCTTACCCAAGCAACATTTGAACCAAATTAGAATCATACTGCTTCAGTGCTTTTGAAGGAGTTGCCATTTAAAAAATTCCTTTTTTGAAATTTAATGTTGCCATGGCAACCAAACAAAATGGCTGCTGGTCATCAAACACATACAATGGGTAGACAATTATGAGCTGATCATATGTGCCAAATATGGTCTTCACTGGCTATGGAGTAAATACAATTTAAACCTTTTCCCATTATAAGTCTATGGGAGCTTTTCTGTTGCCATGGCAACCAAACCAAGAGCCAGATCACCACAATTTTGGTTGTTTTTAAATCCCCCTACCAAAACAACATTCTTACCAAATTAGGGACAAATCGCATCAATGGCTTTGGAGGAGTTGTCGTTTGAAAGTGTTAATGGACGGACAGGCAGACGGATGGATAGACGGAAAGACAAAGGACGAAAAGTGATCATACTGAGCAAAGCTCAGGTGAGCTAAAAAATCTATCATGCGTGTGAAGGGAAGACAGAAAAATCTGTCCCTTGGGATCACAGTCTGGTGTCACTCCCCAAGTCTTGTGATGCCAGACAGTGATACTCTGGACAGATTTTTTTCATCTACCCCTCACATCCATGACAGATTCCTATGATGTGTTACCGGTATAACTTATACTTTATACTTTATATACTCTGACACCTCAATTCCTTACCATAGCTGTCCTACAATCTAAACAAGTCCATTTTACTACTATATTAGATTTATATTTGTTTGTGTTGAGGTTTTACGGCCCAGTCAACCCAATGGGGTCATGTGGAGTCAGTTTGCCTAACCACACATTTACTGGGCAGGCTTAGTCCTCTTAGTGGTTAACCAGTATGTTACCAACCTCCGCGGGGATTGAACCCCGACCTCCTGGTCTCCAGTCAGATGCGCATCCAACTGAGACACCGAGGCCGGCAAAGTAGATTTAAATCCTTCAGAGATTAGTCATTAGAACTTTACAACTCTATAGGCAAATTCAGCAGACCCATAAATTAACATTTTTTTCTTGTTTTGACCAGGAAATAGGCTTTGACATTTCATGCAAATTGTCTCCTGAGGAAACAAT
The DNA here is from genome assembly GCA_964016985.1 of Anodontia alba. Classification (NCBI taxonomy): domain Eukaryota; kingdom Metazoa; phylum Mollusca; class Bivalvia; order Lucinida; family Lucinidae; genus Anodontia; species Anodontia alba. Next base: position 101,459,884 of record OZ024828.1, read on the forward strand.
TTGCATAAAATGTTAAAGACTATTTTCTGCGGAAAAAAAGAAAACTTTTATCAATCTGTCATTTGCTAAATTTGCCTTGAGAGTAGTAAGAGTTTAATAAACAAATTGCTTTCATACTATACTGAGAGCCGAAGAAGTCAAAGCCTGCTTTCATACTATACTGAGAGCAGAAGAAGTCAAAGTCTGCTTTCATACTATGCTGAGAGCCAAAGAAGTCAAAGCCTGCTTTCATCCTATGCTGAGAGCCAAAGAAGTCAAAACCTGCTTTCATACTCTACTGAGAGCCAAAGAAGTCAAAGCCTGCTTTCATACTACTGAGAGCCAAAGAAGTCAAAGCCTGCTTTCATACTCTACTGAGAGCCAAAGAAGTCAAAGCCTGCTTTCATACTCTACTGAGAGCCAAAGAAGTCAAAGCCTGCTTTCATACTCTACTGAGAGCCAAAGAAGTCAAAGCCGGCTTTCATACTCTACTGAGAGCCAAAGGTAATTAAAGCCTATTTTCTAGGAAAAATATTTCAAAAATGTTGTCTGCTGAATTATTGCCAAGCATGCTAAGTACTTAACCCTTGCCTTGCTGAATAAATTAAGATGCCATGCCCACTTCTAATTTCCAGCCAATCAGATCACTTGATCCGGGTTTTTGACAGAAATTCACATATTTACTAAATTAGGCACTAAATTAGGTATAGTTAAGCTCATATATTTAATGACAAACAGTGCAGATCCAGATCAGTTGGCTTCTTCAGAAGCCAACTGATCTGGATCTACACTGTTTGCTAAGACGGGCATGTCGTGTTCCGCAAGAGAAGGTTAAAAAACTAGTAACAGTGTTTTCAGAGAAAACAGAAGTACCCCTCCCTCTCCCTCTACCAAATTTTTCGAATTTCTACTGCTGTGACCTTGAAAACTATGTCAAGGTCAAGAAAATCTAATAGTTCTTTGTTATGTCCAAGTTATGTATCCATGAAAAGTTGGTAAGAATCCAACTGCTGGTTCACAAGATATTGTGCAGACAAGAAGTGTCATGCCGATGCCAACACCAACACTGAAAAGTTTCATGCCAATTCTAAAGCTGATGCCAATGGGATCTGCATCAATAACAATATGTTCCCCTCCCCTTAGGTGTGGGGCAGGGCTCAGGAAATTTTGAAATCTGAATCGGTCCAGCCGATGACAATGACGTCATCAATGAGCCCATTTCCAAAAAAACAAAAATATATATATATATCACCTATCATGAAAACTAATGACAATTGGCAGTCCAAGAACTCCTTTTAAATAATACACCTCAACTCTGTTATATGACGGAAGTCCGGGTATAATGAGCATGATCAAAGCTGGCGTCATCAATAAATACAGTCATGTATGTAAAAAGAAAGAAAAAAAAAAAAAGACTGTTTTGTTGTTATTTCCACCTCCGCAGGGTTTTCCTAAACTATTTATAAACAACTGATTCCCGTCTTGTATAAGCGCGAAGATGGCGGGAAACAGGAGAGACGGAACGAAACACTTTCATGGACCTAATTAGGTCTAATAAAAAAGGCCTGCGCCATGGGTGGTTTTGCAGTTTTCAATGTTTCAAGATTTGATAAGACTGCCTAAATTTTAAGCACTGACCAATCTTGTCTAGCGCAAGTGGTGCATTACTTATTTTTACCGTGAATTGAATTATACTCGCGTGTTACGTCAATCAAAAAAAAAAAGAAGTAATCAATAATACCCAGATCAGACGCCATTGTATGCGACATCTGATCAGGACGTACACAGTTTGGGAATTAATTTATCAAATCTGGGACCGACAAACCGTGTTGATCAAAACAAACAAGAAGAGGAAGAAAACATCCTACATTACGTTACACCCTGTTTCGTAACAAGCACTGACCAAGGTGTTCGAACTGTTTCATCCTGTTTCGTAACAAATGAAACGAATGAAACAGACCATCAGTGAGAACTGCTATTGGTCTGTTTCATTTGTTTCATTCTTTTTCAGTCCATTTTAGAGTATTCCTTATATATTTTAATTGTTTCATCTGTTTCTGTTACGGAGAAAAAAACGTGCCCAAAAACAACCTGCGTGGTTTTTGTGCAGTATCAACCAATATACATGTCAAATGACTGTTTAGAGCCTTTTAACTACCATAATATCACATTTAAAAGGTGCGCGGACGTTTTCAGTTTGGGAAGACTTCACCGTTTTTGATTTTTCAGACATCATTGATTCGTGAAAATTGGTTGGTTGGGGGAAAATGGAGTTCAAGGCACAAACCTGTTGAACCAATTTATTAGCGTTTTGGGGTGTTTGAAATCGGTCCAGAATTCTTAATTTCGGTCCAGACCGGCTATTTTTCCGGTTTTCCGGAGCCCTGGTGTGGGGAACATAAAAAAGATGATGAAAAGTAATGCTGGAGCTTTGCTCACTAAAGTGAGACCAAAATAACAGATATTAAGTGTTTATATTGCTTTATAACATTACTGCTGTGAAATTTGTAAAATAATACAATTTACTAATAAAACAAGCCTTAAAGTGCCAATTATAACAGAAGCAAATGATAACCTATTTTTTTTTTTTCACAAAAACAAGGTGTAATATTTCATACGAATCATCTCAGCAGATGATACACTTGAAATGTCAAGCTTTATATTCTTGAAAAAATAAAAAATATTTTAAAATGCAACCTGCTCTAATTTTTAATGTTTTTTTCAATGGTTTATAAATTACAAAGATCCATAACATATAAACTTCTATCTATTTCAAAATTGCTGATGGAATTCAAACCTTAAAGTGCTAGTCACAACTGCAGCATATCACAAAAACATGCCTATATAATTTTGACCCCCTTAAACCCCACTTTTGTATAGTAAAACTGGGGTTTACAGGGGTATGCATTATTTTTCTTATTTCTGCTCAAAAACGTAGATTGTGGGTACTCGTTAGAACCGCCTCATCAAGGCGGTTCTAACGGGTACCAACAATCTATGTTTTGAGCAGAAATATGAAAAATATCAGAGTTTTTTATCTGAAAATTTTCAGTTTTTGGAGGTGAACTTTTCTATATATTTGAATAGGCGTGTTTTCGTAATGAGACATCCTTTTTCAGAGAAAATAAGGCTTGATATTTCCTGTGATTGTCGTCTGCTAACATCTTCCTTGGCGCTTTAAGGTTAAACTAAACCCAGATAATTCAGTGATTGTCTAATACTGCTCCAGATAGCATTCACACAATTACCGTATTTGTCCAAATTACTGCACATGCCCATATAAGTTCACTGTCAAGCAATTCCAGTCTTCAGATTATAGCAAGTGTACGTCTTGCCTACTTCTTTATAAAGTATCCATTCAAATGAGAACCCACAACTTATGCTTTCATAAAGAAAATCAGAAAACAAAAATGCAAAAGCATCGCATAAACATCACTAGGCAAGTCATTTGCTGATCTTGTTTTTAAAGCATACTTTTAGTAGGTAGATATGTACATGTATTGTACTACAAGCTTTTCCAGTTTGAAAAACCTAAGCACACAGTGCGGTAATTAGGCTGAATATGGTATTTCTCTAATGATGTCCCATAGTTCTGCAGCCAAAAGAGCAGTGGGAGTTAGAGCTCACCAAGTTTTGGGCTACAACATATGAAAGGCAGGACCAAATTCTCTCCCTTCATTGCCTTTAACCCTTGTTCTGCTGAATAAAGATGCCATGCCCACATCTAATTTTCAGCCAATCGGATTACTTGATGCAGATTGTTGCTATAAATTCACATACTTAATAGCAAACAGTGCAGATCCAGATGTTGGCTTCTGAAGAAGCCAACTGATCTGGATCTACAGTTTGCAAAGGCAGGGTATACCCGGGTTCAGCAGGCCAAGGGTTAATCTTCCTCCAAAGGGTACCAATTAACTAACTGCTAGGTGATCACAGAGAGATATTCACTAAATCAACAGACTAAGCTAAGCTCAAATCTGCAGCTTTCAGCACCAAGGTCACCACTTGGCTATCATGCCTCTCTATTTTTCATAAACCCCATAAAAAAAACACTGAGATATTAAATGGTATTGCCCTAGCAATGAGACTCCAAGTACCTACAATATATGTTTTCATGAAGAAAAAAAACCCAACAAATTCTTACCAGCCAGAATAATTATCTATAGCTATCATGGCTTCACCTAATGCATTATATTAATTTTCACAAACTCTTGCATCACAAGTATTGACCAGTTTTGATGACATGAGCTGTATGGGTTGACAGGGCTGTAAAACTTCAACTCAACAACATTGTGAGCCTCTCTTTAACAGAAACAGACCTTATGACACATGTGACCAGTATAGACCCAGATCAGCCCGCTCATTTGCACAATCTGGGTCTAAACTGGTTGCAAACAGAATGTATGAACAGCACAGACCCTGATCAGACTGTGTGGATACACAGGCTGATCTGGATTTACAATGGTCTATTCTATTTGGAGTGGCTTATCTGTCTAATTTCTTACAGGTTGGTTTCTTAAACTTTACCACTCTCAAGGCAAATTAGGCAGATGATAAATTGATATTTTTCTTATTTTTTCCAGGAAACAGGATATTTCATGTAAATTGTCTCGATTGGAGATAATTTGCATGAAATGTCAAAACCTGTTTTCTGAGAAAAACAAGAAAAATATTTTAGTCTGCTGAAAATTTTACCCAGTGTACTAAGCGTTAAAGCATGACAGAGCATTATAAGAGTTGCAGAATTTCATTGGAATAGCTTGATAAGAAAGAAAAGGATGTCTGTCATCCAGTGTGTTCCAAGACAGACAAGTCTTCCATGTATGAAAAATTCACAAATGCAGCAGATAACACTTTAATTTTCTTTCTTTTTGTATTTTCAGAAAAAAAAAACAGACTTGATATGAAATGCTTGGTGCTTCAAAGGTTAAAATTAGCTGGTTATTCCATCAAGAAAACATACCTATATAATTTTAACCCCCTTAAACCCAACTTTAATAGAGTAAAACTGGGGTTTACAGGGGTATATATTATTTTTCTTATTTCTGCTCAAAACATAGATTGTGGGTACACGTTAGAACCGCCTCGTGGAGGCGGTTCTAACGAGTAACCCACAATCTATGTTTTGAGCAAAAATATGAAAAATATCAAAGTTTTTTATCTGAAAATTTTCGGGGTTTTTTTAGGTGAATTTTTCTATATATTTTAATAGGCGCGTTTTCGTAATGTTTTGCCTTTCATAGTGCATGTGTGTAATATTTTTACACTTATGTGATGATCGTTTGGTGTCTTACATCCCTTTCAACATTATGAACTCTTTCCCCGCTAGTGGCGACTTTTTTCATCGGTATCATCCCACTTTGTCTACTCCCATTTTGTCTACTCCCATTTCATCTATTTCTATTTCATCTACTATCCCATTTTGTCTACTCACATTTGATCTACTTTCCCATTTTGTCTATTCCCATTTTGTCTACTTCGATATAATTGATAATTGAAATGGTAGTTTTCAAAATGAGAGTAGACAAAATGGGAATGGAATTGAAACCTTATATAAAAACACAAAAATTTATTACAGTGGGTAAAAAATGACAAATATTTACACACCTAAAACATAAATAAAATAATTATAAAATGGCTACTTTTGTTCTAAAATTGTATTTAAGATTTGATTCCATTTTACTGTTCTAAAACTTTTCCAGGCCTCCTAGTGGCCCACTTTGAAAATATAGGTTTTTATATAGGTTCTTCTTACTCAAAATATAGGTTATTTACAGGTTTTTCAATAAAAATACAGGTTAAAAAAAGAGTCTTCCAAACTTACATAAAGATTTAAAACTAAAGAAAAATATTTGATGAATTTTTGTGCCACAATTACTCAAATAAAGTTGATCTGAATTTTACAAAGTCCGAGCGAGCGAAGCGAGCGAGGAAAAAAATTACAATTTCTTGACAGTTTTCATCACTATTTATGGGACTAAAAAGTAAAAAATAGTAGTGCATTTTGAAGAAAAGTTAGGGTTGAGTCGCAAGAAGGTTCAAAAAGTGAAAAATATAGGTTTTTTCATGAAAATACAGGCTTTTTATAGGTTTTATGAACAAAATAAAGGTTTTATAGGTTTGGCACAAAATTATAGGTTATTATAGGTTTTATAGGTTTTGCTAGGAGGCCTGCTTTTCTCTAAAATTGGAATAAAAAATATTATTTTCACAGCTAAACCTGCGGGGAGTCTCACTTAGCCTCACTGGGCAAATAAGTAGCCCACTGCTTTTAAGTAGTCACACATTCCATTTTTTTTTCCTTGAGGCAATTAAGTTTTTTGCCAAGCAGGTAAGTCTTGCCCTTTTTTATAGTAAGTCTTGCACCTTTTTACAGGGACACCTCCAGTTCGCAGCTGAGTTATCAAAACTTCACCGGCGCTTTTTTCTGATTTAATCAGTTCAGTGAACTAAAAAAATATTTGGGTGCAGTTTCATCGCAAATCTGTTAATACGTCCATGCCAGCCCTTATGGGCATTATTAGTTCTCGGTCCCATGTTTTCATAGTGGTTCCATGTTTTAAGAAGAAAGTTTCCAGAAATCCATGTGTCTGGGAGATACTCAGTGGACTTGTTCACATAGAAGGGAAAGTAGACAAAACGGGAAAGTAGACGAAATGGGAGTAAATGAAATGGGATGGTAGACAAAATGGCAATAGACAAAATGGGAGTAGACAAAATGGAAGTAGACAAAATGGGAGTAGATGAAGTGAGTGTCTGCTGATAACCTTTGCAAATAGTTTGGGCCCAGATCAGTCCTGACAATATGTCGGGCCTGATCTGGATCCAAACTTTGACACTCTGATGTCAAAAATTCTAATTTCTGGGAAAAATAAGAAAAATATCAATTTGTCATCTGTTGAATTAGCCCAGAGAGTGGTAATGGTTAAGGAAATTGGCAGCTTTATTTCTTGTCAAGATAGCTAATAGCAGAATTTGTTGACAACAGGATTGAACAAGAATTGGAAATTGCCATGCAATAGTCATACCTGCATAGCACATATACACATATTTTACAGCAGCTGTGAACTCTAACTGATGAAAACAGTACAATATCCAGAGGAGCTGTTGAAGAGGTGTATTTGACGACAATTCTTGGATAATTTTCTCCCAATTCTTCATAAAAACATAGGTGGTGGGTACCCATTAGAAGTACCTCAGTGAGGCCCTTCTAAATAGTAACCACAACATAAGTTTGTGGGGAGAAACAAGTAAAAATTATCACAAAATACTCCTCCTTAGCTCCTCTGCTGAATCATATTATACAGCCATTTTTTTTCATTTCTATACTTGTCATTTGTAATGAAGTAGGCTGCACTGAGTTCTTTCAGGGTATTGCTTTGAAAATTAGCATCATTTAAGAAGACTTACATGGACAGTTCTAATGATTGTCTGCATACGGTAAATGTCCTAAAATTTTGTACACCAAAGTTTCTGACAAAATGCCATGTGCAAACAGTGCAGAACCCAGATCAGATGCTCCTGAAGGAGAGTCTGATCAGGGTCTTCACTCTTTGCCATTCCACCAAACATTTTAAGAGACAAATGCATATAAAGCAAAATTTAAGCCAAAAAAGTATGGAATAAAGTGTTCAAAATTTCAGGACATTTACCGTCGTACAAATATCATATTTACCTTAAATATTGGGATTGACAGACCTGAGCAAACAGTGTAGACCCAAATTAGAATGAGCAAACAGTGTAGACCCAAATTAGATGCCACAAAATGCAGTGTATGATCACTATTAGCCACTCATCCAGAAGGTTTTAGACATATCAACAGGTACTCAAATGGACATGTTTAAATTTTAAAACCAGTGTGGTAGGGAGTTAATGTGTCCCAAGATTTAGGGTAAATATGGCAAATGGCAATAAAAACAAGTACGTGTTGCAAAAAGTTACAGCCCTGATCAGCTTGTGAAACCTAATAACAGGATCTGTAAAAGCTATCCACTCTAACTAGGTAATTAACAGAGAAATCTCAATTTCAAAATAAAAGAAAAAAGTATGAAACTACTTTTGCAAAGTGAGGCAAATTGTTATTTAATGGGAACAAGACCTAATAAGTTTAGTTGTTTGTTTTTCTGTCTGAATCTTTAGAACCTTTACTGTATACAGTGTCTATGACAAAGTTATTGTATATTCTGATATAACCTGTCAAAGCCGAAGTATGAGTCTCAACCTGTAAACCTGCAACAAATATGTCGTCACTGACCTAGGTTTAAGGGAAATCATCTGGGCCCAGTTGTTCAAAACTAACGATGTCGTTAGTTAACGATTCATTAAAATTTTAATTGAGTGATACGCAAATATGCTGAAATTTTTTGCTGAAACAAGAATTCCGCGGAAGGCGTCATCGCACCTGCTGGGGCAAAAGTCACAGGAGCCACAATCAGAACGTGGTTATTAAATAAGTTTATTTCATTCTTAGCAGTGCTTACTTGGAAAACTGGGTTGAAAAAAATGTAGACAAAGTGCCTAGTGGGGCACATATATTCCGGGCCAGTCCCATTCCCTCTAATGGCTATATCTTCAGCACTGACTTTTCATATCATACATGATACAGCCCAATGATAATGGAACGTTGACATAAAATTTGTAAAAGTCACTGAAGCATGAAATATAGGTCAAGGTCATGGGTCAAGGTACCTGCTAATTCAGTACATCAAGGAGAAGCACAATGCAAGGTATAGTGGTTGTAGGCCTTATAGTTGAGGAGTTATCAAACATCAACGTAAAATGTGTCAAATATAGGTCAAGGTCACCGGGTCAAGGTACCTGCCAAGCCAGTGGAATGAGGTGAAGCACTATGCAAGGTTTAGTGGTTGTAGGTCTTATATTTGAGGAGAAACCGAACATCAACATAAAATGTGTCAAAGTCACTGGAGTGCACAATATAGGTCAAGGTCACCAGGTCAAGGTACCTGCCAAGTCAGTACATCGAGAAGAAGTCTATATAAGGTTTGGTGGTTGAAGGCCTTACAGTTGAGGACATATGGAAGGGTGACGTAAAAGGTGTAAAAGTCAATGGAGCGCGAAATATAGGTCAAGGTCACCCAGTGAAGGTACCTGCGGAGTCCATACATTGAGGAGAAGCACTATGCAAGGTTTGATGGTTGTAGGCCTTACAGTTGAGGAGATATTGAACGTTGACGTAAAATGTGTAAAAGGCACTGGAGCGCAAAATATAGGTCAAGGTCACCGGGTCAAGATACCTGCCGAGTCAGTACATCTAGGAGAAGCACTATGCAAGGTTTGGTGGCTAGAGGTCTTACACTTGAGGAGATCTGGAACATTGACGTAAATTATGTCAAAGTCACTGCAGCCAAAATATAGGTCAAGGTCACCAGGTCAAGGTATCTGCCGTCAGTACATTGAGAAGAAGCACTTTGCAAGGTTTGATGGTTGTAGGCCTTATAGTCGAGGAGATATAGAACGTCGACGCAAAATATGTCGAAGTCACTGGAGCGCAAAATATAGGTCAAGGTCACCAGGTCAAGGTACCTGCCAAGTCAGTACATCTAGGAGAAGCACTATGCAAGGTTTGGTAGTTGTATGCCTTATAGTTGAGAAGATCTGGAACGTCAACGTAAATTGTGTCAAAGTCAATGGGGCGCAAAATATAGGTCAAGGTCACTGGGTCAACATACCTGCCAAGTCGGGAGGTCAGGGAGATGTGTCATGCAAGGTATGATGGTTGTTGTAGAATTGTAGTTGATTAGAATACTAACTTCGACGTAAATGTCGAACTTCGACATAACAGAACTGTTAACAGACAGACGGACGGATGAACAGACAGACGAATGGAAAAGCGGGCACCTATGTCGCAAAGTCGGGAGGTCAGGGAGATGTTTCATACAAGGTTTGATGGTTGTTTAGTTTTGTAGTTGATTAGAATACTAACTTTGACATAAATGTCGAACTTCGACATAACAGAACTGTTAACAGACGGACAGACAGATGGACGGACGAACAGACAGACGAATGGAAAAGTGGGCACCTAAGTCGCAAAGTCAGGAGGTCAGAGAGATGTTTCATGCAAGGTTTGATGGTTGTTTAGTCTTGTAGTTGATTAAAATACTAACTTTGACATGGACAGACATACGGAAAAGTGGACGCCTATGTTGCAAAGTCAGGAGGTCAGGGAGATGTTTCATGCAAGGTTTGATGGTTGTTTAGTCTTGTAGTTGATTAGAATACTAACTTTGACATAAATGTCGAACGTCGACATAAATGTTGACAGACGGACGGACGGACGGACGGACTGACGGACGGACGGATGGACGGACGGACGGACGGACGGACGGACGGAAAATCGGACGCCTATATCGCACCCTGCTACAAGCAGGTGCGATAAAAATGTGAGTAGCTTTTGCAGTCCATTTTTTGAGCAAAAAATATCAGAATATTGTGTATTGAATCTGCTAAAACAGTTAACGAAATGACCCTTAACGAGCTCGTTAAGCTAACGACGCTTTGAACAACTGGGCCCTGGAGTGGTGGAATGCACAGGCTGATGAAATTTGAGAGGGGGCTTGCACCTGTGGAAGGCAAGGCAGAGGGATTTATTTCCAAAGTGTACACGAAAAATTGGACAGACTGATGGACAGACAGATAGATGCACTAATATCAATGGGTGAGTATGTCTTATTACTAGTATGTCTTACTCACCATAAAATGGGTCGACAAAAATGAACATGAGGCTCATGGTGGTCGTAATTGCTCTCACCCGATCACTAAGGTAGTCAAATGGACTTGCTCGTGTTATGAAATTATAGTGTCAGGATATTAAAGGTACTGTAATAATCCTAAGTATCATACTGGGACAGACATGCTTGGGCAAACAGTGTAGACCCAGATCAGACACTGCAGAACATGGCATCTGAGCAGGGTCTACACTGTTTGCCACCCATCCAGCATTTTTTGGACACCATATGAACAAATTGTCAATACCCATTCGACAGAATGCGCCATGAGAAACCTGGTGAAAATTGGTCAAGCGGTTTCAAAGAAGAAGACGTTTAAATATTACTCTACTTTACACATGTATACAGCCAGGGGCAAGGGCAGATAACCCCTAGGGGAGAAAATTTTGATTGTAACTAAAAAGTTTTACTACTTTAATCATACATTGTAAGTTTCAGCCATTACTCTCTAACACATTTTAAGAAATAAATTTTCAACATTTTCCCCAAACAAATGTATGGGAATGCAAATTTGACCTTGCCATAAAAAGTTCAAAGGTCAACCTATGATCATCATTTGAATAAACTTGGTTGATCTTGAGTCCCTGATGCTATATACCAAGATTCAGCCCTCAAAGCTGGAGAAGAAGGTTTTTGAGGGTTTTTAAGCATAAATGGGCATGGCAGCCATTTTGTTCAACGGTGCAGAACCATTTGAACAAATTGTCAATATCCCTTTGGCAGAAGACCCCATGTAAAATCTGGTGAAAATTTATCTAGCAATTTTAAGAGAAGAAGACATTTAAAGATTACACAATTTTATACCTGTATATAGCCCAGGGGTAAGGGCAGATAACCCTCCAGGAAACAAAATTTTGATTGTAACTAAAAGTTTTACTACTTTAATTGTGCATTGTAAATTTCAGCGATTAGTCTTTAATACATTTTGAGAAAATGATTTTTCAACATATTCCCCCATATGAATGTATGGGAATGCAAATTTGACCTAGCCGTAAAAAGGTCAAAGGTCAACCTACAATCAACATTTGAACAAAGTTGGTAGAGCTTGAGTCACCAATGCTTTTTATACCAAGATTCAGCCTCAAAGCTTTTTTGGGGTTCTGGAGAAGATTTTTAAGTGTTTTTACCATATATGGGCATGGCTGCCATCTTAGTTAACAGACCGTGACCATTTCTATAAATAAAATTTTAATCCCCTTTTTTTAACATAAGATTCCATATGAAATTTGAAAAAAAACTGGTCCAGGGGTTTCAGGAAGACATCGCTTAAAGATGTGGATAGATGGACCTTCTAACGAAATGGGTATTATGTGATTTTTTGTACTCTCAACTGATAGTTATGTGACTTTTTTTTTTATGTGACCCATCACATAAAACAATAAAACTGCAAGCCATGCACCATGCCCCGCCACAGGGACATATTCCCTATGCACTTCTGTAGTATAAGGGCTGAAAACAATCTAAGTTAAACATGAAGAGAAGCAATAAACAGTTATTTCATAACTCAAAAAAAAAACAAAAAAAACAACAAAAGGTCTAAGTTAAAAATGCAAAAAAAAATGATAAAAAATAATTTCAGGATTCTGAAAAAAACAATATGCACATCTTCAGACCATCCTAAAAGCGTGTGTAAAGTTTCAAAAGGATCGGCCTGAAAATGTAGGAGGAGTTGAGCATACAAGGTACATACTCCCTATACATTTCTGTAATATTAGGGCTCGAAAAAAGTCTAAGTTAAAAATGCAAAAAATGTGATAAAAAATAATTTCAGAATTCTGAAAAAACAATATGCATATCTTCAGACCATCCTAAAAGCGTCTGTAAAGTTTGAAAAGGATTGGCCTAAAACTGTAGGAGGAGTTGCGGACAGAAGGTACATACTCCCTATACATTTCTGTAGTATTAGGGCTCGAAAAAAGTCTAAGTTAAAAATGCAAAAAATGTGATAAAAAATAATTTCAGGATTCTGAAAAAATAATATGCATATCTTCAGACCATCCTAAAAGCGTCTGTAAAGTTTGAAAAGGATTGGCCTAAAACTGTAGGAGGAGTTGCGGGCAGAAGGTGCATACTCCCTATACATTTCTGTAGTATTAGGGCTCGAAAAAAGTCTGAGTTAAAAATGCAAAAAATGTAATAAAAAATAATTTCAGGATTCTGAAAAAACAGTATGCATATCTTCAAACCATCCTAAAAGCACCTGTAAAGTTTGAAAAGGATTGGCCTAAAACTGTAAGAGGAGTTGCGGGCAGAAGGTACATACTCCCTATACATTTCTGTAGTATTAGGGCTCGAAAAAAGTCTAAGTTAAAAATGCAAAAAATGTAATAAAAAATAATTTCAGGATTCTGAAAAAACAATATGCATATCTTCAGACCATCCTAAAAGCACCTGTAAAGTTTGAAAAGGATTGGCCTAAAATTGTAGGAGGAGTTGCGGGCAGAAGAATGGTGGGGGCGCTGACGGACGGATGGACGGACACTCAAAATTTCAGAGGGTATAACATAATACCCTGCCACTTTTTGGTGGCGGGGCATAAAAATTGTGTCATATAATACTCACTTGGTAGGAGTAAAATTGCCCAGGTGAGAGCTGTGTGACTGTAAGTCACACAAATGTATGGACAACAGTCAAATAACACCCATTTCATTAGCCCAGACAGACGAATGCCAGACGGCAAGTAATTGCAATAGCTCATCCTGAGCCTTTGGCTCAGGTGAGTTAAAAACATCTTGTCTGGAGCTATGCATTAATCTAACTTACCTCCTATCTCTAATGTTGTGTCAGTGTAACGGGCATTGTGATCTGGCTTTGGGCTGCTCTGTAGAAAAAGGTGTACTTTTGTTTTCACCGTGGCAACAATGCAGTCAAAATGGAATGTCACAGACTGGAAAAGAAAATGAATCATAAAGTCAATACTGATACATCTATAAAAAAAAGCAACGATAAAAAGTCTGTAAAGTAGATTCTGAAAGGAATGAGCTTTGAGAGTAATGAACACGTATGAAAATAGAGTGTTGAAGTGTTCTGGGCCAGAGTAGCCAGTTTTGGCCAGTTAGACCTCATCGTGACCGTCATGTACATTTTAAAAATTCCTGAAATGCACTCAATGATCACTATAGTGAAGTACTGAAAGATATTTTACCAGTGCCATAAAGCACTGACACCAGCTGTCATGAAGACAGATTCAAAAGGGCATGAACTTTGAGAGCAATGAACACATACATAAAAATGAAAACAGTTGGATTTCAAAGTTTTCTGTGCCAGACTAACTACTAGTATTAAAAGTTTGTTTGTTTTTACGGCCCAGTCAACCCAATGGGGTCATGTCGAGCGTGGTCAGTTTACCTAAACACACGTTTACTGGGCAGACTTAGTCCTCTAAGCGGTTAACCAGTATTGAAATTCTTGTCTGACTTAAGCAGTAATTTGAGTTATCAGTGTTTGAGATAGCAAGAGTCAAGTGTATTGAAAATATTGTGGAAAAGAGGGAAAATTGTTTAGGAACAATTTTTCCTCTTTTCCACAATATTTTGTTACCTGATGTTATATTTCCATGTTAAAGGGGACAAGATTTTCACTTTGAGATAAGCTGTTATTCGAGATAAGCGTAGTCGAGATAAAGAGAGTCTACTGTATGAAATTACAGTGTCTCAATATTTGGAGTAAATATGGTAAAACAAAGTTTTGATGAAACAAAAAAATTAGCTACGATGTGAGAAAACATACTGACATGTACCCCCAATGGCATCTCAAATCAGTCTGTGCATCTGCGCAGTCTGATCAGTATCTTCATTGTCTGCATGAAGAAACTGCATCCATGGCTGTCTAAAATGTGCCCAGTGAAAATTCTAATCAGATTGCACAGTCTGATCTGAGTCTACGCTTTGTGCATTTGTCCGAAGGTGCATTTCTAATGTTGCGCCACATGATGTGCAATGCACAAAAACGGCCCTTATGTAATTTGCGTACAATGTAGACCTACAGAATCAGTGGATACTGTAGTATATGTCGACGAACAGAAAATTCCCAGATTAGACTGTACAGATGTGCATGCCGATCTGGACCTACAATGTCTGCAAATTGCATAAGGGCCCTTTTCTTGCTTTGTGCATAATATGGTTTAAAAATTATGTAATAATCAGTCTTACATAATCAAGAGATTATCAACAATGAAATAAGCGCATCTAGAGTCTCTTAACCCTTGTCCTGCTGAATAAATTAATAACCCACACCCATTTCTAATTTTCAGCCAATCAGATAACTTGATCAAGGTTGTTGATATAGATTTACATACTTACTGACAAACCGTGCAGATCCTGATCAGTTGGCTTCTTCAGAAGCCAACTGATCTGGATCTACACTGTTTGCAAAGGCAGTGTATATCTGGACTCAGCAGGACAAGGGTTAACTGTGGGACATTTTTAAGAATATTTTCCAGGTACATGCACTTATTAACACTTTGACTCTCTGTTATTGTCATTCCCAAAATGGAAGGACAAACTAGGGAAGGGAATTTTCCCCAAAAGATGGCTCTCTTAATGCAATATGCTGGGATAATTTTTCATCGAGCGGGTAACCATCTAGAATCCATTGCAATATAGAAAAAACAAGAACAGTGCCATCATTACGAAAACAGGTCTATTCAAATATACTGAAAATTTTACAACCAAAATAATGAAAATTTTCAGATAAAAAATTCTAATATTTTTCATATTTCTGCTCAAAACATAGATTGTGGGTACTCGCTAGAACCGCCTCGCCGAGGCGGTTCTAACGAGTACCCACAATCTATGTTTTGCGCAGAAATAAGAAAAATAATGTATACCCCTGTAAACCCCAGTTTTCCTACATAAAAGTGGGGTTTAAGGGGGTCAAAATTATATAGGCGTGTTTTCGTGATGTTTTCTTACTATTTGTATCTGCATCATTTTCTTAGTACATGGCTTTTACTAAAACAGACAGTTCTTATTATGAAAATTAATCTTAAATGAAACAAAAGCATAAACTAGAAATGTGTTTGTAAAACACTATGCCCCCAACTATATGCTTGTCCATACAAAATGTCAAAGTTGGAAAGGGGCATAACTCTGACAAAATTAATCCATGTTAATCAGGTCATCTACACAACGATCCCTGCATGCCTGCAAAATTTCATGGACCTAGTTCTAGGGGTTCTTGAGATATTTGGCTTACAAAATTTTTCTATGCTAAAATACTACAGCCTGAAAAGTTAATTGATCAAATATTTATAAAAGTTCACCAAAATTTAATCAGGTCACAGACACATTGGTTCCGAAATGCCTGCTAAATTTCTTGAGCCAAACTCAAGTGGTTTCTTAATATTTTGCTTACAAGATTTTCATAGACTAAAATGCCTGTCTGAAAAGGGGCCTAACTCCACCATGAAAAATCTGACAGAAAAGAAAAAAAAATACAGGTCTGACAGCTATTTTTTTTTTTTTTTTTTTTTTTTTTTTTCATAAGCAATGCATATATGAAATTTCAAATTCCTAGCATACATGGTTCCAAAGATATGAGCAGTCTCAAAAGTGTGACATACAGACAGACAAATGGACAGACATATGAACAAGCCAAAAGCAACATGTCTTCCCTTCCTAACTTCTTTGAAATTGGGGGTTGGGGGCATAATAAATATTTCAGTATGTTGACTGCTGAAAATTTTACCAGAGTACTATGTGCTAAGGTTTTGTTGTTGTTTTTTTTCAGAGGAAATAAGTTGACAATGCATGTGAATCATCTGCTTGGCAATTCACATGAAATGTCAAGACTTTCTTTTCTGAAAAAAAAATAATAAATAAATAAAATAATAATAATAATAAATAAAAGTTGTCTGCTGCAGTTGTGATTGGTGCTTTAAGGGTTAAAGCAAATTGCTAGGGATGGACTATCAAAGCATTTTTAAAAGCTAATCATGTCTTTATAATGAAACTGAAAAAAAAAATGTATGCTATCAGTATCTGTATATAGATGGCGAAAGAATGTGCACAATACTGGTTAACCGCTTAGAGGACTAAGCCTGCCCAGTAAATGTGTGGTTAGGTAAACTGACCGCGCTCGACATGACCCCACTGGGTTGACTGGGCCGTAAAACCTCAACACAAACAAAATTTCTTATGTCATCATGTAACAGATGTATTGAAATAAAAAGAAACTATTTGTACTTCAACAAAAATGTTGTGAATTTGTGTCTTTAAAATGAAACTGAAAAAAAAAAAATTGTATGCTATCAGTATCTGTATATAGATGAAATTTTCTTATGTTATCATGTCACAGATCTATTGAAATAAAAAGAAAGTATTTGTACTTCAACGAAAAAGTTGTAAATTGGTACAGTGGAATGTGAAAAGGTATGACAATTTTTACCTCCAACAAAATGTGTAGGTGCGTACAAAAATGAATACATGAATATCAAAAAGTATTGCAGACAATTAACCCTTGAACAAAATTGTTGCAGACGACATTTTAAGTTTAACTTTATTACTTCTCAGCAAAAATGACTTGGCATTTCATGCAAATTGCTGGCTCTGTCAAGCCTTATTTTCTCTTGGAAAAAAATTAAAATGTTTTCTATTGTAGTTCAAAGTTGTGATTAACGCTTTAAAGGTTCCATCAATTTAAATATTGCAAAATTACCACAATTTTCTTGTTTAAATTACTGTAATTAGTTAGTAAAAAAAAGGTTGAAGCTGGAAATGTAGTAATTACTGCAGGATAATAACTTTTATAAAAACTGGAAACCTACAACAGCATTCCATTTTTTAACTTGTTCATGACCTTTGAGTTCCTTGAAATAAGAGCTGCAATCAGAAAAATAGATGCTAACCCTTAAGGCGCCAAGCAAAATTTGTACCAGACAATGTTCTGATTTTTTTTTGATTTTTTTTTTATATAGACAATAAGTCCTGATATTTCGTGCAAATCATCTGCTTGAAAAAATAATACTTCAAAATGTTCATCTGCTGCAGTTGTGACTGGAACTTTAATAATGAATTGTCATTTGTTAGGAGATCACTGAATTGTTTTTCACAATATTGTTTTGAAATATCGATTACAAAAATCACAAAAAGCAAAAAATAATTTCTTACATAAAAGTTCCAAAAAGACACTAACTATAGAGACTGCGTAAGTCAGACCAATTTTGGCCATAAATTTTATTTTGGAGTAAATATTTGAGTAGAAGGCACAGTAATAAAAAAAAAATAATAATAATAAATAAATATAAAAATAAATAAAAAATTAAATTAAAAAATGGTTTCTAATAAGATATATTCAAACTTTTGCCAGGTAGAAAACATCTCTCCTAAGGAGACAATCTACATGAAATGTCAAAGCCTATTTTCTGAAAAAAAAAAAAAAAAAAATCATTAATTTGTCCGCTAAATTTGCCCACAGAGTGGTTAAAGTTAAATAAAATTCTTCAATATTGAAAACTGTACCAATAGTACCAGTATAAAAATCAGTAAATTCCAAATTCTGAGAGGCATTCTTGTAAACCTGCAACGAACTTCCAGCAAAGTATACAAATGACTGTTGTATTAAAATTGTTGGCCAATGTATTTTAACTGTAATGGATCCACTTTCAGGAAAGACAACTCTGTCACAATGCTTTTGCCTATCTTTTGAAAAGGGATCTATTCTAAAAGGAAAGAATTTGCTTCCTTGGGAGCAAATTCTTTCCTATTAGAATAGACCCCTTTTTAGAAGGGTTTGGTGTGCAGGAAACCAAAATAAAAGTCACAAAGGTTGTCTCCCTTTACAGAATGGTAAAAAGTGTTTCCAGTTTCCTTAATCTGAACAAGGAAGTGTTCCACATCATGAAAAATCAACCTTTGCAAAAAACAAGTGCCAGGTCTGTAACCTGGATATAAATGTCTCATTATCAATCTGTAGCATTCAGGAACCGCAAATGATTAATTAAACAAGACAAGCTGGTCAGGCTGATCCAGATCTTGACCTTTCAAATATATTTTAGGCCCTTTTTCTCTTGGTGGGCCATAATAAAGGAAGAAAATTGAGCCAGGTTACATAAAAAGGTTATTTCATAGCTCTAGATAAGACAAGGGATTCAGAGTTCTAGATAAGAGGGGGTGTCAGGAAAATATTTTTTCTTATTTCTCCACAAATGCATATGTTGTGGGTACTTATTAAATCGAATGTCCCACCAAGGTTCTTCTAATGAGTACCCCAACATATGTTTTTTGGAGAAATAAGAAAAATATCAGAACATTTTAGTTGCAAAATGTGCCTTATCTGGAGCTATGAGCTAATGTACAGTGAACCCTCCTTGGAAGGACAGTATTAAAATTAATGTTGCCATTAAAATGAATTCGCTGTTGTAAAGAATCCTTAATGGACAGAATGATATGTAAGAAAGACCTTGTTTTATTCTTATTTCCTTACAGAACATATGTTTTGGATATTTGTTAATGCCTCAATGATACATAACATATGTTGCTTGAAGTTTTAATGCAATATTCTTTCATAATTTCTTAATAACTGACACCCATTGAGTGAAGGTTTCGTGACATTCAAATTGTCATTATAACGAATTTTGTCGTTGTACTGAGTGTTGGTATAAAAAGAGGGCTGACTGAATATGCCAATAGCAAAGAATCCAGATCAGCCTGCACATCTGAACAGTCCAGTCAGTTTCCTCTATTCTGTTCTTGGAGGAAGCCTGGATACAGTTGAAATCATCAGTGAAACTGTGAAAGCCTTGTTCTGACCGCACAGGAACATGGGTTGATCTCGGACTGTTTGAATTATGTTAAGGTCCTGTTTTGCATGACAATGTTCAAACTTTATCCCTATCAGCTGGGTTTGTATCAGTAGCTACCCGGTAGATATAAAATAAAATGACTTTAAAATTTTGACCTTTAATTTTAGCACTCTCTAGGCAAAATTTGAAGATAGAAAACTGACGATATATTTCTTATATATCCCATAAAAAAGCATGACATTTTATGTAAATTTACAAAGGGGCATAACTTCCAATAGACATTCTTTATGAAAATAATACAAAGGGCTACAACTCCCTTACAAATGAAAAAAGAGTTACAAATCTTGTTTTCTGCACATCCTCTGACGAATGTCTATATTTGTACCAAGTTTCATGAAAATGTCTTCAAATGTTTTAAAGTTATGGGGCAAACATGACTTGTGACAGACAGACAGACAGACAGAATAGACAGATCAATGGCATTGCCAAGAAAAATATCTCTCTCTACCCACTAGGAAGAGGCCATATTAACCCTAAATATTGGGACACCTTAATGCTTTACTATACTAGTCCTAATCTTTGAACAAATCCATTTTACTACCAGCTGATGTGTTGAATACCTGCTGGACTTAGTGGCAAACTGTGATGACCTTAATCAGATGCTGCATTCTGTGACATCTCATATGGGTCTACATAAACAATTTTGCAAAGGCCTTTTGAATATTTAAGATTATTACAGTTATACAGTTATGTTCCTGTCACCTATCCAAGCTAATGTCATGAAGAAGGAAACACTTATTTTAAATGTTTTGGCCTCAGAATGTATGCTTCTGGTATATTGTATTTCACCAAAATATTGTAATGGATGCATGACATTGTACAATAACTCTCACTGAATGGTAATAATATGATGATAATTGAGGACATTCTTTGTGATTTTTTTTGCATCAAAGCATTTTTGTATTGTACACCACAACCTCTTTATAACACTATTCCAGAGATCCAAAGCAAAAACAAAGTTAGCTTAACAACTGTGTTGTATCCAAACTAAAATCTATAGATTATATAGAAAAATGACCATAAAGGTCATTTTTCTATATAATCAATACATTTTGCTTGGATACAACAATTTTGAAGTCCCCTTTAAACCATCTTCCGCCTCATATCCAAACATTATTGTAATGAACAGTTTATTATACAAATGTAGTGGTTCTAGACTAAGTGTACTAACATGACCACTTTACTGAGGATATGTTATTGATACTCATTAGAACTGCCTCACCAAGGCAATTCTATTAAAGTCAGTTTTTTTAACTGATAATCTGTAATATTTTTTTCAACTATTGGGTTCTGAAAAATATGCCCTTGATGAAATTTATTGAGAACTACCGTCTATTCCTCCTTACAGATCTGATTTCCATTTTTCTAGTTTTTGTTCAGATTAGATGACGACTTCACAAATTATAACTTCTTGAGTATAAACTAAGTCATGCCATTGAAATGTAAATATATGAGTAGACTACCATATTTACCCTAAGCACTGGGACACCTTATCTACTTACCATACTTGTCCTAAAATTTGAAATAATCCCTCCTACTACCTCCAGGCCCTGAGGTTATAAAACTTTTTTTCTTGCACAACTCTGCTGAGCATGAAATTTTCTCTGCTAATAATCTCAAATTACTAACATTTGCAAATTCTTTCTTGCTAAACATAGCTGAGCCTGAAAATTTTCTGCTAATAAATATGAAAATGCCAACAATAGTTGGCATTTTCATATTTATTAGCAGAAAAATTTTCAGGCTCAGCTATGTTTAGCATGAAAAACGTTTTATAACCTCCGGCCCAGGATAATGTGTTATCAACATGAACAACGTTTGATATCTTTATCATTAGTTTTAGGACTTGAGGCTCATCAATTATATTATTTACTGTATGTTTGTGGCCAATGAATTGTGCTTTTGTTTTTGAAATGTTGACAACCCTTTCATATTCACCCCACTATTGATAAAAGTCAGCCAAATCAGCATTAAGGAAGATGGTTACGATTTGTCATGAAGAACTTGATGCTGTCCTGGTAGCATGACAGTAAAAATGTCTAACAGACTAAATTTTATATACTCTGGTACATGTAAATCGTTTACATAGCGGATGAAAAGCAGGGGTCCAAGCACTAATCCTTGTGGTATGCCAACTTTTATTTTCTTTTCATTCCTTGCTGAAACACGTTTGAATGTATGATTGAAAAAGTTTTAGAGCTTCATTATTGAACTTGTACATTTCTAGCTTTTTCAAAAGAATTTGGTGGTCCACAAAATCAAAGGCTATTTATAAATCAAGCATCACAGTACCAATTATCTGAAGACTCGACAGTGCAGATCAATGCCACAGAATGTGGTGTCAGATCAGGGTCTTCTACATGTACACTGTTTGCCACTCATCCATTGATTTAACTGGACATTCAAATTTCAGAGAAAATAAGATATGACATGTCCTGGATATGACCTAAAACTGCATCCAGCTGTGACACTCAACATGAGTGTGGGAATGTGAGGCTGCCCTCTATCACAGTTGCCTCCCCACCTTCAGGGTTATGAGGCTGCCACAACCTGGGTGGCAGAGCTAGGCAGCAATCATCTACAGACCGATGGCTTGGTGTTCTAGCTATTGTGGTTTGGCGGACGATCCTTTCTTTATAAGGACAATGGCAAAGCACACTGCCCGAGTGCGGGAATGGCGTGCATGCTCAGATGCTGTAAAAGAACTGAGTTGGGATGTCAGCTAGATCAGGCGATTCCGTAAAAACAGGTGTTCCAAAATCTTTCATCGCAAACACAAGAATAGAATTAGAGTTAGGCAGTGCCAACAGACATCAAAGATCTGTTGATAACGTCTCCAGCTTGGCCACCTGTCAGGTGTCGGAGGCAGGGTCGGGCGAATCAAGCAAGCACCTGAGGAAATTCAGGGTGGGAACACTCAATGTGAACACCCTGAGAGGAAGAGTTTGAGAGGTAGTGGAAACACTATCCCGCAGGAAAGTGGATGTCTGCTGCATTCAAGAGACCAGATACCATGGTGGCAACTGCCGCACAATCAAGGGCAAGGACACCAGGTACAAGCTCTACTGGTCAGGAAACGACAAAGGCACTGCTGGTGTAGGAGTGTTTGTGGCAGAAGAGTGGATAGAGAAAGTTTTTGAGGCTCAGACAGTCTCCGACAGAATCATCTTAGTGAAACTCATAGTCGGCCAGCATGTGGTTACCTTCCTGTCTGTGTATGCCCCACAGAGTGGTCTAAGTGATGAGGTTAAGGACCTGTTCTTTGATCAGCTGCGTGCTGTGACTGCCAGGATCCCAGCATCAGAATTTCTGATCCCATGTGGAGATTGGAATGGCCATGTAGGCCATGCAGGCACTGGATACAGGGATGTGCATGGTGGGATGGGGAATGCAGACCTAAACCAGATGTTGAGGGTGAGAGAATCCTGGAAGATGCCCTAGCATTTGACCTGCTTCTTGGGAACACATGTTTCAAGAAACGTGACAGCCATCTCATCACATACGTCGGGAAACATAGCCACGCAGATAGACTTCATCCTTTTCCGTAGGACCATGTGCAAACTTGTCACAGATGTAAAAGTGATCCCTGGCGAGGAAGTAGCTCTGCAACATCAGCTTCTTGTATGCAACATGAGAATTGATGTGCCACCAAAATCCAAGCGCAAGTTCACCCCTCGCCTCAAAGTTTGGAAGCTTAAAGACCCTCAGACAAGCAATCATTTCCAGGAGGTCTTCAACTTTTATGTGAGCACATCTGCAGGTGTAGCTGATGGGGCCACTGAGGATATCTGGAACAACATCAAGACTGGACTGCTCAAGACAACTGAGGAGGTGTGTGGTACAACTCAGCCACACCGTTGGCGTCGTGAAACCTGGTGGTGGAATGAACACATGGAAAAGGCCATTGCTGCCAAGCGAAAAGCTTTCAAGACCTGGAAGGCTGGTAAAGGCACTAGGGCATCATACGATGCAGCCAAATGAAATGCCAGACATGCAGTGCACCATGCTCGTCAAGAAGCCGACAAGAAGGTCTACGAGAATATTGACCCCGTCTTCAGAAGTCTACCACCTTGCTAATCAGTTTAGAAGAGAGAACACTGATGTTGTTGGTGACAAACCTGTGAAGAATGATGCAGGAGAGCAGTCAATGAGCGAAGACTCAAAGCAGAAGGTTTGGCTAGAGCACTACCAAAGGCTTCTCAACGTTGAGTTTGACTGGGACCCAGACCACCTGTCTTATCAACCTCCAGTGGAAGGCCGGCCCATCCCAATCACCATTGATATGATTAAAAAGGCTATCTCACAGATGATGGCAGGCAAACACCGGGCCCATCAGGCATAGTGGTGGAGATGATACGAGCAGCCAGTGACATGGGCACCTTCATGATCCGTGACCTCGCAGCTGCAATCATTCGTGATGGCAAGGTACCCTCTGACTGGGAGCAGAATTTCATTGTCTGCCTCTACAAGGGAAAGGGGGACGCACTGGGAAGGGGCAACTACTGCGGTCTCAAGCTGACAGAGCAGGTTATCAAAATCCTGGAGAGGATTGTAGATGGCCTCATCAGAAGAGGATTGTAGACGGCCTCATCAGACAGTTGGTGTCAATCGACGATTCCTAATTTGGCTTTGTCCCAGGCAGAGGCACTACAGACGCAATCTTTGTTGTCAGGCAGCTGCAAGAGAAGTATCTAGCTGCCAACAAGAGACTCTACATGGCTTTCCTAGACCTGGAGAAGGCGTTTGATCGAGTACCTCGGAAGGTCATCTGATGGGCACTGAGAAAACTTGGTGTGGAGGAGTGGATTGTGCGACTGGTGCAGGGGATGAATGCAAATGCACGGAGCCATGTCCGTGTTGGTGAGGGGTACAGTGAAGAGTTTGAAGCTAAGGTTGGTGTTCACCAAGGATGAGTACTCAGCCCACTGCTCTTCATCATTATGCTTGAAGCCTTATCGCAAGAGTTCCGCTCTGGGGTCCCCTTGGAAGACCTCTATGCTGATGACCTTGTTATCATCCCTGAATCGCTTGAGGAATGTGTCAGGAGGCTCTTGACATGTAAAGAAGCAATGGAGAAGAAAGGACGAAGAGTAAATGCACAAAAGACAAAGATTATGATCTGTGGTATGGGACTGGACCTCCTGCAGAGTTCAGGCGAGTTTCCGCCTGTTGCACTGGAGTGGGCAGCAACAGCATCTTCTGCAATGGCTGCAAGCACTGGGTGCACAAGAAATGCAGTGGGCTCAAGCGCTTGAAAAAAGACCCTGACTACAGATGTACACGGTGCCAGGGAACTGCACGCCCCTTGAATGGCAGACCACAGAAGGAAGTCCAGGTCGGACCTGACAAGCTTGAGGTGGTAGCTTCCTTTTGCTACTTAGGAGACATGCTCTCAGTAGCAGGTGGCTGTGAACTTTCAACCATAACATGTGTGAAAACCGCCTGGAAGAAGTTCAAGGATCAGCTACCAGTTCTCTCTTCATGCCACCTCTCTTTCAAAACACGTGGCCGTGTGTACAGCTCTTGTGTGCAAAGGGCAATGCTCCATGCCAGCAGGACTTGGCCATTGGCAAAGCCAAACCTCCAGCGCCTGCAGTGAAATGACAGGGCAATGATCAGACAGATCTGCAATGTCAGATCGCAAGACAATGTCACCACCAGGTCCAATGAGCTACTTGTGCGGCTTGGCATTGAGGAGCTGGACCTCATTCTGAAGGAAAGAAGACTTCGATGGTATGGACATGTGGAACACTCCAATGGTGCAGTCAAGACAGCCTTTGACATACAGGTTGATGGAAAGCATGGGCCTGGGAGGCCCAAGATGACATGGAAACAGCTGACAGAGAGGGACTGCAGAGAGTGGAAGCTCTCGGCCATCAACCCTCATGATAGACATACCTGGAGATCTGGTGTGAGATCTGCCATGCGTGCAGCAAGCCAGCTATCTGGAGGGGGGCCCACTGGTGTTGATGTTGCCCCTGTACCTGCACGTTAATCAAAAATCCGATTATGTTATGATTATATATATGATGTCATGTGAATCACAGACAATTCACATGAAATGCCAAGGTTTATTTTCTCTAAAAAGAACAACAAAAAAACATCTAAAAAAACCCAAAAACAATAAAAATTTAGAATGTCACCTGCTCAATTTTACTTAACACTAGGGGTTAACAAGAGGGCCAAGATGGCCCTGTATCACTCACCTGAGTACAGACAAGTATCAAGTCAACTGGATTTTTGGTTCAGGAGAAGAAGTTCAAAACAAGTTTTCAAGATAGCGGCAGTGGTTTCTGCTATTTTTGATTTACAAAAAGATCATCCCGACTCGTCCTACCAGGTTTCCAGTCAACTGACCTTTCTGTTCAGGAGAAGAAGTTCTAAACAGATTTTCAAGATGGTGGTCATCTTGGATTTCTGACCAAAAGAATGTTTGCTATTTTTGATCTACAAGTCACTCTGATACCTCTTACCAAGTTTCGAGTCAACTGACCTTTCAGTTCAGGAGAAGAATTTCAAAATAGATTTTCAAAATGGCGACCATGGCAGCCATGTTTGATTTCCTATCAGAAGGATTTCAGCTATTTTGGGTTTACAAATCATTCCAGATACTTCCTACCAAGTACTGAGTCAATTGGCTGTTTGGTTTAAGAGAATAAGTTCAAAATAGATTTTCTAGATCCTGGCCTTGGTGCCCGTATCTTGGATTTCCGATATGAACTATTTTAGTTACTTTTAATCTATAAGTCAGCTCAATACTTTCAATGAAGTTTTGAGTCAACTGACCTTTCGGTTAAGAAGATGAATGGTGGCCCTTGCGGCTATCTTTGATTTTCGATCGATTCAATTCTAGCAATTTCTGAGACACCCAATACTTCCTATCAAGTTTTGAGTCAATTGGCATTTTGGTTCAGAAGAAGGAAAAGAAGCTCAAAATAGATTTTCAAAATGGCTGGCACAGCCATCTTGGATTTCTGACCAGAGTGATTTCAGCTATTTTTCATCTAGAGGTCACCCCAATACTTTCTATCAAGTTTCAATTTACTTGGCTTTTCCATTCAGGAGAAGTTCAAAATATATTTTCAAAATGGCGGTCATGGTGGCTATCTTGGATTTTTGACTGAAGCAACTTTAGCTAATTTTGATCTACAAGTCACCCTAATTCTTCCAACCAGGTTTCGAGTCAACTGGCCTCTCCATTCAAGAGAAGTTCAAAATAGACTTTTAAGATGGTGGCCATGGCAACCATCTTGGATTTCTGACTGAAACAATTTTAGCTGTTTTTCATCTAGAAGTCACCCTAGTACTTCCTACCAAAGTTCGAGTCAACTGGCCTTTCCGTTCAGGAGGAGAAGTTAAAAATAGATTTTCAAGATAGTGGGCATGGTGGGCATCTTGGAATTACAATTTTAGCTATTTTTTATCTACAAGTCACCCCAATACTTACTATTAAGTTTAGAGTCAACTGGCCATTCAGTTCAGGAGAAGTTCAAGATAAAATTTTTAAATGGCAGCCATCCTGGATTTCCAGTCTGAACCAATTTAGCTATTTTTGTTTAATTTATCAGTCACCTAGATACTTCCTACCACGTTTTAAATCAATAGGCTTTTAGGTTTAGGTGAAAAAGTTCAAAATACATTTCCAAGATGGCAGCTGTGGCAGCCATCTTGGATTTCTGATCAAAACGATTTAAGCTATTTTTGATTTACAAGTTGCTTCGATACTTGCTACCATTTTGAGTCAAATGGCCTTCTGGTTCAGAAGTAGAAGTTGAAAATAGATTTTCAAGATGGTGGCCATTGCGGCCATCTTGGATTTCAGATTGGAACCATTTTAGTTATTTTGGTAGACAGTTATCTAGGCAACATTCTTGCGTGACTGAAATTAGCCCAAGGCGGTATGAGAAGTTGTTATTTAAAGCAAATTGTTGACGGCGCATGATGGTCAATGGACATTGACCGATTACAATAGCTCACCTTGAGCACTTTCAGCTCAGGTGAGCTGATAAAGCAGGAAGGAAAGTAAGGTTTCATAATGACAAACCACTTTCAAACTTGAGATACGGTAAATGTCCTAAAAATTCGAACACCAAAGTTTCTGATAAAATGACATATGCAAACAGTGCAGACCCAGATCAGACTGCTCCTGAAGGAGCAGTCTGATCAGGGTCTACACTGTTTGCCATCCACTAAGTATTTTAAGAAACAAGTATATAAGAAGCATAATTTAGGCCAGAATAGTAGAGAATAAAATGTTCGAAATTTTAGGACATTTACCGTATATCCAGTACTTCCCCAATATCAGCTGTCTAAGCACAGGTAATGATGGGCTGGATTACCATTGTTTGTATCTACCCCTATGACCCCTTTGTTTTTTACGGTATGACTGGTATATAACCAACAAAGCTCCACATAAGCTGTGCGTTTACATAAGAACCCTTTTCCCAATGCATGACATACAAACAGTGAAGACATGACCAGTCTTCCAATCCAGTTTGATCAGAATCTTCACTGTTCATGACACACATTCAGCTTTTCTACACTTTCTAGCTGCTCAGGATGGTTTGGGTCCTCACTGCTTGAAATACTGGAAAGTGTTAGTTTTTACAATCAGCCTGCTTGGTAAAAGTTCAGATTATATTCTTAAATATTTTTTCCCAGAAAACATGGTGAACTGTCTCCTAAAATAAATGATTAAAAAAAAAAAAAAAAAAAAAAAAATGCTTATTTCGCAGTAAAGGGTAAACTGAATACTTAGGGTATATACTCGTACCGTACTTTTCACAAAA
Source organism: Anodontia alba (assembly GCA_964016985.1). Lineage (NCBI taxonomy): Eukaryota > Metazoa > Mollusca > Bivalvia > Lucinida > Lucinidae > Anodontia > Anodontia alba. The sequence continues at coordinate 101,488,200 of OZ024828.1, forward strand.
TTAGCAGATGGCAAATGAATGATATTCATACTGTTCTCACTTTTCGCAGACATTTCAAATTCCCCAGAATAGTCATAAAATTTCATTATCAAAGCTGAAGTTATATGGGATTACCATATTTGTCCTAAGTATCTGGACACAATAACTCCTTACCATACTTGTTCTAAAATTACCCAGGGTGAAGTTGGCTGGCCGTAAAAGTGCTTTAAACCCCCCGGTGGTTTATTCTACTGACCATTCTAAGATGGAGGTCCCGGTGTTAGTCTTACTCTTTGTTGCTTGGTGGGTTTATTCTACGAGGCAATTTGTTTTATGTCTTACCTTGTGTTATCTTGATCTTGTGTTTTTCAGTCCTTTTAGCATTGCGATTACCTTGCTTGGGGAAGAGAGAGCTAATCTTAGTACTTTTCGTACGTTTGTTAGATTTGCGCTTGTTTGGTTTTTGTCTGTTTCCTTTTCCTCTTGGTGTCTGGGAAGGGCTGTTGTTTGTGATTGTGGCACTCCATGGACTTTTCTCTTACCTTTTTTTGAACAAGTACAATTTACTAATATTAATATTTTGTGACTAAAAATTGCTGGACAAGTGGCAAACAATATAGACCCTGATGAGATGCTGCATTCTGTCGCATCTCATCTGGGTCTACACTGTTTGCTCAGGTCTGTCTGGTAAATATGATACTGAAAAGTTCTGTATGAGAGGCATTTTTAAGTAGTGGCAACAACCCGATAAAATCCCGGTTAGCTCATGCATGTACATGTGTTTTATATCATTGGAAAGGGTAAAGCTTTGCCATCATGGTTGTATGATTTCTGCATGATTATTGAATGCCAAAATGAAAATACATGTATTTGAAAACTACAAGGTAATTTATACTGGTAGAAAAATGGACGAAAATCAGGGTAACTTAATTTTGAGAAGAGCAAAGAGCATATTGCAAAATTCGTGGATTGCTGGGTAAAAGCGCATCAGAAATTAAGTCTGAATTGGATACAGTGTAGGGAGAGAATACTCTACCATATAGAACAGTTGCCAGATGGGTATCTTATTTTAAAGAGATCTAGGGTTAAAGACGAGGCCAATCCGGGTAGACCAGTTTCGCCCACCTCTGAAAATGATGTTGCCACTCCCCAATCTATTGTTCAGCAAGATTCACGATATATGGTGGAAGAAATAAGTGATTTATCGGGCTTGAGTTCGTCATATGTCTTTACTATCCTGAAAGAAAAATTAAAGCTACTGAAGATTTGTGCGCGTTGGATACCCCATCTGCTTACCCCCGAACAAAAGAAGGATCGTGTGGAAGAGGCCTCTGTTTTTGCTATCTAGATTCAAGAACCGGGACTCCCGCCGCTTGAGGGAAGTTGGGACTGGTGATGAAACTTGAGTCTATTTTTTTGTGCCTGACAATAAGCTGAACAAAAGACATGGGTAGGTGAAAACATTGAAAGCCCCGTGGTAGCTCGTCGAAGTAGGAGTGTCAGAAGGGTAATGTATGCCCTGTTCTTTGACAGCGACGGAATTGTGACTCGTGTTTCTGTGCCAGAAAACTGTAGTGTAACAGGGACATTTTACTGTGACTTTGTTCTTTCTGCCTTTGTTAACCACTATCAGGCAAAGCGCCCGAGGGCAGGGATCAGAGGGATCAAATTACCCCACTCACTGTTCTGCAGTGGTGAAGTCTTATTTGGAAGAATTTCATATTCAGGTCTTGCCACACTCACCCTACAGCCCTGACCTCTCTCCCTGTGATTTCTGGCTTAACCCATATATCAAATCTTGCCTTCCAGACATAAATTTGAGACGTGCAGTGCTGTGGGCAGTGCGCTGTACGAGTGTATAAACAGTATATCTAAAGAACAATTCAAAAATGCTTTTTCTGAATGGATTTCCCCATCTAGAAAGGTCAAAGGAGAGTACTTTGAAGGTCTCAACTAGTCATTACTGCAAAGGTAAGCCATATTTTCATAGCGCCCAGCTATTGCTACTACTTAAAAAATGCCCCTCGTACTTATCTTACACAGAGGCAGCAGCTTGTTTCTGTACGTTATGTTCAGTCAGACTCCAAGTACATAACAAGCTGTGTCTTTCTAGGATCTAGTCTTGGTCCACTATTATTTTTACTATTTATTAATGACTTACCACAGTACACAAAGCATATTTCTGCAGACCTATATGCAGATGACACTACCTTGTATGACATACAAGAATCCATCAGCAAAATTGAAGAAAATTTACAGAATGCTCTTAACAGCTTACAAAGCTGGTGTCAAAGCAATAGAATGCTCATTAACATAACAAAAAACAAAGTTAATGCTGATAACAACATCTCAAAAGCATCAAAGATTGGTTAATGAACACCTTAAACTTACATACATAGCTGACTCGATAGAATCAACTTAAAGTAGCAAAACACTTTTTTTCAACCAAAAAGTAATGTTTTTGATTTCTCAATGAAAGCCGTCTAATGAGTATCCACAAGATACATTTTCATGGGAAAATAAGACAATTATTACTGTATTTTCCCTAAGTAGTCAGACAGACAGGCTTGAGCAAAAAGTATAGACCCAGATGAGACACCGCAGAATACAGCCTCTCATCAGGGTTTACACTGTTTGCCACTCATCCAGCAATTTTTAGACACAACAATGGATAGTAAATTTTACTTGTTCAAATTTAAGAACAAGTATGGTAAGGAGTTGACATGTCCGAATACTTAGGGTATATATGGTATGTGGATAACCCAGCTATTGATTGGAACCATGGTGCTAAGGATCCATGTTTCATATTGTAGTGCATTTATACCCCTCCTAGACTGAATAGACTCCACCACACTATATATTGGAAGAGTCCAATATCAATTTTAGGTATATCCGGCTGAGATTTAGAATTTTCGTACAGAAAAATGGGTAAACTATTTGCAAACAGTGAAGACCCTGATCAGACGCCACATTGTGCGGCGTCTGAAATGGGTCTGCACTGTTTGCCAATTACCCTTTTAAGGGTCTCTAGACTACAATGGGTTAAACTGGCTGACAAGGAGTAGACATCTCTGCTAAAATGAACTACTGTATTTACCCTAGTATTGGGACACTTTATCCCTTAAACTGCCAATCACAACAATTGTCGTCTGCTTTGTCATCTGCTTGTGATTTTAAAGTCATTTTTGCAAACAGTGTGGACCCAGATAAGACTGCTCCCCTAGGAGCAGTATGATTTGGGTTCACACTGTTTGCCTGTATGCAAAAATAGGTTTGAAAAGTTTGCAAGAATATTCAGCAGACGACATAAACAGACAACATTTTCAGATGCAGGTTTTCTTGGCATTTTAAGGGTTAACTTACTACCTTACTGTCTTAGAATTTGAACCAAAAAAAGGGCCCTTTTACTATTTGTTGATATGTCTAAAACAATGCTGGATGAGTGCCAAACAGTGTAGACCCTGATCAGATGACACATACAGGGTGTCTAATCTAGATATACGCTGTTTGCCCAAGACTATCTGTCCCCATACTTAGGGTTACTAGGTAGGTGAAAAAATATATCATCATATGCTAATCACATCATGCTGACCATTTCTGTGAAGCTTACAAAAATATATTTTTCATGAAAATCTAACAAATTAACTGTTCACCCCACAAACTCGGACAGATGGACAGGCAGATCATATTGACTCCTATATGTCTATTCTCAAACTAATTAATACTTAAAACATTTTATAACATACATTTTCCAAGATAAATGATAAAGAGAAAGAGCAATAATAACAGGTCAAGTGGACCTCAGCTGCTCTCCGAGCATCAGTTGACAAAACACTGAAATACAGGCAATGTTGACAATTATAGAAGGACGTGAAATAGTTTTAGGTGGCAGCTTGACAAACAAAAACTTACATGTGGATCATCAAGGCTGGTCCAGTCAGTGCCTGATAAGTTGGCATAGAAACACAGTGGTCCAATATGAATTGTGGTCTGCATATGTGCAATGAGGTTAATCGTCAGAAAGAATCCATTTAATGCAGTAATGGATGCTGAAATAAAAATAAACCAATAATGAGAAACATCACACAGAAAAGGGGCTTTAGCAAAAATGTTAATCCTAGCCCTGCTGATCCAGGATATGCCCTGCTTTGCAAACAGTGAAGAAGCCAACTGATCTGAATCTGCACTGTTTGTCATTAAGTATGTGAATTTGTATCAATAATATCAAGGAATCTGATTGGCTGAAAATCTGAAAAGGGTGTGGAATCTTATTTCAGCATGACACAGGTTAAGTACATATGATGCTCAAAACCTACCCAGTCATTTACAAAATGGCCATAAATAATGATGAATATGTTCACGATGAAAAAACGGCATTTTGTGAAAATCTGCAGAAAGCTTGGAAATAGAGTCATTGATATAACAGTGAATTTGTATAAAACCTGTGGAAAGAGTGCTGTAATTTCCAGAATTGTTGCCAAGTGGGTGAGTCTATTTAGGGCTAGAAGGGAGAATATTATTTGTTTGTGTTGAGGTTTTACTGCCCAGTCAACCCAATGGGGTCTGGTTGAACATGGTCAGTTTCCCTAACCATACTTTTACTGGGCACTTAGTCCTTTAAGAGGTTAACCAGTATTGTGCTCATTCTTTCACCAGAAACTGACAAATGCCATTCTTGAATCAGTGGAAGGGAGAGAATAACCGCAGAAAATATTTCATGATCAATCTCCATAGAAGAATGTTGCCAACCCGGCGGGGGTCAAACCTGCAACCTCCTGCTTCAAGACAAGCCATGTTCTGGGAGTCCATCAACATCTGTGCTGGAAAGGATGCTGCAGCTGTAATGATACACTAGTAGCAGAAGATGGCTTAACCCATTTTAGACTGAATTAACTCCTCCTCACACGATATACTGGAAGAGTCAAATTTGTATTTTAGGATGTCAGGCTATGTGATTTTGATCTTGCTAGAGAAAAATCATTGAACTATTTGCAAATAGTAGAGACCCTAATCAAATGCTGCATGCTGCGGCATCTGATCTGCATGTACACTGTTTGCCAATTACCCTTTTTGGGGTCTCCACAACTAAAATGGGGTAAATTTGTCAGATTTTTTTTTTAATGTTAAAGGAAAGGTTTTAGGGTCAACGCTAGTGCCCAGTGGTTACCACATTTATTGTCACTAGAGCAAAAGCCTGATCTGGTACAGAAAGTCTTGCAACTTCTTGCTATGTTTTAAGGTAGAGATCAAAACTATCTGAGAGAGATTATCATCTGATAAAACCTGGGTTTATATTTATGAACCTGAGAATAAAGTGAACAACAAAGAATGAGCTGGTTGGGTTTGGTTGGGCTGGAGTTTAATGGTCCTGTCAACACTATTAAGGTCATGTTCAACCGGTCAGTTTACCTAACCACACTTTTCCAGGACAGATTTAGTCCTCTAAGCGGTTAACCAGTACTTGTGCACATTCTTTTGCCAGAAATCAAGTCGGACCTGACAAGTGGAGGTGGTAGCTTCCTTTTGCTACCTAGGAAACATGCTCTCAGCAGCTGGTGCCTGTGAACTTTCAACCACATGTGAAAAAACACCTGGAAGAAGTTGAAGGAGCTACCAGTTCTCTCTTCCCACCACCTCTCTTTCAAGACACGGTGCCATGTGTACAGCTCTTGTGTGCAGATCCTCCATGCCAGTGAGACTTGGCCATTGACAAAGCCAAACCTCCAACATTTGCAGCTGAATGATATAGCGACAAGACACTGTCACCACTTGCGCGGCTTGGCATTGAGGATCTGGACCTTATTCTGAAGGAGAGAAGGCTCCGCTGGGATGGACTTGTGGAACGCTCCAATGGTGCAGTCAGGACAGCCTTTAACATACAGGATTATGGAAAGCATGGGCCTAGATGACAGGGAAGCAGCTGACAGAGAGTAGAAGCTCTCAGCTATGAACCCTCATGATAGACATAACTGGAGATCTGGTGTGAGATCTGCCATGTGTGCAGCAAGCCAGCTACCTGGAAGGGGGCCCATTGATGTGGATGTTGCCCCTGTACTTGCACATTAATCGACAATCCATTGATGATGGATGATGAGAAATTGACAACAGCGGAAGGGAATGACTGTAGAAATATTTCATGATCAATTTCCACAAAAGAATGGTGCAGGACCCAGCTGGGATCAAACCCACAACCTCCTGATAATCAGTCAGATGTGCATCTGATGAGCCACCAAGGTCAGCTGTATGGGTAGTGAATATGATAAATCTCAGATTGCACATATAGGTAGACATGTCAGGGTCACTATGTATGCTGGATATAACATCTGCAAAAAATTGTGTACAAGTGCAAATACTTGAAAGACTGAAGAAGACATTTTTTTATCAGAAAAGGCTTATATCAATAAGCCAACATTGTTGCTAAAACTTTTCAAATGTCCCTCATATACTCACAATTTGTACTTTTACAACAAGCACTAATTACATATAATAATAATAATAATAATAATAATAATAATAATAATAATACTAATACTTATTATTATTATTATTATTATTATTATGATTATCATTATTCTCTCATGAATAAACATTGCAGTCAGTGACTCAGAATATATTATGACAAATCAACTATCCTTAAGGTGTATATATATATATATATATATATATATATATATATATATATATATATATATATATATATATATATATATATATATATATATATATATATATATATATATATATATATATTTTTTTTTTTATTTGGATTTTACGGCCCTTTCAAGAATATTTCACTTACATCGAGCCAATGGTTCATCAAAGGTGGGCGAAAACCAGAGAACCCGGGGAAAAACCACCTGACCATCCGAAAGCAGAACTTGGCTTTTCCACATGTGAGCCTAGTGAGGCTCAAATCACAGTGGTGAGAAATCTAATGGATTAAGAGTCAGCTCTCTTATCCACTAGGCTATGGGGGCCCGCACTAAGTGTAACCCGCATCATTCTTGCCTGTGCCTCTTAACTTAGCCTCAAGCTTCTGCCGATTCCTTTGGCTAGACCTTGTCAATATTGATCTGTATACAACATTTTATCACTCGGTCAAGGAAAAGTGGCATTTGGCAATTCCTTTGTCTGGATCTTGTCAATATTAATCTGTATACAACATATTATCAAAATACTCCATATTGTTGAAGACCTATGGCTATTTCTATATTTAGGCCTTGGTATTACCTCAGTCAGTGACAAATGGCATCTGGCAAGCCCACTGGCTAGAACTTGCCGGTATCAATCTGTGCGTGAAAAATTATCAAAGTAGGTTTCAAGAGTCATGGGTATTTTTTTGCTGTCACATTTTGGCCTCAGCAATATTGATGTGTATACAAAATTTTATCAAAATATCCCATATGGTTGAAGACCTATGGCAATTTCCATGTTTCTACATTTTTTCATTTGGCATTGCCTTGGTCAAAGAAAAAGTGGCACTTGGCAAGCACATTGACTAGATCTTGTTGGTATCTATCAGTACTCAAAAATTATCAAAATATTCCCAACAGTTTAAGCACTATATATGGCTGTTTATGCTAACTGACCATGGACGGACAGATGGACAGAAAAACAGAAAGACTCACAAGGTAATTATAGGGCACTCTTCAAAAGTCAATCTTTCAGCTCTGGCTGATTTTTCTATGGGCCATGCAATATTATAATTTGCACCTTTATGACTCCTAGCCCTGGTTCCATTTTAATTCTTTACCACTCCCTGGGCAAATTCAGCAGATGACAACTTAATGATATTTATCTTATTTTTTCCAGAAAAAAGACTGACATTGCATGCAAAGTGTCTCCTTACGAGACAATTTGCATGACAGGTCAATGCCTGTTTTCTAGGAAAAAACAGCAGAGCTTACCTGAACAGGTGCCTGTTCATCACCATATCAAATATAAACCAAAGCCATCATATGATTTAGAAAATATAAGGTCCTAAAAACTTAAAAGTAAAACTTTAACATAAAGTCCCTGGTCTGGATCTTGAGGTCATGGACATGGGTATTGTTGAATAAAACTTTGGACCTATATTTATCAATATACCAAATATAAACCAAATCTGTCATATGCTCTGAAAAATATGCAATGTTAAAAACATTTTGACTTAAAAGTTCTAAGTTTGTTACCTTGACCTTAAGGTCACAGGTGCATGTTTGTTTGTTTTAGGTATTGCTTTGATGGAAAGCTTTTCAACCTAAGACTGTTGCAAGCTAAATCCAAAGTGTGGACAGAGGTGCTAGATGAGTTCCTCTTTGCTGATAGCATGGCAAAGGTTGCTCCAACAGAAGAGAAGATGCAAAAAGGTGTGGATCAAGTATCTGATTCATGTGACAGCTATGATCTTACAATCAGCATCAAAAAGGCTGAGGTGATACATCAGCCAGCACCTGGAAAGCCTTACAATGAGCCTACCATCACAGTGAAAGGTCAGCTGATGACATGGCAAAGGTTGCTCCAACTGAAGAGAAGATGCAAAAAGATGTGGATCAAGTATCTGATTCATATGACAGCTACGAGGGTCCTGCAAAAAATTTTGTCACTGGGTTCGGATTACTTCAGTGCTACCTTTTATCAAACATATTTTTATTACAAACCTTCAAAGTATTCCCCCTTTACTGAAACACATTTTTGTAACCTTTTTACCCAGTCACTAAAAGCAGATAAATAGTCTTCTTTTGGTATCTGTTGGAGACACTGATAAATAGAGCTGCCAAGAGAACTTCTAAATGTATACTTATTTCCAGAAAGCATTTTCTTAAGCCTTGGAAATAGAAAGAAGTCACAGGGACTCAGGCCAGGTGAATAAAGTAGATGGTTTAAAACTGTCACCTTCTCAGAACCTCACACTTATGAGAGGAGGCATTGTCATGTAAATGGTGGACTCCTGACCATTCTTTGCTTGGTCGTTTCTTATTGTAAAACTCTTTCACTTTCTTCAGTATAAAATTCTTGTAGAATCGGCCAGTGACTGTATGACCAGATGGACAAGGCACTTGAACGACTGGCCCACTTGAATAAAAGAAAATTGCGTACAACATCTTTTTCGAACTTATGGTTCTCTTGGCAATTCATGGGCGTTTTTTATCTTTTCGCTTCCATTGCTGATTATCAGCCCTTCTTTGTGGCTCAAACATGTGCACCCAGGTTTCATCACCTGTTATCAAGTTAGAAATAACCTGACTATTACAGCCTTTGTACGTTTTCAAAAGTTCCCGGGCACATTTAAGGCATTGTCTCTTTTGCTCCTCAGTGAGCAAATGAGGTACCCACCTAGCGCAAACCTTTCTCAGGTCCAAATGCTTTTTCACAATTGTTTGCACACTGCCTTCTGATATGCCAGTACAATTAGCTATATTTTTGATAGACAATCGAGCATCCTGTTCAACCACAATCTTTACAGCAGCGATGTTAGCCTTGATAACAGAGGTTTAAGGCCTTCCAGGATGGGTATCATCTTCAACAGAAAATTTCCCAGCTTTAAAAGCTTTAACCCACCTAAAAACTGTGCGCATTGAAATGGTCTGAGGTCCATATATACCACACAATTCAATAAATATCTGCTTTGAATCTATATTAAGCCTAATGCGGCATTTAATGTAGCTACGAATTTCAGTCTTCTGGTCCATGTTCCAATGTAACAAATAAATTGGTCAGTGTATATGACTGTATCTATTTCAATTTGAAATAATTCGGTCAGTTGGAAAGCAATTTGCACAAAATAAACAGGTATCGTTAGCTATTCAACACACCATTCAAGTGCAGTGAAGCATTTTAAAATATACCTAGGATAAAACAAAGGAAGGCTTTTAGTGACAGAACTTTTTGCACGACCCTCGTATGATCTCACAATCAGCATCAAAAAGACTGTGATATATCAGACAGCAACTGGAAAGCCTTACAAGGAGCCTACCATCACAGTGAAAGGTCAGCCATTGCAAGTGGTCCACAAGTTCAACTATCTTGGAAGCACATTATCAAGAGTTGTGCACACTGATGATGAAGTCAATGCCAGAACTGCCAAAGGTAGTGCAGCATTTGGCCAGCTACCTGGAAGTACTTGGGATAAAAGTGGAATCAGACGACACATAGCTAAAAGTCTACAGATCCATGGTGCTGTCAATGCGATTATACATCCGTGAAACTTGGACACTTTACCAAAGGCATGCCAAAAAACCAAACCACTTCCATAAAAGCTTTCTTAGAAAACTTCTGAAGTGGCAAGACAAGATTCCAGACACAGAAGTCCTGAAAAGGGCACGGATGCAGAGTATACATACTTTTCTGAAACTGCCACAATTAAGATGGACAGGCCATGTTACCAGAATGCCTGATGAACATTTGCCAAAGAAAATCCTCTATGGAGAACTACAAGTGGGAAAACACTCCCATGGTGGTCAGAAGAAGCGATACAAGGACACCTCAAAGCCTCCCTTAAGGACTTCAACATACCAACAGAGTTGTAGGAACAGATTGCACAGGATCGAACAAAGTGGCGAGGCCTCATAAGAAGGGGTGCTGGTGAATAAAAAGCAAAACAAATCAGCAAAGCCAAGCAGAAACATGCTCAGTGGAAAGCCAGAGCTAAGGCATCTCCAACAGAGCTTTCCTCCTCATTTTCTTGTTCTATCTGCAACAGGCAGTTTAGAGCTAGGACTGGTCTCATCAGCTATCTTAGAACACACAAACAGTAGCACTTCACACATTTGATTAAGACTGATCATTGTCAGTAATGACAGACAAACTATTATCATCATACAAATATAAACCAAATCCAATGTATTGTCTGCAAAATATGAGCTGTCAAAAACTTTAACGCAAATATTAAACATAAAATTTCTATGTCTGTGACATAGATCTTAAGGTCATAGGCCTGCTTGGGGGCAGGGCTTGAGAAACTGAAAATTACCAATCCGTCCAGTCATTAAACCATTATGTAGCTTCAATTAAAATAGATAAAGACTGATAAAGACTACACAGTGAAGCAGTCAATCCAGTCATTTTCAGCTGCATTTATGAAGTTTAGCAAGTCATTTTCGGCCGCATTTACGGTGTTTGCTGAGCAGAGATTTTGGTATTTTCCATAAACATTGTTGAAGAATTTCCGTATTGTAATTTCCAAATGCAGATGCTGCTTATTATTAACCCTTGTCCTGCTGAATAAATTAAGATGCCACACCCACTTCTAATTTTCAGCCAATCGGATTACTTGATCCAGCTTGTTGATACAAAATAGAATACTTAATGGCAAACAGTGCAGATCCAGATCAGCTGGCTTCTTCAGAAGCCAACTGATCTGGATCTACACTGTTTGCAAAGGCAGGGTATATCCGGGTTCAGCAGGACAAGGGTTAACAAACTGAATTACATATCAACATTGCTTACACTTGCTGAACTTGCATGCACATAAGCAATGTAGCTCAATATTATCAGACATGCACCATTTAACGTACTTTCACTTTCACAACAACCAAGCACTCAGTCTGTAAAGAGTGCAAAAGGGAAACAACCAGAATCTATACACATCGTGGCAAGTCATGTTTTTGTGTTTGCGTTGTGCTGCAGCTAGCCACTACTGTGCTTTCGACATCTTTCAGAAAGTCGTTTTTTGCTCGGCGCTTTAAACAGAAGAAGTAAATTTGTAAACTTTTGTCATGATTTAATGCAAAACCATTTGTCGTAACTACCTATGTGCAAAAAGTTTTATTCTAGTCAGTGGGTTTTAAAAAATCCAATATTTTCACTTTTTCCCATAGTAAAAATGAATGAAAATTATGCAGAAATTTGTAGGGTAGGTAACTTGGAGGCAGATTTTTAACAAGTTTCACTTGTTCAATTTTTCTGAAATTTTCACAATATTGTTGTGAAACATCAATAATTCAAATTCAGCAAAGAAAAGTAAAAAATATTTACTAAGACAAAAATTCCAAAAAATCACTTTACTATAGAAATTGTATAGGTCAGACCAATTTCTGGCGATAAATTTAATTTTAGGGTACATATTTGAAAATAAAACACAGAAACAGAAAAGACAAATGGTTTCTGATAAGATATAGTCAATCAGAACAAAATATTTTCATTTAAGATAAAACGCCAAGCAAAAAAACGTCTTTCCGAGAGATGTCGAAAGGACAGTAATTTTTTTTTCTTTCTATGGACCAGTAAAAAACAGTTAGTGTTTCACCCTAGTGCAGCATCCAGGCCCAACATGTCCAACTTTGGCAAGTTGAGCATGTTAAAATTACAATGAAGCACATAAAACAGATCTTTTAAAATTAAATAAACAAATAAACCACACCAAGAAAAACATCTTGTTATAATGCGCGACAAAGCAGGTATGAAGGCTGTCCCTTTTATACCAACTTTAATAACCCAAGTGTGGTGAATGACAGGCCTGACCAACTGTGTAGACCCAGAGTAGATGATTCAAAATGCGTGGCTTCTGATCCACATCTACAATGTCTACCACTCATCCAGCAATATAAAAGATGTAGTAAAATACACTTGTTCAAATTTCAGGACCAATATGGTAAGGCAATAAGGTGTCCCAATACTTAGGGTAAATATGGTAACAGCCGCTATTGATTTTTCAAATGTCAATCAAATGGGTAGTTACTTATTTTTGACATGCAGATCAAGCAGCCTTGCGATAATGAGCAGATCGCTCAAGGCGATTTCCTGTACACTACTAGTGTTATAAACTAACAAAAGGTTTATTTTTATAGCTCCAGATAAGGTTTAGATTTTAAAGCTGAATATTAGAAATCTTAAAAACTTCAACATAAAACTTTAACACCTTGTGGACGCTGACTTTGACCCCAATGCCAACAGTGACGCTGATACCAATGCCAGGAGTAGTGCAATAGTTCTTTTTGGACTTTGTCTAGGCAAGCTAATGATAAAAATATTCCAAACTGTCATCTGCTGAAAATTTTGCACAGCATGATAAGCGATGTGACATTATCACTAAATCTGCAATTCCTTTTACAGCTCATCCCTATCAAGATTTCTTTAATTACAGTTTAAGGTATCATACACCCATGGAAAGTAATCAGATGTAGCACCTATACTGACACAGAGTAGGAGGGGTTAGCCTGGAAAGAAGTTTATATGGATTAGCAGACAGACATAACTATTAATATTTGGTGGACTGTAACCTTAAAAAAAAATGCGCTGCTCCACATCATGGTCTAACTGTAAACCTTTCAGCTTAATGGGATGTAAACTGTAGGAGTTAACATCCCATTAAGCTGAAAGTTGGCCTTGTAGAATATTTAGTGGACTGCAACCTAGAAATGATATGCGCTGCTCCACATCATGGTGTAACTTTTTACAATGTTTCAGCTTGATCTAATGTAATCTATAGACAAAAGCTACTCACATTTTTTCAGCAAAAAATATCAGAATATTGTATATTGAATCTGCTAAAACAGTTAACGAAATGACCCTTAACGAGCTTGTTAAGCTAATGACGCTTTGAACAATTGGGTCCATAGCTGGATGCTGTATAAACAAAATCAAAGTTGTTAAAGTTAAAGACTAAAAGCAGGATGATTTTTGAACATGTTTTGCAACAAACTTGGAAGTAATATTCCTTGGTAGTCTTCACTTACTTGTATGGAGATATAAGGTCTGACAAGTTATTGCAGCACTCAGCTGAGAGACTTAGGCCGATTTGTGTTTCTTGCTTTCATATTAAAGCATCTGATTCCTGATGTCTTCATTTTACAGAAAAAAAAATCAATCTTCTGTTAAAGTTCTAAGAGTTTGTACATCTCATCTAAAAACAGAATCAATACTGTTCAAGTAATTTATTCCTAGAATCCCTTGAAGATCTCTTCTTTAGCCTATGATTACACCTACAAAATGTTAATGACAAAATTTTTTATTACCATATTTGCCCTACCGGCCTTAATTGCTGAGTTGGATGCACGTCAGACTGGTGATCAGGAGGTTGCTAGTTCTACCCCTGGCGGGTCTGCAACATTCTTTTGTGGAGACTGATCATGAAATATTTTCTTCCCGTCATTCTCTCCCTTCCGCTGATTCAAGAAAGGCAGTTATCAGTTTTTGGCGAAAGAATGTGTACAATGCCGGTTAATTGCTTAGAGGACTAAGGATGCCCAGTAAAAGTGTGGTAGGTAAACTGACCACACTCGACATGACCCCATTGGGTTAACTTGGCAGTAAAACCTCAAAACAAACAAAGTTTGCCCTGAGTATTTAGATACCTTACCTCCTGTCCGTACTTGTCCTAAAATTTGAAAAAGACTATTTCACTACCTACTGATTTGCCTAAGATATTGCTTAGTGAGTGGCAAACAGTGTAGACCCCGATCAAATGCTGCATTTTGTGGCATCTGGTCTGGGTCTACAGTTTGCTCAGGCCTGTCTGTGATGTCCGAGAGTGGTCAAGATGGAATGAGGGTGACTTCCTTTTGATTAAGCTCCAGGTTGGGCAACACTTAAACATATCACTACACAGAGACTCTAACACTGTTAGAATTTTTTATGATATATTTTTACACATATATACATGTATTTACAACATATAAAACACAAAACATACAACTGCTATTCTCTTAGCGCGCAGTCTCGACAATGATCACAACAAATTATACTAGTTTATAATCTGATTAATCTGGCTTGACTGGGCAAATTGTTGATAACCAGTACAATTCCCAACCTGGTGAGGTGAACTCTGTTGTGCCAACATGAAGAGAATGCCCCCTTTAAAACACCAGCAGTGACAAATGCGAAGTGTCTTGTGTCCATTTTCTATTTTACTGATATCAGTTTTATTTAATATATCATTTCTACTTTCGACAGAGAGCAATCCCTAACTGTCGACACATCCGCTAGACCTCAAAATCACACGCAAGCTTCATTTTTCAACAAAACAATTACAATATGTTTCAAAATGCCTGAATAACAATAGGGCAATGATGTTTCAAATGTTGTGATCCTAATGCTAAGAAGACACTACACATTGTTAATTTTTATAGGCTTTGATTACAAGTCTAAGGACAGAACTCTAGAATCAATTTCCTTGAATAAATTATTTGTTATACATGTATTTTACATAACAGATCTGACAACTAATTGCTAGGATTGTCTGGTCAAATTCAAATGTACATTGTTATGTAAATTTAAACTATCTGAGAGTCATTGTTTATGTACAGAAACTACACACACATTATATCCTCAACCAAATGCACATCTGTGGGTGTTTGTGAGCATGTATGTCTGTGCATATGTGTGTCTGCCTGCATACGTGTGTGTGCCCTCCCTTAATCCTATACTAAGATGGTGTAATCCCTTATGGTACTGCCACTTCTACGTTTAACTCATCAAGTTTGATTCTGCACGTTTCTATTTGCACCAAAGCCAGGACTTGACCACACTGCACACCACGGCTAAATAAAATGCTGGTTTGTTGGTATGAGTGATTTTTGAAGAGCTGGACAGATTTTCACTTCAGAAGGACATCAAAAGATTGGTCCATATTAATTCATGTTTTCTAATATTTGACTTTAAAATTTACACCTTATCTGGAGCTATAAAAACAAACAAACCTTATGTCAACACATAACACTAACCCTGTACTGGAAATCTCCTTGAAGGATCAGGGCCCAGTTGTTCAAAACTAACGATGTTGTTAGTTAACAATTTGTTAAAATTTACATCAAGTGATACGCAAGTATGCTGAAATCTTTTGCTGAAAAAATGTGAGTAGCTTTTGCAGTGCAAAAGCTACTCACATTTTTTCAGCAAAAAATATCAGAATATTGTATATTGAATCTGCTAAAATAGTTAACAAAATGACCCTTAACGAGCTCGTTAAGCTAACGATGCTTTGAACAACTGGGCCCTGCTCAATATGGCAACGCCACTTGATCCGCATGTCAAAAATAAGTAACTGCCCATTTTATTGACGTGTAAAAAAACCAATACCATTTGTTACCATATTTATCCTAAGTATGGGAAACCTTAATGCCTTACCATACTGGTCCTAAAATTTGAACAAGTCTAGTTTACTGCATTTTTTACATTGCTAGATGAGTGGTAGACAGTGTAGATGCAATTCAGAAGTCATGTTTGTGGCATCTGACCTGAGTCTACACTGTTTGCTCAGGCCTGTCTGTCCCAGCACTTGGGTTTATTACAGTATAAAAGGGATAGCCTTCATACCTCCTTGGTCGCGCATCACCTTTTCTGGATGTTGTTTTGTTTATTTGTTTATTTAATTTTCAAAAGATCTGTTTAATGTGCTTCATTCCACTTCATTATAATTTAATGCACTCAATTAGCAGAAGTGCTTTGCCTCAATGGCCTAAAGAAAGAAAGAAAAATAAAAAGTAGTGGCTAGCTGCAGCACAACAAGAACATGAAAAGTGACTTGCCACACATGAAGACATTCCGGTTGTTTCCCTTTTCCGCTCTTCACGGATTGAGTGTTTGGTTGTTGTGAAAGTACATTAAATCCCTCTTGTCTGATAATATTGAGCTATATCGCTGTTTATAAGAGAGAACGCTGATGTTGTTGGTGGCAAACCAGTGAAGAATGATACAGGGGAGACGTCAATGAGCAAAAAGCAGAAGGCCTGGTTAGAGCACTACCAAAGGCTTCTCAACCTTGAGTTTGACTGGAACCCAGACCACCTTCTGACAAACCACCAGTGGAAGGCCCATCCATCCCAATCACTGCAGATATGGTTATCTCTCAGATGAAGGCGGGCAAAGCACTGGGCCCAGCAGTCATAGTGGTGGAGATGATATGAGCAGCCAATGACACGAGTGCCTCCATGATCCGTGACTTTGCAGCTGCAATCATTTGCGATGGCAAGGTACCCTCCAACTGGGAGCAGAGTTTCACTGTCTACCTCTACAAGGGTAAGTGGGGTGCATCGGAAAGGGGCAACTACCACGGTCTTGAGCTGATAGAGCAGGTCATGGAAGTCCAGGAGAGGATTGTGGACGGCTTCATTAGACAGTTGGTGTCAATCGATGATGTTCCAGTTTGGCTTCGTCCACGGTAGAGGCACAACAGATGCAATCTTTGTTGTCAGGCAGCTGCAAGAGAAGTATCTGGCTGCCAACAAGAGACTCTACATGGCTTTTGTAGACCTGGAGGAGGCATTCGATCTAGTGCCTTGGAAGGTCATCTAGTGGGCACTGAGAAAACTTGGGAGTGGAGGAGTAGATTGTGCGACTGGTGTATGGGATGTATGCCAATGCGGTGTGCATGTTGGTGAGGGATACAGTGAAGAGTTTGAAGTGAAGGTTGGTGTTCACCAAGGCTCGGTACTCAGTCCACTGCTCTTCATCATTGTGCTTGAAGCCTTTTCATGCCAGTTCTGCTCTGGGGTCTCCTGGGAGGACTTCTACGCCGGTGAACTTTTTATCATTGCTGAATCGCTCGAGGAATGTGTCAGGAGGCTCTTGACTTTGATAGATGCTATGGAGAAAGGACTGAGAGTAAATGCAGGAAAGACAAAGATCATGATCTGTGGACCTCATGCAGAGTTCAGGCGAGTTTCCATGCCGGGTCTGTCACACTGGAGTGGGCAGCAACAGCATCTTCTGCAATGGCCAAAAGCACTGGGTGTGCAAGAAATGCAGAGGGCTCAAGTGCTTGACAAAGACTGTGATTACAGAGATGTACACGATGCCAGGGAACTACATGCCCCTTGGACAGCAGATCACAGAGGGAAGTCCAAGTCAGACCTGACAAGCTGGAGGTGGTAGCTTCCTTTTGCTACCTAGGAGACATGCTCTCAGCAGCCAGCAGCTGTGAACTTTCAACCACAACACAGTCATATGAAAACCACCTGGAAGAAGTTCAAAGAGCTGCTACCAGTTCTCTCTTCCCACCACCTCTCTTTCAAGACACGTAGCCACGTGTACAGCTCTTGTGTGTGGAGCGCAATGCTCCATGCCTGTAAGACTTGGCCATTGACAAAACCAAACCTCCAACGTCTACAGCAGAATAACAGGGCAATGATTAGACAGATCTACTATGTCAATTCACAAGACATTGTCACCATCAGGTCCAATGAGCTACTTGTATGGCTTGGCATTGAGAATCTGGACCTCATTCTGAAGGAGAAAAGGCTTTGCTGGTATGGACATGTGGAACACTCCAATGATGCAGTCAAGACAGCCTTTCACATACAGGTTGAGGGAAAGTGTGAGCCTGGGAGGCCCTAAGATGACATGGAAGCAGCTGACAGAGAGGGATCGCAGAGAGTGGAAGTTCTAGGCTATCAACCCTTATGAGATATAACTGGAGATCTGGTGTGAGATCTGCCATGCGTGCAACAAGATAGCTACCTGGAAGGTGGCCCAGTAATGTGGATATTGCCTCTGTACCTGTATGTTAATCAAACATCTGATGATGATGATTATAATCATGATACTTATCAGCAAGTGTAAGCAATGATGGTATGTCATTCGTTATGTTAAAAATAAAGCAGCATCTGCATTTGGAAATTGCAATAGGGAAATTCTTTAACAAGGATTATGGAAAATACTGAGGTCTCCGCATGCCGAACTCCGTAAATGCGACCCAAAATGTTTCATCAAACTCCAGAAATGCGGCCAAAAATGACTAGAATGATTGGCAATTTTCAGTTTCTTGAGCCCTGCTGCACACAGCCAGCTCAGTCTGCTCTGTACTCCTGACAATACTTTGTTAATGTATGCAAAAATGAATCAAACTGAACACAACATTAATCGAGGGTTGAGCGCAAGACTATAGTAACTCAAACATATTTTTGAAACCCTTGTTTAGGGGCAACTTGGACCCCTTTGTAAACAATGCAAATTTAGGTGCCATTGCTCATACGAGCAATGGCACCTAAATTTTCATTGTTTACAGAAAGAAATGTTGTAATCTTCATAACGCCTTCATGGTGAGGAGATTAGGTTTGAGGAAAAACAACCATCTGACTTACACCAGTCTTGCGCTCAACCCTCGAAAATTTTATCATCTGAAAGTAATAATTTGAAAGTTTCATTTATCAGTCTCAATATGCAATCTGCCACTTTGGAATTTGCACTGAAAACCAACAAATAAATTATTATAATAAAATAAAATATCATTCACCGAAAAAATCCCAAGAAAGGTCTTTTGAGACATTATGCATTGTATACTGGTTTGCCACCTGCCATATATTTTCAATGGGTATATTAATAGTCAATTATGATCAAAGGGAAATCAGGGAAATCAATATTTTGCAGTTTGATAAGATACACATGATCCAGGTGATTTATGTACGATATAACATTTGTACTTTAACCTTTACCACTCTCTAGGCATTTTCAGCAGACGACAAATTGATGATATTTTTCTTATTTTTCCCAGAAAACAGGATCTGGCATTTCATGCAAATTGTCTCCTTAGGAGACAATTTGCATGAAATGTCAAATCCTGTTTTCTGGGAAAAATAAGAAAAAATATTTCAAAATGCCGTCTGCTGAAAATTTTACTCAGAGTGCTAAGCGTTAAACTTGCAGGTAGAAAATGGACTCAGACAGTAAAAAGGGGCCTTGCACCCTAAAACAAACTGTGCAATACATTCACACTTCATTTTGTAACAGTCTGTCTGAATACTAAGAGTAAATATGGTATATATCTGCAAAATGTAAATATTAGCAGACATATTAAAACATTTCTCTAATTTTTCCCTATCAAACACCCCTTTACATTTCATGCAAATCTTCTCCAGAAAGCTTAGAGACAATGCAACATGAAACAAAAATCCCTTATAAATATTACTAAGGGCTTTCAAAAGGGGATAGGCTAGTCATGCTGACAATATCTAGTAAGTACTACATTAGTGTGGAAAAGTCAGGTACACCAATACTGTAAATGTCCTAAAATTTAAAACAATTTCCAAACTTTTTGGACTAAATTTTGCTTTTAATGTTGTTTATTCCTTAAAATACACTACAACCTCTTTATAACACATTCATTATAACACAGTTTTAGATATAACACAGTTCAAAGATGGATCCCAAAAGTGTATAGATTATATTGAAAAATGACCATAAATGGTCATAATTATATTGAAAAATGACCATAAATGGTCATTTTTCAATATAATCTATACATTTTTGTTTGGATATAACACGGTTGTTTAACTAACATGGTTTATGCTATGGACTCCAACAATAGTGTTATAAAGAGGTGTGGTGTACTTTATAAAACTGCAAACAGTGTTGACCCTGATCAAGCTGCTCCTGCATTGTTTGTATATGCAATTTTATCAGAAACTTTAGTGTACTAAATTTTAGGACATTTGAATTACTACTAATTTTCCGGAGCCCAGTTGTTCAAAGCTAACGACATCGTTAGTTAATGATTTGTTAAAATTTACATCGAGTGATATGCAAATATGCTGAAATTTCTTGCTGAAAAAATGTGAGTAGCTTTTGCAGTGCAATATACAATATTCTGAAATTTTTTGCTGAAAAAATGTGAGTAGCTTTTGCAGTGCAAAAGCTGCTCACATTTTTTCAGCAAAAAGTATCAGAATATTGTATATTGAATCTGCTAAAACAGTTAACGAAATGACCCTTAACAAGCTTGATAAGCTAATGATGCTTTGAACAACTGGGCCCAGCTTTTCAGATATTTTGAGAATAAATAGTTGAAAGCCTAGCATGCTGGGTAAAATAGTCAGCAGATGACATACTGAACTATTTTTCCTATTTTCCCAAGAAGAATGGCTTTGATATTTCATTTAAACCATCTCTGGCAGAGATGTCTCTTATGGTGACACACTGAAAGTATCTTATTTCTCTGAACTTTCATCTGATATTTAGCCTACATACAGTCCTAATGCTTAGAATGTAAATGACACTGAATAAATATAGTATTTAGAGCCAAGACAAAACATTTACCATCATAGGGTGGGTTCCATGTAAAGTTAGCCATCCATTGTTTCTCAGCTATCAGTAATTTTTTGGCATTCAAATCTCTAGGAGCACCAGGCCAAAACTCATGGTATTCTGTAAAATAGAACAAGAGGGCCATGAGGTCCTAAATCACTCACCAGAGCTTCAAGGTAAATGATTGTTTGGTTGTGAAGAAGATTTTTGATGGTTTGTTCAGTGGCAGCCATCTTTTATAATGTCATGAGCCCATGTGCGCTAATAAGGATCAATGAGTTAAAAATGTGGGTGCACTTATTTCTCATGCTCATTCCATATACTAGGACTGTTCCAAAAATAATGTCATTCATTGTTTCTCCTTTACTGCAAACGTAAAAATCATTTTGACTTGCTCTGCCCTTCAAAATATTCTCCATCTACCTGAATACACCTTTTTAGTCAGTCAATCCACTTTTGAAAGCAGTTTTCATACTCTTCAATGGGAACACCCATCAGATGCTGATAAACCACAGATCCAAGGGCATTTCTTGAATTGTATCGCTTTCCAAATAGATGATATTTGAGTTTTGGGAACAGAAAACTCATAAGGCTGATGACCTTGAAACTTGGGATGTAGCATCTGGCACTCATTCAATTTTCTTAGTACAACGTTTTTATAGAACTTTACTGTGACTATTCTGCCTTTTGGCACCAGAATTTGCATGAGTGGACTCTTATTATCAACCCTTGTCCTGCTGAATAAATTAAGGTGCCATGCCCACTTCTAATTTTTAGCCAATCAGATTACTTGATCTGGGTTATTGCTATAAATTCACAAACTTAATGGCAAACAGTGTAGATCCAGATCAGTTAGCTTCTTCAGAAACCAACTGATCTGGATATACACTGTTTGCAACGGCAGGGTATATCCTGGTTCAGCAGGATAAGGGTTAAGAAAATTACATACAAAACTTTCTTTACAGTTCATTTTTGTCTGGCAATAACTGGACGTCTCGCATTTTTGGTGGCCCAAATTCAGCTGGCACACTTCCCCTTTGATTCAAAATAGTAAACCCAGGGTCACAGTTCAAAATAGTAAACCCAGGGTCACAATTTGAACGAACTATGATGGGCCAGAGTATCAGATGCTACATCCTAAGTTTCAAGGTCATCAGCCTTACGTTCTGGAGAAGAAGATTTTTGAAGGGTTTTTACCATATATGGGCATGGTGGCCATCTTGGTCATGTGACACAGACCCCACAAACAAACTTTTGTTCCCCCATCCCACTGAAGCTCCAGCAGATGACATTTGGCTTCAATCAGCCATGTGGTTTCAGAGAGGAAGATGCTTGAAAATGGTTGACAGATGACATACAATAGACGATGGACGGACAATGGACATGATCATACTATAAGACCTTTGGCTTTGGTGAGCTAAAAATCCATTGTTTCACTCTTTGCCATCCAAAAACTGATATGAGCAAAATCTCACTTACTCCTCCAATAAAGGTTTCATATCAAATATCATTTGAATCAGCCCGGTAGTTTCAGAGAAAAAAGATGTTTGACATATGGAACCTGAGTGACCTTGATCCAAGGCCACTGAATGGGCCTGACCTATAATACCCATAAATCTTCATGTATTCATTTAGTTTACCTGATCTACCAATTTTAGTGATATATTCTTCAATTGTTTTCTAAAAATCAATTGTTTTCTCTTTTTTCCATGCAAAAGCCTAAGTCGGCAAAATTGACCTTGCCATAAAACAGGTCAAGGTCAACCCAGTGTCATCATTTGAACAAAATATGATGAGCCCGAGTACCAAATGCTACATGCCAAGTTTCAAGGTATCGGCCTTACAGTTCTGAAGAAGAAGAGTTTTGAAGGTTTTTACCATATATGGCATGGCCGCCATCTTGGTCATGTTATCCAGACCCCAGGAACAAACTTTCATTCCCCCATCCCACTCCAGGCTCCAGATGAAATTTGTGTTGAATTCGCCCAGCAGTTTCAGAGGAGAAGATGTTTGAAAATGGTTGACGGATGACAGATCCTTACCATACTATAAGCTCCCCAAGAGCCTTCGTCTCTGGTGAGCTAAAAATTCAACCTTTAAGCCCTTAAAACGCCAGTCCCATTTCAGCAGACAACATTCTGATTTTTCTGCAGAGAAAAAGGCTTGACTTTTCATGTGAATCACCTGCCTAGCAGATGATTCACATGAAAAGTCAAGCCTTATTTTTTCTGGAAAATAAATAAACTAGACCGCACAGTCGATCACAAATTCCAAAGCTTTCCCCACTAAGCAGAAAGAAGTGACAAATAATGCTGCTCTCACACTCTTACCACGTGGGGAAGTCATGTAACAAGTCTGGTTAAATTCCACCCAGTGGTTAAGGAGGAGATAGCATGACAGGCCTAAGCGGGGACAGATGGCTGGACAGACGGATGGATGGAGGCATATACAATATCCCTATGGATTTTTTTTAAAAAGTGTGGGGATAAAAATATTTCAGAATGATGTCGGCTACAATATCATACTGCACATTGCCGAAATTAAGTAGCAGCAGATAACATGAGCTTGAAAATATTTTTTTTCAGTTTCTGTTTGTTTGTGCTGAGGTTTTACGGCCCAGTCAATCCAATGGGCTCATGTCAAGCGCGGTCAGTTTACCTAACCACATGTTTACTGGGCAGGCTTAGTCCTCTAAGCCGTTAACCAGTATTGTGCACATTCTTTTGCCAGAAAGTTTTAGTTTCTGTAGCAAATAAGGTGTGATGTTTTAATTCAGGCTGTCTAAAAACAAGATGAACATTGTTACACCAATAAAGGGGCAAACATCAAATGCCCAGTGTATCCTATCCTATACAGAACATCCTGTGCATTTGCATAGCTTGGGCAAGAAGTGTTTTACTTGCCTGGAAAAGCCTACACACTGTAGAATGTACTGGCTGAAAATAAAATAAGAAAGCATGTCTTCAGGTAAGGTGCTTTTTTTTTTTCAAGAAAAAATACATTGTTTCTCCAAGAATTCATGTTGTGGATATTCATTAGAAGCAGTGTCCTCACTGAATAATTTTCTAGATTCTCCTCTTATCTGGAGTTATAATAAAGGCATTTCTTCAACCCTTGCTTTGCTGAATAAATTGCCATGCCCACATCTAATTTCCAGCCAATCAGATTACTTGATCCAGCTTTTTGATAGAAATTCACATATTTAATGACAAACAGTGCAGATCCAGATCAGTTGGCTTCTTCAGAAGCCAACTGATCTGGATCTACACTGTTTGCTAAGACAGGGCATGTCATGTTCAGCAAGAGAAGGGTTAATGCTGAGCAGGCTGGTTAAAAAAAATTTGAAATATTTTTTTTTCATAAAATAGGTTTGGACATTTCATGCAAATCTTCTCCTTAGTAGACAATTTACATAAAAACGTCAAAGCTTATTTTCTGGGCAAAGTAAGAAAAAAATGTTGTCAGTTTGTTGTCTGCTGAATTTGCATACATAGTGGTAAAGGTTAACATGCAGGCTAATCTAGATTTTTGCTGCTTAAACAGGCATTAACCCATAAACTCATGCTAAAGGCTGTTTGTGAGTATGATCAAAGCAAAATAAAACACTAAATTTGCAGAGTTGAGACCCTGCAAGATTTTTGACAGAAGCCAATGTCAGCAAGAGGTATGCCTTCATTGACAGAAATTTCACTAGTAGCAAAACCCATGGTGTATTGATTAGTTCTGTTTGTTTACATTTTCCTCAAGAATATGCATATATCATTAAAACTAGGCATTTTTCCTTCCTGATATTTTTTTCATATTTATTTAACATTTTATTCAAAATTCGAGACATGAGTTCTCAAACATCAGATAAATATGATTTTGACTAAATCTTTTTGAAAATGCCACAAAATCTGAGTATAGGTGCCACTAAATCTGAGTATAGATTGCACAACTTTTTGTACAGAAGCATGTTCAATGATAGTGAAAGCCACTAACCCTGGAAAAATTGAAGGTAACGAGAAAATGACAGATGAAACCTGCCATTAAAAACTGCCCTTTTGCTGAATATCTCAAATACAAAGCATTCAACACTACCCTGTTAAATGCATGTGCATTCTTTATATGGCTTGACCCATTGAATGAACTTCCCCACACTATATATTGGAATATTCTAATTTCGATTTTGGGTATGTCAGGCTATGTGATTTAGATATTCCTAGGGAGACCCTGATCAGATGCCTTGTTCTACGGCATCTGATCTGGATCTGCACTGTTTGCCATTTACCCTTTTAGGGGTCTCCAAAGTACAATGGGTTAACACTGAATCACCTGCTAGGTAGGGTGTGGTTTATTTCTTACTGGATCTATCCTTAAGGCTTAGCATGCTGGGTAGAAATTTCAGCAGACAACATTTTGAAATATTTTTACAAAAAAATAAGCTTTGATATTTTATGCAAATTGTTAAAGTTTGTTTTCTTGAAAAAATAAAAGTATCATCCATTTGCTATCCGCTGAATTTGCCCTTAGAGGGGTAAAATGTGCTGTCTGAACAACAAGTGAAAGCCCAGACCAAACTGCTCCTTAGTCTGATCAGGGTCTGCACTGTTTGACATTCATCAGGCACTTTTTAGATATAGACTTTATCACAAAAACACGCCTACCGGTATATAATTTTGACCCCTTTAAACCCCACTTTTATGTTGTATAACTGGGGTTTGCAGGGGTATATATAATTTTTCTTATTTCTGCTCAAAACATAGATTGTGGGTACTCGTTAGAACTGCCTCGATGAGGCAGTTCTAATGAGTACCCACAATCTATGTTTTGAGCAGAAATATGAAAAAAATTCAGAATTTTTTATCTGAAAATTTTCATTTTTTTGGTGATAAAATTTTCAGTATATTTGAATAGGCATGTTTTCGTAATGTGGATAAATTTTAGGATAAGTTGGTAAGGAGTTGAAAAATTTGGGCCAAACAGAACAGTCTATAAATCTAATAATTGAGACAGCCAGGCTTGAGCAAACAGTATAGACCTAGATCAGATACAGCAGAGTCTACTTATTTGCCACTCATTAATCAGTTTTTAAACATTTAAGTATTAAAGTGGAGA
This sequence comes from Anodontia alba, assembly GCA_964016985.1. Lineage (NCBI taxonomy): Eukaryota > Metazoa > Mollusca > Bivalvia > Lucinida > Lucinidae > Anodontia > Anodontia alba. The sequence continues at coordinate 101,514,213 of OZ024828.1, forward strand.
TGTTCAAATTTTAGGACAAATATTCTATTGGAGTTTAGGGTGTCCAAATACTTAACATTTTGCATGCTGGGTAAAAAATTCAGCATAAGACATTTTGAAATTTTTTTATTTTTTTTTTTATTTTTCCAAAAAAAAAAAATAGTCTTTAACATTACATGCTGGGGAAGATGCAAATTGTCTAGACAATTTGCATGAAATGTCAATGCCTATTTTCTGAGAGAAAAAAATATTGTCAATTTGTTGTCTGCTGAATTAGTCTAGATTAAGATACATACAATACTTGAAGCCTTGATAGCAGGCACATGGGAAAAGGACCTTAATTAGGCCAAGTACAAACTAGCGAAGACCCAGATTAACATTCACATCAGCAGTCTGATCAGGGCCTTCTCAGCTACTATATTTACCCTAAGTGTTTGGACGGATAGGCTTGAGCAAACAGTGTAGACCGAGATCAGATACTGTAGATGTGGCATCTGATCAGGATCTACACTGTTGGCCATTCATCCAGTAGCTTTTAGGTGCAAAATCAACAAATACTTAACCCATTGTAGTCGGGAGACCCGTAAAAGGGTGTGGCAAACAGTGCAGACCAAGATCAGACACCACATTCTGCTTGCACTGTTTGCAAATAGTCTAGCCATTTTTCTCTAGGAAAATGTAAATCTCATAACTAGACGTACCTAAAACTGAAACTGGACTGTTCAAATATATAGTGTGGGAGGGTCCATTCAGTCCACAATGGGTTAAATGGCTTTACCCAAAATTTAGGATACGTATGGTATGAAGACAAGGTGTCTGAATTCTTAAAGTATTATATGGTAATCAATATAGTTCTAGTATCCAATGGTTCTGCAAATAGTGGTGATAGTGGTGGGTAGGGGGATGGGGAGGGCATTTGCTGTTCATTTATAGCATAAGGGCCCTTTCTGCTTGTTGGCCATGATTTACTTGACATGCTGTCATAATAACAGAAGGAGGGGCTGTAAACAATGTCAAATCATCATCCCCCACTGAGAGTTCAACTGGTTTTGAGTTGCTCACTGCTACTTAAATGTCAACAAGTTATTGTAAATTATTACAAACATGTTAACCCTTGTCCTGCTGAGCCTGGATATACCCTGCCTTTGCAAACAGTGTATATCCAGATCAGTTGGCTTCTGAAGAAGCCAACTGATCTGGATATGCACTGTTTGCCATTAATTATGTGAATTTATATCAACAATCCTGATCAAGTAATCTGATTGGCCAAAAATTGGAAGCGGGCGTGGCATCTTAATTTATTCAGCAAGACAAGGGTTAAGTTTTTGAGAAAAAAACTAAGTTTGTAATATGAACCTGCAATTTGTTTTCATAAAACATCCGCTCCAACATTCTAATATACATGCTAATCTTGAAGACAAGATCAAGGTCACCAAAATCCAATCAACTCTAGGGCATGTCTAAATGATATATCCATACAAGTTTGATGAAATCCACCAGACCATTAGAAACATTACACAAAACAAAAACATCATACCAATGCTGTCATCATTGCTAATGTTAACTGAACTTGCAAAAAAAAATATGTCCCCCTCCACCTATGGTGGGGACACAAAAGTAATGAATCATCATAAAAAATAATACACCAAATATCTATGGAATTTCAAATCAAATCACTGTAGCAGCATAAACTATATACATGTACATGCTGTGCACCTGCTCACAAAAATCCCCGAGAAAAGACAAAATTTGTTTGTTTGATCTGAGTTGAAGTTTAACCCTTAAAACGCCAAGAAAACCTGCATCTGAAAATGTCATCTGTTTATGTCGTCTGCTGAATATTCTTGCAAACTTTTCAAACTTATTTTATGCATACAGGCAAACAGTGCAGACCCAGACCAGACTACTCCTAAAGGAGCAGTCTGATCTGGGTCCACATTGTTTGCAAAAATGACTTTAAATTCACAAGCAGACGACAAAGCAGATGACAATTGTTGTGATTGGCAGTTTAAGGGTTTTAATAGCCCTTCTCCTGAGAATCAGGGAGAGAGAAACTGATAATGGGATAGATGAGAAAAAGCGAAGCAAGAACTTTCCTGCCAAAAGCCAATGAGAGTATGTATAAGGAAGCAACCTTGCTGTAAAAAGGTCCAAAGTCAACAAGGGACAATCATTTTAGCCCAGATGCTAAATGCAGTTTCAGCATTACTAGTAGACTTGGGTCAAGGAAAGATTTTTAACCCTTGTCCTGCTGAACCCTTATATACCCTGCCTTTGCAAACAGTATGTGTAGATCCAGATCAGTAGGTCATTCAGTATGTGAATTTATATCAAAAATCTGGATCAAGTAATCTGATTGGCTGAAAATTTGAAAAGGATGTGGCATCTTAATTTATTCAGTGGGAAAAGGGTTAAAAAAATTTTACCAAATATTGATATGCCAACCATCTTTTTTGTTGGACTGCAGCCATTTTAGCAAACTTTATTTGGCTCCATATTGAACACTATAAAGATCTGGCCAAGCAGCTTCAGCAGAATTGTCATCAGAAAATGTGGAAACCTGGGCCCAGTTGTTCAAAGCATCGTTAGTTTAACAAGCTCATTAGTGGTCAAACTGTTCTAGTAAGTACAATATCTAATTCATAGGTATTTTTGCTGAAAAAATGTGTATCTTTTGCAAATGCAAAAGCCACTCACAAATTTCTCAGCAAAACTATAAGTGTATATGCTATATCTAATGATCAAAGTTTTAACGATACTTTCACTAACGACATCCTTAGTTTTGAACAACTGGGCCCAGACTGATAAATGGATGGACAACAAAATGTAAACCAAGTGGGCACATGATGATCATACAACATTGTATTAATGTCGACGCAATATCACGGCGTTGCATCAATGTTAATGCATTATTCTATGAATGTCATGTGCCCACTAGGGAGTGATCAATATAGCTCATTTAGAGACTTTGGCCCAACTCTCTATTATACCATGGTGATACTGTACACAATCACACTTCCCAATGATACACCTTATAAAGTTTCATCAACATCTCACCAATCATTAGAAAGAATACTGCTGAAGATTTATATAAGCAAAAACAGAAAAGGGCCATAACTCTGCCAAAATTCATCAAAGCAGAATACCATGACATTCTGCACAGCTATATCTGAAACTATTCCTTCCTGGGAAATATCAGCCTGAATCAGTTAAGAGAAATATAACAGAGGTAATCGTGACACACAGATTAAGGGGACTGAATACATTTTAGATTTTTTGCCATCTTTTACAAGGAAGACAACAAATTGTGACTTCCTGTTTTGCTTTCCTGCACACCAAGACCTTTCTGAAAAGGGGTCTACTCTAGAAGGAAAGAACTGGGAGCAAATTCTTTCCCTTTAAAGTAGACCCCTTTTCAAAAGAGTGGCAAAACAATTATGAAAGTGGTGCCTCCCTAGAAAGTATCCATTCCCCTTCAGAAACTATACTGCTGATCATTTCCATGGGTATGTGTGTATGTGTTGGGTGGGGTGGGGAGTTGGGTGTATTTCAGGTATTTCTGTTGCAGTTTCTTCTCATTTGTTCATCCTGTTTTTAATGGAATACCTTTTTTGTGATGTCATTTTTTAGGAATGCTGTGTTCCATGAATGTAGCTTTTCCTGGGTATTTACATATTTTTTGTAATGTGCACAAAAGGGCTGTAGCTCTACCATAAATCATCCACTGTGGGTGACATGGATGTAAACTTTCTTAAGATATTAAGCAAAGTCACAATTCTGAAGTCAATCAAGGGCCACAGCTCTGATCAAAAGCAATGATACTGACCCATTACGGTAAATGTCCTAAAATTTTGAACGCTTTCATACTTTTTTGGACTAAAATTTGCCTTTTATGCAGTTATATTTCTTAAAATACTAGGTGGAAGGCAAACAGTGTAGACCCTGATCAGACAGCTCCTTCAGGAGCAGTATGATCTGGGTCTGCACTGTTTGCATATGCCCTTTTATCTGAAATTTTAGTGTACAAAATTTTAGGACATTACCTGATCTATCTCAATCTAGTTCTAGTAAATATCAATGTGTACATAAAATTATATCAAAATCCATGAATTCATTCTCAAGATGTTAAGCAAAAACTTAAATTTTGAAGTTAGTCAAGCGCCATAACTCTGTTCATCTTGAAAACATACCTATTATTCTGACCCCCTTAAACTCCATGTTCATATAGTAAAACTGGGGTTTACAGGGGTATATATTATTTTTTTCTTATTTCTGCTCAAAAACATAGAATGAAGGTACTCATCAGAACTGCTTTGGCAAGACAGTTCTAATGAGTACCCACAATCTATGATTTGAGCAGAAATATGAAGAATATGAGAATTTTTATCTGAAAACTTTCAGTTTTTGGCGGTGAAATTCTCAATACATTTGCATAGGCATGCTTTTGTGATGTGAAAACTAATGTAACTGATCCATTTTCAATCTTAAATCCATTCAGTATCAATGTGTACATAAAACTTGATCAATCATTTGTTCCCAAATACTGAACGGAAAAGAAATTCTGATATCAACCAAGAGCCATAACTCTGTTGAGAGTAAATGAAATTTCCCCATTTACAATTCCAAACCACTCCTCCCCAGTATCAATGCTTATGCAAAGTTTCAAGAGAATTCATACACAAGAAAAATGCCTAACAGCATTATGGACAGGTTTTTTCAAAAAAAGGTAACCAAAAGGTAAACTTCTGACAACGCCCAATGCCTGATGCCCACCCGCTCGCCCTGACATTGCTATTTTAAAGGACGGATTTTTATAAAACCTGTCCTAAAAGTTACTCAAACTAAGGTGCAGAAACAAAGTTCTGACAAACAGATGGAAACTTGCACAGTAAAAATAATACCCTGCCACTATTGTATAGTGGGGTTTAAGAAACTATTCTCATAATAAGACCTAAACTGTCATTCGAAATTGTAGCTGACAACAATCTATTTTTCTCCTTTTTTTTAGAGAAAAAGAAAGCTGAAAATGAAAGAATGAAAGAAGAAATATCAAGCCTTTTTTTCTTAACAAAATAGTAAAAAAGAAATTTTAGAATGTCATCTGTAATTATAGTGATTGGCTCTTTAATGGTTGGCAGCACTTCTACATTGACTCTGTATCAGTGTCTCAAAATCAATAATGTTTCTATTTTCCAAGAAATGATGAAAATCTGAAACTCAGTGATACAATCATAAAAGTAAATAAATACCTTCAAGCAATAAAAAAACAACTCTTTTTATATGGTTTGATAAATCATTTTGCTTTAACAGTTACTGAATAAATACAATGTCAAGTATGTCCTTCAGACATGTGACAATGTCTGGCTGTTACAGTGGGTTTACCATCATTGTCAACAATCTTTCAGTCATGTTGTGACAATGTCTGGATGTGCCAGTGGGTTTAACATCAATGTCAATAATCTTTCAGTCCTGTTGTGACAGTGTCTGGATGTTACAGTGGGTTTAACAGCACCGTCAATAATCTTTCAGTCATGTTGTGACTGTTTGTTTGTGTTGAGGTTTTACGGCCCAGTCAACCCAATGGGGTCATGTCGAGCGCGGTCAGTTTACCTAACCACACATTTACTGGGCAGGCTTAGTCCTCTAAGCGGTTAACCAGTATTGTGCACATTCTTTTGCCAGAAAGGTTTAACGTCAATGTCAACAATCTTTCAGTCATATAGTGACATTGTCTGGATGTGACAGTGGGTTTAACATCACTGTCAACAATCTTTCAGTCATGTTGTGACAGTGCCTGGATGATAAAGTTGGTTTAACATCAATATCAACAATCTTTCAGTCATATAGTGACAGTGTCTGGGAGTTACAGTGGGTTTAACATCAAGGTCAACAATCTTTCAGTCATGTTGTGACAATGTCTAGATGTAAGAGTGGGTTTAACATCAATGTCAACAATCTTTCAGTCATGTTGTGACAGTGTCTGGGTGTTACAGTGGGTTTAACATCAAGGTCAACAATATTTCAGTCATGTTGCTACAGTGTCTTGATGTAAGAGTGGGTTTAACATCAATGTCAACAATCTTTCAGTCATGTTGTGATAGTGTCTGGATGTGACAGTGGGTTTACCATCCATGTCAACAATCGTGTTGGGACAGTGTCTGAATGTCACAGTGGATTGAACAACAATGTTGTCAACAATCTTTCAGTCATATTGTGACAGTGTCTGGATGTGACAGTGGGTTTGTCTGTGTTGAGGTTTTACGGCCCAGTCAACCCAATGGGGTCATGTCGAGCGTGGTCAGTTTACCTAACCACACATTTACTGGACAGGTTTAGTCCTCTAAGTGGTTAACCAGTATTGTGCACATTCTTTCGCCAGAAACTGACAACTGCCCTTCTTGAATCAGCGGAAGGGAGAGAATGACTGTAGAAAATATTTCATGATCAATCTCTATGCAGAATGTTGCTGACCTCTGCAGGGGTTGAACCCGCGACCTCCTGGTCTCCAGTTGGACAGCGTATCCAACCGAGCCACCAAGGCCAAATGACAGTGGGTTTAAAATCAATGTCAATAATCTTTCAGTCATGTTGTGACAGTGTCAAAGTGGGTTTACCATCCATGTCATCATGTTATGACAGTGTCTGGATGTCACAGTGGATTGAACAATAATGTTGTCAACAATCTTTCAGACATGTTGTGACAGTGTCTGGATGTAACAGTGGGTTTAACATCAATGTCAATAATCTTTCAGGCATGTTGAGACAGTGTCTGGATGTGACAGTGTGTTACCATCTATGACAACAATCATGTTATGACAGTGTCTGGATGTCACAGTGGACTGAACAACAATGTTGTCAACAATCTTTCAGTCATGTTGTGACAGTGTCTGAATGTGACAGTGGGTTTAACATCAATGTCAATAATCTTTCAGTCATGTTGTGACAGTGTCTGGAGGTTTAAGTGGATTAAACATCAATTTCAACAATATTTCAGTCATGTTGACAGTCTCTGGATGTTACAGTGGGTTTAACATCAATGTCAACAATCTTTGAGTCAGGTTGTGGCAGTGTCTGTATGTAACAGTTGATTTAACATCAATGTCAACAATCTTTCAGTCAACTTGTGTCAGTGTCTGGATGTTACACTGGGTTTAACATCATTGTCAAAAATCTGTCAGTCAAGTTGTGACAGTGTCTGGATGTAACAATGAGTTTAACATCTATGTCAACAATCTTTCCATCATCTTCTGACAGTGTCTGGATGTTACAGTGAGTTTAACATCAATGTCAACAATCTTTCAGTTATGTTGTGATAGTGTCTGGATGTCAACAATCAACAGGATTAACATCCATGTCAACAATCTTTCAGTCATGTTTTGACAGTGTCTGGATGTTACAGTGGATTTAACATCAATATCAACAATCTTTCAGTCATGTTGTGTCAGTATCTGGATGTAACAGTTGGTTTAACATCAATGTCAACAATCTTTCAGTCATGTGACAGTTGGATGTAATGGGAGGTTTAACATTACTGTCAACAATCTTTCAGTCATGTTGTGGCAGTGTCTTGATGTAACAGTTGGTTTAACATCAATGTTAACAATCTTTCAGTCAGGTTGTGACAGTGTCTGGATGTGAGAAGGGGTTTAACATCACTTTCAATAATGTTTCAGTAGGTTGTGACAGTGTCTGGACGTGACAGTTGGTTTAACATCAATGTCAACAATCTTTCATTCATGTTGTGACAGTGGGTTGGATGTCTTAGCATCACTGTCAACAATCTTCCAGTCATGTGTTGGCAGACTGTATCTGACAATGGGTTTAATGAAAAAGGGTAAGAGAAAAGTCCAGTTAGTGCCACAATCACATCTCGCAGCTCTTCCCAGACACCAAGAGGAAGAGGAAACAGACAAAACCAAACAAGCACAAATCGAACAAACGTACAAAAAGCACCAAGACTAAGCACAAATCGAACAAACATACAAAAAGCACTAGCTCTCTCTTCCCCAAATGAGGTAATCGCAATGCTAAAAGGACTGAAAAACACAAGAACAAACTAGACAAAGTGCCCAATGGGGCACATATACCCCGACCAGCGCTACCGCCACTTTTTATAGAGCACAAAGTATGTAGCTTTGACTCTGGAGATGGCAGTTGTATGCTATAATAGTGAAAAAATTCAATTATACATAAATATGAAGCCCTTGACCTCAAAGGTCAAGCACAGGTGCAGGGATTGAGCTAAATAAAACTTTAGCCCTATAACTATCACCATATACCAGTGAATTCAATCAGTCTTTATAATATAAGCAAAAATGACATTTGTATGAAAAGTCTGTGACCTTGACTTAAAAGCCATGCCCCAGCTTGAGGATGGTGCCGAGAAAAACTTTAGACCTACCATCATGCTTAATATTAATGAAACCAACAAAAGGGTCTTCATAATATAGCTATATAAACTTTAATGAGAATTTTAAGGTGACATGCCTACTCAATGTCCTCTACATATCAGTAAAATATCACAAAAATATCTTAAAGAATTTTTAGAGTTATTGCCCGTACAAGATTTAAATAACCAAGGGAGAAAACTGCAGAATGGAGTCAGTTAGAGTGTCATTCTTGAATGTGATATGCCTACTCAATGTCCTCTACATACTGGTGAAGTACCATGAAAATATCTTAACGTGTTTTAAAGTTATGGTTTGCACAAATTTTTTACAATTCTGGAGACAAGGGAGATAACTCATGGACCAAGTCAGAGTTGTCTTTCTTGTACCTGACACCCCTACCAAATGCCCTCTACAACCTGACAGTTTCCTGAGAATAGCTCAAAGGACCTGAAAGGGTAGTTAGGAGTTATGGGGTGCACAATAATGCGTTTATGGACAGACAGATGGATGGATGGATTCCACGCTGATGGCTATATCTCCTAAACCTCTCGGCAGGAGGATAATGAAATTCAACAAAAGGTCTTGATTGTATAGCTATATAAACTTAGATGCATTTTTTTTTTTACTTTTATATGAAATTTCTAAGTCTGTGACCTTGACCTCAAGGTCATACCCCGGGATGGGGATGATGCTGAGTTAAACTCTAGACCTATATCTACCAATATGTAAAATATAAATGAAATTCCTCAAAGGGTCTTGATGGTATAGCTATATAAACCTAAACACATAAAATTTTGAGTTATTTATGAAAATTCTAAGTCTGTAACCTTGATCAGAAGGTTATCCATCGGGATAGGGTTGGCGCTGATAAAAACTTAAGCCCTATATCTACCACCAGGCCAAATATGAATGAAATCTATCAAAGGGTCTTCATAATATAAGGTCTTATACACTTTAACGTAAAAACTTTGGCCCTAAGACAAAAATAAAGTATGAACGAATAATGTTTCAACGGATGGATGGACAGATTCCTTGCTGATAGCTATATCTGCTCAACCTTTCAGTTAGGGGATAATGAAATTTAACAAAATGTCTTGATGATATGGCTATATAAATTTAAACGCAAAAATTTTTACTTTTATATGAAAATTCTAAGTTCTTGACATTCACCTTGGTCACACCCGGGGTGGGTATCATGCTGAGTAAGACTCTAGGCCAATATCTACCAACATATCAAATATAAATGAAATTCCTCAAGGGTCTTGATGATATAGCTATATAAACTTTAACACAAAAAACTCTGACTTTTTTATGAAAATTCTAAGTCCATGACCTTGACCCCAAGGTCATTCCTGGGGTGGGGATGGTGCTGCTAAAAACTTTGGACCTATATCTACCATCACGCCAAATATGAATGAAATCCATCAAAGGGTCTTCAAAATATGAGGTCTTATAAACTTTAACGTAAAAACTTTGACCCTAAGACAAAAATAAAGTATGAACGAATAATGCTTCAATGGATGGACAAACAGACGAACAGATTCCTTGCTGATAGCTATATCCACTCATCCTTTCAGTTAGGGGATAATGAAATTTAACAAAAGGTCTTGATGATATGGTTATATAAACTTAAACACAAAAATTTTTATTTTTATATGAAAATTCTAAGTTTGTGACCTTGACCTCGGTCACACCCTGGGTGGGGATCATGCTGAGTAAGACTCTAGGCTGATATCTGGCAACATGTCAAATATAAATAAAATTCCTCAAGGGTCTTGATGATATAGCTAAATAAACTGAACACAAAAAACTTTGACTTTTTTATGATAATTCTAAGTCTGTGACCTTGACCCCAAGGTTACCCCCGGGGTGGGGATGGTGCTGATAAAAACTTCAGACTTATATCTACCATCATGCTAAATATGAATGAAATCCATCAAAGGGTCTTCAAAATATGAGGTCTTATAAACTTTAACGCAAAAACTTTGACCCTGTGACGGAAAGACGAATGAACGAATGAACGGACATACGTATGAATGAACAGAAAAGCGAAAACATTATTGTTTGTGTTGGGGTTTTACGGCCCAGTCAACCCAATGGGGTCATGTCGAGCGCGGTCAGTTTACCTAACCACACATTTACTGGGCAGGCTTAGTCCTCTAAGCGGTTAACCAGTATTGTGCACATCCTTTCGCCAGAAACTGACAACTGCCCTTCTTGAATCAGCGGAAGGGAGAGAATGACTGTAGAAAATATTTCATGATCAATCTCCACGAAAGAATGTTGGCGACCTCGGCGGGGGTTGAACCCGCGACCTCCTGGTCTCCAGTCGGACGGCGCATCCAACTGAGCCACCGAGGCCGGCCAAAACATTATATTCGTATGTGGGGGTATAAATAACACAAGGCAAGACATAAAACAAATCGCCTTGAAGAATAAACCACAAAGCAACAAAGACTAAGACTAACACCGGGACTACCGCCTTAGAACAGTCAGTAGAATTAACCACCTGGGGGTTTAAAGCACTTTTACGGCCAGCCAACTTCACCCTGGGTCCCAATGTAACTCCTAATACAGAAAAACATAAAAATTCGGTTCGCATAAAGCTCCCAACTCAGTGCCTTGGTAGAAAAATATAACGTCAGTCTGAAAACACTTCTGCAACAAGGTATATCAGAACCAGAATTTTACAGTGACTTAGTGTACAGATTTAGAAAAATTGTGGTAAAATCTAACTTTTCAGAGCAATTCAGAAAATTAATTTACTGTTATAAAAGAATCGATTATAGCCTGGATATTATGTGGCAGACTGCATGCCTAGTTATCAACCCAATCATTGTTGATGGCTATGCTTCACTCTTTAATTGCACGACGGCTGCTTGGGCCTCAGACTCAATGACTGCCTCTTCGTAAAACTTTAACTAGTGGGTTGGGGCTTGATGGAATGTCTTTGGCTTGGCCCGCCGTGGTTTCAACTATTGGTTTTCATTTACTCTGGCACACATTAGAATTTGCCATGAGTACTCATCTTTGTTTATCAGAGATTAATTTGATTTTTATGTTTTCACTTTGATGCACTGACTGAGTTGGGAGCCTTTATGTGAACTGAATTTTTATGTATTTTTGTATTGAGTAACATGGGGACCCAGGGTGAAGTTGGCCGGCTGTAAAAGTGCTTTAAACCCCCAAGTGGTTTATTCTACTGACCGTTCTAAGGCAGTGGTCCTGGTGTTAGTCTTACTCTTTGTTGCTTTGTGGTTTATTCATCAAGGTGATTTTTTTAAGTCTTGCCTTGTGTTATTTTATTCTTGTGTTTTTCAGTCTGTTTAGCATTGTGATTACTTCACTTGGGGAAGACAGAGCTAATCTTAGAGCTTTTCTTACATTTGTTCAATTTGCGCTTGTTTGGTTTTGTCTGTTTCCTCTTCCTCTTGGTGTCTGGGGAGGGCTGCAGCTTGTGACTGTGGCACTCCCTGGACTGTTACCTTTATTTGTGACAGTGTCTAGATGTGACAGTGAGTTGGATGTCTGAAATGAGGTTTATCATCTCTGTCAACAATCTATCATTCCTGTTGTGACAGAGTCTGGATGTGACATATCATCATCATAATAGGATTTTTGATTAAGGTGCAGGTACAGGGGCAACATCCGCATCAGTGTGCCCCCTTCCAGATAGCTGGCTTGCTGCACACACGGCAGATCTCACACCAGATCTCCAGGTACGTCTATCATGAGGGTTGATAGCCGAGAGCTTCCACTCTCTGCAATCCCTCTCTGTCAGCTGCTTTCATGTCATTTTGGGCCTCCCAGGCACACGCTTTCCATCAACCTGTATGTCAAAGGCTGTCTTGATTGCACCACTGGAGCGTTCCACATGTCCATACCATCGAAGTCTTCTCTCCTTCAGAATGAGGTCCAGATCCTCAATGCCAAGCCGCACAAGTAGCTCATTGGACCTGGTGGTGACAATGTCTTGCGGCCTAACATTGCAGATCTGTCTGATCATTGCCCTGTCATTTCGCTGCAGACGCTGGAGGTTCGGCTTTGTCAATGGCCAAGTCTCGCTGGCATGGAGCATTGCGCTCCGCACACAAGAGCTGTACACATGGCCACGTGTTTTGAAAGAGAGGTGGCATGAAGAGAGGACTAATAGCAGATCCTTGAACTTCTTCCAGGCGGTTTTCACATGTGTTGTGGTTGAAATTTCACAGCCACCTGCTGCTGAGAGCATGTCTACTAGGTAGCAAAAGGAAGCTACCACCTCAAGCTTGTCAGGTCCGACCTGGACTTCCTTCTGTGGTCTGCCATCCAAGGGGCGTGCAGTTCCCTGGCACTGTGTACATCTATAGTCAGGGTCCTTTTTCAAGCGCTTGGGCCCACTGCATTTCTTGTGCACCCAGTGCTTGCAGCCATTGCAGAAGATGCTGTTACTGCCCACTCCAGTGCGACAGACAGCGCATGGAAACTCGCCTGAACTCTGCAGGAGGTCCAGTCCCGTATCGCAGATCATGATCTTTGTCTTTCCTGCATTTACTCTCATTCCTTTCTTCTCCATTGCTTCTTTCCAAGTCAAGAGCCTCCTGACACATTCCTCAAGTGATTCAGCGATGATAACAAGGTCATCGGCATAGAGGTCCTCCCAGGGGACCCCAGAGCAGAACTCTCGTGATAAGGCTTCAAGCACAATGATGAAGAGCAGTGGGCTGAGTACTGATCCTTGGTGAACACCAACCTTCACTTCAAACTCTTCACTGTACCCCTCACCAACACGGACATGGCTCCGTGCATATGCATACATCCCCTGCACCAGTGGCACAATCCACTGACAGTGGGTTGAATGTCTGAAATGAGGTTTATCATCTCTGTCAACAATATTTCACTCAGGTTATGACAGTGTCTGGGTTTAACATCATTGTCAGTCATGTTGTGACAGTGTTTGCATGTGACAGTGGGTTGGTTGGATGTCTGAATGAGGTTTATCATCTCTTGTCAACAATCTCAGTCATGTTTGATAGTGTCTGGATGTGACAGTGGGTTGGATGTCAGAAATAAGGTTGAACATCAGTGTCAAGAATCTATCAGTCATGCTGTGACAGTGCCTGGATGTGACAGCGGGTTGGATGTCTGAAATGAGTTTAACATTAGTGTCAACAATCTATCAGTCATGCTGTGACAGTGTCTGGTTCTGACAGCGGGTTGGATGTCTGAAATGAGTTTAACATTAGTGTCAACAATCTATCAGTCATGCTGTGACAGTGTCTGGTTGTGACAGTGGGTTGGATGTCTGAAATGAGTTTAACATTAGTGTCAACAATCTATCAGTCATGCTGTGACAGTGTCTGGTTGTGACAGCGGGTTGGATGTCTGAAATGAGTTTAACATTAGTGTCAACAATCTATCAGTCATGCTGTAACAGTGTCTGGTTGTGACAGTGGGTTGGATGTCTGAAATGAGGTTCAACATCTCTGTCAATAATCTTTCAGTCATGTGACAGTGTGCGGATGTGAGGGTGGGTTTGATGTCTGAAAACTGTGGCAACATCACTGTCAATCTTTCAGTCATGCTGTGACAGTGTCTGGATATGACAGTGGGTTTGACGGTGAGTTTGATGTCTGAATTTAGGTTTAACATCACTGCCAACAATCTTTCAGTCATGTTGTGACAATCTGGATGTGACAGTTGGTTTCATGTCAGAGGTTTTATATCAAGTGTCAACAATGTTTCAGTCATGTTGTGACAGTCTGCATATGTGCCGGCCTCGGTGGCTCAGTTTGATGCACGTCCAACTGGTGATCAAGAGTTTGCGGGTTTGACCCCTGCTGGGTCAGCAGCATTCTTTCATGGAGATTGATCGTGAAATATTTTCGACAGTCATTATCTCCCTTCCACAGATAGAAGAAGGGCAGTTGTCAGTTTCTGGCAAAAGAATGTGCACAATACTGTTTAATGGATTAGAGGACTAAGCCTGCCCAGTATAAGTAAACTGACCATGTGCAACATGACCCCATATGGTTGACTGGGCTTTAAATCCTCAACACATACAGTCTGTATGTGATGGTGAGTTTGATTTCTGAATTGAGGTTAAACATCACTGCCAAAGATCAATCAGTCATGTGACAGTGTCTGGATGTGACAGTGGGTCTGATGCCTGAGCTCAAGTTTAACATCAGGGCCAACAATCTCTCAGTGATGTGACAGTCTACATGTGATGATGAGTTTGATGTCTGAATTGATGTTTAACATCACTGTCAACAATCTTTCAGTCATGTTGCGACAGTCTGCATGTGATGGTGAGTCTGATTTCTGAACTGAGGTTTAACATCACTGTCAACAATCTTTCAGTCATGTTGTGACAGTGTCAGGATGTGACAGTGGGTCTGATGCCTGAGCTCAGGTTTAACATCAGTGCTAACAATCTTTCAGTGATGTGACAGTCCATATGTGATGGTGAGTTTGATGTCTGACTTGAGATCTAACATCACTGTCACTAACCGTTCAGTCATGTTGTGACAGTCTACATGTGATAGTGAATTTGATGTCTAAATTGAGGTTTAATATCACTGTCAAAGATCTTTCAGTCATGCTGTAACAGCCTGCATGTGATGGTGAGTTTGATGTCTGAACGGAGGTTAAACATCACTGTCAACAATCTTTCAGTCATGTTGTGACAGTCTACATGTGATGGTGATTTAGATGTCTGAACTGAGGTTTAACATCACTGTCAATAATCTTTCCGTCATGTTGTGACAGTCTGCATGTGATGGTGATTTTGATGTCTAAATTGAGGTTTAACATCACTGTCAATAATCTTTCAGTCATGCTGTGACAGTTTGCATGTGATGATGTCTGAACTGAGGTTTAACATCACTGTCAACAATCTCTCAGTCATGTTGTGACAGTCTGCATGTGATGGTGAGTTTAGTGTCTAAATTGAGGTTTAACATCAGTGTCAACAATCTTTCAGTCATGTTGTGACAGTCTGCATGGTGAGTCCGATGTCTGAATTGAGGTTTAACATCACCGTCAACAATCTCTCAGTCATGTTGTGACAGTCTGCATGTGATGGTGATTTTGTTGTCTGAATTGAGGTTTAACATCACTGTCAACAATCTTTCAGTCATGTTGTGACAGTCTGCATGGTGAGTCCGATGTCTGAATTGAGGTTTAACATCACTGTCAATAATCTTTCAGTCATGTTGTGACAGTCTGCATGTGATAGTGAGTTTGATGTCTGAATTGAAGTTAACATCACTATCAATAGTCTTTCAGTCATGTTGTGGCAGTCTGCATGTGAAGGTGAGTCTGATGTCTGAGTTGAAGTTTAACATCACTGTCAACAATTTTTCAGTCATGTTGTGTCAGTCTACATGCGATGGTGAGTTTGATGTCTCAATTGAGGTTTAACATCACTGTCAACAATCTTTCAGTCATGGTGTGACAGTGTCAGGAAGTGACAGTGGGTCTGATGTCTGAGCTCAGGTTTAACATCAGTGTCAACAATCTTTTTGTCATGTTGTGACACTGTCTGGATGTGACACCGGGTTTGACATCACTGTCAACAATATTTTAGTCATTGTGTAACAGTTGGTTGGACGTGTGAGCTCAGGTCACTGTCATTGTCAACAATATTTCAGTCATGCTGTGGCAGTGTCTGGATGTGACAGTGGGTTTGAGAGTTTTAACCCTGGTTTAACTGGCATCAAAACCTCACCTTTAATCCTGATACAGTCTCAACTAATTATTTGGTCTATGCAAGGGTTCCCTAACTTGTCAGTGTATCAACGCAGAAAAACATATAAATTAACTTTTGCAATACTATGCTGAAGTAAAGATGACGGTTCGGGTTTGACTAAAAACTTTAAGTCAGAAAAAAAAAGAAAACCCACTGGCCATGGTAAAATCACAATCAGTCGGATCAGGCAGTAACTGCCCGGAAAATATTTAGGACTGAGCCATCATCATTTCTATGGACTGACCCACCATTATGCAATTAAAGAGGGAAGCAAAGTTATTAATATTGAGTGGATAACCATATTTACCTAAAAGCTTGAGCAACCTATGTAGACCCAGATCAGATGCCACAGAATGCAGCTTCTGATTAGCACCTACACTGTTTACCATTCACCCATCAGTTTTTGAGACACATCAACAGTTACACAAATAGACTTGTTCAAAGCTCAAGGCATGTGGTATCATGAGTCTAGATAAGAGTGGGTATCAGGTAAATATATTTCTTATTTCTCCATAAAAACATATGTTATGGGTACTCATTAGAAGTGCCTAAGTGAGGCACTTCTAATGAGTACCCACAACATATGTTTTCGTGGGGAAATAAAAAAGAAATATCAATACCTTTTGGTTGAGAAACGCATCTTATCTAAAGCTCTGGGTATGGAGATAAGGCACTCAAAATCTTAGGATAAATACAGTAACAACTAGGTACAGTTTGTCTTTTTTGATACATGTGTATGTATATGAATCTGCTTTAGTGTTTTCATAATTAAACTGTTTATAAATCAACGCTTGAAGATTTGACTGTGTCCTTAAGCTTGATATTCAGGTGGCAGTACCAAATATACTTTCAGTTGATACAATATTTCCTTGGAAAACTTTTAGGATGTGAACAATCAGAGTATTTCTAAAAAGCACTAGTTTGCTAAAATATAAAACAAAGCAATGTAGAAAAGGCCAGATCAAGAAGCATGGTTTTCCCCAAGCACCAAACAAAATTAGATGTGGTAAAAATAATGATAAAACAAAACAATATCTTTGCAATATCAGAAAATAAAGAACTGCAATAGAGAAACTAACTTTCAACTGTCAGCAGATGGAAATCAAAGCACTGATAGCACTGGTGGGTCAATTGTCTATGAGTGTAGACTGGGAAAATAGTCCTAAAAGGGTTTCATTTAAACCTTAACTTCCAGTAATTTAAGCAAACAGTGCAGACCCAGATCACATGCATTCTGCAGCATCTGATCTGGGTCTGCAATGTCTGCCAACGTCCCAGTCCAGGTTACAGATAACCCTCTTTACATGGCACTCTGAATCACAGTGACAAAAATAGTGTGGCTATAAATAACCATTACCAAGATTTCATATAAACACGTGGCTCCTTTTAATTGGTCAATGATAATCATGTAGACAACAACCCCCCCGGAAATTTTGATGTATGTATAATTTTGCGCAGTTGTAAACAATCAACCAAAAGAAGCAACCTAGAGGAATTAAAAAGTAATTTTACTCAAGTGAAATCTTGGCCTTAATTGTTCAGTCTAAGTAGGGGGGCTCCAACAGCCAGTGAGGCGCTCAAATACCTCATCAGCAAAATACATATAATGGTAAGCATAATGATGAAATAGTCGAGGGATGTAAGGTAAATATTTCTCTTATTTCTGAAAGAAAACATATGTTTTGGGTACTGATTACAAGCAGCTCTGTGAGATGTTTCTAATCAGTACCCAAAACATATGTGTTTTTTTTTTCGTGCAGAAAAGAAATATATCCATACATTTTAGCTGACATTTTAGCTGTGTATCTGAGAAAACTCCAGTATAAAATATATTCTCAAAAATAAAAGTCCTGACACATTTTGTATTTTTGTATAATTTTCTGTGAATAAAGTATGCTGAAATACACCTTATCTGTTTCTCTGCCACACTGGAGGAGTTCAATCAACTTCAGATGAAATAACTGATTTGAGCAGAAACACCCTAGACACAAATTGCTTCACACCTAGGAGACACTGCAATTGAACACATGAGCCACGACCTCACAGCTCCAGACAAGGTGCTATTTTCAATTAAAAGTTATTGATATTTATTAAATATGTCTCCACAAAAAAACATATATTCTAGGTACTCATTATAAGTATCTCACTGAGGTGCTTCTAATGAGTATCCACAATA
This sequence comes from Anodontia alba, assembly GCA_964016985.1. Classification (NCBI taxonomy): domain Eukaryota; kingdom Metazoa; phylum Mollusca; class Bivalvia; order Lucinida; family Lucinidae; genus Anodontia; species Anodontia alba. The sequence continues at coordinate 101,532,490 of OZ024828.1, forward strand.
TATGTTTGGGTTGGTTGCATTGGAGTTTAACAGCCCCATTAACACTATTGAGGTCACATTGAGCTGGTCAGTTTACCTAACATATATTTTAGGATCTCACTGAGGTGCTTCTAATGAGTATCCTCAATATATGTTTTGGTTGGCTGCATTGGAGTTTAACAGCCCCATTAACACTATTAAGGTCACATTGAGCTGGTCAGTTAACCTAAAGTAAATACTAGAACTCAGGAACTGATACATTTAGATCCACACCAAGCCCTCAACACCAAAGGGAAAGACAGACAAATACAATAAAGCAGCCAAAAGATGAACAGATGGCTAACCACACTATTCCTGGGCAGACCTATTCATCTAAGAGATTAACCAGTACTTGTTCGCAGTCTTTCACCAGAAACTGACAACTGCCATTCTTGAATCAGCAGAAGGGAGAGAATGACTGTAGAAAATACTTCATGATGAATGTTGCTGAATCCGGTCAGGATTGAACCCACAACCTCATGATCACAAGTCGTACTCACATCTGACTGAGCCATTGAAGCCGGCACAACATATGTTTTCAGGGAGACAAAAGAAAATTATTTACTTGATACCCCCACTTATCTAGAGGAATGCAATGTGCAAAAATGTATCTTCTGACGAGTGTGCTCAGTGACAGCTCAGATCAGCTTGCAAATTCACGCAGCCTGACCAAGGTTTCACTCTCTATCTGAAGAAACAGATCTTTGGCTATGAACAAGGCACACAGGAAAGACTCCAATCAATCTTTTTCTTGTTGCACATGTCATAAAAGTACTTTCTCCTCAAGTTGCAACTTAAATATGTATCGCATTGAACCTAATTATTCAGACAGGCCAGTCAGAGCAAAAACAGTGTAGACCCAGATCAGACTGTGGGAGCTGATCAGGGTTTTTACTGTTTGACACTCATGCAGTAGTTTTGTGACACCTCAATGAACAAGTAGGTAAAGAATTACAGTGTCCCAACATGACAAAACCAACAAAATGTCATGAGCGCCCACGATGACTCAGATCAGCCTGGTCATCTGCCCAGTCTGATCTGAGTCTTTGCTGTCCACATGAAGAATGCTTGGGTCCTTAGCTACCCAGTGAGCACAAAGCAAAGTCTCTGATCAGACTGGATGGATGCCCAGTGTGATCTGAGTTTTTGCTGGGTGCACATAATTGCCATTTTGTTGGTTTTGTCATGAGGTGGCTCATTTAACCCTTGTCCTGCTGAACCTGGATATACCCTGTCTTTGCAAACAGTGCAGATCCAGATCAGTTGGCTTCTGAAGAAGCCAACTGATCTGGATCTGCACTGTTTGTCATTCAGTTTGTGAATTTATATCAACAACCTAAATCTAGTAATCTGATTGGCTGAAAATTGAAAGTAGGCGTGGCATCTTAATTTATTCAGCATGACAAGGGTAAAGGTTTAATGCATTGTACTGTTATAGATCAATGCTTTAATCTTTACCACTCTCGAATTCAACAGACAACATTTTGATGATATTTTTTTTTTTTTTTTTTTTTTTTTTTTTTTTTGAAAAAAATAGACTTTTACATTTCATGAAAATTGTCTCCTTAGGAGAAAATGTCTTGAAATGGTAAATCTGATTTTAATTTTTGTGAAAGGTAACAGCCTTTTTTCATGAACAAATAAGGAAATACCACCAAATTGTCACCTGGTGCAATTTTTACCCAGCATTCTAAGCATTAACCCTTGCCTTGCTGAATAAATTAAGATGCCACGCCCACTTCTAATTTCCAGCCAATCAGATTACTTGATCCTGGTTTTTGATAGAAATTCACATATTTAATGACAAACAGTACAGATCCAGATCAGTTGGCTCAGAAGCCAACTGATCTAGAACTACACTGTTTGCTAAAACGGGCATGGCGTGTTCAGCAAGAGAGGGGTTAAGTGATCAGAATGTACACAAATTAAATGGCTAGATCAACCTATAAAGTTGTGCCATATGATATTGGCCTTTGCTGTTTATCCATGATGTGGGAAAATATACTTTCAGTCATGTGCACCTAGAGGAAACTGCGATCAGACCCCAAGCTTATAAAACTTTTTTCATGCTCAACTCAGCTGAGCATGAAATTTATTTTGCTTATAAATCTAAAAATACCGATAATTTTTTAAAACTTCTTTCATACTCAACTCAGCTGAGCATGCTCAGCTGAGTTGAGCATGAAAAAAGTTTTAATTTTTGGAATTTTTATTTTTATGACAAAGTGAAATTTCATGCTCAGTTGAGTTGACCATGAAAAAAGTTTATAACCTCGGGACCAGCTTGTACATGCCTGGGGTGCTCTGTGGCTGGCACTGAAACAAAGGGTAATACTGCTTGCTCAGGCCTATGTGTCAGAATAGTTTAGGTAAGTTAAAACAACATAAAGCAGTAATACAGCACCAGTTAAATTACCCCAGAGCTGGAGCTAAGAATCCCTACAAATACTAAATCTTACCAGAGTGGTGGCACGGGTACTCCATTCGTTGAATCTTACAGGGTACATCAGCCTGAAAAATAACAACACTTTTCATTACCTTCCACAACAAGAAATTGTATTGTCTGACATGTGCCCCCAAAGAAGACTCAGATCATGATTGACTGTATTGGGGTTTAACGACATCATTTAGAAGATACACCTATGCAAATATATAGAAAATTTCATCTCCAAAAACGAAAACTTTCAGATAAAAAGCTCCGATATTTTTCATATTTCTGCTCAAAACACAGATTGTGGGTACTCGTTAGAACCGCCTGGCTGAGGCAGTTCTAACGAGTACCCACAATCTATATTTTGAGCAGAAATAAGAAAAATAATGTATACCCCTGTAAACCCCAGTTTTACTATATAAAAGTGGGGTTTAAGGGGGTAAAAATTATATAGGTATGTTTTCGTGATGTGTTCTTGTGGGTCAGTTTGTGTTGTCTCCCAGGGAAAGAGAGAAAAGAGATAGAAGAGATATAGTAGAGGAGATGAACGAGAGAGGGGCAGGGAAGAAAAAGGAACAGGAATGAAAGTGAAGAAACAGAAGAAATAAATACATTCCCCCTCTACCCTTACCTGCTACAAAGATAGCAGGCCTTGCCCAAATGTAAGCCAATATCAACTGGACGCCCAGGTGACAAAAGCTGCACGACACCTTCGCCGCACCCGACCACCCCCAAAACTCAGATCAGTCTGATCAGATACTTTTTTCACTGCATGAAGAATCTTTGCACCCTTAGTTATCCAAAATGCATCCAGCAAAAAAAGGTTTGATCAGACTGTGTAAATTGACATCTTCCATAGCTGGCAGTCTGGGCCCAGTTGTTCAAAGCTAACGATGTCGTTAGTTAACGATTAGTTAAAATTTACATCGAGTGATACGCAAATATGCTGAAATTTTTTGCTGAAAAAATGTGAGTAGCTTTTGCAGTGCAAAAGCTACTCACATTTTTTCAGCAAAAAATATCAGAATATTGTATATTGAATCTGCTAAAACAGTTAACGAAATGACCCTTAACGAGCTCGTTCAGCTAACGACGCTTTGAACAACTGGGCCCTGATCTGAATCTTTGCTGGAAGCACATGTCAGAAGGTACATTTTTGTAATGCTCCGACAGTCACTTTTTGGCTCACAAGGTCAAACCAGTAAAATATTGATGACTAAAAAAGTAAAACCCTGTTCCCATGAAAGAATGCTAGAACTAAACTGTCATTACAAACTATCTTCAGTTCATACACATAAAGTTTACAAACAGTCCAGTGATACATTAACCCATTTATGTCAAGTGGACTCTTCTACCACAACTATTTCCACTAGCAGGGTATCTGGTTAGTTTTTTCATTATACATGTACTATGTTTTATAGAAATTCCTGCATGCAAACAATGCAGACCCTGATCAAATGCTGTGGCATCTGATCTGGGTCTGCACTGTTTGCCACAATTACCCTTTTAGGGTCTCCAGACTGAAATGGATTAAGAGTCCTGTAGAGGTGGGAGAGATCATATTGCTACAGTCTTTTATGCTCAGGACGGTGAGCCATTTGGCACCCTTTACAACAGTATTTAGTAAATTTGCATCCAGTGCAGTCTTAGATTCCTGAAAAATCCCACGTTTCATACAGTTACTGCAAAAACTGGAGATGTCACCATCAGAATCTGAATTGTCTTTCTCACACTGATACCGGTAGTTTAGTTGAAATTTTCTTAACATCTGCCTCTCCTGTTCACAGCATATAATACTAGAATAACAGAATCCAGTTCATTCATGATTCTATCACAAAGACTGATGGTTACATGAACAGGATTCAGTTTATTATCATTAGAATGACTGACTGACTGAAGTATCCTTTGAGTTAGAAACAAAAGATCAATCCGCTTTATTCGCACTTTAGTCACAACAACTGGGAGTTACATGCACCGTAACCAGTTCAATATCACTTGAATGATTAGCATATCCTTTGATCAAAAAGTGGAGTATTCTCCCAGCGGGCACATGACGTTAATACAATGTCACCTCAACATCGATGCAACGTCATGACGTTGCATCGACGTTGAGCCGACGTTGTATAAACGTCATGTGCCCACGTGGCTGGCTCCTCAAGAATGGAACATTTGCACCATTCTGTCAAGGTAGACCTATTTAGGGATTCTTTTTCCTAACAGATTTCTTTTCCAAAAATAGTTTCAGTCTGGGTTTATCATGGGTGACATTAGTGGGTGACTTTTTTTTCCAAGGACTTTTGAGCCTTTGCTTTTGAAGTCTTGGTGGGAAGTTTATACTTCACTGTAAATGACAGAATTTCCACATTTCACATGAGTTTCCATATAGGTCCGCAAGAATAGTCACTTTCAAAACTGTTGGTAATTTTTTATCAATGTGTCTTGGAGATAAAACTGACTTTAATATTATCCATAGTTATTTTCCAGGAATCGCGGAAACAAAAAATTAGTCTTCCATGATCAACTGGTTCCTCACACTGTTAGTACGGTGGCAATTCCACTAATATGGCTGCATGTTTAACAAAACATACCATGTAAAAGTCTGATTAAAATCAATCATAAACAAAGGAAATTCAGCTGCATTGAAAATGGATCTACTTCAAGGACCTTTTGGACCATTTTGTGTCATCTCCCAGGGAAAGGGAGCAAAGGGACAGATGCCCTAGTAGATGAGAGGAAAGACAGAAAATCAGAAATAATGGAGTATAAAAACAAGAGGCCCATGGGCCACAATTAACTCTTCGGAGTAAAACAGCCTTTGCATATCTGCAGATGCCATGCAACATTCTTCCAATTTTGCCACAGCAGCTAGGAAATAGATTTGACCTTGTCATTAAAAGGTCAAAAGTCATCTTAGGACCATCATTTGGGCTTGGTGCAGAGCCATATGAACAAATTGTCAATTGCCCCTTCGACAGAAAGGCTCATGTGAAATCTAGCAGAAACTGGTCATGCAGATTCAGAGAAGACATTTTAAGATTACACAATTTTATACACATGTACAGCTCAGAGGCATGGGCAGATAACCCCAGGGGGAAAAATTTTGATACTAACAAAACTGTTTTACTACTTTAATCATACATTGTAAGTCTCAGACATTAGTCTTTAATACATTTTGAGAAAAAGATTTTTCAACATTTTCCTCCTCTATAAATGGTCATTATTATTACAGTCCGCCATGCTATATACCAAGATTCAGCCTCAAAACTTGTTTGGTTCTGGAGAAGAAGATTTACAAGTGTTTTTTTTATTAATTATGGGTATGGTGGCCAACTTGTTCAATGGTGCCAAACCATTTGAACAAATTGTCAAAATCCCTTATATAAAAGTCTCATATGAAAGCTAGTGAAAACTGGGCATGCAGTTTCAGAGATGAAGATATTCAAAGATTACACAATTTTATACATGTATATAGCCTATGGGCAAGGGCAGATATCCCCAGGGTGGAGAAATTTTTTATTGTAACTAAAAACTTTTACTACTTTAATCATACATAGTAAGTTCCAGCCATTAGTCTTTCATACATTTTATGAAAATGATTTGTCAATATTTTCCCCACAGGACGCAAGTCTGGCCCTGCTGTAAAAAGATAAAAGGTCAACTTAAGATCATTTGAACAATTTGATAGAACTTGAGTCCCTGATACTATACACCAAGATTCAGCCTCAAAACTTTCTTGGTTCTGGAGAAGAAGATTTTTACATGTTTTTACCATATATGGGCATGGCAGCTATCTTAATCAACTGACTGTGACTATTTCAATCCCCCTTTAACAGAAGGTTCTGCATAAAGTTTGAAGAAAATTGGCCCAGGGGTTTCAGAGGAGAACTCATTCAAAAGTGTGGACAGACAGATGACAGAAGTGATCACAATAGCTCATCCTAAGCCTTCAGCTCAGGAGAGCTTAACAAAGCAAATGACAGTGCAGGAATAGAAGAAAATACTAACAACTGGCCCCTTCCCCACCTGCTGCAAGTACAGCAGGTTCTTAACAATACCCTGCAACCCCGTCTAAAAGCCATTTTAGCTTTACTTTACGTCCAAAAAAAAAGTGTTTCAAACAATTGTGGTTTGTTTTGTTTGTTTTGTTTTATTTTTGTTTGTTTTTTTGAGAGCTGTTTCTGTAATATTGGAAAAGAAATAACAGCTTACGTTTCTACCTATCAGTAGAAGTGCACATACACTAAACATTATATTTGTTTTTGATAGGAAACAAAAATACCTATCTATGAATTCTAAAAATGGTGGGTAGAACAGTGCAAACAAAGAAGATATCAAGAATTGCTCAAACAAACATAATTACAACTGTCATTTTATATTTCATTTTATTTTGAATGTTTAATTCTGCAGAAATGTACTAGCCCTAAATATTGAGACAGACATACCTGAGCAAACAATGTAGACCCATATCAGATGCTGCAGAATGCAGCATCTGATCAGGGTCTACACTGTTTGCAACTCATCCAGCAATATTTTTAACACATCAACAGGTAGTAAAATGTACTTTTTCAAGTTGCAGGACAAGTATGGTAAGGAGTTAAGGTGCCCAAATACTTAGGGTAAATATGGTAATGAGAAAATACACCTTCTGATATACACACCCAGCAAAGACTTCAATTCCTTTCCAGGTAGTATGATCAGTCTTTGCTCAGTACTCTTTTGACAGCCAATAATCCATGGTTTCTTCAAATCGACAACAAAGACTCTTATCCAAATGACAAGATGGGCGGGCCCATCTAAGCCTTCACTAGGCATATTTGTCTCAAGCAATCACTAGGTACATTTTCTCATGTTGGGCCACATTTACAAAAGAATGGATGGGCCAATATAAAACATTTCAATTTTCAGAAAGTTTGATAAACTATAAGGGAAAAAGGCCATTATACAGTATGCATCTTGGCAGTCTGATCAGGGCTTTCTCTGTTCATCAATATATTCTACAAAATTCCATTCCATATTCTTTCAGAAGACAATGTAGCCCCTTATCATAACTGGTGAATGTGCAAGCTGATCAAGGCTTCAGTTTCCCGTAACTACAATCAGGTCCCATTGCCTACTATGGGCATTATTCATAGCTCCAGATTAGAGTGGGTATGCAGATACTAGAGCTCATTTTTTCACAAAAACATATATTGTGGGTACTCATCAGAAGAGTCTCACTGAGGCACTTCTAATGAGTGAAACAACATATTTTCATGGAAAAATAAGAAAAATATCAATACTTCTTTGTTGAAAAAAAAGCCTTAACTGCAGCTATGATTATTTCTACTTTCTAATTTTACAAATTCAATTGTATGTTTATTTAGTACAATTTTTCAGATGTCTTGGGAGACAAGTTACAATCACAACTAAAACTTCAAAGTCTTCAATTTGATTACATTGTTGAAATGTTTAACAAAGATGTTTCAACCCTCAAAGTACCAAGTTTAAATATTAGCAGACAAAAACATTTAAAACTATTTCAATTTTTTCCATGAAAATAGGGCTTGGCATTTCCTATAAATCATGTCCACAGGAGATGAATTGTTGACAATTCCCAAGAAAGGAAAAAATCCTACTTTCCTACTAAAATATGAAAAATAAATTTGTCATCTGTCAATGTTATGATAAAATTTTTTCTTTTGGAATGGGTGTATACCACAAACACTGAAAATATTAACCCTTGTCCTGCTGAACCCGGATATACCCTGCCTTTGCAAACAGTGTAGATCCAGATCAGTTGGCTTCTGAAGAAGCCAACTGATCTGGATCTGCACTCTATGACATTAAGTATGTGAAACTATATCAACAACTTTGATCAAGTAACCTGATTGGCTGAAAATTAGAAATGGGTGTGGCTTCTTAATTTAATCAGCAGGACAAGGGTTAACAACTGCTCGTCTCTGTACTTGTATGGATAGCAAAGGTTCTGCCAACTGATCTGGATCTACACTGTTTGCCATTAAGTATGCGAATTTATAGCAACAATCCGGATCAAGTAATGTAACTGGCTGAAAATTCGAAGTGGGCATGGCATCTTAATTTATTCAGCAGGACAAGGGTTAATTTGATCACCATTTTTTGTGGAAATGCATTTTAGGTTCTTGTGCAAAATTTATGCCGTTAACTATAACAAAATGTTAATCCTTCTGAGGTGAACTCTTCCACCACTTTACCAAGTTTCCAAATTGATTTTAGTGAAAGCTGGTCAAAAGGTTTCGGAAGACAAGAAAAACGCCTAACGGCATTATGGACAGGTTTTTTAAATAAGAAAGAAAGTCAGAGTTGTATGTGAAACACTACTGGTCCTCCTCTTCAACCCTATGAAATAAGAAAGCAATCCACTGAAGAATAAAGGTAACATATAACTTTGAAAACAATACTGAACACCTGACGCCAGATGCCAGACATCGCTATTTTAAAAGACAGATTTTTAAAAAAAAAAGCCCATCCAAAAAGTCGTTTAAAGGTGTGACTGAAAAAAACAAACAATAGACAACAGGCAGCAAATGATCACAATTATTGCTATTCCTGAGCCGTTAATGCTTAGCACTCTGGGTAAAAATTTCAGCAGATAACATCTGGAAATATTTTTCATATTTTTCCCAGAAAACAGATTTTGATATTTTATACAAATTGTCTCCAATGGAAGCCTACGATGAAGCCAATTTGCACAAAATGTCAAAGCCTACTATGGAGCCAATTTGCATGAAATGTCAAAACCTACTATGGAGCAAATTTGTATGAACTGTCAAAGCCTACTTTGGAGCCAATTTGCATGAAATGTCAAAGCCTACTATGGAGCCAATTTGCATGAAATGTCAAAGCCTACTATGGAGCCAATTTGTATGAAATGTCAAAGCCTACTATGGAGCCAATTTGCATAAAATGTCAAAGCCTACTATGGAGCCAATTTGCATAAAATGTCAGCCTACTATGGAGCCAATCTGCATGAAATGTCAAAGCCTACTATGGAGCCAATTTGCATGAAATGTCAAAACCTACTATGGAGCAAATTTGTATGAACTGTCAAGGCCTACTATGGAGCCAATCTGCATGAAATGTCAAAGCCTACTATGGAGCCAATTTGCATGAAATGTCAAAGCCTACTATGGAGCCAATTTGCATAAAATGTCAAAGCCTACTATGGAGCCAATTTGCATGAAATGTCAAAACCTACTATGGAGACAATGTGCATGAAATGTCAAAGTCTACTATAGAGACAACTTGCATGACATGTCAAAGCCCACTTCCTTGGAAAAATTAAAGCTATTTCAAAATGTTGTTTGCAGAATTGTTTATCCAGTATGCTAAGCATTAACCCTTGTCCTGCTGAATAAATTATGATGACACGCCCATTTCAAATCTTCAGCCAATCAGATTACTTGATCCAGATTATTGATATAAATTCACATACTAAATGGCAAAGAGTGCAGATCCAGATCAGTTGGCTTCTTCAGAAGCCAACTGATCTGGATCTACACTGTTTGCAAAGGCAGGGTATATCTGGGTTCAGCAGGACAAGGGTTACAGTGTTATCTGCTAATTTTTATACCTGGCACTTTAATGGTTAGTATGGCTTCTCAGCTGTCTAAGACTGTAATTCATAACCTTGTTTTTCCTTAATATGTCAGTGTTACCAAGGCAACAATATAGTCTAACAATGATGAGGTACCATATAATCTCTAAATTTAAGGTTATTACTGCTGGTTATATAAGGGTAAGGACCTGGGTAAAATATACCTTATGCCTGTGAAAAAATGCAGTACCACTGTACAGTTTATACAGAAGAACAGAAGACAAATTAGTCTGGACCCCCCACCCCTACCCCCCACCCCTGGTCAAGTTAACCCTTAACAACAACTACAGCAGATGACATTTTTTTTTTTTCAGAAAAAATAAGGCTTCACATATCATGTGAATAATCTGTCTAGCAGACTAGCAGATGCTTCACATGAAATGTCAAGTCTTAATTCTTCTGAAAAAAATAATAAAAAAAAATCTTTGCTACATCGTCTGCTACAATTTTGCCCAGTGCCTCAGGAGTACATGACTGTATATTAATAAAATTTGGAATTCACATAGCATTATCCTATTCAACAGATGACAGAGTAGTAAGGCCAAAGGATTTGGTCACCAGGCTTTTGATTCCACAAAGAAGCACACAAACCTATGCTTTTCCTGTCTTCTTTCAGTTCACCTGTCAGGGTCCAGTTGTTCAAACCTTAACAAAGTTGCTCACTAATGTGACATTAAAATTTCTATCTTAAAATATGGCAAATACATTGATATTTTTTGCTGAAAAAATGTGAGCTACTCACATTTTTGCAGGAAAAATATCAATGTTTTTGAAAATACCTTAGCTACAACACTAAACCAGTTTGTCATTACCAAGCGTGTTAAGTTAACGACTTGCTAAGCATTGAACAACTGGGCCCTGATGTTTACCTTATTTACCCTAAATATTGGGACACCTTAACTTCTTACCATACTTCTACAAAATTCACTTTACTACCTGTTAATCTGTTTATAAACTGCTGGACTTAGTGGCAAACAGTGTAGACCCTGATCAGATACTGATTTCTGTGGCATCTGACTTGGGTCTATACTGTTTGCTCAAGCCTGTCTGTCCCAATATCTTCACAAGTGGAAATTTTTGTTTGTGTTGAGATTTTATGGTCCAGTCAACCCAATGGGGTCATGTTGAGTGTGGTCATTTAACCTAACCACACTTTTACTGGGCAGGCTTCCTCCCCTAAGCAGTTAACCAGTATTGTGCACATTCTTTTGCCAGAATTAACTGACAACAGTTACTGCCCTTCTTCTCACCAGAAGGGAAAGGAAATATGACCATTGAAAGTATTTCATAGTCAATCTCAGGAAAGAATGTTGCTGACCTGGCGGGGATTGAATCCGCAACCTCCTGATCACAAGTCTGATGCGCATCCAACTGAGCCAGCCATCTTGGCTGGCTTGGCTCACAAGTGGAAAATATTTTGTTCATCATCCCATGAAGTCCATGAGATCTGCTTTTCTTTAGTTTTTTAATTTTGGTCAAGAATTTTTTTTTCACTAAAACTTCTGTAAAACTTCATACATGCACTCACTGTTAATATCAGTATTGTCACTCTGTTGTTATCAGAGATAAAAATTAAAAAAAAAAAAAAAAAAAAAAAAAAAAAGGAGAAAAAGTCATGTGTAGTCAGTATAGTACTAGAGAATCTGTGTCTTTGTGTTGGGGTTTAACGACACGTCAACCCTTGTGGGTCATTTTGTGTCGTCTCCCAGAGAAAGGGAGAAAAGATATAGAAGAGATAATAGTAGAGGAGATGAAAGAGAGGGTCATGGAAGAAAGAGGAACAGGAATGAAAGTGAAGAAACAGAAGAAATAAAAACATTCCCCCTCTACCCTTGCCTGCTAAAAGGATAGCAGGCCTTGCCCAACTGGAAGAAAATATCAGTTGGGCGCCCCGGTGACATAAGATACCAGTCACCTTTGCCACACCCAACCACCCCCAGAGAGAATGTGTGTCTTTTATGAAACATTTAGTAAACTATTTCATATTATCATGCTTCATATTATCAACAAGAATTCCGCGGAAGGCATTATCGCACCTGCTGGGGCAAAAGTCACAGGAGCCACAATCAGAACGTGGTTATTAAATAAGTTTATTTCATTCTTAGCAGTGCTTAGTTGGAAAACTGGGTTGAAAAAAATGTAGACAAAGTGCCTAGTGGAGTACAGATATTCCAGGCCAATGCCATTCCCTCTGATGGCTATATCTTCAGCACTGACTTTTCGTATTATACAGACCAATGATAATGGAACGTCGACATAAAATGTGTAAAAGTCACTGGAGCGTGAAATATAGGTCAAGGTCACAGGTCAAGGTACCTGCTAATTCAGTACATCAAGGAGAAGCACTATGCAAGATATGGTGGTTGTAGGTCTTATAGTTGAGGAGTTATCAAACATAAAAGTAAAATGTGTCAAATATAGGTCAAGGTCACCGGGTCAAGGTACCTGCCAAGCCAGTGCAATGAGGTGAAGCACTATGCAAGGTTTAGTGGTTGTAGGTCTTATATTTGAGGAGATACTGAACATCAACATAAATGTGTCAAAGTCAATGGAGTGCAAAATATAGGTCAAGGTCAGCAGGTCAAAGTACCTGCCGAGTCTGTACATTGAGAAGAAGCACTGTATAAGGTTTGGTGGTTGAATGCCTTACAGTTGAGGACATATGGAAGGGCGACGTAAAAGGTGTAAGTCAATGGAGCGCAAAATATAGGTCAAGGTCACCCAGTCAAGGTACCTGGGGAGCCCATACATTGAGGAGAAGCACTATGCAAGGTTTGATGGTTGTAGGCCTTATAGTTGAGGAGATATTGAACGTCGTAAAATGTGTAAAAGGCAATGGAGCGCAAAATATAGGTCTAGGTCAACGGGTCAAGATACCTGCCGAGTCAGTACATCTAGGAGAAGCACTATGCAAGGTTTGGTGGCTAGAGGCCTTACACTTGAGGAGATCTGGAACGTTGACGTTGATTATGTCAAAGTCACTGCAGCCAAAATATAGGTCAAGGTCACCAGGTCAAGGTATCTGCCGAGACAGTACATTGAGAAGAAGCACTTTGAAAGGTTTGATGGTTGTAGGCCTTATAGTTTAGGAGATATCGAACTTCGACGCAAAATGTGTCAAAGTCACTGGAGCGGAAATATAGGTCAAGGTCACCAGGTCAAGGTACCTGCAGAGTCAGTACGTCTAGGAGAAGCACTATGCAAGGTTTGGTAGTTGTACGACTTTTAGTTGAGAAGATCTGGAATGTCAACGTAAATTGTGTCAAAGTCAATGGAGCGCAAAATATAGGTCAAGGTCACTGGGTCAATGTACCTGCCAAGTCAAGAGGTCAGGGAGATGTGTCATGCAAGGTATGATGGTTGTTGTAGAATTGTAGTTGATTAGAATACTAACTTTGACGTAAATGTCGAACTTCAACATAACAGAACTGTTAACAGATGGACAGACGGACGGATGAATGGACAGACGAATGGAAAAGCGGGCACCTATGTCACAAAGTCAGGAGGTCAGGGAGATATTTCATGCAAGGTTTGATGGTTGTTTAGTCTTGTAGTTGATTAGAATACTAACTTTGACATAAATGTCGAACTTCGACATAACAGAACTGTTAACAGACGTACAGACGGACGGACAAATGGACAGACAAATGGAAAAGCGGGCACCTATGTCGCAAAGTCGGGAGGTCAGGGAGATGTTTCATGCAAGGTTTGATGGTTGTTTAGTCTTGTAGTTGATTAGAATACTAACTTTGACATAAATGTCGAACGTCGACATAAATGTTGACAGACGGACGGACGGACTGATGGACAAACAGAAAAGCGGATGCCTATATCGCACCCTGCTACAAGCAGGTGCGATATTTTGACATAAATGTCGAACTTCGACATAAATATTGACAGACGGATGGACGAACGGACAGATGAACGGAAAAGTGGACGCTTATGCCGCAAAATCAGGAGGTCAGGGAGATGTTTCATGCAAGGTTTGATGGTTGTTTAGTCTTGTAGTTGATTAGAATACTAACTTTGACATAAATGTTGAACGGTGACATAAATGTTGACGGACGGACAGAAAAGCGGATGCCTATATCGCACCCTGCTACAAACAGGTGCGATAAAAATGTTATTTTCTTGTCTAAATAGTGTCTTTTTGCTTTCACTTCACAAGTCTTTAATAGTAGTAAGTAAGTAAGTAAGTAAGTTCTTTATTTAGAGATGGTGACCCATTTGGTACAACCAGTCTTCCATGGGACCCTCTTTGTTTAAAAAAAAAAAAAAAAAAATATAAGCATGAACAATATATGTAAACACATTAAAATGACAGTTAGAGGAAAAACATCGCAACAAACAGAATAACACAAAAGTTACATATGATACATGAAAATGATATTACAATGATAAAATGATAAAATGTGTTGGAGAAATTATACGAAAATGATATTTACAATGCAAATTTGTGGTGGAGGTATGTCTAATTCATGAAATGAGTTATTCGTTTGTAATCCATTCAACAACATTCCTAGTAAAAGTATTACTCGATGACGAATTCTTAATTTCCGATGGAATTGTGTTCCATATAACTGGTCCAGAGTATGATAAACTATTTTTAAACAAGCTGATATTAGGTTTTGGGATATAAAAATTCTGACGCGAGACAGATCGTAATGAGGTATCAGGTACCGTGTCCGCTCATAGCTGATAAAAAGATCTTTAATGTATTGCGGAAACATATCATGTACCACTTTATACATTATTTTTGCTTTGTTGACAAGTACATTTTGATCAAAAGACAAAATATCAAGTCTTCTCCGTGCACTATCAAGGTCTGAATATTCAGTCCCTAAAATAATTTTGCAAACTCGCCTTTGAAGTTTGGTAATTTGTGAAACATTATAATTAGATGAATTTCCCCATACAATATTGCAATAATTAATATGTGGTTGGATGTAAGCTTTATAAAACAATGATCTATGTTCCATAGTTAAATAAGAATGTATCTTTGATAGATAATAATGGTTTGGCATTTGCCAGGTTAAGTCTGTTCAAGTGGGATTTCCATATATTAAACTGTGTATACATCTTTTTATATGCCTTAAGTCTTTTTATGCACTTTTTATCAAATGATGCTTTATTATAAGAAATACTATTTATATGAATCTTGGTATGTTGTTTGCAATTATTGCATCTATAATTGCATCTGCACATTTTACTAAAACTTAGCAGAACAGTCCTGATCATGAGACAATGACATGATAGAGAGTCACGTTAGAAACTTCTGCTTGCTTCATCAAAAACTTGGACTGTTACAATAAACTGAAAAGATGAAATTTGACTGATTTTTAGTTTCACACAAGAAGATTTTTAAAGCTTTTACCCAAACAAGTCTATGTAAGACAAGTGACCGCCAGGATGGAGCCACATTGTGACCCTAGGGCCATAATTTGAACAATCTTGGTAAGGGCTCTAGCTGACGCTACATACCAAATACCAAAGGTCTAGGCATTCTAGTTTTCAGACAAAACGATTTTTACAGTTTTTTTTTCTTAAATGAGACTATGTAAACCAAATGACCCCTGAGGTGGGGCCAGTTTTGACTCCAAGGCTATTATTGAACAATCTTGATAAAGGTCCACTTGATGAAGCTACAAACCAAATATCAAAGGCTTGGCCTTCTAGTTTCAGACTAGAAGATTTTTAAAGCTTTTTCCCTATATGTGTCTATGTAAAACAAGTGACCCCCTCTGGGCGTGGCCATTTTTGACCCAAGGGCTTTAATATGAACAATCTTGTACATATGATGTCAAATGTGTTGGGGCATAGTCTGAGTCAGTAAAATTGCCAACAGAAAAGACCTTTACAAGTATTTACCCAAAATATTGGGGCCAACTAACGTTTTTACGAGTATTTACTCAAACTATTGGGGCAACCTAACTTCTTTACAAGTATTTACCCAAAATATTGGGGAAACCTAACTTCTTACAGGTATTTATCCAAAATATTGGGGCAATCCAACTTCTTTATGAGTATTTACCCAAAGCTCGGAGGGCAACCTTATTCTTTATGAGTATTCACCCAAAATATTGGGGCAATATAACTGCTTTCTGAGTATTTACCCAAAATACTTTGGCAATTTAATTTCTATATGAGTATTTACCCAAAATATTGTGGCAATCTTTTTTTTTTTTTTTTTTTTTGAGTAATTTCCCAAAACATTGGGGCAACCTAACTTCTTTACAAGTATTTGCCCAAAATATTGGGGAAACTTAACTTCTTCATGAAAATTTACCCAAAATATTGGGTGGTGGGGGGGGGGGGGGGGGGGGGGACTTAATTTCTTTACAAGTTCTTACCAAAAATATTGGAGCAACCCAAGGTCTTTACCAGTATTTACCAAAATTACTGGGGCAACCTCACTTCTTACTATTTTCCCAAAATATTGGGGCAACCTTACTTATTTATGAGTGTTTACCCATGATATTGGGACAATCTAACTTTTTTACAAGTATTTACCCAAACTTTTGGGGCAACCTTACTCCTTTATGAGTATTTACCCAAAATATTGGGGTAACCTTATTTCTTTATGAGTATTTACTCACAAAATATTGGGGCAACCTAACTTCTTTATGAGTATTTACCCAAAACATTGGGGGTGACCTAACTTCTTTACTAGTATTTACCCAAACTATTTGAGTAACCTAACTTCTTTTTGAGTATTTACCAAAAATATTGGGGCAAGTTAACTTCCTTATGAATATTTCCTCAAAATATTGGGAAAACCTAACTTCCTACTGAGTATTTACCCATAATATTGGGGCAACCTAATTTCTTTATGAGTATTTTTAACCCAAAATACTAGACAACTTAACTTTTTTACGAGTATTTACCCAAGATATTTGGGCAACCTAACTTCTTTACGAGGATTTATCAAAAATATAGGGGCAATCTTACATCTTTGAGTATTTACCCAAATTATTGTGGCAACCTAACTTCTTTACAAGTATTTACTCAAAATACTGGGGCAACATAACTTATTTATGAGTATTTACCCAAAATATTGGGGCAATCTAACTTCTATATGAGTATTTACCCAAATTATTGGGGCAACCTAACTTCTTTAGGAGAATTTTTTAACCCAAAATATTGGGCAACCTAACTTCTTTACGAGTATTTACCCAAAATATTGGAACAACCTAACTTCTTTATGAGTATTTACTAATTTTTACTTGTATGCGAAAAACTTGAAATATTATATTTCTTTTAAACAACAAAAAAAATAAAATAAATAAATAAATAAAAATAAAAAAATAGATAAATAAGAATAAAACTTTGGGTACACAGGCATTTGTAACAAAAGATTTTGCTTTAAATCATGACAGAACTTTGCAAATGTACTTCTTTGAGTAAAGTTGGCAATAAATGACTTTCTGAAAACTGTCAAAAGCAGAGCAGAATTTTTGGTACTTCCATGGACACATTACTAAAACATGCCTATTCAAATCCACCTCCAAAAACTAAACATTTTCAGATAAAAAAAACTCTGAAATTTTTCATATTTCTGCTCAAAACAAAGATGGTGGTACTCGTTAGAACTGCCTCAGCAAGGTGTTCTAACGAGTACCAACAATCTATGTTTTTGAGCAGAAATAAGAAAAATAATGCATATCCTGTAACCCGTTTTACTATATAAAAATGGGGTTTAAGAGGGTCAAAATTATATAGGCATGTTTTCGTGATGTGGTACTTTCATGGACAACTGAAAAAATGATGAAAGCAGATTATGAATACATACGTTGCTTTCATGGAAAACTGAGAAAAACACATTAACACTTAAAGCACCAAGCAGAATTGTAGCAGGTAATATTCAAAATGTGTTTTTATAATTTATTTCATTATCTAAATTTACTTTTATTTATTTTTGTTTTTTATTTATTTAATTATTTTTTGGACAAAAAATAGGCTTGACATTTCATGTGAATTGCCTGCCTAGCAGACTATTCACATGAAATGCCAAGCCATACTTTCTCAAAAAAAGAAAGAAAGAAAAAAAGGAAGAAAGAAAAAGACATAAAAAGAAAAATACGAGGCCAACAGGCAACGGCTCGCTCACCTGAGTGACAATAGCCACTGCAGATATGCAGGTGTTATGCAATATTTTTCCAATCCTATCATTGCAACTAATGAAAGGATCATCATTTAAGCAGTTATTAATTTTGAAGAAGAATATATGGGCATGACAGTCAATAGAGCATGATCATTTGAACAAACTCTCAATCACATTTCAACAAATGGATCAATGTGAAATTTGGTGGAAATTGGCTAAGTGGTTTCTGAAGAGTTGCTTAATAGTATCATGATTTTATACACGTTAACAGCACAGGGGCGGGGAAATATAACAAATGTCAAAAAGATTGCCTTTGGAAAGAAAGAAGTCACTACGGATTAAAAAGGGAGTCTCAGTTTTATTAACTCTTGATAAGCAGTAATGAAGTTTGCAACACTGTTTACTGTGCTTAGTGTGGTTTTGGAGGAGCTGTCATTTAAAAAAAATCTTTTTTTTCTTTTTTTAAGTTTAATGTTGCCATGGCAACCAGACAAATTCGTCACTGGTCATAAAACATATAAATTGGGCAGATCAACATAATTTTAGCTATTTTGAATTGTCCTTACCCAAGCAACATTTGTACAAAATTAAAGTCATACTGCTTCAGTGGTTTTAGAGGAGATGCCATTTAAAAGAAATCCTTTTTTTTAATTTACTGTTGCCATGGCAACCAAACAAAATGGCCATTGGTCATAAAACACAAAAAAAAACTGGGTAAACAATCATCCAATGATCATACTGCCAAATACAGTTCACATCACTTCACTGCTTATGGAGAAAAAACAAATTTAACCATTTTCCCATTATAAGTCTATGGGAGCTTTCTGTTGCCATGGCAACCAAACCAAAAGGCAGATCACCATAATTTTAGCTATTTTTGAATTGCCCTTACCAAAGAAACATTTGTACAAAATTAGAGTCATACTGCTTCAGTGGTTTTGGAGGAGATGTCATTAAAAAAAATCCTTTTTTGAAATTTAATGTTGCCATGGCAACCAAACAAAATGGCCATTGGTCATAAAAAAAAAAAAACTGTGTAGACAATCATCCAATGATCATAACTGCCAAATATGGTTCATATCACTTCAATGGTTATGGAGAAAATGCAATTTAACCATTTTCCCATTATAGGTCTATGGGGGCTTTCTGTTGCCATGGCAACCAAACCAAGAGGCAGATCACCATAATTTTACATATTTTTAAAGGCCCTTAACCAAGCAACATTCTTACCAAGTTAGGGACAAATTGCTTCAATGGCTTTGGAGGAGTTGTCGTTTGAAAGTGTTAACGAATGGACAGACAACCTGACGGACGACGGACAAAAAGTGATCACTATAGCTCATCCTGAGCATAGCTCAGGTGAGCTAAAAATATTTCAATATATTGTCTGCCCTTGTGGCTAAATATCATCCACTAATATCAACTTGTAGTAAAGTATAAATGGTTCATATATTCACAATTAATTGATTTCTTCAGATTTCATTTTGTAGCTGCTATTTCTGTATCTCATCTCATTTGCAGGAACCAACCTTTAAACTGTGTTTGACATTACACATCTAATACCCAGGCATTAGGTACAATAATAATCCTTTCTAATTTCTCAAAAGAATAAATAATGATGCAAATATTCGGGTACTATTTGTCCCCAGCTTTTTCGAAGAAAAGCGAGGGGACATAGTAACTGGCTTTCAGTAATTCCTTAACTCCGTAATTTCCCCTCTGACAGTAGGTACATTGTGGATGCAACTCCCCCTACAGTTATAGATGGATATTTTTAAACATTGCAGGTGTTTTAGTCATGGTCTTAAGATATGCATGTACTTTTGGTATAATCCTAAAATTATTTTTTGGTCACTTTTTCCGCATTTGAACAGTCATTTTTCGAAGTATAGATAGTGGGTACCTTGTGGAAGCAACTCCAGTAGTATAGGGTGCAACCACCCTATACTACTAACTCCTCTTACACCTGCAAGCAGATCTTCTTGGAACTTTGTAGAACTTTTCTACAACCGAAGATGTGCATGTGGTTTGAAGCATGTGGTGAAGTTGGCCAGCTGTTTGTTTGTGTTGAGGTTTTATGGCCCAGTCAACCCAATGGGGTCATGTCGAGCGCAGTCGGTTTACCTAACCACGTTTACTGGGCAGGCTTAGTCCTCTAAGTGGTTAACCAGTATTCATTCTTTTGCCAGAAACTGACAACTGCCCTTCTTGAATCAGCAGAAGGGAGCGAATGACCGTAGTAAAAGTGCTTTAAACCCCCCTGTGGTTTATTCTACTGACAGTTCTAAGGCGGTGGTCCCAGTGTTAGTCTTACTCTTTGTTGCTTTGTGGTTTATTCTATGAGGCGATTTGTTTTATGTCTTGCCTTATGTTATTTTGTTCTTGTGTTTTCAGTCCTTTTAGCATTGCGATTACCTCGTTTGGGGAAGAGAGAGCTTGTCTTGGTGCTTTTCATATGTTTGTTCGATTTGTGCTTGTTTGGTTTTGTCTGTTTCCTCTTCCTCTTGGTGTCTGGGAAGGGCTAGTGATTGTGGCACTCCCTGGTCTTTTCTCTTTTTTTCAGATTAATTTTAGTTACTTTTCTCACCTTGTGAACTGCACCCTTGTCCTGCGGAATGAATTAAGATGCCACGCCCACTTCTAATTTTCGGCCAGTCAGTTTTCCTGATCCAGATTGTTGCTATAAATTCACAAATTTAATGGCAAACAGTGCAGATCCAGATCGGTTGGCTTCTTCAGATGCCAACATCTGGATCTACATGTCTGCAAAGGCAGGGTATATCCGGGTTCAGCAAGACAAGGGTCAAGACAATTTTTTTTGCCTTAATACTGGTAGTATACACAGAGAGGGTGTCTGTCAAATGTGTGCACAACTCCTCCTTCAGATTACAACTGATCTCTGAAACTCTGCAGGCATTTTCTACATAGTATGAGGTTGGCAACAGTCTTTCCTGGAGATTGATCATGAAATATTTTCTACAGTCATTCTCTCCCTTCCTCTGATTCAAGAAGGGCAGTTGTCAGTTTCTGGTGAAAGAATGTGCACAATACTCATTAACCGCTGTTATGGCCTTACACTTCTGCCTTCGATTATCTGCCTTGGCAGATTACGCATAGCTTGTAGGTATATATTCAATCTTTACAACTGTGTCAGGAGGTCGACTCTTTGGCTCAGTGGTTAGAGCATTGGATTTTTATCCGGGAAGACCGGGTTCGAATCCGACAGTAGGCAGGAAATCTTTTCAGCTATGCTTCATTCCTTTGTTGTGACTTTCATGTCGTAAGACGGGGGATTGTCCAGGATTGGACTTTACTTCCCCAAAAATGGCTTCGCTTCATAATAAAGATGACTTCCTAAAGTGGGGGAGTGTTATTCCATAATACTTCTGCCTCAAATTATCTGCCTTGGCAGATTTCGCATAGCTTGTAGGTATATATTCAACCTCTGCCAACTGCATCAGGAAGTCAACTCTTTGGATCAGTGGTTAGAGCACTGGATTTTTATCCGGGCAGACTGGGTTAGAATCCCATGATAGGTTGGAAATCTTTTCAGCTATGTTTTATTCCTTTCATGTCATAAGACCACATAGAGGACTAAGCCTGTCCAGTAAAAGTGTGGTTAGGTAAACTGACTGCACTAGACATGACCCCAATAGGTTGACTGGGCCGTAAAACCTCAATACAACATTGATATTTCATGTGAATCATCTGCCATGACTTGTTTTCTATGAAAACCAAAAAACAAAAATTTAGAATGTTATCTGCTTCAAATTTTGCTTTGTGCTTTCGGAGTTAAATATTGGATTTATGAAAAATACATGTACCGGTATGTCCCCTCATGAAAGTTTTCCAGGAGAATGACTCCCAACTTCTCAAAAATGTTTCAGCCTCCTACTGTGTCTGAGTAAAGTGATTATCAGATGGTAATACATACTTACAAGATATGTATTTATTGAAAAATAAGAAAAATCATGCAAGAATAATTACCAAATACTCTCCCTTAACCCTTGTCCTGCTGGACCTATACTCTGCCTTTGCAAACAGTGTAGATCCAGATCAGTTGGCTTCTGAAGCCAACTGATCTGGATCTGCACTGTTTGACATTCAGGATATGAATTAATGTAAGCAATCTAGATCAAGGAATCTGACTGGCTGAAGTTTAGAAGTGGGCAAGGCATCTTAATTTATTCAGCATAACAAGGGTTAACAAGTCTTCTGAATACCTGCAATATTTGTTTTATGGAGAAAAAATATGGGGGTACTTCTAATGAAGTTTTTATATTTTTAAGGAGAAATTAAAAAAACTGTCCCAGAATTATTACAAAATACTCCCTCCTTAGCAAGCTCTCAAGGGTATTCACCAGAGGGTCCTTTCTGAGGTGCATCTACTGTAATAACCCTAAGTATTGGGACAGCTAAGCCTTTGCAAACAGTGTAGACCCAGCTCAGACTCTGCAGAGTGCAGCATCTGATGTTTGCCACAGCAATATTTTAGACACATCAAGAGGTAGTAGAATGGACTATTTCAATTTTAGTATGGTAAGTAGATAAGGTGTCCCAATACTTAGGGTGAATATGGTAAAAAGTACACAGAAAGTATGGTTTGTTTGTAAAATGCGAAAATATATCACTGCTTGCTAAAATGTGTTTGCTTTGAGCAGTGCAGTAAAAAAAAAAAAATCATGATAGGAATAGACAAACTTCACCATTTCAAGGGTTAAATATCAATAAAAGATTCTTCTGTCTTTGAGTTTCCAAAACAAGTCCATTATTTCAATAAAAGCATCACAGATGCTGCATGATAACCACCAGCCACTGCAGGGTAACAAAACATATAACAGTTTGATCAGAAGAAAATTATAGGATGAGTGACCTGGAAATCTTTAACCCTTAAAATGCCAAGAAAACCTGCATCTTAAAATGTCTGTTTATGTCATCTGCTGAATATTTTTTAAACTTTTCAAACCTATTTTTGCATACTGGCAAACAGTGTGGATCCTGATCAGACTGCTCATAGAGTCTGCTCTGCATCCAGATTGTCTGCAAAAATGACTTATAAAATCACAAACAAATGACAAAGCAGACGACAATTGTTGTGATTGGCAGTTTAAGGGTTAAAGAGCTATAACTCTATCAAAATTTGGTGTACTATAACCTCAAAACAATATGAGCTGCATCACTTCATTTACGCGGGGCTGTAGCCCGGTGTATCTATTTGAGGTTGTTTTTGTAAAATGTGTATGCATTCGGAGATCATTGGTTTTCTTCCAGTTTTATGGGGTTCTTAGTGGGATTATATATAACTATTCACCCCCCATTTTTTTTATTATTATTATTATTCAAAGTCTCATTTTTGCAGCAGAGAACTGTGCTGTTAGTAACATAATGAAATAAAAAAATATGGGAAGTACTGTGTAGAATGAATGTAGCAATGTGGGTTTTGCTCATTTAGAACAGAAATAAGCAGTTTTCCCGTATGAGCCCCAATTTGACCATTCGACTGAAAGAGCTCGTTGCTGTCAATATTCGTACACGTTTGAATTTATTAATTTCATTTTTTTCGTCGTACTACAAAGAAGAAACAAAAGATATTTTTCTTCGTTTATGATTGGAAATATGCATTCTCAAATCGAACGGATTATTAGCTGGTTCAATAATACAGTTTAATTTGATATTCAAGCATGGAAAGATTTGGGCCAAAAGAAAACGTTATGAGCGGAGAAAAGAACGAAACACTGCTACATAGAACAGAATAGAACAGAATAGTATTTTATTTACTGCACAACAATACCCTATAAGGGTTAAAGGCAAGCAAATACAAACATGACATAATACATTATACAATGATATGAAAGAAATTTTATCATCATTTGATTGAAAAAGAGAAAAAAAAAGTACATACACATACATATACATATATAGATATATATATCCTTGATGACATGCTATGATATATTACATTTGCTTACAAATAATCCAATGGATTTCAAAAAAGTATCGTCTGTAGAAGCCATTAGTTTGATGAACTGCTCTTTTTTAGACTCAAATGAATGGTTATTCAGAAAAGCCATGTTTTGAAACATTTTATTTCGCAGATCTTTCTAATACTAAATGCTAGGGCCCAGTCTATGTAGCAGTCAAAATAAGAGAATCGGCCCCCACCGCCATTCCCCTTTATAGATGATTTCGGATATAGTATGTTCGGCATAGGCTATGGATGGCGACATGTAATTATGTATGCGGGCTAGAAAACAGACGATCATAGTTGATTTTTTTACATAGCTCTGATAACGTCTATAATGTTTTTATCGTTGAGTATTGCAATAGTTAATGTAATTACAACCTTTCATAAATTATAACATTTTTTCACTATACTACGATCTATGGGGAGCTAAGTAATGCATGATAGATTAGTTTCCTGGTGTATTGATGCTTTACATCAATGTTTTCTTGTAGTCTATTAATTTTGTCCATCATGTTTCAACCCGATCCAATGAGACCTGTAGGAGGAGTTATCTGAAAACAAAGTCAAGTCTGAAAAATCTATAAAAAGTGTAACAAGAGGCCCATGGGCCATGATTCGTTGACCTCAGTAGAACACCACTGCATATCTGCAGATGCCATGCAACATTCTTCCAGTATTGCCACAGCAACTAGGGACAGAAATTTGACAGTGCCGTAAAAAGTCAAAGGTCATCCTAGATCATCATTTGAACAAATTTGGTAATCTTGCATCCCCGATGCTATATACCAAGATCCAGCCTCAAAGCTTTCTTGGTTCTGGAGAAGAAATTTTTTAAGTGTTTTTACCCTATATGGGCATGGCAGCCATCTTGTTCAGTAGTGCAAAACTATTTGAATAAATTGTTAGTTCTACTTGACAGAAGACCCCATGTGAAATATGGCGAAAATTGGCAAGTGGTTTCACAGAAGATGTTTAAAGATTTATACAATTTTATACAAAGCCTAAGGGCAAGGGCAGATACTCTCAGCCATGGATAAAATTTTAATTGTAACTAACAAGTTTTACTACTTTAATCATCCAATGTAAGTTTTAGCCATAAGTCTTCAATACATTTTTAGAAAATGATTTTTCAACATTATGAATGTGGATGCAGATTTGACCTTGTCATAAAAAGGTTAAGGTTAAAGGTCATCCTTAGATCATCACCTGAACAAATTTGGAAGACCTTGAGTCCCAAATGTTATATATCAAGATACAGTCCCAAAGTTTTCTTGTTTCTGGAGAAGATTTTTAAGTGTTTTCTGTTGTTTTTTTTTACCATATATGGGCATGGAGGTGACCATCTTATTCAATAGTGTTGAACCATTTGAACAGATTGTCAAAATCCCTTAGACAGATAGCTCCATGTGAATCTGGTGAAAATTGGTCAAGTGGTTTCAGAGAAGAAGATGTTTAAAAATTACATGATTTTAAACATGTATCTAGCCAAGGGGCAAGGAGGTATAACTACCAGGAGACAAAATTTTGACTGTAACTAAAATGTTTTACTACTTTAATCATACTTGCAAATTTCAGCCATTAGTCTTTAGTACATTTCATGCAAATTGTCTCTTCGGCCTAATTTTCTGGGCCCAGTTGTTCGAAACTAACGATGTCGTTAGTTAACGATTTGTTAAAATTTACATCGAATGATACACAAATATGCTGAAATTTTTTGCTGAAAAAATGTGAGTAGATTTTGCAATGCAAAAGCTACTCACATTTTTTCAGCAAAAAATATCAGAATTTTGTGTATTGACTCCGCTAAAGCAGTTAACGAAATGACCCTTAACGAGCTCGTTAAGCTAACGATGCTTTGAACAACTGGGCCCTGGAAAAATAAGATATCATCAAAATTGTCATCTGCAGAATAAGCCCAACTAAGGGTTTAAGGTTAATACTCTCATGTTTCAAAACTGCGGTGGGAGGGAATAATTAAACAAGAAAAGCAAAAATTTTTGGGTAATAACTAGGATGATGATGAGTTCAGGTTTAACAACGCATCAACATATATTCATTTGTGTCAAAATGTTATATCAATTTGGTGGCAAGACCTAGGATATTGCACTACTAACAATAAGGTCGCGCAGTGCTATGTCTTATAAGAATTTTATAAATATAGTGTAATTATTAACCCATTTATGCCGAGAGGACTTCTATCTCAACTCTTTAGACTGGTCCATTTTCAACAGAAGGGGTGTCAGGTTAGTTTTTATTATCAAAATCTTTAATAGAAATTAGTGTATTTAATGCAAACAGTGCAACTCTGATCAGTCGCCACAGAACCCAGGTCTACACTGTTTGCAAATGTCCTTTTTATGGGACACTTGGCATAAATGGGTTAAGCAAAAACAGGAACCTACTGACCTAATATTTTGGATAAAATACACTAAGTAGTTCCCAACCCTGATGCACTGACAACTGGATGGCATTGTGAAGTGTTGTTTTACAGCTGTAATACTGTAGGAGTAGCTTCATTAGCAAAAAATGCTTGCATGATGGGTAATTTTTTCAGCAGACAATATTTTGAAATATTTGTTTCTCTTATTTTTCCCGGACTCTGACATTTTACTTAGGAGATAGTTTGCATGAAGTGTCAGAGACTATTTTCTGGGAAAATATTTTAGAATGATGTCTGCCGAAAATTATAACCCAGTTTTCTAATATAAGCATTAATCTGTTAAGTCTTAATTAACCCTTGTTCTGCTGAACCCGGATATACCCTGCATTTGCAAACAATGTAGATCCAGATCAAGCCAACTGATCTGGATCTGCACTATTTTCCATTAAGTATGTGAATTTATAGCAACAATCTGGATCAAAATAATCTGATTGGCTGAAAATTAGAAATGGCCGTGGCATCTTAATTTATTCAGCATGACAAGGGTTAAAGGAGATTTTTGCCTCATTTATATATAATGGACTTGCAATTATCGAGAGTATCAAGCTTGTAGCTTCATATTATATTGCAAAATCTTTTCTGCTTTTATAATTTTGTAAGAGTGTGAGTTATTTTAACTGTACTCCAAGAAGCATGTTCAAAAAGAAAAATAAATGACAAAGAAAAGAAGATAATTTTTGCAGTTTGGTAGATGCTGGTGGCCGATCATGTGGGATAAAACCAAGTTTTTTTTTGCAATATACGAGGGATGTTCGAAATGAATTGCTTATTGTCCTCTAGCTCGGTATCCACGTGGGGCATGATAAAAACCAATACATACCTGTATAGGGCTATTCAATATCTACACAATGGTATATAAATGTACATGTTAGACTAAGAGTAAGACATAAAATTTGCCATTTGAATACACGCAGTCATTGACCACTGCAGTAAAAATGGTTGGTAGAAGCGTCGACAAAAAAGATGAAATACGGGCTTACATCAAAGCTCACTCAAAACTTGGTTGTTCTTTGAAGAAGCTGATGACTGAAATTTCTACTGCTTTTGGACCTTCTTGTGTGTCTTATGACACAGTTCGGTGGTGGAAAAAGAAATTTGAGTCTGGTGTAGAGTCCATCAAAAATGCACCGAAATCAGGTAGGCCAAAATCTGCATCTCGTAAAGAAATCGTTTCCAAAATAAAGGATACCATTGAAGGAGATGCCAGATTTACAGTTCGTGATATTGCACGAAAGGTAGGCATATCACTATCAACGGTTCATCTTATTTTGAAGAAGCATTTGAAAGTCAGAAAGATTTCTGCTAGATGGGTGCCACATCTGTTGACTGACGAGCAAAAGAGGCAACGGCCAAAAAGCTGCTTCAAATGTTTCTAAAATATGATAAAAAGCAGTTTGCCAATGTCGTCACAGGTGATGAAACCTGGGTCCATTATTTTGAGCCCGTCAGAAAGGTAAGCAATAAGATCTGGGCCACTAAAAACAGCAAACGCCCAATAATTGCCAAACGTTCTTTGAGTACAAAGAAGGTTTTGTATGCAATCTTCTTCTCTGGTGAAGGAATCACAATAAAAGTGCCAGTGAAAAAGGGCAAAAGCATCACCGGAAAGTATTACAAAGACGTAGTACTGAAGAAACTGAAAAAGTATTATCAGAAACGACGCCCTGCCACTGGTTTTAAACATGTCCGTCTTCTACATGACAATGCCCCAGCTTATACCTCCGCAATAGTTACGGAGTTTTTGAAGAAAGAAAAAGTAACTGTTTTGCCTCAGCCTCCGTATTCCCCAGACCTTGCCCCATGTGATTTCTTTTTGTTTCCGAAATTGAAAGCATTCCTTGCTGGGCAGAAATACCAGTCCCGACAGGCACTTGGATCTGCCATTCGTCAGTACCTTATTACTGTGCCCAAATCAGCGAACTGTGACGCCTTCAAGAAGTGGATACATCGGCTGAAACTTTGCATTTCTAGCCACGGGGAGTACTTCGAGGGCATGAAATGAGTACTTTTGGGCTAACTTGAAATTTGAAGTCTCCAGATAGAAATAAGCAATTCATTTCGAACATCCCTTGTATAGGAATTGAGAAACCGGATTAAATCCAGTTTCTCAATTCCTATATCTTGCAAAAAAAAAAAACATAACCCATTAATCGGAAAGATATACAGCTGAGTTTTTGTATATATAAAGCTTGGATACTGGTTCATACAAAACATATAGCAATGCAAAACTATTTGCATTTTGCAGAAATGCATACATTTTGCATGACACTGGTTTGGAGTTTTGCCAAGCAATTGTACGAGGGTAGTTCAATAAGTTCGCAGAACTCGGTATTTTTCTATACAATTCAAGATTTCTTTTTTTTCATTTTTGTGCAGTGTAAACCTTTGTCAGTTGAATGATCACAGCTGTTCAGTCAACACGTACATTTTTTGCTCTTACTTTTTGTTTGAAACCTATACCCATAGGTAAAAATGGAAAGTCAGAATATTGAGTTCAGAGCAGTCATGAAGTTCCCCACTAAGGAGGGTGCAAAGGCCAAAGAAATCCATTGGCACATGGCTGATGTGTATGGTGATAGTAGCCCAAAGTATTCCACAGTGGCAAAGTGGTCAGCAAAATTTAAACGTGGGCGAGACTCCTTAGAAGATGACCCAAGGCCAGGTTGCCCTGCTGATGTATCAGCCAGGAGATGATCGACCGTGTTGAGAGACTTGTGCTAAACAATCGCCAAATCAAAGTTGCCGAACTTGCTTCAGAATGTGGTATTTCTAATGGAAGTGTTTACACTATAATCCATGAACATTTAGGCATGTCAAAAGTATCTGCCAGGTGGGTACCCAGAAACCTGAACATGCAAGATTGTCAGCAAAGGGTGGAGTCAAGTCAAGAACTTCTGGAAGTGTAGGATGCTAATCCAGAAGACTTTCACACTCGTCTTGTAACAGGAGATGAAACTTGGCTTCACCACTGGGACCCAGATACTAAAAAAGAGTCCATGCAATGGAAGCACCCTGGCTCACCCCCACTTAAGAAATTTCGTACCCAACCATCAGCGAGCAAGGTAATGGCCACAGTGTTTTGGGACTCCAAAGGGATTATATTGATAGATTACAAGCCTGCTGGTACTTCAGTTACAGGAAAATACTATGCCAATGTCATTAAACAATTAAGGGTTGCTAATAAAGAAAAATGAAGGGGAAAGCTAGCTGCTGGTGTCCTTCTTTTGCATGATAATGCCCCTGTGCACAAGTCCAGAGTTGCACAAGTGGCTATTTGTGAGTGCAAGTTCGAGCAGTTAAATCACCTGCCATACAGTCCAGACCTGGCCCCAAGTGATTATTATCTGTTTCGAAATTTGAAGTCCCACTTGCGTGGAACGAGATTTCGGGACGATGATGAGCTCAAGGCTGCTACAGAGACTTGGTTTGAGGACCAAATAGACGACTTTTATTTCAAAGGCATAGATTGCTTAAAAGAAAAGTGGGCCAAATGCATTGAAGTAAAGGGGGATTATATTGAAAAATAATGTTGAAACCATCTTCCAATCTGTGAGTTAAACCCTGAGTTCATATCATAATAATCAGATTTTTGATTAACGTGCAGGTACAGGGGCAACATCCACATCAGTGGGCCCCCTTCCAGATAGCTGGCTTGCTGCACGCATGGCAGATTTCACACCAGATCTCCAGGTACGTCTATCATGAGGGTTGATAGCCGAGAGCTTCCACTCTCTGCAATCCCTCTCTGTCAGCTGCTTCCATGTCATTTTGGGCCTCCGAGGCGCACGCTTTCCATCAACCTGTATGTCAAAGGCTGCCTTGATTGCACCACTGGAGTGTTCCACATGTCCATACCATCGAAGTCTTCTCTCCTTCAGAATGAGGTCCAGATCCTCAATGCCAAGCTGCACAAGTAGCTCATTGGACCTGGTGGTGACAATGTCTTGCGGCCTGACATTGCAGATCTGTCTAATCATTGCCCATTGAACCAAGTTCTACAAACTTATTGAACTCCCCTCGTATGTTCTATTAAGCATATAATACACCTGTATATACTAACAGGTAAAATACATCCAATACACACCTAACTCACAATAAATAAATCACTTGATGTCTGAATATAAATTAGCACTGATTGCTTAAAAAATTCTTGTCGCATATTGTAAAACAGCATGTATTTTATGGAATTTTGATGAACATTTTAGTTTGCGGAAATTACGTCTATTATCATGTTTGGTCTTCATACATTCTTACCCAGTATAGTTCGTCAGAAAGGTTTTGAAATTATGGACAAGAAGAAATGCAAGGCCATTCCCCTCAACATACATGTTTTAAGACTTACATAAGTCTAATACCGTGTTTTATACAAATATTTTTTATTGAGAAAACATGAGCATGAATGCCTGAAAGATGTCTGGTAAAATTTAAAATGTGTCACTCGAAACGTGTCATAAAATTTGTAATCAAATGTTTTCTTACAGGCTTATTGTAGTGGCCATATTGCACCAAAAATTGAACATTTTTTGGTGTTAATCAATTTCATTATACTTTTAATAAAGGCTATAGAAAATGGTAGAATGTTTATCTGAAACCCAGTTTGCATGCAATATTTACAAATAGCCATCAGAAGATAGGGCATATTCCCGGACGAAACCGCAATTCTAAATTTGGTGTATATTTCAATCAGATATCATGCAAATATTGAAACAGAGCAAAGTAAAAAGATACATAGTATGAAATCTGAAAACAATAATAGGTGTAATGTAAATAATTTTATTTTTGCATTTCTTTTATTTTTTCTTTTTGTCAAATATCATCTATTAGTGACTTCTGATTATTTGTACAGGATACACAATGAGTATACATAGTAAAAAATAATAGCAAAAATAAATGTCATGTGAATGTAAAGGTATTTACTGTATGTTTGGGGTAAAAAAATCAACAGAGCAAAAGTTATCCTTCTCATATGCAATATGCCTTCTTGACCTGATATATGTTCCTACCAAAAATTATCAAGATATCTCAAACAGTGTTAGAGTTATGCCCTGCACAAGGTTTCGGCATCAGAGGAGATAAGTTCATACAGGTGAAAGTGAGTACTCTTGAACATGACATGACTACTGGTCCTTATCTATGCCCCTACCAAATATTATCAAAATATTTCAAACCACATACACAAGACTTCGGCTTAGAAATTGATTCCGGGGTGTTAACTAGAAAACAACCACAGCAAAGGTTGTCCTTCTAGCATGTGACATGCCTATTAGTCCTTTCTATGCTTCTACAAAATATCATGAAAACATTTCAAACCATTAATTTAAGAAGCCATTGAGTCCACAAGAATTTGGCTTAGAAATTTATTCAGTGTACAAGAAAAAGAACAAAGCAAGAGTTGTCTTTCTTGCATGTGACACTCCTATTTGGCCTGATATATGTCCCACTAAACTATTATCAAATCATCTCAGACTGTATGGGAGTTATAGCCTGCACAAGATTTCGGCTTCAGGGGGATAAGTACATAACAAACTAGAGCTGGTGTTTGTAAAACACTATGCCCCCAACTGCCTGACTCTAACACTGTTTGACTCCAACACTGCTTAGCTATGACGGTAACAACAGTACAAATATATGATTTCAATGTTATTTTATCAAAGGGAAATAACTCTAAAATAGGAGATGATTGGGATAAGAAAAAAATACGGATCACCTATTTTTTCATGAGGAATCAAAACATGAAATTTCAAAACATTAGCATACATGGTTCTAAACTTATGCTATACACAATAAAGTAATGACATTAAATGGCCCGAAATTGCGAAGGGCCATAACTCCAACATTTCATTTAATTGGTTCAAAATTTATTCAGGTGATCTCCTCCTCAATCCCAATCAGTATACCAAATATCATGGCTCTAGCTTAAATACTTTTTGAGATATCTTGCTGAAAAAGTCAAAATGCCTAGAACTACAAAGGGCCATAACTACATCAATTTTTCACGGAATTCCCTAAAAAACAAACCAGGAAATCTCCACATCATCCCCAATCAGCATATAATATTTCAAGACCCTAGCTTAAGTGCTTTTCGAGAAATCTTGCTGACAAGGTCAAAATGAGCAGAACTGCAAAGGGCCATAACTTTATCAATATTTTCATGGAATTCTCTCAAAATATAATCGGGTAATGTACACATCATTCCCACTCACTGTATTGAATTTCAAGAACCCAGCTTAAATACTTTTCAAGATATCTTGCTCACAAGATTTAATTCTGATTTTTTTCAAAGGGGCATAACTTTAAATAAACATGCTAGACAAGAAACAAAATACGGGTCGGCTATTTTTTCATTGGGAACCCAAATATAAAATTTCAAAACCCTAGCGTGCAGGGTTCTTAAGATATGGCATGCACAAAAAAAGCTTGATGAACGGACAAACAGTCGGATGGACAAATGAAGGCAAAATAATATGCCCCATCAATTTCATTCGAAACTGGGGGCATAATCAGGTCATCTACTCATCACTACCAATCTATTCATCAAGTTTCAAGGCTCCAGCTGCAATAGTTTTTGAGATATTTTGTTCACAAGGGAAACATGCCCAAATTTACAAAGGGCCATTACTTATGAAATATTTTTCAGAATTTACAAAAAAATTAATCAGGTCATCTACTCATCATTACCAATCAATTCACCAAGTTTCAAGTCTCTAGCTCTAATAGTTTTTGAGATATTTTGCTGACAAGATAAAAATGCCCAAAATAACAAAGGGGCATAACTCAAGAAGTATATTTCAAAATTTCTTCAAAAGTTAATCAGATTGTCTACTCATCACTACCAGTCTATTCATCAAGTGTAAAGGCTCTAGTTCCAACAGTTTTTGAAATATTTTGCTGACAAGGTAAAATTGCCCAAAATTACAAAGGGCCATAACTCATGAAGTATTTTTCAGAATTTCTTCAAAAATTAATCAGGTCATCTACTCATCACTACAAATCCATTTACTAAGTTTCAAGGCTCTAGCTCTAACAGTTTTTGAGATATTTTGCTGACAAGATAAAAATGCCTAAAATTACAAAGGGGCATAACTCAAGAAGTATATTTCAAAATTTCTTCAAAAGTTTATCAGGTTGTCTACTCATCACTACCAGTCTATTCATCAAGTTTCAAGGCTCTAGCTTCAATAGTTTTTGAGATATTTTGCTGACAAGTTAAAAATGCCCTAAATTACAAAGGGCCATAACTCATGAAGTGTTTTTCAGAATTTCTTCAAAAGTTAATCAGGTCATCTACACATCACTACAAATCCATTTACTAAGTTTCAAGGCTCAAGCTCTAACAGTTTTTGAGATATTTTGCTGACAAGGTAAAAATGCCCAAAATTACTACGGGCCATAACTCAGAAGGCATTTTTCAAAATTTCTTCAAAAGTTAATCAGGTTGTCTACTCATCACTACCAGTCTATTCATTAAGTTTCAAGGCTCTAGCTCCAACGGTTTTTGAGATATTTTGCTGACAAGTTAAAAATGCCCTAAATTACAAAGGGCCATAACTCATGAAGTATTTTTCAGAATTTCTTCAAAAGTTAATCAGGTCATCTACACATCACTACAAATCCATTTACTAAGTTTCAAGGCTCAAGCTCTAACAGTTTTTGAGATATTTTGCTGACAAGGTAAAAATGCCCAAAATTACTACGGGCCATAACTCAGAAGGCATTTTTCAAAATTTCTTCAAAAGTTAATCAGGTTGTCTACTCATCACTACCAGTCTATTCATTAAGTTTCAAGGCTCTAGCTCCAACGGTTTTTGAGATATTTTGCTGACAAGATAAAAATGCCCAAAATTACAAAGGGCCATAACTCATGAAGTATTTTTCAGAATTTCTTCAAAAGTTAATCAGGTCATCTACTCATCACTACAAATCCATTTACTAAGTTTCAAGGCTCTAGCTCTAACAGTTTTTGAGATATTTTGCTGACAAGGTAAAATTGCCCAAAATTACAAAGGGCCATAACTCAAGAAGTATTTTTCAAAATTTCTTCAAAAGTTAATCAGGTTGTCTACTCATCACTACCAGTCTATTCATCAAGTTTCAAGGCTCTAGCTTTAATAGTTTTTGAGATATTTTGCTGACAAGATTGCATCCATATTTTTTCAAAGGGCCATAACTCAGAAAAGGGGCATAATCCTGTCAAGAAAAAAAATACGTGTCAGCTATTTTTTCATGAGGAATCCATATATGAAATTTCAAAACAGTAGCATTCACGGTTTTAAAGTTATGCTATGCATCAAAAAGCGTGACGAACGGACGGACGGACGGAAGGACGGACGGACGGACGAACAACCCAGAAGCAATATGCCCCTCCAACTTCTTTGGGGGCATAAAAAAGAGTAGTCTCTCTTGCATGTGACATGCCTTCTAGTCCTTATCTATGCCTCTACCAAATATTATCAAAATATTTCCAACCATTAAGAATTTATGGTGCACAAGAATTTGGCTTAGAATTTATTCAGGGATAACTTGAAAGAAAACAAAGCAAGAGTTGTCTTTTTTGTGTGACATTCCTACTTGACCAGATATATGTCTCCACCAAATATCATCTAATTCCAGATAGTATGGGAGTTATGGGCTGCACAAGATTTCAGCTTCAGGGGACTTCTTCAGCATATAATGAATAAAGTGAGTTGTCTCTCTTGCACATGACATGCCTACTGATTCTTATCTATGCCTGTATCAAATATTATCAAAATATTTCAAACTATCAAGAAGTTATGGAGTGCAGAAGAATTTGTCTTAGAAATTCATTCAGGGGAGATAACTAGAAAAAAAAAAAGAAAAAAGCCAGAGTTGTCCTTCTTGCATGTGACACTCCTACTTGACCTGATACATGTTCCTATAAAATATTATCAAGTTATCTGGAACAGTATGGAAAATAGCCTGCACAAGATTTTGGTTCCAGGGGCATCACTAAACAAAGAAGATAGTGACAGCTATCTCTGTTGCACGCAATACCCCTTCTTGTTCTTATCTATGCCTCTACCGAATACTATAGCAAGTGCCCAGAAGGTCACGAATACTCCCGACTGGTGCCATTTCTTAATTATAAAATGTTTTTAAGTCAATGACAATGGTATATGGCAAAATCAATGGACCATGAAATATTGGTCACTGACCCACATATAGTTTACAAGGTCAGTATCTGAGTGACACTGATCTATCATCCCAAGTACAACATTTCTGGAGTAAATAGTCTTCAAGACATGACGACAAATTGCTGGACCATAAAATATAGGTCACTAACCTACCTGTACTTGAGTGGTTAATTTGACGTGTCATATTGATCCATTTTATCAACTATGATGTTACTCCATTAAATAATCTAGAAGATATTACATTATCAGATTATCCGAAACTATGATAGTCATACATCAAATTGTCTTCAAGATGTAACATAAAATCACTGGACCATGAAATACAGTGACCTACATTTACTTATAGGTCAACTATTTGATCTTACCAAGTCATAATCCCAAATAATTATGTTCATACATCAAATAAAACTCAAGATATAAGGCAAAATCACTGGACCATGAAATATCGGTCAAAGTGGCTTACATTTATTATGATGTCAATTGTGGTGTCACACAGAACCAATATCCCAAGTGTCATATTAATCCATGAAATAGTCTTCAAAGTGTAAGGCAAAATCGCTGGCGCATGGAAATTAGGTCACAATGACCTTGATCTTATTACACTGAATGTTACTGTTATAAACACGTCTGTTGTCCATCCTCCTTCATTAAGAAGTTTGTATAAACAAACTGCAATATACTACTTTATTGAGGCATCATAGATTTTCACCTCTAGCCCTGCTCCGGGGCATGACCCATGGGTCCATAGATGCAGAATGGAGGAAACCCTCCAGGGTACTTCCATACCAAATATTTGGTTTTTTATCAGTGGCTGCAGAGATATAGGCAATAAAAAAAACTTTGAAGTAAAACTTGGTTATAGCAAGTGTTAACAGACAGAATCACGGATGGATGGACGGACGGAATGATGGACAGACAAATGGACAGACCAAACTGAAGAAAATTATATACCCCTTTGGAAAACTTGCTGGGGGTATAATTAACAGAATATTTCAAAACCAAAAGAAGTTATGAAGTGCACAAGAATTTGGCTTAGAAATTTGTTGAGGGGAGACAACTAGATAAATAACAGAGCAAGAGTTGTCCTACAAAATATTATTATCAAATTATCTCAAACAGTATGAGAATTATGGCCCGCATAAGATTTCTGCTTCAGGAGAGATAACAACATAATGAAGAAAGTGAGAAACTTGAATCAAAGGATTTGACAAAAAATTGCCGGCCTCGGTGGCTCATTTGAATGCGCCGTCCCACTGAAGACCTAGAGGTCGCAGGTTCAACCCCCGCCGAGGTCGGCAACATTCTTTCGTAGAGATTGATCATGAAATATTTCCTACGGTCATTCTCTCCCTTCCTCTGATTCAAAAAGGGCAGTTGTCAGTTTCTGGCAAAAGAATGTGCACAATACTGGTTAACCGCTTAGAGGACTAAGCCTGCCCAGTAAACGTGACTGGGAAGTAAAACCTCAACACAAAACAAAATTGACAAAAAATAACCGTTTTTTCATCGCTTCACGGCAGGTAGATTTTTCATACAGATATTTACATTAATAAGTCAGTGAATGATTTTAACGGACTTCGTAGAACAAAAGTGCTTTTTGAAAATAAAAATGATTGGGAGTAAAGTAAGATGTTTGTGGGATGTTGGCATCAGTTTAACATTTAACACTTACCATGCTAAGGGCAAATTCAGCAGACCAAACCTAATGCTATTTTTTTTCACTTTTCTTAGAAACTGAATCTGACACTTCATGCGAATTGTCTCCTTAGGAAACAATTTGCATGAAGTATCAAATCCTATTTTCTAGGAAAAATAAGAAAAATATTTTAAGATTTTTTCTGCTGCTATTTTTACCCAGACTGCAAAATGTTAGTACACTATGGCAAATAAGGAGACAATTTGAATGAAAGGTGTTTGCATGAAAAATGATAAAAAAAAAAAAATGTCATCAATTTGTTGTCTGCTGCCAAGTTTCGAGTCAACTGACATTTTGGTTCAGGAGAAGAAGTTAAAACAGATTTTCAAGATGGCGGCCATCTTGGATTTCTGATCGGAACAATTTTATCTATTTTTGATCTGCAAATAATCCTGATACTTCCTATCACAAGTTTCAAGTCAATTAGCATTTCAGTTCAGGAGAAGATGTGCAAAAGAGATTTTCAAAATTGCCACCATGGCGGCCATCCTGATTTTCATGGGGGCCATCCTGATTTTCAACCTGAACGATTTTATCTATTTTTGATCTGGAAGTCACTCTGATACTTTTTACTAAGTTTCCAATCAGTTGGCCTTTGGGTTCAGGAGAAATTCAAAATAGATTTTCAAGATGGCCACCATGGCAGCCATCTGGATTTATGATCCAAACAATTTTAGCTATTTTGGATCTGCATATCATCCTGTATTTCCTACCAAGTTTTGAGTCAATTGGCTTTTTTGTTCAGGAGCTCAAAATAGATTTTCAAAATGGCCACCATGGCAGTCCTTTTAGATTTATGATCTAAAACGATTTTTGTAATTAATGATTCATTAGTGGCCTGATACTTCCTCCTATCAAGTTTCGAGTCAACTGGGCTTTCATTTTAGGAGAAGAAGCTGAAAATAGACTTTTCTGTTTTTAGCTCTGGTGGCAATCTTAATTATTGGGAGTGGAACCATTTTAGCTAAATTGGTAGAGAGTCATCTAGGCAACACTTGTGTGAAGTTTGATTGAAACTGGCCCATTGGGTGTAGGAGGAATTGTTGATGACGATCCATTTCGAAAAAAAAATTAAGCGATCACATTTCATGCTCAGGTAAGCTAACAAAACAGGACACAGTCCTGAGTCAAAATAACTCCTTTGAAATCAATTAAGAACTCTCAGGAAACAGCTGAAAGACAGCTGTAGAACCCATTTAAGTAATTGTCAAAAAAAAAGCACCATTAATATGGAGAGACGGAGTCATGAAAATGTCTTGAAGAACTCTTCCTATATCATGATACTAAAACTAGTGCATTAACCCATTTTAGTTGGGAAACCCCAAAAAGGGTGATTGCCAAAAAGTGCAGACCCAGATCAGATGCCGCAGAACATGGCATCTGATCAGGGTCTACACTGTTTGCATTAAATACAGCAATTTCTATAACACATAGTACATGTAATAATAACTAGAAAAGGTTTTTAAGAAAAAAACAACAAATGTTCTCCCCAATCCTGCCAGAGTCATTCTTGTATGCAAAACGTCATCTCATCCTGTTCTACATTTGTACCAAGCATCATCAAAATATTGCGTAGGGTATTCGTGTTACAGAGCAGAGACAAGAAATAAAATTCAAACACAAGAAGGGGAGATAACTCCAAAAGTGAAACAAGAAGACCATGATGGCCCTGTAACGCTCTCCTGAGTATTATAGCACTTTGCGAACCTGATCTAGAACTGATCAAGGCAAACATTCGGATCAAAATTCAAAATGATTATATTAACAAGTAAGAAAATGTAGCATGTTTAATGGACTGCGAAATAGAGGTCAAGGTCAAATATGGATGACTGCACTCAAAAGGCCATGCTAAGATGTATGCATGTACTAAGTATCACTGGCTGTAGGAGCAATAGTTACTGAGAAACTGACCTAAACACAAACACTTCACAAGTACCAAATATCACTCTGTAGGACCAAATTACTGAGAAACTGATCTAAACAGAAAAACTTAAGAAAGTCACTGGACAGTGAAATATACGTCATCTAGAAATCATCAAGACAAACATTTTGAGCAAGATTCATGATGATCACTTAAAAACATGTGACCTCTAGAGCGTCAACAAGGTTTTCCTCTGATTTCGCCTGGTTACCTAGTTTCTGACATCAAGTGACCCGGTTTTAATCTAGACCTAGAAATCATCCAGACGAACATTTTGAGCAACATTTATGATGATTATTTAAAAACTGTGATCTCTGGAGTGTTAACAAGGTTTTCCTTTGATTTGGCCTGGTGACCTAGTTTTTGACCCGATGTGACCCAGTTTCAAACTTGACTTAGAAATCAAGACAAACATTTTTGGCAAGATTCATGATGATTGCTTCAAAAATGTGACCTCTAAAGTGTTAACAAGGTCTTCCTTTGATTTGGCCTGGTGACCTAGTTTTTGACCACAAGTGACCCAATTTCAAACCTGACCTAGAAATCATCAACACAAACATTTTGAGCAAGACTCATGATGATTGCTTCATAAATGTGACTGCTAGAGTGTTAACAAGGTGTTTTACACTGATACGGCCAGGTAACCTAGTTTTTGACCCCACATGATCCAGTTTCGAACTTGACCTAGAACTCATCAAGACAAACATTTTGAGCAAGATTCATGATGATCGCTTCAAAAATGTGACCGTTAGAGTGTTAACAAGGTTTTCTGCTGATACTGCCAGGTGACCTAGTTTTTGATCCCAAGTGACCCAGTTTCAATCTTGATCTAGAACTCATCAAGACAAACATTTTGAGCAAGATTCATGATAACTGCTTCAAAAATGTGAGCGCTAGAGTGTTTAGGTTTTCCTTTGATTTGGCCTGGTGACCTAGTTTTTGACCCCAAGTGACCCAGTTTCAAATGTGACCTAGAAATCATCAAGACAAACATTTTGAGCAAGATTCATGATGATTGCTTGAAAAATGTGACCGCTAGAGAGTTAACAAAGTTTTCCACTGATTTGGCCAGGTGACCTAATTTTTGACCTCAAGAGACCCAGTTTCAAACTTGACCTAGAACTCATCAAGACAAACATTTCGAGTAAGATTCATGATGATTGCTTCAAAAATGTGACCGCTAGAGTGTTTAGGTTTTCCTTTGATTTGGCCTGGTGACCTAGTTTTTTTACCCCAAGTGACCCAGTTTCAAATGTGACCTAGAAATCAATAAGACAAACATTTTGAGCAAGATTCATGATGATTGCTTGAAAAATGTGACCGCTAGAGTGTTAACAAGGTTTTCCACTGATTTGGCTTGGTGACCTAGTTTTTGACCACAAGAGACCCAGTTTCTAACTTGACCTAGAACTCATCAAGACAAACATTTTGAGCAAGATTCATCATGATTGCTTCAAAAATGTGACTGCTAGAGTGTTAACAAGGTTTTCCTTTGATTTGGCCTGGTGACCTAGTTTTTGACCCCAAGTGACCCAGTTTCAAATTTGACCTAGAAATATCATCAAGGCAAACTTTTTCAGCAATATTCATGATGACTGCTTCAAAATTGTGACCTCTATAGAGTGTTAACAAGTTTTTCCTTTGATTAGATCTGGTGACCTAGTTTTTGACCCCAAGTGACCCAGTATCAAACTTGACCTAGATTTCATAAGGGCAAACATTCTGGGCAAGTTTCATCAAGAGTGGGTCAAAACTGTGACCTCTAGAGTGTTAACAAACTAATTGCTGAGGACGAACGACGAGCAACTGACGACAGATGACGACGGACGATGGATAGAGTGTGATCACAATAGCTCATCCTGAGCTTTTGCTCAGGTGAGCTAAAAAAGCCGAAGTTGTCATTCTTGTATGTGACATGTCGTCTGGTCCTGTTCTTCATTACTACCAAGTATCATCAAAATATTCCAAAGAGTGTTCGACTTACATAGCGGACACTAAATCAATGCATAATCAGTCACAAATATAACAAAGGGAGATAACAGCAAAAGTAAGGAAGGCAGAGTTGTCATTCTTGTAAAGAACATGTTGTCTTGTCCTATTCTACAGTTCTACAAAGTACCATCAAGATATTCTGAAGAGTATTCCAGTTACAGAGCAGACGAGAAATCTATTTCAAAGAAAACAAAGGGAGACAATGCCAAAAGTAAGAAACCCAGAGTTGTCATTTTTGTACACAACATGTCGTCTGGTCCTGTTCTACACTTCTACCAAGTATCATAAAAATATTCCAAAGGGTCTTTGACTTACAGAGTGGACACAAAATCAAAGGATAATCACTGTCAGACATAACAAAGGGAGACAATGCCAAAAG
This sequence comes from Anodontia alba, assembly GCA_964016985.1. NCBI lineage: Eukaryota > Metazoa > Mollusca > Bivalvia > Lucinida > Lucinidae > Anodontia > Anodontia alba. The sequence goes on from OZ024828.1 coordinate 101,574,200, forward strand.
TAAGAAAGACAGAGTTGTCATTCTTGTACGTGACACGTCGCCTGGTCCTGTTCTACATTTCTACCATGTATCATAAAAATATTCCAAAGGGTCTTTGACTTACAGTGCAGACACAAAATCAATGGATAATCACTGTCAGACATAACAAAGGGAAATAACACCAAAGTAAGAAAGGCAGAGTTGTCATTGTTGTACGGGACATGTTGTCTGGTCCTGTTCTACATTTCTACCAAGTATCATAAAAATATTCCAAAGGGTCTTTGACTTACAGAGTGGACACGAAATCAATGCATTATCACCGTCAAATATAAGAAAGGGAGATAACTCCAATAGTAAAAAGGCAGAGTTGTCATTCTTGTACGCAACAAGTCCTCTGGTTCAGTTGTACATTTCTGCCAAGTACCATCGAAATATTCCAAAGGGTATTCCAGTTACATAGCAGACGAGAAATCTATTTCAAAGACAACAAAGGGAGATAACACTAAAAGTAAGAAACCCAGAGTTGTCATTCTTGTATGCAACACATCATCTGGTCCTGTTCTACTTTTCTACCAAGTATCATAAAAATACTCCAAAGGGTCTTTGACTTACAGGGCTGACACTAAATCAATGGATAATCACTCTCAAACATAACAAAGGGAGATAACGCCAAAAGTAAGAAAGGCAGATTTGTCATTCTTGTACGCGACACATTGTCTGGTCCTGTTCTACATTTCTACCAGGTATCATAAAAATATTCCAAAGGATCTTTGACTTACAGAGCGGACACAAAATCAATGGATTATCACCATCAAATATAACAATGGGAGATAATGCCAATAATAAGAAAGGCAGAGTTGTCATTCTTGTACATGACACGTAGTCTGGTCCTGTTCTACATTTTTGCCAAGTACCATCGAAATATTCCAAAGGGTATTCAAGTTACAGAGCAGACACGAAATCGTTTTCAAATAAAATAAAGAGTGATAACTCCAAAAGTAAGAAAGCCGTAGTTGTCAATTTTGTATGCGACATGTCATCTCGTCCTGATCTACATTTCACCAAGTATCATCAAAATATTCCAAAGGGTAGTCAAGTTACAGAGTGCCAAAAAGTTTTACGCCGCCGCCAACGGGATTGTCCCAGAAACAATATGTCCCCACCCTTTGGTAGGGGGGGACATAAAAACTGACCAGACACCCTACGACTGGAAACAGCTAGACCAGTCCAAAGAGTTATGGTAGAAGAGTCCACTCAATGTAATTGGATTAATTACTGAACTTACCTGTTAATTACAAGTCTACAAAGACAAACTTGGTGCTAGTGTCAGACTGGAGAATCAGGATACCAAAATACCACTGATATCCCCTCACACTTTGGCAAGGCACTTCTAATGAATACCCAGAACATATATTTGTACTTTTCATACAGAAATAAGAAAAAAATCAACAATTTTTGGTAGGAAGTGCTTTATCTGGCGCTATTTTTTTGCAGCCGCACCAAAACATAGGTTGTGGGAAAATGATCATTAGATTTGTTTGGGTTGGCGTTTTATGGCCCGGTCAACACTGTTCAGTCATGTCAAGCCGGTCAGTTAACCTACTCACACTTTTCCTGGGCAGGCTTAGTCCTCTAAGCAGTTAAGTTAACTAGTACTTGTACACATTATGCATGCTTTCACTGTTTAGTTAATCATTATTGCATCACAATTCTAATGGATAGCCATAAAAACAAAAGAGTAAAGTAACCTTAACCCTTGTCCTGTTGAACCTGGATATATTCTGCCTTTGAAAACATTGTAGATCCTGATCAGTTGGCTGAAGCCAACTGATCTTGATCTGCACTGTTTGCTATTCTGTTTATGAATTTATGTCAACAGTCTCGATCCAGGCATCTGATTGGCTGACATTTAGAAGTGGGCATGGCTTCTTAATCTATTCACCATGACAAGGGTTAATTACCACCAAAATTATCAGTTTAGCTGAAGTTACCATATTAAACCTAAATATTGTGACAACCTAACTGCTTACCATACTTTTCCTAAAATTTAAAAGAGTTCATTCTACTACCTGTCAATATGTCTAAAATATTCCTGGATGAGCTGCAGACTATGTAGACCCTGATAACATCTGATCTAGATCTACACTGTTTGCAAAGGCCTATTTGTCAGAATACCTAGGGTTATTACAGTACATAAATTATTATCCTTTATGTTTTCAACAAACTGTTATCTAGGATGCTTTTTCCCCCTACATGCAAAAATTAGAAAACAAAATTTTATAATTTAACTCGAATCTAGGCTGGACAAATTCAGCAGACAACAAACTGATGATGTTTTTTTTCTTTTTTTTTCTGCAATCCAAGCTCCAGGGCCCAGTTGTTCAAAGCATCGTTAGCTTAACAAGCTCGTTAAGGGTCATTTCGTTAACTGTTTTAGCGGATTCAATATACAATAATCTGATATTTTTTGCTGAAAAAATGTGAGTAGCTTTTGCACTGCAAAAGCTACTCACATTTTTTTCAGCAAAAAATTGCAGCATATTTGCGTATCACTCCATGTAAATTTTAACGAATCGTTAACTAACGACATCGTTACCTTCCTGATTATTAGGAGGTGGTATCGGTATCCAGATAATATTTTTTTTTTATTTCTCCTCTCTTTCTTCTTATTTGCAGGTACTCATTAGAAGTATCTTGCCAAGGATCTTCTAATGAATCCAACAACACATGTTTTCATGAAGAAATAAGCAAAATATCAATACTTTTTTGTTTGAAAAAAGGGCCCTACCTGAAGAAATGGGAGCAATACGTAGTAACATGACATGTTATAGCTCCTGAACTCCTGCTTGTCTACCATATGACAAATCATTCAAGGTCACTATATAGTTCTCAATAAAAGGGGTTACTTATTTATATTACATAGCTCTAGTTAAGGCGCTTTTTCAATCCAAAAATATTGATATTTTTCTTGTTTCTCCATGAAAACATATGTTGTGGTACTCATTAGAAGTGCCTCACCGAGGCACTTCTAATGAGTACTCATAACATATGTTTTTGTGGAGAAATAAGAAATATATTAACCTAATACCCACTCTTATCTAGGTCTATGAATATTTGTCTTACTTCTGCAAAAAATATACAGTGTGGGTACTCATTAAGCATCTGGCTGAAGGGCTTCTGATGAGTACCTACAACATATGTTTTCATATCCAAATAGGAAAATGATTGGAAAAAGCACCTTATCTGAAGCTATGCATATAAAGTCACTCAAAGTCAGGGAGTGGGTTTTGACCTTTCAACACACAAACCTTTGTTACAATATCTAAAAAGTCAAACTAGATCCATGCAGCATTCAGTGAAGGGCTGGGACCTGTACTGAACAAATGTTTGAACCAGTATCATCTAAATCTGTCCAGACATTCAGGAGATACAGACCTCAGACAAGAGGCCTATGGGCCATGATTCGCTCACCCGATAAAAAACTGATAAAAACTGTAACTGCATATTTGCAAATGCCTTGCAACTTCTTCCAGTATTGCCACAGCAACTAGGACACAAATTTGACCATATCGTAAAAAAGGTCAAAGGTCATCCTAGTATCATCATTTGAACAAACTGTAGACTTTTGAGTCCCCAATACTGTATAGCAAGATTCAGCCTCAAAACTTTCTTAGTTCTGGAGAAGAATTTTTAAGTGTTTTACCATATATGCATGACAGCCATCTTGATCAATGGGGTGGAACCGTTTTGAACAAATTGTCAACATCCCTTCAACAGAAGGCCCCATGTGAAATCTGAGGAAAATGGGTCAAGCGGTTTCAGAGAAGAAGACGTTTAAAGATTTCACAATTTTATATATGTACATAGCCAAAAGGCATGGGCAGATAACCCCCAAAATTTTGACGGTAGCTAATAAATAGTTTTACTTCTTTAATCAAACATTGTAAGTTTTAGTCATTAGTCTTTAATATATATATTGAGAAAATGATTTTTCAATATTTTCCCCATACAAATATATGGTAGTGCAAATTTGACTTTGCCTAAATAAGTCAAAGGTCAACCTAGAATCATGATTTGGTAGACCTTGAGAGCCCGATGCTATATGCCAACATTCAGCCTCAAAGCTGTCTTGGTTCTGGAGAAGAAGAGTTTTAAGTGTTTTTACCATATATGGGCACGGCTGCCATCTTGTTCAATGGCGCGCATCCATTTGAATAAATTGTCAATACCCTTTCGACAGAAGGCCCAATGTGAAATCTGATGAAAATTGCTCAAGCGATTTCAGAGAAGACATTTAAAAATTACACAATTTTATACATGCATGTAGCCTAGAGGCTGGGGCAGATAATCTAAAAAGTTTTAATAACTTAATCATACATTGTAATTCACAGCCATTAGTCTTAAACACATTTTGAGAAAATGATTTAAAAAATTTCCCCTTATAAATGTGTAGGGATGCAAATTTGACCTTGCTGTAAAAAGGTCAAAGGTCAACCTAGTATCATCATTTGAACAAACTTAGTAGACCTTGTGTTCTCAATTCTATATACCAAGATTTAGCATAAAGCTCTCTCAGTTCTGGAGAAGAAGATTTTTAAGTGTTTTTACCTTATATTGTCATGGCTGCCATCTTGTTCAATGGCATGCAACCATTCGAACAAATTATCAATATCCTTTTAACAGAAGGCCCCATGTGAAACCTGGTGAAAATGCTCAGGTGGTTTCAGAGAAGAAAACTACAGTTTTATACATATAAAAAAAGTTTTAATAATTTAATCATGCATTGTAAGTTTCAGCCATTAGTCATTAATACATTTTGAGAAAAGACTTTTCAGTATTTTCCCCATATAAATGTATAGAGACGCAAATTTGACCTTGCTGTAAAAAGGTCAAAGGTCAACCTAGTATCATCATTTGAACAAACTTGGTAGACCTTGTATTCTCGATGATATATACCAAGATTCAGTCATTAAGCTTTCTTTGTTATGGAGAAGATTTTTAAGTGTTTTTACCTTATATGGGACATTGGGCATGGGGGCCATCTTGTTCAGTTACACACAACCATTCAAACAAATTGTCAATACCCTGGGATCAGATTTTCACTTCAAGATAAGTGATTATTCGAGATAAACAAAGTCGAGATAACCAGTCGACTATATGTGAATTTGTATCAACAACCTGGATCAAGTAATCTGATTGGCTGAAAATTAGAAGTGGGGGTGGCATCTTAATTTATTCAGCATGGCAAGGGTTTACATGATACACAGGTAACACAAGAAAAAATAGCGTTCATCCGTCATCACTGCCTGCAGCAGGTTAGAGGTTAAGTCCCTGATCACAGCTCTCGATAAGACATTTTTCCACTAACTCATATGGATATTTCTTTCTTATTTCTCCACATAACATCTGTTGTGGATACTCACTGGAAGTGGAAGTGCCGCACTCACACTTCCAATGAATACCCACAACATACGGTGTTCGACCTAATTACCACATTGTGCGCTAAAGTTTTTCAAAAATAGCTGTGGCAAAATATGTACCTACCTATATTAAGGGTACGCTTTGAACAAAAATCAGCGAAGGACTAATTAAATGATGCTAATGCAATGTGTTTTTTTTTTCTGATTTTCTTTATAAGAGAGCATAAGTTGTGGGTACTCATTTGAATTCCATCGACAATCGACAAGTCGATGCAATTCAAATGGGTACCCACACCATATGCCTTTATAAAGTAGTAGACAATAAGTACACTGGCTGTGATCTGAAGACTACAGAATTGCTTGACTGTGCTCTAATAGGGGCATGTGCGGTAATTAGGTCAAATACCGTTTTTTGTTTTTTTTATGGAGAAATTGTAAAAATATTTTTCTGGATACCCCTCTTATCTACAGGACCCTTGTAAGTTGCACTTATCTAGGACAATGTTATTGACCTAAAATTGGGATGATAAAATTATTTTTAATTTTGTTATGTCTACAAACTGATATAAATTTAGCAATACCCACAGCTCAAAATAAGACAGTTTTTTTCAACAGAAAGGCACTGACCTTTTTTTATTTCTCCATAAAAACATATGTTGTGTGTATTCATTAGAAGCATCTCCCTGAGGTGCTTCTAATGAGTACCCAAAACATATGTTTTCGTGGACAAATAAGAAAAATATTTACCAGACACCCCCTCTTATCTAGACCTATGACAGCAGATATAGGACTCAAAAAAAGTTAGGAGTCACTATTTTTGTATGGATTCTCCCTTTTGTAAATCTAAATTCAACAGATTTTAGTGGGAAACCCCCAAAATATTTACCCAGATCAGACACTGTAGAATGTGTAATCTGATCAGGGTCTAAATTGTTTGCATTAAATACAGGAATTTCTATAAATAGTAATACTAAAAACAAAATAGACACCCCTTAAATTGGAAATGGACCTGTCCAAAGAGAGAAGTAGAAGGGCCCATTCAGCATAAATGGGTTGAATTAAAGGACTGAAACTAACTTACAAACTAGAAATGTGTGTTTATGTAAAACGCTATGCCCTCCAACTGCTTGTCTCAACAAAGTGCCAAACTTGAAAAAGGGTATAGCTCTCATAAATTAATCTGATACTTTTCAAAAATTGGCTGTTGTCCTGCTGAACCCGGATATACCCTGCATTTGCAAACAGTGTAGATTCAGATCAGATGAAGAAGCCAACTGATCTGGATCTACACTGTTTGCCATTTATAATGCGACTTTATATCAACAATCTGGATCAAGGTATCTGTTTGGCTGAAAATTAGAAGTGGGTGTGGCATCTTAATTTATTCAGCATGATAAGGGTTAATCAGGTGATCTACTCATCAGATCTAACAAGTCGGTCAAATATCAAAGCCTTAGCTGTAATGATATATCTTGTAGACAAGGTAAAAATAAAAGAACGAACAAAGAAAGCAAAAGCAATATGCCCTCTCAAGCTTTTTCAAATCTTAAGGCAATATGCTCTCCCAAGCTTTTTTAAACCTGATGGCAATTTGCCCTCTAAAGCTTTTCAAATCTGAAGCCATATGCCCTCTCAAGATTTTCAAATCTGAGGGCAATATGCTCTCTTAAGCTTTTCAAATCTGCCCTCTCAGCTTTTCAAACCTGAGGGCATAATGCCCCCTCAAGCTTTTCAAATCTGAGGGCAATTTGCCCTCTCAAGCTTTTCCAGTCTGATGGCAATGCCCTCAAGATTTTCAAATCTGGGGGGCAATATGCCCTCTCAGGCTTTTCCAATCTGCACTCTCAGCTTTTCAAATCTGAGGGCATTTTGCCCTCTCAAGCTTTTCAAACCTGAGGGCTAAATGCTTTCTCAAGCTTTTCAAATCTGATGGCAATATGCTCTCAAAAGCTTTTCAATTCTGAGGACAATATGCCCTCTTAAGCTTTTCAAATCTGCCCTCTCAGCTTTACAAATCTGAGGGCATTATGCCCTCTCAAGCTTTTCAAATCTGAGGGCAATTTGCCCTCTCAAGCTTTTCCAGTCTGATGGCAATGCCCTCAAGATTTTCAAATCTGAGGGCAATATGCCCTCTCAAGCTTTTCCAATCTGCACTCTCAGGGCATTATGCCCTCTCAAGCTTTTCAAATCTGAGGGCTATATGCTCTCTCAAGATTTTCAAATGTGATGGCAATATGCTCTCAAAAGCTTTTCAAATCTGAGGGCATTATGCCCTCTCAAGCTTTTCAAATCTGAGGGCAATATGCTCTCTCTAGCTTTTCAAATCTAATTTGCCCTCTCAAGCTTTTCAAATCTGATGGCAATGCCCTCTAGCTTTTCAAATCCGAGGGCAATGTGCCCTCTTAAGCTTTTCAAATCTGCATTCTCAGCTTTTCAAATCTGAGGGCTATATGCCCTCTCAAGCTTTTCAAATCTGAGGGCAATATGCAATCCGAGGGCAATATGCCCTCTCAAGCTTTTCAAATCTACCCTCTCAGCTTTTCAAATATGAGGACATTATGCCCTCTCAAGCTTTTCAAATCTGCCCTCTCAGCTTTTCATAAATGAGGACATTATGCCTTCTCAATTTTTTCAAATCTGCCCTCTCAACTTGTCAAATCTGAGGGCTATATTCCCTCTCAAGGTTTTTAAATCTGAGGGCAATATGCAATCTGAGGGCAATATGCCCTCTCAAGCTTTTCAAAATCTGCCCTCACAGCTTTTCAAATATGAGGACATTATGCCCTCTTAAGCTTTTCAAATCTGAGGGCAACATGCCCTCTCAAGCTTTTTAAATCTTAGGGCAATATGCAATCTGAGGGCAATATGACCTCTCAAACTTTTCAAATCTGCCCTCTCAGCTTTTCAAATATGAGGACATTATGCCCTCTTAAGCTTTTCAAATCTGAGGGCAACATGCCCTCTCAAGCTTTTTAAATCTGAGGGCAATATGCTCTCACAAGCTTTTCAAATCCCTCTCAAGCTTTTCAAATCTGATGGCAAGATGCCTCTGAAGCTTTCCAAATCTGAGGGCAATATGCCCTCTCAAGCTTTTGAAATCTAAGGGCAACATGCCCTGTCAAGCTTTTGAAATCTGAGGGCATCATACCCTCTCAAGCTTTTCAAATCTGATGACAATGCACTCTCAAGCTTTTCAAATCTGATGGCAATGCCCTCTCAAGCTTTTAAAATCTGAAGGCATTATGCCGTCTCAAGTTTTTCAAATCTGCCCTCTCAGCTTTTCAAATCTGAGGGCAATTTGCCCTCTCAAGCTTTTCAAATCAGAGGGCAATATGCTCTCTCAAGCTTTTCAAATCTGAGGGCAATATGACCCCTCAAGCTTTTCAAATCTGCCCTCTCAGCTTTTCAAATCTGAGAGCATTATGCCATCTCAAGCTTTCTAAATCTGAGGGCAATATGCTCTCTCAAGCATTTCAAATCTGATGGCAATATGCTCTCACAAGCTTTTCAAATCTGACGGCAATATGCCCTCTCAAGCTTTTCAGATCTGAGGACAATTCAATTCCTTTCTAAAATATTTGGTACCGTGACCAAAAGGATGTGTTCTAAGTTGAAAGCATTAAGAAAAGGACACAGAGGAGCAGTTTCAAAGCTGATTAAGACATTCGAGGATGTGAAAAGTGATGAAACAATGCCTGGAATCAATGAACTTTCAAACATTGCTAGTGCCCTACAGAAAAAGCTAGAAGTGATCACAGAGCTGAATGAAAAGATTATTGCAGCACTGGAAGAAGAGGAGATAATAATGGAAATTCCTGAATCAGATGAGTTCATTTTTAACTTAGATTTAAATATTCAGCAAGTTAAAAGACTTATTCAAACTAGAACTTCTCGTTTAAATGTGCACGCTGAAAAGTTTCTTTCAGGCCTGGACCCCGCAGCTTCCAACAGTATTAGTACAAATGCCGAGTCATTCATTCCACAGCCACCGTTAGTCAGAAGTCTGGTCAACGAAGAAAATGAGTCCCAAGTACATGCACAACAGAGCATTCGCACCATGCCCCACACGTCTGTTTCAGTCTCAAATTCCATCTATCACAGATTACCTAAGCTAGAGCTTCCAGTCTTTGAGGGCGATGTACTAGAATGGTAGTCTTTTTTGGGACTCATATGAATCAGCTATCCATACATATCAATCCCTCAGTGATGTCCAGAGATTCACTTACCTCAAATACTTCTTGAAATATGAAGCCCTTCAAACAGTGTCTTGGTTTGCAACTACAAACATAAATTATGGTAAAACAGTTGCCTTGTTGCATGAGTGGTACGGAAAAAAGCACAGGATTGTACAGACTTACATGCAAGCTTTGTTAGATCTTCCAGCACCAATGGATACCTTTTCCAGCCTACTGATTTTCTATGACAAGACAGAAATCTACATTAGAGGTCTTGAATCACTTGATCAGATGGAATGTTCATACAGTGCATTGCTTGTTCCTGTGATTTTGAAGAAAATACCTGAAGAAATAAGGAAGAACATTGCCAGAGAGCACGGGTCATCAAACTGGTCTTTGGTCTGATCTGCGAAAATTCCTACTCAAAGAATTGAATGTTATGGAAGCTGGCAACTTGACTGTCAACAACGCAGAAAATTTACTGATAACAGTGACTTTCTTTACCAATATAAAGCCAGCATACCATGAATCCAAACTCCCATCAAAGTCGCAGTTGAACCCAGTGGAAAAGACATACTTCATTCAAAGAGAGTTTGCACCTTTTGTAAAGTACCGCACAGTAGTGTAGACTGTACAACGATAACTGACTACACAGAGCGTATTAACATAATAAAAGAAGACCACTTGTGCTTCAATTGTCTTGGCTGACACAAAATAGCAGACTGTAAATCGAAGTGGAAATGCAGATAGATATTGTTCTCAAAGACACCGTACTGACCTAAGCAAAGACGCTCTGCAGAAAACTGATTTAAAAGACACCAGCTCAAGGCACTTCATTTGAAAATCACAACGCGAAGGAATCCAATGCATCAGTTCAGTTGCATTCTTCTCTGACCCACCTACAAGGTCACATGCTTTTGAAGACAACTATTGTACCAGTAAGCTCAGGTCAAACAAGTCTAGATGCAAACATTCTTCTCAATGAAGGTGCCCAGAGATCGTTTATTACCACAGACTTAGCCAACAAACTGGAGCTAGTTCAGAAATATGCAAGAACTTTCCATTGCAACAGTTTACCTACAGACAAAGGCAGAAACAGTTCCTATGGATGTATTGATTGTACCAGAGATTGCCGTGCCATTGAAAACATATCCTAGCAGTATGAAGAATATGAGGCACTTCATGGGACTCAAACTTGCTCATCCCAAATGAATGATGGGTAATTTGAAATCATGGTGCTAATCAGAGCCAACTACTACTGGAGTGTCGTGCAAGACAGAGTCATCAGAGGAAATGGCCCCACTGCCATCGAGTCAAAGATCAGGTACTTACTTTCTGGACCAATAAATGGATGCAACAAGAAATCACCCTCCACTTTGATGACGAATATTAAATGACATCACACTCTGCCTAAGAAGTTGATCTTGAATGATTTTGGAAGGTCCCGTCACTTGACATAGAGAAAAAGGAACCCAAGCAGCCCCATGACAGTTACTTAAAAGAGTACCAGAGCACTTCTATTACCTTCAAGAATGGGAAATATTATGCCAAGTTACCCTAAAGAGACAACCACCCAGCCCTAATGACAAATAAAGAAGAAGCCAAATGAAGAACACAGCAAGTGACACAGCGCTTATAATGAGACCCAGCTTTGTTGCAAGTCTATGGCGATATCATCAGCAGGAAAGAAGAGATTTTATTGAGAAGATTCCCGATTGTGACCAACCTGAGTAAAAAGATCCATTAAATACCACACCACCCTGTTAGAAAGGAATCTGCAACCACGCCCATCAAGATCTTTGCCGGACAGCCCTAGCCTGAATGATTGCTTGCTGAGCACCCCACCCAACTTGAATGATATTACATAGCTCTTTCTTCGGTTTCGAAGTCATAGGTATGCAGTCACCTCGGACATAGAGAAGGAGTTTTTAAATATCGGTCTAGCTGAGGAAGACCGAGATGCCACGAGATTTTACTGGCTCAGCAACCCTGCAGATCCTAACAGTGCTCTACAGACCTTTCGCTTTAAATTGGTTTTGTTTGGAGCCACTTATTTGCCCTTCATTTTGAATGCTGCCATTTTGAAGCTCTTGGAATCTAATAAATGCACCACAACGGACATGATGCTAGAGGACCTGTATGTGGACAACATTGTCTCCAGCCTAGCGAAGAGATGTTTAGCGACTACTTCACTACCGGTAGAGCCATTTTCAAGGAAGCCAGATTCAACTTGAGATCTTGGGCTTCTAACAGCCAAGTATTGACAGAGCTGGCAAAATATGAAAACATCCAAGACAGCGACCCGGTAACCAAGTTGTTAGGTCTCCGTTGGAAACAGGGACAAATACCATTTCATTCCCGAACAAAGGCAACGTACCCTCAGAAAGTTTACTTATGACCAAATGCGAAATTCTAAAGCAGTCTTCCTCGACGTATGACCCACTCAGTATTTTAAGCCCATTTACAGTAAGAAGTAAAATACTTATGCAGTCACTTTGGCAACGGAAATTTGAATGGGACGAGCCTTTACCAGAAGATGTGACTACTGTATGGACCAACATAAGCCATGACTTAGCAAAAGCAGCGAAAACGGAAATCCCCAGATGTTACTTCATGCAGGAAACTGACAGCTTGAATGACAAGGTCTTACATGTATTCACTGACAGTAGTATGAAAGCTTATGGGGCATGCACGCATATTGTTTCTGGGAGTGAATCTTCACTGGTGATGTCAAGAAATCGAGTAGCTCCACTTAGACAGATGACAATACCCAAATTGGAACTTATGGCCTCTGTAAACGGCGCCAGACTTTGTGACTCGTGATGAGTGATCTTCGATGTGCACATGCATACCTATGGAGTGACAGCCAGATCGTCCTTAGATGGCTATTGTCAGAGACAACGAATTTGATTTTCATCAATAACAGAGTGAAAGGAATTAAAACACTGACAGGCAATTATCAATGGAGATACTGTCCTACCCAGGCAAACCCTGCAGACTTTTTATCAAGAGGTGTAAGCTATGACAAATTCAAGGACAACAGACTATGGATGCAGGGGCATGTCTGGCTAACAGATGATAAAATATGGCTGATTTGCACTGCAAAAGATCGCACGAGCACGCCTACTGATGAACCAGAAGAACCACAAATTTCAAGTGCAACGATAGCAAGCATAACTGCCAATGACAAGAAACCTAGAGTTACTGACCCTGAGGGATTTAACAGCTACAAGAAACTTTTACGCATCACAGCTTATGTTCTGCAAGTCATCTCGAAATGTAGACATCAGAAGGAAACTGGTTCACTCTTCACTACAGAGACTGATGCCGCAATACTGGAGTGAATCAGAAGCACACAGCAAATCAATTACCTGGATATTTCTCATTGTCTAAAGAATAATACTTCCTTCTCGAGAAGCCTAATCTTGTAAGACAGCTGAACACCTACTTGGATGAAAAGAATCTCATACGCTGCAGAGGATGCATACACAATGCGCAACTGGATGTCAATGCGAAATTTCCCTACCTGCTACCACCCAAGGACAGACTCACAGGGCTGATAATCAAACAAGTCCATGTTACCCATCTGCATTCCAGGTTAGAAAGTACAGTCACATTCTTACAGCAAAAACTTTGGATTCAAAACATACGACAATGGGTCAGATCCGCCATTCACATATGCATCATTTGCCGTAAGAAGTCTGGACAACCATACTATGCACCAGGTCTGCCGCCATTACCAAAGGACAGATTTCGAGAATCACCGCCATTCACCATTCCGGGTGTAGACTTCACAGGAGTATTATCTATTGAAGGCAAGGATGGAAACCAGAAAACGGTTTAGTTAAAGTTAAAGTGTTTTCCTGACGTCTTAATGTTCTAACATGTTTTGAACGACATTGTGTTCCAACGTCTTGAGCAGTAGAGTTCATAGAGAGAAGATGTACCGTTTCTTCCTTTCTTAGATAAAATCTAAGAGCAGTATGCCCTCTCAAGCTTTTCAAATATACCCTCTCAGCTTTTAAAATCTGAGGGCATTATGCCCTCTCAAGCTTTTCAAATCTGAGGCGATTTGCCATCTCAAGCTTTTCAAATCTGATGGCAATGGCCTCAAGCTTTTCAAATCTGAGGGCAATATGCCATCTCAAGCTTTTCAAATCTGCCTCTCAGCTTTTCAAATCTGAGGGCATTATGCCCTCTCACGCTTTTCAAATCTGAGGACAATATGCTCTCTCAAGCTTTTCAAATCTGATGGCAATAAGCTCTCACAAGCTTTTCAAATCTGATGGCAATGTGCCAGCTCAAGCTTTTCAAATATGAGGGCAATATGCCCCCTCAAGCTTTTCAAATCTGCCCTCAAAGATTTTCAAATTTCAGGGCATTATGCCCTCTCAAACTTTTCAAATCTGAGGGCATTATGCCCTCAAGCTTTTCAAATCTGAGGGCAAGATTCCCTCTCAAGCTTTTTAAATCTGAGGGCAATATCCTCTCTCGCGCTTTTCAAATCTGAGGGCATTATGCCCTCTTAAGCTTTTCAAATCTGATGGCAATGCCCTCTCAAGCTTTTCAAATCTGAGGGCAATACACCCCCTCAAGCTTTTCAAATCTGCCCTCTCAGCTTTTCAAATCTGAGATAAATATGTCCTCTCAATCTTTTAATTTGTTTGTGTTGAGGTTTTACGGCCCAGTCAACCCAATGGGGTCATGTCGAGCATGGTCAGTTTACTTAACCACACGTTTACTGGGCAGGTCCTCTAAGCGGTTAATCAATATTATGCACATTCTTTTGCCAGAAACTGACAACTGCCCTTCTTGAATCAGCAGAAGGGAGAGAATGACCATAGAAAATATTTCATGATCAATCGCCACGAAAGAATGTTTTCGACCTTGGTAGGGGTTGAACCCGCGACCTCCTGGTCTCCAGTAGGATGGCGCATCCAACTGAGCCACCGAGGCCGGCTCTCAATCTTTTAAAATCTGAGGACAATATGCCCTCTCAAGCTTTTCAAATCTGATGGCAATGCCCTCTCAAGCTTTTCAAATCTGAGGGTAATATGCCCTCTCAAGCTTTTCAAATCTGATGGCAATATCCTCTCTCAAGCTTTTCAAATCTGAGGGCATTATGCCCTCTTAAGCTTTTCAAATCTAATGGCAATGCCCCCTCAAGCTTTTCAAATCTGCCCTCTCAGCTTTTCAAATCTGAGATTATTATATCCTCTCAATCTTTAAAATCTGAGGACAATATGCCCTCTCAAGCTTTTCAAATCTGAGGGCAATATGCCCTCTCAAGCTTTTTAAATCTGACGGCATAGATAGTGCAACAACTTACTGTCAGTCAACCTCTTAACATTTACCATGCTGGGTAAAATTTTCAGCAGCCACATTTTGAAATATTTTTTTTTTTTTTTTCCGTGAAATTAATATTTTACATTTCATGCAAATTGTCTGTGCTGGAGATAATTTGTACAAAATATCAAATCCTATTTTCAAGGAAAAATAAAAAAAATATCATCATCATTCTGTCATCTGCTGAATTTGCCCATAGCGCTGCAAGTGTTAAGCTGAAGATGTTGAAATAGTGGTAACATCATATGATGTCAATAATTACAGAAGACTGCCACCAATCTTCATATAAATGCCAAAATTTCAAAAGCTTCCCTAAATAGAAACAGGCATAGCATCAAGCTACTTTCCATTGCCATGCCATTTTTAATGGTCTCCATTAAAATGTGCACCATATGTTGTGTTGCATGGTATTTTAACAGGCAGGTTAAAACTTTGAAAGCTGGGAAACTGCCTGTCAAAGATGAGACTTTAATGTACATAGCTCCAGATAAGAGGAATGGCACATAAATACATTGTATTTTTCTTATTTCTCCATGAAAAAACATATGTTGTGGTACTTATTAGAAGCACCTTGCTAAGGTGCTTCTAATGAGTATCACAACATATGTTTTCATGGAGAAAAAAATAACACTTTTTTGGTTAAAAAAAAAAGCTCTCTGGAGTTATGATGTACAAGCTAAATATTCACAAAGGAACATAAATATCAAAGTACATGGATAGATCTTTACAACCTCCACACATGCACTTAAACTACAGATACTTGATCTTGAAACAAATGATCGATGACCATAGGGCGGTTGCTGAAAATTTGCAATATTGATGATATCTGGCTATCAATCAGTTATCAATACAGCATTAAATTTTGAGGGTTGAGCGCAAGACTGTAGGAAGTCAGATGGTTGTTTTTCCCCAAACTTAATCTCTTCACCATGAAGGCGTTATGAAGATGACAACATTTCTTTCTGTAAATAATGAAAATTTAGGTGCCATTGCTTACAAAGGGGTCAAAGTTGCCCTTAAACAAGGGTTTCAAAAATATGTTTGGAGTTATACTACAGTCTTGCGCTCAACCCTTGAATTTTGAGATACTGATACACCAAAAAGCATATATCTTGACAATCTGATGCTATAGTCATTTAATCTAGACTTTATGCACTTATCCATGTTTTCCCCTAAAGTGTGAGAGGTGAGTTGGCAGGATTTCCCCAGTAATTAGACTATTTTGAAAAATTTATGTCTAATTCATTACCCCTGAGTTCTAATTTTTGTCAAAATCCCACGGATGGGTTTCAGATTTTTTCCTCAGATTTTCCAGCTTAGGTACCTAAAATCCCATCCCTGTTTTTCAGTGGGTCTCAAAACCACAAGGACAGAGAGTCTTTTGCTGTCTAATTACCAGGGTATCCCCATCCTCCCCCACCCCCTCCACCCCAATCCCATCTCTCTTCCCCTTCTCTGGGGGAAAACACTTGTAAGTGTATTACCCCTAAACAAAATTCAAAAACATCCCAAGTGTTTTTTCTGAAAACATGGCAGCAAGACTGCATTTCAATTTTTGAAAAAGATAGCTAAAAAAGTACAAATCTGACACAAAAGAAAGAAAAAAATTGGGTGTGCTATTTTTAATGTTCAACTGATACACAACTTAATTAGCACAAAATATCAAAGCCTGATGTCTGGAAAAATCAGTTTGTCATCTGCTGAATGAGCCCAGAAAGTGTTTAAGACACTTACATTAATTTGAGAACTATAACCTAGGCATAGGTCAAGACACAATACATTATTTCTTATTTCTCCATGAAGACATATGTTGTCAGTACTCATTAGAAGTGACTCAACGCTCAATGAGGCATTACTACCCACAACATCTTTTTGTGTGGAGAAATAAGAAAAAAAAAATTAATATTTTTCAGATGAAAATAAAACTATGAAACGATAATATCCCACCATTATCATGTTGCAGGCAGTTAACTCTGTAAAAAATAAAAAAAAAATGGCCCACTGGCAATCCCAAACCACATCCTCATTATCAATGTACTTATCAAGTTTGGTGAAAGACCATTGTGGTTTACTCCAGTTATTGTCCTGAAACGAAAATATGGATATGTTGTGGGCAGATAACTCTGTGAAAAATTGACATAATTTGCCCATAAGCATTTTTGCAGTGTCTGTAATTATTTGCCCCCTCTGCATTATTATTAGTCTATTCTTTACAAAGTGCTTTTAATAAAGACAGGACTTCTTGACAGAAAACTCTCCATGATTAAATTTTTACTGGATATTTTGATGTCCAGACAGGATCATAGGAACTTTTGTTACTGCTGCCCTATTGTATACTGCTGCCCCAGCAACGTGATTTTGCTTTGTTTTGTACCAGCAGAGGGCTGAAAGGCAAGCTTTTGAATTGTCTCCCTCCATTATACTGAATGCAGTAAAGAGTGTGTATTTTAACTGAAAACAATCTCACGATACACCACCTGTACCTGTGCAAAACAAGAGGCCCTTTATGCTTGGCACAGATCTAAACAGTTTCTGAGATGGGGTTGAGCATACCTCCCATTGGTGTTCATGAATGCCACTTATCATCAGGAACATATATGGTTTAGGGGTGGGGATCTGAATAGTGTCTGAGATATTAAGCCATATATGAACTGGAGGCAGTGGGGCATACCCCGGGGGATCCACGGTCGGTGTCACTGAATGCATCATTGAATGCCCCAGGGGAACCTCTCAGTTGGTGTCACTGGACGCGTCTTATCATAAGGAACAAGCATATATATGGTATAGGGGTGGGGATCTGAATGGTTTCGGAGGTATTAGGCCTTTTAGGAAGTGAAGGGATGGGACATGCCCCTGGGGGACCCCCAGCCAGTGTCACTGAATGTGTCTCATTATAAGGAACAACAATACATATGGTTTAGGGGTGTGGTTTCTGAGATATTAAGCCTTATTTGAACTGGAGGGGGTAGGGCATGTCCCCAGGGGACCATGGGGGACTCTTTGAAACCCGCTTGCAAAACTTCATATCCATACCTATCATATCCAGAAATTTCAGAACATTCCTGTGGTTATTGAGAACTGGTCCAGACAAAATCTAGATGGATTTTGGCATCCCCCCTCCTGCCCCGGGGACCCTTTGTGTCAGCCATTTTGAATTTTGAAACACTCTTGCACAATTTCATATCCTTATCTATCATACTTCCAAATTTCAGAACAATCCATCAAGTGGCTACTGAGAACTCGCCTAGACAATCTTTGGGCTGAAAGAAAAAGAACAAGAAGACTTAACTAGACAAAGTGCCCAGTGGCGGGCATGTACATTTGTGTATACCCCAACCAGTGCTACCACCACTTTTTAAAAAGCATAAAGTATGTAGCTTTGTCTCTGGAAATGGCAGTTATACGCTACATGTATGTTAATACAACATTGAAAGAATTTAGTCACACATTACATGAAGCCCATGACCTTGTCCTAAAAGTCAGGCACTGGTGCAGGAATTGTGCTAAACCTATAGCTATTATCACAATAATAAATACCTGTGAAATAAATCAGTCTTTATAATATAAGCAAAAACTTTGACATTTGTATGAAACTTCTAAGTCTGTGACCTTGACCTCAAAGTTCTGCTCCAACTTGGGAATGGCATGGTGAAAAAACTTTAGACCTATATATATCATCATTCTAAATATTAATGAAATCAATCAAAAAGTCTTGATAACACAGCTTTGTAAACTTTGATGCAAAAAGTTTGATTTTTGTATGAAAATTCTAAGCCTGCAACCTTGAAGGTCAAGCCTTGGGGTGGGAATTGCTCTGAGTAAAACTTTAATCCTATACCTACCATCATGCCAAATATAAATGAAATTCATCAAAATGTCTTGCTGACATAGCTATAAAAATTTATATGAATAGCTATAAAAACTAATATGAAAATTTTGTGACTTGACCTCAAGGTCAAACCCTGGGTTGAGTATTGTGTTGTTGTGTTGAGTAAAACTCTAGACCTATATCTACCATCACCCCAAATATACATGAAATTCAATAAAGGATCTTGATAATATATAGCTATATAATTTTGACTTTTATATGAAAATTCAAAGTCTGTGATCTTGATCCCAAGGTCAGGCCCCAGTTTGGGGATGGTGCTGAGTAAAACTTTAGACCTGTATCTACAATCATGCCATATACAGATAAAATCCATCAAAGGGTCTTTATAATGTAAGGTCTTATAAACTTTGATGCAAAAGTGTCCACGAGCGTTACAGAAAGACGAACTATTAAATGAATGTAGGTATGAAAAAAAGAGACAAACAGTAAGGTGAAAACTATATACCCCTCGAAATACTTTGTACATCAGGGGTATAATAAGAAATGGAGCAAAAACAATAAGTCTCCCCTCTTTGTTTGGGAAACAAATAGGAGTGACCTTTAATATGCCTCTTATCAACCCTTTAAGTGCCAATCACAACTGCAGCAGACATTTTTTTTTTCTTTTTTTTTTCAAAGAAAACAAGTCTTGACATTTCATGTGAACTGTCTGCTTGGCAGATGATTCACATGAAATGTGAAAACTTGTTTTCTCTGAAAAAAAAAAAAAAGAATGTCGTCTGCTATAAATTTTGCTTGTCACTTTATGAGTTAAGAAGTCTGAATATTTTCTTGGGTTATACTGGCTGACATTTGTCCAGAATAGGGCCTGGTAATCTCCCTACCACACTGAAATTTCCTTGCCCACCTTTTCATAACAGTTATACACCTGTAACCTAGATAAGAACACTTCAGTAAATGATGAAACACAAATCCCCATGCTGCATATATCAGGCTAAATACTTATAGATATACCCTCAGAACTCATGGTAATGGATCAGGGTGAAATGTGATAATGTGATGAATAACCTGCACAGTTGCTGTAAATAAGCAATGCTCAAGTGACTTGATTAATGGGTAAATCACAAGTGCACAAGGTTTAATGACCAAACATTATGGGCAAATAATCCAACCAAAAGGACCAAGATGGTCCTGTATCACTAACCTGAGCACCTAGGATATCGAAATCCAGATGCAGAGAGCACCAAAGGCAAAACTTGCAACCAACAGTTTTCCCAGAAACATTTATAGAGAAAAAAATTTAACCTCGTTTGAAAAGCCAACCTAAGATTACCATTAGAACAAAGTTGGTAGATCTCCCATCTCTGATGCTCAATGCCATGGCAGCTTCAAAGCATTCTTGGTTCTGGCAGGGGTTTTATTAGAAATTGGGTCGAAAATTTTCCCCTTCTTCTTTGTCAAATATTTTTTAAATGGTTTCCAAACAGATCATCGCAGTCAATAAAGCCTGACCCTTTGAACAAACTCAATCAACTCACTGGAAATACTGCAAAAATTGGCGTAATGGTTTCAGAGAAGTTTTAAAGATTTCTTGACTTTATACATTTTATATATCAGATGGCAGGGTAAGATAACATCCTGGGCCCAGTTGTTCAAAGCGTCGTTAGCTTAACGAGCTCGTTAAGGGTCATTTCGTTAACTGTTTTAGCGGATTCAATATACAATATTCTGATATTTTTTGCTGAAAAAATGTGAGTAGCTTTTGCACTGCAAAAGCTACTCACATTTTTTCAGCAAAAAATTTCACATATTTGCGTATCACTTGATGTAAATTTTAACGAATCGTTAACTAACGATGTCGTTAGCTTTGAACAACTGGGCCCAGGTTATCAAAATTTAGATTGCATCTAAAGGGTTTGCTACTTCGATCATATATGTACTGTACATTTCCACCATTAGTCTTATATATATTTTCACAAAATGACTGACATTTTCCAGAGTAAAAGGCAGATAATCCCTATGGATAAGATTTTGATTGTAACTGAATGATTTTGCTAATTTGGTCATACATTAAAGTTTCAACCATTAGTCTATCTTAAGAAACTGATTCTCAACATTTTCCCCATATATATGTATAGGGAAGCAAATCTGACCTTACTGTAGAAAGGTCAAAGGCCAACCTAGGATCATCATTTGAACAAGCTTGGCAGATCTCACTTCCCTGATGTTGTATTCCAAGATTCAGCCCCCAAAGGTTTCTTGGTTGTTGTTGAGTTAGGATTTTTACTGCCACCAACATTGTTAAGTTCACATCCAGCCAATCAGTTAATTTACTCATACTTTTCCTGGGCCATTTTAGTCCTCTAAGCCATAAACCCGTGTCCATAAATTAAGATGCCACACCCACTTCTAATTGTCAGCCAACCAGATTGTTTGATCCAGACTTTTAACACAAATCCTCATAATGACAAACAGTGTAGATCTAGATCAGTTGGCTTCTGAAGAAGCCAACTGATCTGGATCTACACTGTTTGCTAAGACAAGGCATTTCGTGTTCAGCAAGAGAAGAGTTAAGACCAAACAGATCATTATTTGAACAAACTTGGTAGCTCTCACTTCCCTGATGCTATATACCAAGATTCAGCCTCAAAGCTTTCTTGGTTCTGAAGAAGATTTTTAGTGTTTTTACCATATATGGACATGGTGGCCTCCTTGGTCAATGGAGTGTGATCATTTGAACAAACTTTCATTCCCCAGACCCAAGGAGGCTTCAAATGAAATGTGATAAAAAATTGGCCCAGTAGCTTCAGCGAAGATGTCATACACTTGAACAATGGATAATAGGTGCCAGGCAGAGTACAGAATTAGACGATGATAGCTCATCATGAGCATTTGGCAAAGGTGAGCTAAAAATAAGGAAGCAAGAGTTGTCTTCATGCCTTTATGTAATACAACTATTTGACCCAATCTACAGTCCATCCAAATATGATGATAACATATCAAAATGTATTATGAGTTATGAAGTGCATAAGGTTTTGACTACAAATGAATGGAAAGGGGAGAATGACCATAGAAATTATTTCATGATCAATCTCCATGAAAGTTATGTGGCTGAGCTTGGATTCACACTTGCGACGCCTGGTTCTGCAATCAGATGCTCTACTAACTGCACTTTGGAGCCCAACTTCATCCCTCATTAATCATTCATTTATAACTGATTACTTCACAGATGAACATTACCATTCCAGTTCCACACTTTTTCAACCTTTATGACTGAATGTTTATTAGCTCTTTGCATGCTGGGTAGTTTTGCATGCTTTTTTGTCATCTGTGGATTTTTTTTTAAAATGAACTTTTTCAAAAAAAATCTTTCAGGAATATCATCAGAATATCAAACAGTTTGGATCCAGATCAGACCCAACATTTTTTCATGCCTGATCTGGGTCTAAACTGTTTGCAAAGGTTACCAGCAGACCACAAAAGTCGCCATAAACGGGGAAAGAGTTAGGTTTCCTGTTGTTTTTTTACACGCTGTTTCCCCATGCACACTATGTAATACTCGTCATTGAGGTTTTTAGAGAACCTGGCAAATTAAAGGCCCAGTTGTTCAAAACTAACGACATCATTAGTTAACATATATCAATAAAACTTTGATCATTAAATATGGCATATATGCTAATATTTTTGCAGAAAAAATGTGATTAGCTTTTGGATTTGCAACTCACATTTTTTCAGCAAAAATACCTATTAATTAGATATTGTACTTACTTGAACAGTTAATACTTTGACCACTAATGAGCTCATTAAGCTAACAATGCTTTGAACAATTGGACCCAGAAAATGATATCATAGCTCTAGATAAGAAGGGTCACTGGATAAATATTTTTCTTATTTCTGCACAAAACATATACTGGGGGTACTCAATGGAAGTGCCTTGGTAAGGGCTTCTAAAGGGTATCACAATGTGTTTTCAAAAAAGAAAACATATATATTGTGGGTACTCATTAGAAATGCCTCAGTGAGGTGCTTCTGATGAATACCACAACATGTTTTCATGGAGAAATAAAGAAAAATACAATACTTTTTGCCATTTTCGGTTGTAAATTTTGCCTTATCTGGAGCTATGGACACAAAAGGGTATTACAGATGGCACTATTTCTATATAGGTCCTGCTTACAAAATATGCTGAACATTCAGTCCGAGTTTTATGGCCAAGTCAAGTTAGTCAACACTGTTAAGGTCATGTCTAGCCAGTCAGCTTCTCACACTTTTCCTGGGCAGGCTTTGTCCTCTAAACTGTTAATCAGCACTTGTGCACCATCTTTTGCCAGTAATTGCCAGTAACTGACACTGGCCTTTTTGAATCATTAGAAGGAGGAGACTGTACATGAAAATGATTTCATGGTCTATTTCCATGAAAGTTATGTTGCTGAGCTTGGATTTGAACTTACAACCCCTGAATCTGCAGTCAGACATGCTCCTGGCTGTGCTATGGAGCTTGCAGACTGATGGATATGCCCCAGGTTTAATGACTGACTTCTGATGAGATAACCATAATAACCCTTAGTACTAGGACAGACAGGCCTGTGCAACTAGTGTAGACCCAGATCAGACACTGCAGAATGTGGCATCTGATCAGGGTCTACACTGTCTGCCACTCATCCAATAGTTTTCAGAAGCATTTACAGGTAGTAAAATAGAGTGCTTCAAATTTTAGGACCAGTATAGTAAGAAGTTAAAGGACCACAACATTTAGGGTTAAAAGGGTAAGAGAGTTGAGCTGACAATTATCGTATAAAGCCGAAGAGAATATTACAAGGGGGATTTGAACAGAGAATCCCACAACAGGAAGATCAGATCATCAATTTAATCCTTCAATGGTTTAGTTATCAAACATAAATTCTTTCAGTATTTAGATGTTCCTTTTTTGCAAAATGTTTTTCATTTTTTTTTTTTTTTTCATTTTGATAGTAAAGATATCACAGCATTCGGGGTAATTTTTTATGGTATTTTTCCTAATTATTGTTTTGTTTTTTCCCTAATTACTGTTTTGTTTTTGTCACCATAGTTTAGAACATATACAAATTAATGCAAATTAAACAGGAAAAGAAAGTTGTTTCAATGACTCAAATTCCAATGGAAGACAGGAAGAGCAACTTTGACAGTAATTAAATTAAATTAAATGTTTTCCAAAAAACATTATGGTATTTAAAGGGAAAAGCAAGGGTGACTGAAATGAAAGACCTCAACAAACCATGCATTTCGATGCTAATTTGATCAAAACTGAATGGCTACTAAGGCATTTATAAAGGTCTGAAGATTTCAAATTACTTTTATGAACACAGCCATTTAAATATTTTATGAGCTTATGCCATAAAGCTTTAATCTAATGCAAAACCTGGATCAAAAAATTTTGCAATAATTATTTTACCTCTATATTTGTGCAAATAGCTTCTTTGCTATGCATATACATGTAGTGAGTTTGCTTGAAAACTGCACTATTTTGTGTCAGAAAGATTTTTTTAATATTTTGAATTGTTTAGAAACTCATTAAATGTAAACTCTGAAAGCGCCAAGCAAAATTTGTAGCAGATAACATTAAATTTTTTTTTTATTATTTTTCAGAGAAAACAAGTCCTGACATTTCATGTGAATCATCTGCCAAGCAGATGATTCACATGAAATGTCAAGACTTGTTTTCCCTGAAAAATAATAATAAAAAAAATGTCTTCTGCTGCAGTTGTGATTGGCGCTTTTTTTTTAAGGGTTAAAAATGGCTGCACCAATGACAAAATATTTTCTTAAATCTTTAAGCATTATTAACCCATTGTAGACTGAATGAACACCCACCACACTATATATTGGAAGATTCTAATTTCGACTTTAGGTATGTAAGGCTATGTGATTTAGATATTCCTAGAGAAAACTGGTTGCACTATTTGCAAACAGTGGAGACCCTGATCAGATGCCACATTCTGCAGCATCTGATCTGGATCTGCACTGTTTTCCATAATTTTTGTCCAATTTTGATCAAATCTGAATCAAAGTTTATAGTTTGTCAGACAAGATCTTTCATTTTAGATGCATTCTTTACCAATATTGCATTTCCCTTTAAGATGATGATTTAAAGCAGAATTTTTTTTTACTTATTCTACAAATACACTAGTCATACATGCCATAAGCTGTGGACTAAAATCTGTGAGATAAAGCAAAATTTTAAGGGAGATTTGACGAAATTCTGTGAGATTTTCTTAAACATCATTTTAAAGCTCCCCAAATATAGTCTAAAATCTTTTTTTTTCATGTAAGAAACTTGTGAAAATCACTACACTGTGTGATTTATGTTAATTTCTTCATAAAATCTGTTGTAAAATGGTCTAAAAATACTGTGAGATTTGAATTTTTTATGGGAATCGCCTTCCAGATGGGCCAAATTCTGTGAGATTATCTCACAGTTTGAGATATGGCATATATGACACTAGTTTTACTCTAGAAATTTCTGCATTTCTGAACAAAACAAATTTATAGTGGATATTCCACAAATAAAAAAAAAAGATCATTAGTTTTATAATATGCACTTATAAAAAGGTCTAATCAAAATTATTGTAATTTATGACATAAGCCTGCAGTCATTCCTTCAAAATATCTGTGTCATGGGTTAATTCAACAGACTACAAATTCATAGCACAGTTCCCTTCGCCCAATTTTAAAAAAAAGTAGAAAACATTTGGTGGGTGGAATCAAATTTGCATGAAGCAAGCCAGATCACAAAATCATGTGTACAGTTTACAGAAGGACAGAATCAGAAAAAAATGGTGCGGATTTACTACATGCAAAGAGCATATGCTCAGACAGGCTTGCTCATCAGCAAAGTCTGATCAAGGCCATACTGCTATTTGATGTGCTTGTGTATGTTTGTGCTCTTGTGTATGTAAATATATGCATGCATGAGTTGTGCACATATATGTGCAGGTATGCATTTATGTGTAAGCCATTACATGGGATTCAAATGCGATGGCAATTTCAGCCAGTGGGACTGGGTTTGGCTTTGCCTTTGCGTAGTCTGAAGCGGACATCCAATATTCATATAAGCCATGTATATAATGGATATTAAATAATCTAACCAAAGGACCCATGTAGGAGGCTCATACAAAACAGGGGCCTTTAGTTAGAAAACCTGAGTGGTCTTGAATAATTTCTAAGGTTATGTCTTTCTTAACCTAAATAATTCTAAAAAAGAAAATGACAGCGAGGAAGGTGCACTACTTGCAGAAAATAAATACTTTTACATTTGTATCCATGTTGACAGACTCCAGGCTGTCAAGGCAGTAGAGAGAATAATTAAGTAGTGCACATTTCAAATGTGAAATAGGTAGAGTGAAAGAACTGGAGAAACTTTCATGATAACCCAGACCTTGAAAGATATTTGTAATGGGTATATAGAAAATAAAAGTGTAGTGCTGAGAGGGTGCAGTGAGATTACCTATCCAAGCAGAACTTCACACCATGTAGTCATATTATTTTGAACTTTACAAGCAAAATACCATGAGATGGATTGTTCCACCAAAAAAGTATGGCTTATCCACTTACAGAAGACACATATCAGTCTGAACATCTGTCAGGCCAGCTCAGAGTGCCTTTTGTATGCATGCAGAACATTGGGGCCTTACCTACTGATTGAGTACATCTAGAAGACTGATCATCCTGGGTGGATGCACAGCCTGATCTTTGTCTTCACTGGACATTGGCCATACATTGTTTGCTTGTACAAATAGCTCATATGTAGGCCACATTGCAGGAGAAACTGGCCTTTTGGACAATTTTTACTGACAATGTTGCAGTGCAAGTCCTCAGTGTGTTACTAAGTCCATGACCTTGTCCATGGGCTTAACGCTTAGCACTCTGGGTAAAATTTTCAGCAGACGATATTTTGAAATATTTTTCTTATTTTTCCCAGAAAACAGGATATGACATTTCATGCAAATTGTCTCCTTAGGAGACAATTTGCATGAAATGTCATATCCTGTTTTCTAGGAAAAATAAGAAAAATATCATCAATTTGTCGTCTGCTGAAAATGCCTAGAGAGTGATAAAGGTTAAGGTTCCCCTTGATCCACTTATTACTTGAACGAATAGGAAATGTTCTGGATGAGACTGCATGGATGCCTAAATCTTTGCTGCTTACATATGCATTAACGCTTAGCACTCTGGGTAAAATTTTCAGCAGACGACATTTTGAAATATTTTTCTTATTTTTCCCAATAAACAGGATTTGACATTTCATGCAAACTGTCTCCTGAGGAGACAATTTGCATGAAATGTCAGATCCTGTTTTCTGGGAAAAATAAGAAAAATATCATCAATTTGCCGTCTGCTGAAAATGCCCAGAGAGTGGTAAAGGTTAAAGGTTGTTTTCTCGTGAAGTGTGCATGCTTAGCTCCTTAGCGAGTCTAGAACTTTGGTTTTTTGGCTAAAAGTTCCTCTTCACCTAAAACTTGTATTTCAGCGAACAGCAAAGGTACTGGCAAGTTTGCGCGGATGCTGTTGGAATATTCAATAACGGCTGTTTTTTTTTTTCAAAGACACCAGTCTCCTGTCGATCACCACCAAAGGTGGCTTCGGTGGTAGTGTCTTTGTTTTTTTTTTTCTTTTCCATTGGTGTCGCATAGAAGACAAAATAAAATAATGCAGCTTTGCTGCTTTTTCTTGTTTATGGCTGCATTATGGGAAACCTTGGCTTTATGCCACTCAGGTAGTTCTGTATGATGGCAGTGAAATAGTGAAATTTATGGAAAAGCCACTTGTTTCCATTCATTACATATAATTTTACTTTCCAGATCAGATGCACTTTGTTAGGTTTGTTAAAGACATTTGCAGGTAATTGCCATTTTTGTGTAATCCTCAAAAATGAAAGATGAGCTAGACTAAAAACGTTGCTGTTATTTGGTACAAAACTGAGTAAATTTAATAAATAAGGAATTGATTTTTCCTGTTTTTAGCAGTGAGTTTGTCAAATTTGGCTTCAAATTTGAGGAAAATAATGAAAAGTACATGTTTGAAATTTTTTAATGTTTTGCGTTTATTCAAGATCTGATAAAGCTGAATTGGTTCAGCCTTTCTTAAATGGTTTATTTCAATGTACAGTCTCCCCTGTGTTAGTATACAAGTAGAATCCACCATATCAACAAAGAGGGGGTGGACAGGGGGGTAGGTATTCCCCACTTCCCTCCCCCCTTACCCCCATTTTCCTCCCACTTTTCCCTACTTCCCTCTCCCTTTCCCCCACTTCCTTCCCACCTTATCCCCAGTTCCCTCCCCTAAGCAAACTATTCCCTCCCCTAAATCAAAAATTTTAATATCCCTATGCTATAATTAAATTCAAACATGACTATGCAATATACACTCATGCAGATTTTGACCCCAAACTCACTTTACACCCATAATTTTTGCCCATAAATAGGTATTTCCATAGCATTTGCAACCCCTTTACAGAATAACTAAAGATTTGCACCCCCCATTTCAAAAGTCTGCCTCAGGGCCTGCATACGCCATAGGAAAAACAGATATCACAAGGTGGTGGGCCTTGATCCGGTCCTAAACTGGTCAAGAAAAAAGATGCAGTTGGCCTGGGTCCAGGCCTAAACTGATCCACATTGGCACATAAACAGTCATCCAAGGTGGCAAAATATCATAAAGTCAGTACGACAAGTCAAATTATCATAAAAAAAAAAAAAAATTCAAATGTTTAGATTACAGGTCTTAAGTGACAATCAAATAAAAAAATTATGATTTATTATTTACTTACTTTGTAATTTTCAATTAACTGACCATGTCATTGCTGCTACGGACCATTTATGGACCAATTTTTGGACCATAACTGACCATTCACGGACCAAGGACTTTTCACAGACAATCTGATTGCTATAATGGACAGATGTACGATACACCAATTACGGACTAATTACTGACTATTCACGGACCACGGACTACTCACAGACCAATTAGCGGTTGCAATTAATACAAACTATTCACGGACACAGAATTTTTATTGGTCTGTAAGTCTGTGAATGGTCCATGTTTTGTCAACAGGCATAGGAATACCTATGCCCGTTGACAAACCTATCAGAAAATTCATCTTAGATCTTGTTTTTTTTTTTTTAACAGAGCAAAAATCCTTATCCAACAATGAGTAAATAAAATAATTGTCTACGGCAGATGGATAATTATTTCTAAAAATGTGGATTGCCACTGAAACAATGGCTATTTTGTGAACTTTTGGAATCAAAGGGAAGTAATCAACTAGAGATAAACTGGAATCGGACATTTACCGAAATCGGACATGAAAGAAGTGAATGCAAACCACGGTTGGCGGAACACTCCTCGCTGGTGAAGTAAAATCAACTCCGGATTCATTGTAAATATACCTGAATTTAGTTCAGTACGTCTAGTAGATACTTCTGATACCCAGTTATTGCACATAAAATCAGTAAAATAAGACACATTTTGGTATAACCCCCACCCAAAAAATCTCTTACCCCTGTCCCTCTTCCCCCGTCCCCTTTACCCCCATCCCCCTTATCCCCGCTGCCCTGTCCACCCTGTCAACAAAGGATAATGCATCCTTTTGGGGGATTTTATGTGTATTTTAGTTCCTGAATTTATATGGGGTTAGGGGTAAGTTTTTTCCCATAAAAATGAAATTAGCACGATGACCCACACTTTTCTTTTAATTTTCTGTGGTATATTACCCCCTTCCAAAGAATAAACCTCATTTTGTGAGATTTCCAGTGTAGCAATTTTCTGTAAGGTCCATAATATGGAAGAAATGGATTTATTTTAAGGATTTTTAGGAAGTGTCGAAAATTGGCATTGCTAAGTCCTGTCTCATCTTGATGAATGAGTAGCAGATGTGTATCAATATCATTTCCTATATGATTCTGCTTAAAATTATAAAATTAAAAGTAAGGCGAATGCTATTTTTTGTCATACAATCAACTAACATAATTATTTCCACATATTTTTGGGAAAACTGTTGAGGGTGGCGTCATTCCAGGTCAGAATGTAAGACTTCGCACGATGACGTATCATTTTTATTTTAAAAATAGTGAGCCAGTATATGAAACTGAATATAAGCAAAGTCTTAAGCAGTTTGCAGTGCAGGAAGTATTCCCTGCATATGTCCTTAAGTTGTGTATAGGTTTTGTCAGTTCAAATCTCACACTGAAACAGTCATTATTTTCAATTCTTCACTGTTTACCTGGGAAGCTTTATCTAGCATTTTTAGACACAGCAACGGGTAGTCAAATGGACGTTAAAATTTTAGCACAAGTATGATTTAATGAATGTTTACTGACCATGACATAGCATGTATTCTCATGTTTTGCACAAAATTTCAGTATTCCCCATCTAGGGAGTTAACCCTAACAGAGCTAGGTAAAATTGCAGCAGACGACATTCTGATTTATTTATTAACATTTTTTCAGAATTAACCTTTAAAGCACAAAGCAAAATTTGTAGCAAACGACATTCAAAATGTTTTTTTGTTTTTTTATTTTTCAGTGAAAACAAGTCTTGACATTTCAAGTGAATCGTCTGCCAAGCAGAAGATTCACATGAAATATCAAGACTTGTTTTCTCTGAATATAAAAAAAAAAAGAAAAATTGTCATTTGCTGCAGTTGTGATTGGCACTTTAAGGGTTAATAAGACTAACATTTCATGTCAATCATTGGCAGGTGATGCACATAAAATGTGAAGTCTTATTTTCTCTGAAAAATAAAAAAAAAAAAAAAAATATCAATAAAGTGTTGTCTGCTGCAGTCATGATTAGCACTTTAAGGGTTAAGTTAATAATGATCAATCATAATATTTGAGGTAAATACAGTATTCATGAATACTTGGTCTTACCTTCTAATGCAAATCTTTATTGAGGATTTCCAGGACCTCAGTACTGTACTTTTTTTTTTTCTTAAATCGGGGTTATTTACAACATATATAATGATAATAACGCTTAATTAATTACAGATCTACTACCAAATAATTCCTAACCTTTACCACTCCCTGGGCTAATTCAGCAGACGACAAACTGGTAATATTTTCTTATTTTTCCCAGAAAACTGGATTTGACATTTGTGCAAATTGTCTCCATTGGAGACAATATGTATTAAACGTCAAATCCAGTTGTTTTGAAAAAAAAAAAAAAAAAAGAGAAATATTTCAAAATGCCATCTGCTGAAAATTTTATCCAGAGTGCTAAGGGTTAAAAACTAGAGACCAATCAGACATGTGCAAAGATCAGATTTTTATGCTGTATTATAAAGCCATGAGAAAAGAGGCCTTTTAACCATGGATAATGCTAATAATGGATCAGATCAGCCTGTGGATCCACACTATTAGGTGATCATTGCTCTATGGATCACTGATCAGGGCCTTCACTGTCCATAACCTTGGATACAACCATTTATTTTCCGACAAGCCAGCAATGGCGACAATATTCCGAGTCAAATCTCTTCCGTCACTTTGAACAAAACTCCTTTTTCTTGTGGCGCGTGCGGACTTGCATACAATGATGACAATAGATTACAACTATTATAAAAACTATAGTAAAAACCACTCCTCTGAGAACTACTCACCCGTCCTGAACAGCTCTCACATCTGGGTAAATCTATAAGGGATGAAGGGCCAGCGACAGTTGAAAGAAACAATGCAGCAAAAAAATAAAATCCATTCTTTACCGCTCCTCTCGCCATGCCTCTCTATCACAGACTGTTCTGTTTTGCTGCAGTCGCAGCCCGCCCATGTAGACAGTGAGAAAGTATGAAATACGTACACGGAATCGATCGATGAAAACAATCTGTGTATGGAGACACATAGGTGACATAAGTCGACGGTAAAGTAGCCATTGCCCTCCACCAATGAAAAGTTGATGAATATAATATTTAGATCTATTTATCTCTTCTTTAACGCTTAGATGGGAAAATCTTCAGCAGACGACATGTTGAAATACCTATTTTCCCAGAAAATAGGACTTGACATTTCATACAAATTGTCTCAAAATGATAATAATGTCAAATCCTGTTAAGATTATATATATATCATTAACTTGTCGTCTTGTCGTCTGCTGAATTTGCCCATAGCACTGTAAGAAATAAACGACTGGTCACATATGATCATTATATGTCTTTGAGAAATGCAACCACATGAGTTTAGGTAGAGATAGACCATCTAACACCCGAAATGTTTGAAATTCTTCGTTTATTTTTTTACCTGCAGGGGAGAGGAGGGGGCGGGGGACTTTTCATGTCTGTTCCAAACCGAGACTAAAAACAGACACCCACATTCTCCCTTCATTAATTGTCACAAATTTTATATCAACGCCACGTCCCCGATCTCGCACACTCGACCACCATCTACCGACCACTACTGAAGCCCTGCTTAACTGGACACAACAGTGACATAGGAAACTACTGCTGTAATAAATCATAGGAAATTACTACTGTAAATCTACATCGGGGGGGGGGGGGGGGGGGGGGGGCGGGGGGGAATGAGGGTGCGGGGGCGGGGATTAACTTGGGGGTAAATAGTGGTACGGGTGTTCAAGCCAGGAAACCTACCCCATTCATATACCTGACCTTTGAAAGAACGGACCCATTCATATACTAGATCGTCTGAAATGTTGACTCATTCATAGTATACTGCCCTTTGATTTTTTTGTACACGTTTATTGCTGGTAGTTAGACAAATGTAGCAGTCAATTCATTGAATACCAAGAGAACAAGCAGCCTTGAAAAATCTCTGAACGAAAAATATTTGCATGTACCGGGATACATCAGAAAAGTGGGGCCTTTCATATACTAATCCAGAAAAATGGGGCCAATCATATACTTTTTGCTGGAAAAAGGGGCCAATAATATACTTGACAGCGCTGAAAAAGGGGGCCATTCGGCACGCATATCCATACTATGCCATATATAGGAAGTTACCCCGCCCCCCTCCCCCAACCCCCGAGACTACAGCACGGCCTGGTTGCGACTTAATATGAAAAGAATGAATTAATAGAAAAGTCAGAAGTGACATGAAACAAAAATAAGACTCAGTAGGAAAGACAGAATGATTAGAATATAAAGTTTGACCAAATGCATTTCAACCCTTCATTCTTCATCCAATCTAGCTTCCAGTGGCGGTACCATGACACATGAAGTCCCCGCCAGCACAGGACAAACAAATCACTAGGGTCCTCTTACATTTGACCGACTCTGCTTAACTTAGAATGAAACGTTAGAGATCTCCCTTTCTTAGAACGAAATCATAGAGAGCTCCCGTTTGAAAGCTACCAAACTGAGAGCATCAGCCACACTGGCAGGTGGTGGGGTGGGGGTGGTGGGGGCGGGCGGGCGGAGGCGGGCTGGGGCGGGAGTTCCGGAGACATACGGTATTCGTGAAAAAGCGGTACTTGTGGTAGTCACTGGAAGTTGGAATCTGCCTGAATTTAAGAGAGTGATGTGATCTTGTTCGACTGGAGGCTCGCGTTAGGAATTTCTCAGCTAGAATGTCGAATAATTTGTGAATGAATTTGATGAAAATGACGAGTCGGTTCTTTGTCCGACTAGCTTCTAATGTCTCCCATTCCAAATGGCCCAGCATTGTTGTCATGCTACCGGTACTGTGATATCTGTTGGTAACATACCGTGCAGGTCTGCATTGAACCATTTCGATCTTCTTGGTGTGATCTCTTGTGTGGGGGTCCATACTGTAGTACAACATTCAAGCAGTAGAAGGATCATTGAGCGATAGGCAGAAGTCCTTGTGTCTTCATTGCTGACTTCAAATTTCGCCATAGGAATTCCAGCACGTTATTTGCCTTTTTTGTCGGATTGGTCTATTTGGCGGTTCCACGATAGGTTTGACTGAAGCTCTACCACAAGGAACCTGGTCAGTCTTCTGTTTCTAGGACGTAACTTTTCAGTGAAGTCCATGACAAATGTGTTTCTTGATCTTAAGATCCTGGTCGTACTGCACTTGTCTGGGTTCTAGACATCTATGCCCCATTTCCTTTCCCACGCTGCAAGTTTGTCGAGATCCTTTTAAAGTACGGCGCAGTCTTATTAGTTCTTGATACGCACTGCCAGCCTGGTTTTAGAGCAAGAAAGAGCAGCAAGACTAGCTCAATAACCCGTGTCCGGCCTAGACAGAAAACATAAGCATGACCTCATCCTCTTGGATTTTTAAGGCATTCTGTCGCGTCCATATGAGCGCCTGATGAGGAAAGTGGACCATAACTAGATTAGAGGAAGCACCTACAGTTGGATAAGAGCCTTCCAAGCTGATCGTCCACAGCAGGTAGTGGTCAGAGCAGCTTCAGAGAGCATCCAATCATCAGCGGTCCCACAGGGAACAGTCTTGGGCCCTCTACTATATCTGCTGTTTATCAATGACCTGTCAGACTGCGTCCAATCAAGCACATGGCTCTTCGGAGAAGTGTATCCTGTACAGCTGTAAGGATGTTGTGATCGTCAAGGTGGTTAAGGACGTTGGTGGTTATCATATGCTCCTGGACCTTACAGCAGAGGCTGGTGAGAGATAGGTCTGTAATGCTGGCTTTGAACTTCTCTCATTTCTTAAATATTGCCATCACACTTGCTGTTCTCCAGTCCCTTGGGACATATCCGGTGTCGAAGTTTTTCGGAAAAATAACTGTCAGAAGGGGAAATAACACTCATTCTCTTTAGAATCAGCATGCTGTCTATCGTTGTCCTTTAGAAATGCAATTCCGCCAGCGTCTTTGTATAGGGACTTGAAGTAGGCCCAGAACCGTTTCTACTTTGCTTGTTGCTCCTGATCTGGGTCCCCAGCCTCTATGAAGTTGTCAACAGACTGCTGGCAGATCATTTTTCTGGAGTTTCGCTTCGGTCTCTCTAAGCTGTCTGACGTCTTTCGCTTTCCTAGTCGTTCGCTGCTTTTGGAAGAGCTTTTTGCTCTTTCGTTGGAGTGACTTGGTTTAAACATATTTATTTCAAAGTTACAATAATTATACAAACAGACATGACATATACGCAAAAAAATAGGATTAGAACGAAAGCATAAGCTTATTTAGTTCTTCCCCTAATACACATATATGAATTGTATTACATCATTGCAGTTTATCATTATTACAAGGATTACTTATTTAACGTAGACAATACGACATATGAACAGAGACTCAACCAGTCATTATAGCAGAGTGAAATTAAAACAACTTTTCAGTAACAGGAGATAACATAATACCACAATGATGGTTTAAGCGAAAATGAAAAAAAGAAACAAAGACAAAATGACAGTAGAAAAAAAGTATAAAAAGGTAATCCGGAGCGAGAAGGGGTGGAAGGTTTCACTTGATAATTTCCGATAATATCGTAGGCAGAAATATACTGACCTCATATATCACCAGCTCTGATTTAATCTGATTAGATGATACTAGTATCACCGACAGGTAAGTGCTTAAAATCTTTTGCTGTTCTGTATGTACTTGTAAACAGCTTCAAAAATGACTTGATTTGTTTCATAAGGAAGTGACTCATCTGAATGTAGAAATACATGTAGAGACGCATTACAATATTGAGACACTATCCGAAAAAATTCGATTCGATTATCTCGATAGAAGTTACAAGATAAGAAAAATGTTCAGCGTTTTCAACATCACCACTTCTACAAAAACAGAGTGGGGTGTTTGAAATTGATTTTACAAATAAGTCATGATTTAAAGAGCTACGACCTGTGCGTAGCCCACTCTTAATGTACTTCAGTTTTACCATCTTGCGCGCTTTCCTAATGAGTTCATTTCTAGATTTGGTCAAGTCTTCATTTATATATACACCTATAAAACCCTTGGCCTTTGTCAATGATCTAACTGAGTAAACTCTCCTTCGTACACGATAAGAAACAAACTTTACAATAATGTCACGAGGTCTCCTTCCTGGTGTTCTGGGTCGGCCTACTCGATGA
This sequence comes from Anodontia alba, assembly GCA_964016985.1. NCBI lineage: Eukaryota > Metazoa > Mollusca > Bivalvia > Lucinida > Lucinidae > Anodontia > Anodontia alba. The sequence goes on from OZ024828.1 coordinate 101,609,928, forward strand.
CTACGTTCTATATCGTTGACACTTATATCAGCGCCAATTGCTTTGGCCATGTCAACAATATAGTCGTCGGTATTTTCCGAAGAATTTTCCGGCACGCCAGCGACTCTCAGACAATTCCGACGACTATATTGTTCAGCTTCATCAACTTTAGCCTCGAGAGACGCTACCCTTGTTCTTAACAACCTGTTCTCCTTTTCAAGGGAGGAAATGGTGGCCTTTAGTCCATCCACAACACCACTTATTATATTGTCAATCATCTGTGTTATATTTGTTTCAAAACTGCTGTGTAGAATTTCAGTAATTGTTTTCAAGTCATTTTCCTTGAGTGTAATTGATGGGACGGATGTGATGCTGGAGCTCTCAGAGGAGACATTGGCAATTTGTTCATTTTCAGCCATTTTTCCAGTCATCGAACTGTCGAAATTAGATTCAGAGACAAGCCTATTTTTCTTCAGTTCACTGAGATCCTCAGGCGATGTTAGCTGCCTCTTCTTGCTACCCGATGAAGATACCGGTGTAGATGTAATGCTCATATCAATAATATCAATAACATATAGATCGGCTGCTACCTTTTTTGAATAGTATACCCGAAATTTTTTTCGGCATGGAGTTTGTTTGTTTGTGTTGGTTTTACGGCCCAGTCAACCCAATGGGGTCATGTCGAGCGCGGTTCGGCATGGAGTGTCCTCTGATCACAGTTCATACCCATTCATAACTTTCATTCATGAAATTTATAACAATTAACAATTCATAACAATTAACTAGTCATGCCCTGACAATTTCTGGGCAGAAAAAAGAAACTTGTTTTCCATTAGGACATGAAACTTAAGTAAGCATATTTCACCTCAGTTTGGTTGGCATAACTCCACTAATCCATTACAAAATGACAAAACCCCAAATTCACCAGAATAAACACAAATTAATCATATTTCTAGTTTTATTGTCCGCTCAGAATGAAAACACGATTACCCGCCATGTTGATCACGTGATCACTTGACTTGATCCTTCTTGAAATCCAAGGCTTGGTTGCTTTGTTGCCTCACAATAACTTGGAGGGTATGTATGACTGAAAAAACCATTTTCTGGGTCCAGAGTTGTTCTGTGGTTGCCAATTCTTCAAATTCTGTTTAGAATGACTTCGATTCCTGTTTCATGCTTTCGTAGTCAGCTTTTCTATACCGGAACACTTTTCTTGGGGGTATTGTAGTTTCATCGGACGAAGATTTGATTCAGTGAAGACCGCTTCATGCCCGCAGGTGTGTGTGCGTGGGGTGGGGGTGGCGTGGGGGCGGCGTGGGGGGAGGGGGATGCAACATAGGCTGGGCCCCAGCATCTAGTGTTTACCCCCAATCCCCACCCCTAAAAATATATGGTATATCAGCCATACCCGAAAAAATATCCGGTATATCAGCCGTACCCCAAACAATATCTGCAGATATTAGCATACCCAAATAATATCCCCTTAGCTTGCTTTCTTTTTATAAAAGTGTGGTTCCTGAATAATAATTGTATTAGTGCTTTAAATTAACATTATCCAACACTAGCTCCGTTTTACTTCAATGACACTGAATTGATGCACAGTAGAAATAGAGCTGTTAAAACTAAATAAAAACAACTATCAGTTCAACAGAAGGTTCTAACTCCGATTTTTATAATACACCCCCACCCCTAAAAAAATCGAGAAATTTGATAGACAAAAAAATAATAGTCAGTTTTGAAAGCGAAAAAAAACACACACACACACACACACACACACACACACACACACACACACACACACAATAAATAACCCCCGCCTCCCCGCCCCCCCCCCCCCCCCCCCGCCCTTACACACACGCCAATAGCCATTTTCCCCAAACCCGAAAAATAATACAGTTCAAAATTTCTAAACCCCCAAAAATAGTCCTAGCCTATGTAGCAGGTAAAATTCAGAGTACTCCCCCACGAACCCTCCATCCCCACTGGGTCTTCGCGATCAGATATTCCCGGTGTAACCTCCAACTTGTTGATGAGTGTCTGGTTACTTGTGAAGAAAAGATGAATGTCCAGTAACTCTAGTCGATTCCATTACCACTTGATCAAGGTAGGAATCTCTGGTGACGGAGAGCAACTGGTTAGCCGCTGAGCTACTTGAGGCATTCAGGGCAACACTTTCAATTTCCCAGTTGGTGTCAGGCAAAAAAGGTAAGAGAAAAGTCCAGGGAGTGCCACAATCACAAGCCCCTTCCAAGACACGAAGAGGAAGAGGAAACAGACAAAAAACCAAACAAGCGCAAATCGAACAAACGTACGAAAAGCACTAAGATTAGCTCTCTCTTCCCCAAGCGAGGTACTCGCAATGCTAAAAGGACTGAAAAATACAAGAACAAAATAACACAGGCAAGACTTATAACTAATCGCCTCGTAGAATCAACCACAAAGCAACAAAGAGTATGACTAACACCAGGACCACCGCCTTAGAACGATCAGTAGAATAAACGATCGGGGGTTTAAGGCACTTTTACAGCTAACCAACTTCACCCTGGGTCCAGAAGCTACTCTTAATGCAGAAATACATATAAATCGGTTCTCATAATGCCTCACAACTCAATCAATGCATAAAAGCGAAAACAAATTAATCACTATGGCAAGTTGAAGTCGCCTCCAAGCCATAAATAAGCACCTTTGTCTGTCTGAATGCGAGTCAGTAGTGACTGTACCTGTTGCAGGTACCGATACATAGGTCAATTTTTCCTTGGATTTTAATCCTCGCCCACACGGCTTCACTGTCTGAACTAGCATCTATCATTAACTCCTCTTGCTGGTGGCGCTCATACTGCTGGGATATTAAAAGGAATACTCCTCCTCCTTTTCCATTTGGTCTGTCTCTTCTACAGCAATTAAAGCTATCGGGGAAGACCTCGGCAGCTTGGATGCTAGGATTCAGACATGACTCATGCCGATGATAACATCTGCTTGCAGGGATGAGGCTATATTATTTCAAGTGGGCTGGTTTCCCGCTAACTTTTACTGGCTGAACAATCCTCAGTGGAAGGTCCTTTCTGTGTTAGGCATGTCGTTGCAGTGTTGGCCTTGTGGGCGAAGATACGGGAACGCTGAAACTGATATCTGATTCCCGACTGAAAGAATTATTTGGTGGAGAGAAAGAATTGGAATCCACAAAAATGGTAGTATCAAATATACTGGTTGACAGGTTTGGCACATCGCACCTGAAGCACTCCCAGCTAACGTTTTTGAGTCCTTTGTACACAGTGTAAGATATCCTCATGCATTCTTGGTGGTACCACACATCACGAGAATCACAACAGGCCCCAGGGGGTCCATTTGACTGCCTTCAGGCAGATGACACAGGGGAATTTGACTGAGTGTGGTCCGGGACCAAGTTCAGGTTCAAAATAATTGTGATTCTCTTTAATAATTCAACATGACAGTAACAACAGCAAAACGTTGTATGTAAACTATTAGAACATAAATTGTCCTGAAAGAAGAAGTTTATTGATCTGGTCCAAATACACTATATAGGATATCTTGAAAAACCTTGACCTCAGCAATCATACGATGATCAAACTGAATATTCTTCACTTGAAATTTAAAAATTCAACATTTTATGCTGACAAAATTATACTAAATCAAATGACTAAAGAGCAAGGGATAAGGGTGGGTATCTGGTGATAATTTCGGCATAATTTCCATATTTCTAAATTAAACATCGGCGAGGCGATTCAACAAACAACATATATTTTTATGGTAAAGTTAAGAAAATTATCCTTTAATAATCATCATATACCCACCTTATCTGTTGCTCTGAATGACAGGAATAAACAGTCGGCTCCCTACACACACACACACACACACACACACACACACACACACACACACACACACACACACACAACAGAGAACAAGTGGCCCATGGGCCACGATTGGCTCACCTGATAAAAGCAGTTATTGAGTTATTGCATATCAGCAAATGCCATGCAACTTCTTCCAGTATTGCCACAGCAACTAGGATACGAGTTGAACAATATCATAAAAAGGTCAAAGGTCATCCTAGTATCATCATTTCAACAAACTTAGTAGACTTTGAGTCCAGGATGCTGTATACCAAGATCCAGTCTCAGAGCTTCTTTAGTTCTGGAGAAGAAGATTTTTAAGTGTTTTACCATACATGGTCATGGCAGCCATCTTATGGAATGGGGCAGAACCATTTGAATAAAGTGTTAATATCCTTTCGACAGAAGGCCCTATATGTGAATTATAGTGAAAACAGTTCAAACTGCTTCAAAGAAGAAGACATTTAAAGATTACACAATTTTATACATGTATGTAGCCCAAGGGCAAGGGCAAATAGACACCAAAATTTCGAAAGTAGCTGAACAGTTTTACTTCTTTAATCATACGTTATTTTAGTCATTAGTCTTTATTATCCATTGAGAAAAATAATTTTTCAGCATTTTTCCCATGTAGATGTATTGGAGCACACGTTTGACCTTGCCGTAAAAAAAAAGTCAAAGATCAACCTACGGCCATCATTTGAAGAACTTAGTAGACCTCGAGTCAGCGATGCTTATACCAAGACTCAGCCTCAAAGCTTTCTTGGTTCTGGAGAAGAATATTTTACCACATATGAGCATGGCAGCCATCTTATTCAATGGCACGGAACCATTCGAACAAATTGTCAATACCCTTTTGGCAGAAAGCCCCATGTGAAATCTTGAAAATTGCTTAGGCAGTTTCAGAGCGCTGTGGTGCAGTGGTAAAGCGTCGGACTCGAGATCGATAGGTACCGGGTTCGATCCCCACTAACAGCAAGTATTGTTTCCTTGAGCAAGAGACTTTATCCACATTGCTTAGTACTGGTTTCTACCCAGGAAAAAAGAGGGCCACATAGAAGATTAGTACTAGATTACTAAATGTGTTACCCTCTATAAATAAGGTCGATTATTATTATTATTATTATTTATTATTATTAAAAACGAGATGGCGGCAGTGGTGGTCATCTTGGATTTCCTAGTGGCACTATCTTAGCTATTTTCGATCTAGCGTCATCCTGTTGCTACAGTAAGTTTCAACTCAATCTCCCAATGGGTTTAAGAGGATAAGTAAAAAATTGACTTTCAAGATGGCAGCTGTGACGGCCATCTTAGATCTCTGATCAGCAAAATTATATATACTTTTGAGCTGTATGTCATTCTGTTGCTACAATGTAAGTTTCAACTCAGGTCACAGGATGGTTCAGGAGCAGAAGTCAAAAATCAATTTTCAAGTTGGTGACTGTGATGGCCATTTTGGATTTCCATTCAACATGATTTTAGCTACTTTCATATCTACTGGTCGGCCTGTTGCACCAGCATAAGTTTCGACTTAATTCGCAGGTGGGTTTGCGAGGAAGTTGGCTGGCCGTAAAAGTGCTTTAACCCCCCTACCCCACCCCCACCCCCCCGGTGGTTTATTCTACTGACCGTTCTAAAGCGGTGGTCCCGATGTTAGTCTTTGTTGCTTTGTTTTTATTCTACCAGGCGATTTGTTTTAAGTCTTGCCCTGTGTTATTTTGTTCTTGTGTTTTTCAGTCCTTTTAGCATTGCGAGTACCTCGCTTGGGGAAGAGAAAGCTAGTCTTGGTGCTTTTCGTACGTTTGTTCGAATTTGTGCTTATTTGTATTTGTCTGTTTCATCTTCCTCTTGGTGTCTGGGAAGGGCTGCGGTTTGTAATTGTGGCACTCCCTGGACTTTTCTCTTACTCCCCTCCTTTTTTTCGAAAATAGATTTTCCGATCGGCAAACTTTTAGCTATTTTCGATCTACAGGTCAGCCTGTTAATACAGTGTTGTTTCAACTTAATCCACCCAATCGTTTCGGAGGAAAAGTCAAAAATTGGTTTCAAGATGGCGGCCATCTTGGATTTCTAATCGGCATGATTTTAGCTATTTTTCATCTAAGTCGTTTGTTCTCAACATTTACCTATACAAATGTATGGGGCCCCTACAAATGCATAGGCCACCTCGCCGTAAAAAGGTCAAACGTCAATGTACGACCCTCATTTCAGCAACTTTGGTAGACCTCCCTTCCCCGATGATTTGTGCCTAGATTCATCCCCAAGGCGTCCTCATTTCTGGAGAAGAATTTTAAGGCTTTTTTAGATTTTTGCTTGTTTAGATTTGTCGGTTTCCTCTTCCTCTTGGGGTCTGGGAAGGGCTGCGGCTTGTGATTGTGGCACTCCCTGGACTTTTCTCTTACCCTTTTTTTAGAGTATACGGGCATGGTGGCCATCTTGGTCAACAGACCGCGACCATTTGAGGCAGCTCCACATGAAATTTAAGCAAAATTGGCTCAGCGGCTTCAAATGAGAAGTCGTTTGAAAATATTAACGCACGGACGTACGACGGAAAAGCGATCACTATAGCTCATCCTGGAATTTTGAAAAAAAAAAAAAAAACAAAAACAAAAAAAACATGCCACTGAATATGAAATTTATTGAATCAGACAGACTCGTGTCAGATATGAATATGTAGATTTGAACGTTTTAAGTATATGAATGGGTCCTTTTAAAATAAAAATAACAAAAAAAAAAAACAAGTACATGAATGGAGAGGATTTTCAGATTTTAGCATATAAATCTAAAAAAAAAGGTAAGAGAATGTCCAGCGAGTGCCACAATCACAAACCGCAGCCCTTCCAAGACCCCAAGAGGAAGAGGAAAGCGACAAATCCAAACAAGCACAAATCGAACAAACGTACGAAAAGCACTAAGATTAGCTCTCTCTTCCCCAAGCGAGATAATCGCAATACTTAAAGGACTGAAAAACACAAGAACAAAATGACACATGGAAAGATATACAACAAATCGTCTCATAGAATAAACCACAAAGCAACAAAGAATAAGACTAACACCGGGACCACCGCCTTAGAACGGTCAGTAGAGTAAACCACCGGGGGATTAAAAGCACTTTTACAGCTAGCTAACTTCACCCTGGGTCCCGATGCTACTCTTAATACAGAAACACATAAAAATTCGGTTTGCATAAAGGCTCCCAACTCAGTCAATGCATCAAAGCGAAAATACAAAAATCAAATTAATCATTACAATAAACAAAGACGAGTACTCATGGCTAATTCTACTGTATGCCAGAGTAAATGAAAACCGATAGTTGAACCACGGCGGGCCAATCCAAAGACATATCGTCAAGCCCCAACCCACTGGTTAAAGTTTTATGAAAGGCCGTCATTGGGTCTGAGGCCCAAACCGCTGTCGTGCAATTAAAGAGTGAAGCATAGTCATCAACAATGATTGGGTTGACAACTAGGCATAATATAAAATCACCAGTAGATACTCTCCCCCCCCCCTCCGCCCCCCCCCCCCCCCCCACACACACACACACAGCACCACCCGAGGCGTGAGTCTTAAACACGAACTTTGTTTATCATTTTTGTATGCTTATTCTTTAGACTCTTAACATTGAAATGCATATCACGGTTTTATTTTATTTCTGCCATAGTTTTCCGACAAAGGAACCTTTAGTTAGACCCAAGTCTGCTACAGTAAAACTGGAAAATGAAATAAATCACCAACAACATAAACACAGGACAATAATAAATCATAACAAACGATCAAACTGAACTGTGGTTCAAAACACATTTGTGCGGCTTGTTGAGCGATCTCCTAACTAATTGCGCAATTGTGCAATCTGGCCAGAACCTTAGCTAGTTGCTCATATGAGCATTCTCAGCCAAACAACCAGGTCCTAGCCCCTCTGAGTGTCTCAACATGCGCATTCAAAGTTAGACATTACCGAAATCAACAAATTAATAGCTTGGATGAAAAGTCATACACTTGCGTTCCCGACAGATACGAGCGTACAAACACTTAAATGCGTAGGTGAAACGTCACACACCGACGATCCCGGCAAATATATGTAACCATGCGAATTCAGGTAGAGATTAGGCTAATCATCAAACACCGATAGTATATAAACTGTTTCATTTACTTCGATAACACCTATTACATGAATCACAAAGGAGTACTTAATGAAACTAACAAAGATACAGGACAGAAACATTTGGAATTCTAACAAAAATAAATTAAAAATTGTCATATATCCATGCTTCGGTGAAAAAAAAAGCCGACAGAAATTTAGGTAACATCAAAAGGACTTTTAGTTATATCGGCAAAATACTATACATTTATTTCATGCCTGTTTATTAACTGCCCGAAGTGCCGTGGACAGTTCGATGCACTATTGCCCAAAACCTCCGGCCTTGGGCAATAGTACATCGAGCTGTTCACGGTACCGAGGACAATAGTTTTGACTATTCCACCAAATAAGACATATGGTAAGAAATCGTATATGTGGAATTAAATAAGATATCTAATATGATATATCATATATCTTATATTGGATATAAGATATCTAATATAGGATATAAGATATCTGATATACTAATTCAGATATCTTACATCCTATATAAGATATCTGATATAATGCACAATAAATAGTAAAATGACTTGCCAGCAAGCCGTTTTACTATTTATTCTATAAATTAGATATCTGATTTAATATATCAGATATCTTATATAATATATAAGGTATGAGATCTGATATATTATATCAGATGTCATATATATAAGATATCTTATATGCTATATGATATCTTTGTGCTATATAAGATATCTGAACTGACATGTAAGATATCTAATACGCTATATAAGATATCTAATATGCTATATAAGATATCTTATATAGCTTATATGATATCTTATTTACTAAAGAAGCTATCGCATTTATCCAATCATATAGGGTTATTGCACTGATATTGGTGAATATTGTCCCTTGTTGGGATATCGAAGGACGCGAGCAAGCTCGCGTCCTTCGATATCCCAACAAGGGACAATGTTCACCAATATTAGTGTAATAACTCTTTTATTATATAGCTATAAATATTTATTACGTTTCCCGGGGTTTCTAATCTTTCAAACACTGTTTTAGTAACTAAAATGTGAATTCTACCAGTGCGCTTGACAAGGTTTGGTGCGACGTCACTGCATTACGACATTATCAAAAGCAACGTAATGTAACGCATCCGAGTAAGTGTGCAATATCAAGTAAGTGTGCCAATATCGTGTGCTATCGGCACGCTAGTTCCCCGGCTTTTATCGCACATTTTAATCATTTAATATTTAAAGCTACATAATAAAAGAAGATATCTCATTTAGTATATCAAATATCATGTAATATTACTATATAAGATATCTTATTAAACAAATAAAATATCTTATATGGTTAATAAGATACCTTATAAGTGGAATTAGATAAGATAACTCATAAATTATATCGGATATCTTATATAGGATATAAGGTATCTAATATAGGATATAAAGTATCTGAAGAAGTATATCAGATATCTTATATCCTATATTGGATATCTTATATCCTTATATCCTATATAAGATATCTGTTATAATATATACGAAATCTATTTTGCATAATAAATAGTAAAACAGCTTGCCATTGCAAACAGCAGTTTAAAACAAACACTGAAACATAATTATAACAAGTCTTAAAACAAAACAGTCAGCTGCGGCATATGGCACAGTTACAATCGGGACCTGTCCAGATGCGGATTAGCTTCTCAAACTCCTTGAACTCAGTCACCTTTCTCGGGAGGCCATTCCACACCCTCGCAGCCTCAAAACGGAAAGACATCTGTACAGATGTCACAGTTCTGACTGTAGGTAACTGAACCACGTTCTCCAACCTGAAAGAATACGACACTGATAAGATTTCTAATATATACAGGGGCAATATCATGGATACACTTGAAAGTCTCCAATGCAAAAGTTCTGAGTCTCCCATGATGTAATGTGGGGAGGTTTACTCTGTTAAAAAGCTCTGAATAAGATGTTTCGTAATCATTAAAAACAACTTTTCTGTATTTTTTCTTATTTCTCTGTATTAGCCTTTGCTGCATAAATGTCAGACAATCGGGCAGAAGATTAAATTTGATCTAATGAAATATTTGAAAACTAAAAGTCTGGGTCCAGTTGTTCAAAGCTAACGACGTCGTTAGTTAACGATTCGTTAAAATTTACATCGAGTGATACGCAAATATGCTGAAAATTTTTGCTGAAAAAAATGTGTGTAGCTTTTGCAGTGCAAAAGCTACTCACATTTTTTCAGCAAAAAATATCAGAATACTGTATATTGAATCCCCTAAAACAGTTAACGAAATGACCCTTAACGAGCTCGTTAAGCTAACGACGCTTTGAACAACCGGACCCTGGTTTCTTCGGACAAAAAATTACTAATCCGCTCAAGTACATCAGCTTGTCTGGCTTCTTTCTGGCAAATTCTGAAAACTTGTTCGTTGAAATTGAGCTGATAATCCAGCTCAATTCCCAGGAGCTTCAGCGTCTCCTCACAGACTCATGGTTGGCCACAATGAAACTTGAGTTCTGAGTGGGTCTTCTTCCCTACAGCCATAGCCTGAAACGTTCTAGGATTTGCTTGCATTTGATTATCACCAAACCAGTTTATGGTAACACGACTGTCATTTTGCAGAACTGTTTTCATTTTATTCAAGTTCTTATCTGCATGTGATACTGTGTTGTCATCAGCTTAATTGTGTATTGAGCATTTCTTTAGAAAGTAAAAAATGGCATTTATAAACATGTTGAATATAAGGGGGTCCATAATGGATCCCTGAGGGACACCTGCAATGATCTGGAGCCCTGCTCACATTATCACCTAGTTTTACTCTATGGCGGCGGTCCGAAAGATAGCTTTCAAGTAATTTGCACAAGTGCTTTGCGCCCATATAAGCTTGCATCTAGGAAAATAAGAGGTCATGTGGAATGCAATCAAAAGCCTTGCTTAGGTCCAGCAAAATGGCGCCTACATGCATATTTTGGTCAATGACTTGTTTCCCGTCTTGTACATGGCGAAGCAGAATAGTTTGGCAATCAAATGAAGCTCTAAATTATTTGCGTACATGTCAAAGATATATTTGACAGTTCGGAGTGAACCTAAACTCGAAAATTAATTGATTCATTAAGGTTAGTTCAATGAATCTTGATATCAATACAAATACTAATAATTTTATAGGTCTAAAATCCAATCACAGGATTGTCACTAAATCAGCACAATGTGTAATCATAACTACCCCATGCAAATGCAGAAAAACTTGTACAGTTTGGTTTTGCTTCGGGGTGGGGTGGGGGTGCGATTCACAAATGTGTCTAAATATGCATATACCATCATATGCTGCATAAGAGCGGCACAAATGTATCTAAATATGCAGATGCCATCAGGTGCGGCATAAGCGTACATGCAATGTCCCGCTAGCTTTTTAAAATGCTAATACTTGAAAATCTTCATTCTTCATCTCGTCACTTCCTATGTGGGGACCGTTGAAATACCCAAACCACTCCAAAACATTCCAAATCAACCACAAAGCACACTAAACCACCCTTATTTGGATGGAAAGGGTAATGTAAGGTAGACTAGGATAAACGCCAAAATGTGTTGCCTTTGGAAACAAACCACACACAAAATCACGAAAATCGGAGACTCGGTTTGATTGAGTCTCTTCATATGCAACACTGTAGTACGCCCCGCTAGCACTGGCTTAAGCGGTATTAAAAATAACCAAGATGGGCTCAGTGATTCCAAAGGAAATAAAATATAACCTGCACCATGATGATGTACGGGGAGATTTTTTACAACCGCCACACGGCTCAACACCAGCTATAGTAGAGTAAAATAAAAGTAAAAAAGGATTGCCTTTGGAAACGAAGAACACATAAAATCATGAAAATCGGAGTCTCGGTTTGATTGGGTCTCTTCATATGCAACTCTGTAGTTTGCGAGGCTGCATAGCCCCCTAGCACCAGCTTAAGCGGTATTCGATTTTCAAAATAACCAAGATGGGCTCAATGATCCCAATGGAAATAAAATATAACCTGCAGTATGATGATACAGTAGGTGGACAATTATCACCAAACCATGTTTAAATCTATTAAAGCACATCAAAAACACCCAAACCACATCACAAACAAATAGACAGTGTTCGCTGACAGCGTCTTTTGAGGTCTTACAAATATTCATTATCCTTTAACCCTTTTGTGGTTTTCCATATTTCTGCTTCAGTGTTATATCCCCAGTTAAAAAAAAAATGTTTTAGGCCTTTAATATTCCTATATAGGGTATTATCTATTATAATATTAAAAATAATATCCATTACTCTGCTGTGGTGCCAGTTTCGATGTTCTATTTTGATAGGAACCTCAATTTTTCATAGTAGGAGTCATTTTGACGTTGATAACAAATATTGAGTGAAATCTTAAAGCCAATTTTGGAGGGAAAAGGAACCGAACTAGTCTTAGAAACGTTATTAGTCTATAATAGCGGTTATAGCGGGTCCGTAAATTTGTCATTGTCATTTGGTGATAGTGGGCAGTGACATGTCTCATACCATACTTTACTCTATCCGACCATCATATTGTACCACCCTACATCTACCCCTACCCTATCGTACCCTAAACCCCCACCCTTCAGTGACATGTCTCATACCATACTTTACTCTATCCGACCATCATATTGTACCACCCTACATCTACCCCTACCCTATCGTACCCTAAACCCCCACCCTTCAGTGACATGTCTCATACCATACTTTACTCTATCCGACCATCATATTGTACCACCCTACATCTACCCCTACCCTATCGTACCCTAAACCCCCATCCTTCCCCACCCCACATCCGCCTTTATAGGGTAGTTTGAGGTGATTTGAGGTTTGGGGTGTTTCAACGGTCCGCTTCCTGTACCCCCCACCCCCATATAGGAGGTCGGGTATGAAAGCCACGGCCGAGCTGCCGAGCCGAGCCGAAAAAGCCGAGCCCGATTTAGTGTATTCTTGTATTTGTGCAAACAAGTTCAAGATACTTATTATTTTAATCTTATATTACCATATATGTAAAATGCTGTATTCGCAATTAAAATTTGTATAATTAAAAGCCGAGTCTGAAATAGTGTATTCTTGTATTTGTGCAAACGAGTTCAAGATACTTATTCTTTTAATCTTATATTACCATATATGTAAAATGCTGTATTCACAATTAAAATTTGTATAATTGTTTGCTCCATTATGACTTTATATCCATTTTTCCATCCAACAGGGGTATGAAAGCCACGGCCGCGGAAGGGATATGTATTGGCCAGTTTGTGTAAAACTGGCAATAATTTACAATCTGAACTTTTGACAGAGGTTGCAAAAAGATATTTTAAGTCATTATAGCTTGCAGAAACTGTTTGTGTTTCTCATTTTTCTTCTTCTTCGTCCAAATAACTAGGATCGGCAGAATCTAAAAATAGAATAGACATAAACTAAACGAAAATAACCGAAACAGTTGAAAGGTCCTAAACGCTCAGGTGAGCTAATAAAAATCATTTTTGACTCCACATCTATAACTAATTTGATAGTTTTTCGATAGCTTTTCCCATTAATGCTGGCTATCATACTGCTATTAGATGAATATATGTGAAATTGTTAAGTTTAAGCCCTTTCAATGCACTTGCTTTCCGTTTCGGTTATTTTCGTTTAGTTTACGTCTATTCTATTTTTGGATCCTGTCGATCCTAGTTAATTGGATGAAAAAAGAAGAAAAATGAGAAACATAAACAGTCTCTGCATGTTATAATGATTCAAAGTAATTCTAAAAATCTTTTTGCAACTTCTGTCAAAAGTTCAGATAATACAATGTCGCTATGTGTTTTTGTTTTGTTTTTTTCATAAACTGGCCAAACATATCCCTTCTGCGGCCATGGCTTTCATACCCCTGTTGAATGGAAAATTGGATAAACATAGGCAGTAATCTCGTCACTCTTGGCCAATTGTTATGCAAAGAAATAAGTGACGCGAGTATCCGGACGAGTAGCGTGAGCTAAAAAGGTGGCTATTTCAGGTGGGTTGTTGACAATCTGGGGCTTTTGTTGTCTAGAAAGGGCGTTATTTTAAAAATCGGAGAATGCTATACTGCGCGGAATTAAATTCCATACAACACAGCACCAAAATTTAGGTCAAAGTATAGGTATGGTTCCTGGAATTTGTTTCATTCTGTCGACAATCGCTCCGAATTTGGTGCCATTTTGGACGATTTACCCATTAAAATTAATGTTTTCAGCCATATCTGCATCTTGAGTAACGAGTTGAATTGGACAGACGCCGTTATTTGGCATACGTACTACAATCATAACAATGCAAACCATCAATTCAACCAACAAAGCCTTGACGTTCGCTTTTCGCATATGCGCATGCACAGCCATATAGTGGGGCTCGGATTCTTGATATATGGGTAATTTTTCTTTTAATGATGAAATGCGAGGGTTGCCTCTTACCACAAGTTTTGTGTACTTTTCCTGTACGACAAATAAATATGTATGTGAAAAAAATACTTAAAATAATTCTCTTAAAAGCTTTCATATATTATTTCAAAATAACAGTGGAAAATATAAATGAACGAATAAATTCGTGTAAGATTTAATGACAGATTTCCATCTGTCATTCCTTGCTGGCATAAGCGTTCTCAAGTTGCATCCGGCTTTCACAACCACTGAAATATGTGTCCGCTCAAAATGTAGCCCAATGCTATTAATATCTTTATAGCGCCGTGCATTTTTTTAAAGCAGACGACATTCAGAATTCTCCCTTATTTTGCAGAGAAAACCAGACTAAGCATTTCATAAGAATTATTCGCCAGCGGATGGATCGCATAAAATTCTCTGATAAAATAAGAGAAAAAATGAAATTGACATCTGCTACAGTCGTAGCATGCAGTTTAAGGGTTAACATATCATTGTACTTGTGTATCAATACGCCTGCGCTGGACTAAAGACGTGGCGCGAGAAACTAGACCGTAAGCTACTGTTACCAGCAATATAAACACTGTCTAATCAGCTATTACTGTCCAAATTTAATATAGATTCCGAAGATTTTTTATGCTTGATAAAAGAAAAAAAAAAGGCTGTGCTCATAATCATGCTGCAAAGTGTTTTCTTCGATATTATCTGAGTGCGTTAGATAGGTTGTAAGGTTGATCTGCGCAATTTGTTGTTGGAGGTCCGCTGTTCACAGTGTATCTTTACGTTTAGACTACGATCAACCTGAATGAAACACATATTGAATTATGTTAGCTATTAATAAAACAGGCGCTGCTTCATGACCCGCGTGTCAAAAATTAGCAGATATTTTTACCGTAAAACATAATTTGACATGTCATGCAAATTGTCTCAAAAGAGGAATCAATTTGCATGAAATGTCAAATGCTGTCTCCTTGGGAAAATAAAAAAAAAAATATTTCAAAATATGGTATGATAAAACTTTTACACAGCACTTGCCCATTTGTTTGACGTGTGTGAAAAATTCAATACTGTCGCATTAAAGGGACAGGGCTATAGTCAAACATTACAAGATGTATTTTCGCTGTTGTTGATTTGCTTAACATTAACATTTTTTATCTGCGGCATTTCAATAAAAAGGATTCTTGGGTTTAAAGTGTAACTATTTGTCAGAAAAAAAGGAAGTGCTGAAAATCTTTATTGCTATCTTCAGCGCGACGTTAGCTATTCAAGATACTTCGGTTATTTCCTCTTATTGAATGCTCGACTGTGAAAGTGAAAGTAGACAACAAGTTGGCATCTTTAAAAAGAACCCAACGAAAGGTCCATATCTTGTTTTAAATTTGAAGGTTTGCACAGCAAATTTAATGAAGTCATTTGCAACCAATTTTTAAGGACCGGTATTAAGTTATTGAAGAAAATTTATCACAATTTTAGTTCTATATTGCATGTGATAACTGGCTATTTGCAACATTTTGAGACAAAATGTTTCTTTTGAAACTTCAAAACATCAAGTGGGACTTCATAGCACTATATATATATATATATATATATATATATATATATATATATATATATATATATATATATATATATATATATATATATATATATATCTGCAAGCATTTGATAACTGAATTTGTAGTACTACATTTTTAAACACATTTGAAACCTTTTTATTGGACGGGTTTTCAAAAATCCGTCCTTTAAAATAGCGAACCCCGGCAGGTTTACCTTTTGGTTAAGCTTTCTGATAAACCCATCCATAATGCCGTTAGGCGTTCTTCTTGTAAAGGTTTTATACAAATTAAGATATTTTTTTTTCATGAATTTCTAATAGAATCTGTCATTTCAGTGCCTTTGGCGCTTTGATTATATTGTAGATATTGGTTCTCAGATTTTGACACCTTACAGCTGGGAACCAAACACCTCTGCCCATCGGAAAACGTTATAATTTTATCTATAACTCGCGAAAAATAAAGACCCTGTCAAAACACCTAACAGACTAATACAGATGCAGTGATTACTGTAAAAAAACAACAACAAAAAACAAACAAACAAAAAAAAAAAAAAAAAAAAAAAAACATTGCTTAAAAGTGAAAAATCCTGATCAGAATGTGCACCTGTGTTAGTCTGATCTGGGTCTTCAGAGTTTGCATAATAAATAATATCCTTTTTCTCATACTTTGACACAACTGTCCTATTTCTCGACCGGATCCTTGGTAAGTGCAATTTTTAAATCTGCGAGATCAATAGAAATCAGCATGGATGATAAGTAGAAATAGCATTATGCTACTGTCTCGTACGCTACTTAATACGTTTTGACAGTTAATCTTTTTTTTTGTTTTGTTTTTTTTGTCTGACTGTGAACTTTACTTTTTAACATTGATCTGCTAGTGAAAATGAATGTAAGACAACATGTATTTATTTCTTTATTTTTTTTTTTCATATAAAATGTTTTGAAATTTCACGTGAATCGCCTGCCTGGCAAAGAGAAAGTTTTCATGAAATGCTAAAACCTGTTTTCTGAGAAACCCTTGAAAAATAACTGATTGACAGACAGACAAACAGACAGACAGACAAACATTGATATTCTTTTCAACTATTTCGTGTAAATTGTGTTAAAATCAGTGAAAGGAAGTTTAATAAAGATACATTAAAAATGATAAATATGAAAGATATTGAGGACTCGTCAAACTTCATTTATAAAATATTGTGTGTTAATTAAAGTAGGGCCAGCCTCTGTGGCTCTGTTGGATGCGCCGTCCGACTGGAGACCAGGAGGTCGCGGGTTCAACCCCCGCCAAGGTTGGCAACATTCTTTCGCGGAGATTGATCATGAAATATTTTCTACGGTCATTCTTCCCCTTCCGCTGATTCAAGAAGGGCAGTTGTCAGTTTCTGGGGAAAGAAATGTGCACAATACGGTTAACCGCTTAGAGGACTAAACCTGCCCAGTAAACGTGTGGTTAGGTAAACTGACCGCGCTCGACATGACCCCATTGGGTTGAATGGGCCGTAAACCCTCAACACAAACATAATTAAAGTAGAAACTTTGTCGAAGGTGAAACCTAAAGTACGCAGGTACTTATGGAAATTAAATCATCAGTTTATCACTTGTCAAAACATGATTAGATCAAACACCGGATTAAAGACATTCCCGGGAAGACACTGTGGTCGGTCACTCAGTTTTTTTTGTTTTTTTTTTTTGTTTTTTGTTTTTTGTTGTTGTTTTTTTTTTTCAGGTGTGAATATTAACGCTTAGCACTCTGGATAAAATTTTCACCAGACGACATTTTATTATAATGGCTTTCTTTCTAGATATTTGTGTGGCTCTAAGAAGGGCCATTATTGGGAAACGACGCATGGTGTCTGTCTAGTCCGAGTCAGAACCTGAAATGATTTCTACAGCTTCGTTGGAAAGTTCTCTGTGGAGATCAGTAGTCGAAGTACATGTTGCTAACACCTTCAACCACAGCAAGTTTTAGACTTAGGTTGTAGCGGGCAGAACGGTTGTTTGAACTTCTTGCATTCTTGTAGCGTTTCTGAACTTCTCCAAGTTTCTGGTTGAGCAGGACGATCTGATAGCAGGCCCTTCTGAAACGACGTTCAGCATCGGAAATTGTAAATCGTCGAAAACATGTGCAAGTTGAGGATGTCGAGTATACTGCCACTCTGTTTGACACGAAAGTGATTGAGTTGACACTTGCTCGATTAACAAACAATAGCGTGTGCTCAATGACCGTTGATTAACTTAACGACTCGCTAATCCACGCATAATCTTACGAGGCTTGCGGTGTATCATAGATAACAATGACGGGTCGTCAGACCGTGACTAAGTACACAATAGAAGATTTGTGGAAATTTCCTTGTAATAAGCAGTCAGAACAGAACAGAATTTTATTGACATGAACTATACAGTTCCTAGCCATCAACAAGTATACTAAACATACGTAATCTGAAAAAAGTGTGAACAAAGTCTAAATTAACACAATACAAGGAGGATGGAATGTCCTTGTATTCATTAACTTTTTATAATACTTTTACGCAATTCAAATGCATAATACACATATAAAGCTAAATTTTGAATCAATCTTGGTTTAAATGTTTTCATTAGCTGAGTAAACTTATAAACTGAAGGTCTATGCCTGTAATACACGGGAATATATTTCTGTCTTAAATCCACATAAGCAGGACAAATGAGCACAAAATGGTACTCGTCTTCGAGGTCACTAGAGTTACAAATTTGACACTTTCTTTCATTTCTATCAGTTCTGCGTTGTCCGTGTCTACCAGTCTCTATTCTCAGTTGATGCGACGAAAGCCTTAATTGGGTAAGCGATTCACGAAATTTCTTATATTTGCAACAGTCCAGACAATTTTCGTACGCCAAGTTTATCTTAAAATGCTTATACAGACAAAGCACATTATTATTGCCGACATCAATACTCCACTGTTGCATAAAGTTATCTATTAGTCTTTGCTTGAACATGCTAATAATAATATTGGGATTCACTGAAAGTGGGTCTTCCCATACGTAACCCAGACCATGGGTATATAATAATGTCTTGGGCCCAGTTTCGCTTACCGGCCAAACAGCTGTTCAATGACATTATATATACTGTTTTTAAAACACAATTTTCTGTATTAATCAGTTTGAACCAATATCGAATTATTCTTGTAAACCTTGCTATGTATAAAGGATAGCGTCCTAGTTCGCCGTATACTCCTGCACTGCTTGTACTTAGTTTCACTTTCAAAATCCTTTTACAATACGTAAGCTCGTCCATTCCATCTTCCGCTTCATCTACGCCACCGATAATCAGGTTACTAATCATCGATTTTGACTGTATGTCTACCATCGTATTTTTGAGTTCCTGATTTTGTTTTCGCGGTACAGTTATATCATTACGTGCCTGGCCTATATCAAATTCATTTGAGGCAGCCTTTTCCTCGACACTGGTTAATTTCTCTTTATTTGCAGTTACCCTTTTTAATCAAGTTCGGACCACAGGGTACTCATCTTTATATCTATGTCATTTACCCTTTTTTCTAATATGTCCAGCTTTTCAAGGCGTTTATTGACCTCGTCGAACTTCTCAGTGAGAAACTGCATCAGTTCATAATTACTAGTCTGTTGTGACGTAGATGTTGCATTTGCTACAGTCTGTTGAGGGTTCATAAAATTGGCCATATTAAAAGACGGCACGGTTCCATTTGCAGACATTCCCATGCAATGCCCTGGCGAGCTGGTAATGCCTACACCATTGCTCATATATCCCATTGGTCCCATGACCCCCATTTGATACGGCACATTCATACCTCCCGGACTACCGAATACACTACCGTTAGGACTAGTAATATTATTCATATTGCTCAAAGGTATGTTATTTAACAATGGCGATGAATACAGATACTGATTGGTGTTCAATAGGCTACCACTCACTGCTCCTGGCGACCCAGATTTAGCCTCTTTGTTTGATTTTGATGTATGTGCATTATCACCTCCGTTACTGTTTTTCCTCTTTTTTCTATCCTTATTTCCTATTTAACCACAGTATCTTAACAATCACACCTTGATACACCACCAGTACATTTTTCACTAAATTCCATCGTTTCATTAATCCATAAAATTAAAATATATTCTCCTCGACGTTAACCACGACAACACACTTTACAGATCACGTCCACCGTCCCTTTTCTTCTTCATGACTCTCCGCTACATCGCTTTTCAGTTAAATTCAGTGCCCCACCCCAAAGAAGATCGTTGCTCTCTGTATGAACTGATCTTGAATGTTATGGATTTTAAGTCAAACTGATTTAAGGTTTCTTATATGTTATCGCAAACTTGTAAATGAAATATAACCGCATATTCTGATTATGACCACCTCTGTTGAGCTTCCCGCAAAACGTCATTTCAATGTTAACATGTGCTGTGATCAATATACGCTACGAAAAATTCCGGGACTTGTTTTTTACTTGCTGACATTTCGATCTACTGCCAGTGCCTTGATTCACGGAAACAGTTTTGGTAATTTAGTTCTGTTTTTAATATGTGTCTGTTTTATATGCATTTCCGATAAGAAAACGCTCTACAATCCAACATGATAATACATGTGTAGTTATTTTTTCTTCCAAAACGGTTTCCCCGCCACGCTGTCATCTGACTGAGCACGCGCTACCGTTATGAGCAGGCGCTTTTTTCATGCGAGAGCTATAGAAAAATGTAACTTATAATAGAAAGGCGAACAGTTCAGTCTATCGTCGTCTGGTGTGCATCTGAGCATTCCATAAGGTGGGACTCTACACAGGTTTACGAGATACATTCTGTGGTACTTAGAAACTATTTTAGTGGCCAGCAGGAATAACCGTTCTGATGTGCAGATCTCGCAAACGGTAAGGTACTATTTTGCTTGGGTGCTTCGGTGCTTGTCGTCTTTCAGCAGAAAACGGTGAGCGTGTGTCTGTGAAGTCAGTAACAAAAATACGACATCCGAAAATTTTGAATCGGGAAAAAGATCAATTAACAAAAAAAAAAAAAAAAAAAAAAAAAAAATAAATAAATAAATAAATAAAAAATGCCAGCCTCAGAGGATAAAAAACATGATACCTGCGTGTGCATCTCGATGAATCAGTCGGTCGGTAGAGGCAATACACGATGAGGGAAGGGGTGCATAACGGTGTCAGTCGCTCGACCAGTTTACGATCGCTGAAGTGTTAACTGACAACACCTGTTTAACGACCGCTTGCTTAGCAAGTAGATAACGGTTCTGTCGTAGGTGTGAAAAATACGCGGCCGATGAGTCTTTTAAGATGCTACCAACGGTAAGAATAAAACGTTGCGGACATCAGTCAAATAATCCAATCATAATTAATTCCCACGGGGAAAAACAGGTGTCCGACGGACTCGGCTTTGGGAACTTTTAGAATCTAGACCCGAATTTATGCGTCCAGGGGATGCAGAATCCTGAATTTATCACAGGTTGTAGCGAGTGTCTTTCAA
Organism: Anodontia alba; assembly: GCA_964016985.1. Lineage (NCBI taxonomy): Eukaryota > Metazoa > Mollusca > Bivalvia > Lucinida > Lucinidae > Anodontia > Anodontia alba. The sequence goes on from OZ024828.1 coordinate 101,631,322, forward strand.
TTCCGCATTGTCAATACACCGCTAGCCTCGATCTCGATACATCTCCCGAAAGTTTCCGCTCGGCAATTATCGGAGATTACGATTGTGAAATGGGTCTATTAGACCTTCGATAATCTTGGCAGTTAACAAAGGTGGTGATGTTTGAGTACCGGCAGAATTTAAAACAGATGAGATAAAAAAAAAAAAAAAAAAAAAAGAAAAAGAAAAAGAAAGAACGAAAGAAAAAAAAAAAGTTCACCTTTTAAAATATATATTTATTATGTTTGGGGCTGTAGAATATAACAATTAAGAATGACAAAACAATGCGCATAATAATTCTCATTCTGAATTATAGAAGCAAATAACGCATTTATTCATTCATTCATTTCTTTCTTTCTTTCTTTCTTTCTTAATTCGTTCGTTAGTTAGTTAGATAGTTCTGTAGTTAGCTAGGTAGTATGGGTAAGTGGATAGGGTGGGTTTTTGGTAAGATAAGATAAGATTAGGTGCGCGTGTGCACCCGCGCAGCCTGATTGGACCTAATGTCTTCCGCATATTAGTGAAAGTTAGGTTGAATTGGGTTGGGTTGGGTTAGTTTAGATTAGGTACGCGTATGCATTCTCGCAGTCTGATCGGAATTACTGTCTGCGGCGCATGTGCATGCGCGCAGCCTGTTCGGAAGTCCCAGATAGCTTGACAACGTTGGGTTAGACACTCCGTTGGGCAAACGTTGTAAAATAACGGTGGCCCAACGTTAACTTGCTTGTTGGCTCTCCGTTGGGCCAACGTGTTGCTGCAACGTTGGGCCAACGTAGGACATATTTAACGGGTAACATTGAAACAACGTTATGCCAACGTACATTGTATAAGTTGGCCTATACGTTGTCCCAACGTATACTGACATACCAGTTGTCAATTTGGATGCAAAATAATGTTTATTCGTATGAAACATGAAAATTTTGTCCGCAGCAAACACTGTCACGCATTTTTTCAACTTTGACCGATAAAGCCATAAAATTTTAAGTCGAGAAAAATTACAAAACAATCTCTTTATAAAAAGGATGTTTCAGTTTTAAACAAAAACTGTGTTAGTTAAACATATGTGCTATATCCAGTCAAAAATGTATAGGTTGTTCATAAGAAAAAAAAATGACATGTCATTTTCCTATATAATCTATACATTTTTGAACCATATTATATCCTAATTTGTATTGTAAATGTCATTTTTCTATATAATCTATACATTTTGAACCGTGTTATATCCGAATTTATGTTATAATGCGCTGTGGTATAAAGAGGTTACTGTTTCCATATATATTTATCGATCGAAGTTGAATTATACTGTATACGAAAAGAATCCTACATCCATGTTGTCAAGCGATATATCGATCAACATCTGTTTCGAAGAAATACGAGGGCGTGTCAATAAATAACCAGCCTATCCCATTTCCGATGGACCGAGACGGTCACGATTTTCATGCTTTATTTCAATATATGTTTTATACATGGGTACAAAATTGCACGCGTATCGAGTCATTCTATAATAAGATATTGAATGTCAAACATGGCTAGTGATGCAAAGGCATGCTTTTCATCTAAAGTTGAGTACGTGCTCTAATTCGTTACTTGTATTTAAAAGGTAAAACAGCAAGGAAATACACGGCGAGTTAATCGATGTTTATGGGTCTTCTGCACCATCTTATGCTCAGGTTAAATTCTGGGTAGGGGAATTCAAACGCGGTAGAACGTCTTTAGACGATGAAGCAGGTCTGGACGCCCACTGGATGCCACCGACGAAGAAATGTGTAGGAAAGTTCGGGATCTGGTTTTCTCTGATAGGCGAGTTCAGGTGGAAGAAATAGCGCAGGCATTAGGCATTTCACATGGTAGCGTTTCAATAATCTTACATGATCGTTTAGGTGTGCACAAGCTAACAGCCCGTTGGGTCCCCAAATCCCTTAGCGATGAGCAAATGGCAACCAGAGCATCAGTATGCAGCGCCTTGTTGAAGCGTTTCAGGTCAAAAGATGATTTTCTTTTGCCTCTGGTGACTGTAGATGAGACTTGGGTTCATTAATATGAGCCAGAGAATAAAGCTCAGAGTCGTCAGTGGGTAGGGCCTAGGTCCGAGGCCAAAGAAGTTCAAGACGAAACCATCTGCTGGCAAGGTGATGGCCACAGTATTTTGGGACGCAAAAAGCGTTATTATGTAGGACTTTTTACCCAAGAGAAGTACAATAACTGGGGTGTACTATGCAAACTTGTTAGACCAGCTGAGAACCGCCATCCGTGAAAACGCCGAGGTAAACTCTCTAAAGGTGGTTTGCTTCAACAGGACAACGCGATAGTCCACATTTGCAAAGTTGCAATGGATGCTGTAGAGCGAAACGGGTATGAATTAATACCACATCCTGCCTATTCGCCTGACCTAGTTCCTAGCGATTTCTTCCTATTCCCAAACTTCAAAAAGGATATCCTTGGACTTCATTTCCGGTCTGATGTAGAAGTCGTGACGGCAGTTGGGGAGTGGGTCAATGGAAAGGACCCTGACTTTTTCAGTTCTGAAGACCCTGACTTTTTCAGTTCTGGGCTGATGGCACTTGAACACCCTTGTTCTAAGTGCATCACACTAGAGGGCAATTACATCGAAAAAGAAGAGGTGGATCTCAACCGGAAATAAGTTAGGCTGGTTAGTTATTGACTCACCCTCGTATCTTAGAGTAGCTAAATATCTTTTGTCGTTGAGCCAATCTGAAAATTAAAAAAAAAAATAAAAATAAAAGTATTATTCTCCTTCAGTTTTATTTGTTTATTATTTGTCAGTTTATATAATTATCTTTATGAATAAATGAGGTGAATGTTTTTTAGCGGGGGGGGGGGGGGGGGGGGGGGGGGGCGGGGGGGGGGAGGATGTGTGTGTGTGTGTGGGGGGGGGGTTACCATTTTTTTTTTTTTTTTCATTTTTTCATCACTTTTTTCATTTTGCAAAAATAAAAAAGTAATTTTCATTCACTTTTATAAAAAATCATTGTTCAACTTACACATAAAGCTTAGCAACATAAACAAGATGTTGTCGAACAGCCAGCTATAAAAGCACTGAAAAGCAGATTCTGGTGTTTATCTTCCTGATAATAATTATACATTGATAATGGCTAACACAAACATAACACTCTGGGGTATTATGTTTCATTATAATTGATGTTATAACCGGCAGGTGGTGAATAGTCAAAGACAGTATCATAATTAGATTTATTGATGAAGCATTTCTTATCATATTTTGTATGCGGAATTAAACTAATAAAAGAGGAAAACCTCAACTTGCATTATTTTTACATTGCAAGAAAAAAATATACATATATTTTATCAATATAAAATTTTTTTGTATTCAGAATGTAGGATTCCCAACAAGACAAGATGGCTCTTATTTTTCTTCCTTTTGAAAATTAAAGTAAAAACTACAAATATTGTAACATTTTCATTTATTTATCCATTCGAAAATTTAATCATGATGTATTTTCATTATTAAACGAATCCGCGGCTTGTGTATCTTTTAAAAAGTGTGCATCACATATCAACGTTGGGCCAACGTAGATCCAACGTTATCACAAAAACAAAAAGCATGGGGAAAATATGCATCTAAATACATACGTAGGGCCAACAGATTATTTTTCTGAAATTTGTCATATTTGTATGACGTTGGCCCAACGTTGGCGCAATGTTGTACATATAATGCCAACGGTTAGCCAACTGTCCAACCATATTTCAACGTTGGGCCAATGTTTTCATGCTATCTTGGGTTCTGTCTTTGGCGTTTGTGCATCCATGCAGTCTGATTGGACCTTATGTGTCTAAATACAGATTTTTGCAGACTGTTAGATACAATAGCAGGCATGTTTTTGTTTGGTATTTTTAACAACAACAATAAGATATAAGAGCATTTCGTTTTTATGGACATGAATTGTCATTTTTTTTAAACAGGGGAACGCAATATAAGTTGTAAGTATATCTTGGAGTAAAGTGCTTAACAAGCGATTTATTTTGATGCAAGAGTTTTCAAAATCGGCCCAGAAATAAGGTAGTTATGGTGGTTTGAATATATCTAAAATGGCTGTTATGGATGCCGCCATATTGTAGGCTTTGTGACGTCATACAGCCCAAATTAAATATGCAAAACCAAATTATAAAGGGTTTTTAAGAATAATTTTGCTACAGATTTTTTTTTTTATAATCTTTTAATTATAGTGACAAGCAATCATTCCACCCCCCCCCCCCCCCCCGCCCCCGCCCCACAAAAAAAAAAAAAAAAAAAAAAAATGTGCGAATAACTACCTTTATGAAACGGATTTTAATTTTTATGAAACCTCATTAAATACTAAAAATGGCGGCGCCAATTTGATCAATGTTAGTTTAAACTTTATTTTGATTGCTTCTAATACAACATAATTTACAGCAATACAATATTTTCCAGGATCTGACTGTAAGCCTTAGCTTGTCTGAAAGTCATCTCCTGGTAATAAAGGCATATAACTTTCTTGGATGTTATGAGTGGCTGAACCTTTTGACATATTTGATCATAAGCAATTAAACCAAAGCTTAATAACTTATATGCATGTATGTAAACCGTTACATACATACATACGCACGTACATACGTACATACATACTCACGAACGCACGTACACGCGCATGTACATACATACACACATACATATACACACATGCATACATACATGCACGCATTCAGGCACATACACAAACGCATGCATACACTTATGCGTGCCCGTAGTCTGGCCCCAGACCCTTTCTTTATTTTTCTTTTCTTTCTTTTTCTTCTTTTTTTTTTTTTTTTTTTTTGAAGGGACACAACACTTGTATAGCTTGTAGAATTTTTGTTTACTTCAGTCCCTTGGCTAGAAAGCCATAGGTAACTTGGATTAAAGAGGATCATGATAAAAAAATAATGTGGAGAAAGAGAGAAATAGATATAAAACAAAAACGACTGGAGCCAGTCTAGCGTGCCCGCGCACATACATCAAACATACACAGAGAGAGAGAGAGAGAGAGAGAGAGAGAGAGAAGGAGAGAGAGATGTTCCATGACTCCATAAGTTGACTCTTTTAATATAATTGAGGGGGTGGACAGGGGGGTAGGCATTCCCCACTTCCCTCCCCCCTTACCCCCACTTCCCTCCCCCTTTTCCCCCACTTCCCTCCCCCCTGTCCCCCACTTCCCTCCCCCAAGCAAACTATTCCCTCCCCTAAATCAGAATTTTTAATATCCCCAACGCTATAAATAAATTCAAACGACTATGCAATCTACCTTCATGCAGATTTTGACCCCAAACTACACCCCTAATTGTCGCACCCGCTTTACAGAATAGCTAAAGCTTTGCACCCTCCATTTCAAAAGTATGCGTAAGGGGCAGCATGTGAGCCATATGGAGAACAGGTATCATAAGGTGATGGGCCTTGATCCGGTCCTAAACTGGTCAAGAAAAAATGTGGTGGGCCTAGGTCCGAGCCTAAACTGATCTACATTGGCACAAAACAGTCGTATAAATTACTGAAATCAAAACTCAAGAATACCATGTAAATCTGCATCTTCTTTTAATATTTTTGGTAAGCATAATCCCACACTTGGCGGTCAGTGAGAATAATCTTCTTTTTTGTGGTTTTCTCAAAAACTGAGAGTTAATTGTCGAATGTGCGTGGTGGTTGACAAAACACGGGCCACTTACGGACACGGACTCATGGACTTACGGACCTATTTACAATACACGGACTGCATAACAAAATACGGACCAATTATTCACGGATCTCTTGACAAACCACGGACCTACAATTCACGGATTTGACAAACCAAGGATCTATTATTCACGGACTTGACAAAGCACGGACCGTTATTTAAATTACGGACGCTATTATGATATATGAAAAAAATGGAGTAATATCAAAATCGGAATAACGTGACGTTATGGATAACGTGACGTTACATTGTCGGATTTTTGATACATATCCTAATGATGTAGGTCTGCACTGGATTTGTTTCTCGAAATTCAACTGCGACGATGATGTTGTCAACTTGTATGATAGTGCAGGCGGTACTTACATTTCAAGTGCCGCTAAAATGACAATTGCAAACATGATGTTTAGCCCTATGCCGGAAATCTTTGTTAGACACTTTGAATGCTCTGTACAAACGAATACAAATGACTGTGGTTTTACACTATTGCAAATATGGTCAGCATCCTCACTGGAAATAATCCTAGTGGCAAACCATATACTCTCTCTACAATGAGAGATCATCTTATCAAAGGACTTGAGAATCAAAACATAACAGTTTTCCCACACAGAAAATTATGTTGTGCTTCATTATAGACATTATCTGTGATTTGTTTGTTGCCCTTAATGATTAATGGATGAATTCACTTCTGATGTATATAATAATCACAATTTATGGTCGTGTCAAAAAGTCTATGATGCCATTGATTATCTTTTGGATAATATTTTTATTAGATTTGGAACTAAACTTTATAGACAAACTATTGGTATTCCGATGGGAACTAATTGTGCTCCTCTTGTTGCAGATTTGTTTCTTATTTGTTATGAGAGAGATTTCATGAAGTCTCTCTCACGTGAAAATCAGGCTGACATTATTGAGGCTTTCAATTCAACTTCAAGATACCTTGACGATTTATTAAATATTGACAATATTTACTTTGACCAAATGGTGGACCGGATATACCCTACAGAACTCCAATTAAATAGAGCAAATTCTTCCGATACCGAGGCACCTTTTTTGGATTTGAATCTATGTATATCTAATGGCACAGTTTCCACCAAAATTTATGATAAAAGGGACGATTTTGATATAGTCAATTTCCCTTTTCTGGATGGCGATGTCCCCCGGCGTACCTCATATGGGGTATACATATCTCAACTTATAAGATTCGCCTGAGCTTCTTCAAATCTTAATGACTTTAACTACCGTAATAAAGCCCTTACTGCCAAACTTCTTAGGCAGGGCTATCGTTATTTTAAACTTCGTAAGGCGTTTTCGAAATTTTATCGCAGACACAGTGCCTTGTTAGAAAAATATAGTGTCAGTCTGAAAACACTTCTGCAACAAGGTATATCGGAACCCGAATTTTACGGTGACTTAGTGTACAGATTTAGAAAAATTGTGGGTAAATCTAACTTTTCGGAGCAATTCAGAAAACTTATTAACCGTTTTAAATGAATTGGCTATAGCCTGGATATTATGCGGCAGACTGCATGCCTAGTTGTCAACCCAATCATTGTTGATGGCTATGCTTCACTCTTTAATTGCACGACGGCGGTTCGGGCCTCAGACTTAATGACGGCCTCTTCGTAAAACTTTAACCAGTGGGTTGGGGCTTGACGATATGTCTTTGGCTTGGCCCGCCGTGGTTCAACTACTGGTTTTCATTTACTCTGGCATACAGTAGAATTAGCCATGAGTACTCGTCTTTGTTTATTATAGTGATTAATTTGATTTTTATGTTTTCGCTTTGATGCATTGACTGAGTTGGGAGCCTTTATGCGAACCGAAATTTTATGTATTTCTGTATTAAGAGTAGCATCGGGACCCAGGGTAAAGTTAGCTAGCTGTAAAAGTGCTTTAAACCCCTGGTGGTTTGCTCTACCGACCGTTCTAAGGCGGTGGTCCCGTTGTTAGTCTTACTCTTTGTTGCTTTGTGGTTTATTCTACGAGGCGATTTGTTGTATGTCTTTCCGTGTGTCATTTTGTTCTTGTGTTTTTCAGTCCTTTTAGTATTGCGATTACCTCGCTTGGGGAAGAGAGAGCTAATCTTAGTGCTTTTCGTACGTTTGTTCGGTTTGTGCTTGTTTAGATTTGTCGGTTTCCTCTTCCTCTTGGGGTCTGGGAAAGGCTGCGGTTTGTGATTGTGGCACTCGCTGGACTTTTCTCTTACCTTTTTTTTTTAGAAGACCTCCAATGGACCGAACAAATATATATATTTTACATTTTTACCACTATGGAAGATGAGAGCGAGGGTTGGGATTCCTTAAAGCTAGCTTAAGCTCCGCCCCCCCCCCTCCCCACCTCCCAACACACACATATACACACGCGAGCGCGTGCGCCCCCCCCCCCCCACCCCCCACAGTAATTCATTACTGACCGTTCCAAGGCGGTACTTTCATTGTGGTACTTTTTGTTCAATGTTATGTAGTGTTTCACTTTCTAATGTTTTACTTTCAACAAGTATGTTTAAGATAATTCAGTTAGTTTGGGTAACAGAGTTGCCATCATTTTGGGAAAAAGTTGCCAGCTCTGCTGGCCAGCTGTTCATTTTGAGGCTGCTTAATTGTATTTTTCTGTCTTTTCCTTTGGTGTTTGGGGTTAGATGTGGATCTGACTGTATCAGTTCCCTGAGTTCACTTATTCATTTTGCTTAAAGTGACTGGAATTACACTGTTTTGTATCTGCCGCATGCCAGATTCTGGCTTTATGTTCACATGTTCAAAATGCCAAAAACGGTTTCATCAAATTATCAAAAAAAAAAAAAAAAAAAAAAAAAAAAAAAAAAAAATCAAATGTTTAGATTACAGGTTATACGAGACAATCAATTAAAATTATGATTTATTATTTAGTTATTTTGTAGTTTTCAATTAAATGACGATGTTATTGCTGCCACGGACCATTTGCGGACCAAATTTCGGACCATAACTAACTGACCATTCACGGACCAAGGACTTTTCACAGACGATCTGATTGCTATAACGGACCGATGTACGATGTACCAATTACGGACTAATTACGGACTATTCACGGACCACGGACTACTCACGAACCAATTAGCGGTTAAGTTTACTATATTTTGCCTTTAATACAGACTATTCACGGACCACGGACACGGAATTTTTATTGGCCCGTAAGTCCATGAATGGTCCGTGTTTTGTCACCGGGCAACGTGTGATTGATTTGATTGAGTTGGGGTTTAACGACACGTCAACCCTTGTGGGTCATTTTATGTCGTCTTCCAGAGAAAGGGAGAAGAGAGCTAGGAGATAATAGAGATGAAAGAGAGGGACAGGGGAGAAAGGAAAATGAATGAAAGTGAAGAAAAGAAGAAATGAAAACATTCCCCCTCTACCTTTACCTGCTGCAAAGATAGCAGGACTTGCCCAACTGTAAGCCAATATCAATTACACGATACCTTTGCCTCACCCAACCACCCAACCGGGCAACGTGTATATTTCGTGTTTGGAACACCTATCACAAAATTCATGTTGGATCTTGAAGTGTGTGTGTGTGTGTTTTTTTTTTTTTTTTTTTTTTGTTTGGTTTCTGTTTCTTTCGTGAACAGCGCAAAAGTCCTTATCACACAATGAGCAAATAAAATGATTGTCTACGGCAGACGGATAATTATTTCTAAAAATATGGATTGCCACCGACGAACTTTCGGACTCAAAGGGAAGTAATCAACTAGAGATGAACCGAAATCGGACGTAAACGAATTCAATGTAAACTACGGTTGGTGGAAAACTACCCGTCGGTGAAGTGAAATCAACGCCGGATTCATTGTAAATATACCTGAATTTACTTTAATACGTCTATTATATACTTCTGATACCCAGCTATTGCACTGAAGTACATAAAAATCGGTAAAATACAACAAATTTTGGTATAACCCCGCCCCCAAAATTTCCCTACCCCCGCCCCCTCTACCCCCTACCCCGCCCCCTCTTCCCCCGGCCCCCGCCCCCTCTACCCCCGTCCCCGGCCCCCTTTACCCCCGTCCCCCGCCCCCCTTATCCCCGTATCCCCGCCCCCCCCCTGTCCACCCTCTCATAATTTGCATCAATGTTACATTAGTGCTTTTGTATCATAGGAATCTTTTCGACTTGACTATAATTTCTTGACGGTGGCAAAACATGTTTTCATTATCTTCATCAGTGGCTGTTACTTTACCGTGAAGCAATTCTTGAACAGAATACGTGTGCAAATAGCCAGAAAGGTAAGTATTCCTGACGTTGGCATATCTAGGACAGCGGAGAAAAAAGTGATAACAGCTTTCAAATTCGCCGCATGCACAAGATGGGCTTGGAACAATATTTTTAGAGTACAAATGTGAATTGAATGAGCTACACCCCATGCGCAATCTTGCGTGTAAAATTTGGCCAATTCTAGACCCAGCATTATAGTACTTAGGAGGAAGTCTTTTATGTCTATTGAGGCAATATTTAAATGCTGTGACAGTGTTTGCATCTTTATATCTTGGGGCAAGCTATTCCAAGCTCTTATAGTTGAAGGAAAAAAGGAGTTAAAGAAGAGATTAGTACGAGCGCGAATAGATTGTATATCGTTTGCGTTTTTTAGGCTATAGGGGTTACTATCGCCAACAAGTGGAGGCACAAGATCAGACAGGTAATCAGGGGTGAGCCCATTAACAATCTTATAAAATATAACTAACTTGTGTTTTGTGCGTCTTTCTTATAGTGTTTCCCATCCGAGCTCTGCAAGAAGTTTTTCAATACTACAGAGTTTAGTCGCCCCGCTTACTATACGACCTGCTTCGTTGTGTATTGATTCTAATTGGTTTTTGCATTCGGTGGAGCAGTTGCCCAAACACTGTCACTATATTCGAGTAGGGGGCGTATGAAGCTTATGTAGATTTTTTCTAGTGCAATCCTATTTATTTTAAATTTTGGAGCACACAGGAGGTTTAATCTTAACCATGCTGATTCAGTAATTTTGGCAATATGTTCTGTCCATGAGCAAGTGTTCGAAAATGTAATTCCGAGATGTTTGTGACTAGTAGACTCTGAAATGACTGTATCGTTCATTAAAAGTTCCGGATGTAAAACAGGATTTTGTTTTAAAGATATTAAAATAGACATGGTTTTCCTTGCATTGAAATCAACCAGCCAATCAAGAGCCCATTGAGATATGGTGCCCAGGTCAAGGTTCATAGTAATGGCCGCTGTCTGAGGGCTTTCTACAATGACATACAAACTGGTATCATCGGCAAAAAGACATATTGAGGAATTTATGTTTTTGACAATAGTATTTATAAAGATGAGAAAAAGCAGAGGACCTAGTATTGAGCCTTGTGGGACTCCAGCGTATACAGACGCCCATTCGGATAAAGCACCACTTAAAATGACGCACTGTCGTCGGTTTGACAGGTAGCTAGAAAATCGTTTGATCACATGATCAGAACAACCAATTCTAGATAGTTTGTAGAGAAGTCCCCTATGCCAGACTCTGTCAAATGCTTTACTGATGTCGCAGAAGACAACTCTTACTTCTTTTCCAGCGTCTACAGCTTCACAAAAAGCATGGTATGTATGTAAAAGTTGAAAGGTTGTGCTGTCGCCTGGAACGAAGCCTGGCTGAAATGTGGTCAATATTTCGTTCTCTTGAATATAGTTAAAGAGGTGCTTATGAACACAGCGCTCCATTGTTTTTCCAACAGGATCTAAAAGAGAGATAGGTCTATAATTCGAGGGTGACGATTTGTCATCTTTTTTTATGAATAGGGGTAAGATAGCCATCTTTCCAAGGCGATGGAAAGTATCCTTGTCGCAATGATCTGTTAAAGAGAATAGAGAGGGGTTTAGAGAGGATAGGTGCTCCTTCCTTTAGGAGACAGGGGCTAACATGATTTGGACCATGTGCTTTGTTACGATCCAGATTCTCAAAAACGTCTTTTACATCTTGCACTGATATGGTTATTGAGTCTTATGTTTTGTCAGTGAATAGGTCTAGATCGGACAGTTGCTTATTCTGATCATTTATTAGAGTTTGTGAAGAAAAATAGTCATTCAACATATTCGCCTTATCAATATCTGTTTCAGCACTTACTCCATTGAATAGAAGTGTAGGTATTTTTGTAGAACTTTTGTTTAAATTTAACAATTGCTTTGAGGTTTTCCAAAACAGTTTGCAGTTTGCATTTTTAGTCGATAAAAGTCGCTCAAGGTTTTCATAGTAAGATTTTTTCGATTCCCGAATTTCCTTAACACAAATATTACGAAGTCGTTTGTACTTGGCCCAATAATGCGGAATCGAAGTTCGTTCATATTTCTTGTAAGCACGCTTCCGTTTACGAATAAGTTTTCTGATGGTACTTGTTACCACGGGTGATCTTTTGGTCGTATAGTTACAATTTTATGTGGAATGGCTCTTTCACTTTAGAAATCAATTCTACATTTAGATCAATATTATTGTTGGTTTCAATATCATTTTCAATGTTTGATTCTATTAAAAGCGCACGATATAGACTAAAATCCGCTTGAGCGTAGTTCCAGATTTTTCTTTTACTTGTTTTAACTATAAGATGTCTAAATTTAAGCAAGAGAAGTATTGGGCAATGATAACGTACTTGATCAGGAATAAAGGGATCAGTTACTTCGCTATACAAAATATTTGCCTCGTTTCGGATGAGAAATAAGTCAATAGGGGTTGACGAATTTTCAGTAAAATGAGTGGGTTCGGTAATTATTTGCTTAAGGTTGTATTGATTGATCAATTCTTTAATTTTATTGTTTTCTCTGGAGAGCATATTATAATTAAAGTCGCCTGTAATAATTATGTCAGAAATATTGGTATTGTACGCTCTGTCGACACTTTCTGAGATTAAGTTAAAATAAGCGATGTTACTGTTCGGTGGTCTATAAATCCTCCTAGTAATAATGTTTTGCCTTTAATTCTTAACTCGACCCAGACAGCTTCTAATCCACGAATTTCCAAGTCACTGCGAGTTTAAGAAGGAGTCTTTAATATATATAATTACACCGCCTCCGGGACGATCAAGCCTGTCTGTTCTTTGAGGTGACATAAAGTTTTCAATGGTAATGCTATCATCTTTTATTTCGGGCTTTAGCCAGCTCTCAGAAAAAGACAAGGATATCGTATGATTGTGCTTCGCATTTGACCAGGTCCATTTTAGGATAGAGGCTTTGAATATTTACATGTAATATGCTGAGGTGAATACTGAGGTCGTCAAACAAGGATTCAGATGTTGAGAAGCTGTTATCTGTGATAGAATTAACAGAGTCTGGTCCAAGGTTAGGTTGAATATCTCCACTTAGAATGAGTAAATTAAAAAGCCAAAGACAAATAACTCCTGTGACTTGAGCCTTTAAAAGTATAGTAAGAAAAATCGTATTTTCCTTGCATAGAAGTTTTACACATTTTGAAGGGTGTTTAATATATTTGAATGTCTCGTTACTACGTTGAAGTGCTAGAATAAGGCTTAGATTGGAAGGCAATAAAATTTCCTGATTAAAAAGATATATGAGTTGCATTAAGATGAGAATAATATGAAATTTTCTAAAGGTTGGACATTTACGAGCACTCAGGTGAAGAGTTGCGGATACACTAAAGAATAAAGAACCATCAAGACCATCAGAAACCGTTTTATCTATTTGGGTTTGCATTTTTCAACAGTAGCCAACAGTGACCAATGTTAAAAGATTCAATTGTCTATAACCTACTTAATTTCCACCGATTTGGATCAAATTTATGTCAGAATTAATTGTCTGTAAAGTTCTTTACTTTAAAGCACAATACCTTTTAAGGTTGCAGTCCCCTTTAAAGAAGTTATCTAATTTTAGAAGCCTATTCATATTTATTTGTCGTACAGGAATAGTCAGCGGTATCTTTCACACAAAACTTGTGATAAGCGGCAACCCTCGCATTTCATCATTTCTCCAAGGCAGTTTGGTAGTCGTCACTTTCAATGTATGAGAAAAGACTTTTTTCTGTTTCCATTTTTTGTGGGTCTTTATTATATATCAAAGCATTATGATAGTATTGTGCCACGGAAGACATTTATTCCAGTAATCTGCAATACAGCATCTCTATTCTATTTCTATGCACATAGCTCAATATGACCTCAATATTATCTGCTGTGCCGTAAGACGTTATAACAACCAAATACATAAAGTAAAACATTATAACTAATAAATAGACATTACATATAAATATACTATTAATATGCGCGGCCAGTATTGTGGCCCAAAACACCATAATGAACTAATATTCAGCAGTTCAGCAGATCAGCGTTTTAGTCGATTTCTGCTGATCAGCAACCTGCTGAATTCAGCAGAAAATTCAGCGTTTTAGTCTGTCCCTAAATACAGTACGCAGTAACAACTGTAAACTCCACTTTTATATATTTGCAGTCGACATTTGGAAATGTTTTCCTTTCACAGAAAAAGGGATTAGGCATTGAAATGTCAGATCCTATTTTCTGTGAAAAAAAAAAAATCCTCAATTTGTACATATGCAAACTGTGCAGACCCAGATCAGACTCAGATTATTCATGGTAAGCATGTTGGGTGATAAATTCAGCAGACGACATTTTGAAATATTTTCTTACATTTCGCAGTAAAAGGAATTTGACATTTCATGCAATCTGTCTCATCAGGACACATTTTGCATGAAATGCCAGAATCCGTTTTCTTGGAAAAACAGAAAAAAAAAAAAAAACAAAAAAAAAAAAAAAAAACATTATCTCACCTTGTACGTATGCAAACAATGCAGACCCAGATCAGACTCCGCCAGCCCATAGCACAGCGTCTCTGTTTTAAATGCCACGTGCTATTTTCATATTATTCAAGCTAAGCATGTTGGGTAAAAATTTCAGCATACGACAATTTGAATTGCTTCTTACTTTTCGCAGAAAATGGGATTTGACATTTCATGTAAATTGTCTCATCAGGAGATAATTTGCATGAAATGTCAGGTCCTACATTCTAAGAAAAATAGGGAAAAAAATCCTCATGATGGATAATTAATTTACTTTTCTGTTTTAACATGACTCGCACAAGAATTGCACACATCGATATATTTAGAGGAGCTCTTACACAAAATTTGTGATACCAATTTGAACATTTGTCACATTGAACCATGTCGTCAAAACATTCTGGTAAATTGTATGAACAAAAATTTTGAATTTTGACAATTTTGTCTTTCTTTTTTCCTACGTAGACTTATAGTTTTCGCTGTTTGAGGAAATTCAGAAATTGTATTAGTTTAGTGTAACAGTTCAAAAGATGAGCCGGCAATTGGTTAGAATCAAATATTAGTTCGAAACATAATTTTTGTCGGAAGCAAAATGAAGTTACAAACGCTATAGCGTAAAGCCCACAATCAATGCTATTATTCTGTTTCACGACTTCCGGAATTTTTATAGAAAGTTCATTTTTACCGCGACCATAAATTTGAAAAAGCTGGATCTTTATACCCTAGGGATTTATGCTGTCTTCCTTACGCTCTGACCCTAAACTATCCAAAAGGTAAATATTTCCCCTATAAAAGATCGTGGCTACCCAGTGGTCATAATGGGTGTGGTGGCCTTGACAGGCTGGTGCAACCACCTGGTCCATCGGAAATTTCATAACCTATCTATTCTCATGTTGCAGTTTCAAGGGTACTAATTCACTAAGCTGCAATCCGTTTTTATTTTACCTCCCAATTTTTTTAACAATATATAAACTGCGTTTATGTGTCTTGAAGGTATTTTTTTTTTTTTTTTTTTTTTTGTTTACAACGTTTTCTTTGTCTTCTTGCGTTAATTGCCATTATTTTAGCCAAAACTTAGTTGCTTCCGATTCTGCAGTTGCATCACTTCTGCTCGATTCTAAAATAATAATTTCAGTTTGCAATGTTGTTTCGAGTTTTTCTGCTTTACCCCCATTAATTTCTGGTAAAGATTTAGCCGCTCCCTCTAATTTCTGTTCTGCTTCATCATTTTTCAACGGTATTTCATCATGTCCAGTAGATCCGGTAGATCGAAGTTGTCATTTTTACTTTCCTTAATATCTGTTAATGTGTGAGCATGCCATACTTTTAGTTGTTTTTTTTTTAAGTTTTTCTGATTTACCCTCCCATCAATTTCTGGTAAAGATTTAACCTCCCCCCTCTATTCTCTGTTCTGTCTAATCAGTTTAGTTTTTGATAATATTTCGTCAATATCTGGTAGCTCTAAAGGTTCATCCTCTTCTTTTATTTCCGACAATATTTCCCCAGTCCTTGAATCATCATCTATCTTGGGAATTTTTTTTTTTTTTTTTTTTTTTTGTAATTACTCGCTAAAGTTTTCTTTGAAAGATAATTTTCGTTTCTTTTTCACTTCCTTTACCCCTTTTTTCAGAATGGATTTTGGTGTTGACTCGACAAAATTTAAAGCAATTATTTAAAATCTCCAGCCCACATTCATCCTTCTGTTCATCATAATACTTAACAAAAATATTATTTATTATCATCAATAATATCTTTACTCATAAAACACTTCTTTGTTTGGTTACTAACCATATGAAAATAAAGTGCGAATGAGTAGGCCTAAACCCAACGGTAATTATAATAAAATCTTAGAACTAAAAGATTTTTCTGTAAAAAAACATGTATTTAACCGTTAATTCTACGTAGACAATATGGAGGAATGTTGTATTTTAGTCTGTTTTTTTTTTTTTTTTTTTTTTTTTCGGCCCGCCCAGGGGCGGTCGAATATTCGATAGGATTTTGCTTAGAAAAGGCGAAAACCCTTGAACGCTCCAAATGTATGGAGATGGTTGGTTTTCGGCATGTTCATTCTTTCCAGTAGTTTGCACTGAAAACCTGTGTTTACTAAACGCATTCAGCCATTGGCTGACTTTAGCTCGACCAATGGCTTTTGCTCTTTCAAAGCAAACCAAGGCTATGGCATTTTTAGGAGCACTCGATTCCGATCAGGTGTTGAAACTCAGTAATGCAGCGGTGCAACGGGTTAATCTAAATACTGAAAAAGTTAACATCAGCTCGCAGAATGAAAGGTAATTCGGCAGAGAAAGTATATTGAAACCACAATATACTGGTTTCTGATTTATGGAAGTTCAATTGCTTATGGCCTTCATAGTTGTTTTAAGCTTCTGCCTGGTAAGAGCAGATGACAAAATGCGGAATATTTGTTTTCTTATTTTTCACTGAAAATAGATCTTTGCATCTTCAAAGCAAATAATTTCGAAACAGCGAGCTTTTGATATTAGAGGTATCCTGATTGCTCTAGATAAGAGGGGGTATCCACATAATATTTTCATATTTCTCCTTAACAAACACACACACACGCACGCACGCACGCACGTTTTTTGTAATCATTTAAAATTCCTCAGCAAGGCACTTCTAATGAGTACCACAACATATGTCTTTGTGGAAAAAATAGAATATATATATATATATATATATATATATATATATATATATATATATATATATATATATATATATATATATATATATATATATATATATATATAGCCATACCTACGGTTGACAAACTGGCTATATCTGGAGCTATGTATCTAGCTAAATATTTCTTTTATTTGTCCATGAAAACGTTCTTTAAGAGAAATGCCTCAATGGAGTTTTCGGCCATTTCTGCCAAGGGAGGTAACCTTTATCACACTTGGCTAATTCAGCAGACAACAACTTGGTGATATTTTTCTTATGTTCCCCAGAAATCAGGATTTCATGCAAATTGTCGCCAATGATGATGATCTGCATGAAATGTCAATTTCTGTTTTCTGGAAAAATTAAAAAAAATATTTCAAATTTCCATCGGCAAAAATTTTTACCCGGAGTGTGAAGCAGTGAAAAGATTAATGAAATGCCATCTATCGGTACTGTTTTCAGGGATGTAAGAAAATGTCTTCAGTATTCATATGTCAGGCTCCAAGTTTGTTTATAGAATATTTGTTGCTTGGGAGATAAAAAGAAATTAACAGTTTTAACATATTTAAGAATTCTGTGCAAAAAGATAATCTTAGCTATTATAAGTATTCTCTCCCTTCCTGATCTGTTATTAACCTGTTCTGGTCTACTAGGGTATATTAAGGTTAACTTATTTTCAACTTTTTGGACCTTTAACTATATTTACCAGTTATATAGTTTTACCCAGAAAAAATGGGCTGGATATTATATTGACGCCTCCAGTTGAAGGCGGTCATTAGGTGGCAATATTAAAGTTTTTTCTCTTTGAAATAGAAGACATTTACTTCAGTACTATGCATGCTGTGTAATAATTTCAGCGGACAAATTTGTGACGATTTTTCTTATTTTCCCAACCAGAATGGAATATGACATTTCACGTAAATTGTCTCCTGAAGAGACTGCCAAATTCTGTTGTGGAAAAAATAAGAAAACATTCAACAGACAATTTGCACGGAGTTTCAAATCCGGCCGTCTGGGAAAAGAAGAAATAAATATTACCAATATTTTGTCTGCTGAATTGGCAGAGAGTGTGCTAGATGTCAGTATTTTGTTAGCTCAGACGGGCAGCTCATCTGAATGGTGTAAGCAAAACACCAGATATTAGGCATATGCTGTGAGTACCCAGTAACGGAAAAGGAGTGATATTTTATTTCTACAAGAAAACATATGCTGTGGGTACCCATTTGTAACGGCTCAGTGAGGTGCTTCTAATGATTACACACTTCTTTTTGTGGAGAAATAAGAAAATGATTGTTTGAATACTTCTCTTATCTGGAGCTTGGGTGTAAGGCATATTTTCATATGGTGTGGCTTATGTTAGCTTGAGTTATGCCCCATGTACATACACTCAGCAGATCTGTGTGATCAGAAAATATATGAACAGCCACTAGTTGAAATACACAATGTTTAACTTTACCAAGCAGAGTTTTAGCAATACTATTTCCTGTTTGGGCCAGGCCATGCAGCCAGCCTGAGTGTCTCAGTCGGATGAGTGTCAGACTGTGATTGTGAGGTAGCGGAGTCAAACCCTGCCAGGTCGGGCAACATTCTTACTTGAAGATTTAATATGCTATATTTTCTATGGTCATTCTCTGCCTTCCGCTGATTCAAGAAGGGCAGTTGTCAGTTTCTGGCGAAAGAATGTGCACAAGTACAACTTAACCGCTTAGAGTACTAAGCCTGCACAAGAAAAAGTGTAGTTAAGAAAACTGACCATCTCGACAAGACCTTAACAGTGTTGATTGGGCCATCAAACCAAACCGAACCAACCAGGCAGAATGATGTCTCTATGACATATGCAGACAGTGAATTCCTAGATCAGTTTTCACATCTACACAGTCTAAGAGCCTTTGCTACGTGCTTACAGAATTGGTGGATATGACATTTACCCTAAAATTTACCCTAAAAGTATAGACATGTACGCCTGAAAAAAAAAAAACAAAAAAAAAAAAAAAAAAAAAAAAAAAAAACAATGAACACCCAGATCAGATATCACAGAAGGCGACATCTGATCTGGATCTACATTGTTTGCTACTCATCCAGCCAAACGTTGGGACACATCAGCAAACATATAAAATGGTCTTGTTATTAGCTCGTCTGAACTTAAGTTCAGGCAGAAACTATAGCAGTCACCACAGCGTTTGCCTTGCAAAGAAGTTAAAGTTTTTATTTAAAGTTTTTAAGAGCTCACTACTCACAGACTCATGATGAATTTGGTTCATATTGTATGGATAGATATTGGTCTAAAAAATGTCATCAGGACCCATGCCCGTACTTTTAGGGTCGAGATCACAGACTTCAAAATTTTCAGGTTTCAGTTTTTGGTTTAAGTTTTAAGAGCTCATTACTCCAAACCTTATGATGGACTCAATTAATATTTGGTATAATGATAGATATTGTTCCAAACATTTTATCAGCACCATCGTAACTCGTGGCTATGACCTAAGGGTCAAGATCATGGACAGAGGTTTCATGATAAAAGTTTTTGGTTAAAGTATTACCAGGCCTTATGATGGATTTAATTCATATTTGTACGATGATAGCTATTGATCAAAACATTTCATCAGCATGCCTATGACATTGGGGTCAAGGACTTAGATTTAAACGCCTTAGATGTGTTCTTGTTTTTTGTTGTTGTTTTTTTTTTTCAGTTTTCCATCGGTGCATTCACAATGGACACCTCAAGCAAACGGTGGCATAACATTCAAATATAATGGTACAGCTAAATACTTCGGAAATAGGATAGGAATAGGATAGGAACACCCTTGATACATCAATGCATATGAATAGATATAAGAAATAAATCGTGAACTTTTTCGGTCCTTTCACGGGCGCCGAATATACGAAAGGAATTTGCTTATAAACCGTGAAAACCTTGAACGCTTCAAACGCATTTGTAATTCCGCAAACTTTCCTGTAAAGAATTTCTGTTTTGGTCCACTTTTCTCATCTACATCACTGATACTTGGTTTACTGATAAACTAAGACATGTCCATCGGAATTCAGGCATGACGTAAATTCACTGACTTTGTTAATAATTTGCGTTGGAGTTTGTTTCTGACCAAGTATCAGACCTAGGGCATTCATTACGTACTTTAACAGCAACCACAAATATAACTATTATTTACACAACTCGTCTTGAATTCAACAAATGGAAAGTCATATGCTATGCTTTTTAAAAGCTATCTTTGTAACACTATTTATTTTATATCGGCTGCACATGCGCCTGCATTTTATACCTCTTTCTACAGTATTTGGGAATATCGAAATCCAATATTTACGGAATCCACCGAAATCTGATATTAATTACCGAATCCAACTATGTTATGATTTGTGTAAATTTAGACATATACACAGTTAAATAATATATAAACAGATAATATGTCCAAGTTTGAAATACTACTTTGGAATAATAACGATTTTATCAACATTTTATCGCACCTGCTTGTAGCAGGGTGCGATATAGGCGTCCGCTTTTCCGTCCGTCCGTCCGTCCGTCCGTCTGTCAACATTTATGTCGACGTTCGACATTTATGTCAAAGTTAGTATTCTAATCAACTACAAGACTAAACAACCATCAAACCTTGCATGAAACATCTCCCTGACCTCCAGACTTTGCGACATAAGCGTCCGCTTTTCCATTCGTCTGTCCGTTCGTCCGTCCGTCTGTCAACATTTATGTCGAAGTTCGACATTTATGTCAAAGTTAGTATTCTAATCAACTACAAGACTAGACAACCATCAAACCTTGCATGAAACATTTCTCTGACCTCCCGACTTTGCGACATAGGTGCCGGCTTTTCTATTCGTCTGTCCGTTCGTCCATCCGTCTGTCTGTCTGTTAACAGTTCTGTTATGTCGAAGTTCGACATTTATGTCAAAGTTAGTATTCTAATCAACTACAAGACTAAACAACCATCAAACCTTGCATAAAACATCTCCCTGACCTCCTGACTTTGCGACATAGGTACCCGCTTTTCCATTCGTCTGTCCGTTCGTCCGTGCGTCTGTCCATCTGTGAACAGTTCTGTTATGTCGAAGTTCGACATTTACGTCAAAGTTAGTATTCTAATCAACTACAATTCTACAACAACCATCAAACCTTGCATGACACATCTCCCTGTCCTCCTGACTTGGCAGGTACATTGACCCAGTGACCTTGACCTATATTTTGCGCTCCATTGACTTTGACACAATTTACGTTGACGTTCCAGATCTTTTCAACTATAAGGCATACAACTACCAAACCTTGCATAGTGCTTCTCCTAGATGTACTGACTCGGCAGGTACCTTGACCCGGTGACCTTGACCTATATTTTTCACTCCGGTGACTTCGACACATTTTGCGTTGACGTTCGATATCTCCTCAACTATAAGGCCTACAACCATCAAACCCTTGCAAAGTGCTTCTTCTCAATGTACTGACTCAGCAGATACCTTGACCTGGTGACCTTGACCTATATTTTGCTGCAGTGACTTTCACATAATTTACGTCAACGTTCCAGATCTCCTCAAGTGTAAGACATGTAGCCACCAAACCTTGTATAGTGCTTCTCCTAGATGTACTGACTCGGCAGGTATCTTGACCGGGTGACCTTGACCTATATTTTGCGCTCCAGTGCCTTTTACACATTTTACGTCGACGTTCAATATCTCCTCAACTATAAGGCCTACGACCATCAAACCTTGCATAGTGCTTCTCCTCAATGTACGGACTCCGCAGGTACCTTGACTGGGTGACCTTGACATATATTTCGCGCTCCATTGACTTTTACACCTTTTATGTCGCCCTTCCATATGTCCTTAACTGTAAGACCTTCAACCACCAAACCTTATATAGTGCTTCTTCTCGATGTACTAACTCAGCAGGTACCTTGATCTGGTGACCTTGACCTATATTTTGCACTCCAGTGCCTTTGACACATTTTACGTTGATGTTCGGTATCTCCTCAAATATAAGACCTACAACCACTAAACCTTGCATAGTGCTTCACCTCATTGCTCTGGCTTGGCAGGTACCTTGACCCGGTGACCTTGACCTGTATTTGACACATTTTACGTTGATGTTTGATAACTCCTCAAACATAAGGCCTACAACCACCATACCTTGCATAGTGCTTCTCCTTGATGTACTGAATTAGCAGGTACCTTGACCCGTGACCTTGACCTATATTTCACGCTCCAGTGACTTTTACACATTTTACGTCGACATTCCATTATCATTGGGCTGTATAATACGAAAAGTCAGTGCTGAAGATATACAGCCATTAGACGGAATGGCACTGGCCTGGAATATACGTCGTATGTGCCCCGCTAGGCACTTATTCTACATTTTTTTCAACCCAGTTTTCCAGCTAAGCACTGCTAAGAATGAAATAAACTTATTTCATAACCACGTTCTGATTGTGGTTCCTGTGACCTTTGCTCCAGCAGGTGCGATGACGCCTTCCGCGGAATTCTTGTTACAATTTCGGACTACCGAAAAAGAGGTAAGAGAAAAGTCCAGGGAATGCCACAATCACAAACCGCAGCCCTTCCCAGACCCCAAGAGGAAGAGGAAACCGACAAATCTAAACAAGCAGAAACCGAACAAACGTACGAAAAGCACTAAGATTAGCTATCTCTTCCCCAAGCGAGGTAAT
This sequence comes from Anodontia alba, assembly GCA_964016985.1. Taxonomy (NCBI): domain Eukaryota; kingdom Metazoa; phylum Mollusca; class Bivalvia; order Lucinida; family Lucinidae; genus Anodontia; species Anodontia alba. The sequence continues at coordinate 101,654,180 of OZ024828.1, forward strand.
CGCAATACTAAAAGGACTGAAAAACACAAGAACAAAATGACACACGGAAAGACATACAACAAATCGCCTCGTAGAATAAACCACAAAGCAACAAAGAGTAAGACTAACACCGGGACCACCGCCTTAGAACGGTCGGTAGAACAAACCACCGGGGATTTAAAGCACTTTTACAGCTAGCTAACTTCACCCTGGGTCCCGATGCTACTCTTAATACAGAAATACATAAAAATTCGATTCGCTTAAAGGCTCCCAACTCAGTCAATGCATCAAAGCGAAAACATAAAAATCAAATTAATCACTATAATAAACAATGACGAGTACTCATGACTAATTCTACTGTATGCCAGAAATCTAATATTAATTACCGAAATCCAATTATATTATCAAGTTTACCATGATTTGTGTAAATATAGACATATACACTGTTAAATAATATATAAACATATATTATGTCCAGGTTTGGAAGAATATTTTGGAATAATAACGTTTTTATTAGTAACGATTTTACAATTTTCATAGGTGGAGTTACTTCCCTTCGTAGTTTAGCTCTAACGGGTACACAGAAATTCGGGGGAACATAGCGAAACATTACTTTTAGTCTGGGCAGATAACAAAAGAGGGCAAATAGAGATAAAATATAGCAAGACATGTTTTATACTTTCAGAGTTTTATTCCACAATTAAGTAATCAAATCAATTCAATGTAATAAAAAGACTCTCTCTCTCTCTCTCTCTCTCTCTCTCTCTCTCTCTCTCTAAACAGCATAAATTATATAAAAACACAATGTATATTCAAAAATTAACGTATTACACTAAACATTTTGACGAATCAACCATATTCAACCATATATCTGCCAAACCATACGAGAACGTGTCCTCAGACATGTGGACAGCGAAGGCCCAGAGCAGACTGCGCGGATGCACAGCCTGATAAGGGCCTTCACTGTCTGCTTACAAACTCATTGGATACTGCAAAATGTATGAATCGAGATCAAAAACCCGGATGAGACGTCGTATGTCCGCTGGGGTGAATCCGCACGTTTTGCGCATGTTCAAAGGCACTTTTTCGCTTGACGTCTGTGTCATAAATTTAACAATGCCATATGAAATAAAATAATAGTAAACACATATTTTAAAGCAGTAAACTCAACTCCAGAATGAAAATAATTAATGCAACTTTTTAATGTATAAAAAAGCAAATGCATATATAGAGAATTCTGAAATTGTAAACTTGATAGATTTTTTAAATATTTAAAATATATGTTAACCAAATTAGAAAATGGCACAAAAGTAAATTGATATCTGCATACACATTATATAATTATATACAATAACTGAAATATATTAACCCATTTATAAAAGGACATAAGCAAATACTGTAGCTCTAGATCAGACGCCACGGAACGCGGCGTCTGATCTAGGACTACACTATTTGAGTTCACCAGGCTTAAATAACTATCTACCAGACATAGCTATATAACGCGCAGAATCTGACAACCCTCCCTATACATGGGATGGGCGAAACGCCGCGTAAGGTTGTTACTGGTCAATGCGTTATATGCGCACAAAAAAGGTGTAGACCCAGATCAACTGCCGCAGAATGTTCCGTCTGATCTTGGCCTATAACTATCTACCAGACATGGCTATATAACGCACAGAATCTGAAACAACTCTCCCTACACCGGGATGGGCGAAACGCCGAGTAAGATTGTTGTAAGGAGTTAACCCTTAAAGCGCCAATCACAACAATTGTCGTCTGCTTTGTCTTCTGCTTGTGATTTTATAAGTCATTTCTGCAAACACGACATAAACAGACGACATTTTCAGATGCAGTTTTTCTTGGCGCTTTAAGGGTTAAGGTGTCCGAATATTTAGGGAAAATATGGTGTGCAGCAACCGCAATAAAATTAAACACTAAACGCTGTTAAACCGCAAAGCAAAATTTGTAGAAGACGACTTTCATTTTGGTTTAGATTTTCATAGAAAATAAGTCTTCACATTCCATGTAAATTCGTCTGCTTGGCAGAAAATTTCACATGAATGCCAATAGAAGTAAAAAAACTTATTTTCTATGAAAAATGTTAAAAAGGATATTTTGAAATGTCGTCTGCTGCATTTGTGCTTAGCAGCGCCTTAAGGTGTATTTATAAGCAGACGACATTTTGAAATATTTTTTCTTATTTTGCGCAGAAAACAGATTTTGACATTACATACAAATTTTCTCCAACTAGAGACAATTTGGATGCAATTTAAAATCACCCTTTCTGGGAAAAATAAGAAATATAACAAATTGTCGTCTGTTGAATTAGCCATGGGTAAGCTTATACAACTCTATTTAGTTTGTGTGGGAGAGGTTTTAGTTTGTATGCAATTCACTGCAAAAAAAAAAAAAAAAAAAAAAAAAAAAAAAAAAAAAAAAAACAGACCCTGATCAGACGCTGTGTTCTGCTAATTAGCCCAGAAAGTGGTAAAGGTTAAGTTTAATGAAGTGTGTATGGGAGAGTTTTTACAATCATTAGGCTACCGATTTACATGCAGTTATTTGCAAAACAAAACCAGTACAGACATTTCATGCTTGATATCGTCTCCAGTGGAGGCAATTTGCAGGAAAAATCAAAGCTTTATTCATTGGAAAAATATTAAAACTGTTTCTCTGTGTCACCCCGTATTTCTATGTACCCCTCACAGAGCTAAACTACGAAGAGAAGTAACTCCACCTATGAAAATTGTATAACACGTTAATAAAATCGTTATTATTCCAAAATATTCTGCCAAACTTGGACATATTATCTGTTTGTATATTATTTAACAGTGTATATGTCTAAATTTACACAAATCATGGTGATAATATAGTTGGATCTCGGTGATTAATATTAGATTTCGGTGGATTCCGAAATGGTTTCTGGTCAGCTCGTACCTTAGTCAGTTCGTATCCGTTTTTGGTCAACTCGTACCTTAGTCAACTCGTAGCTTTGTCAAATTTTGGGTTAAGTCGTTTGTTTGTTTGTTTGTGTTGAGGTTTTACAGCCCAGTCAACCTAATGGGGTCATGTCGAGCGCGGTCAGTTTACCTAACCACACGTTTACTGGGCAGGCTTAGTCCTCCAAGCGGTTAACCAGTATTGTGCACATTCTTTCGCCAGAAACTGACAACTGCCCTTCTTGATCAGCGGAAGGGAGAGAATGACCGTAGAAAATACTCTACTTGGATATCTAACAAGTATGCACAACACGTATTTATCATTTCTCTAAGCATTAAAGCTTTCAGAGCAGTGGTACTACACACAGTGTCACAAATCGACTTGCTGAAAGCAATGCACATTCCGTTGTCCGAATGTCTGAATGTTTCTTTCTTTCTTCCGTTACGTCTTAACCTCCGAAGAGGACGTCAGACGGGGTTCGGTATCGAGTGCAAAAGGGGGTTAGCTGAAAATAAGAGAGGTGCACAGTTAAGAAAAAGAATATACAGATGTGAAACAAGAGTTAGTATAGTTAAAAGATAAAAGCTTGTTGGGTGTTTAGGGTGTGATATGGACTACTTGGCACACACCATAGCTGAATTGTGCCACAGTATGTAGGACGGGGATGTGGTGGCATTCCAGTGAACTATGGTACGGGGAAAGAATGTGTACTTGTAATAGTCACGGAGGGTGGGAATCTGTCTATATGCCAGGGGGTGATTGAACTTAGATGGCCTTGTATTGGGAATTAGGTAGTCTGCTGCAGGTATGGCGACAAGATCATATGTGATCTTGTACATAAGAATCAATCTACTGTCAATCCGACGTTGTTCCAGAGTGCGCCAGTTTAGGTCCTTTAACATTTGGGTTATACTAGAGGTGCGCTGGTAATCACGGGTAGCCCATCTGGCTGCCCTGCGCTGAACTGCTTCAACTTTAGCAATATTTGTAGCTGTGTGGGGAGACCAGACCGTCGAAGCATACTCCAACTGGGGTCTTACTAGAGTTTTGACCCTGGATTTAAGGTCCTGATTATGGACCTTAATATTCCGTTTAAGAAACCCCAAAGTCTGGTTAGCTTTCTTGGTAATCAAATCAATATGGGGGCTCCAAGAAAGATCATCTGAGATTGTAACACCCAGATATTTGGCCGATGGGACTGTTTGAAGGACAGTGTCATGGAGGATATATTTGGTTTGGATGGGACATTTAGCTCTTGTGATATGCAGGACCTGGCATTTTGAAGGGTTGAAGCTCATGTCCCAACGTTGTTCCCATTTTTCGAGGATGTGAAGGTCATTCTGCAGTGTTATTGACTCACCTTCAGAGCTAATAGCTAGGTATGTGGCCGTATCATCTGCAAAAAGCCTAACTCTGGACTTGACCTGGTCAGGTAGGTCATTTATATAGGCCAGAAAGAGAATGGGTCCAAGGACAGAGCCCTGTGGGACTCCAGATGACACAGCTATCTTGTCTGACTTAACCCCATTTAGAACCACTGCTTGAGATCGCGAGTCCAAAAAGGCCTTAATCCAAAAGAGTGTGTTCCCCCGAATTCCATAGAAATGTAATTTGGAAATTAACTTTTCGTGGGCAACCTTGTCAAATGCCTTACTGAAGTCCAAAAGTATTAAATCTGCCTGTTGCCCCATTTGCATATTTTTAGAAATTTCATCCACTAGCATTATCAGCTGGGTCTCGCAGGACCTTTTCTCCCTGAACCCATGTTGCAGCTCAAATAGGATGTTGGAATTTGTCAATTGTTTAGTCAAGTTGGAAGCGACTATATGCTCCATCACTTTACATAAGGTACAAGTGAGGGAGATAGGGGCGGTAATTTGCTGGGTCTGATCTGTCTCCCTTTTTGAAAATGGGAGACACAGTTGCTTCCTTCCAGATATGAGGAAGTTTACCTGAGTCAAGTGATTTTTGAAAGATCACTTGGACGATGGGGGCAAGTTCTGCATGAAGCTTCTGCAGGACTGTGGGCTTAAATTGGTCTGGGCCAGCTGCTTTGTGGGGGTTAAGGGACTTGAGCAGCTTTTCAATGCCATTCACAGAAATCTGTATGTCAGGCTTTGGACTGTATGGGCTGGGTTGGAATTCTAAGTTGCGGCCCTGGTCGTTTAGCTCTTGTAGTTTCCGCTGAGCTAGGGAACTAAGGCGTTTTGGTGATTTGGGGCTAAGACTGATTGAAATTGCCTGTTCAAAGCGTTTGCCTTGTCACGTTCATGAGAGAGAGTCTGTCCATCTGACTTTATAGGGGCTACTCCACTGAAGTCCTGTTTTGAATGTTTTAAAAGGGAATACAATTTTTTAGTATTCACTTTTGGGGGGAGATTTTTTTTCAGGACTATCTGTGGCATTTAATCCTAGGATATCGCCTAGGTATCGTTCATATGCCCTATCTGTGACCCTGCGAACAAGGTGCTTGTACTCATGAAATTTCTTAGAGTCGCTAGGTCTGCCGGACCTTTTCATGCGTTTATAAAATTTATCCCTTTTACGCATAAGTCTCCTAATTTCCTGGTTAATCCATGGAAAGCCATCACGTGTGCCAGCTTTCCTTACAGGGATAAATTTCTCAATGCCTTACTCAAGTCTGCTAGCCAACTTATCCCACAGTTCTTGAACATCTGAGGTAGCAAGGTCTGTTTGAAGTTCAGAGTAGAAGTCTCTCATAGACTGTTTTAGCTGGTCCCAATCTGCTTTTTTATACAACGGGGTGTTACGAGGGACCTGCTTGTTTTGACTTGGCTTAACATTCACATTAACTTGCACTATGTCATGGTCACTGAGACCTGGCAAGATGGAGACTTCGTCAACAAGGGTGGGGTTGGATGTAAAGAACAGGTCTAGAATATGGTTACCACGTGTAGGCTGGGTGACGTTCAAAGAGGCATCGTCAAAGACTTCTAGGCACTCTCTATAGAAAGTGGGGCACTTGCAATCAGGCATAGGTGTTCGGGTCTGCCAATCTACTTTCGGTAAGTTGAAATCACCTACTAGCCAGATCAAGGAAGAGGTTTTTTTTAACCAAGTCCAGAGATTTACTTAGTTCATCAAAACTATGTTGGTCGTGTTCGTGCGGCTTGTAGTATGCACCAATTAAAACAGATTTGGATCCAACAAGATGCTGTTGCACCCAAAGGGTCTCACAGTCTGAGTTATACTCAGGCTTTTCTTCAGAGGGAAAGTCTGATTTAACAAGGATGATGACCCCACCCCGTCTCTGACCAGTGTGGTCTCTCCGATATACTGTGAAGCCAAGTTCGGGTGGGAAATATTCACTGTCAAATAAATCTTTTGTAAGCCAAGTTTCAGTTCCAACAATCACATCTGGTTTGTTCAATTCCACAAAACTAAAGAACTGCAACTTTTTCTCTTTGATGGACTGGAAGTTTATATGAATTACTTGAAGGAGGAGGGGGGTTTACTGTCTTGATTGGCTGCTTCTTAGCAGGAGTTGATGTAGATGCAGGCTGGAAGCCTTTGTCAGGTGTGTATAGGGCACTAAATCTATTTACAGATGCAAAAGAACTGAGCTCTGAGGACGAACCAAGTGTGTAGTTCGTGGCATCATATTTTGTGCAGTGCCACGAGCAATTTGAGTTTGAGAGGTAGTCATAGACCGTGTTTCCCACTCTCTGGCATGGGGCATGAAACCATACATTACAAGTATCACACTGCAGGCCTTGCTGTTCATCTGTGACTGGAGAGTAGCATTTCCCACATGGGAATGTACTGTCCGAATCCATGTTCCTAACGACTGCTATGCAAAAGAGAATAAGGGATGTGCTGGAAATCCCTGAAGGACTGTCTTTTTACAAAGCCCTTTGGGCTTACCACTAATGTGGGTTTTAGGACTTACCAAATTGGCTTTTTTAACAACCATTGTCTGCAAAAGAGCAAGAACCAGCTGGTGTTTACATTTTACACAAAACCGGAAGTAGGTTTCACAGCGGCAAGTTTAACTGGGTAGAGACAACTATTTTGGAAAAGACAATCGATGTCTTTTTTGGGGAAATTTACTAGTGGGGTAGTAGACCAATTGGTCTGGGAGTATTTTGGCAAGATCTCACCTAAATACCAACGAAGGAAGCTGAGAAATTGGGAAAATCCCGGAGACGGAGATGATAGTGTATTACACATGCGCAACCGTTTCAGACGATCTTACCATTTCGAAAACATTCTTCTGGTATGTCAGCGTCATGTGTATGTCATCCAATGTTCTAATACTATGTTTCATTTTTCTCATATGCCACCTGCGAGTGGTCTGAGAGTTTCTAAAATAAAAGTTGTATTCTGTTCTTTTCTGTTCTCTTCTGACAAGATTAAAGAACTCGTATCGATAATCGTTTTTCACACCAACATTAATCGGTACATGTTTACCTAATGTGTCAATTGAGGATTCATCAAATTAATGATAAACAAGTTACTTTAATCGTATCGACAATCGTTTATCACACCCACATTAATATGTACATGTTTAACTAACGTGTCAAATAATCAAGGCCGTCGTCGGCGGTCCGGCAGGTCCGACAAGCGCCGGACCACTTTTCTGGCCGAACATGCTTTCGGCCGTACCACTTTTTATTTTATTGTTAGCGGTGAAACCAGTGTATATCTGGTGAAAATGATATCAATCACTAGTGAATTGATATCGTATCATTTCACTTGTGACTGATACGATTTATATTTTCACTGCTCGCTTTGGACGACGTCGGTTTTCTTCCTTGTTTCAGAAGTGGATGTTATATCCACTTCAGATTTTTTAACACCTCTAACTTCTTTGTTTCTGATCAAAACTATCAAGTGTTGGTATGCATTTTCTTAGTTAGAATGTAAGGAACATTTTGGTATCAGTATTATTTTGATTTGCCGAAATGTTTGTTTTTGTTTCTCCAGCGTTTCACATGTTAAGCACTGAAAGTTAACGCCATGACGTTCATGCTTTGTTTGGTGACGTTATATATTACATCAGAAACGCGCATTGGCCTGTAAACAATAAAATAAAAAGAAAATTTACTCTTTTTCAGTGAATACCATAAAAATTTTCATCTCGTGTAATGAAAACATTCAAATTTTCACTCTTGCTTCGCACTCGTGAAAAAACGGATGTTTTCATTACACTCGATGACAATATTTATGGTATTCACAGCAAAAGAGTAAATATCCTCTATTTTTTTTTTTTTTTTTTTTTTTATTTTATTTCAGCCTCTTCTGTTGTGCGTACTCTCTGCCTGTGAAATTGTTTAATCGCATTATCAAAGGTGCCGCATTTTATACCTGTTTTGTTAAACGCTCGTGGCTCGTTTCACCTGGCATACTGGAAAAGCAGGGTGGACCGATGGGATGGGCTCATCGGCTGGGCTGATGGCCTGGACCCATGGGCTTGGGCTCAAGGTTAAGACCTGAATAAGGTCAGGACCTATAAAATGCTGGCTAATGTTTATCTACCAGCACAATAAAGACAGCTGACCACTCATAAACTTGAGCATTGCTGATAAGGAAGTCCCTTGAGACAGGGTGTCAAGAAATCTGTGTTACTGCCATATACTCCACTAAAAGTGGATCTTGGAGTTGACTAGGAATTATGTAATTATGTTCTTCTATTCTTTTTTATACCTCATTAATGACATTAGGATTATGTTGGGAATATGATATGATAAAATATTCAAATCGTAAGGTTCTATTCAGATGAACACTACTTATGCATAGGAATACCAGATCTTCCGCCATCCACAGCTCGACCACAACTTTGCTGAGTAGACTCTTATTTTGGGTAGGTCCTTTTCCAACAGATGGGGTATCTGGTTAGTTTTTACTATTACTACTAATGCAAACAGTTTAGACCCTAAGCAGAAGCTAAGTTCAACGGCATCTGTCCTGGGTCTGCATTGTTTACAAATGTCCCTTTTACGGGATGCTAGGCATAAAGAGGTTAGCGTGAACATAATTCTCAGGCTGGCATTCCAAATATCTAAATATCTCATGGATCGCGTCAAGCAAAAGTGTGTCTTTGAACAAGTGCAAATTGCGCAGATTCAGATCATCTAGCATGCGCAAAGTATCATTCAGACCTTTGTTCATCTTTCATACATTCTGTGGTATCCAATGATTTTGTTAGCTTACTATGAAGTCCCTGATCATACTGCGGGGATGCACAGTCTGATCTGGGTTTTCGCCTTCCGCATATGCCAGAGGATAGGTTTGAGCATGGTACGACAAATATATTGTGTGTGAACAGCAACTTCAAGCCGATTTAAGGATTGTGTAACAGGTGTGGGCCTTCACTGCTCACACGTACACTTAAGCAAAACCTTGATGTCTCTGTGGTTTGAAACTTACAAGCAGTAAAATTAGAAAATGTACCTTATTGTGTGTCAAGTCTCAGATTAGTCTGAAAGTTCATTGTATGGTCAAAGTCTTTGCTGCCACTCAGGAAACAGAGGCTGTAAGATGTCTTTATTGAGGAGGAGGAGGAGGCAAAGGGGACAATTAAGACTCACAACAGGCTACTCGGATGTACATGCTGATCGGCGTATTCACTTAGTGCTATTTCTACACATTGTAGCTCTAACGGGTATGCGAACAGTAACCAAATGCAAATATATGCCCCATTTAATGATTTGTCCTTAAGATAACTATTTTTTCCAGACTGCATAGCCCTATGTGTTTTCCCTATCCTTTAAAGATGGTGACCTTAGAATAAAAACACTGGTGGCCTCAAACCATTCAAATTGCCTTGCATCACTGGTCTTATATTTTTCACTTTGACCTTAAAATACAGGACAAGTGTGGCACTAATGAGTGTCTAGGGTCTAAAGGAAAATTGTTTTCTTCTGGGAGCAGTTTACCAAATCTGCTTATACTGTAAACAAAATCAGGGTTAATGTGTTTTCTACAACCTGTGTAGCCATATAATAGGTAGCGCAATATGACCATTACATTACTATGAGCAGTATGAAACAAGGAATGTGCAGTCCCACCATGAAACTTGCTCTTTGCACACAGAAAACCCGAATTAAGAGTAACAGACAGCAAAATGACCAGTATATGAGCATTATGCAATGATGAATGTACAGGCTGGTCAGGAACCTTGCTCTTTGCACACAGGAAACCTAAATTAATAGTAACAGACACCAAAATATAATCACTACATTACTACCGTAGTAACCCTAAATATTGGGACATCTAGGCCTTTGCAAACAGTGTAGACCCAGATCAGACGCCACAGAACGCGGCGTCTGATCAGGGTCTACACTGTTTGCCATACATACAGTAATACTTTAGACACATCAACAGGTAGTAGAATGAACTATTTCAAATTTTAGCAGAAGCATGGTAAGTAGATAAGTTGTTCCAATACTTAGGGTTATTACGGTCAGGGACTTTGAGCTTTGCAAACATAAAACCTCAATTTACCCATTTTAGTCGGGAGACATACAAAAAGGGTATTTAGCAAACAGCGCAGACCAAGATCAGCTACTACAGATGTGGCATCTGATCAGGGTCTACATTGTTTGCATTAAGTACAGGAATAGATACAACATGATGTTAAAAACAAAAATTACCAGACACACTGCTATTGGCAATAAACCAGTCTAAAGAGTTGCGGTAGAATAAATGGGATAACAAAGAGATAATAAGATATGACCAGTACATAACTTTGTGATTTGTGCAACAATGTATGTTACAATCTGGTCAGGATACCTACTCTTAGCATAATGAAACTAGAATTTTGCAGAACAAAATCAGAAAAAGAACTGTGTAATAGGAAGAACTACTAAGAAATTGTGGGATTTGAACTCTCTACCCCACTATCACAAGCATGATGCACTGTTACTGTACCAAAATGCTTGTTATTTTATAAAATAATAAAATTCTTAAGTAAAAATCACTCACATATCCTCATTAGTGATCCTCAAAATTTTCAAAATTCCCAGAGCAGGTTCAATGATCACAAAGTACCGAAATATAAACTACACTATAGTGAAGCACGGGAGACATTTTACAGGCACTGCATGACATTACATTGGGTTGACTGGGCCGTAAAACCGCAACATAAACAAAAATCCATCAGCTGCAGTGAAGATAAATAGTTTCTTTAAAGAATGAACCTTGAAAGCAATGAACAAACTCTGAAGTTCATTATTAAGTAAAAGGCCTGACCACTAAATTTTATGAGAATCGGAAGGAAGTTATGGAAGTTAGACAAGAAAAATAATTTTAATGTTTTTTTTTCATGGACTCATATCAGAATTGACACGTATATGACGTTTTCTGAGTGAAACTCGTGTTTATTCATCACAAATGCACGGTATCCGAATCAAACATAAAACATGTGTACGGAAATTTTGGCAGTGTATCTAGTTTTTTCCACATTTATTAGGCGCCATAATTCTGTAAATAATTATTGAAACCTAAATATCAAAGATGCTCTCAAGCAAGGCTGTACAAATATATGCAAACACACATAAAGACTGTCTCCTTTAAACAAAACATTATTGAACAGGCCCAGAAAAAATCACTCTGTGACAACACTATCTGCAGCCCTAACTGACCCCGGATCATAGTTGTTCAAATGCAGAATGCTTACAATTTTCTCTATCCTGAGAAACAATATCAGAGAGATATCAATCATGACATGTGTCCCAAGGGAGTACTTTCTGCAAATGCTCAGCTAAGGACCTTGCAAAGAAAACATCAGGTCAAATACTGGGCTGACCTTAAACATAAACAGAACTTTGGGGGCATTGACCTTATGTTCACATCAAATAACCTGAGCCCATCAGCCCAGCCCATGGACCCAGCCCACCGGGTCCACCCATTGGTCTACCCCAATAGTCCATCCCTGCTTTTCCAGTATGCCCGTTTCACCTGTAAGCCTGTCCAAGGTGTGAGAACAAAACAGTCACACGTCGTGCCAAACACTGCAATCATTATAATGACACCTGTTTGATTTAATTCATTATTAGTATCAATAGATGATATAAGACATGATAAAATCGTTGAGCTTTGATCCTGAATGAGTTAAAGAGCGCCATAGAAAAAAGTTTAAATCCCCTCAAACTAGTTTTCTTATTATTCTAAATAAAAAAAACATGTCGGTCGGCAAGTTATGTATAAAACTTTTTGACTTTGAATGCAAGAATATTCTTGAAACTGTATCGAAAGTAACACCGCCTGATGAGACCCGCAGTGGGGTCGAAATAATTGTTTAATATTTGCTAAAGTCTTATTCTGTTTATGTTAAACTGGCTAAATTCTTGGCCAAAATGACTAAAATTCTGGGCCCCGCAAAAGCTTCCAAAATGCATTAAAACGCACGTACAGGCGTCGATAATTCAAATATTTTCTCGGGGGAAATCCCCCGAATCCCCCCTTACGAGGGGGGGGGGGGGGAATCCCCCTCTCGTGCCTTCGGCACTCGCCGCTAACCTCCGCCGGACCACTTTCCACTACCCGGCGACGGGCCTGATAATGGGTGCATCATAATAATGAGCAACAAAATCTACCTACCTACTTGTCAGTCTGTCTGTTAGTCCGTCCGTCCAGTATCTATTTTACAAGGTAGGAGTTAACCAAACTAGGTACGAGTTGACTTGGGGGTACGAGTTGACCAGACAACGGGTACGAGCTGACCAAAAATAGGTTCGAGTTGACTAAGGTACGAGCTGACTCGGGTACGAGTTGACCAGTTACTGTAAAAATATTCTTCCACACTTGGACATACAATATTATCTATTTATATATTATTTAACAGTGTCTGTGTCTAAATTTACACAAACCATGGTCAACTTGATAATATAGTTGGGTTTCGGTAATTAATATTAGGTTTCGGTAATCCCAAATACCCTTCTTTCTATAATAACTGCATGACCTTATATTTCTATAGTAGCTGCATTTTCCTATATAATTTAATACAGCTTCGCAGAAGTGCTGCGTTATATATCGCCCCTACTCAGAATAGAATAGAATAGAATAATTTTATTGCACAGATATACCCTGATAGTGGGTTATAGGCAAATAATTACGATTATGACATAAATAATAAAACAATTTACAACATCATGCACAACAAGTATGCACATTCATACACACGAAAACAAAAAAAAAAAAAAAAAAAAAATTCAATGTCATCAATGACTTTGGAGTATTAGCAATGGTTTGGAGTATAAGAAAAGGTTAAGTATTTTAGTTTATGTGATATTAAATTCTTGTATGTATTTACCTACTGCGTTCATCACATGTTTGTCACAATTTGTCATTAGGCTAAGAAAAGTTTTGTCTGGATCTGTCCTTGAAATAGTTTTGAAATCAGTTAGCCTATCAAATAGTATTTTCCTTTGATTTTCATACTTTTGACATTCACAAAGAAAGTGTACCTCATCCTCAATACTATTACATGATATACATAATCTGTCCTCTGGCTTTTCACCCACATATCTACCCCGTTCAATTCTAAGCCTGTGCGTACTGATTCTGAATGAACTCAAACATTTTCTTATCGATTTGTCTTGAATATTCTCAAGGTACGGTTCAATTCCAAATTTGTGTTTTAATAGTCTATATGTTCGTAGCTTTTTCTTTGTTTCATCACCTAACAATCTTTGTTTCCAAAATGATATAAATCTTTCTTTAAGTTTATTCTTTATCGAAGCCAGCAACGAGCCAAATGTACTATGATTGTTCCAAACGTGAGAAAAACCGAGGTCATGCAACATGTTTTTAACAAACTGTGTCCAAAGATCTTTATCAGACGAATTTGTAAACTGTTCAATGTAAGCTTTCGATATTAACGATTCACTTCCAGACTGTAGTATATGCATCCAAAAATTAAGACATCCTGTTATAATTGAAACTAATAATGGAAACTGACCTAGTTCACTAAATGCTGCAAAATTACAAGCTTTATAGTGTACTCCTAGAACATATTTGCAAAACTTAGCATGTATTTTATCAAATTCTGTATTACTTTTATATGACATCTCAAACATTTCATCCAGTGTTTTACTTTTATAGCATGGCTTATACGCAATCCAAATATCACTTCCATACAAAGCTATAGGTTTAACCAGACTTTCAAATATACTCAAAATAGCTGAAGGCTTCAGATCTTTATCAAAAATGCTTTGTTTTATGGAAAACAGAGCTCTGTTTGCTTTTAAGCTTAAGTTCTTTTCTGCCACTGAAAACTTTCCAGAATTAGAGAGAGTTACACCAAGGTATTTATAATTATTAACATATTCAATTTCGTCTCTTCCAAGGTTATACCTAAACTTATCCTTAGGAACACGACCGCTCTTAGAAAATAACATAATTTTTGACTTACTGATATTAATAGCTAGGCCCCACCTTTTACAAAATGTGTTAACTCTATCAATATTACTTTGCAAACCATTTTCAGAAGTTGACAACAGAACTAAGTCGTCTGCATATAATAAATGACTTATTTTAGAATCATGTAAAATAGGTGTATCATCTATTACCAAATCATCACCAATATCATTTATGAATATATTAAATAATAATGGACTCAAAACACTACCTTGGTGTACACCTTGTTTTATAGAAATAGGTTCTGTTAAGGCACCCTTACACTTGACTCGAGAAAAAGAGCCCTGATACATTGATTTCACTAATTCATACATCTTCCCATTAATTCCTGCTTTCTGCAACTTTAATAATAAGCCTTCGTGCCAAACAGTGTCGAAAGCTTTCTTTAGGTCAATAAAACAGGCATAAAGCTTATTCATTTTACCACTCTTTTGAGTATATCTATCAATTATTGTCTTAAGAATAAACAACTGATCAGAAGTACGAAAATTTTTACGGAAACCGGCTTGTTCCTTAATAAGAAAAGATCGATTTTCTAAATCATTAGAAATTCTAGTGTTCAAAACATGACAGAATAATTTCCCTAAACAACTATTTAAAGTGATGCCCCGATAATTATTCGGATTTGTATAACCACCCTGTTTGTAAATTGGAATAATGATTCCTTCAGTCCATGAAACAGGAAACTGGCCTTCTTTAAGGAGCTTGTTAAACACCTTAACAACAGTATGCTTTATGAATGGAAGTGCAATTTTTATCATTTCATGTTTTACTATATCATATGCACTTGCTTTATTATTTTTTAGTTTTCTGCAAGCATCAATGATTTCCTTTTCAGTAATTTCGTAATCTAAATGACCATTTTGAAATGAGTTTTCATACTGAAGTAGTTCTTCTTTAATCGTATTTTGCCTGTCATTATCAATTTGGTTTGTATTACTATGCAACAAATCTCGAAAATGCGTAAACCATTGTGTACGATTAATTTTTTCCGCCTTATCTGCAGGCAATGAATCATTTTTTAGTTCGTTTAAAATTTTCCAAGCTGATTGAGGATCATTTTCCATGACACTACTTAGCATATTTGTAAGACCTTCCTTGTACTTTCTCTTTTTATATTTAACCAATCTCTTATATTCCTTAAATTTACTATAATATTGCATACGCAATGTACCATTGAATGTATTTCTGTTAAAGGCATTTTTTGCAGACTTAACATCCCTTAAAACACTTCTGCAGTCCTTATCATACCATTTCTTATTTACCTTACAAATGTGGTTTCTTTTTACCTTAAATGACCGTCTTAACAAGGTTTTGTTTCCTGCAAATATCATAACATCAGTAAGTTTATCTATCAAAGATTGGATATGTACATTCTGTAGCTCAACTTCTTTTTCTATATCTGAAATTTTACTTTTCATTTCTTGAGTATGAAATGTTTCTTGGTACCTATGTTTAGTTTCCTCGGACCATATAAAGTTATCAGGAAGAGGAATACAATTTTTATCTGTCCCATTATATAACACTTCATTATCAATTAGACTATCTGTACATATTTTCATTTTCATTGATATTGCACAATGATCCGAAAAAAGACTGACATCATGCACATGCATGTTGAATATTGAATAAGATAACGATCTACTTGAAATGAAATAGTCTATAACACTACTTCCTCTTGGTGTATGACAAGTAAACCTTCCCCTGAAATCACCTAATGTACGCCCATTTAAAATATACATTTGATTGTCTGAACATAAATCTATCAACCATTTACCATACTGATTCGTATTCTTATTATCACAAGTAATACGAGGCAGGATGAATCCAAAGTTACCATCATTAGGTAAAGGTACATGCGGTTCTTCTTCTTTCTCTAAATAATCCATTAACTCACCTACTCTTGCATTAAAATCTCCACATAGTATTACTTTGCCTTTACATGAGAAAAAATCAATATGTTTCTCAAGTTTCTGTAAAATTTCTTTGCCATCGGCTTTACCGTAAGTAGAATTGTAAGGCGGTAAATATACAAATGCTAAGTACAGATCACTATTAAGTTTAGTAATATCTTTATGAACTCTAACCCATACAACATCACTGTCTGAAACTGGGTCAAATTTACATGCATTTCTTAGAGATTCTTTAATCAGAACAGCTATTCCCCCAGATGCCTTCCATGCCTTTTTGTTTTTAGGTCTATCTTTTCGAAATACATAATATCCTTTCAAAGCGATGTCAGTATTAGAATCCGCATGTGTTTCTACCAAACCAATAAAATCAGACTTATTCAGGGTGTCAATTACATCTTGGTCATATAATTTATTACTTTTAATACCATTTATCTTACACTCCAAACCATTAATATTCCAACTACTGATAGTTAAAAGATTATCTGAGATAATATGAGCCATGTATCATAAATAGATTCAACAAGTAAGATTAGAGTGAAATGCAAGATTTCGCGCAATAATTCATGTACACTACATTTTATATCCGAACTTTTGTCTGTCAAAAATAGACAGTTACCAAATTATTAAGTGACTCTTAGATAGTGTCTGATAAAACATCAAGTAATTATGAATATTAAACTGTCAGATGCTTTGAAATGTGAATGAATCTTAGCAAATTGAAGAATCATCTAAAACTATCCTATGTCCTATCAAGTCTCTGTATTTTTATTAATAAACCACTTAAAACCAGTCATAACGTCTTTTTTCATTGTATCTTCTCTCATGCTCACTATATCTCTCCCCCGAATGATAATTGTCACTTGTATATCTGTCATTGTCTCTGCGTTGGTGACCATCACGTATTCCTGTAAACGTATTGCGGTCGTAATGCCCCCTCTCATCATTTCTGAACCGATAGTCATCGCGGTTTCCCTTAAACATATTGCGATAACCTTTGTTCTCGTTATATCCCCTCTCGTCGTCTCTGTTTGGATGGTCATCACGATTCCCAGTAAACGTATTGCGATGACCAATGTTCTTGCTATTGTCACTGTATTCGTCTCTGTATGGATAACCATTGTATCTCCCAGGATATGAGTTACGATGACCGTTTCTCCAGTTGCTGCCCCGATTATAGTACCTGTGTTGATAGCTCTCGCGATTTCTGGTATGCTTCGTTTGATGACCAGTGCTCCCATTACTGTAACTGTCCCTGTTGCCATCTCTGTATTGGAAGTCATTGCTTCTCCCAGAAAGGTTATTACTATGACCATTTCTACCACTGTTTCCATTGAGTTCTGAATATCTTTCCCCGCTAAAGTTTTGTCTGTAATTCGCATAAAAGAGTGGCCTGTAGTAGTTACTCGAGTCTTCTCTGTTATTATTAATATCTTCCCTCTGGATATCTTCATCAGGCATGCCACTTTTCTTCAGCACCTCAAGGATCATTCTGCATAGATTTGTTGAGAAAACATTTAACCCATCCGGTTATAGATGTACTAAGTCCTGTCTATAATCATGTCCGGATAAAGAAACAAACAATTATACAAATTTTAATTTATGAATACAGCATTTTACATATATGGTAATATAAGATTAAAACTCGGACCTACTAATACCCGGACTAACGGCACAGCCAAAATATGTTGTCTTGGCTTGATTTTAGTGCTATTTTACAGCACTGTGGTCATTTAAAATGATTTTGGATAATAACTAAAGTTGTAATAAAAGATTTTTAATAGGTTTAGTTGAAAAATGTTAAGTCACAATTAATAAAATCATTTTTGGTGAATTTCTGAAGATTTTCTGCTAAAAGTACCAAAAATAGGTAAAATGGGTGCCTACTGTAGTTTCTTGCTGATGTTTACAAAAACTGTTCATTTTCTTTAAATATAATGCCGCAGTTTTAAAGGTAATATATTGAACTACTGCTTTTTGAAAACAAATCTCAGATATGTTGAGAAATAATTGAAATATGAGCATTTAAACTTCATCATGCAACATTATGAAAACTTAGCCACGACAACATATTTCCAGTTAATACAATATCTGTGCAATAGTTACTAGTCCAGTGTATATTGGGTCCAAGGATTAAAAGAAACAAGTATCTTGCTCGTTTGAACAAAACACTATATCAGGCTCGGCTTTTTCGACTCGGCTCGGCAGCTCGTACGTTTGGGTGATTTGAGGGTGTTTTGGGATGTTTCAACGGACCGCTTCCTGTGGCAAAGCATCCGGTCTGATGGAGGACTTTGTAGTAAAGTCGCATTTGGAAAATTCGCAACACATCTAGTAAATATGGAAGAGTGGCAAAGAAACTTTGATGAATGGTGTTTGGACAAATATGTGACAAATAAAAGTACAAATTCTGCAGTCACAGAACAGTATATTAGACAAGTGTTGGACTTTTTGATACACGAGAGGATCCCTGATAACTTTGACAGATTGCAGAAGGCGTGTTTTAGACATAAGGTATAGATCACAGACACTTTGGGTCAGTAGCCTATATTGCCTGAATTTGTTATCTTGCATACTTTGCCATCCTCTTTGTGTTTGCATTTTTATAATATGTGAAATTAGGCACTATCTAGATGCATGCAACGCAACACCACTAAAGAGGCCCTCCCATGAGCCACCATGTTCCCAAAAAATAATTCGCCATGTTCCCTTGTTCCCTAAAATTATTTTTCAGAATTGCCATGTTCCCAGTTCCCTTAAGGATAAATGGCCAGCCATATTGGTATTGATGAACACTTTTTATAAAATCATAAAATACTGGTTTTACATACTACTGTGTTTTCGACATCTTTCAGAAAGTCGTTTTTTGCTTGGCCTTCTGTAAATAAGAAGTTAATTTGCAAACTTTTGTCATAATTTAATGCATAACCATTTGTCGTAACTACCTATACACAATTGTTTTTATTATATTCATTTGTTTTTAAAAACTCTGTAAGAGTTTAGGTATAAGATACACTTCTACTGTCTTGCAGTAGGAGTCGACTCTTTGGCTCAGTGGTTAGAACATTGGACTTTGAATCCGGGTTCGATCCCCAGTCGGGAAAATGTGATTTGGATTTTTTCTCCTTTTCTATTACATTTGGTGGCCAGTGCGGGGGTGGCAGCCTTGGAGCCTGACGGGCGAAGCAAGTGCTGGGTTGTCACTCGGAGCTTTCGCGGCATTTGTATTGGCATGGATGCATACAAATGTCTCATTATAGGAAGGAGGGATGTAAGAGTTTAAGTATAAGATACACCTCTACTGCCTTGCGGAAGAAGCCGGCTTTTATAGCGACGAAGTAGAGTGCAGGACTTTGAATCCGGCGGACTGGGTTCGATCCCGGGTCAGGGAAAAATGTGATTTGGATTTTTTCTCCTTTTCGATTACAAATCAAATACTGTCACTTTTTCCCATAGTAAAAATGAATGCAAATTATGCAGAAATTTGTAGGGGAGGTAACTTGGAGGCAGGTTTTCAACAAGTTCCGCTTGTTCATTTTTTCTGAAATTTCCATAATATTGTTGTGAAACATCAATAATTCAAATTCAGCAAAGAAAAGTAAAAAATATTTACTTAGTCAATAATTCCAAAAAATCACTTTTCTATAGAACTTGCATAGGTGAGATCAAATTTTGGCTGTAATTTTAATTTTAGGGTAAATATTTGAGAACAAAACACAGAAACAGAAAAGACAAATGGTTTCTGATAAGATATGGTCAATGAGAACAAAAAATTTTCATTTAAAATAAAATGTCAAGCAAAAAATGTCTTTCCGAGAGGTCAAAAGGACAGTAGGTGAAGCAGATAAGAATATATATCTATTTTTCAAAATGGCATGCCTGTAATTTCAACTATATAAGAAAATGTAGAGGATTGGAGCTGTTGTATAAACGGGATGTAAATGAACTTTTTTTTTTTTTTGCCTTTTTTATTTTGCAAATTCTGTTTCAAGAACGCAGTGTTTAGATATAACAAAAATGGTTTCGTACTATACACAATAAATGTGAGGGAAAAGGTACGTTAGTTTGTAAAAAAAAAAACATTGCAAAACATGAAAAAAACTTTTTTGTTTACGTGGTGAGATGGAAGAGAACCGTCTAAACCACAATGGCGACTTTGGAAAAATGATACTTTACACAAATTTAAGATAATCATATATCCATTATGTGCTGAATGAATGGCGAGATATTACATGTATATTTGTTCCATGGCACTGCATCTGCAGAGCAACAGATAATTTTTTGACTCCCTTCAAAATTCAGTTAATTGGGTAAAATCTTATTTTAAGGTTTTGAATTGAGTATTTTAACTCCCAAAAATAAACATAATTGGGTAAAATTTGAAATGAACAAAACGCACTAAAACAGATTAGGAGAAGAGATAAGCAGCATATCTGCGTATTTTATGCTAGTATCAAGTCTAGATAACTGTTTTGAAAATTAAGCGTACCAGATACGCAGAATGTTTTTCCAATACGCAAATCACAGCCGTTTGATGCGTATCTGTTTTGTTCTTTCCATACTCTAGACTGAGTTCTGTGTTTTTATAAATTGGGGGCTAAATTCGCGCCTTTTACTGCAGTAAATGGACGGCAAAGCAGTCTAGATTTGTGTTACTTTGCACATACTGTAAATCGTTTTGAAACAATGCTAAAACAAAAGAAAGCAGGTGTCATGACCTTTCATCCCTTGAGGCTAAGATTATCGGCAGACATATCCACCTGTGAAATATTTTACACTACACAGTCAAATAATATCATTTGTTTTCCGATCGTCAGACCTCATTTTGAAATGCGCCTGATTCTTAGCAGTTTTTCTCTCTCGCTTTCCGTCTTTTTCTTTCTTTCTTTTTCTTTTCTACAAAGGAGATTTTAACTTCATAATACATTAATCTATAGATAATGTGCTATTCTCTTCTGTTTTCACACCTTCCACAGAAAAAACGACCTTTCAGTCGTTAATTAAAGTCTTAAACCAGAAGGTCCCTTAGGCAGTTACCTGTGTGACGTAACTCTTCCCGCTCAATTGACCACGTGTCAGTTTCTTTTATGTGTAAAACAATAGACACAATTAGGAGAGATAAGCAAGGGTGGGCGGAGGGAGATAGTTGATTATCTATAGGTTTAAGTATTACTCGTTAAAATATGTTTTACTTTTAAAAAACTTCATTTTAACTTCATAATACATTAACCTATAGATAATGTGCTAGAATTTGCAGAATAGGAGGGAGGATTTCTCCTAATTAATTGGTCCCAAACTTCTGAATTAAGACTTAGGAAACACAAACTTAGATATATCAAAGAAAGGACTAAGATAATGCATAAAGCAATAAGAAATATCATTTCAACCAAGGATAAAGGAGAATCCTAGGTTAAGATATATCTAATAAAAGGTCTAATATAAGATAATTAATGTATATTAAGTACCTTTCTTGTATAACTGCAGGTGTAGGAGGCTGTCGACGTTGTTTATGCTTCCGAAGCTGGATCCTGTTGGCCCCCCACCACTTTTTGGACCACCACAATGGGGCCCAAATTCTGTAAATTTTCTGCCTGCTGAGACATGTCCCTGAGGTAGAACCTAGCAAAGGTTGATAATCGATTCCAAACCGCTGCTTGAAGGATATCATTGAGAGGAACCTTATCAAAGAAAGCCAAGGAAGACGAAAGAGCCCTAATGTCATGAGCTTTGATTTTAAGGAAAGAAATGTCTCTTTTAGTGAGTTTCCTATAGGCAAGTTTAATGGTGTTAGATATCCATCTCGAGATAGTATCTTTAGAAATATCCTGATTGGAAGAAAAAGTCTGGTTCTGTTCTGACGATAAGAATTAGTCATTTTAAGACAGAACTTCAGAGACATTACAGGGCAAAGAAGTCTGTCCAGATGTTCCCTTTTACATATTCGAGCAAGACTAGGGACAGTTATAGGGTCTGGTTTGACAGAAGGAAGCTGGTTCTTTGCCAATAAACCAGTTTTTAGAATCAAGGAAACTGAACCATCAGATTTATTGAATCTTTAATGCTGTGAATCCATAGCCAAGGCATGTATCTGCTACATTTCTTAGCATTGGCAAGGGCTAAAAGAAAGGCTGTCTTAATGGTAAGGTGAAATTTAGAAGCCTTATGAAGAGGTTCAGATGGTGGTTTTTGTAAACATACTAAGACCCAAGATAAGTCCCATTTAGGGGTAAGAGATCTTTGTACTGGACGTTGCAGTTCGAAAGACCTAATTAGTTCAGATAAGACTGGATTAGATCCGATTCTATTACCAGTTTAAATTTAAGAGTGTTAGAGATCATAGCTCTATAACCTTTAATTGTACTGATTTGGAATTTCTTTTCTGAGAAAAGAAATCGGCTATAACTGTAATAGGGGCCAAGATCGGATTAACCTTTTTTGTATGACACCAATTAGACAAGATGGTCCACTTTGCATCATGGACTTTTTGTGTAGATGTTCTTTTTGATCTAGAGACAAAATCTGCAACGTTTTGCGAAAATTTTTTATCTCTGATTGATTGTTTGATAACTCCCAAGCGTGAAGGTCGAGAAGTGGGAGGTTTTGATGAACAAATCTTCCTTTGGATTGAGTCAAGAGTCTTGGAATTAGTGGCAGACGAATAGGGGCTGACACTAAAAGAAGAAGAATTTCTGAGAACCACTGTTGTTGTGGCCAGAACGGAGCTATAAGAACTATTCTGCCAGTGCTTGCACTAACTGTCAAAATCAGGAAGTCCCAGGACTTCCTAGCTCCAATATCTGGAAGTCCTGGTGACCAAAGTTTTTCACTCACTTTCAGAAATTCAACCTCAGTATTCTTAAACTCTCATTTATAGAGTAAAACTGCCATTCTTAAGCTAAATATTTATTATGAATTTTTTTTATAAATGACTAAATATCTTTAAAAGTTGGGAGTCCCTGACTTCCTGGCATTGATTTTTGGAAGTTCCAGGGCAATTTTTTGGGAGTCTCTGACTCCTAGACTTCCCTTAATGCAAGCACTGTATTCTGCACTTATGTTGTCGGATTTTTTTCCAGAACAGCAGGAATCAGAATAAAAGGAGGAAAAGCATATGCATAAAGATGATTCCAGTCCATGGACAGGGCATCTATCGCAAGCGCTTTGTTGTCTTGTACTGGAGAGTGTCTTGTAATGGGAGTTTGTGATTGAATCGTGTTGCAAACAAATCCACATTTGGGAAATTGAACATCTGGAATACTGAATTCGCTACTGTTTGCTCCATAGCCCATTCTGTTTTGATATGTGTGTCTAGTCTGGATAGGCGGTCTGCAAGAATGTTGAATTTGCCTGGAATGTGACGAACTCTGATAACAATGTTGTGTTCCAGCAACTTTTCAGTTTTCTGATTTTTATGTCAGATATTATTATTATTAGTTAAAGTTATATCTTATCCTGTGTTGGCCAGCATTTCAGGTCTTAAATCATCATAGAACAGGTGAAAATGTTTATTTCATTCACCCTACCCATTATTTGTTATGGAACACAGTTGAAAGAAACGTAAAACCCCGAATGAATAAATTAAAAAAAAATCAAGTATCATTGAGATTCTGATGCTGATCGGGACAGAAAATAATCGAAATGAAAACACCTGACAGATTTTTACCGGCAGCTGTGAATCTTCGCTGTCTTTGGCCTCTTGAAAATCGCCGACTTTTACAAATTCATTTCTCCTTTTTATCAGTTAAATAGTATGAATGACGCCTTGTGAAAAAAAAAAGATAATGTTTATTTATGCTGTGAGAGAAAACAATCAAGAAAAAAAGGTAATGTTTATTTATGCTGTGAGAGAAAACAATCAAGAATTACAGTCATGGTTGTTCGCTCTTTCGAGCGATACCGGCGATAGCGTACCTGTGTTGTCTTGGTAACGAAAGTCTCGCACGGCTCTCGCGACCGTAGGACTCTTAACACAGGGACGCACGAGATATTGCGGGATTTCGTTTAGTTGCGAATCTTGTAATTTTATACGTCTTTGGTTCCAGGCACCAGTTGAGAATTTTCTATACCTCTACACAGAGGTTGGGGGAATGAGTGCCAACCTGTTTGTTGATATATGAGACCACCATTGTGTTGTCTGTAAATATCATGATGCAAGAATGGTGAATAAATGTAATGGCTTGTTTCAGTGCTAATTGTATGGCCATCATTTCTAACATGTTGATATGGAGCTGGGATTGGTCTTCTGTCCAGCGACCATGAAAGGATAGTCTCGTCAGCTCTAAATGAGCTCCCCATCTGAAATGACTGGCATCTGTATAAAGGAAAAATTGGGGATCTGGAGGATGGATAGTAGTTCCTGCTTTGAATCGATTCATGTTCATCCACCATTGTAAGTGAGATTGAATCACACCGTTGATCCTAATTGGATGGTCGAGAGGAAGAATATGAGGTCTCCAGACAGACAGAAGACACATCTGCAGAGGACGTAAGTGAACTCTGCCTAGGAGAACAAAATCTGCTGTAGCACTGAGTTTGCCCAAAAGAGAAAGGAAAGTTTGTGCCGATACATGTTTGAATGACAGAAATCTTTTGATTGTCAGAAGTAGCCTAAGAGGTCAAAATCTAGGACGCCCCAATTAAATAGTATATTGCAGTTTGTTAATACAAACAACCTCTTATTAAAGAAGGATGGGCATCAGACATGTTTATCACATCAACATTCAGTGTAATAAGGTCAAGGTCATTGCGACCTTATTTTCATGCTTCAGTGATTTTGACTTATATTTTGAAGCCTATTTCATGGATTAATGCCTCAATAAGGTAGTATGTTGCAGTTTATTTATACAAACAACTTCTTAAAGAAGGATGGGCATCAGACATGTTTATTACTTCAACATTCAGTGTAAAAGGTCAAGGTCATTGTGTGTGTGCCGGCATTGGTGGCTCAGTTGGATGCGCCGTCCGACAGGAGACCAGGAGGTTGCGGGTTCGACCCCCGCCGAGGTCGGCAACATTCTTTCGTGGAGATTGATCATGAAATATTTTCTACGGTCATTCTCTCCTTTCTGCTGATTCAAGAAGGGCAGTTGTCAGTTTCTGGCGAAAGAATGTGCACAATACTGGTTAACCGCTTAGAGGACTAGGCCTGCCCAGTAAACGTGTGGTTACTAACCACTGGTTAGGTAAACTGACCATGCTTGACATGACCCCATTGGGTTGACTGGGCCGTAAAACCTCAACACAAACAAACAAGGTCATTGTGATTATATTTTCATGGTCCAGCGATTTTGCCTTATACATTGTACATTGTATCTTGAAGGGTATTTCATGGATTAATGTGATACTTGGAATATTGGTTCTGTGTGACACCACGATTGACAGCATAACAGTGTAGGTCACATTGACCTATTAGCTCACCGGGACTATGTCCCTGGAGAGCTTATGTTGTCACCCAGTCGTTGGCATCAGTGTTTGTCGGCGTCGGCATCCGGGTTAGCACAATGTTTAAGTTTTCAAAAGTGTGCATAGTTTTTTAACTTTTTAAGGTACTGCTTTTATATTTGGCTTACACCTACCTTAGGGTAAGTCAGAGTTCTCACTAGGATTTTGAAAGCAGGAGTTTAAGAATCCATCTCTGAGAAAAGTTGGAGTTAAAATTGAAAAATAGGAGTTTGACCTAGAAAACTTGGAGTTTTCGGCTAAATATGAAAACTTAATATTTAAGGACATTGTCTGGACAACTTCATTTTTCAACATAGTTAACCTTGACCACTGAGTGTCTGGTAAGGATCCAAAAGCTTTTGGGGCTTAGGAAATAGTGACAGGTCTTCCATTAACTTCCAGACTCAGGAAGTCCCAGACTTCCTACCCCTCAAATTTGGAAGTCCCACAGGAAAATCTAGGAAGTCCCGCTTTTTTCCCTGCTGCTGCAGTCTGCCCTTTCTTTAGTAGAACAGAGGTTCTTAATTCAGTGTCACACAGACTCATCATGATATACACTTCTCTTAGATGTGTTTTAAACATATCCTTATCGCTTATTAAAATTCGATCGCATCTTTTTGGAATGCCTGTACTTGTATGTCGGACCTTAGAGAAAGCATCAACATTGGTCCAACTTCACGTTCGTTTCAAAGCCCAGAGAAAGAAAAAAAGAAAAGAAAATACATGAGAGAAAACACCCAAAAAATGTTTTCTTAAAAACAAACTATGCTGAAATTATTTTGCAGAAATGTATTTAATGAAATATTTGCTCGGACTGAAGCTGATCAACACGAGCGAGCGAGTTGCTTACTTCACAAAAATTGCGGGAAAACGGCGCCGACTCGTGCAACAACAAACAAATAAAAGGCAGCTCTCGATGAGTTACCAACCAATACGTTCGTTCGCGGAGAATAGCAAGCAAAACCATCGCAATTCGCCTATATTTAGACTTACTTTGCGTCTTTTCCGCGCTGGGAAACAGCGCAGCCGGAACAAGGCTACGAATTTAGAAACGGGTTTTCCGAAAATTTTGACGAAAAATATGTTTTCTTCTCATTTGAAAAATTGCTTTTGTTGTCATGACAAACATAAGCTTCTAAATTAGAAAAGATTTAAATTTGCGTTCTGTGCATAATTGTTATTTATTTATTTAATTTCACTCAGTAACTCCCGGAAGTGTTGAGGTGTTTTCAGACGACACACGTTCTTAGCAAAATATTAATTTAAGGTTTTAAGACGTGAATATTTAAAAATAATAATGACTTCATATAATTTCACCGAATATTTTCGGGTGTCGCAGAAGAAAGTTTAATTATACAAACATCAATTAATCAACTCAGCACGCGTAACAAATACACACGGTGATCACGCAGCCATCAAAAGGGTGCCACGACGCTTGACACCGATGTCAATAAAACTCCCGCAAGCGGAAAGTGGGACGTCCTTAAAGCTCAGTCAACACAGGTAGCGAATTTCCAATAAGTAGGCGGGGCAAAGATCATACAACTCGTTAAAAGTGGGCGGGCTTTTTGACAATGTTTGGACATCTCGGGTATCGATTTCTGCGGACAAAAGAAATTTCGGAAGTCCGCGGTACGTCTTTGAAGTTCAGTTTGGACGTCCGGTGGCAATAGCGCGTAAATGAGAATCCTCGGAAGGAAATTTTACGCGTACAAAAGCAAAAATAGGCGTAAAAATACGCCGGATTCGGCGTTTCCGAGAACTCTGGGTAAGTCCTTTCAATAGCATACACTCCCATTCCCAAGTTAGACCCTTTATGTAGGTCAGGGTCAGTTCTTTTTTTGTCATTTACACCCATGTTTAAGTTTTGCATTTAAGTTTTGAAAAGTGTTCATAACTGCTGAAGTTTCAAGATAGAGCTTTAATGTTTGGCCCACACCAGCCTTAGGGTTAGACCTTTCAATAGCACACACCCTTTCCTCAGTTTGACCGTCTGCCTAAGTCAAGGTCAGGTCATACTTTGTCATTGGAACCCATGTTTGAGTTCTGCGTTTAAGTTTTGAAAAGCGTTTGTTACTGCTGAAGTATTCAAGATACATGTACCCTTTTAATATTTGGCCCACACCAACATTAGGGTAAGACCTTTGAATAGCACACACCCTTTCCTCAGTTTGACCTTCTGCCTAGGTCAAGGCCAGGTTATACTTTGTCATTTAAATCCATGTTTGAGTTCTGCATTTAAGTTTTGAAAATTGTTCATAACTGCTGAAGTATTCAAGATGCTCCTTTATTATTTGGCCCACACCTACCTTAGGGTAGGACCTTTCAGTAAGACAAACCCTTACCTCAGTTTGACCTTCTGCCTAGGTCAAGGTCAGGTCATACTTTGTCATTTACAGTTGTGTTTAAGTTTTGAAAAGTGTACATGACTGCTGAAGTATGTAAGATGTAGCTTTCATATTTTTCCACACCAACCTAAGGGAAGATATTTCAATGGCAGTAATTTTGCCGCATATCTTGAATGTTAATTGATGTATGAACATCATTATTTGGGATTATGGATTAGTAAGATCCAACAGTTGACCTAAAAGTAAATGTAGGTCACTGTGACCTATATTTCAAAGTCCAGTGTTTTTATGTTACATCTTGAAGACAATTTGATGTATTTCTATCATATTTTGGGATTATGTGGCCCTGTGATTTTGTCTTATATCTCCCACTATTTGATACCTAAATCATGCTTAATGTCATATTTACATGTAATGACACAGTGTGACCCAAACTTTCACCTCAAAGTAAATATAAATCAATATGACCTATATTTGATGGTCTAGTGATTTTGCTTAATATCTTTTAGATTATTTAATGGATTAACATCATAGTTGGTATAATGCATCAGTGTGACCATCAGATTAATTTCTCAAATATATGTAGGACAGTGACCTATATTTTATGGCCCAGCAAATTTGCTTCATGTCTTGAAGACTATTTACTCCAGTAAAGTTGTACTTGGGATGATAGATCAGTGTCACTCAGAGACTGACGTTGTAAACTATATCTATATCTTGCCTTATATCATTGTCATTAACTTTAAAATATTTCATAATTAAGAAATGGCGCTGGCCGGGGGTATTCGTGACACTCTGGCCACTTGCTCTAGTTCGTGGTCCAGTGATTACGCCTTATATCTCTAAGACTGTTTGATAAAGAAATGTCATACCTTGGATATTAGTTCCATGTGACACGAAGAGTGACCTCAAACTATATGTAGGTCAGTGTGACCTATATTTCTTGGACCAGTGATTATGCCTTTTAAAATCGAAGACTTTTTGATAGAGATATGTCATACCTTAGATATTAGTTCCATGTGGTACAAAGAGTGACCTCAATATATATGTAGGTCAGTGTGACCTATATTTCATGGTCCAGTGATTATGCCATATATCTCAATCACTTTTTGATAAGAGAAATGTCATACCTTGACAGGAACGCTGACCTCAAAATATATGCATGTCAGTGTGACCTATATTTCATGGTCCAGTGATTTTTTTCCTTATATTTTGAAGACTATTTGATGGAGAAATATCATACCACAAATATTAGTTCCATGTGACACTAAGAGTAACCTAAAAAATATATGGGTCATTGTGACCTACTTTTCACAGTCCAGTGATTTTACCTTATATCTCGATGACAATTTGATAGAGAAATGTCATACCCAGACCTAGATTTTAACTTGCATGTGACCCGTTGATTGACATAAAAATATATCTAGGTCAATGTGACCTATATTTCATCGTTCAGTGATTTTTGCCTAATAACTGGAAGACTATGTGATGGAGAAATTTCATACAAGGAACATTAGTTCCATGTTATGCAATGATCAACCTCAAAAATATAATTACATGTGTATCTAGGTCATTGGTCCATGTAACACATAGATTTGCATTAAAATTTATAGAGGGATGTGTGATTTATAATCAGACTCACAAAACTGATTGTATTTGGAATAGGATCATATAAAAATACTGAATACACCTTCTGACGTGTTAATGTGAAAACATAGATAGACAAGGCGCAAACAGGCGAGCTGTGCTGTCATGCAACAGCTCTTATTTTCAGACTATTTTTATGGAATTGGATCATCAGAATGGGTTTTTAGAGTTCATATATGTTTTTGTGTGTGTGTGTTTTTTTTTTTTTTTAGGTTTTGAAGGAGAAAAAATACTCATGGTGTACAATTGCAGCAGCGGGCAATGCAGAATTGGAGACAGTCCTTACTGTTCCTACTAAAGTAAGTAAAATACAGTCGACTCTTGCTGTCTCGAATTCCAAGGGACTTCATGGCATACGTCGAGATATCCGTACCTCGACATATCAGATTTAAAGAATTGAGGAAAATTATTACGAACAACCACATTTAACAAATATATATGCTATTGGACTCTTGAAGTTAGAGATATATATTGAAAATATTGTGGAAAAGAGGAGAAATTGGTCCTTAGGAGCAATTTCTCCTCTTTTCCACAATATTCTTTTACCTGTTGTTAGATTTTCATGTTACGGCAGGGACCAGATTTTCACTTCGAGATAAGCAGTTATTCGAGATAAGGGAGGTTGAGATAACGAGAGTCAACTGTAGTCACAATAGTTTGGTTCTTAAGTATTTAATACAGTAAAAATTTATGTTTCTAATTTATAAAGTGACTCTTTGGAAGAACATTTAATGAGTGTTTTGTAAATAAGTTATGCATTGGCTCCAAAAAGAAAAAAAATTTAGTAAAATTGATGTCTGGTAGACTGTTAACCCATTTACATCCAATTGGACTCTTCTACCACAACTCTTTGGACAGGTTTATATTCAAAAGCAGGGTGTCTGGTTTGTTTTAATTATCACAATGTTGTATAGAAATTCCTGAAGTTAATGCAAACTGTGGGTGAAATCAAAATTCAAAACTGTTATCCAGTCAGAATCATGACTAGTTGAGGTCAAAGACCACACAAAGGGTCAGATATTTTTAAAATTGTATGGCAGTATTTTCATTGAACATAAAATCATTATGTTAATTCACACAGAGAAAAATGGAAAGTCAAAGAAAAATAAAGCATAAAGCCTTCACACTAAAAGAGAAGCTTGACACACTTTCAGAAGTCTTATCTACATTGACATTGGTGATTTTCTCTCAAAGTAAAGAATTCTTTCCTTTAAGATTAAGCCCCTTTTTATACCCCACCACACAATAGTGGTGGGGTATTATGGTTTCACTTTGGATGTCCCTGTGTCTGTCTGTCCGTCTGTCCATTGTACATCCGTCCGTTTTTCGTTTCTGGATGATAACTTGAGTAAACATGGATTTTCACCAAACCTGGTATGTGCATTGATTTTGTGGATATCTGGTTTGGGATTGCTAATGGGCAAATTTCGTCAAATTTTTATGGAGTTATCTGCCTGAGACACGCCCATATTTTTGTTTCAGGACGATAACTTGAGTAAATAACAAGGGATTTTAACCAAACTTGCTAAATATATTGACATTAAGCCTAGGAGATCTGGTTTGGAATTGCTGATGGGCAAATTTCGTCAAATTTTTACGGAGTTACCTGCCCAAGACACTCCAATATTTTTGTTTCCGGACGATAACGAGTACATAACAAGGAATTTCAACCAAACTATATTGACATTAAGGAGATCTGTTTTGGACTTGCTAATTGGCAAATTTTGTCAAGTTTTTATGGAATCTGCCCTTGACAAGCTCATATTTTTGTTTCCGGATGATAACGAGTAAATAAGGCCTTTTAACCACACTTGCTACTGTATATGCATTGATATTATCAAGATCTTGTTTAGGATTGTTATCTGTCCCTCCGTCATTTTCTTTCCAGACATTTTTGCAACGATAACTTTAATAAACAACAAATAATAGCTGTGGCGGGGTATTATGCTTGCGGTGCTTTTATTAGGTGAGGTAAAGTTTATTGGATAGCCAACATAAATCATGAAGGCTACTTGTAGCGCCCTTGTGAAAAATGACAGAAAATATGTCATTTGTATCCATTCCATTTAAAAACTGTCAAGCATTCAAGAAACTGTGCTATTCATTGCTTATTTTGTTGCAGGACGGTTTTTGTGTATACCAGTGTTTACTTGATCGCCACCTGGCACTGGTGCACAAGCAAGATGGCTGCTTGAGACACAAAAAAGAAACTTTAATTTATTGCTTTAGATAAAAAAGATAAAGCATATATACTGTTGGTGCTTCTTCATTTATCTACTACAGCAAGGTGCACAACCCGCATAACATATACCGTATTCGACCTAATTACCGCACTGTGCGCTTAGGTTTTTCAAAATTACAGGGAACACTCAGCTGTGGTAAAATACGTATCTACCTGCTAAGTATACATTATTAAAAAAAAGTCAGAAAAGGCCTTGTTTGATGATAATTATGCATTTTTTTTCTAATTTTGTTTATAAAGGCATATGTTGTGGGTACTCATTTGAATTGCATCGACAAGTCAATGCAATTCAAATGAGTACCGACAACATATGCCTTTATAAAGAAGTAAAGAAAATGTACACTGGCTGTAATCTGAAGACTACGGAATTTCTCGACTGTGCGCTTACAGGGGTATGTGCAGTAATTAGATCGAATACGGTATACTGTTGGTGCTTCATTTATTTACATGTATGTAAAAAATTCAACTAATGATGAGATGTATGACCCGCCGCATTTATGGCCTGTGCCTCTTTGTACCCTCAGGCTTTGGCGATTCCTTTGGCTAGATCTTGTCAATATTAATCTGTATAAAATATTTTATCAAACTATTCCGTACTGTTGAAGACCTATGGCTATTTCCAGATTTTGGCCTCAGCATTTCCATGGCCAGTGAAAATTGGCATTTGGCAAGCCCATTAGCTAGATCTAATCATCTTGGCGGTATTAATCTGTGTGCGAAGAATTATCAAAGTATTTGTAAGATTTCAAGAATGATAGGTATTTTTGCTAACTCACATTTTGGCCTCGGCATTACCTCAGTCAAGGAAAAGTGGCATTAGGCAAGCTTGTTGGCTAGATCTTGTCGGTATCTATCAGTATGCTAAAAATTATCAGCATATTCCCAATGCATAGCTACAGATAAGATGGGGTATCCACATAATATTTTTTTTATTTCTCGACAAAAACATATGTTGTGGGTACTCATTAGAAGCGCCTCATCGAGGCACTTCTAATGAGTACCCACAACATATATTTTCGTGGAGAAATAAGAAAGATAAAAAAAAGCACCTTATCTGTTGCTATGACTATGGCCATTTTCGCTAATTGACTACAGATGGACAGACAGACTCACAAGGTGATTATAGGGCACTCTTCGAAGTCAGCCTTTCAGTCGGGATGATAATTTGGTGTAATATTTAATCTTCTGTCAAGAAATCCCCACAAAACTTGTAAATATGGCTGTCCCCTACCCACATAGTACATGTATATTACAGCATTCATAAGAAAGGACAAGCCATGATCAATGCTATAATGCCTCACTTACATACACAGTCTAGATTAATGCACCCTGATAGGTGCATTACAGCAAGACTGACCTGTACTACCGTATGTATTACAAATCAATGTTGGCAAATTACTGCTAAGTACCGGTCAGTAACAGTTACAGTTGGTCACTACTGGTCTGTCAATAGTGTGGTCACTTCTGGGCTGAGTAGTGATCAGTTGAAATGTTGCTATCAGTACAAGGTTCAAATCTCAGAATGCCTACTGTAGCAGATATTTAGGGGATAACTGCATTCAAATTTGGCATTTGGGGAGGTAAATCGGCGGTTTTACGGTCGGAAATTTCGTTTTACGGCGACGCGTCAGCGGAGCCGTAAAACGTAATTTGCGATCATAAAACCGCGATTTACCTCCCCAAATGACAAATGTGATGCAGTTATCCCCATTCTAATGCATTTATTCATTTCTTTATTGAAAAAATGTATTGTTTGCACAAAACGACAAGTGCTGTGAACTGCGTAAAACCAAATGCCAGCCAATGAGAAACGACGTTACATGATGACGTCGGATTTGCGACAGTATATCGCAGAATATACCGTTGCAAATTTTTGACGTTATCCTATCAGACGTCGCGTTACATACGCGAGTGCATTAGAATTACGGATGTTTGTTTTGTTGTGAAATAACAAACACCTTTTTAGAGCTGGGTATTACCATGTCTGGCTGAGTAAATTAAGATATCGCGCCCACTTCTAATTTTCAGCCAGTCAGATTCCTTGATTCAGATTGGTGATATAAATTGGCATACTCAATGGCAAACAGTGCAGATCCAGATCAGTTGGCTTCTGAAGAAGCCAAATGATCTGGAGCTACACCATTTGCAAAGGCAGTGTATATCCATGTTCAGCAGGTCAAGGGTTAATAGGCATTTTCTCCCAATACTTTACCAGCACAGTGGCTTATTTGGTAGAGCATCTGCTTTGTGATCGGGGATTGCGTGTTCGCTCCCCGGCCGAGTCATACCAAAGAATGGTTCTAGCTGCTCTTTCGCTTGGTGCTAAGCATTAAGAAAGTAGAGCTTGGAATCAGAACTGGTCAGCTCAGTGTCAGTATAATGTGACTGCATGGGTGAAATATCTAGTGTTGTACCGATGATCGATTATAATCTATGATCAATCAAAAATTAGTGACGATTCTACTAATTGATTGTGTTTAGTGATAATCGATTATAATTGAAAATATGTATATCAAATCTTTTTTATGTCCCTGGTAGCAAAGCAGGGACATATTGTTTGTGCCCTGTCTGTTTGTTGGTTTGTTGGTTTGGACAACTTTAACATTGGTCATAACTTTTGAACTGTTTGAGATTTTGTTTGTGTTGAGGTTTTACAGCCCAGTCAACCCAATGGGGTCATGTCGAGCACGGTCAATTTACCTAACCACATGTTTACTGGGCAGGCTTTGTCCTCTAAGTGGTTAACCAGTATTGTGCACATTCTTCCGCCAGAAACTGACAACTGCCCTTCTTGAATCAGCGGAAGGGAGAGAATGACCGTAGAAAATATTTCATGATCAATCTCCACGAAAGAATGTTGCCGACCTCGGCGGGGGTCGAACCCGCGGCCTCCTGGTCTCCAGTCGGACACGCATCCAGCTGAGCCACCGGGGCCAGCGAACTGTTTGAGATAGAGCCTTTATATTTGCATGTAGGTTCCTTGGGACAAGGGCTTCCCACTCATACAAAAAATTTTGACCTCTGAACTTGACCTTGACCTGTGACTTACTTTAAAGCAAAATTAACATTGGTCATAACTTTTGAACTGTTTGAGATAGAGCCTTCATATTTAGCATGTAGGTCCCTTGTGACAAGGGCTTCCCATTCATACAAAAAAAATAGACCTGTGACCTTGACATTGACCTGTGACCTACTTTAAAGAAAAAATTGACCTTGGCCTGGGGACATGTTTGTGTGTCACAAACACATCTTTTTGAAGTTTCAGTTTGAATTTTGTGACTTAGATGCGAAATATATACTGTCTCACAAACTGTTAATCTTAACCCTTGTCCTGCTGAATAAATTAAGATGCCATGCCCATTTCTAATTTTCAACCAATCAGATTACTTGATCCAGATTGTTGATATAAATTTGCATACTTAATGGCAAACAGTGCAGATCCAGTTCAGTTGGCTTCTTCACAGTTGGCTTCTGAAGAAGCCAACTGATCTGAATCTACACTGTTTGCAAATGCAGGGTATATCCGGGTTCAGCAGGACAAGGGTTAAGTATGTCAGAAATGCAAAACAGTAGTGTTTCTGCAACAACTGGAAGTCACACAGCACATCTTAGAAATTTCAGTGACTTGACTTCAAAAATTAAGGTTATTGAGTCTGTTGTGATACAGGTATTGGAACTCATATCATGCATGTAAATGATAAAGTCAGTAGTTTTTTTGTTTTTGTTTTATATTTTGTATGGAGTACAGTGAAAGTATCTTACCTGTCTAGGGTAAAAGCTGGGTTTTCGTTTTGTTCAATAGCTTTCGATTTTAATTGATAATCAAAACTTCCTGTCTGATTATTTTCGATGATAGATCATGAAAAATCCTACAATCGAACAACACGAGAAGTACCATATTCGACCTAATTACCGCACTGTGCGCTTAGGTTTTTCAAAAATACTGGGAAAACTTGTGGTAAAATATATGTACTTACCTATACCAAGGGTAGACAAAAAAAAAAAAAAAAAAAAAAATCAGTGAAGGACAAATGATGCTTGTGCGATGTTTTTGTATGTTTTTTTTCTTCTGATTTTTCTTATAAAAGCATATGTTGTGGCTGCAATTCAAATAGATACCCACAACAAAAAAAAAAAGTAGTTTGGCTGTAATCTGAAAACTACAGAATTGCTTGACTGTGTGCTTAGAGGGGCATGTGCGGTAATTAGGTCAAATACGGTATCATATCAAGTGTCTGGGACGTGATGTTTCAGTGTGGCAGCACTCTAAAAGTGAGTATTGAGCTCCCTACCACATCCAGACACCATCGCCATATGACTGAAAGATTGTTGAAAGTGACATAAAACCCAAATAAAACAAACAAAACAAACTCCCAAAACTTAGGGGCTCAGTCCAAAATTGAGGGGCCCTGTGCCCCTGTTAGTCTTTATCCCTGGATTAAAGCCTTATTCTATATCAAACATATATTATGCAGGTATGAAGTATTGATACTAACCATCAGTATCAAAATACAGTATCATCACAAAAAATATCATGATATATCGATGATTGTATCTCCCCAGCTCTACATCTTTAAATGAATACATGTACCTGATAATGGTAATTGATGCTGGATAGCTGATTTGAAGGGGAATACTGTAATCTTATTTTCTTTGCAGGATGGAAATGGGACATTGGAAGTTGTTCCAGTGGAGAAGTTCTTCACTACACTTAAGTCAATCCATTTCAGTGCTGGACATGCAAGGATCACAACAATGTGGCAAAAGGTATGCTTAATGATTCAGTTTCAAAATTAAATGCATATTATATTGATTAGACTTAAAATGAAAGTAGGTTGTCAATCAGTAAATGTTGTTTTTATACCCTACCTTGTAAAAGGCTTTGGGTATTATGAGTTACTGTCCATGCCTGTCTGTCCATCCATCAGCACTTTGTTTCTGCTCTCTAACTTAAATAGTTTCAGCACTTTGTTTCTGCTCTCTAACTTAAATAGTTTCTGATGGATTTTATTCACATTTTACATACACATTTATATCAGGGGTGTTTGGTTTGGGATTGTTAATTGCCAAAATCTGTTAACTTTTGATGGAGTTACTGCCCTTGCTTGCTGACATAAATTGTTTCCATGAGAGTGAATCCATGGATTTGGTCAAAACATCATGTATAGCATGCGGAGGTGGTTAGGTGAGACAAAGATGTCCTGTAGCTTTTGTCACTGAGGGCAGGGCATCCAACTGATATTGGCTTACAGAAATTACAGTTAGGCAAGACCTGCTGTCTTTGCAGCAGGTATGGGTAGAGGAGTAATGTTACTTCTTCTGTTCCCTCACTTTATTTCCCTCTTTCTTCCCTATCCCTCTTTCATCTCCTCTACTATCTCTTCTCTGCCTTTCTCTGGGAGACGACACAAAAGGACCCAAAAGGGTTGACATGTTAAACCCCAGCATAATCAGTCATGTATAGCATAATAAGACAATCTCTTGCATTTAACAGCATTTTCAATCAATTTTCAGCAGAGTTACTGCCCTTAATTACTGACCAAAAAAAAAAAAATTAAGTTTCCGCTTAATATCTTGAGAAAGAATTAACACATTTGGATGAAATTTAATAGATCGAATGATAAAGGCAATATCTTGCTTTGGATTATTAGTCAGCATTTTTTGTAAATTTTCAGCAGAGTAACTGCCTCTACTTAGCAACAAAAAAACAGTTTTTTCATTCAATATCATAAGAAAAGATGGAACTTCCTACACTTGTGCATGCCATAACTCTAATTCCCTTTTACTGTTTTGATAATATTTAGAAGGGATGTAAGTGTGGTTCAGTAGATGTGCTGCATGCAAGAATGACAACTCTTGCTTTGTTCATTTTTAGCTCACCTGAGTCTTTGTCTCACTGGTGAGCCTATCGTATGACTAGCCTCTGTTGTGGTTGTCTGTAGTCTGTTGTCTGTCAACATTTTCTGACATCTTCTCCTCTGAAACCACTGGGCCAATTGAAGTCAAATTCCATTTGGAGCATCCATGGGATGGGGGAATGAAAGTTTGTTCGCGGGGTCCAGGTCACATTACCAAGATGGCTGCCAGGCCCATATTAGGTAAAAACCCGTCATAAATCTTCTCCTGAACCAGTAGGCCGATTGTCATGAAACTTGGTATGTAGCATTGGGGACTCAAGCCAATCATAGTTTGTTCAAATGATAACACTTGGATGACCTTGACCTGTTTAGGCCAAGGTCATATTTTTTTCCATAGACTTTTTTATGGGAAAAAGTCAAAACCTTGTATTTTTCAGAAACTGTTAGAGCTTGTGGTCTGAAAATTGGTAGATGCAGTGAGCTAAATGAGTAAACGAAACTACATGAGAATTCAAGGTCAAGGTCATTCCTTGACCTCGCCCCAAGGTCAATCAGATATGAAAATTAAAACTTGTTTCTCTCAGAAACTACCAGAGGATTTGTAACAAAATTTCAAATGGAATTTTTTTTGGAACAAGAAAATAAATATAATTAATATGAATTTGGTCACTTGACCAATATGGCTGCCATGCCCATATAAAGCCAAAACCCTTTAAAAAGCCGCTTCTCACGAACCAATGGGCTGATTATTATGAAACTTGGTATGTAGCATTGGGGACTCAAGCTAATCATAGTTTATTCAAATGATGACCCCTGGATGGCCTTGACATGCCTACAGAACCAGAAAATAAAAAGAAAACATGAACTTACATTTTTATTTACAACCGTCAACAATAACGAAAATGAAGGTTAAATGTAAAGTAATGAGCCAATTTACTGACAAAATATTTAACCTTGCAAAATGCGATGCAGAAAAGACAAACGTTGACAGCTAGCGAAGATTTGTATCAGTCTGCAATAAACTGGATGATACAGATCTGAAAGGGCTAACCATGTTTCTAACCAATTTTGTTTCGCCTTTTTGCCCCTACTTTCACTTTAAAAAAATGTCCATGAATATTCAGGAAATTTGTCTCAGAATTATTATTTTCTGTAAACGTACTATTCCTTCATATTTACATGTTACATGAATCACTGATCTTTAAAATCCATTAAAGTTCATTCATTAATGACCCGTAATAAAAACACTTAAAAATATCAAATAACACGATCATTGCTAACTATCTCAATTAAAGACACCCTTTATTCAGTCAAGGATCATCACTTAATAGTGTGACCGTTAATCCGGTGTCAATTACCTGTAGCGAATAAACCCGTGAAGTCACACGAGTGTATAACAATCGAACAGGCCGCACAAAGAAATCATGATCACCATGCGTGACCTTGACTGGCAGTTTGGAATTTCAAATTTAGCAGGGGATTTTAATAGGAATTTCTCTGATTGGGACCGACTGATCTGTTCAAAAATTGATTTTTTTCGAAAAATTGAAATTCGAAAAATCGCTGATATTTTTGCAAAAAAGTTATAGTGAAAAAAGTACGGACCATCAGTCGCCTTCAAATAATCCGGGAGTTTCGAAAAACTGTTGTTCGAATTGCCGAGGTTCCACTGTATGAGTTTGGTCACATGACATGGCTGCCATGCCCGTATATGGTAAGATCATTTAAAAAACCTTCAGAACCAATGGACCATTTACTTTAAAACTTGGTATGTAGTACAGGGGTTGAAATAAGGATTCAAAGTGTACTTATCTGGCGGGCAAGTTCATCAATAACAAAGCTCTAAATTAGACCTAAGTTTTAAAGTAGTTGAATGACAGGTGTGCACACTCACATACTGTAAACAGATTCTAAAATCTACTCAACTGGGTATTAGCTGCATTCCTGTTCTTGCATGAAACACAAAATTCAGCAGACTTTTTCCACTGGCACTTGAGCCTCAAAACTTGAATAGATTGAATACACCACCTGTATATTGATGAACCCCAAAATGTATTAAAAAATGAAACAAAAATAAATTTTGCAATGATAGTGCCCATTTCATATGGACATGGTCTTGAAATGTAAATTGGGTCATCGCATTCTGATCGATTTTTCCAAACTTAAATTATTTTTCCTTCAACCCAACCCAATTATTTTTCTTTCAACCCTACCCACTCAGCCCTACCCAAACCACCTGAGTATAAGAAATTTTATTTAAAGATGGCATGAAAAATATCTGAGCTCATCTGGGAAGATTGTCAATACCACCTTTTGCCTGAAGAAATTGTTGATAATATATATTTATTTGCTCTACCAACATAAAAAAAAAATAAAATAAAATAAAAAATAAAAAAAAAAAAGACAGAAAATTTAAGTTGAAGTATTGTAATCAAAATTTTTGGGCCCACTTTCAGTCTGAAACACTTTCAGCCACTCTGACTCATATGCATCGAAAAACGCATCCCTTTTTTTCTTGCAAATTTCATTTTTAGCTCACTGGGACTATGTCCCTGGAGAGCTTATGTTGTCACCCAGTCGTTGGCGTCGGGGTCAGTCAGCGTCTGTGTCCGCATTAGCACAATGTTTAAGTTTTCAAAGGTGTGCATAGTTTTTTTTAACTGTTTAAGGTACTGCTTTCATATTTGGCCTACACCTACCTAAGGGTAAGACCTTTCAATAGCATACACCCCCATCCCCTTTATATAGGTCAAGGTCAGTTCTTACTTTGTCATTTACACCCATGTTTGTTTTGCATTTAAGTTTTGAAAAGTGTACATAACTGCTGAAATATTCAAGCTAGAGCTTTAATATTTGGCCCACACCAGCCTTAGGGTTAGACCTTTCAATAGCACACTGTACCCCTTTCTCAGTTTGACCGTCTGCCTAGGTCAAGGTCATGTCATACTTTTTCATTTGAACCCATGTTGGAGTTCGGTGTTTTAAGTTTTGAGAAGTGTTCATGACTGCTGAAGTATTGAAGATACTGCTTTAATATTGGGCCCACACCAACCTTTCAATAGCACACACCCTTTCCTCAGTTTGGCCTTTTGCCTAGGTCAAGGTCAGGTCATTGTCATTTAAACCCATGTTGGAGTTCTGCAGTTAAGTTCTGAAAAGTGTTCGTAGCTTCTGAAGTGTTCAAGATGCTGCTTTAATATTTGGCCCACACCTGCCTTAGGGTAAGACCTTTCAATAGTACGCCTCCCTTCCTCAATTTGACCTTCTGCCTAGGTCAAGGTCAGGTCATACTTTGTCATTTACAGCTGTGTTAAAGTTTTGAAAAGTATACATGACTGCTGAAGTATTACATATAGCTTTCATATTTTGTCCACACCAACCTAAGGGATTCAGCATGTAAGATATAGCTTTCATATTTTGTCCAAACCAACCTAGGGGAAGATGTTTCAATGGCATATACCCCATGCCTCAGTTTGACATTCTTCTGACATCAAAGTCAGGTCATACATACTCTGTCATTTACAGCTATGTTTGAGTTCAGCATTTAATCTTCAATATTTAAAGATTGTTTTCTTCTCCGATCAGCCCTTTTCAGAGAGCTGTATGTCTTCTGACAACTCTTGTCAATTTTCAAGTCCTATTCAATATTATCTATTATTATTTCAGCTAATTTTAAGTTTTCTCCATCAATCGGATCAAAACCTAGAAAGTTCTCATCATGACATCCTGAAAATCCCGAGCCTCCATGATGAAAATTTGGCCCAAAAGTTGTTTAAAATTTAACTGAAATTGTGGAAAGTGAGCTTGTTTTTCATCCGTAAGCTGCTGTATTGATTTGCACACATAGATACGAAAATAAACTGTTGGAAAATCCCAATGAATGTTACTGGGATATTGATCAGTACAGCTACCCCTCTGGGGCAATATTTGTCGCCAGTAGTGTGTACAGGGACAAATGAGCTGAATAAACAACAAGAATGACCGACTATACTTTTGTTTTGGTCATTCAGTTGCATACACACGATTTCTCATTTCTGCAGAATTAATTACATCTCCCCCCCCCCCCCCCCCCCCCAAACCCACCCAAAATTATGTCTGCTCTATAACTTGAAAACCGCTCAAGCTGTCTTCCCTAAACTTCATATAAATATCAATCAACATTAGACAACGTGCAAAGTGCTTGAACCATAACTCTTGCATTTATACCATTTGAGTTATTTTCCTTTGACTCTGTCACAAAATCTTGTCCACTCTTTAACTTGAAAACCGTTCAAGCTATCTTCATGAAACTTCATATAAATATCAATCAACATTAGACGACATGCAGAGTGCAAGAACCATAACTCTTGCATTTATACTTTTAGGTTATTTCCCTTGGACTCTTGTCACAAAATCATGTCCACTCTATAACTTGAAAACCGTTAAGGCTGTCTTCACAAAACTTCATATAAATATCAATCAACATTAGATGACATGCAAAGCGCAAGAGCCAAAACTCTTGCATTTATGCTTTTTGAGTTATTTCCCTTGGACTCTATACAAAATCTTGTCCACTCCATAACTTGAAAACCGTTCAAGCTATCTTCACGAAACTACATGT
The DNA here is from genome assembly GCA_964016985.1 of Anodontia alba. Classification (NCBI taxonomy): domain Eukaryota; kingdom Metazoa; phylum Mollusca; class Bivalvia; order Lucinida; family Lucinidae; genus Anodontia; species Anodontia alba. The sequence goes on from OZ024828.1 coordinate 101,696,527, forward strand.
AAATATCAATCAACATTAGACAACATGCAGAGTGCAAGAACCATATGTTTTGCATTTTTACTTTTTGGGTCATTTCCCTTGGACTCTGTCACAAAATCTTGTGTGCTCTATAACTTGAAAACAGTTAAGGCTGTCTTCACAAAACTTCATATAAATTTCAATCAATTTTAGACAATGTGCAAGGGCAGGAACCATAACTCTTGCCTTTGTACTTTTTGACTTATTACCCTTGGACTCTGTCACAAAATCTTTTCCGTTCTATAACTTGAAAACTGTCAAGCTGTCTTCACAAAACTTCATATAAATATTAATCAACATTAGACGACGTGCAGAGTGCAAGGAATCATAACTCTTGCAATTATACTTCTTGATTTATTTCCCTTTGACTCTGTCACAAAATTGTGTCCCCTCAATAACTTGAAAACCGTTCAAGCTATCTCCACAAAACTTCATATAAATATCAATCAACATTAGATGACATGCAGAGCACAAGTACTGTAACTCTTGCATTTGTACTTTTTAGTTATTTCCCTTGGACTCTGTCACAAAATCTTGTCCACTCTTTAACTTGAAAACCGTTCAAGCTATCTTCATGAGACTTCATATAAATACTAATCAACATTAGACAACATGCAGAGCGCAAAAACCATAACTCTTGCATTTATATTTTTGAGTTGTTTCTCTTGGAACTTTGTCTGTCACAAAATTGCATCTTCTCTAACTTGAAACCTGTTGAAGATATCTTCAAGAAACTTCATGTAAATATCAACATTAGACGACGTGCAGAGTGCAAGAACCATAACTGTTGCGTTAATACTTTTTGAATTATTACCTTTGGAACTTTGTCCGTCACAAAAAATGTGTCCACTCTATAAATTGAAAACTGTTCAAGATATCGTCACGAAACTTTATATGGAAGTCAGTCAATATTAGACAATGTTCAAAGCGCAAAACCATAACCCTTGCATTTATCTCATTAGTTAATATAAATGTTAGCTGAATGTACAATACAATATGACACCAAAAAGCGGGAAGGCATCTTTTTTGTACAAATTCTAGTTTTAATTTGGTTTTCACCCTCATGAATTGATTAAAATACACAGCTTATCTGGAGCTGTGGCTTCAGATCAACTTTAAGCCAACCAGATTGCTCGTTACAAATGAGTTTTGAGTGGTTTTGTGCTATGATAAGCTTAGGATATCTTGGTCTGTTTCATAGGATGCAAAAATCGAAAAGAATGGCAAAACTGCAAAACAGATCCATCTCCACTGATAAAATTTAACTGAAAGTAGCAAAACTACCTTAATTGGTACGAGGGCAAGTCAATAAGTAACCAGCCTATCCCATTTCCAATTGACCCAGACACCCAAGATTTTCATGCCTTGTTTCAATACATGTTTTAGGCCTGAGGGCAAAATTGCACCCTTATTGTGTCATTCACTCATAAGATATTGAATGTCAAACATGGCTAGTGATGCAAAAGTAAGCTTTTCGTCAAAAGTTGAGTACCGTGCTGTAATTCGGTACTTGTATTTGAAAAGGAAAACAGGTCAGGAAATACATTGCGGGTTGACCAATGTTTATGGGCCTTCTGCACCTTCCTATGCACAAGTTAAATTCTGGGTTGGGGAATTCAAACGCAGTAGAACGTCTTTAGAAGACGAAACCAGGTCTGGAGGCCCATCAGATGCCACCGATGAAGAAATGTGTAACAAAGTACAGGATCTGGTGTACTCTGATAGGAGAAATAAGGTGGAAGAAATAGCAAATGCATTACACTTTTTCACATGGTAGCGTTTCAACAACTTTACATGATTGCTTTGGTATGCACAAGCTAACAGCTTAGTGACGAGCAAATGGCAACCAAAGCATCAGTATGCAGCGCATTGTTGAAGCGGTTTAGGTCAAAGGAAGATGATTTCCTTTCACGTCTGATGACTGTAGATGAGACCTGGGTCCATTATAATGAGCCAGAGAATAAAGCTCAAAGTCGCCAGAGTGTAGGGCTGGGGCCTCCAAGGCCAAAGAAGTTCAAAACGCAACCCTCTGCTGGCAAGGTGATGGCAACTGTATTTTATGATGTACAAGGTGTTATTATGTTGGACTTTCTAGCAAAGAAAAGTACAATAACAGGTGCATATTATGCAAATTTGCTCGGCTAACTGAGAATTGTGATCCGTGAAAAACGCTGAGGTAAACTCTCCAAAGGGATTCTGCTCCAACAGGACAATGCACCCCGCCTATTCTCCTGACTTAGCTCCTAGTGACTATTTCCTATTCCCAAACTTGAAAAAGGATATCCGTGGACGTCATTTCCGGTCCAACAAAGAAGTCGTGGCGGCAGTTGAGGAGTGGGTCAGAGACAAGGACCCTGGCTTCTTCAGTTCTGGGTTGATGGCACTGGAACACCGTTGATCCAAGTGCATCATTCTAGAGGGCAATTACAGTGAAAAAGAAGAGATCGATCTCACCCAGAAATGTTAGGCTGGGTTTTTATTGACTCGCCCTCGTAATGATCGGAATCACAACTGTGATTATTGCTTGTCCGCCGGGTGCACCGCTGGCGGAGTCAACTTGCCCTTGGCCTTTTCAGCCCGATTCGGGCAATCCAGTGGTTCTTATTAGCTCACCTGAGCTATGCTCGGTATGAGCTGTAGTGATCACTTTTTGTCCCTTGTCTGTTCGTCTGTCTGTGCGTCCATCTGTCTGTCCATACATTACCCAAATGACATTCCGAGGTTAGCATTTCTGTAGAATTTCACATTATTAGGTTGGTATCTGTTTGTTCCATCATTGTGGGGTTAAATTTGCTTTATTGGGTTAAAACATTGGAGTTGTGGGGTTAAAAAGATCAAAGAAAGATCAAAGGGATAACCTTATAATATCTGTTTGATGTCCATCCGGCCATCCATCCGTGCGTCTGTCCGTTAACATTTTCAAAATTTTGCTCAAATTTCATATGGAGCCTCCTTAGGTTGGGGAGACAAAAGATTGCTAAAATGGTCACAGTCTGTTGACCAAGATGGCCACCATACCCATATATGGTAAAAACCTTTAAAAATCTCCTTCTCCAGAACTAAGGAGCCTTGGGGCTGAATCTTTGCACAAGTCAGAGGGGACGGGAGATCTACCAAAGTTGCTAAAATGATAGTTGTACATTGGCGTTTGATCTTTTTACAGCAAGGTCAAGTTTGCTTCCCTGTGCATTTGTATGGACCCCATACATTTGTATGGGAAAAATGTTACAAATGACCTCTCTTCTGAAGCCAAATTTCATGTGGAACCTCCTTGGGACAGGGGAATGAAAAATTTGTTAAAATGGTTGCCGTCCATTGACCAAGATGGCCACCATGCCCATGTATGGTAAAAACCTTTAAAAATCTTCTCCTCCAGAACCAAGTAAGCCCTGGGCCCTAATCTTTACACAAATCAACAGGGACAGAAGGTCTACCAGTATTGTTAAAATGATGATTCTACATTGACCTTTGACCTTTTTACAGCAAGGTCACATTTGCTTCCCCATGCATTTGTATGGGCCCTGTACATTTATACGGGAAAAATGTTGAGAATTCATATTTTGGACATCGCCTCTAAAATCCAACTGAATTGAAACTTGATGATGAGCATTTGGGCGCCTAGTAGACACAAAATAGCTAAAACTGAGCAGATCAAAAATCCAAGATGGCTGCCACAGCCGTATCTTGAAAATCAATTTTCGACATCTCTTCCCAAACCTTGGTGACTTTGAGCCGAAACTTGCTCTTTAGCAACAGGATGACTTCTGAACTGAAACAAGCTAAAATCCTGTGGATAGGAAATTCAAGATGGCCACATTCCATTCAACAAGATGGCTACCAGAGTAAAAAATAGAAAAATCTTCAAATGACATCTCGTCCTTGGCCAATGGCCCAATTTCAAAATATTTGCACAGAAGTGTCCCTCCAATGGCCCTCTACCAAAATTGCTAAAATGGTTCCGCTTTGCTGAATAAAAATGGTGGCCAGAGCTAAAATAGAAAAACTCCTCCGTGGCCAGTGGCCTGATTTCAAAGTAATTTCACAGAAGTATTCCTCTTATGGCCCTGTACCAAAATTGCTAATATGGTTCCACTTGTCTGAACAAAAAGCCCACCAGAGCTAAAGACAGAAAAAAAAACAAAACAGCTAAATGACATTTCCTCTTTGGACAGTGGCCTGATTTCAAAATGATTTCACAGAAATGTTCCTCTTATCCCCCTTTTCCAAAATTGCTAAAATGGTTCCGCTCTGCTCAAAAAATGGTTGCCAGAGCTGAAAATAGAAAAACTCCTCAGAGCTGAAAATAGAAAAACTCCCCTGTGGCCTGGTTTCAAAGTAATTTCACAGAAGTATTCCCCTTATGGCCTGTACTGAAATTGCTAAAATGGTTCCACTCGGCTGAACAAACTGACCGCCAGAGCTAAGATAGAAAAAAAAACAACTTTAAATGACATCTCCTCTTTGGCCAGTGGCCCGATTTCAAAATGATTTCACAGAAATGTTCCCCTTATTCCCCCCTTACCAAAATTGCTAAAATGGTTCCGCTCTGCTGAAAATTATGGTCGCCAGAGCTAAAAATAGAAAACCTTTAAATGACATCTCTGTGGCTAGTGGGCAGGTTTCAAAATAATTTCACAGAAATGTTCCTCTTATGCCCCTTTACCAAAATTGCTAAAATGGTTCTGCTCTGCTGAACAAAATGGTTGCCAGAGCTCAAAATAGAAAAAAAAAAGAAAAAAACCTTTAAAGGCCATCTTCTCCACCACCAGTGGCCCAGTTTCAAAATAATTTCACAGATATGGTCCTCTTATCTCTTTTTACCAAAATTGCAAAAATGGTGTCACTAGGCTGAAAAAAATGGTCCCAGAGCAAAAAATTGACAAGAAGCAAGCTGTGCAGGGTCTTCTTTCCCTGCTGGTGCTTCACATGGTCTTCTTTCCTTGCTAGTGTTTCACAAATTTCCTACTTTAAATTTAGTTTTGCCGTAACAACCAAACAAAATGGTCACCTTTAGTCGACCCCCTTTGCAAAAAATGCAATGAAATCTTGTAAGCAAGATATCTCAAAAAACTATTTGAGCTGTTGTATTGAACTTAGTGTGCTGATAGTGGATGATGAGTAGATAACCCAATTAACTTTTGAAAAACATCTGAATTTTTTTTTTACTTATATGCCCTTTGAAAATTTCAGTATGTTAGCCTTGTAAGCAAGATATCTCAAAAACTATTTAAGCCATTGCCTTGAAACTTGACAGGCCTATAGGGAGTGATGAGTAAATGATCTGATTAACTTACAGCAGTTAACTCAGGTGAGCATTGTGGCCTGTGGGCCTCTTTTTTTAACCCCTGTAGTATTGGGGTCTTGGGGCCCATCATAGTTTATTCAAATGATGACTGGCTTGACCATGACCCAATTTACATCAAGGTCAAGTTGGTCGCATATGCTTTTGTATGGAAAAAAGTGGAAATTGATTTTTTGGAAACTTTTGTTGCCTGTGAACTTTAATTTTGTATTTGCAATCAACTAAATGAGTAACTGGAGCTACATGAGTATCAAAGGTCAAGGTCACTCCTTGACTTTCAACTTAGCACAGAATTAAACATTATCAGCAAATAAGCTCATGGTACAGACCCCTGGGTTCATGATCCTAAGGAGGGGCATAAAGCCCCATAACATGAGCCTGGCTTCCAATAAAAATATTAACGGTCCATAGGACAGTCTTCTATAATGACCTTCAAATTCATTTAAAAAGACACTCAGCACTCAGGTGAGCGGTTTAGGACCATTGGTCCTCAGGTCTATTGGAATATTTTGATAATATTTGGTACGGTTGAAAGTTAAAGGCTAGGCGGTAGGTTGTGTGCAAAAATTGCAACTCTTGCATCTGCTGAGGTTTATCTTTGATTTCTGGCATGTTTCATATGTTTGGTGTTGTTTGGCCTTAGGCTTTTTTATTGCTTAGATTGTCTCTTGTAGGTCAATGCCCAGTATGCAGGTCTTCCTAAATCAGCAGTTACACAGTTCCTGAAAGGATGTAATATTTGCCAGAGCAGAGCTCCTCGAGTCCGTCAAGCTGAACCACAGGAAATTGTTGCCTCTGAAGTCTTCTCAAGAGTTCAGGTATGTTCAGCCTAAGAGATGAGCCTTTCCACAAGGGTCAAACTAGGAGGCCAACCTTACAACACTTGCCCATGTATTTGATCAAAAGTATGTGCACAAGTACTGGTTAAAGGTTTGTAGGACCAAGCCTGCCAAAGAAAAGTGTGAGTAGATTTCCGCAGTGGCTCAACATTACCTCACCAGTTTTCATTGGGTCATTAATTTCCAATTTGAACAAATATATAAGAATATCAAATGAAAAACACTACAGCATGCCCATCAGATACCAGCTTTGTATTCATTCCATTCAAATGTCATTTGCTGTAAAACTGGTCAACCAGTTTTATTAACCCTGGTCCTGTTGAAACCGGATATGTCCTGCCTTTGCAAACATTGTAGATCCAGATCAGTTGACTTCTGAAGAAGCCAACTGATCTGGATCTGCACTGTTTGCCATTAAGTATGTGAATTTACAGCAACAATCAAGATCAAATAATCTGATTGGCTGATAATTTGAAGTGGGCGTAGCATCTTAATTTATTCAGCAGGACAAGGGTTAACAACAACACCTCCAGATGATATTCTTTGGGATCTCACTAAAATGATGATCAAACTAAGCCACATATGTTTTGCTATGGCAGCTGAAATAAAAAAAAAATCTTTGACACTGCTCACTGACCCATTAGCACTGACCCCTACTTCTTTCTTATCACAAAAAACATAAGTAGGCACATATTGTATATAAATTCTCAAGGGATTACTATAATCCTTGTTTGGGCTAACTATTCACATCACTTTTAACCATATACTTTTCAGCAAGTCCATTTTACTACCTGTGAATGTGTGTTTATTGCTGGGTGAGTGGCAAAAAGTATAGAACCTGATCAGATGCCGTGATGTGCAACGCCTGATCAGGGTCTACAATGTTTGCTCAGGCCTGTTTGAATAGGCAGTCAGTACAGTAATTTGATCAAATCGAACTCCCTCAGAAGTCTTAATGGATCCACCCCTGATTTTTCACCAAATACATTGTACTCTGGTTTAATCCAACATATATGCACCATTTGCATGCTTTGTCTGTCAACAGTACTGGATTATCTGGCAGATTTAGACTGCACATTTTCTGACCTAACTGCAGTCAAGCTGCATATTTGTCAACACTGACCACCAGATTTCTGCATTGCGAGTCACTGTCAGACATCTTCAACACTGACCACTTTCATTTCAATGTAGCAACACTTTAATACCTACAAGTGTGTCAGTACGGGTGCTGACTATGAGGGTGTTCTGTCATTGGAGGTAATTTCCTGCATATATATTATTGGGCCGAAACGTTTGAGGGCGAATCTCCTTAAATAAAATGCAGAAGAATGCCTATATATTTCATTTTTGAATACCAATTTTTGTTTCTGTCGGTGCATAAAGATACAAAAAATAAAAGATTTTACACAAGACACACCTGTTTTGGTTTTCTCGATGAAGTGGTCCGGCATGAAATGGGACTTGCACACAACGGAACTGTCAGACGGCTCCCAGTCTTTCAAAGTTACTCCGTCAAACTTTTGACGGCCACAATCCATTTCTGTCTCAGTTTGATGTCGCTTGGAAATGCACGGCCTCCTCTTTCATGGCACTGTGGCACACAACAACATGTTGACGGCATTTTATTTAATTATTGATTATGAGAAATATTGTTCACTGGTTTATTTACTGTATGCGAATACGTGGAAGTCGATTTTCTAGGTCCGTGTCTCTTGGCGCCACCTGGGTAAGAACGGTAACTCGCTGCTATTTGCCATTCAGCTATAGTAAGTGCTTAAACCTTGCCATGCTGTATATATTAAGATTCCACTCCCACTTCTAATGTTCAGCCAGTCAGATTTATTGATCCAGGTTGTTGATGCAAATTCACAAAATGATAAACAGTGCAGATCCAGATCAGTTTGCTTCTGAAGAAGCCAAGTAATCTTGATCTACACTGTTTGCAAAGGCAGGGGATATATGGATTCAGAAGAGCCAGGGTTAATTGTTTTACCTCTACATTGTAGACAATATTACCGGTAGTTTATGTATTTTCCAGGTTGATCTAATTGATATGACCATGAAGCCTTCTTCAGAATATAAATACATACTCCATCTGATAGACGATTTTTCAAAGTTTCATATGGTATCACCGCTTCAAACAAAGTCTGCCATTGAAGTGAATTCTGCTGTCACTAAGATGTTTGGAACAATAGGTCTACCACATACACTACAGACAGATAAAGGTTCAGAGTTTGCTAGACTAGGAGATATTATTAGTGGTAAGTTTATGTCTACATAAAACATTTTTGTTCTCATGCATTTTATGTCCCTTTGGTGGTGCTCATTGCTCATTATGTTTGATGTAAACACAGTTTGTACCTAGAAAATGGTACAGGAAAAGAGTTAAGCAGCATATCTGCGTATTTTACGCTAGTGTCAAGTCTAGATACTCGATTGTTTCCAAAATTAAGCATATCAGATATACAGAACGTTTTCCAAATACACAAATCACCTCCATTTGATGCGTATCTGATTTGTTTACATTTTTCTCCATACTCCAGATGAGTTCTGTGTTTTTATAAATTGGGGGAAAAATTCACACATTTTACTGCCACAAATGGACGGCAAACCAGTCTAGATTTTTTTAACTGAACATACTATAAAGCGTTTTACAACAGTGTTAAAACAAAAGACAGCAGGTGTCATGATCATCTATCCCTTGAGGCTAAGATTATCGGCAGACATGTCCACCTGTGAAATACTTTACACTATCCAGTCAAATAACACCGTCTGTTTTCCAATCGTCTGACCTCATTCTAACATGCTCGATTCTTAGCAGTTTTCCTATGTCTTTCTTTTTTTTTTCTGCAAACTGTTCACACAGAAGATTTCAACAGTATTTTTCTTTTTTCATTCCAATGTTTTCGGACGCCAAAGTTTTGTCACCGAGATAGTTGTATTTAAATATTTACCATTTTTCTTTGAAAGATTATTAAAACGCAGCGACAAGCCAAATAGTACCTTAACACTTATGCGAGATATCAGTCTGTGAATCAAAATTGTTATTTATGTTGGCCATAAACAGTTTCGAAGTCTGACATAATTTATCTAGTAAATGTTATGTAGATTCTCATGGGACTGCTCAGTTGTGCCCCACACTCGATGGTACACAATTTTGGGATGTTCCCATTACTGGTATAGGTTACAAAGTTTCATTTTGTCTTACCCCGCATGAAAAAACCATGTGCTGTAATGGTGACGTCACATGAAATTGTGGCGGAAAACCGTTTCGAGAGAAAAAAAACGTACGTATGTTCATTATATTGTAGAGCCTTTTCTTATCAGAAATGCATATGAAACAGACACAAATTAAAAAAGGAAACTAAATTACCAAGCTTTGTTCTGCAAAAATAGAAAATTTAGCAAAGTAAAAAAGATCCAGACTTTTTTTTTTCGTAACATGTTGATCGCAACATGCTGCGAAGTAAACCTCCAAATGAGATGTTTTGTGGGAAGCTCAATAGAGATTCGAATTCCATGATCAGAATGTACGGGTATATTTCCTGTTTGAATTTGCGGTAGCATATAACAGATTGTAATTGGTTTTAATTGATAATTATTTCACTTAACAACAATTGCACTCAAAATTAAATGACAACTGCAGACAGCAACAAACTTTTTGGGTGGGGTTTGGTACCGAATTCAAATGAAAAGAAAGGAAAGAGCAGTGCCACTGGGAGATTTAGTTCAATATTTTTTTAAGAAATGTTCCTCAAATTGTTTGCAAAAGAAACCAGAAAAAAATATCTGCCCTCCTTGCAGCATATGATGGAAGAGTTCAACTATTGTTATATTACTACAAAAAGCTAAAAAGTTAAACAACAACAAAAAAAAAAATCTTATTTTAATAAACTAAAAGTTTGGCAATGTTCGCTGTGCAAGTAGAGTAGGTTGGGATTAACAGCAACACCCTACTTCTTTGTTTTGTTGTTTTTCTCTCCAATGACACCAAGGCACTGCGCTAAAGCTACTTGTACTCCATTGACTCGCACTCCACTCTTTACTTCAACTCAAACACTGAGTTGATTCTAATTAATGCCCACAGCATATGTTTTTTATGGAGAAATAAGCAAAATTATCTCTGAATTATCACCAAATATCCACTTAATCTGTTTCACTGCTGTAGTTCCTTTGTTGAAATTATAAAGTTTAAATATTTAGTTGTTTCAAACTATTTTGGTAAACTAAACTTACTAAAAATGGATATTTACTTTTGGTCTCTGATATTATGCCTGTATAAGTGCTTTTTTGTTCATTTTTGAAATTTTACCCAATTACTTTTATTTTGGGGGGGTGGGGAGGGGAGGTGGATAAAAATACTCAATTCAAAAACTGAAAATAAGATTTTACCCAACTAATTGAATTTTGATGGGTAAAATACCTTATTATCTAAAAAAATTGTCTGTTGCTCTGATGGTATAATATTGCATTTTAATGAATGTTTTGAGAGAAAATGGAAAAGACAGATTGCATGTTGCAGGTGAAGACAACATAGCAGTTGCGTGATAAAAAATTATGGATACTACAGTGTATTACAAATCCCCAAGAACATCAATACAAAAACAGCAAGCTATGTGTTTTATTGATGTTTTCCAATATCAATTTCTAGACTGGCCTGGAGGCAGTGATGTAAGAATTATTCATGGAAGACCACGACATTCCCAGTCCCAGGTTCTTGTAGAGAGGGGACACCAGTTGATGTTGGAGAGGCTGGCTACTGCTGAAGCTGAGTGGTTGGAAACACATCAGTCACCATTTCTTTGGCATGAAAGACTTCCAGTAATTCAATGTAAGTTTCCTGTGCTTTTTATCAGATTTGTTTATTTTTATTTATTTATTTATTTTTTTTGGTCTAAAGGCCAGAAGTTATCAATAGGAGACTATAGAAATTGGTTCTGTCTGTTTGTATGTCTGTACAAGTTTTCAGTGCAACTGCTACAGTTTGAAACTTACTCGAAGAAACTTAACCCATATAAGCCTAGCATCCCATAAAAGGGACATTGGCAAACAGTGTAGACCCAGATCAGACGCTGCATTCTGTGGCATCTGATCAGGGTCTACACTGTTTGTATTGAGTTCAGATATTTCTACAAAATATGGAAATGATAAAAACTAACCAGACACCCCTTATAATGGACACCCATGACATTTCGTCTAAACCCATTTCGTCTAAAGGACATTTCGTCTAAAAGACATTTCGTCGAATACGACATTTCGTCTAAATTTCGTCGAAAAGTGTCTAAATTCGTCTAAAAATGTCTAAATTTTTTCGTCTAAATTTTATTTTGTCTAAATTTTGTTTACACATATACTGTTAAGGAAAGACAAGTGATCTACTAAGGCTGATCTTTATCTGCCAGTGACATGAAATTTCAAAGTTAATAGTTTACGTTGTATCCAATCCAACGAAGGTATTGCAAGTTGTCACGGCCACCATAGCTCTGCACAACCCGAAGAATTCTTTGATTTTCTTTCCTCACCTGAAAAAAAAAATAACCAGTATTATACGTGAATTTTTAATTCTGCAACTATTTAGGTTAGATCTCGACTTTATTGGAATCATACATACTTTCATGCGGGGTTGCTGCATCTGTTGTCCAGCGATCAACTGCTCCACCAGAGTATCTGTATGAGCCTGCCCCGCCACTCCCGTCACCCCCCCCCCCCCACGCTGCCCCCCGTCCCCACTTGAGCCTCTCCAAAAACCCGTAGATATTGGGATGGTGCTTAGCTACTATGGTGTTGAAGCGACGGTGCCATCCTTCAAGTATATTGTTGGTTCTGGGCTCATCGGCAATAGTGCGCTCATACACATTCCAGAGGTGTGGTGGAAACAGCCTCTAAAATCGAAGGGCAAAATTCCATATGAAATAAATATGGCTGACAACAGGCAGATCATCTAAATATTGGAGGAAAAAAGTGAGAAAAATCGAAAAAGACGAAAAATAAAAAAGGTGCGACATTTCGTCTAAAATCTTTAAATTTTTTTTTTCGACGAAATGTCGTACCAGACCGGTTTTTTAGACCAGTTGTCGTATTAGACGAAGTGTCTATTCGACGAAATGGGTTTAGACGAAATGTCGTGCACCCGAAATGAACCTATCCAATGGGTTTATGTAGAAGAATCCACTCGGCATGAACAGGTAAACAGCATTCATGCTTACCATATGCAAGTGAAAAAGTGCCTTCAAACATGCACAAATTGTGCAGATTCAGATCATCCTGCTCATGTGCAAAGTATCATTGGGGCCATTGCTCTTTATTCATACATTCTGTAGCATCCAATGATTCTGTTAGCGGACAGTGAAGTGCCTGTCAGACTCTGTAGATTGCAGACTGATTTAGGCCTTCGCTGGCCCCATATTCTCAAAGTCATGTTTTTGCATGGTGCAGCCCATTTTGCAGTAAGTTCATTGTTGAATAATTTTATAGGACTTTTGTTGCTTACTCTAAAAGTCCATCTGTGCAACTTGTCAGTGCAACGCCTCCTTCAGTTTTAAAGCATTTTTGTGGTACTATACAGTTTTCATGGAGTACCAACTGCAGATGTCCATACTGTAACATGGTCATATTTGAATGAGTTTAAGAGGAGCTACAGTCGTTTGTCCAAAATCCCATCTATGCAAATTTCTTATCAGCACAACTTCTACAGTTTTCAAGCTACTTAGGTGACACTTAACAAGCTTTATAGTTACCATCTGCAGTTGATCATTTTGCAACAATGTCATGGCTGACTGATTTGAACATGAGTTAATGCCTATAAAACACCCATTAACCCTTTGTCCAAATTTCTACCTGAGCAGCTTCTCAGCACCACTCTTTTACAGTTTTAAAGCTTTGTTGGTAAAAGTTTACAGTTTTCATGGCTATAAATTACCAATGAATATATTGCAACATGGTCATAGTTGATTGATTTTTTAAAAGGGTTATGACCCTTTGTCCAAAAATGCAAAGTTCTTGTTGCTACAGTTTTGAAGTAATTATTTTTACAGATTTTATGGTTGTCTACCACAGATGATCATGTAATGGCCTCAGTGGCAGAGTCGAATGTATGTCTGACTGCTGATCAGGAGGTCACAGGTTCGATCCCTGCTGGGTCTGGCAACATTCTTTCATGAAGATAGATTGTGAAATTTCTATGGTCATTTTATCCCTTACACTGTTTCAAGAAGGGCAGTTGTCAGTTTCTGACAAAGTAATGTGCACAAGTATTGGTTGACCACTTTGAGGACTGAGCATGTCCAGGAAAAGTATGGTTAGGTAAACTGACCATCTTGACTTGACCATTTCAGCCTGGCAGACCAAAACAGATACCTGTGCAAATTGTATAGATTCAGATGAGATCAGAGAGCCATCAACACTATTAACATTTTCATTGCAGTGAAACACTGTGATGAAAGTGTTAATAGTGTTGACTGGGGCATTAAACTCTTAACCAGTATTGCATCATGGTCATTCAATGCAGTTGATTATTATTTTCAGGTGGAATACAGTACACACAAACTTAAAATCTGATGAGTGCATGTTATGTAGTTAAGAAGGGGTACCAGGTCCTGTTGACACCCAGTATAACTGATATTTTCAAGAATGATTTATCATCATTGATATCTACTGTGTCATACTTTTGCCTGTTGAGCCCATTTTTTTGCCATAAATACCTCATATCACACCATAAATTACAGACTGTCTACCAACTTTACCAATAGTGTAGAACCTTATACTGTATTTGACATAATAAACGCACATACTCCTATAAGCGCACAGTCAAGCAATTTCCGAGACTTAAGATTACAGCCTGTCTACTTTTATCCACTTCTTTATAAATTCATATGTTGTGGGTACTCATAAGTCAAGGCAATTCAAGTGAGTACCCACAACATATGATTTTATAAAGAAAATCAAAAAGCATATCGCATAAGCATCATTAAATAAGATCTGCATGTAGTCCTCTGCTGACCTTTCTTTAAAGTGTGCCTTTATTAAGTAGGTATTTCCCTACATATTTTTCCCAATAATTTTGAAAAATCTAAGCACACAGTATAGTAATTAGGTCAAGTACAGTAATTACCCTATTTACTCTAACTATTGTGACTCCTTAACTACTTGCCATATCTATCCTAAAATTTGAAAGAGTCCATTCTGCTGCCTGTGGTTGTGGCTAAAATATTCCTGGATGAGTGGCAAACAGTGCAGACACTAATCAGATGCCACATAAGACCCTAATCAGATGCTGCATTATGCAGTGTTGATAATGCAACATCTGATCAGGGTTTACACTGTTAGCTTAGACCTGTCCATCCCAATACTTAAGCTAATTACGGTACTTTTACTAATTGGTGTAAATTATGGTCATTATCTTTTGACATACAACAGCATAGTGATATTTCAAATACAAATGTCATTTTCTTTTTTGATTACCTAGAGGATTTTTAAAAGTCATGGAAATGTCTGATGAAGCAAGGCTTTGAAAATATCATGGCCTGGCTTGTGCACCCTGTCCCATATCCTTGAGAACAAGTAAGAAATTTCAATTAACTTGTCTTGGGACAAGGACTTCATATCTCTAGCTAAGAAGAGTATCCAGATTATGAGATATATGTATATGTTTTTCTTGAAGAAAACCTGTTTTGGATACTCATTAGAAAAAAACTCACTGAGGCACTTCTGATGAGTACCCACAACATATGTTTTCTTTGAGAAATAAGAAAAATGTCTATTTTTGGGTGAGCGCATCTTTGTTGGAAAAGTGGAATTTGACCATTTACTTGTCTGTGGACAAATAATAAAATTTGATAATTCCACAACTCTGGATAAAGCATTCATCAAGATACATAGAATTAAAAAAAAAGAAAAGGAAAGAATGCATCCTATCCAAAATGGGAATGTATGGAATGAAGTTTCAAAAGAAAATTTGACTGATTAAAGAGCATGCCCTGGGCCCAGTTGTTCAGAGCGTTGTTAGCTTAACGAGCTTGTTAAGGGTCATTTCGTTAACTGTTTTAGGGTATTCAATATACACTATTCTGATATTTTTTGCTGAAAAAATTTCAGCATATTTGCGTATCACTCAATGTAAATTTTAACGAATCGTTAACTAAGGATGTCGTTAGTTTTGAACAACTGGGCCCAGGAAGACAAACTGGAAAATGGGAAACTGTATTCAGGATACCTGTTGATTATGTATAAAATTATTAGTCTATATACTGCCTGAAATAGATGATTTTCATTATACTTGCAGATCAAGTTAACACAGCACTTTTGACAGAGACTGGCAATACACCTTTTGAGATGGTTTTTGGACGTCCATCAAAGCCCACACCACAGTTTGGCAAGGAAGAAGTGGTAGTTGAAGATGGAGAATTTGAACAACACGAGCATAGTTACTCAACAGCATATGGCTCAGAACAAAGTTATGCAGAGGTACTTATGTAGATTTAATAATTAAAACTTGACATCTGACATTTCTTGCATGTACTTATTATACCCCCGACATACGAAGTATGTGGGGGTATATAGTTTTCGCTTTTCCGTTCGTCTGTTCATCCGTTCGTTCGTTTGTACGTACGTTCGTTTGTTCGTTCGTATGTTCATTCATTCGTCTTTCCGTCACAGGGTCGAAGTTTTTGCGTTAAAGTTTATAAGACCTCATATTTTGAAGATCCTTTGATGGATTTCGTTCATATTTGGCATGATGGTAGATATAGGTCTAAAGTTTTTATCAGCACCATCCCCACCCCGGGGGTGACCTTGGGGTCAAGGTCACGGACAGAATTTTCATAAAAAATTCACAGGGTCAAAGTTTTTGTGTTTATAAGACCTCATATTTTGAAGACCCTTTGATGGATTTCGTTCATATGTGGCATGATGGTAGATATAGGTCTAAAGTTTTTATCGGCACCATCCCCACCCCGGGGGTGACCTTGGGGTCAAGGTCAGGGACTTAGAATTTCGTGAAAAAAGTCAAAGTTTTTTGTGTTTAAGTTTATATAGCTATATCATCAAGACCCTCGAGGAATTTCATTTATATTTGACATATTGGTAGATATCGGCCTAGCTTCTTACTTGGCATGATCCCCACCCTGGATGTGACCGAGGTCAAGGTCACGAACTTAGAATTTTCATATAAAAGTAAAAAATTTTGCGTTTAAGTTTATATAGCCATATCATCAAGAGCTTTTATTAAATTTCATTATCCCCTAACTGAAAGGTTGAGCTGATATAGCTATCACAAGGAATCTGTTTGTCTGTCCGTCAGTCCATTGAAGTATTATTCGTTTATACTTTATTTTTGTCTTAGGGTCAAAGTTTTTGCATCCCCACCCCGGGGGTGACCTTGGGGTCAAGGTCACAGAATTTTCATAAAAAAGTCAAAGTTTTTTGTGTTTAAGTTTATATAGCCATATCATCAAGACCCTTGAGGAATTTCATATATATTTGACATGTTGGTAGATATTGGCCTAGTGTCTTACTCCGCATGATCCCCACAAGGGTGTGACTGAGGTCAAGGTCACGAACTTAGAATTTTCATATAAAAGTAAAATTTTTGCGTTTAAGTTTAGATAGCCATATCATCAAGACCTTTTATTAAATTTCATTATCCCCTAACTGAACAGTTGAGCAGATATAGCTATCAGCAAGAAATCTGTTCGTCTGTCCGTCCATCCTTTGAAGCATTATTTGTTCATACTTTATTTTTGTCTTTGGGTCAAAGTTTTACGGTTAAAGTTTATAAGACCTCATATTTTGAAGACCCTTTGATGGGTTTCATTCATATTTGGCATGATGGTAGATATAGGTCTAAAGTTTTTATCAGCACCATCCCCACCCCGGGGTGTTTTTGGGGTCAAGGTCACAGACTTAGAATTTTTATAAAAAAGTCAAAATTTTTTATGTTTAAGTTTATATAGCTATACCATCAAGACCCTTTGAGGAATTTCATCTATATTTGACATGTTGGTAGATACAAGTCTAGAGTTTTACTCAGCATCATCGCCATCCCTGGGTATGACCTTGAGGTCAAGGTCACAGACTTAGAAATTTCATATAAAAGTAAAAATATTTGCATCTAAGTTTATATAGCTATACCATCAAGACCTTTTGTTGAATTGCGTTATCTTCCTACTGAGAGGTTTAGGGGATATAGCTATCAGCATGGAATTCATCCATTCATCCATCCATCCATCTGTCTGTCCATAAATGCATTATTGTGCAACCCATAACTCCTAAATACCCTTTGAGCTATTTTCAGGAAACTGTCAGGTTGTAGAGGGCATTTGGTACGGTGTCAGGTACAAGAAAGACAACTCTAACTGACTTGGTCCATGAGTTATCTCCCCTTGTCTCCAGAATTGTAAAAATTTTGTGCAAACCGTAACTTTAAAACATGTTAAGATATTTTCATGATACTTCACCAGTATGTATAGGACATTGAGTAGGCATATCATGTTTAAGAATGACTTTCTGACTCCATTCTGCAGTTTTTCTCCCTTGGTTATTTAAATCTTGTGCGGGCAATAACTCTAAAAATTCTTTAAGATATTTTTGTGATACTTTACCGATATGTAGAGGGCATTGAGTAGGCAGGTGACCTTAAAATTTTCATTAAAATTTATATAGCTATATTATGAAGACCCTTTTGTTGGTTTCATTAATATTAAGCATGATGGTATATATAGGTCTAAAGTTTTTCTCGGCACCATCCCCAAGCTGGGGCATGGCTTTTAAGTCAAGGTCACAGACTTTTCATACAAATGTCATTTTTGCTTATATTATAAAGACTGATTGATTTCACAAGTATATGGTGATAGTTATAGGGCTAAAGTTTTTTTAAGCTCAATCCTTGCACCTGTGCCTGATCTTTGAGGTCAAGGGCTTCATATTATGTGTGATTGAAGTTTTTCAATGTTATCACATAAAGCATATAACTGCCATCTCCAGAGTCAAAGCTACATACTTTGTGCTCTTTAAAAACTGGCGGTAGCGCTGGTCGGGGGTATACGTGCCCCACTTTTCTAGTGTTTTTATATCCCTGACTTTTGAAGTATGTCAAGAGGTATTCAATTTTTGTCTTTCTGTCTATCTCTATGTCTATTTGTTCTGCTGTTAATGTTTGTTTTAAAGTTACCAAAAGTCTTTGCTTCTTTTGGTACAGTTCTGCATAATTCATATGTATATAAGAACATTTAATTGAGGCTGCCTCCCACAAAACCTGGTCAAGGTCACAAAGATCATCAGGTATAGTTTGCAAAAAATGTTGAAAATTGAACCTGTTTAGTCTAGGGACCCCCAAAAGAGTAATTGGCAAACAGTGCAGACTGAGATCAGATACTGCAGAATGCATCATCTGATCAGGGTCTACACTGTGCATTAACTACAGGAATTTCTATAAAACAGTGATAATAAATATTAACCAGACACCCTGCTGTTGGAAATACACCAGTCCAAAGAGTTGTGGGGAAGAGTCCACTCAACATGAAAGGGTTAAATGGATAATTTCACATATTGAGCAAAGTGTCTTACATGTACTTATAACACTTTGCCTGCTGGGTCAAAATTTCAGCAGACAACATTTTGAAATATTATGTCCCCCCTTGGGGTAGGGAGACATTACTGCTTTTGGTGCAGATCCAGTTGGCATCGAAGTATTTACTTTCTTTTCTACACTTCACACTTTTGTCTGTAGCATAACTCCAAAACTAGTCAAGGGATTTTGTTGAAACATCATAAAATGATAAAAGGCATTGAGAGGAAATGCAGTGTACAAGAACTGTAACTCTGCTTTGGTTACTTTTTTAATTATTTCCCTTTATTAAATTTTCCTGTCTGGGGAGTAATTCCAAAACTATTAAAGGGACCTTGTTGAAACTTCATAAAATGATAAAGGACATTGAGAGGAAATGCAGTGTACAAGAACCATAACTCTACTTTGCTTACTTTTTGCATTATTTCCCTTTACTATATTTGCAGGCCCCATAGCCTTGTGGATAGCACTCTTAATCCATTAGGTTTCTCACCCCTATGGTTTGAGCCTCGTTCAGGTCACATGTGGGAAATCCAAGTTCTGCTTATAGATGGTCAGGTAGTTTTTCCCCGGGTTTTCTGGTTTTCGCCCACCTTTGATGCACGATCAGCTTGATATGAGTGAAATATTCTGGAAAGGGCCGTAAAACCCAAATAAAAAAAACAAAAAAATCACTTTATTAAATTTTCTTGTCCAGGGAATAACCAAAACTATTCAAGGGAGTTTGTTGGAGCTTCATAAAGTGATAGAGGACATTAAGAGGAAGTGCAGTGAACAAGAACCATAACTCTGCCTTGCTTACTTTTTTTAATTATTTCCCTTTATTAAATTTTCTTGTCCTGGGCATAACTCCAAAACTTTTCAAGGGATTTTGTTGAAATTGCATAAAATAATTAAGGGCATTTAGGAGAGATAAGGTATCTAAGAACCATAACTCTACCTTTTTGCATTATTTCTCTTTATTAAATTATCTTGTCTAGGGCATAACTTCAAAACTGTTCAAGTGATTTTGTTGCAACTTCATATAATGGTAAAGGTCATAGAGAGAGTGCAGTGTACAAGAACCATGACTCTACTTCTCTTTTTTGAATTATTTCCCTTTATTTAGTTGTATTGTGCTGTGCATAACATCAGATCTATTCAAGGGATTTTGTTGAAACTTCATAAAATGATAAAAAGACATTGAGATGCAATGCAGTATACAAGAACCTAAACTCTGCCTTACTTTTTGAATTATTTCCCACTATTAAATTTTCTTGTTTGGGACATAACTCTAAAACTGTTGAAGGGATTTTGTTGAGACTTTTTAAGTGATAAAATATGTTGAGATGAAGTGCAGTACACAAGAACCATAACTCTACCTTTTCTTATTTTATTTATCTCCCTTTATAAAAAAAAACTCCTGGTAGCATGCATAACTCCAAAACTATTTAAGGGATTTTGTTGAAACTTCATAAAATGATAACAATGTTGAGAGAAAGTGCAGTATACAAGAACCTTTGCTGTGCCATGCTTACTCTTTGAATTATTTCTTTTATTCAATTTTCTTGTCCTTGACATAACTCAGCAGTGCTGATAGGAATTCAAAATGCATAGAAAGATATAGGAAATTCAGTGGAAATGCAGTGTCCTTGTACCATAACTCTGTCTTGCCTCATTTTGCTGTTATCCCACTTTTACACTAAGTCTATTAGCCATATCTATGAATCAAGAACTATTCAAGTGGTTCAGTTCAAATAATATACACAGTGATTGAGGACATTAAAAGGATATGAATCAGTCTTTCTCTCTCCATACTGCCCACACCTCCAGACCCGCACCCCACCCCAGCCAAATAATGTCTCTTTATTATTTTTATATGTTTGATTCTTCTTATCCTTGCCACGAAGATGCAAACCAGTTTACAAGAACTGCAGTAACACTGCCTTGCATACATACAGAATTACAACACATAAATTTTGCAGATTTGTTCTCAATTGGGGTTTGCCTTTGTATATTTCACCTTAATTACTTTTTCAGGTTCATGTGAAAAGTATCCATTGGCGGGGGGATTGGTCATGTCCATGTCTTGTTTTCAGCAAAAGAAGGAATGAAAAATCATGGTGGGGGTCATTTTGTTTTCTCTGAAAATACTGTTACTAGTTATACCCCCATTTGAAAAATGGGATGTATTATGTTATGGGGTCTGACATCCATCCTTCGGTCAGTCTGTAAATGTTTTTGTTTCCCGCTAACTCCTCCTACAGTTTACATCCGACCAAGCTGAAACTTAGTATATAGTTAGACCATGATGTGGAGCAGCGTATATCATTTCGGGGTTACAGTCCACCAAATATTAACAGAGTTATATGCCCCTTTGAAAATATCTGTAAACTTTTCATTTCTAGTTAACTCTACAGTTTACATCCGATCAAGCTGAAACTTGATTTATAGTTAGACTATGATGTGGAGCAGCGCATATTGTTCGAAGTTACAGTCCACCAAATATTAGCAGAGTTTTGCCCCTTTGAAAATTTCTGTAAACTTTTCATTTCCGGCTAACTCCTCCTACAGTTAATATCCTATCCAGCTGAAAGTTAATTATAGTTGGACCATGATGTGGAGCAGCGCATATTGTTTCAAGGTTACAGTCCACGGAATATTAGCAGAGTTATGCCTCTTTGAAAATTTCTGTAAATTTTTCATTTCCGACCAACTCCTTCTATAGTTTAGATTTGATCCAGCTGAAACTTGAGTTATAGTTAGACCATGATGTGGAGCAGCACATATTGTTTTGAGGTTACAGTCCCCCAAATATTAGCAAAGATGTCCCTTTGAAAATTTCTGTAAACTTCTGCTAACTCCTTCAAGCTGAAACTTTGTAAATAGTTATACAATGATGTGGAGCAGCGCATATTATTTCGAGGTTAGGGTAACCAAATATTGGCAGAGTTATGCCCCTTTGAAAATTTCCACAAACTTTTCGTTTCCAGCTGACTCCTACAGTTTACATTTGATCAAGCTGAAACTTGATTTATTGACCATGAAGTGGAGCAGTGCGTATTGTTTCGAGGTTACAGTCTACCAAATATTAGCAGAGGTATGTCCCTTTGAAAATTTCTGTAAACTTTTTTTTTCTGGCTTACTCCTCCTATAGTTTACGTCTAGTCAAGCTGAAACTTTGTAAATGGTTACACCATGATGTGGATCAGTGCATATTGTTTCAAGGCTACAGTTCACCATATATCAGTAGAGTTATGCCCCTTTGAAAATTTTGGTAATTTTTTTGTTTCCAATTAAATCCACTTACAGTTTATATCAGGAGCACTGAATTATACAGGAGTCAGTATATATCCTACATATCACTTGCCAGTGCCGGCCTTGGTGGCTCAGTTGGATGCGCCGTCTGACTGGAGACCAGGAGGTCGCGGGTTCAACCCCCGCCGAGGTCGGCAACATTCTTTCGTGGAGATTGATCATGAAATATTTTCTACAGTCATTCTCTTCCTTCTGCTGATTCAAGAAGGACAGTTGTCAGTTTCTGGCGAAAAAATGTGCACAATACTGGTTAACCACTTAGAGGACTAAGCCTGCCCAGTAAACATGTGGCTAGGTAAACTGACCGCGCTCGACATGACCCCATTGGGTTGACTGGGCCGTAAAACCTCAACACAAACAAACATATTACTTGCCACAGGCATATAATGCCTCTGCTTGCGGAGCTCTTGTTTTTCTTATTTTTGCTAGAAAATAGGATTTTACATTTCATGCAAAATGTCTCCTTAGAAGACAATTTGCATGAAGTGTCAGAAGGGGTGTATAGTTTTCGTCTGTTCCGTTAGTCCATTTGTCCCGTCTGTCCGGATGTGATTCCGTCCGTTATCCTTTCCTATAACCAAGTTTTACATTGAAGTTTTTTGATTCTCATAAGTCTGCAGCCACTGATCAAAAACTTTTCATATTTGGTATGGGGGTACCTGGGAGGGTTCTCTTCCATTCTACATGTATGAACTCCTTGGTCATGCCCCAGGGCAGAGCTAGAGGTCAAAATCTAGGATACCCCAATAAAGTAGTGTTTTGCAGTTCATTTATACAAACAACCTCTTATTATACCCATGGTATAGGAAGTGTGCCGAAGGGGTATATAGTTTTCGTCTGTTCCGTAAGTCCATTCTTCTGTCCATCTTTCCGTCTGTCCGGATGTGATTCCGTCTTAACCCTTTCTATAACCAAGTTTTACTTCAAAGTTTTTTTTATTTTTGATTACTTATAACTCTGCAGCCACTAATCAAAAACTTTTCATTTTTGGTATGGGGGTACCTGGGAGGTTTCTCTTCCATTCTACATCTATGAACCCCTGGATCATGCCCCAGGGCAGTTCTAGAGATCAAAATCTAGGACACCCCAATAAAGTAGTATATTGCAGTTTGTTTATACAAACAACCTCTTATTAAAGAAGGATGGGCATCAGACATGTTTATGACATCAACATTCAGTGTAATTAGGTCAAGGTCATTGTGATCATATTTTCATACTCCGGTGATTTTGCCTTATATATTGAAGACAATTTCATGGATTAATGTGATACATGGAATATTGGTTCTGTATGACACCACGACTGACAGCATAACAAATGTAGGTCACCTTGACTTGTTTTTCACGGTCCAGTAATTTTGCCGCATATCTTGAATGTTAATTGATGTATGAACTTCAGTTTTTGGGATTATGAATAAGTATGAACCAACAGTTGACCTAAAAGTAAATGTAGGTCACTGTGACCTATATTTCATAGTCCAGTGATTTTATGTTACATCTTGAAGACAATTTGATGGATTACTCTCATATTTTGGGATATTGTGACCTATATTTCATAGCCCTGTGTTTTTGTCTTACATCTCCCACTATTTGATACCTAAATGTCATATTTACATATAATGACACAGTGTGACCCAAACTTTCACCTTGAAGTAAATATAAATTTGTATGACCTAAATTTCATGGTCTAGTGATTTTGCTTAATATCTTTTAGATTATGCAATGGATTAACATCATAGTTGGTATAATGCATCAGTGTGACCATCAGATTAATTTCTCAAGTATATGTAGGTCAGTGACCTATATTTTATGACCCAGCAAATTTGCTTCATGTCTTGAAGACTATTTACTCCAGGAACATTGTACTTGGGATGACAGATCAGTGTCACTCAGAGACTGACATTGTAAACTATATCTTGCCTTATATCATTGTCATTAACTTTAAAATATTTTATATTTAAGAAATGGTGCCGGCCGGGGTATTCGTGGCCCTCTCTGGGCACACTCTCTAGTGTAATTGTTTATGAGCAGCACACTGCTTTAAAAGAATTTGTGTTAATTTGATAATCTTGCTAGTTAACCCATTTATGCAGTGTAGACTCTTCTACCTTAACTCTTTGGACCTGTTCATTTCCAATATAAGCAGTATCTGATTACTTTTTATTGCTACCATGTTTTATAACAATTCCTGTCCAAAATGCTATCACTGTAGATCCTGAAAAGATGCTGCATTCTGTCGCATTTGATCTAGGTCTCCATTGTTGCAGGAGGTCGCGGGTTCAACCCCTGCTGAGGTCGGCAACATTCTTTCGTGGAGATTGATCATGAAATATTTTCTACGGTCATTCTCTCCCTTCCGCTGATTCAAAAAGGGCAGTTGTCAGTTTCTGGCGAAAGAATGTGCACAATACTGGTTAACCGCTTAGAGGACTAAGCCTGCCCAGTAAACGTGTGGTTAGGTAAACTGACCTAGCTCGACATGACCCCATTGGGTTGACTGGGCCATAAAACCTCAACACAAACAAACTGTTTACCAATGTCCATTTAATGGGATGCTAGGCATAAAAGGGTTAGTTAAACAGGCATGAGAGTTCAAACTTCAGACTATATTAATCATAATACCGATAATCGGTGCTGTAATTGGGACCACTATTATCATTGAATGATATCGATAGTTACAGGTTAAATTTATGATAGTGCTAAATGTACTCTACTGTGCTTTTGACATTTTCAGAAAGTCATTTTTGCTTTGCGCTTTACACTGAAGAAGTAAATTTGCAAACTATTGTCATGATTTAATGCAAAACCATTTGTTGTAACTACTTATCCACAAAAACTTTCATTCTGGATATTGGTTTTTAAAAAGTCAAATGTTTTCACTTTTTCCCATTGTAAAAATGAATGCAAATTATGCAGAAACCTGTAGTGTAGGTAACTTGGAGGTTGATTTTTACCAAGTTCTGCTTGTTCAATTTTTGTGAAATTTTCACAATATTGTTGTGAAACATTCATAATTCAAATTCTGCAAAGAAAAGTAAAAAATATTTTCTCAGACAAAAATTCCAAAACCAGTTAACTATAAAAATTGCATCAATTTTTGGCCATAAATTTAATTTTAGGGTAAATATTTAAGAACAAAACACAGAAACGGCAAGGACAGATGGTCAATCAAATCGAAATATTTTCATTTAAAATAAAACGCCAAGCAGAAAAAATGTCTTTCTGAGTGATGTCGAAAGGTCAGTAGTACTACTCACTTTAGATTAACATAGCTCCAGAAAAGGCACATTTTTTAACCAGGTCCCGTTGTTCAAAGCTAACGACGTCGTTAGTTAATGATTCGTTAAAATTTACATCAAGTGATACGCAAATATGCTGAAATTTTTTGCTGAAAAAATGTAAGTAGCTTTTGCAGGGGCAAAAGCTACTCACATTTTTTTCAGCAAAACATATCAGAATATTGTAGATTGAATCTGCTAAAACAGTTAATGAAATGACCCTTAACGAGCTTGTTAAGCTAATGATGCTTTGAACAACTGAGCTCAGAAAGTACTGTCAGATAGTTTTCTTACTTATCCATCAAAACATGTTGTGGGTGCTCATTCAAGGCTCTTCTAGTGAGTACCCAAAACATATGTTTTCATGTGGATTTAAGAAAAATATTTATATGGATACCCCTCTTATCTGGAGCTGTGGAGTAAAGACCTTATTTAGATCCTAGAAGACACAAACTATCAAAGTGGATATGAGCACACAAGCACTAACTGTATAGTTTGTATCTCTTTTTAGCTCATCTGAGCATAAAGTGCTCAAGGTGAGGTATTGTGATAGGCTTCTGTCCATTGTCCGTCTGTGCGTCCATCATCAGCTTTTCTTTAAACGACTTCTCCAAAACTGCTGGACAGAATTTGAAGTAATTTCACAGAAATGTTCTTTGGGTGACCCTCTACCAAAATTGCTCAAACCCTTCTGCTACTTTGAACAAAATGGCTGACAGGGCTAAAAAAAAAAAAAAAAGAAAAACCTTTAAATGACATCTCCTCCTAGGCCAATTATTTCTAAATAATTTCACAGAAATGTTCCTAGGGTGACCCTCTTCCAAAATTGCTAAAACCATTCCGCTCCACCGATATTGGCTTACATTTGGACAAGGCCTGCAGGTAAGGGTAGAGGGGGAATGTTTTTATTTCTTCTGTTTCTTCACTTTCATTCCTGTTTCGCTTTCTTCTCTGTCCCTCTCTTTCATCTCTTCTGCTATCTCTTCTATCTCTTTTCTCCCTTTCTCTGGGAGACGACAAAAAATGACCCACAAGGGTTGACGTGTCGTTAAACCCCAACACAATCAAAATCATTCCGCTCCACTGAACAAGATGGCCGCCAGAGCCAAAAAAAAAGAAAAATCTTTAAACAACATCTCCTCTATGGCCAATGGCCTAATTTCAAAATAATTTCACCGCTAAAAATAGAAAAAAATATCTTAAAATGACATTTCCTGGGTTAATAGCCCAATTTCACAATAATTTCAGAGGCAGAAATCTTCTTTGGGTGACCACTACCAAAATAGCTAAAATGGATCTGCTCCACTGAACAAAATAGTCGCCAAAGCTAAAAATAGAAAAAAAAAAGCCTTTAAACAACATCTGATCATAGGCCATTGGCCCGATTTCAAAATAATTTCTCAGAAATGTTCCTTGTGAGACCCTCTACCAAAATTGCTGAAATGGTTCTGTTCTGCTGAACAAAATGGCAGCCAGAAATAAAACATTTAAAGGGCATCCCCCAGGCCTGATTTCAAAATAACTTCTCAGAAAAGTTCCTTGGGTGACCCTCTACCAAAGTTGCTAAAATGGTTCTGCTCTGCTGAACAAAATGGCCATCAGAGCTAAAAAAGAAAAACCTTTAAACAACATCTCCTAGGCCATTGGCCCAAGTTTAAAATAATTTCACAGAAATGTTCCTTGGGTGACCTTCTACCAAAACTGCTCCACTGAATAAAATGGCCGCCAGAGCTAAGGATAGAAAAACCTTTTAACAAAATCTCCTTCTAGGCCAATGGCATGATTTCAAAATGATTTCACAGATTGGGTAATCATATACCAAAATTGCTATAGTGGTACGGCTCCACTGAACAAAATGGCCCCCAGAGCTATAAGTAGAAAAAAAAAACAACCCTTTGCAGGACATCTCCTCCTAAACCAGTATTTTCACAGAAATGTTCCTTGAGTGACTCTACCAAAATCACTAAAATGGTTCGGCACCAATGAGCACCTTTAGTGACCCTTTAAGCCACCAGAGCTAAAAAAAAAAAAAAAAAAAAAAGAACAACAAAAAAAAAAAACACCACCTTTAAATAACTTCTCCTAAACAGGTGGTGTGAAAGGCTAGACAGATTTGGAAATAATTTCACAGGTATATTCCATGGGTTACCCTCTCAAAATTTCTCAAAATCATTTTGCTCCACTGAACATGGGTTCCCGAGATAAAAATAGGCAACCCTTAAAACAACTTCTCCTCCTAAACAGCTAGACTGATTTTGAAATAATTTACAGAAATGTTCCTTGGGTGACGGTCTACGGAAATTGCTCAAACCCTCCACTCCACCTTATATTACCTACTATTTCATTTGTACAATATGGATCAGGTTGGTGATCCAGGGCCATGATGGTCCTTTTGTTTGTTTTAATTTCTGTCCTTTTGATTCAAGCAAAGAAATATGTGGAAAATACTTTTTCACATCTATTACTGCATTATAGTATATATTATTATTTCACAGAAACAGATGGTTTCGATCATCAACACACATTACCCACACCAATTACAACTGAAGGTAACAGAGAAGGGAGTCATCCATATTCTGCAGCAACAATGATATTGATTTGCCACTGATAGATAGCTTGAAGGAATGATCATTGTAAGTATGTGCCTTTTGCATGCCTTCATTGTCTCTAGCATACATTCGTGTCATGTGGTATATAGTGTCAGTTTTTTTGTTTTGTTTGTTAGTTAGCAGACCGTCTCTTGAGATCGGACAAGTCTTTCAATACAGAATGGTCTTTGGTGGCGAATTGCATGTTTCAAATGCTCAATTTTCCCAATGAGGATTTGTGACTTGATTCAATCACAAACTCCCATTGTATGTATCTCCAGTTCCAGAAATCAAGCCTTAGCGATAGACGCATTATCAATGATCTGGAACTATCTACATGCATATGCATTTCCACCAACAATACTGATACCTTCTATTCTAACCAAAATATGTCGATCTTGGTGCAGAGTAGTTCTAATTGCTTATCTTTGGCCTCAACGTCCTTGGTTCCCAGAGGTGTTACAACTACTAGTATCAGCTCCGATTTGACTTCTGTGCTTTCCAAACTTACTAACACAAGCAAATGGAAAGTTCCAACATCAAATCTCCCTACTCTGGCACTTCACGCTTGGGAGTTATCAAGAAATCAATTAGAGATAAAAAGTTTTTGCAAAATGTTGCCTTGGATACTTAAGAAGACTGGCAGCCGCCAAAGTTTACTATACATATGTTATGGTAATTAATATCTTATATAAGCTAAAAACATTGAATGCATTACTTTATAAAATATCAAAAGTGCAGGGTCTTAACCATGCAAGTAAAATAGGTTAGGATTGTCATGTCCCTCTAATCTGCAAGGATGTCTCTCAATTTTCCTGTGAGGAAGAGGGGCTTGACGATATGTCTTTGGCTTGGCCCGCTGTGGTTCAACTATTGGTTTTCATTTACTCTGGCATACATTAGAATTAGCCATGAGCACTGTCTTTGTTGATTATAGTGATTAATTTGATTTTTATGTTTTCGCTTTGATGCATTGACTGAGTTGGGAGCCTTTATGCGAGCCAATTTTTTATGTGTTTCTGTATTAAGAGTAGCATGGGGACCCAGGGTGAAGTTGACTAGCTGTAAAAGTGCTTTAAACCCCCGGGTGGTTTACTCTGCTGACCGTTCTAAGGCAGTGGACCCGGTGTTAGTCTTAATCTTTGTTGCTTTGTGGTTTATTCTATGAGGCGATTTATGTCTTACCTTGTGTCATTTTGTTCTTGTGTTTTTCAGTCCTTTTAGCATTGTGATTACCTCGCTTGGGGAAGAGAGAGCTAATCCTAGTGCTTTTCGTACGTTTGTTGGATTTGTGCTTGTTTGGATTTGTCGGTTTCCTCTTCCTCTTAGTGTCTGGGAAGGGCTGCCGTTTGTGATTGTGGCACTCCCTGGACTTTTCTCTTACCTTTTTTTATGACATCACCCTAATTTTCTGGGCCAGCTCCATTGAATTAATTAACAACATCAGGATGTGTGATAATGACTTCCAGTTGGTTACATTGCTCTGAATAAAGCATAAAGCAGAGACTAAAATTAATTGGAAAAAATCTCACAAAAAAAAACGTGCGAAAATAAGGAAAATTATTCGCCATCGGGCATTTAAAGAAATGAAGTTACCCGGGACATGCTCACTATTGAAGGAGAGTCATGAAAAAAGAAAAGGGACTCCTAGTTTTGAAGAGTGGGACTCCTACTTTTTGGCTGGGTCTCCTACTTTTTATAAAAGGGGAGTCTCGGACACCTATTTTGCAATCCTTGTGAGAACCCTGGGTAAACTGACTGGCTCAACATGACCAGACCTTAATAGTGTTGACTGGGTCATTAAACTCCAAACCAACCAGCCAAATAACAGATTGTAAATAATACAATGTTTAGGTCTGAAAATTATTCCTGATGTCTGTTTTGCCAGTTTTTCGCAAGCCCGTATGAAAGTACAGGAAGAGCTATTACACTGCCATCATCGTTCGCGTTAACAAAAATAAAAAATTGTTACATCAAAGTTTTTAAGACCTTATATTTTCTAAATCCTCAGATGGATTTAGTTTGTATTTGGTATGATTACAGATGTTGGTCCAAAATTTTATTGAGCACTATCCACACCCCTGCTCATGAACTAGAGGTCAAGGCCACAAACTTAGAAATTTTATGTTAAAGTTTTGCATCAAAGTTAAGCAAAATCCTTGCATGGAATTACTTTATATTTGGCATGATTATAGATATTGGTCTAAAATTTTATTTGGCACTATCCCCTCCCCTGTTTATGACCTATAGGTCACTGTCAGACTTTAAAATTTATGTTAAAGTTTTGCATCAAAGTTTTTTAAGATTTCTTAATTTCTAAATCCTTGCATGGATTTCCCTTGTATTTGGCGTGATTATAGATATTGATCAAAAATTTTATTTAGCACTATCCCCACCCTATGACCTAGAGGTCAAGGTCGTGGACTTAAAATTTTTATGATAAAGTTTCACCTTAAAGTTCTTCAGATCTTGTATTTTCTCAACTAGTTTTCAAATAATACTATTCATTTAGTTTATATTTGATATACAGATGGCTAACCCCCCACACTTTTTTGTACTTTTTGAACTTTGTCATTTTCTGACCTCAGATATATAGACAGTGGGTACCTTTTGATTGCAACTTCTCATACAATTTTAAACCAGTCTTTTTGAAACTTTGCACATGTTTTCTCCTGGGTCTGCAGAAGTGCACATGGTTTGGATATCATTTTCTGAACCTCAGATTTTATGAAAGTGTTCAGACTGTGGGTACTTTTTGAGCCCAATTTCTCATGCATCATATGAGAAAATGCATATGTTTTCAATGAAATTCCTATATTCATATAGTCCTTATCTTTGATTTTTGTCATTTTTCCAACTAAGCACTGCTAAGAATGAAATAAACTTATTTTAATAATCATGTTCTAATTGTGGCTCCTGTGACTGTTGCCCCAGCAACTGGTTTTCAAATTTTTCACATTTTTAACTTAGACTTTTTTTCCTGCTTCAATACTATGAAAGTGCATAATATAGTAGGTACTTTGTGAGCACAACTCCTCCTACAGATTTGGACTGATCCTTTTGAAACTTTACAGGACTGGTGTTTTAATCATGGTCTGAAGATATGCATGTGCTTTTTGCAGAATCCTTAAGTTAATTTTTTCACTTTTTTCACATTTTTAACTTAGACTTTTTTTTGCATGGTTCCGAGTTGGTAGTGGGAACCTTGTGTGTGCAACTCCTCCTACAGTTTTATACCCATCTGAAACTTCACAGGTATCTTAATCATGGTCTGAAGATATGCATGTGCTTTTTACAGAATCTTGAAATAATTTTTTTTTTTCAAATTTTTACAATTTTTAACAGACTTTTTCTCATGCTTCAATACTATGAAAGTGTATATGTAGTAGGTACCTTGTGAGCACAACTCCTCCCACAGTTTTGGACTGATCCTTTTGAAACTTTACAGGTGTTTTAATAATGGTCTGAAGATATGTATGTGTTT
This sequence comes from Anodontia alba, assembly GCA_964016985.1. Classification (NCBI taxonomy): domain Eukaryota; kingdom Metazoa; phylum Mollusca; class Bivalvia; order Lucinida; family Lucinidae; genus Anodontia; species Anodontia alba. The sequence goes on from OZ024828.1 coordinate 101,727,892, forward strand.
TTACAGAATCCTTAAATTAATTTTTTTTCACTTTTTTCACATATTTAACTTAGACTTTTTTTGCATGGTTCCGAGTTTGTATTGGGAACCTTGTGAGTGCAACTCCTCGTACAGTTTTATACCAATCCTTCTGAAACTTCACAGGTATCTTAATCATGGACTGAAGATATGCATGTGCTTTTTACAGAATCATGAAATAACTGTTTTTCAAATTTTTCACATTTTTAATTTAGACTTTTTTTTTCATGCTTCAATACAATGAAAGTGTATATGTAGTAGGTACCTTGTGAGTGCAACTCCTCCTACAGTTTTATACCATTCCCACTGAGACTATACAGATGTTTTCTCCATAGTCTGAAGATGTGCATATGCTTTTTACAGAATCTTGAAATTACTTTTTTTTTTTTTTACTTTTTTTACATTTTTAACTTTTAACATAGACTTTTTTCATACTTCAATACTATGAAAGTGCATATAGTAGTAGGTACCTTGTGAGCACGACTCCTCCCACAGCTTTAAGCAAATGCTTCTGAAATTTTACAGGCATTTTGCTTGTGGTCTGCAGATATACATATGCTCTTGGAATCTTGAAATTATGTTTCTTGATTTATTTTTTTTTTATTTTTTCCACATTTGTAGCTTCAGTTTTTTTTCTTGCTTCAGTACTTAGGTAAGTAATGGTCCTCTGGTTAACTTACTCATTTTTAACAGCTCAAATAAAAATAAGGCGGGGGACATAAATTCCCTATGGAATTTGCTTTTTTGATTGACAAGTACAAGGTCAGGCAAGCTATCCTAGTCTTGTTAAGCATGCTTGGCACTAGGCTCTTATTGGGATGAATTTGGTATTTACAGAAGTTTAATATGTTACCCTTCACAAAAGTAGTTCTGATTAGCCTTTTCTGTATGCCCCAGACACTTTCATTTCAATCTGAGGTACCATCATGATAGATTTGTACATACAGTGCTATGCATTTTCATTGCTTTCATTTGTTTCCAGTAAAGTTTTTATTATTTCATATGAAAATGTAGGATGTATGATTTTTTTTTCAGGCACATCTTAGAACAGCAGCTGCCTGGACCTGTAAACAAAAGTTTTGTTGACTGTGTTCTGTTTCCAGAGGTAATATACATTAAGTCTTTCATCCCTTAGTTCCTACAGTGGTCTCTTCCATCTTTGAATTTGGACAGGTGCATTGTTTAAAATAGGAGTTCCAGTCTAAACTGAAAAACAGAATGGCAAACAGTGTAGATCTTGATGGACTGCTCATTTTGAGCTGTTCTATTTGGATCTACCCTGTTTGCAATGGCATCTGTGTTGGTCTGCACAGTAGAAAGGGTTAAATCAAGTACACCACAACCTCTTTATAACACTGTAGTTGTGATCCATAGCATAAACCATGTTAGTTAAAAAATCGTGTTATATCCAAACAAAAATATATAGATTATATTGAAAAATGACCATTTATATATAATCTGTACATTTTTGGGATCCATTTTTGAACCGTGTTATATCCAAAACTGTGATATAACGAACCATGTTATAAAGAGGTTGTAGTGTATGTAAGAATTCTTAATGGCTAAGGATAACGACAGAGTTCATGTCCTCTGTGGGGGCTAGATAGTGCTTCTTCATATGCACCGCAAAGTCGGGGGAAGATGCTTTACATCATGATGGGCTAATCAATGTGAGAGATTTTACTTCCAGTAGTTCTAAGCTGATGATTGGATGATAAAATACCCATACCACTATGGGTGAAATGGTTGCAAACTGATACATTTCTTACACTATAAGGTCCGTTTTTGCTGAGTTGCACATCAAATATATAAATGACCACATTTTGCATGCAATAGGGCTATAGGTTTAATTTGTGCATAATATGAGGATACTACCAGTATAAAATAAGTAAATTCTTCTTGTAATGAGGACGTTGCATTGAGTCTTTAAAAGAAAGTAAATATAATTTGATTCTGGGCACAACCAAACTTACAAAATGATGGGCATACAGCAAAGAACCTCAGCCTGTGTATGTGCACATTCTTGTCAGTCTTTAATGCACTGAAGCATGCAAAAAATATGTCAAATACCCAGGAAATGCCACAATCACAAAACACTGCCATCCAAAGGTGCCAAAACAAGGAGAGATAAGAGAGATGAGGAACAAATAAGGACAATACAAATGCTACGTATGAAACTAAAGACACACAAAGAAGAACTGCAACAGAGGAACCACCTTGGAATGGTCTGTAGGAAAACCACTGGGGTAAGACTTTTAAAGCAGTTTGACTCTTGTGAAACCTTGCCCTTAATTCTGCTGCAGAACCAAATTACAACTAGATTGCGCAGTTGATGGCATGCCATGCAAATCCCCATGCTTCAACCACTAAGCAGAGAGAAGAGAAAAATAGTGTTGCTCTTTCACACGCTTACCACGCGGAGAAGACATGTAGCAAGTTTGGTTAAATTCTATCTAGTGGTTTAGGAGGAGATAGCATGACAGATGGATGGACAGACAGATGGAAAAATAATGTTGCTCTTGCACACCCTTACCATGAGCAAGTTTGGTTAAATTTGGCCCAGGGGTTTAGGAGGAGATAGTGTGACGGAAGGATGCTCAGACAAACGGAAATATAATGTTGCTCTCGCACACCCTTACCAGGTAGGGAAGTCCACACCCTTACCACATGGGGAAGTCATGTAGCATGTTTGGTTAAATTTCACGTAGTGGTTTAGGAGGAGATAGTGTGCGGGGCAGACAGACATACTGAGAGATGGAAAAATAATGTTGCTCTCGCACATCCTCACTATGCAGGGAAGTCATATAGCAAATTTGGTTAAATTCCACCCCAAGTTTAGGAGGAGATAGCAGGACTAACAGATGGAAAAATAATGTTGCTCTTGCACACCCTTACCATGCTAGGAAGTCATGAAGCAAGTTTGGTTAAATTCTGCCCAGTGGTTTAAAAGGAGATAGAGTGAACGACTGGCTGAGAGATGAACAGATGGAAAAATAATTTTGTGCTCACACACCCTTACTACACGGGGAAGTCATGTAGCAACTTTGGTTAAATTCTGCTTAGTGGTTTAGGAGGAGATAGTGTGATGGACAGATGGACAGACAAACAAATGGATGGAAAAAAAATGTTAATCTCCCACACCCTCTAGCAAGTTTGTTATATATCACCCAGTGGTTAACCCAGATGCCGCAGAACGCGGCGTCTGTTCAGGGTCTCCACTGTTTGCAAATAGTTTAGCCTTTTTAGCTCACCAGAACAAAAAATTCCGGTAAGCTATTCTACTACCCCCGGTGTCGGCGTCAGCATCCACAAATGTTAAAGTTTTTGCATTAAAGTTTTATAGTAGCTCATTACTTTTTTATGTTTACATGGATTGAGTTCGTATTTGGTATGATGATAGATACTGGGCTAACGTTTTTATCTGCAGTATCAGCACCCATGACCGTGACCTTGGGGTCAAGGTCACAGACTTAGAATTTTGATGTTAAAGATTTTGAGTTAAAGTTTTTAGGAGCTCATTACCTTTGGATGGATTTAGTTTATACTTGGTATGGTAATAGATATTGGTCTCAAAGTTTTAGCAGCAGCATCAGCTCTCATGACCATAACCTTGAGGTCAAGGTGACAGACTTTGAATTCTTATGTTAAAGTTTTTAGGAGCTCATTACTTCTTTACCTTTTGATAGATTTAGTTCATACTTGGTATAGTGATAGATACTAGTCAAAAGTTTTTATCAGCAGCATCATCATACATGACCATGACTTTGGGGTCAAGGTCATAGACTAAGAACTTTTATGTTAGTTTTTGCACTGAAGATTTTAGATCATTACTTGGTTGCCTTCAGATAAATTTACTGGAGACTTGGTATGGTGAAAGATATTACTTTAAAGTTTTTATCAGCAACATCAGCACCTATAACCATGACCTTGGGGTCAAGGTCACACTTAGAATTTTGATGTTAAAGATTTTGTGTTAAAGTTTTTAGGAGCTCATTACTTCTTTACCTTTGGATGAATTTAGTTTATACTTGGTATGGTAATACATGTAGATACTGGTCAAGTTTTTAGCAGCATCAGCTCTCATGACCCTATACTTGGGGTCAAGGTCAGAGACTTTGAATTCTTATGTTAAGTTTTTGTTTTTAATTTTTAGAGCTTATTACTTCTTTACCTTTGGAGGGATTTAGTTTATACTTGGTATGGTAATAGATATTGGTCTCAAAGTTTTAGCAGCAGCATCAGCTCTCATGACCATAACCTTGAGGTCAAGGTGACAGACTTTGAATTCTTATGTTAGTTTTTGCACTAAAGATTTTAGATAATTACTTGGTTGCCTTTAGATGAATTTGGTATGGTGATAGATATTGCTTTTAGTTTTTATGAGCAATATCAGGACCTATAACCATAATCCCAAGGTCACAGACTTAGAATTTTAATGTTAAAGATTTTGCGTTAAAGTTTTTAGGAGCTCATTTCTTCTTTACCGTTTGATGGATTCAGTTCATACTTGCTGAGGTCAGAGATACTTGTCTAAAAATTTTATCAGCAGCATCAGCTCCCATGACCATGACTTTGTTTCTGTTATGGGTTTGATAAATTTGCCTTTGCGCAACTAAGTCAAAGCGTGACTTCCGGTGAGCTATCCTGTCAGGCAACAGGTCTTGTTTCTATAGGAATATCTAAATCTCATAGCCAGATGTACCTAAAATTGAAATTGGATTCTTCCAATATATAGTGTGGGAGATTCTATTCAGTATACAATAGGTTAAGGAAGAGATAGCTTGATGGATGAACAGACGGAGGCATCCACAATATCCCCATCACTATTTTTGAAAAAGCGTGGGAATAAATATATGTTCAGTTCACATAGGGGTCCTCTACCTTGTCTGTGAAACATCACAGTGAAGCACATATAATCAAAAACACCAAATAAAGGAAAGGGCTCAATGGCAATCTGGTCAGAACACAAGAACACCACAAACAGGACTACGGTGAGCCCAGCCTTGAGACATTGATAGTCAGGGGCTGATCATCTGAAACATATTGAGGGTTTTCATTTAGATTTAGTCTGAAACACATATAATCAAAAACACTGTGATGAAACAAAACAAAGGGTTTGATGGTGATCTGAAATCAGAAAGAAGAAAACCACAAACAGGACCACGACAAGCAAGCCTGTCCAAAATACTTCACAAATGGGGCACAGCAAAACCTACTCAAAAATATGTGCATACAGCGAAAACCCAAATTGGCCTGCACATACATACAGTCTGATCAGTTACTGCTGTCCCCACTGAAGAAGTATTGTATCCTTGCTTCTCAAAGAGTACTCAGTAAAGACTCTGACCAGCCTGCATATATGTCTTTGCTGGGTGCAAAAGCAGTCATTATCTCCAAGCTTTAGACATGGGGATATTGTGAATGCCTCAGTCCGCCTGTCCATTACGCTATCTCCTAAATGACAGGGCAGAATTTATCCAAACTTCCTATACGACTTCCCTTGGTGGTGAGGGTGTGCAAGAACAACATTGTTTTTCCGTTTGTCCATCATGCTATGAGCAAAGTTAGCAAGGAGCCTGACGATTTTGCAATGGCATGCCATCTATTGATCAACCTAGTTTAGGTTTTGCTGTGGCCTGACTTATTTTTGCAAGAAAGAGAAAAGTCTTCGCATAAATAAACATTTAACAGAGAGGTTAAATTGGTTTGAATGTAATGTTTATAGTATGGTATCTGGTGTTATTAATTTAACCCCGAGTTTAAAAAGTGGACTCCTCTGTACCTTAATGTTGACAAGTCCATTGATGAAAATAAGGGTTTTAGTTAAAAATAAAAAAAACAATGGGAACCGATGTGGATCCTGATGAGACTGCTCATTACTAGTCATCTCATCTGGATCTGCACAATTTGCACAGGTATCTGTTTTGGTATGCAGGACTGAAAGGGTTAACCCTTAAAGCACCAAGCAAAATTTGTAGCAGACGACACTCTAAATTTTTTAGAGAAAACAAGTCTTGACATTTCATGTGAATCGTCTGCAAAGCAGACGATTCACATGAAATTTCAAGATTTGTTTTCTCTGAAAAATAGAAAAAAAAAAAAAAAAAAAAAAAAAATGTTGTCTGCTGCAGTTGTGATTGGCACTTCAAGGGTTAAGAGAATGAGCAAAAGTTCTCAACATCCTTAATAACGTTGTAAATATGGTTTTATCAAATATTGATTTTGCTTTGGGTAGACTTTCATTGTAACAACTATTTTTTTTTTCTTTTTTTTTCAGTTGCTAATACAAGCCTTCGTTATACACAGGAACCTCAACAAAGTGGAAGAAAGCAGCTGTCAGCAGGAAATAGTGATTAATTTTAATGGAACCAGCTCATGAGAAACAGTTATTTGTTGTCACTTGCCTTTTTGAAGAAAAGCAAGAGGACATGGTATTTGGCTTTCCATGGCGCGTTGTTCCACATCCTCTGACAGTATGTACCTTGTGTCTGTAACTCACATACAGATTAACGCTGGGTCTTTTTGAAACTGTACAGCTGTTGTTATCATGGTCTGAAGATGTGCATATGATTTGGATATAATCCTCAGATTGACTTTTATCACTTTTTCCGCATTTTGAACTTAATTATTTTTCAAGCTCAGATAGCTGTATTTTCGTCGGACACATTCAAGAAATCTTACCATCTGTGTAAGAAACACTTGAGCCTCAGAGTAGCAGAAACAAGTCTTAGTTATGGACTAGTATGGTATCTTTGGATAAAGATAAAATGATATCCTGGGTGGAGTGAGAGAAGTCTCTTGGTATATGTTGTTAAGAAATGATTAATAAATAAATTGGTATATGAAAATTATATGGCTGCCTTGAATTATGAAAAATATTGTTTCTGCAAAAGTGTATGTTCTGAAAATATTAAAGGGTACTTTTTCAACCCTATGTCTGTGTAAATAGAACTAAATAGCTAGTATGTCCCCCTCCACCTAAGGGGAGTGGTGCATATTGATTTTGGTGCTGATCCCATTGGAGTCGACATCAAACTTTCTTGTCTCCACAATACCTTGTGTATTAATGGTTGGATTCTTACCACATTTTCATGGATATATAATTGGGACATAACAAGGAACTGGTTATATTTCGGTGACCTTGACCTATTTTTTCAAGTTGAAGCAGTAGAAAAACTGAAAATTCATAGTGCGGGGAGAGGGATGGGGCATTTGTTTTCACTGAAAACAATGTTAACACTTTTATTAATTATTTGTAATTAATTGTCCTCTTTTGTTTGTTTATGTGTGTATTAGCATACATCAAAAATCTGGCTGTGGGTTTGAGTGTCAGATAAGGTTTTATAGCCCAATGTGAATGGTTGTCAGATCAGAACTCAGGTTCCATAATGTTCCACTCTACCAGCGATGGCATGAGTTAGACAAAAGTGTATGACACTAATATCCATTCCTTTTCGTGCACACTAGTGTTCATTTTAAGAGTGTTTGTTATGTTTTAACCCTTGTCATGCTGAATAAAGATGCCACACCCACATCTATCAGATTTTCTTGATCCAGATTATTATATACATTCATATACTTAATGGTAAACAGTGAAGATCCAGATCAGTTGGCTTCTTCAGAAGCCAACTGATCTGAATCTACACTGTTTGCAAAGGCAGGGTATATCTGTTATCAGCAGGACGAGGGTTAATTCATATGATTTGAAGACCATTTCAAAATAGTAAAGAAGGATGCATCACTTTTATTGTAACTATTATACTTTAACCCATTTACCTGGAGCGGACCCTCCTACCAAAACCCTTTGGACTAATCTATTTCCAATAGCAAGGTGTCTGATTAGCTTTCATTATTACTATCTTTTTATAGGAATTCCTGTATTTTATGGTGAACAGTGTAGAACCTGATCAGATACCACATTCTGTGGCCTCTGATCTGGGTCTGCACTATTTGCGAATTACCCTTTTGGGGGTCTCCAGATAAAAATGGGTTAAAGTAGTTACACTATTATAATGGAATAGAAGTACATGTATTTAAAATTTAGCTATCCCTAAGTATGGACTTGCTTGTTTCTGTGTTAATTATGATATTTTTTGGTACGCAAGAAAAGCAAATCTTACAGTCATATGGGGCGTACCAAGCAAAAAAGTGCCTTCGAAACCATGCAGCTTCAGAGCATCCTGCACATGCCCAAAGTATCATCTGGGCCTTTGCTCTCCATTCATACATTATATAGTATCAAATGATTCTGTTAGTGGACAGGGAAGGTCTGGGCCTTTGTTGTCTGCATATGCTGGAAGACATGTTTTTGCATGGCTCAGCCCATATAAATATAAAACTTTTGTTGCTACCCATGAATTTCTGTAGAGTCATATTTGTAAAGTTGTATGATGCCTTTGATATGAATAACAATTTTTCATATGCTCAGTTTTCTGCTGCCTTGAGCCAAAGGCTACCAGGAAGCTTATAGGTTTGTTATAATCTGTTGTCAGCCATCATCATTGGTCAGCATTTTAAACAACTTCTCTTAAGCCTCAAGGCTTAAGATAATGATATTTCATATGTAGCATCATGGAGTGTATATTAAAATGGTTTGGGTCTGTTGACCAAGATTGCCACCATTCCATAAGTTAGAAGACACACTGGGTCCACACAGTTGTTCAAAACTAACGATGTCATTAGTTAACATATCATTAAAATTTTGATCATTAAATATGGCATATATGCTAATATTTTTGCTGAAAAAATGTGAGTAGCTCATATAAATCCTGAATGATCCAGTTTTTACTGTTATTGGAGAGTTGGGGTTTGCAGTCCTGTCTGCAGATATGATTTGTGAGTATTTGAGCCAAGGCAGTAAAGGATCCCAAGGGTTTTGAGAGATTAGACTTAACCCATTGTAGTCTGGAGACCCCTAAAATGGTAATTGGCAAACAGTGAAGACCCTGATCAGATACCACAGAATGCGGCATCTGATCAAGGTCTCCACTGTTTGGAAATAGTTTAGCCATTTTTCTCTAGGAATATTTAAATCTCATAGCTGAATATCCCTAAAATTGAAGTTGGGCTCTTCTGATATTTAGTGTGGGAGAATCTATTCAATATACAATGGGTTAAACTGCTAATATGCAACAGTAGGATCATAGATATGGTGCTTAACATGAAGCTTCCTGTGGGCCCATATTACATGTTTACCAATAGTGAAGGCTTTGGCAAGACTGCACTTTGCACAGTTTTGCCTGAGCTTTCACTTCTTCACTTGTGAATAGTAGTTGTTTCACATGGGCCGGCCCTTTCATAATTCATTTAAATTTCTCGCAAAGCTGTTCACATGTATGCAGTGGTAAAAATCCTCACTTGCTATATAGCAGTAAATATTGGAATCTTCTAATTTACATCATACCCAAGCTATTCTTCAGGATTTATACTGATAGCCAAGCTGTTGTTTGTATCAAGTTGTGTACTTACTTTTTATACCCCCTGCAAACTGTGTTTGTGAAGGGGTACTCTGTTTCATGTCTGTCAGTCCATCCTTCTGTTACATTTTGGTTCCTGCTTCTTATCTTGCTACCTTGTGGGTATCTACTATGCACTGTTTATTGATACTTTGTGTTTGGTTTTAGAGTACTTATACATTTCTAGTCTGTTTATAGATTAGATAAAAAAAAAAAACTCAGAAAGTAATGAGACTGATTCATATCTTTATTATCAGTAGCCATTCATATCTTGATTATCAGTAGCTAGAGGTACAGAGCCATATGTAGTCTACAAGTTGTATGATATCATAAACGAATATATGCACATAATAGTTTTCATTATAGTAATGTCACATGACGCAGAGCAGGGCAAATTCCCGTGAGCTAATTTTCAGTAAATATAAATAACTACATAGAAGGCAAGTCCACATGTACATGTAAAAGCATGGGGACAATAAGGCAATAGGTCAGTCTTGAAAACAGTTTGTAGTTCCTGGGTAATCAGTGTGGAATGAGCATATATGTCATTGTTAAAGACCAAAGAAACACCTTATCTGGGCTTGTTCATGATTTCCTTTGCTAATTCATCTGGCTAACCTGATTAACTGGCCAATAAAAAATAATTTATTGGTAAAATGTGAGAAATTATCGACCAAGTATATCCACAAAAACTCAACTTTGATATAATGACATCCTCTTCTTTGACAGGCCATGCATTTTGAAGACAATTGAACAATTTGTTGTCAAGATACGAAGTCAGTAACATTACTTTCTGAACATTCCTTGTTAAATATTTTATGTGAAGTTTTAAGAAAATTTTATTAGTGCCAAGACTAATCTTATGTTACCCAAAGACCAAAGCCTTTTGTATGTATGTATGTATGTATGTATGTATGTATGTATGTATGTATGTATGGTACTGACACTTGTTCTAAGGCAAAATACTCCTAGAAGTTTCTTCATAGGTTGTCTTTCCCAGGATGAAAACTGATTTAGGCCACAAATACGCCACGTTCACCCAATTTTTAATCAAAAGATAAAAGTTTGTTATGGGCAGTCCTTTTTTTCTTTTTCTTAAAAGCTTAGCACCCTGGGTAAAATTTTCAGCAAACAACATTTTGAAATATGTTTTCTTATTTTCTGCATGAAATGTCAAATCTTGTACTCTGAGAAAAATTAAAAAAAAAATCAAAAAAAAAAAAAAAATCAACTTGTCATTAGGTGAATTAGCCCAGAGATTTCATTCCTGAAACAAGACTTTTGAATTAATAATTTTTAACCTCATGAGTTAATTAATTACAGTTTGATGCACACTTGTCATATCATATCATCAGATTTTTTATTATTAACATGCAGGTACAGGGGCAACATCCACATCAGTGGGCCCCCTTCCAGGTAGCTGGCTTGCTGCACACATGGCTGATCTCCAGGTATGTCTATCATGAGGGTCGATAGCTGAGAGCTTCCACTCTCTGCAATCCTTCTGTGTAAGCTGCTTTCATGTCAACTTGGGCCTCCCAGGCCCACACTTTCCACCAACCTGTATGTCAAATGCTGTTTTGACTGCACCATTCCACATGTCCATACCAGTGGAGCCTTCTCTCCTTCAGAATGAGGTCCAGATCCTCAGTGCCAGGCCGCGCAAGTAGCTCTTTGGACCCGGTGGTGTCAGTGTCTTGCGGCTTGACATTGCAGATCTGTTGTCATACTGTAAAAAAAAAAAAATCCACCATATTTTCCACAATAGCATTCTTTATCTATACATTAAGTTTAAAACTGGTCTTCTGTAAAGTTAAGGAGATTTTTTTACCCCTGGAGACCATAGCACATACTAGCAAATAGTAGGATGAATACTGTGAATTAAAAGCTGTTGCAATAATTCTGGTGCTAAAGTTTACCAAAGTACACCACAACCGCTTTATAACATGGTTCGTTATAACACGGTTTTGTATATAACACGGTTCAAAGATGGATCCCAAAAATGTATAGATTATATTGAAAAATGACCATAAATAATGGTAATTTTTCAATATAATCTATACATTTTTGTTTGGATATAACACGGTTATTTAACTAACACGGTTTATGCTATGGACCCCAATTACAGTGTTATAAAGAGGTTGTGGTGTATCAGTCATGCTTCTGTTGTTTTGTCATTATGGTATTATGATTATTATTGTTGTTATTATTTTGGTTGGTTTGTTTATTGCTGCTCTTGGTGCCCATGGCTGGTACCTTTAATACTGATCTAAAGAGTTTCAACAAAATCAAATTCAGAAGCTACAAAAGCTTTCTCTGTGTCATTTTCCAAATCCCTTAAGAAATGGAAGCAGCTAATTTCAATTTTCTGTTTTAACCCTTGTCCTGCTGAATAAATTAAGATGCCATGCCCACTTCTAATTTTAAGCCAACCAGATTACTTGATTCAGGTTATTGATACAAATTCATATGCTTAATGACAAACAGTGCAGGTCCAGATCAGTTGGCTTCTTACACTGTTTGTAAAGACAGGGTATATCCGGGTTCAGCAGGAAAAGGGTTAACAGGTGTATAAGTCAAAATAATGCTAAAAAAAAGTTCAGTAGACAATTAAGCTCTGTTTGAGATATTACAGCATTAGTGATACTTAACCATAACTTTTTTCCATATGTATAATGACTTTTTTTGATGATCAGTTTTTAGCTCACCTGAGCCGAAGGCTCATGGTGAGCTATTGTGATCACTCACCGTCCGTCATCGTCGGCATCGTTGTCTTCAGCGTCGTCGTCGTCCGGATGTCCGTCTGTCCACAATCTTTAAACAACATCTCCTCCTAAACCACTGGTGGGAATTTGACCAAACTTCACAGGAATGATCCTTGGTTGGTCCTCTTTCAAAGTTGTTCAAATGGTTCCGGTCCATTGTATATCTAGGTCACAGGAGCTAAAAATAGATTTTTTAACTAAAAACTTAAAAAATCTTCTTGTCAGAAACCACTGGACCGATTTCCATATAATTTTGCAGAAATGTTCCTTTGGTGACCCTCTACCAAGATTGTTCAAGCCATTTGGATTCGTCAAAAAACATTGCCGCCAGGGGGCGGGGCTTATTTTCCCTATATTATCTATATAGAAAACTTTAAAAATCTTCTTGTCAGAAACCACTGGACCGATTTCAATATAATTTTGCAGAAATGTTCCTTTGGTGATCCTCTACCAAGATTGTTCAAGCCATTTGGATTCGTCAAAAAACATGGCCGCCAGGGGGCGGGGCTTATTTTCCCTATATATCTATGTAGAAACTTTAAATTCTTGTCAGAAACCACTGGACCGATTTCCATATACTTTTGCAGGAATTTTCCTTTGGTGATCCTCTACCAAGATTGTTCAAGCCATTTGGATTTGTCAAAAAACATGGCCGCCAGGGGGCGGGGCTTAATTTCCCTATACATGTATATCTATATAGAAAACTTAAAAAATCTTCTTGTCTGAAACCACTGGACCGATTTCCATATAATTTTGCAGGAATGTTCCTTTGGTGATCCTCTACCAAGATTGTTCAAGCCATTTGGATGCGTCAAAAAACATGGCCGCCAGGGGGTGGGGCTTATTTTCCCTATATATCTGTATAGAAAACTAAAAATCTTCTTGTCAGAAACCACTGGACCGATTTCAATATAATTTTGCAGAACTGTTCCTTTGGTGATTTTCTACAAAGATTGTTCAATCCATGTGGATTCGTCAAAAAACATGGCCGCCAGGGGGCGGGGCTTATTTTCCCTATATATCTATGTAGAAAACTTTAATAAAAGTCTTCTTGTCAGAAACCACTGGACCGATTTCCATATAATTTTGCAGGAATGTTCCTTTGGTGATCCTCTACCAAGATTGTTCAAGCCATTTGGATTCTTCAAAAAACATGGCCGCCAGGGGGCGGGGCTTATTTTCCCTATATATCTGTATAGAAAACTTTAAAAATCTTCTTGTCAGAAACCACTGGACTGATTTCAATATAATTTTGCAGAACTGTTCCTTTGGTGATTTTCTACTAAGATTGTTCAAGCCATTTGGTTTTGTCAATAATCATGGCGGCCAGGGGGTGGGGCTTATTTTCCCTATATATCTATATAGAAAACTTAAAAAATCTTCTTGTCAGAAACCACAGGACCGATTTCAATATAATTTTGCAGAAATGTTCCTTTGGTGATCCTCAACCAAGATTGTTCAAGCCATTTGGATTTGTCAAAAAACATGGCTGCCAGGGGGCGGGGCTTATTTTCCCTATATATCTATATAGAAAACTTAAAAAATCTTCTTGTCTGAAACCACTGGACCGATTTCCATATAATTTTGCAGAAATGTTCCTTTGGTAACTCTCTACCAAGATTGTTCAAGCCATTTGGATTTGTCAAAAAACATGGCCACCAGGGTGCGGGGCTCATTTTCCCTATATATCTATATAAAAAACTTAATAATTCTTCTTGTCAGAAACCACTGGACCAATTGCTATATAATTTTGCAGAATTATTCCTTTGTGATTCTGTACCAAGATTGTTCAAGCCATTTGGATTGTCAAAAAACATGGCTGCCAGGGGGTGGGGCTTATTTTCCCTATATATCTTTATAGAAAACTTGAAAAATCTTCTTGTCAGAAACCACTGGACCAATTTCATTATAACTTGGCAAAAATGTTTTCATGGTGACCCTGTACCAAGATTGTTCAAGTAATTGTGATTCGTCAATAAACATGGCCGCTAGGGGCGGGGCTTATTGTCCCTATGTATCTATATAAAAAACTTTAAAAATTTTCTTTTAAGAAACCGTTGGACCTAGTTCAATGTAACTTGGCAGGAATGTTGCTTTGGTGACCCTCTACCAAGATTGTTCAAGCCTTCATGATACATCAAAAAACATGGCCCCTGGTGGGTGGGGCTTATTTTCCATATATATCTGTATAGAAAACTTTAAAATTCTTCTTGTCAAATACCTCCTGACTGATTTCAATAATGCTTTAGTAACCCTCTACCAAGAATGTTCAGGCAATCCTGATTTGTCAAAAAAACATGGCTGCTAGGGGGTGGGGCTTATTTTCCCTATAGATCTAAATAGAAAACTTTAAAAATCTTCTGGTCAGAAACCACTGAACTGATTTTAATTTAACTTGGCAGGAATGTTCCTTTGGTTACCCTCTGCCAAGTTTCTTCAAACTGTCATGATTCATCAAAAAAAAAAAAAAAAAAATGTCCCATAGGGGGTTGGGCTTTATAGCGATATAAAACACTTTAAAAATCTTTTTGTCAGAAACCACTGGACCAATTTCAAAATAACTTGGCAGAAATGTTCCCTTTCAAGATTAAGTCAAGCCATGATGTGTTAAAAAGAAAAGACATGGCCTTGTGTGTTGGAGTGGGGGTGGGGGTGGGGGGGAGGGGGGGGGCTGTAAAATTTATACATAAATCTTAGAGCAGTGAACTTGGCTGAATCTTCAACAGTAAGTATGCAAATCTGTTTGATCAGGTGAGCGATATAGGACCATCATGGTCCTCTTGTTTTTCTCTTGCTAAATAAATATTAGTTGCTTAATTTTTTATACAGGTGATTACTTAAAGAGTGTGGGATTCTTAAGAAATTTTTATCTATTTTGGTAGAGAGAAAACTTGGCATTCAATTGAATGTTACACAATCCGGGAAAAAAGATAGCCTGTCAGTTTACAATGGCATTTTTGACATCATTTAAGTTTTCAGAAGAAAAAGTTTCTCAGAGTATTGTGATTTATGATTCTTCAAATATGCATGTGCTGCCACATAAACTGGTCAAAGAAACAACTGGCTGTTTGTCTGAAGCCTCGTCTTAGTACTATTTAACCTTTATTACTCTCGTGGCAATTCAGCAATTGACTTATTGATGATAATTTTCTTATTTTTTTATCCTAGAAATAGGATTTGACACTTCATGCAAATTGTTTTCTAAGGACACATATAAATTTTCTCCTTAGGGGACAATTTGCATGAAATGTCAAAGTCCATTTTCTGGGAAAAAAAAAATCAAAATGTTGTCTGAAAATTTTACAAAGGGTGCTTAGCATTATGAATTCTGTGAATTGTGAAAAGATTTGTAAGACTGTGCATACACAGGCTTGCTGGAGCTGTACTGGTTCACCTAAGTGATTGATTGATTGAGTTGGGGTTTAACGACACGTCAACCCTTGTGGGTCATTTTGTGTCGTCTCCATGAGAAAGGGAGAAAAAAGATAGAAGAGATAGAAGAGGAGATGAAAGAGAGGGACAGGGAAGAAAGAGGAACAGGAATGAAAGTGAAGAAACAGAAGAAATAAAAACATCCCCCTCTACCCTTACCTGCTACAAGGATAGCAGGCCTTGCCCAGCTGTAAGCCACCTAAGTGAAAGGCAGCCTTTTCATATCATTTGGCTCAATTATATTGATATATTTAATCATGTTGGCCATTGTAAACTTGGAAATACTTTACCTGGCTTTTCTGCTATCGGAATGATGTTATAACCCTGAGTATTAGATCAGATGGTGTTTATCCTGTGCAGACCAAGAACAGACTGGGACTGAAGGAGCTGTCTTATTGACGGCTACCCTGTTAACCATTCCGTCTGCACTTTTTGGCAACATTTAGTTAAAATGACAGTTAAAGGTGTCCAAGTTTTTAGGATGTGTCATGAAAACTGAAATTACATGTAAATCTGTGGAATATTCACAAAAGTTGCTTAATATTTTGGGGATGAAATATATCATAGCCTGTATTGTATGGCGACCCATTTGGGTTTATACCCATTTAATATAGATTTCTGCATTTAAAATGCAGATATCTACATTTAAATACAGATAGCTGCATTTAAATACAGATATCAATATTTAAATACAGATATCTGTATTTATATAGAGATATCTGTATTTGAAATGTAGATATTTTTTGTTATTAAAAAGAGATATCTGAATTTCAATTATAGGTATCTGCATTTGAATTACAGATATCTGCATTTCAAATACAGATATCTGTATTTAAAATAGAGATATCTGTATTTTTTAGAAACTCATATATCTATATTTGAAATACAGATATCTTTATTTCAAATATAGATATCTGCATTTCAAATACAGATATCTGTATATAATTTACAAACACAAATATCTGTATTTCAAATACAGATATTCTGCATTTCAGTTAGAGATATCTGTATTTAAAATGCAGATATCTGCATTGAAGCTTAATTACAGATATCTAATTTAATTACAGATATCTATATTTGAAATACAGATATCTCTATCTATCAACCTGTTCATTTTCAACTTTTATTTTCAACAAATAATCAATACTCCCTTGCTCACAATTGACTTAATGGATTCTGTTGTGTTGACCAGAATCCTAAGGACTGTTTCTCGGATTTCTGTGGCCCTTGAATCCCAGATATCTGAGTACTTATGGTTAGAACTTGGTAATGCAATTAACAAGGTAGAATGATTGCTAGCCACCATCAATTATCCCAAATTCTTTCCCTTTTAAAGTAGACCCCTTCAGAGGGATCTGGTGTACAGGAAAGCAAACAGGAAGTGACAAAAGTTGTCTTGTAATAAATGGAAGAAGACACACATAGATCTATTACTTTATGGTAACAATAACAGAGGAATAAATAAAATGGGGGTCTTTTAATTTATATATTTTAATTTAGTTTGGCCGATTTATTCACCTGATGAGAGAAAATGCTATGTTAGCCTTAAAACGCCAGTCACAACAGCAGAGGATGACAGTTTACTTATTTATTTTTACTTTCCTAATTAAAATAAGTTGACATTTCATGTGAATTGCTTGATGCAAAATCACTTTGCATTTAAAAGGTTATCTCATATGTTTCAACATTTTTAGCTCACCTGAGCTATGCTCAGGATGAGCTATTGTGATCACTTTTCATTTGTCCGTCCGTCCGTCCGTCCTTCCGTCCGTTAACATTTTCAAACAACATCTCTGAAGCCCTTGAGCCAATTTTGCTGAAATTTCATATGGAGCCTCCTTAGCTTGGGGGAATGAAAGATTGCTAAAATGGTCGCAGTCCATTGACCAAGATGGCGGCCATGCCCATATATGGTAAAAACCTTTAAAAATCTTCTTCTCCAGAACCGAGGATGCTTTGGGGCTGAATCTTTGCATAAGTCATCGGGGACAGGAGGTCTACCAAAATTGCTAAAATAAAGGTTTTATATTGACATTTGACTATTTTACGGCAAGGTCAAGTTTGCTTCCCTATGCATTTGTGTGGGAAATACCTTTAAAAATCTTCTTCTCCAAAACCGAGGATGCCTTGTGGCTGAACCTTTGCATATATCATCGGAAACGGGAGGTCTACCAAAGTTGCTAAAATAATGGTCGTACATTGATATTTGACCTTTTTACGGTAAGGTCAATTTTGCTTCCTTATGCATTTGTATGGGAAAAATGTTCAGAATTTCAAACGACTTCTCCTCTGGAGCCTCTGCGGGTCAATTTTGCTCAAATTTCATATGGAGCCTCCTTAGTTTGGGGGAATGAAAGATTGCGAAAATGGTCGCAGTCCAATGACCAAGATGGCCGCCATGCCCATATATGGTAAAAACCTTTAAAAATCTTCTTCTCCAGAACCAAGGATGCCTTGGGGCTGAATCTTTACTTAAATCATCAGGGATGGGGGATCTACCAAAATTGATAAAATAAAGGTCGTATATTGACATTTGACCATTTTACGGCAAGGTCAAGTTTGCTTCCCTATGCATTTGTATGGGAAAAACCTTTAAAAATCTTCTTCTCCAAAACTGAGGATGCCTTGTGGCTGAATCTTTGCATATATCATTGGAAATGGGAGGTCTACCAAAGTTGCTAAAATAATGGTCGTACATTGACATTTGACCTTTTTACGGTGAGGATGGGAAAAATGTTCAGAATTTCAAACGGCTTCTCCTCTGGAGCCTCTGCGGGTCAATTTTGCTCAAATTTCATATGGAGCCACCTTAGGTTGGGGGAATGAAAGATTGGTAAAATGGTCGCGGCTCGGTGACCAAGATGGCCGCCATGCCCATATATGGTAAAAACCTTTAAAAAATCTTCTTCTCCAGAACCAAGGATGCCTTGGGGCTGAATCTTTGCTTAAATCATTGGGGACAAGGGGTCTACCAAAATTGCTAAAATAAAGGCTGTATATTGACATTTGACTTTTTACGGCAAGGTCAAGTTTGCTTCCCTACGCATTTGTATGGGAAAAACCTTTAAAAATCTTCTTCTCCAAAACCGAGGATTCCTTGTGACTGAATCTTTGCATGTATCGTCGGAAATGGGAGGTCTACCAAAGTTACGAAAATAATGGTCATACATTGACATTTGACCTTTTTACGATAAGGTCAATTTTGCTTCCTTATGCGTTTGTATGGGAAAAATGTTCAGAATTTCAAACGACTTCTCCTCTGGAGCCTCTGGGCCAATTTTGCTCAAATTTCATATGGAACCTTCTTAGGTTGAGGGGATGAAAGTTTGCTAAATTGGTCGCGGTTCGCTTGAGCTTGGGGCTGAATCTTTGCTTAAATTAACGGGGCCGGGGGGTCTACCAAAGGTGCTAAAATAATGGTCATACATTGACATTTGACCTTTTTTACGGCAAAGTCAAGTTTGCTTCCCTATGCATTTGTATGGGAAAAAACATTTAGAAATCTTATTCTCCAAAACCGAGGATGCCTTGTGGCTGAATCTTTGCATATATCATCGGGAACGGGCGGTCTACAAAAGTTGCAAAAATAATTGTCATACATTAACATTTGACCTTTTTACAGTGAGGTCGTTTGCTTCTGTATGCATTTGTATGGGCCCCATACATTTGTATGGAGAAAATGTTCATAATTTCAAATGACTTTTCCTCTGAAGCCTCTGGGCCAGTGTTGCTCAAATTTCATGTGGAGCCTCCTTGGGCAGGAGACTGAAAGATTGCTAAAATGGGCATTGTCCATTGATCAAAATGGCTGCCATGCCCATATATGGTAAAAACCTTTAAAAATCTTCTTCTTCAGAACCAAATAAGCCCTGGGCCCTAATCTTTGCACAAATTATGGAGGACAGGAGATCTACCAAAATTGCTAAAATGATGGTTCTATGCTGACATTTGATCTTTTTACCTCCAAGGTCAAATTTGCTTCCCCATGCATTTGTATGGGCCATATACATTTATATTGAAAGTATCGAAGTGACTTGTAGATCAACAGTAGTTAAAATTGCTCTGATTGGAAATCTAAGATGGCCATCATCTTGTTTATATTTATTATATTTCCCTGCCACTGTGCTGTTTACATGTATAAAATCATGATTCTTCAGAAACCACTTAGCCAATTTTTCCCAAATTTTGCATTGATCCTACTGTTGTGATGATAGGATTTGAAAAATGTTGCATAACATCTGCATATCTGCAGTGGTTATGTCACTCAGGTGAGCGAGCCGTGGCCCGTGGGCCTCTTGTTTTTCTTTTGTTTGACTTGGCAGGCTTACTCCTCTAAGGGCTTAACCAGTAGGTCTGTTTATTAGCTCACCTGAGCCAAAGGCTCAAGGTGAGCTATTGTGATCACTCACCGTCCATCGTCGTCGTCGTTGTCCGTCTGTCCGTCCGTCCATTCACAATCTTTAAACAACATCTCCTCCTAAACCACTGATTGGATTTTGACCAAATTTCACAGGAATGATCCTTGGTTGATCCTCTTTCAAAGTTGTTCAAATGGTTCCGGTCCATTGCATATCTAGGTCACAGGAGCTAAAAATAGATTTTTTAACTAAAAACTTAAAAAATCTTCTTATCAGAAACCACTGGACTGATTTCAATAAAATTTTGCAGAAATGTTCCTTTGGTGATCCTCTACCAAGATTGTTCAAGCCATTTGGATGCGTCAAAAAACATGGCCGCCAGGGGACGGGGCTTATTTTCCCTATATATCTATATAGAAAACTTTAAAAATCTTCTTGTCCGAAACCACTGGACCGATTTCAATATAATTTTGCAGAAATGTTCCTTTGGTGATCCTTTACCAAGATTGTTCAAGCCATTTGGATTCGTCAAAAAACATAGCCGCCAGGGGGCGGGGCTTATTTTCCCTAAATATATCTGTATAGAAAATTTTAAAAATCTCCTTGTCAGAAACCACTAGACCGATTTCAATATAATTTTGCAGAAATGTTTCTTTGGTGATCCTCTACCAAGATTGTTCAAGACATTTGGATTCGTCAAAAAACATGGCCGCCAGGGGGCGGGGCTTATTTTCCCTATATATCTATATAGAAAATTTTAAAAATCTTCTTGTCCGAAACCACTGGACCGATTTCAATATAATTTTGCAGAAATGTTCCTTTGGTAATCCTCTACCAAGATTGTTCAAGCCATTTGGATTCATCAAAAAACATGGCCGCCAGGGGGCGGGGCTTATTTTCCCTATATATCTATATAGAGATCGTTAAAAATCTTATTGTCAGAAACCACTAGACCGATTTCAATATAATTTTGCAGAAATGTTCCTTTGGTGATCCTCTACCAAGATTGTTCAAGACATATGGATTCGTCAAAAAACATAGCCGCCAGGGGGCGGGGCTTATTTTCCTTTCCCTTTACATCTATATAGAAAACTTTAAAAAATCTTCTTGTCAGAAACCACTGGACCGATTTCAATATAATTTTGCAGAAATGTTCCTTTGGTGATCCTCTACCAAGATTGTTCAAGCCATTTGGATTAGTCAAAAAACATCGCCACCAGGAGGCGGGCTTATTTTCCCTTTACATCTTTATAGAAAACTTTAAAAAATCTTCTTTTCAGTAACCACTGGCCCGATTTCTATATAATTTTGCAGAAGTGTTCCTTTGGTGATCCTCTACCAAGATTGTTCAAGCCATTTGGATTCGTCAAAAAACATGGCCGCTAGGGGGCGGGGCTTATTTTCCCTATATATCTATATAATGATTGTCTTGTCAGAAACCACTGGACCAATTTCAGTATAACATTGCAGGATTGTTTCTTTTGTAACCCTCTACCAAGATTGTTCGTCATGATTTGTCAAGAAAACGTGGCTGCCAGGGTGCGGGGCTTAATTTTCCTATATATCTATATAGAAAACTTTAAAATAAAAATCTTCGTCAGAAACCACTGGACTGATTTCATTATAACTTGGCAGAAATGTTTCCTTGTTGACCCTCTACCAAGATTGTTCAAGTTATCATGATTCATCAAAAAACCTGGCCGCCAGGGGGCGGGGCTTATTTTCCTTGTATATCTATATAGAAAAGTTTTAAAAATCTTGTCAGAAACCAATGGACCAATTTCAGTATCACTTGGCAGGAATGTTTCTTTGGTAACCCTCTACCAAGATTGTTCAAGCCGTTATGATTTGTCAAAAAACATGGCCGCTAGGGGGCGGGGCATATTTTCCCTATATATCTATATATAAAAATTTAAAAATCTTCTCTTAAGAAACTGTTGGATCAAGTTCAATGTAACTTGGCAGGAATGTTGCTTTGGTGACCTTCTACCAAGATTGTTCACGCCCTCATGATACATCAAAAAACATGGCTGCCAGGGGGCGGGGCTTATTTTTCGTATATATCTGTATAGAAAACTTTAAAATTCTTCATGTCAGAAACCACCTATCTGATTTCATTATTACTTGGCAGGAATGTTGCTTTGGTGACCCTCTACCAAGATTGTTCAAGCAATCATGATTCATCAAAAAACATGGCTGCAAGGGGTGGGGATTATTTTCCCTATATATCTAAATAGAAAACTTCAAAAATCTTCTTGTCAGAAACCACTGGACCGATTTCAATATAACTTGGCAGGAATGTTCCTATGGTGACCCTCTATGAAGTTTGTTCAAGCAGTCGTGATTCGTCAAAAAACATGGCCATTAGGGGGTGGGGCTTATTTTCCCTATATAGCTATATGAAACATTTTAAAAATCTTTTTGTCAGAAACTACTGGAACGATTTCAATATGGCAGAATTGTTCCTTTGGTGATCTTCTTTCAAGATTCAGTTCAAGCCATCATGATGCATGAAAAAAAACATGGCCGCTGGGGAGCAGGGCTATAAAATTTATACAAAAATCTTAGAGCAGTGAACTTGGCTGAAACTTCAACAGTAAGTGTGCAAAGCTGTTTGCTCAGGTGAGCGATATAGGACCATGATGGTCCTCTTGTTTACTGAACAGGCTTAGTCCTCTAAGCGGTTGCCCAGAAGTTTTCGAACCCACTATATCCGCCGGTCAAAATTTTAACACGTCACATAGAGATATCGCTGGTTCAGCATGAGTTACTGTATTAATTAGATTTCAGTTTTTATCAAGTTGTAGATCTTCCTCCTATCAAGTGCTTAATGTAAACAGATAGTTACATTGTATATTTAAATTTGTGCCTTTTTATGTAATTTCTTTAATTATAACCCCGGCATATGAAGTATGCTGAAGGGGCATATAGTTTTCGTCTGTTCCGTTAGTCCATTCGTCTGTCCGTCCGTCCGGGTGTGATTCCGTCTGTTAACCCTTTCTATAACCAAGTTTTACTTCGAAGTATTTTGATTACTTATAACTCTGCAGCCACTGATCAAAAACTTTTCATATTTGGTATGGCGGTACCTGGAAGTGTTCTCTTCCTTTGTACATCTATGGACCCCTGGGTCATGCCCCAGGGCAGGGATAGAGGTCAAAATCTAGGACACCCCAATAAAGTAGTATATTGCAGTTTGTTTATACAAACAACCTCTTATTACAGAAGGATGGGCATCAAACATGTTTATCACATCAACATTCAGTGTAATAAGGTCAAGGTCATTGTGACCTTATTTTCATGCTTCAATGATTTTGACATATTTTGAAGCCTATTTCATGGATTAATGCCTCAATAAAGTAGTATGTTGCAGTTTGTTTATACAAACAGTTTCTTAAAGAAGGATGGGCATCAGACATGTTTATCACATCAACATTCAGTATAATAAGGTCAAGGTCATTGTTATCATATTTTCATGCTCCAGCGATTTTGCCTTATATCTTGAAGACTATTTCATGGATTAATGTGATACTTGGGATATTGGTTCTGTGTGACACCACGATTGACAGCATAACAAATGTAGGTCACCTTGACCTATATTTCATGATCCAGTAATTTTGCCGTATATCTTGAATGTTAATTGATGTATGAACATCATTATCTGGGATTATGAATTAGTATGGTCCAACAGTTGACCTAAAAGTAAATGTAGGACACTGTGACCTATATTTCATAGTCCAGTTATTTTATGTTACATCTTGAAACAATTTGATGTATTACTATCATATTTTGGGATTATATGACCTATATTTCATAGCTCTGTGATAAGATATCTCCCACTGTTTTATACCTAAATGTCATATTTACATATAATGACTCAGTGTGACCAAACTTTCACCTCAAAGTAAATATAAATCAGTATGACCTATATTTCATGGTCTAGTGATTTTGCTTAATATTTTTTAGATTATTTAATGGATTAACATCATAGTTGGTATAATGCATCAATGTGACCATCAGATTAATTTCTCAAGTATATGTAGGTCAGTGACCTATATTTTATGGCCCAGCAAATTTGCTTCACATCTTGAAGACTATTTACTCCAGGAAAGTTGTACTTAGGATGATAGATCAGTGTCACTCAGAGACTGACATTGTAAACTATATCTTGCCTCATGTCATCATTTACTAAAATATTTTATAATTAAGAAATGGCACCGGCCGGGGGGTATTCGTGACTCTCTGGACACTTGCTCTAGTAGTTATTATTGTTTTCTCTTTCTGGGCCCAGTTGTTCAAAGCTAACGATGTCGTTAGTTAACGATTCGTTAAAATTTACATTGAGTGATACACAAATATTCTGATATTTTTTGCTGAAAAAATGTGAGTAGCTTTTGCAGCAAAAAATATCAGAATATTGTGTATTGAATCCGCTAAAACAGTTAACGAAATGACCCTTAACAAGCTCGTTAAGCTAACGACGCTTTGAACAACCGGACCCTGATGTCCTGAATCTAGTACTAAACTTGGAATTCAGTCGCATAATACAGATGAGCGTTTGTATTACTGTTCTAGTTGTTCCCCTTGAAAAGTTTTTGCTTTTATAAAAACAACAAACGTCTATGATTTTTAAAAAAATGCATTTCTGACTAGAAAACGATATTCAGCAAAAAATATCGAGGATTTTGTTCATTTCATACTCGCTTTTTTTTAGATCGACTCTCAGATAGCATGTATGTATATTAAACGAGTCAGTCGTTGTGATTGTGAAGTGTGGTGCAGCTCAAACTAGTTCGAGCTTTCTTTTTTTTCTGTCTTTCTTCCGTGAATGTTTACATGAGAAATGTAAGAAAAAATACAGATAAGAAATGAGCCGGAACACAGTATTTCTTACAAGATTGCATGTACATCTGCATAGTCTGATCAGAGTCTTCACATAGTCCTTTTAAAATGATGTTGAGGTGATTATATTGTTGGCTGGCACCTCAATATGGCCAACTGATTTATAATAAAACAAATTGAATGTCCGATATAAACAAGAATATAAATCAGGACTTTTACATTCTGCATTGTAGAAATAGTCTTCACAGTGCACTCTGTAGGTAGCCAGTGACCCAAAGTGTCTTCAGCTGGACAGCAAAGACTGGTCAGCCTGCGCAAATCTTTTTATTCACTAGTAATTACATAATTCTAGTCGGCAAGGGAGGCATCACTTTTCCGTAAGTGCAGTAAATATAGATATTTGTATTTCAACATTAAATACAGATATCTGTAATTGTTATGCAGATATCTGTATTTAATTTAGTAATTCAGATATCTGCAATTTAAATACAGATATCTGCATTTTAATTATAGATATCTGCATTTGAAATGCAGATATCTGCATTTCACCTTTAATTGAGGTCTCTGTAATTGAAATGCAGATATCTGTATTTGAAATGCAGGTATCTCTAATTAATAAAATGTAGATATCTATATTTTGAGCGAAAATAGAGATATCTGTATTTCAATAACAGATACCTTCATTTTAATTAGAGATATCTGCATTTCAAATACAGATATCTGCATTTCAATTACAGATATCTCTAATTACATAGAAATACAGATTTCTGTATTATTTATTGGAGATATCTGTATTTGAAATGCAGATATCTGCATTAAATAGGTTTAAACCCAAAGGGGACACCATAGTATTGTAATTAGAGTACTAGCCATTTCCAGCTTCTCAAAAGAAGTATTTTCTAGGCCAGTATTTTGGTAAAAAGTTTTTGGCCTAGAATTGTTCAAATGAGGAAGATTGATAAATGTGCAACCAATTTTAATAAAAGAAGAAGAAAAAATAAGTAAGGTAATCAGTGTCTGTAGTAGTGATGGTTTTGCTTAAAAGGAAAAGCAAGGTTGGCAAAGAATATGGCTCTCTTGACAAATGATTTGAAATCTTTAAAGCTTTTAACTTCCTTGATTTTTTGTCTGATTTTGATCAATGTTGCATCAGGTCTATCATTTCAGAAGCATTCTGTGCCAGCCTTTGTTTTTCCACCTTTAAGTTGTTAAGTAGAGCAGTTTACAGTTCAGTTCATTCATGGAGCATGATCACATCTAGTATCAATATATATATTGTGTTATATAGGTGTGTGTGTTTTTATTAAAAAGAATTAAAGATTGTTTCTGTTAATTGTCTCCTTATTCATTAAGCTACCCGTGAACAGTGTTACAATAATAAGAAAGCTGGCCTTTGGAAACAAAGAAAAAGCTGTAAATTTGGCTAGCAAACAGAAGAAAAAGGATGGAAACATTTTGTTTCATTATGGTATGGCTTATGGCCTGTATCAGTTTGGTTATAAAATGTGAAATGATAATACCCCACCATTATCATGTGGTGGGCAGATAACTGTCAAAAATTGATGAAATTTGGCAATGAGCAATCCCAAAACAGATCTCCACAATATCAAATTTGATGAAAATCCATTGAGATTTACTCGAGTTTTTGTCCTGAAAGTAAAGTACGGATGTATTGCGGGCAGATAGCTTTGTCCAAAATGGATGAAATTTTCCCATTAGCAATCCCAAAGCAGATGTCCACAATATCAATGCACATACCAAATTTGGTGAAACGCCATAAATATTTACTAAAGTTATTGTCCAGAAATGAAAATACGGATGTGTCGCAGGTAGATAACTCTGTCAAAAATTGACGAAATTTGCCCATCAGCAATCTCAAAGCAGATCTCCACAATATCAATGCACACATCATTTGGTGAAAATCCATTGATACTTACTAAAGTTATCATCCAGAAATGAAAATACAAACTGTCGCTGGCAGATAATTCTGTCAAAAATTGATAAATTTTGCCCATTAACAATCCCAAACCAGATCTACACAATATCAATGCACACACCAAGTTTGATGAAATCCATTGACATTTACTAAAGTTATCATCCGGAAACGAAAATACGGACGGACACACGGACAGCCAACATGATACATCATACCCCGCCAGGGTTAAAAAAATCCTCAGACAAATCTACTAAAGGACTTCACATTCTATGAAAAAAACAACAAAATTTATAGGCTATCCATTGTGAACTATTCAATCAACAGTCCTTAGCTATAATATCTGTCCACATATTTTCACTAAAATATCTATCAAATACATGGCGCAAATTTGGTTATGATGAAAAACAAAATATATTCAAATGTCTTTTGCTAACAATAGCACAAGTTAGTTTTGGCTATCAAGGCCTCATCATTAGCAGTAAAAGGAAACCTGAATGTCGGCCATGGCTAGAGAAAGTATAACTGCAATTTAGATAGTAAATGACAAAATATACATTCACAGGAAAGACATTAATATTCTATGAAGGTCCAAAAAATACAAGGCATTCAGGCGATACAAATCCCCTCGCACAAGACTACTTGATGTGGGCAAACACTGAACTGGGAAATTTCATGACATGTATTAGTCATATATGACCTTGACATTAAGCTACAGTATTGTAAACACTCAGATTTTCAGGTTGGGAGAGATTTTGATAGAAAATATTCCAGTTAAGTCAACATTGACCTTCACCCCAGGACCTGAACGTCGAACGTGCTCAAGATATTATCATACCCACACAAATGTGTGAAGTTTAATTAAAATACGTTGATAAATGTAGGGGCTAGAGCGGTGACGTTACCTTGACCTTAAGCCCGGCAACCTGAAAGGAACTTGCTCGGGATATTATTATATCCAACAATTGTTTGAAGATACATTAAAACCAATTGATAAATGCAGGGGGTAGATCGATGACAAAGTTTAAAAAAAAAAAAAAAAAAAAAAAAAAAAAATAGCCACAGTTACCTTGACCTTGAGCCCAACAACCTGAAAATTGAGCTTGGTCAAGATATTATTATAACCAACATTTATGTGAAGTTCTATTAAAATCCATCAATAAATGTGGGCACTAGAGAGATGATTTTTTTCTAAAAATAGCCACAACGACCTTGACCTTGAGCTCAGGACCATGAAAGTCACTTGCTCGAGATATTATCGTAACCAAGATTTATGTGATTTTACATTAAAATCCATCAATAAATGTAGATGCTAGAGCGATGACAAGACTTTTTGTTTTGTTTTTTTCTAAAAGCAGCCACAGTGACCTTGACCTTAAGCCCAGGACCCTGAAAGTCAAACTTGCTTGAGATATTGTCATACCCAACATTTGTGTGAAATTATACTACAAATCCATCAATAAATGTAGGCGCTAGAGTGATGACAAAGTTTTTCTAAAAATAGCCACAGTGACCTTGACCTTGAAACCAGGTCCCTGAAAGTCAAACGCTCGAGATATTGTCATACCCAGCATTTGTATGAAGTTATATTAAAAAATCCATTGATAAATGTAGGCACTAGAGTGATGACAGTTTTTTTCCTAAAAATAGCCACAGTGACCTTGACCTTGATCCCAGGACTCTGAAATTCAAACTTGCTCAAGATATTATCATACCCAACATTCATGTGAAGCTAGATTAAAATCCTTTAATAAATATAGGTGCTAGAGCGATGACAATGTTTTTTTTTCTAAAAATAGCCACAGTGACCTTGACCTTGAGCCTAGGACCTAAAAGTTTAACTTGCTTGAGATATTGTCATACCCAACATTTGTGTGAAGTTATATTAAAATCCATCAATAAATGTAGGTTTTGGAGCGATGACAAAGTTTTCCGAAAAATATCTAGTGACCTTGACCTTGAGCCCAGGACCCTGAAAGTCAAACATGCTGAGATATTGTCATACCCAACATTTGTGTGTTTCTGGCGAAAGAATGTGCACAATACTGGTTAGCCGCATAGATGACAGCCTGTCCAGTAAAAGTGTGGTTAGGTAAACTGACCGCGCTCGACATGACCCCATTAGGGCCGTAAAACCTCAACACAAATAAACATTTGTGTGAAGTTACTTTAAAATGCACCATTAAATGTAGGCGCTAGAGAGATGACAATGCTTTTCAAAAAATAGCCACAGTGACCTCGACCTTGAGCCCAGGACCATGAAAGTCGAACTTGCTCGACATATTGTCATATCCAACATTTTTATGAAGTTATATTAAAATTCATCAATAAATGTAGGCGCTAGAGTGATGACAATGTTTATTTAAAAATAGCTACAGTGACCTTGACCTTAAGCCAAGAACCCTGAAAGTCGAACTTGCTCGAGATATTGCCATACCCAACATTTGTGTGGTTATGCTAAAATCCAATAAATGTAGGCGCTAGAGCGATGACAAGAGATGAACATACGACGTACGTACGTATGTACATACGTACAGGGTGTCCCATAATATCTGCTACCATTTCGCCGGCGAATAAAAAAATAAACAACTGAGCTTGCAATGACTGATGTACATAAGTTAAAACAGGAAAGACGTATGTTTTGATTTGTAAAACGTCAGGGTTTTGCATAAGGAAAGCGCTTTCAGGTAGTGCTCTGTAGCGATTTGTCCTTGCTATGCAACGGTCCATTATTCAATGAAGATGAGAGCTTGGCGAGTCCCTGTAATCTGGCGAAGAAAAAAGAATTACCCTTGAGAGCAATGAAAGTATACACAGACGAAAATACTGGTGCCTAAAACTTACATTATATGATTAAAGTAGCAAAAGCTATAATTTAAGTTACAATTAAAATTTTATTCTGCGAGGGTTATCTTTCCCTGCCCCTGTGCTGTATACATGTATAAAATCATGATATTGTTAAACTTCTCTTCAAAAAACACGGCCAATTTCAAATTCCACCAAATTCCATGTCGACCATACATTTGAAACGGGATCGAGGGTTTGTTCAAATGGTCATGCTCCATTGACTGTCAGCTCATATATGATCATATGATGGTAAATAATAATAATAATAATAATAATAAACACATTCCTCTTCAAAACCAAGACTTGCCGGCCTCGGTGGCTCAGTTGGATGCGCCGTCCGACTGGAGACCAGGAGGTCGCGGGTTCAACCCCCGCCGAGGTCGGCAACATTCTTTCGTGGAGATTGATCATGAAATATTTTCTACGGTCATTCTCTCCCTTCCGCTGATTCAAGAAGGGCAGTTGTCAGTTTCTGGCGAAAGAATGTGCACAATACTGGTTAACCGCTTAGAGGACTAAGCCTGCCCAGTAAACGTGTGGTTAGGTAAACTGACCGCGCTCGACATGACCCCATTGGGTTGACTGGACCGTAAAACCTCAACACAAACAAACAAACAAAACCAAGATTTGCTCAACTGATGATTCTTTCATTAGTTGCAATGACAGGATTAGAAAAGTATTGTATAACATCAGCATATCTGCAGTGGCTATTTCACTCAGGTGAGCGAGCCGTGGCCCGCGGGCCTCTCTCTCTCTCTCTCTCTCTCTCTCTCTCTCTCTCTCTTCACACTCATGAAATATATTTGTTCCTCTGAATCCCGAGCTCAAAATATTTCACAACCAGGTAAGGAGAGGTAAGGACAGCCTGCAGGTTATTTTATACAAGATAAAAGATCCAAAAGACACTGAACAGAAAAAGAAAGAAAGAGAAAAAGATACATAGTCTCATTTGATCTGTTTTCTTTGTAGTAAAAATGTTTGCATTTTCTTAGGGTCTGCTATTTTTATGCTCCCGAAGGGAGAGCATATAGTCGCCTCTTTGTCCGTCCGATCGTCCGTCCGTCCGCGTCTGTCACACTTTTATCCGGAGTATATCTCTAAGAGTATTCAAGGTAATTTAATGAAACTTGATACACTGATAGAGGGCCAAGAGCGGAATTGCAGAATGCAAGAATCATAACCCTGTCACCAGACTTATGGAGTTACTTCCCGTCTTAATTTTTGCAATAAAAAGCTTGTCCGGAGCATTTCTCTGAAATTATAGAAGGGAATTAAATGAAACTTTATACATTGACAGACGGCCATCAGAGAAAGTGCGGAGTGCAAGAACCGTAACTCTATCACAAGTAATTACAGAGTTATTTCCCTTCCTAATTTTTGCAATAGTACCCTTGTCGGGAGCATATCTCTAAAAGTATTGAAGATAAATAAATGAAACTTTATACAGTGATAGGGGGCCATGAGGAGAATTGTAGAATGCAAGAATCATAACTCTGTCACCAGTATTTACGGAGTTACTTCCCTTCTTGATTTTTGCAATAAAGCTTGCCCGGAGCATATCTCTGAAAGTAAAGAAGGAAATTAAATGGAACTTGATACATTGATAGACGGCCATCAGAGGAAGTGCAGAATGCAAGAATCGTAACTATATCACAAGTAATTACATAGTTATTTCCCTTTCTAATTTTTGCAATAGTAAACTTGACCGGAGCATATCTCTAAAAGAGTTGAAGATAAATAAATGAAACTTGATACACTGATAGAGGACCATGAGAGAAAATGCAGAATGCAAGAATCATGACCTTGTCATCAGTATTTACGGATTAAAGTTACCTCCCTTCTTGTTTTTGCAATAAAAGCTTAACCAGAGCATATCTCTGAAAGTATATAAAGGAATTAAATGAAACTTGACACATTGATAGCTGGCCATCAGAGACAGTGCAGCGTGTAAGAACCGTAACTCTATCATAAGATATTATACAGAGTTATTTCCCTCCTAATTTTTACAATAATAAGCTTGTCCGTAGCATATCTGTAAAAGTATTGAAGATAAATAAATGAAACTTGATACAGTGATAGAAAGCTATGAGGGAAAGTGCAGAATCACTCTCACAACCCTATTGTCAGTATTTATGGAATTATTTCCCTTTCGGAGCATATCTCTGAAAGTATGAAAGTAAAATGAAAGAGTAAGTCAAATGAAACTTGATACAACAAAAGATAGTGAAGAGTGCAAGAACTGTAACCATGTTTCAAGTAGTTACTGAGTTACTTCCCTCTTAATTTTTGCAATAATAAGCTTGTCCGTAGCAATCTCTAAATGTGTGTATTTTACTCTTTCACTAACATAGCCTTTACACTATTGCGCATCTTCGGGGAGCAGTCTTCGGTTTCACCGATTCTCTTGGCTTGGTATTTTTGTGGGTCATAATTCTATACTTTATGTCAAGAATATTTCGAGTTTTTTTTTTTTTTTTAAGATAGTACTTTTAATTTATTTGATAAAGATATAAGTGATCTGGATAACGATATAAGCGATCTGCGCAGTAACTATGCGCATTGTTTTGTTTACACCAACTACAATATGGCGGCAGTTATCGACTACACAAGACAAAATGTTTACACCGAATTTAGCGGTTCGTCTGAAGAAGACGTCAGTTATGCAACAAACTTTTGGCAGTCCATTCAGCTGCATCCACCTATGGAGTCTCGACTTGTGTCAAGTGACATAAAGCAGCGGCTGAAAATAGCTCCGCCAAGTTCTCAAGGCATATCTCCATGTTTATTTTTTCTCAAATTTGGATAACAGCAACTCAGTTCAGAAAATAGGTCCACAACTCAGTTCAGAAAATAGGGCCAGAAACTAAAAAAAAAAAAAAAAAAAACGAAAATAAAAACGTTGAAAGGCCTCTGATTATGTTATCATATAGGGTAGAATAATTTGAATAAGGGTACCCCTTGGAATTAAAAACTGCCGGTTTTGTCATCCAACACTGTGCATTATAAGTGTTTTGAGCTAATAAAAGTCAGTTGACTTAAATTATTGATTAGCAAGCTGCAATGTTGTCAGATACATTAGGTTTTGATACAAAACATGCCTTTGGCTAGTATTAATCAAGCTTTCTTTCTTTCTTCCAATACTCTGTTCGGCCAATTCTGACCATGATAACAGGGTTGGAGTGTGGCACATAAGTTTCAAAACAACAAAAAAAAAAAAAAAGCTTGCATTCAGTAATCTTCAGATTTTTCAGTATTATGTAAAATTTGAAAATTCTGCAAAAAAAATGACACATCTGCATGTGCCAGCTCCTTTTTTTTTTTTTTTCTGAGGTACATGTAGTTAAAACAAAATGCCCCATTTGTTGAGAAAAGTGAAACTGATAATGAGAGATATAGTTAGAGAGGCTGTGAATGTAGGGTGCACAAAATAAATGGCCAGGCAATGTTACAGGACTTGACTGTATTTACTTTTTTGTGCCACCCACTTTTGAGGTAAAAAAAAAAAAAAAAATGTGTGTGGTTTTGGGTCAAAGGTTCACCTTTTGGGGTCAGAAATCTTTTTGATGTTTGGGGTCATAATTATGCTTGATACTTTTTGGGGTATAAGGAAAAAAGTTTTAGGTGTTTTTTTCCCTTTGAAGAGCCAGTCCAAATTCAGTATTATTATCTTGGAGTAACCTGTTTCAGTGACTAACCTGTTTCAGTGATTTTTATTACCATATTCTAGCTTCTTACAGAAGGGTTCAGTGATGTACTCACTTTCTGTACTCTCAAACAAAGTTCTGTCACAAACAGAAAACATGAATATTGATAATTTTACCTCATATAGATGTTATTTTTTCATGTCGTGCCATTTTTGCTGCTTTTCTTAATGCCTTTTCTGATTGTGCATGCGTAGTGTGCCACAAAATAGCCATAATATACTATTTGAAATATTTTTTGCCGTTGACTGTATTTGTTTTCTGCTACACAATGTCACATGGTCAATATGGCTTCAGTTTGATATATTATCTAGAATGTGCCTTAAAGTTAGTACCTGTCTTAGCTTTTGACACTGTATTTTTATGCTTTGAATATGGTAATGTGAACATATGTACCTTCCTATCACAATTTTAACAGGGTGGTCGGGTGGTGCAAAGGTGTCGTGTATCTTCTGTCACTGGGGCATCCAACTGATATTGGCTTACAGTTGGGCAAGGCCTGCTATCCTTGTAGTGCAGGTAAGGGTAGAGGGAGGAATGTTTTTATTTCTTCTGTTTCTTCACTTTCATTCCAGTTCTTCTTTCTTCCCTGTCGCTCTCTTTCATCTACTCTACTATCTCTTCTATCTCTTTTCTCCCTTTTTCTGGGAGGCAGCACAAAATGACCCACAAGGGTTGACATGTAATTAAACCCCAACACAATCAATCAACAACAATATTTAAGATTTAAACTGCTAGGATTAATACCTTTCTGGTTTGTTTTATGTTGCTTTAATGTATTAATGTTTTTACTTTATTTCAATTATTTTTTTAATTACTTAATTATAAATTTATCTTGCCCACCCCAAAACAGTAATGAGTACTTAGGAACCAGTCATAATTCTTTGAACTCTTAAGGGCTGCTTTTTTTTTAAATCCCTTTGTGTCACTAATAGTGTTGCTCACTCTCTTA
The DNA here is from genome assembly GCA_964016985.1 of Anodontia alba. NCBI lineage: Eukaryota > Metazoa > Mollusca > Bivalvia > Lucinida > Lucinidae > Anodontia > Anodontia alba. The sequence goes on from OZ024828.1 coordinate 101,762,195, forward strand.
TTTTTGTTGATAGTCAGTGGTTTCATCTTGGTCATTTAGATTGTATAGATATGATTTTTATTACTTATTTTGTACACAGAGTGTATAAATGAATAAAAATCAATGGTCACCTATTTAGGCACAAAATATATAGGTCAAACAAAATGGTTGCCTCCATGGTGGTCCTGATGCTTTTTTGAAATATTACTGCTACAAAGTGAAGAAAATACACTAACCTAAATATAAGATGCAATTTTAGATGATATTAGACCAATTTCAACTGCTTAAGAAGTATTCATTTTGTTTTGCTTACATGAAAGTTTCTCCTTTGTAAGATTAGCTCCCATTGAGATGGGAGATAAATATTCCAAGTCATTGATTTCCCTTGCAGATGTATCTTGTCAGTTTTACTTGATTTATTATGTGCATTTTTATGCCCCTGCCACGAAGTGGAGAAGGGCATATAGATTTACCCTCTGTCATATGTCTGTGTGTCCATCTGTCACACTTTACAGTGCTGTTCATGTCTCCCCAACTCCTCCTATATAGTTTTCAAGTTAATGGTTTGAAACTTGACTATAGTAAGGATATAGACTCAGGATGTCCATAAAGGGCACAGAACTCTGATTGCATTATTTTTGGTAGTTATATATCATTGATTTACTTAGACATATATGGCCTTATACACATGGCATATTGTAGGGTTTGTGTCTCCTTCTCTTACAGTTTTCAAGATAATGATCAATTTGAAACTTGCAGGAAAGTAAGAATATAGGCTGGGCATGTGCTGAAAGATCATAAATCTCTGATAAAATTTTTATCCCTAGAGTTACATACCCTTGATTTACTTAGAAATTTTGTCTTATACACATGGCATATGGTAGGGTTTGTGTCTCCGTATCTTCTCTTACAGTTTTCAAGATAATGATTTAAAACTTGCAGCAAAGTAAGAATATAGCTGGGCATGTGCTGAAAGATCACAGAACTCTGATCAAATTTTTATCGCTAGAGTTACATACCCTTGATTTACTTAAAAATATGGCCTTATTACACACGGCACAGAAGGGTTTGTGTCTCTGCTACTTCTAAAGTTTTCAAAATGATGATTTGAAACTTGCAGCAATGTAAGAATAAAGGCTGGGCATGTGCATAAAGGTCACAGAACTCTGATTAAATTTTTATTGCTAGAGTTACATACCCTTGATTCACTTAAAAGATTTGCCTTTTACACATGGCATTGTAGGGTTGATGTCTCGGCAACATCTACAGTTTTCAAGATAATGATTTGAAACTTGCAGCAAAGTAAGAATATAGGCTGGGCATGTGATAAAGTTCACAGAACTCTGATAATTTTTTTATAGCTATAGTTACAAATCCTTGATTTACTTAGTTTTGCCATAAAAAGCCAAACTGCCAGTTGTGGGGCAAATCCCCTTTAGGGATTATCTAGTTTCCTTTGTTATATCAACATATATAATATTTCAGAAATAATTTTTCTCCACTGTGAATTATTGTTGAACATCTTAGTGAAACTCATAGTCAGCCAGCGTGTGGTTACCTTCCTGTCTGTATATGCCCCACAGAATGGTCTAAGTGATGAGGTTAAGGACCTGTTCTTTGATCAGCTGCGTGCTGTGACTGCCAGGATCCCAGCATCAGAATTTCTGATCCCATGTGGAGATTGGAACGGCCATGTAGAACATGCAGGCACTGGATACAGGGAAGTGCATGGTGGGATGGGGTATGATAGGCCGGAACCAGATGTTGAGGGTGAGAGAATCCTAGAGTACGCCCTAGCATTTGACCTGCTTCCTGGGAACACATGTTTCAAGAAACGTGACAGCCATCTCATCACATACAAGTCGGGAAACATCGCCACGCAGATAGACTTCATCCTTTTCCGTAGGACCATGCGCAAAATTGTCACAGATGTAAAAGTGATCCCTGGCGAGGAAGTAGCTCTGCAACATCAGCTTCTTGTATGCGACATGAGGATTGATGTGCCACCAAAATCCAAGCGCAAGTTCACCCCTCGCCTCAGACTTAGGAAGCTTAAAGACTCGCAGACCAGCAATCATTTCCAGGAGGTCTTCAACTTGCATGTGAACACATCTGCAGGTGTAGCTGATGGAGCCACTGAGAATATCTGGAACAACATCAAGACTGGACTGCTCAAGACAACTGAGGAGGTGTATGACACAACTAGGCCACACTGTTGGCGTCGTGAAACCTGGTGGTGGAATGAACACGTGGAAAAGGCCATTGCTGCCAAGCGGATAGCTTTCAAGGCCTGGAAGGCTGGTAAAGGCACTAGGGCATCATACGATGCAGCCAAACAAAATGCCAGACATGCAGTGCGCCATTCTCGTCAAGAAGCCGACAAGAAGGTCTACGAGAATATTGACCCCAAGTCTTCAGAAGTCTACCGCCTTGCCAATCAGTTTAGAAGAGAGAACACTGATGTTGTTGGTGACAAACCTGTGAAGAATGATGCAGGAGAGATGTCAATGAGCGAAGACTCAAAGCAGAAGGCTTGGCTAGAGCACTACCAAAGGCTTCTCAACGTGAGTTTGACTGGGACCCAGACCACCTGTCATCAACCACCAGTGGAAGGCCCGCCCATCCCATTGATATGGTTAAGAAGGCTATCTCACAGATGAAGGCAGGCAAAGCACCGGGCCCATCTGGCATAGTGGTGGAGATGATACGAGCAGCCGGTGACATGGGCGCCTCCATGATCAGTGACCTTGCAGCTATAATCATTCATGATGGCAAGGTACCCTCTGACTGAGAGCAGAGTTTCATTGTCTGCCTCTACAAGGGAAAGGGGGATGCATTGGAAAGGGGCATCTACCATGGCCTCAAGTTGACAGAACAAGTTATGAAAATCCTGGAGAGGATTGTGGATGGCCTCATCAGACAGTTGGTGTCATTCGTCGATCCCCAGTTTGGCTTCGTCCCAGGCAGAGGCACTACAGACGCAATCTTTGTTGTCAGGCAGCTGCAAGAGAAGTATCTGGCTGCCAACAAGAGACTCTACATGGCTTTCGTAGACCTGGAGAAGGCATTTGATCGAGTACCTCGGAAGGTCATCTGGTGGGCGCTGAGAAAACTTGGTGTGGAGGAGTGGATTGTGCGACTGGTGCAGGGGATGTATGCAAATGCGCGGAGCCGTGTCCGTGTTGGTGAGGGGTACAGTGAAGAGTTTGAAGTGAAGGTTGGTGTTCACCAAGGATCAGTACTCAGCCCACTGCTCTTCATCTTTGTGCTTGAAGCCTTATCATGAGAGTTCCGCTCTGGGGTCCCCTGGGAAGACCTCTATGCTGATGACCTTGTTATCATCGCCGAATCGCTTGAGGAATGTGTCAGGAGGCTCTGACATGGAAAGAAGCAATGGAGAAGAAAGGACTGAGAGTCAATGCAGTAAAGACAAAGATTGTGATCTGCGGTACTGGACTGGACCTCCTGCAGAGTTCAGGCAGGTTCCCATGCGCCGTATGTCGCACTGGAGTGGGCAGCAACAGCATCTGCTGCAATGGCTGCAAGCACTGGGTGCACAAGAAATGCAGTGGGCTCAAGCACTTGAAAAAAGACCCTGACTACAGATGTACATGGTGCCAGGGAACTGCATGCCACCTCTCTTTCAAAACACATGGCCGTGTGTACAGCTCTTGTGTGCGGAGCGCAATGCTCCATGCCAGCGAGACTTGGCCATTGACAAAGCCAAACCTCCAGCGTCTGCAGCGAAACGACAGGGCAATGATCAGACAGATCTGCAATGTCAGACCGCAAGACATTGTCACCACCAGGTCCAATGAGCTACTTGTGTGGCTTGGCATTGAGGATCTGGACCTCATTCCGAAGGAGAGAAGACTCCGATGGTATGGACATGTGGAAAGCTCCAATGGTGCAGTCAAGACAGCCTTTGACATACAGGTTGATGGAAAGTTTGGGCCTGGGAGGCCCAAGATGACATGGAAACAGCTGACAGAGAGGGATTGCAGAGAATGGAAGCTCCCGGCCATCAACCCTCATGATAGACATACCTGGAGATCTGGTGTGAGATCTGCCATGCGTGCAGCAAGCCATCTATCTGGAAGGGGGCCTACTGGTGTGGATGTTGCCCCTGTACCTGCACGTTAATCAAAAATCTGATTATGATGATATGAACGCATGGTGGAGGGCAGATTGCGAAGTATTAATTTAAGACGGCGAAGCTGGAGTGAATTAATATTCACATCTGCCTGACAACACAATGTGTTAATCGCAATAATTCACTGTAGAGAAAAATAATTTCACTTCTAACATAATACAGATAGGAAAATCAACATTGTTGCAATGTTTTCCAAAGAACTCTTTTGCAGGGGACGTCGCTAGAAGTAAATATTTACCTCCAATGTCATCAAACACGTCCTTTTGCACACACTATGTTGACTATGTGAATTATTCTGGTTTGATCATGGTGATATTTCCGTTAGGCTCAATGGGAAAACATTAACTTCATGTTAGAATAGTAAATAAGACAAGTTTCTGAAATCAAATTTTTCTCCCTATCATTGGTCGATTGTTTACAATCGAGCTTTAGTATACATACACCAAAATTTTCTTAAAGTTGTTGTCCACGTGATAATCATTGACCAATGAAATCAAACCGCGTGTTTGTATGAAATCCAGGTAACTGTTATTTATAGCCACACTATTTTTGTCGATGTGACTTCAGAGTGTCGTGTAAAGTGGACTGATACATGTGCAAATAGTGCACACACAGATCAGATGCCGCAGAATGAAGCATCTGATCAGAGTCTGCACTGTTTGCTTCAATTACAGGAAGTTAAGGGATAAATGTAAACGTCTTAAGTCCCCATTTAGGACCATTTTCTCAGCCTACATTCAGAGACAATGGACCCACCAGTGCTGTCAGTGCTTTGATTTTTAAAATGCATTGGGAAATGAATGGTTAGAAATTTTGGCTGCTGTATATAATAGTGTATTGTAACTTGCATGTTTTCCATATATAGTGGACCTAAGGTGTATTATTTTATTTTTCAGCCAGAAATGTTGCCCCATCTATCCCAGAAGATTCTCCAGGTAAGATTTTTCATAATTTAACCTTTACTATGCTGAAGCATAGCTCCAGATAGATACAGTAAATGTCCTAAAATTTCAAACACTTTATTCCATACTATTTTGGCCTAAATTTTGCTTTTTATGCAGCTCTTAACCCTTGTCCTGCTGAATAAATTAAGATGCCACACCTACTTTTATTTTTCAGCCAATTCGATTACTTGATCCAGATTAATGCTACAAATTCACATGCTTAATGGCAAACAGTGCAGATCCAGATCAGTTGGCTTCTTCAGAAGCCAACTGATCTGGATCTACACTGTTTGCAAAGGCAGGGTATATCAGGGTTCAGCAGGACAAGAGTTAAAATACTAAGCGAAATGGTAAACAGTGAAGACCCTGATCAGACTATCTGTATCTGCACTGTTTGAATATGTCATTTTGTCAGACACTTTGATGTTAAAAATTTTAGGACAATTGCCGTAAGGCCCTTTTATTCGACCAAAACCTTGATATTTTTATATTTCTCTCCCAAAATATATATTGTGGATACTATTTAGAAGCACCTCACAGAGTTGTTTCTAATGAGTACCACAACAATACCAGTATGTGTTTTCATGGAGAAATACAAGAATACATGCCTGGATACTCCTCTTATCTGGAGTTATTCTGAAGGCCAAATTACCAGACAATAAATGAATTGTTCCTTTTAAATAAAAAAAAAAAAAAAAAGAATAAGGGAGATTCAGGTGGAACATTGAAATGTTTCAACATTTGTGCTTAATTTTAAGCTCTAAGCTGTAGGAGGGTCTGGGTGGGGGGTACCAGAACTCGCTAATCAAAATTTTAGCCCTTTAATCAGTTATTGATAAAGCTGTTTTCACAAATTCAGTATATTTTGGATTTTTTTGACTTAACTCGACATCACAAAAATCAATAGTCACGAAATTTAGGCCAAAAATTGGTAGTCAAAAAAAAAATATATTTGGTCATTAATCAGTAGTCAATAAACCCCATCCAATCCTCCCGCAGTGTATGGAATATGCAGTCTGTCTATTAAATGACCCAGAGTAACAAAGTTTTGAAGTTTTAACCATTACAGTTCAATTCAAAATTTCAGCAGATGGCATTCTAAACTATATCATGTGATTCATCTACCAGGCAATGTCAAGCACTTTTTTTTTTTGTTGTTGTTTTTGGACATTTTTTTGTTGGTGTTTTCTTTTTAAAATCTGTCCTTTGAAATAGCGATGGGTGGGTGGGCAGGCATCATCCCAGGTTAACCTTTTGGCAAACCTTTCTTTAAAGTTATATGTTACTTTTATTCCTCAGTGGATTGCTTTCATATTTTGGTATAGAGATGAAGAGGAGGACCAGTAGGTGTTTCACTTGCAAGAATGACAACTCTCACTTTCTTCATTATTTAAAAATACCCATCCATAATGCAGATAGGTGTTTTTCTTGTTTGTTGTTGTTTTTTTTTTTTCTCAAAAAAAAATTATTGTAGGATGTCATTGTAACTGGCTCTTTAAGTTTAAGGCACATTTGAAATACCACACCCGACTTTTCCAACTTGTCCCATTTCCCTGAGGACAAGTAAGAAATTTCAAATTACATGTACTTGGGACAAAGACTTCATAGCTGTAGCTAAGAAGAGTATCCAGATTATGAAGTATATATTTTTATATATACAGAGGCCCTTCTAATAAGAATCCACAACATTATTTTTATTCAAGAAATTTTTAGGCAAGTAAATCTTGGTTAGACAAGTAAACATACACTTTATTCACTCAGGTCAGTTATGACATGTGAGGATATAAATATGTAACTATAGGACAAGGTGGCAAATACTTAATTAGCACATATTTCCCGAAGAAGGAGAAAAAAATACATTCACTCAGTCCAATATACTAAAATTGTTTATAGCGAGGGGTGCAGATGAATGATAATTAGTATAATAGTTACAACAAAAATACCAGTTTGGTCATTGGTAAGTAAGGGAGACAACCACAATGGGGCAGTCTGTCTTCAGACACGTGCACATGTTGAACATTACACATTGCTAAGGGAAATAACTGGACCCACCAACTAAGCAATTTATAGTACCTGTAGTAGGAGGAGAAATAGACCTGTAAAGAAAATATTTCAGTCGAGTGGCCTGACTGGGGATCAAACCAGTTACCCCTGGATCTGTAATCGAGGGTCATAACTACGAGGCTAAAAGGTCCGGATCAGTTAGACTGGTCAATTATGCATCCTATATATTTACACACATATCGATTATTTGTAGTTCCCTTTGCCACACTACTACACTCCTCCATCCTACAATGAAACATATCAAATGTTTTCTACTATTCTCAGGCTCTTTTCTGACTACATTGCCATTGCATGGCCCTTGAGCTCTGACGGTAGTCATCCTTGTCACGGCACCAAATATAGTAGGAAGAGAATTAGACCTGTAAAGAAAATATTCCCGCCGAGTGCCCTGACCAGGGATCGAACCAGGTACCCCTGGATCTTTAATTAAGCATCATAACCACGAGGCTAAAAGGTCCAGACCAGTTCGACTGGTCAATTATGTGTCCTATATAATATATTTACACACATATTGATTATTTAATTTGTACTTCACTTTGCCGCACTACTACATGTACTCAGCTGAGATAAGTTTATAGTCATTGTTATACCATTCTTATCATCATTTTCAGGTCATTTTTTTTTTTTTTTTTTCTTTTTTTTTTTTTTTGAACCAACAGAAATATACAATAGCAGAATAAGCTGAGAAAGTTTATCGGAACTATTACTGGAGAAGCAGAGCCATGTGCTAGCCACATTGGTGGTATCACCATAGCTCTGCTGAGGGCCAAATGTATACTATGAGTACTTTTGCAGCGTAAACTGACTCTGGGATCCTGACCTGTGGGATAATTCCTCAACCCTAGTTAAGGGATACAGATTTGCAAGTAGCTTCACCAGATTAAGAGACCAGTTTGAATGTGTTTTTTTTTTTTTTTTTTTTTTTGAATTTTTTTTTTTTTTTAATTATTTTAGCCTGTTCTGACCAAAACAAATCACACTCATGAGTATCCACAACATACGTTTTCCTGGAGAAATAAGAAATATATCATTTTGTTTGGAAAAAAAAAAACATCTTATCTGTAGCTTAGTCTTCAATTTTTTTTATGTTAAAATTGAACATACATGTAGAATTATGTATTCCTTATTTCAGTATTACAAAACTTCATGACCAGAGCAAAGACAATGGAACATATTGAAACTTACAAAAGAATACAAAAATTTGCTGAGGCAAAAGCTGAAGACAAGGCATTACTTCAGAAACAGAGAGAAATAAGGATAAAGGTAGGCATCAAGGGCAGAGTATTTACCCTTTAGAAGTAATGTATATACCCTAACTATTGGGGCACCTTATCTATTTACCATACTTGTCCTAAAGTTTGAAATTGTCCATTTTTCTACCTTTTGACGTATCTGAAATATTGCTGTTTATTATATGACCTAAAAATAAACTGTCTTTCATTGGCTGATAGCTGTTTTCAGCCTAGTGAATATATCTGATGTTCACCAGCTTGTGCGCGCCTTCCAGTGAATATTAGTTTCTAAAATTTGATATCAACTTTTTAGTGATGTCGCCAGTAGTGATGCACACTTTTTACATTAATGGGGTCTGGTGTTGACTGTTATTGCCACAGTTATTAAGAGAAAAGACAAAACTATATAATAAAACAATTATTGACTATTGAGGTATTGGATATGAGGTTGATATCAACCATTGTAGCAACTGGTGAATATTAGTATTCTCTGGTGGATATCACATCATATCCAATACGTCAATAATTGTATAATGTGTGACAAAGAGTGTAGACCCTGTTCAGATGCCAAGTTCTGTGGCATCTGGTCTGGGTATACACTGTTTGCAAAGGCCTATCTGTCCCAATAGGATTATGGAATTTGGACAAACAGGCCTGTGCAAACAGTGCAGACCCAGATCAGACACTGCAGAATATGGCATCTGATCAGAATCTTCTCTGTTTACCAATCACCTGGTAGTTTTTTGACCCATCAGTAAAGTGGATGTTGACCAAATATCAGGACACATGAAGTTGAGGTGTACAAGGACTTAGGGTAACTACTGTAATTTATGAACCATAATAAGCCATAATATTGGGAAAGAGGCCTGAGCAAACAGTGTAGATACAGATAGATGCCACAGAACATAGCATCTGGTCAGGGTATACACTGTTTTCTACTAATCCAGCAGTTTTTGGACAAATCAACAGGTAGCCAAATGGAATTGTTCAAATTTTAGGACATGAATAGTAAGCTGATGTGTCTGAATACTTTACATAACTACATTAACTTATATACCATAATATAAATAATCTGAAGTATTGGGACATGCTGGCCTGAGCACAACAGTGTGGACCCAGATCACATACTGCAACAGAAGGCAGCATCTGATCAGGAGCTACAGTATTTGCCACACATCCAGCAGTTTAAACGTTACCATTTTCTAGGCTAATTCAGCAGACGGCATATTTGTGATAATTTTTCTTTATTTTTCCCCAGAAAACGGGATTTGGCATTTCATGCAAATTGTCTCCTATGGAGACAATTTGCATGAAATGTCAAATCCCGTTTTCTGGGGAAAATTAGAAAAATATTTCAGTATGTCGTCTGCTGGAAATTTTACCCCGAGTGCTAAGTGTTGCAACCAGCAAGTACAGGCATTACAAAAGTAGTGGCAAAAGTAGTGGCACCTGCATGGTGCTATTATTGTAAATAAAGAAGGCCGAGATAAGCCTGTGTTATGGCTTGTGCAGATTGCACAGATGTACCGGCTGATCAGAGCATTCACCCATGATTACATAAATTTCAGAAAAGGAACCTGTCAGGAGCATATCTCCTGTTCTGTAAGCCCTAGGCTAGCCAAATTTGTTATTTATGTTCGTCCAATGTAATCTGTATGCTTTTCTGGCGAAAGAATGTGCACAATATCGGTTAACCGCTTTGAGGACTAAGCCTGCCCAGTAAATGTATGGTTAGGTAAACTGACCGCGCTCGACATGACCCCATTGGGTTGACTGGGCCGTAAAACCTCAACACAAACAAACAAACAATCTGTATGCTGCATATCAAAAGTAGGTCACAGCAACCTACAGTTTTACAATTTACTTACATTATAGAAATAAGACTTGCATATCAAAAGTTGGTCTCTGTAACCTACATTTTTACAGTTTACCTGCATTATTATCATAAGTAGGTCACAGCAAGCTACATATTTACCATTTACAGGCATAATGGAAATAAGACTCATGGATATGTCCTATTCAGTGAGGCTTAGGCTGCCCCAAATTAAATGCATGCTTTGTCTACAATATTTTTCCATGTTGACTGTATTTTCTATTGTATGGTGTCAGAAAGATGTTAGCTTACAGTTTGTGATCTGCATACATGTTCATCTTAGCCTTTATCACTCTATGGGCTAATTCAGCAGGACAAATTGATATTTTGTCTTATTATACCCCGCCACACAATAGTGGCGGGGTATTGTGGTTTCACGTTGGTCGTCCGTGAGTCCGTCCATCCGTCCGTTTTTCGTTTCCGGATGATAACTCGAGTGAACATCAATGGATTTCCACCAAACTTGGTATGTGCATTGATATTGTGGAGATCTGGTTTGGGATTGCTAATGGGCAAATTTTGTCAATTTTTGACGGAGTTATCTGCCCGAAACACGCCCATATTTTCGTTTCCCGATGATAACTTGAGTAAACATCAATGGATTTTCACCAAACTTGGTATGTGCATTGATATTGTGGAGATCTGGTTTGGGATTGCTAATGCCCAAATTTCGTCAATTTATCTGCCCGAGACACGTCCATATTTTCGTTTCTGGACTATAACTTCAGTAAATAACAAGGGATTTTCACCAAAATTGCTATATGCATTGACATAAAGGAGATCTGGTTTGGGATTGCTAATGGGCAAATTTCGTCAATTTTTTACGGAGTTATCTGCCCAAGACACTCCCATATTTTCGTTTCCGGATGATAACGAGTAAATAACAAGGAATTTTCATCAAACTTGCTATATGCATTGACATTTAGGAGATCTGGTTTGGGATTGCTAATGGGCAAATTTCGTAAAATTTTTACGGAGTTATCTGCCCGAGACACGCCCATATTTTCATTTCCGGATGATAACTTTAGTAAATAACAAGGGATTTTTAACCAAACTTGCTATATGTATCCACAGTAAGGAGATCAGGTTTGGAATTACTAATGGGCAAATTTCGTCAAATTTTTACGGAGTTATCTGCCCAAGACACGTCCATTTTTTCATTTCTGGATGGAAACTGTAGTAAATAATAAGGCCGATTAACCAAACTTGCTATATGCATTGATATTATCAAGATCTGCTTTAGGATTGTTATCTGTCCACTGATATTATCAAGATCTAGTTTAGGATTGTTATCTGTCCCTCCGTCATTTTCTTTCCCGACATTTTCGCAACGATAACTTTAATACATAAACAAATAATTCCTATGGCGGGGTATTATGCTTGCGGTGCTTTTACTTTCCTAGGAAACCAGATCTGACATTTCATTCCATTTGAGACAGTTTGCATGAAATGGCAAAACTTGTTTTCTGGTAAAAGTAAGAAAAATGTTTCAGTATATTTTCAGCTGAAAATTTTACTCAGAGTGCTAAGCATTAAGCGTGGTCAACAACTTTGTTGACCATAGCAGCAAATGGCAAAGGTCCAGCTGAGAATGAAGATTTTCCGGATAATTTGAAAGGTTTTTGGTGTTGTTTTTTTTTTTTTGTATTTTACCCAGTTTGGCTATTCTCTCTGCTTTTAGAAAGAAGAAATATCAAGAAAGAAAGGTGTCAAGGAGGTTAAGACAGACAAGGAAAAAAGAATTACAAAGCAAGAAGAATACGAAACTTTAGAAGATGAAAATGATTTAGATGCTCTAAAACAAATAGAAGAATTTGAAAATAGATTAGGAACACATGATTCAGATTCTGACTGAGGGAGCTTTCTGCAATTGAGTCATTTTAATAACTTATGACTTATCAGAATACATTTTCACTCTTTCGGCGCCAAATTTCAGACTACATTTGTTGTCTGCTTTGTTTTTTTTAACAAACTAATGATTGGAAAGAAGTTTGTATGTAAAGCTGAAAGACTGAATGTCAAACAGGGTAGCTCCAGATGAGACAGCTTATTATGGTAATGAGCCATCTCATCTGGATCTTCGCTGTTTGCAAAGGCCTGTTATTATCGCCTATGGCAGTGAAAGAGTTTATTAAGGAGGAGTATTTGGTGATAATTCTGGGATAATTTGTCTTATAAAAACATATGTTGTGGGTACTTGATATAAAGCTCCTTGGCATAATTTTTTCTCAGTTTCTCCATAAAAGTGTTTTGAGGTGCTTTTAATGAGTTCCCACAGCTTGTTTTTATGGAAAATTTGAAAAAAAATTATTCCAGAATTAGCATCAAACACTCCTCCATTTTTATATGCCCATTTGAAAAACGGGATGTATTATGTTACAGGGTATGGTGTCCGTCCGTCCGTAAACTTTTTTGTTTCCGGCTAACTCCTCCTACAGTTTACATCCGATCAAGCTGAAACTTGGTATATAGTTAGACCAAGATGTGGCGCAGTGCATATTGTTTCGGGGCTACAGTCCACCAAATGTTTGCAGAGTTATGCCCCTTAGAACATTTCTGTAAACTTTTCATTTCCGGTTAACTCCTCCTAGATTTTACATCCGATCAAGCTGAAACTTCATGTATATATAGACCATGATGTGGAGCAGCGCATATTGTTTCGAGGTTACAGTCCACCAAAGATTAGTAGAGTTATACCCCTTTGAAAATTTCAGTAGACTTCGTTTCCGGCTAACTCCTCCTACAGTTTACATCTGACCAAGCTGAAACTTGATTTGTAGTTAGACCATGATGTGGAGCAGCACATATTGTTTCAAGGTTACAGTCCACCAAATATTAGCAGAGTTATACCCCTTTGAAAATTTCTATTAATTTTTCGTTTCTGGCTAAATCCTCCTACATTTTGCATCCAATAAAGCTGAAACTTCATGAATAGTTAGACCATGATGTGGAGCAATACATATTATTACGAGGTTACAGTCCACCAAATATTAGCAAAGTTATGCCCCTTTGTAAATTTCAGTAATCTTTTGATTTCCAGCTAACTCCTCCTACAGTTTACATCCGATCAAGCTGAAACTTGATTTGTAGTTAGACATGATGTGGAGCAGTGCATATTTTTTCAAGGTTACAGTCCACCAAATATTAGCAGAGTTAAACCCCTTTGAAAATTTTTATAATTTTTTTGTTTCTGGCTAAATCCTACAGTTTACATCCAATCAAGCTGAAACTTCATAGTTACACACTGATGTGGAGCAGCACATATTGTTTCGAGGTTACAGTGCACCAAATATTTGCAGAGTTATGCCCCTTTGAAAGTTTTTGTAAACTTTTCGCAGCATATTGTTTAGAGGTAATAGTGTGCAAATTTTATTTTATAATAAGCATATTTTTTGCAAATAACTAAAGTTATGGTTTATTTTTGTTTTGTTATTGTATGGTCTGACATTGAAGTACAGGAAAAAAAATCAACGAAATGCTCATATGAGCTTATAATATAGCCATGCTTCTGTAGTGTGTCCTCTGTCAGAAAGCACTTCTCCCTAGATGCAGCAAACTTCTCCCTATTTCCCAGGCGGAAGAAGTCACTTCTCCCTTAATTTCTGGGCCAGCTTGGACCCTTAGGTTACAATTCACCAAATATCAGCAGAGCTACGCCCCAATGAATTTTTTTTTTTTGTAATTCCACTTACAGTTTATATCCGGAGCACTGAATTATACAGGAGCAAGTTTGTGTGCTACATCTTATTACTTGCCACAGGCGTATAATGCCCCGCTTGGCGGAGCTCTTGTTAAAACAAGTCCTCTGGACATACCACTGTAGACCCAGGCTAGACTGCATAACCAAGCAGTCTAATCAGGTTCACTCTGTTTACTTACAGAGTTCAAGGCCCATAATGTTGGTGACCTGATTAGACTGCAGATGAGCAAGCTGATCTGGACCCCTACATTTAAATTATTTTTATTATCAGGAGACAATTCCAATGAAGTGTCAAACCTTATCACCTGTTTTAAAATAGTAAAACTACTTACAATTTGTTGTTTTTTTGTTTTGTTTTTTATTTAGCCTTGGGAATTCTAATGGTCAAATTTTTTAATGGCTCTAATGAAAATTAGAATGTAAGAATTAGTAATGGTAAGACCATGGCATGAGAAAAGGCTTATCTGTGCAGTGAAATCAGAACTTTTGCTGTCCATTCTATAACATTAAAGTATTCTGTAGTGTACAATGAACACCATTGTCAGACTGTAAAGCAACTACTGTGGTAACTGCCCTTTCCTGATGAGACAGGTCATACAGACATGAAAGCAGCCAGTCAGTCTTAAAAAAAAAGTCAGTCTGAAAAACAGATAGCAATTTAACCTGTTTTGTACCAAATTTTAAGTTACATTCTATGCTAAAATTTATACAATAAAAATATAACCTTAACCCTTAAAGCACCAATCACAACTGCAGCAGCCGGCAATTTTTTTACTTTTCAGAGAAAACAAGTCTTGACATTCCATGTGAATCATCTGCTTGGCAGGTGATTTGCTTGAAATGTCCACTTGTTTTCTCAAAAATTAGAAAAAAAATTGAATTTCGTCTGCTACAAATTTTGCTTGGCTCTTTAAGGGTTAAGAGGAAATGATACATTTTCAGGTAATGCAACTCCTTTAGCATTGTTTTTACCTCCCTTCTGAAAGGGGTCTAGTTTAAAAGGAAAGAATTTTCGCCACTTAATTCACACATCATTAAAACCATAAAATTCCATTCCAATATTGGAAACACTCAACATTTCCCACATATAGACAGTGAAGATCCACAGCAACCTCTTCATTCGCATGGTCTGGTTAGGATCTCCATTGTTCAGCTACCAGACTTCAGCAAGGACTCTGACAAGACTGAACAGACATTAGCTGCAACATGAGAAAATTCACCAAATGTATCAAATTAGAGCACAAGCGCTGACGGATGACTGGGAACTTGAGGCAAAAAAAAACAAAAACAGAATACCCTGATCTTTCGTGCGGTGGAGTATTTGTTTAAGTTCAGGTTTAATGGCCCAGTTAACCCTTTAGGGTCATTTCTAGTGTAGTCATTTTACCTTACTACACTTTTCCTGGACAGGAACTTATGTGGTAAACCAGAACTTGTGCACATTCATTTGCAGAAACTGACCTTGAATAAACAAAAGGGAGAGAATGATTGTAGAAAACCTTTCATGATCAATCTCCAAGAAAGAATGTTGCTGGACCTGACGAGGATCGAACCCGCAATCTCCTGATCACACCAGTCAGACACACATCCGACTGAGCCCACTTAGGCTTGGTATAAATACATGCAAATTCATGGACAAAGCACACCAAAGCAGACAGTGTGCAATAGCTATTCCTGTACTTTTGTAAAGGAGCGCTAAAAATGGACTGCTACAAAATGTATGCTCACATTTTACATCACATTCATGTGAATTCTGCACTCAGAATGTTTTTCAGGGAATAAAACTCTGCCCCACCTGAGGTTTGAGCATTTGGAAAGGCCTGAGCAGACCATCAGACACTACAGAATGCGGACACTACAGAATGCGGGGTCCACACCATTTTCCCATTCATCCAACTGTTTGGCTTGTACAATAAAAGAACCGCAAGCACAATACCCTGCCACAGCAATTATTTGTTTATGTAATTAAGTTATTATCGTTGCGAAAATATCTGTAAAGAAAATGACGCAGGGACAGATAATCCTAAACCAGATCTTGATAATTTGTTTGTGTTGAGGTTTTATGGCACAGTCAACCCAATGGGGTCATGTCGAGTGCGGTCAGTGTTTACCTAACCACATGTTTACTGGGCAGGCTTAGTCCTCTAAGTGGTTAACCAGTATTGTGCACATACTTTCGCCAGAAACTGACAAATGCCCTTCTTGAACCAGCAGAAGGGAGAGAATGACTGTAGAAAATATTTCTGGAACAATCTCCATGAAAGAATGTTGCCGACCTCCTGGTCTCCATTCAGACGGCGCATCCAACTGTGCCACCGAGGCCGGCTAGATCTTGATAATATCAATGGACATATAACAATTCTAAACCAGATCTTGATATCAATGCATATAGCAAATTTGGTTAAAAGGCCTTGTTATTTAGTCAAATTATCGTCCGGAAACGGAAATATGTGTGTCTCGGGCAGAAAACTCCGTCAAAATTTAACCAAATTTTGCCCATTAGCAATTCCAATCCAGATCTCCTTAATGTCAATGCATATAGCAAGATTTAGGCCATGTAGTAGGACACATTCAGGTGTCTGTTTAGGGTTAACATGGAACTATAGGTAAAAATATAACCTTGTCTATAGACTTGAGGCTTCTGGTTCCCAACAATTATGTCTAATACATGTAGAATTTTTTTTCTTTTGATTTGGGTTTTACAGCCCTTTCAAGAACATTTCACTTGTATGTGAAGGGGGGGGGGGGGGGGGGGGGGGGTGTGGAGCCCTGACCATCCGTAAGCAGAACTTGGCTTTCCCATGTGACCTGCGCCAGGCCAGAACCTAATGTATTAAGAGTCAGCTCTCTTATCCACTAGGCTACAGGGGCCCGCAAATAGAAACAAGAGGACCATGATGGTCCTATATCGCTCACCTGACCAAACAGATTTGCATATTTACTGTTGAATTTTCAGCCAAGTTCACTGCTCTAGGATTTTTGTATGAACTTTATAGCACTAACCACCCCCCCCCCTCCACCACACCCCCGGCCATGTTGTTTTACAAATCTTGACGACTTGAACCGAATCTTAAAAGAGGGTCACCAAAGGAACATTTCTGCCAAGTTATATTGAAAGTGGTCCAGTGGTTTAAAAAGTTTTATATAGCTATAAAGCCCTATGCCCTAACGGCCATGTTTTTTGACGAATCATGAAAGTTTGAACATTCCTGCCAAGTTATATTGAAATCTGTTCAGTGGTTTCTGACAAGAAGTTTTTAAAGTTTTTTTATTTAGATATATAGGGAAAATAAGCCCCACCCCATGGCAGCCATGTTTTTTGACGAATCATGACTGCTTGTACAATCTTGATAGAGGTTCACCAAAGCAACATTCCAGCCAAGTAATATTGAAATCGGTCATGGGAAATGTGGCAATAAGAATTTTAAAATTTTCTATGCAGATATAGACGAAAAATAAGCCCCGCCCCCCTGAGGCCATGGTTTTTGACATATCATGAAGGCTTGAACAATCTTGGTAGAAGGTCACCAAAGCAACATTCCTGCCAAGTTACATTGAACTCGGTCCAACTGTTTCTTACGAGAAGATTTTTAAAGTTTTCTATATAGATATATAGGGAAAATAAGCCCCGCCCCCTAGCGGCCATGTTTTTTGATGAATCATGACGGCTTGAACAATCTTTGTAGAGGGTCACCAAAGAAATATTCCTGCCAAGTTGTATTGAAATCGGTCCATTGGTTTCTGAAAAGAAGATTTTTAAAGTTTTAATTATAGATATATAGGGAAAATAAGCCCTGCCCCCGGCAGCCATGTTTTTTGACGAATCATGATTACTTGAACAATCTTAGTAGAGGGTCACCAAGGAAACATTTCTGCAAAGTTATAATGAAATCAGTTCAGTGGTTTCTGACAAGAAGAGTTTTAAAGTTTTCTATAGATATATAAGGAAAATAAGCCCCGATTCCTGGCGGCCATGTTTTTTGACGAATCATGACGGCTTGAACAATCTTGATAGAGGGTTACATAAGAAACATTCCTGCAATGTTACATTGAAATCGGTCAAGTGGTTTCTGAAAAGACTATTAAAATTTTCTATATGGATATATAGGAAAATAAGCCCCGCCCCCTAGCGGCCATGTTTTTTGACAAATCATAACGGTTTGAACAATCTTGGTAAAGGGTCACCAAGGAAACATTTCTGTGAAGTTATATTGAAATCAGTCCTGTGGTTTCTGACGACAAGATTTTTTCAAGTTTTCTATATAGATATATATAGAAAATAAGCCCCGCACCCTCTAGCTGCCATGTTTTTTGACAAATCATGACGGCTTGAACAATCTTGATAGAAGGTCACTAAGGAAACATTTCTGCCAAGTTATATTGAAATCGGTCCAGTCGTTTATGACATGAAGATTTTTAAAGTTTTCTATAGAGATATATATGAAAATTTAACCCCGCCCCCTAGCGGCCATGTTTTTTAACGAATCATGGCGGCTTGAACAATCTTTGTAGAGGATCATCGAAGAAACATTACTGCAAAATTATATTGAAATCCGTCCAGTGCTTTATGACAAGAAGATTTTTAAAGTTTTCTATATAGATATATAAGGAAAATAAGCCCCGCCCCCCTGGTGGCCATGTTTTTTGACAAATCAAAATGGCTTGAACAATCTTGCAACAGGATCACCAAAGGAACATTTCTGCAAAATCATATGGAAATCGGTCCTGTGGTTTCGGACTAGAAGATTTTTAAAGTTTTCTATACAGATATATAGTGAAAATAAGCCCCGCCCCCTGGCGGCCATGTTTTTTTTACAAATCCAAATGGCTTGAACAATCTTGGTACAGGATCACCAACGGAACATTTCTGCAAAATTATATGGAAATCGGTCCAGTGGTTTCGGACAAGAAGATTTTTAAACTTTTCTATATAGATATATAGGGTAAATAAGCCCCGCCCCCTGGTGGCCATGTTTTTTGAAGAATCCAAATGGCTTGAACAATAATGGTAGAGGATCAACAAAGGAACATTTTTGCAAAATTATATTGAAATCGGTCCAGTGGTTTGGACAAGAAGATTTTTGAAGTTTTCTATATAGATTATATAGGGAAAATAAGCCCCGCCCCCTGGCGTCCATGTTTTTTGATGAATCCAAATGGCTTGAACAATCTTGCAACAAGATCCCCAAAGGAACATTTTTGCAAAATTATATGGAAATCGGTCCAGTGGTTTCGGACAAGAAGATTTTTAAAGATTTCTATATAGATATATAGGGAAAATAAGCCCCGCCCCCTGACGGCCATGTTTTTTGACGAATCCAAATGGCTTGAACAATCTTGGTAGAGGATCACCAAAGGAACATTTCTGCATAATTATATATAAATCGGTCCAGTGGTTTCGGACAAGAAGATTTTTAAAGTTTTTTATATAGATATATAGGGAAAATAAGTCCCGCCCCCTGGCGGCCATGTTTTTTGACGAATCCAAATGGCTTGAATAATCTTGGTAGAGGATCACCAAAGGAACATTTCTGCAAAATTTTATTGAAATCGGTCCAGTGGTTTCTGACGAGAAGATTTTTTGAGTTTTTAGTTAAAAATCTATTTTTAGCTGTGGTGACCTAGATATGCAATGGACTGTAACCATTTGAACAACTTTGAAAGAGGATCAACCAAGGATCATTCCTGTGAAATCTGGTCAAAATCCAATCAGTGGTTTTGGAGGAGATGTTGTTTAAAGATTGTGAACGGACTGACGACGACGACGGACGGTGAGTGATCACAATACCTCACCTTGAGCCTTTGGCTCAGGTGAGCTAAAAAGTTGTAATCATAGGATAAAGATTGCTAGACAAGGTCATATTTATACCTATACATGTTATTATGCTAAAGTTATTGTTTTTTAACATTTACCAAACTGGCACTAGCACACTAGGAATACGGATTTGGGATGGAAATACTTTGGAATTTAAAGATGCAGAATAACAAAATTTAAATGTTAGACAAAGGAATACTATGTCTTGAAGGTCAATGTCTGGCACCACAAGGCTTGCTGAGTGATGCCAGACTGATCTACCCCTCACACCCAAAATCTTTTTTCTTGCATACCTTTCATTTCTAACCTGGATTTTTAATAATTCAGTCACTGCTAAGATCCACCATAATATGATGAAGTGACTTCAACCTTAATGTACATGGTGAACTATACAACTAGTCCACATGAAACGCGAAAATTGTCAATTTTTATCCCACTCTGGGTACAATAACCCCTTGTAAGATAAGAATTTCTATCCCAGGGTAAACTCCAGGATTTCCTTATCTGGTGTGCCAGAATGAAACTTCCATGTTTAAACATGGTAATTCCATGCTACATCATGGTCAGTAAATATTTTGTTTTAAGTTGGTCTTTGGACTGGCTTCTGTCCGAATTTTTAATTAGATCCATATTAAAAAAAAAAAAAAACTTTCAGAATGTCTTTCTGATTTGGCTGATTAGTTGTTTCGGACAGGTTGTGATGAGAATTGTGATAAAATAGTCAAGGATTTTTTTTTTTTACATTTGTTAACCCTTGTCCTGCTGAATAAATTAAGATGCCACGCCCACTTCTGTTTTTCAGCCAATCAGGTTAATTGATCCAGATCGTTATAAATTTGCATTCTTTATGACAAACTGCAGATCCAGAAGCCAACTGATCTGGATCTGCACTGTTTGCAAAACAGGGCATATCCAAGTTCAGCAGGACAAAGGTTAAGACCAGAAAACAAACATAGTATGGGGCCAGACTAAGTTGGGCTAGTAAGTCCTCTTTATTTCTGATCATATGGATAGTGAATTCAATCTTATTTTCATGACCTCTAGAGGGATTCACACCCTGGTTCTCATGATCTGTACCATAATCACCATGGCTACAGATAAGCCGGGGTATCCAATTATCTTTATTTTTCCACAAAAACGTGGGTATTCATTTGAAGTGCCTTAAGGCATTTCTAATGAATAAAGCATACTTTCATGGAAAAATAAGAAAATACCAATCCTTTTACTATGAAATGGCACTTTACCAGGGGCTTTTTTTTTATTTGGGTTTTACGGTTCTTTCAAGAATATTTCACTTATATATCGGGCTGATCTTTCATCAAAGATGGGCAAAAACCGGAGACCTGGGGAAAAACCACCCAACCATCCATAAGCAGAACTTTGCTTTCCCACATGTGACCTGAGCGAGGATCAAACAGCAGCAGTAAGAACCTTAATGGATTAAGAGTCAACACTCCTATCCAGTAGGCTACAAGGGCCTACTAGATGCTTATTCTTTCCTTCCTTGCAGAATTTTTTAGTATCAAGAAACGTTTGCAACATTGCAGACAACGGAAAAAAGCCACAATACCCCCTTATCTAGAGCTATTGTAATATACAAGACTGTTCATTATAAGACTGTTTCCAATATACAAGACGGTTCAAAGGTGGACCCAGAAACTGTTATATCCAAACAAAATGTATACATTATTTAGAAAATGACCATTTATGGTCACTGGAAATTGTCATTTTTTTTCTACATAATTATATATTTTTGTTACAATATAACATGGTTGTTTAGCCAAAGCAACTTTTGCTTTGTAATCCTAGAAATAGTGTTGTTGTGTACCGAGCCTAAGCATTCAACAGAGTAATTTGATCCAGTTTTACAAATCTCCTTGAGGACTAGCCCAATCTGGGTCTACAATATATGCTCAGGCTTGTCTTCAGAAATATGATAAAACTCCAGTACATGTAGGTTTTCAAGTGGAAATCACATGATGGTGTTCTGCATCCTTTCAGACAGTTGTCACATTGGGACCTTGTGATCCAGTCTGGCTTGCTGACCACTCAGATGGAAATCTGAAGTATGTAGCAGGTACCAGTCCATGTTCATTGCTCCAGATAAGGCACTTTTCAAGCAAAAAGCTTGATCTTGTTTCTCCAATTTGTGGGCACTCATCAGCAGCAACTCAACAAGGGGCTTCTAATGAGTACCTACAATGCATGAGAAATAAATATTTGGATACAACCTCTTAGATGGAGCTATACTATGGTTGTATGGTAGCGAATAATGCGACATTACCATTCTTTGGGCAAATTCAGCAGACAACGAACTGAGTTTTTTCCAAGAAACAGGATGACATTTCATGCAAACTGTCTTCAGTGGAGACAATGTGCATGAAATGTCAAAACCCATTTTGATAACTTTATCCAGGAAGTTTAAACATGCGCTAAGCCCTCTGGAATTCACAGAATCATACAGTAGATGTGCTCCAAGCAATCATTTGTTCCATCCCATTGAGTCGTGTGAACAATGGCAGCTCAGTCGTAACAAAGCACCAGTGTCCTCTACCGGCCTTCTTAAATACCTTTAATAATTCTAGGATATATTACATTTCTGCTGAGGCACTCCTGATCTATAACCCACGTTTTATGGAGAACTGGAAAAAAATGTCCCAGAATTACAAAATACCCCTCAAGTCGACCTTCTCGTACTAAGGATAGACCCTGCTGCATTGCTTGTGGTAAACTAAAGATGGTTCATAGCTCCAGATATATGTTTCTCTCACAAAATACAGGTATTTATAAGAAGTGCCTTTGCAAGAGAAATCTAATGAGTAAAACAACATCCATTTTTGTGGATACGTAAAATAACAAATTTTGCTTGAAAAAATAAATCATCTGGAGCTATGGTGGTGAATAAAATAGAAAGTATTTTTTTTTTTTTACCTTTTATTCAACAGTTTTGGACATTTTAGGTAGAATTTGGAAATTTTAGAAAATAAAAAAGAATATGAAAATTAAAACTGCAAAGCTTTCAGACTCCCAAAATTTACAAGCAGCAAATGTGCAACCAATGTTCAGGATTTTTTCTTTAATTTTTCTTACTTTTCTCCAGAAATGTCACAGAGCCTCTGAATTTAAAAAAAACTTTTTGGAAGAAAAAAAAATAATTTAAAAACAAATGGTTAAAATTTGCTTTAAAAAAAAAAACAGCCAATGCATTAATTTTTTTTTTCTTTTCAAAAATGACCACAGAACTACTCTGCAGTCCATAATTATTTCGTACACCATCAAAATAAAGGGGGGGGGGGGGGGGGGGGGGGAACAACAAAAAAACAAACAAAAAAGCAGTATCAGGCCTCCTAGTGGCCCACTTTGAAAATATAGGTTTTTATATAGGTTCTTCTTACTCAAAATATAGGTTATTTACAGGTTTTTCAATAAAAATACAGGTTAAAAAAAGTTTTCCAAACTTACATAAAGATTTAAAACTGAGGAAAAAATATTTGATGAATTTTTGTGCCACAATTACTCAGATAAAGTTGATCTGAATTTTACAAAGCCCGAGCGAGCGAAGCGAGCGAGGAAAAAAATTACAATTTCTTGACAGTTTTCATCACTTTTTATGGGACTAAAAAGTAAAAAATAGTAGTGCATTTTGAAGAAAAGTTAGGGTGGAGTCGCAAGAAGGTTCAAAAAGTGAAAATACAGGTTTTTTCATGAAAATACAGGCTTTTTATAGGTTTTATGAACAAAATAAAGGTTTTATAGGTTTGGCACAAAATTATAGGTTATTATAGGTTTTGCTAGGAGGCCTGCAGTATGATAGAGAGCCCTGATTGTGCCAAATTACACATGCAACATTTGCCGCTGTTTTACCAAAAATTCAAGACAATACTATCACAGTGTGTGGTGATACATTCTGACAAACTACATCAATGAACAGAATTCGCCTAAAATATTCAGACAGGCATGCCTAAGTTAGTGTAGAGCCACATCATCAAAGTAACGACCAGTTTGAATAGGTTCTACACTACTCGCTTCTTGCTTACATGTCACAATTGTATAAACAGAACACCAAGTTCTCAAATGGAGTTCTAAGCTCAAGATCAATATTGTATGTTGAGGTGTCTGAATATATGGACAAAAACTATCCTCCAACCTGATATTTCTCGGTAATAAGAGTGTAATGATTATACCCACAAGAATATTAAATATTGGTATAATTTGTAGTTTATCACCATTTATCAACACACACTGCAGCATTAGAATCACTAGATAGACTAAAAAATGTTTAAAAAATTCTGTGTACTTCTGGTTCCCAAAGTTTTTAAATTTTGTTTATATAATGTTCACAAACAATATTTATCGTGTCCATAATGTAGACCTGGTTACATTCCACCTCTCAGACGCAAGACCAAATGGAGTGTTGATTCCTTCTGGATATTGTAATCCGACAAGGTGCGACCATCTTCCAGCTGTTTGCCAGCAAAGATCAATCTCTGCTGGTCTGGTGGAATTCCTTCTTTGTCCTGGATCTTGGCTTTCACATTTTCAATGGAGTCTGAAGCTTCAACCTCAAGAGTGATGGTTTTGCCGGTCAAAGTCTTTACAAATATTTGCATACCACCTCTAAGACGCAAGACGAGATGGAGCGTTGATTCCTTTTGAATGTTGTAATCAGACAGTGTACGACCATCCTCAAGCTGTTTCCCGGCAAAGATCAATCTCTGCTGGTCTGGTGGAATTCCTTCTTTGTCCTGGATCTTGGCTTTCACATTTTCAATGGAGTCTGAAGCTTCAACTTCAAGTGTGATTGTTTTACCAGTCAGTGTTTTCACAAAGATTTGCATACCACCTCTCAGACGCAAGACAAGATGGAGTGTTGATTCTTTCTGAATGTTGTAGTCAGACAATGTACGACCATCCTCAAGCTGTTTCCCAGCAAAGATCAATCTCTGCTGGTCTGGGGGAATTCCTTCTTTGTCCTGGATTTTTGCTTTCACATTTTCAATGGAGTCTGAAGCTTCAACTTCAAGTGTGATTGTTTTACCAGTCAGTGTTTTCACAAAGATTTGCATACCACCTCTCAGACGCAATACAAGATGGAGTGTTGATTCCTTCTGTATGTTGTAATCAGACAATGTACGACCATCCTCAAGCTGTTTCCCAGCAAAGATCAATCTCTGCTGGTCTGGGGGAATTCCTTCTTTGTCCTGGATCTTGGCTTTCACATTTTCAATCGAGTCTGAAGCTTCAACTTCAAGTGTGATTGTTTTACCAGTCAGTGTTTTTACGAAAATTTGCATACCACCTCTCAGACGCAAGACAAGATGGAGTGTTGATTCTTTCTGTATGTTGTAGTCAGACAATGTACGACCATCCTCAAGCTGTTTTCCGGCAAAGATCAATCTCTGCTGGTCTGGTGGAATTCCTTCTTTGTCCTGGATTTTTGCTTTCACATTTTCAATGGAGTCTGAAGCTTCAACTTCAAGTGTGATCGTTTTACCAGTCAGTGTTTTCACAAAGATTTGCATGCCACCTCTCAGACGCAAGACAAGATGGAGTGTTGATTCCTTCTGAATGTTGTAATCAGACAATGTACGACCATCCTCAAGCTGTTTCCCAGCAAAGATCAATCTCTGCTGGTCTGGTGGAATTCCTTCTTTGTCCTGGATCTTGGCTTTCACATTTTCAATGGAGTCTGAAGCTTCAACTTCAAGTGTGATTGTTTTACCAGTCAATGTTTTTACGAAAATTTGCATACCACCTCTCAGACGCAAGACAAGATGGAGTGTTGATTCCTTCTGGATGTTGTAATCAGACAATGTACGACCATCCTCAAGCTGTTTCCCAGCAAAGATCAATCTCTGCTGGTCTGGTGGAATTCCTTCTTTGTCCTGGATCTTGGCTTTCACATTTTCAATGGAGTCTGAGGATTCAACCTCAAGGGTGATGGTTTTGCCAGTCAAAGTTTTAACAAAGATCTGCATACCACCTCTCAGGCGCAACACCAAGTGAAGAGTAGATTCCTTTTGAATGTTGTAATCTGATAATGTTCGACCATCTTCCAGCTGTTTGCCAGCGAAAATCAATCTCTGTTGATCTGGTGGGATCCCTTCTTTGTCTTGGATTTTGGCCTTCACATTTTCGATAGAGTCTGAAGCTTCAACTTCAAGTGTGATGGTTTTACCCGTCAGCGTCTTAACAAAGATCTGCATTATGAACCTGGAAATAGACAGGAAAACATATTGAGAAAGGGGCTTGTAGTTTTTTTTCCCAACCAAAGTTGGACATTTACCTTATTTCTCCACAAAAGCACATGCTGCGCCCACCCATTAGTAGCACCTTGGTGGTATATCTTATGAGCATCCATAATGTGTTTTTGCAGAGAAATAAGAATATCTTGATACTGCCTTCAATAAGGTATATTTTATCTGCATGCAGAAAACAGCTCTTGTTAAACTTAATCTTTAGTGCAGTTGATAGGGGTGTACACTCGCATGCTGATGTCATCAGATTGCGACAGACAGTCGAAAAATTCTCATAATTTTAGCCCTGTTAACAGATTAATCAGACAAAGTAACAGGCTTCAGTGTAAAAGAGCTTCTGTGTACAAGAAAAAAAAACACAGAAAAAAACCCACATTAACTCTTGTCCTGCTGAACCCGGATATACCCTGCTTTTGCAAACAGTGTAGATCCAGATCAGTTGGTTTCTGATCTGGATCTGCACTGATGCCATTAAGGATGTGAATCAACAGCAAAAATCCTGATCAAGTAATCTAATTGGCTAATAATTAAAAATGGGCGTGGCATCAACTTATTCAGCAGACGTTAAGCAAAATCAGTCCCTATTATGATTGCTGCACAAGAGGACTAACACATTATGCAATATGCATGGATCTAAAGTAAACCAAGGAGGAAAAGTGCGCAAAATGAAGGATACGAAACTTGTGATCCCTTGCTTTGTTGCCAGGTGCTCTACCAACCGAGCTCACCCAATCACCTCAGATCAAATGGAAAGGGAACAAGAGGTGTTTGTGAAACACAAACATGTCCCCGGGCCAAGGTCATTTTTTCTTTAAAGTAGGTCACAGACCAAAATTTTTTTGTACAAGTGGAAAGCCCTTGTCACAAATATAAAGGCTCTATCTCAAACAGTTCAAAAGTTATGATCAACGTTTAAGTTGTCCAATCAACAAACCAACAGGGCAAAAACAATGTCCCCACTATCGCTACTAGGGACATAAAAAATTGGGCCCCACGGTTATAGACATAAAAAATGAGGATTAAAATTTAAAAAAAAAAAAAAAAAAGCCTACCTAACGGCCAGTGTCCCCAATTAGGAAATTCCTAGAATCTGGTCAACACTTACCATCTGTGAACCTTTGGAGGTAAATAAAACACACACACACACAAAACATCTGGCAAGTGCCAGTCACCCATTTCCCAAAATTTCGTAAAGATTCAACCAGTTAAACATAGCTTATTTTGATGACCTTACCTCGTAGAACTATATCCACACCCACTCAAAAGTGACAGATCCAGAGTATCTCTGAACCCTGGGGTAGGGCACTCGCTATATGCATGGGTAAGGACGTGCTGACTAAAGGGGTCTTAATATATAATTTTCAGCCTGTCTGGTACGGGGGTCCGGTTTCATTGTAAAAACAAAATCTGGGAAGGGATTCAAATATACCTGTACGAAATCCGGAATCTACACGCCCCCCCCCCCCCCCCCCCCCTCCCAACACACACACACCATCTCAATGGACAATCGCTTCTTCATAGTACTATAAAAGGTTACAGTCGCCATTTTTCCCCCCGTTCATAAAGAATGGCAACATTCTGGCGGCATATAATCTACGTAATTATTGTCCGTATTTGTATATATATATATATATATATACTGAAAAAAAAAAGCAGATTTACTGTGACTTTAAAAGAAAAAGAAATGTGAATAAAACGAGCTTCTGTTCTAAAACATAAAAAGAAATTATATCCTCGTTACGTCCGCCATCTTTGTTTCGAAAATATTCCATCAAATTTATTTCCATTAAAACTGCAGTTGAACACATTTATCAAAGATTTACACGGACATAACGGAGCAAGAAAATAGACTGAAATGAACTAGAGAACCATGAAATAATTTTACTCACTGTGTTCTTTGTTCTCTCGGTTATTTCTTTATGGATATACACGTATTCAGCTTTGCTTTCGTTGATTTTGCGTTTATTGTTACCGACTGCGCGGCGCACTACGTATTTATAACACAGTGTATCACGTGATATCAACCAACACTGTTGATTGGAACATTCTAGCAACCGATGACGTCATGTCTAAAGGTGAGCGGGATTATTAATCAGTCAGCTGATCAGGCCAAACAAACTTACTAGATGTTTGCAGCAAAGGAGTGCTCTGAGCACCAATGATGGACTTCGCTGCCCTGAACTTTACTGATCTAAACTCGTCACTTGTGATACTAGTGTCAGCAATCTTGGACCCAATATATTATTAGGTCCGAGCAGCAATGTATGTTAGTGAAGATGGTCGTCCCCATCTGTGTGGCCTGTTGATTTTGTGTATTTTGGTTGGTAATACCACAGGCGCTTGAAGTTTTGTCCATCAAACATACTCAAAATGTCCAAATATAAAAACTATGAAGCAATTTCTTACGAAATGGCTTACAGTCAGTTTTGATTTTTGACATTATGATTTATTTACGGACAGAACTTCAAGCTCCTGTGGTAATACAAGAAGATAATAAGAATGGTATGTGCTTATGTACTCTCTTGTACAGAGATTTGCTAACTCATTTTTTCCTAATTGAAACGAAGTGGAAATTGTAAGCGCTGATAGTTGAGCGTAGACCTGGGTGTAGGACAATCAGATTCAAAAGGTAATATACCATATAGTGTCCGTGACTAGGTCATTACACAAGCACGGGTACAGATACTGAGGTTCGATGGGAGGGGGCGTAGGGGGAGGGGATGGGGGATTTATCGTTTTCAAACTTAATTATATGACATCAAGTGGCATATAAGAAGAGGGCTACCAAGTCTCTCAATAACCAAAGAGACCAGCTGGTTAGTGTGAATATCTTCTGAAACCTGTTCATTGGCTTTGAAACTAACAGTAAAATGCTGTGAAAGTAGCTATCTGCAATGATTTGTTTTCAGAAGAAACATTATTCTGTCATTCATGGCTATTATATATTTTAGGCCCTTATCCCTGAGTTAGCATACATGCACTAAAAGGTACCTTTTCCCCTTTTCAATACATGCCATGCTTTGATCAGCCTGTTTATGCAGATTTATACATGTAATTCAGTTTGATAAATTTTATGTCTCTGCTTGGAGACAGTAATAACACCTTGAACGAATCACAGTTCTTTTGATGGTCACAGTTTGGTCATACATGACAGAAAAGTGCCTTTTCACGCAAACCAGCACTTTTTCACTAGCATCACCTTTGTGCATCTGGCAATAATCATGAGCATAACAGAATGACATTAATTGTTTATTCAAGACTAGAGTGCTGCTTGCTGGCAGACAAAATTTTAACCAATCAGAACAGGGGCATGACTAACCTTCTAAGACTTTACTTCAAAGCCCTCTTCTTATATGCCACTTGATAACATATAATGTAGAAATCTATTTTTTATTTATTGTTTTATTCTTATATCTACCAATAAATCTTAATATCCAAATCTTCCACATTTCTTTTTTCAGTATTATATAGTACAAATGCAATGAAATAGACAGCTTTAGAAAAAAAAAAGCTTATTTACGAAAAGATACTCTGTGGGTACTCATTACAATTCTCTCACGGATTCGCTTCTAATGAGTACCCATCACGGGGGGGAGGGGAGGAGGAGGAGGGGGGCACTTACTATCAAAAAGGGTAGGGGTGTGCTGCCAGGGGCCCAGGACCCCTACCCCTTTCCAGACACGATTGAGACCCTTTTCCAGACAAAAGTAAGATGAACATATTCCCCATTGTAGACAAACAATATGTGCTCATTTGTTCAGTCAGTTAACAAGGATTTACTTGCATATTATCAATATCAAGTACAACAAGAATCACACAATATCGAGATATATACAATGTTTTAATTTTGCTAAGGTAGTTTACCACCCCCTTGTCAGACAGGCATGAAACCCTTTCCAGACATATTTGAATCCCTCCCCAGATTTTTACAATGAAACACATTCCATTCAACTCTGAAAATAAGACCCCTTTCGTCCCTAACCATATGCTTATATAGTGAGTGCTTCCCCCCCCCCCCCCCCCAGCCACCCCCCTTCCCATCGCACCCCTCACCCGGGTACCCATGGCATTTTTTTTTTTATTTATTTATTTATTTATTTTTTTTGTGAAGAAGTAAGAACCAAATCTTGCGAATTTCTAATAATCTCACGTAAGCCTAACGCTGATGATGACACCCCGTACAGTGACATTATTCAGTTACTTGGAAATACATATAGTTGATTAGTATAACAAGACAGACTGAACAGACCGTAGGAAATCATTGTATTTTACATATAGAAACAGCACTTTGTGTAATACGGGTGGTTTTAAATGCAAAACATGAAAATTGTCATAACTCTAAAAAGAATATGTTTTGTTTCTCTTGCTCAAAAAGTTAATCACGTGATTTACTCATCTATAACTCTGCCAAATATCAGAGCACTGATTCAAATGTTTTCGGTAGTAGGCCTGTCTTATATTCAAGAAGGGTCAGAGATCCTAAAACATAGACCGGCTGGAGAGAGAGAGAGAGAGAGAGAGAGAGAGAGAGAGAGAGAGAGAGAGAGAGAGAGAACGGGCCAGTTGATTTTCCATAAGGAAACCATGTGTGAAATTTCAAGACCCTTGCATAAATCCTTCATCTGTGCACAGTGGGACCAATCAAAATTATTGCGAAGGAATATTTTTTTTCCAGGTTGGAGGCATAATAACGCCGGAAGCAGTCTATAAAAGCAGTTCAGTATTTTGTGGTCTTACATATTTGAATGTGTGATAAATAACAACTAATAATATTCCATAATTGGGATTATACCCAGCTGGCACATGACGTTGAAACAACGTCGATTCAACGTTGATTCACCGTCAAGACGTTGGATCATTGTTGAATCGAAGTTGTTTCAACATTGTGTGACCGCTGGGTATGTCATAGCAGGCACATGATGTTTCTATAATGTCGCATTAACGTCGACGCAACGTCATAAACGTCATGTGGCTGCTGTGTATACTACGGCACATTCACTGGGCTAATCCTGATCTGATCTTTTGGTCGTGTTTTGGCCTTGCCGAATGGCCCCCTTTTTCAGCGCTGCCAAGTATATGATTAACCCCTTTTTTTCAGGCAAAAGTATATGATTGACCCCATTTTTCTGGATTGGTATATGAAAGGCCGCACTTTTCTGATGTATCCCGGTACATGCACATATCTTTCGTTCAGACATTTCCGAGGCTGCTTGTTCTCTTGGTACTCAATGAATTGACAGTGATATTTGTCTAACTACCAGCAATAAATGGGTACAAAAAATCAAAGGGCAGTATATGAATGGGTCAATATTTCAGACAATCTAGTATATGAATGGGTCCGTTTTTTATATCAAAGGCTAGGTATATGAATGGTGTAGGTTTCGAAATACTGACTCGAACACCCGTACCATAATTACCCCCGTTACCCCCCCACCCCACCCCCCCTCCGCCCCCCCCCCCCCACACACACACACACACACACATATACTCACATACATACACCGAGGGATAAGCCTTTGTTTCTTTAGGGACATGAACCGAAGATTCTTCACAAACGACCTATCTACCTTCAGCTACGTAATATTCTAATATCTATAAATAGATACACAGTGTAATGTAATGTAAGTTCAATTTTCGTTTTTGCCTACGTGTTGTGCTGTGATGCGCATATTAATCAAGTTCATCGACACAAATAAACGTGTTATCAGATTTTATGTACCAGTTTTAGACCTGTACTGTGTGTGATAGTAAAAGACGAAACTTATTACAAACCGGAATCAGTCCGCATCTTGTGAGGATCTGTTAGGGGATTTGTTGAAATTGACGCTCAGAATTCAAGTTTTGTATGTGCGAACAGTGAAGACCCCCACGGGAAGACCCTAATCAGACTGTGGACATGGAGGTTGATCTTGATAGCCCGTCGTTAAAGACACATTTTGGATTGCATAACACCCTAATGACTAAGGAGATAAAGATAAGAAATTCTTGGTGACTTTGGCCACCCTTACAGGGGGGGGGGGGGGGGATGGTCGGGTGGTGCGAAGGTGTCCTGTACCTCAGGGCACCGGGGCGTCCAATTGATATTGGCTTACAGTTGGGCAAGGCCTGCTATCCTTGTAGCAGGTAAGGGTAGAAGGGGAATGTTTTTATTTCTTCTGTTTCTTCACTTTCACTCCTGTTCCTCTTTCTTCCCTGTCCTCTCTTTCATCTCTTCTATCTCTTTTCTCCCTGTCTCTGGGAGACGACACAAAATGACCCACAAGGGTTGATGTGTCGTTAAACCCCAACACATATATATATATACCACCCTTACAGGTAGGGGCCTGATAAGGGGAAATATTTTATATCCGCAAAGTTTATTATGAAGACAGAGAAACAAATAAGGTGGATAATTTGGTGATAATTTGATGATTTTATTTTTCTGTTTATTCAATAAAATATACCTGGATTTTATTCATTAGAATTGCCTCTCCCAGACAGTTCTAATGAAACCCACAAGATATTTTATGGAAATACAGATATTTATGCCTATCTGAGATGCCTATATGCTAATTTATCACCAAATGACCCCTTTATCTGTTTCTTTGGATCAAATACAGAAAATCAGGAAGACAGATAGTATTTTATTTAATTATTTATGTATTTATTGAAAAAGAGAAGTTTTTTGGCATAAAATACACATTCTAAATTGTCTAAGAACTTTTTGACATATTCCATAATGTATTGTTTTACTGAAATGGAAATGGAATAATTGTGCAGTGTTCTTATTTAGAAAATAAATAAATAAATAAATAAATATTTTCAATTTTATGTTTCTATTTCAGTTCATTTGTACTTTTTTCACAATGCAAGAAAAAACAACACTTTTGTATTTAGGAAAAAAAAACTATCAAAAGTAAATAAATAAAAAAATAAAGTGATACAATACAAATCAACAAATAAAATGAACAAATTAAATGCAAAATTTGCAAACGAATTTATTTGGTTCTAAAGTAACATATTGAATACCTCTCAATTTTATGAATTAACCCACCTAAGGAGACTTAACAACCTTATAATGACTCCATAATCACTTAGATAAGATAAGCCTTTGATGTGCGCTCTGTTATCAGGACTGTATATTGGGGGTGGTCATGAAGGGGGTGGGGCGGGGGGTGGGGTCTAGCCAAAGAAGGAAAAAAATGTGTCTTTAAGTGTAACAAACCGTGGGATTAACAAAGATATATTACGCAATGGAATATGTGGTAGTTTTAAACAAGGAAGTACTGTTCGACCTACCGTATTTATCCTTAATAACGGGACACATTTGCTAACCATACCTGTCCTAAAATTGAACCATTTCATTTTACTACCTGTTAATGTGTGTACAAACTGCTGAACAAGTGGCAAACAGTGTAGACCCTGATTAGAATCCGCGTTCTGCGGCGTCTGATCTGGGTGTGTAATGTTTGCTTTGGCCTGTCTGTCGCAAAACTAAGGGTTATTACGGTACGTGTATGAGGACCAGCCCGCCGCACCCAGGGTTACCCCCCCCCCCCCCCACACACACACACACACACCCCACCCCACCCCCGAGTCCAGGCCAAACACAGCGGTATGTGAAAAGGTGACCGCGAAAATCCGGTTAAGTCTTGCATCCGCGAGTCGTCATGCACTGGTCGGCACGCAACGTTGAGACAACATCGCATCAACCTCGATGCAATGACGTTGATGCGACGCTGTTTAAACGTCATGTGTCCGTTTGGTTAAATCACTGGGTACCGTATTCATCCTAAATATACGCACACATCGTATTGGTGTCGGAAAACTGCTGAATTAGTGGCAACTGGCAACGGGGGTCGGGGTGGGCAGGGCTCTTAACCTTCGACATGGTACAGATGTGCGGCTGGATTTTTTATTGCCTTGCCGATTCATATATTTTGCAAATATCAAAATATAAACCTTATATATTGTTTGCAAAACAAACACCCTATTTATTTATATACCACTATGAGGATTTCATGACTATCCAAATATCTTCTTGGTGTTAAAACAATAAATTAACTGCAATAATCTCAAGAGTCGGTGCTGCCTTAGTAAATGATATTTGTTGCTAGATGAAAACAGATAAGAGGGCTATTCATATACAGAGCTGGGAGAAAATAGACCGAATCATATACAAAGAGCATGAGAACCTTACCTACTGATATTCTGTAAGATCAAAAAACGTGGGCTATCTGTACCATACCTATTACAGGGACAAGCACCCCAATCTCTTCCCCCCACCCTTGTGGCAAACACTATAAACTGACATTCGATCTGCTGCGTTCAGGACTGTCTGTCGGACTACTTAGGGTATATACGGCACGGCAGAATAGAGCAAACGCCCTGACGAAACATTGGCGATGCGCTCAGTGATTTGAGACGACTGAAAATTTTTGGCGGGAAAAGGCACAGACAAGAGAAAACATAATTTTGAGTAGGAAATGTCTATTTTCTTGCTCTTTTATACAACACATAACCCCTACTACATAGGAATCGAGACAATTCATCGACAAGACAACTCATCGACATGGTTTTTGGAGACAATTCACCGACACAATTGAAGACAACTCATCGACACTTTTTGAAGACAATTCACCGACACATTTGTTTGAAGGTAATTGGCAATCATAGGTAATTAAGGGTAATTATGGATAAGTGGTACATTGTATTTGATTGATCATACCTGTGAATGACTAGCCTACCAGTTCTGCCTGTCAGTGAACAGTCTCAGAATCGATTATTGGGCTAAGGATGCGGAAAGGTTTTTAATTTTAGTCATGAGTGATGCTCTGCATCATTTACGATGCAGCTGCTGACCGGTCACCGGAATAACCGAAATCACCAAAATCACCGAAATCACCACCGAAATCACCATGGAAATCACCATGGAAATCACCGAAATCACCACCAAGGGGTGGGGTGGTGGTGATGTTGGGGTTGGTAGGTGTGAGTAAAGGTGGATAGAAGTTAAGTTATGTTGGGATTTGGTTACGTAGGGTGAGTAAGGCTATCGAATGTGGCCCCGAATGTGGCGAGTTTTACACCTAAATCTCAGTGGAAATATTTGAAATCACCGTTGTTTATAAAGTTCTGGACACAAATCATACTGTCATATGATGGGGGAGGGGTAGGGTGGTAGGACTACGACAGGGTGTGCTGTGTAATGCAAGCTGAGTATGGTTATCGAAGGGCCCGGACCAGTAGTGTAACGAACTCCCAATGGAAATCACCGAAATCACCGTTCTTTAGTTATGCGCGATACCGTAACACAGTATTTTTATATTACACACTTGTAACAAGTTCTGTAAAGAAGTTATGAGTTGACGAGATACGTTTATTTTTTATAGTTACTTTTAACAGTAATAACTTAACTGTTCTAAATATACATTTTGTTTTACGCAATAAATTTCAAAGTAAGATATTTGATTGTTGAATATACAGTATAGAATTATATGAGAGAGAGAGAGAGAGAGAGAGAGAGAGGTTTTGATATTTTAATAGAGAGCGAGAGAGAGAGAGAGAGAGAGAGAGAGAGAGAGAGATTTTAATATTTTAGTAATGTCATGTTTTATGTATAAATAGTGAAATAAAGATATGAAATAAAACATTGTATTCATTGCATTTCCCCTACGACAAACATGGCTTGTTTACGGAGATTTCTTATTTCTGTTTTTTAGCATAGTACATAGTGTGTGGATATTTGTTAGGTATAAGTAGGAATGCAAAGTTCAGGGAACGCTACAATCAGAAGATGAGGTCAACTCATCTCTACCCTATCCTGATCCACCCTAATGTATCATACCTTCCCCCACCCCACCCTTCAATGGTGATTTCGGTGATTTCCATGGTGATTTCGGGGATTTCGGTGATTTCGGTTATTCCGGTGACCCGCTGCTGACGGAAGCGCGCTCAGCGCCACCGCTGTGCCGTAAGACCGGAATTGGAAGTTTAATAGACTTGATAACTTGATCATGTTGATGTCGCACACTTTGACTGTCGGGGAGCTGTCTCAAAGTCCCACTGAGGCTAACATGTAGCTTTTAGGATGTTGATTGCTATGGAACTGCAATATTGATAATACGACCCCTGGAATTGTAGGATAATTGAGCCTCGAGATTTGTACAATTTGCATTTAGATACCAATTCTGATCATCGAGATATAAACCGTGTCGGTGAATTATCATCGAGATAATAAGCCTATGCGATGAAGACCTCGGTTAATCCCACTTAGGGGGATTACGTTGTTTCATATTTCTGCCTATAAACGTTAGGCGTTATCGTTAAAGTCGTTTTGGTTTGAGCAGATTAAGAAAACTATATGGTTCTGTATTTTCTCCTTAAAAATGCCATGTATATAACAGCGTATTGTATATGCATATGATTACGTGGGCTTCTGAGACTAAGCAGTCTGGTTTTGTCACACCTGTATGGAAATTCCGAAGTTTTTCTCGCGACAAGGTCCATGTTGTTTCTTATTTTAGGCTGAAGTTTCAGCTTGACATGTAGCATGTATTAGCGAACAGTGAAGCTTTTGACGAGACTGCGCGGATAAACATGCACATGCAAACATTTCATGATGGTTGGCTTGCATCTAACAGGATGTGGCTCAGCAATAAAATACATAAAGGGGATAGGGGAATGAAAGTCAGGTATATCATTTAATCGTTTATTTACAAAATAAATATCAATAAAAACAAACTAGCACATAAATCAGTTAAGACTATACATGTATAAACACGTTCCCTATACGTATATTTTCCTTTAAATCATGCTTTTAAAATAAAATGCATAAGTTTATTTACGCCAGCCATCCTGTGCGGTTAAAATGGTCTCTTAATTGTCATCAATAAGCCAAAAAATATTCACTTAATATCCTAAATTCGTTATTTTGATCATAAACGTGATAATAAATCATTTTATTTTCAAAACATTGTCTTCATTTTATCAGCTTGGGTATAATTTCAACATAACAATGTGTCGGTGAATTGTCTTCAAAAAGTGTCGATGAGTTGTCTTCAATTGTGTCGGTGAATTGTCTCCAAAAACCGTGCCGATGAGTTGTCTTGTCGATGAATTGTCTTGTTCATACAACACTTTTCTGAACGCATTTAGCCAAACATATACTGACGCCGAAAAATGTTATCAAGTCATATTTTACTTTAAACTTTGGCCTCAGTTTATTTCCTATTTCTTGCTGAAGTGGGAATGAAAACAACAAATACTAATGCCCCAATCATTTGAAACTCCGGCCCCGACAGGGCCGGGGATAGCGGGGACATAGCGGGGCTTAAGTGCCGTGATTTAACCTCCGAAGAGTCCTGGCAGTGCCGTAGATTGCCGGGGTATTAATCTCCCGCAAAAGTGCTTTGCATACATAAATAAGTGCCACGTCAACCTCAAACTTTAGTTTTCTAATAACCTAGCGCATACTGTCCATGTCATGCTGGCCGAATGTTAGATGCAGTTATGAGATGGACATTTGAGACCCAAAACCTAAGTTTTTGATTATTACACTGTGCAATGGGTACTGTCCCTCTCTTTCATCTCTTCTACTATCTGTTCTATCCCTTTTCTCCCTTTCTCTGGGAGACGACACAAAATGACCCACAAGGGTTGATGTGTTGTTAAACCCCAACACAAGAAATCCTCATCTTCTACCTGATTGCACTGCACACAAATTCGCTACTCACGTTGAATTCTTGGTCTGAAGTTGCGGCCATGTTCAACTGATAAATCATGAGCACAAATTCTAATTTTTGTAAGTTCTTTGTTAACGAATTTGGGAGCCCAAAAGGTAAATAGGATTGCTAACACATACCCCTCGGTGGCTCGGTTGGATGCGCGTCCGACTGGTGATCAGGAGGATGCGGGTTCGATCCCCGCCGAGTCGGCAACATTCTTTCGTGGCGATTGATCATGGAATATTTTGTACGGTCATTTTCTCCCTTCTGCTGATTCAAGAAGGGCAGTTGTCAGTTTCTAGCGAAAGAATGTGCACAATACTGGTTAACCGCTTAGAGGACTAAGCCTGCCCAGTAAACGTGTGTTTAGGTAAACTGACCGCGCTCGACATGTCCCCATTGGGTTGACTGGGCCGTATATCATATACCAATTTGTCCTGCTGCCTGCACTGCCTGTTGCTACATGTACTGCCTGTAGTACAAGGGAAACAAATCTTACAAGACTTATGTACATATGCATGTTGAAATCTGTATCTTTAGCTCACCTGAGCTATTCTCAGGATGAGCTATAGTGATCACTTTTTGTACGTCGTCTGTCCGTGCGTGCGTCTGTCTATCCGTTAACATTTTCAAACGACTTCTCCGCTAAGGCCACTGAGCCAATTTTTCTCCAGAACCAAATAAGCATGTTATTTAGCCGTGGCATGAAAAAGTATCTTCAGCATAATCTTTGTACAAATCATTAGGGACGGGAGATCTACTAAAATTGCTAAAATGATGATCCTACTTTGACCATTTTACGCAAGGTCAAATTTGCTTCCCCATGAATTTGTATGGGCCCAATACATTTATATGGGAAAATGTTGAGAATTCATATTTTGGACATCTCCTCTAAAGGCTATGATCCAATTGAGTTGAAACTTAATGAGGAGCACTGGGGCGCCTAGTAGACACAAAATAGCTAAACTGAGCCGCTCGAAAATCCAAGATACCGCGACCATCTTGAAAATCAATTTTTGACATCTCTTCCTAAACCTTTGGTCGATTTGAGATGAGACTTGTTCTAGCAACAGTACAATTTCTGGGTCGAAAAATCATGTTGATTGGTAATCCAAGATGGCCGCCATCTTAAAAAATCTGTTTTGAACATCTTCTCGCAAACCACAAGGCGAATTAAGATGAAACTTACGATGTAGCAACAGGTTGACAAATAGCTAAAGTCACGCCGATTGGCAATCAAAAATGGCGCCATCTTGAAAACGAATTTTTGAGTTCTCCTCCCAAACCATTGGGCGATTTGAGTTGAAACTTGCACTGTAGCAACAGGATGACCTCTAGATTCAGCAATATCGTATTCCATACTACCGGTCGCGTTTTACATATGATTCCGATCCAGTAACGGCAAATGTGTTCCTGAAGCCTAATTTTCAGTCCTACTGTCATTATTACCCCCTTTTTTTTTTCTTTTCATGGTCTTCTCAATCACCACATATCCGTTTACTCGCCACCGCTCTCCTCACGTACCAGTCGTCAATAAAAAGCCTATTTTCTGTGCAACGACAAAAGAATACGATATATGTTCTTTTGAAGTACACAGTAACATGTTAAACCTACACTGAAACGATGATGTACTTAACCAGAGATTTGTAATCTCTCCAAGAGCTGGAGTTTTACATGCCTGTCTGTCACCAAACGGCAAAATCTGACCACCATTGCATCGGGAGAAAAAAAATTGTTCCGTATTCGCTTAAAGGACTACAGTTCGATCTGATTATATGGGCGGCTAAATAAGAGGTTGAATTACAACGTCCGATTTTGGATATTGGCGATTGTGCCTAGATGTCAGCATTATATCAACTGACACCCACCTTCAACGCTACTTAAATTGATTCTCCGCAACTGCCTCCGGAAGATCTTACGATTTTCTTTTCACAATACGGTGTTGCGCGTGTGGAAATATGCAGCCATGTGTCTGTGAATACATTATATGAAATAATAATAATAATAAAAAAACAACCTTTACTGCTCTATGGGCAAATTCAGCAGATGAAGATATTTTTCTTATTTTACCCAGAAAATAGGCTTTGACATTTCATACAAATGAGGAGACAACTTGTATGAAATGTCAAAGCCTATTTTTCCAGATCAAAGCCTATTTTCTGGAAAAAAAAATAAGAAAACTATTTCAAAATGTTGTGTGCTAGACTTTACCCAACGTGCTAAGCGTTAATTATATGAGATGCTCTGAGTTAGAAACGGGTTTTTGTTTTATCATCGAACAACGAAGGCCCAGATCAGAAGTCCTCGCAATTCTGTTCGTGATATATTTTATCGGTTTTGTTAGCGCTGAACGAAAACATTGATGAGACTACTCGCAAGCTGAGCTGGACCTTTGTTGGCGCATGCCCAGTAAAGTCCCCGTCCCCAACCCGGCGCATGCCCAGTAAAGTCCCCGTCCCCCACCCCAACCCCACCCATGGTCGATTCGCCTGCCCCACTATTGCGTCACATAATTAAGGCCATTGGATATACAAGGAGATTTAGCCGCCATTTTACAAGGCGTTGGGGTTGGGGGGAGGGGGGGGGGGGCGAAATGGGGATGGGGGGGGGGTGCAACTTTTGTGACTGTTTGCTTTCCTACACACCGACCTCATTCTGAAAAGGTTCCCTCTGATATGGTTCTCAGAAAATTATAAACATTGTTAAACGCTATTATTTCTCTCCGATGTCCGGGCACAAATTCTTTCCTTATAGAGTAGACTCCATTTCAGAAAGGGACAAAACGATTTTGACAGAGCTATATTCCCCGTGTTATTTAGCCGTGGCATGAAAAAAGTATCTTCGGTATATCCCATCTAACATTCTTTAAAAATCTATAGCGGGCCGTCATCGGCCCGTCAGCTACCCTGACGGGCCGATAACGGCCCGCTATAGATTTATAAAGAATAGCTGATGATCTGTAAAAATGCTTACTGGGATGCGACCAGTTTAATACGATCCAGATCATCCCTCGAAGTCACACGTTCTGATAAGTGCCTTTGATATACACCAGTATTGTGCACAGTAATTCTGTAAGTGGGCAGCAAAAACACTGATCAGACTGCGCATGTCCGCATATATCCCGAAGACCCTTTTCTCACGGCGCGGCTAAATGATAGTGATTTATTACAATATTTATAGAAATGACGCGTTTTTATGCGTATCGAGATCAGATTACTATTGACGCTGAAAGACGGAAATAAAATATTTTATGATCACGCCTACCAAACGAATGAATGCGTAACCATCGGTTAAGAATGTGAAACAATTAGAGCGACATCCCGTTTGGAATTCGATGACTCAAAAAGGTAAACAAACTTTGCATGAACGATATAAATGTTTAAAAAAAACACCGGGGAAATTCAACAGCCCATTGATATCGGCGCCTGTGGAGTAAATCTCTTCTTCTGTTTCTTCACTTTTATTCCTGTTCCTCTTTCTTCCCTGTTCCTCTCTTACATCTTCTCTACTATTTCTTCTATCTCTTTTCTCCCTTTCTCTGGTAGACGACACAAAATGACCCACAAGGGTTGACGTGTCGTTAAACCCCAACACATCAATCAATCGGAGTAAATCTCAGACCACCTACTTCACGTATATTGGCTGAATTAGTTTTAGCGTGCTGAAGGTGTACCGAAAGCCATTGACAACACGTGGAATTTCGTGGTGTCTATTGTCCTTTATTTAATTTTGCGCTTTGCTAGAAGTTCAGTGTATCATCATGCACACACGATAGACACATATGGTTATTTGTGTTATGGATATTTTGGTTGTCAGTGCAGCAGCCACTGGAAGGGTCGAATATAAGTGTTTATGCATTAGATCTATATAAATGATAACAAAACTTTCAGCTGTAAAGCGGGTCTGATTTCACCTCCACGGCTCCAGGAACACACGAAGCATATAGTATTTTATGGAAACATCTTCAATCTCCAGAATCATAGTGTATAATGATTTTT
The DNA here is from genome assembly GCA_964016985.1 of Anodontia alba. NCBI lineage: Eukaryota > Metazoa > Mollusca > Bivalvia > Lucinida > Lucinidae > Anodontia > Anodontia alba. Next base: position 101,803,915 of record OZ024828.1, read on the forward strand.
ACACAGTGTTTATGTTTTCACACCGAGTCAATGGCCCTGTAATACCCTGAAATGAAATATTTAACAGGTTTTGGATTTTTTTTTTTATTTCCGAATCATTTAAAGTAATATGATGGTATCAGGTTGGCTCCATGCCATTCTGTGTGATTTATTTGGCCAGTGGCATGTAATTACAGTCGAATCTCATTATCTCGAATTCTTAGGGACTCTCTGAAATTCTTCGAGATATCCGTACCTTGACATATCAGATTTGCAGAATTGAGCAAAAATTAAATCGAATAAATGTCTATGTAATTCGACTCCTAAAGTTAAATATATTTTGAAAATATTGTGGAATAGAGGAGAAATTGCTCCTAAGGAGCCCTAAGGAGCAATTTCTCCTCTTTTTCACAATAATTTGTTACCAGTTGTTAGATTTTCATGTTCAGATTTTCACTTCGAGATAAGCAGTTATTCGAAATAAGCGAGTTCGAAACAACGAGATTCAACTGTAGTATCATGTAAAACAACAGCTATTGAAAAAAAAACAGCAAATGCTTTTTTATATACCAACAATGCACTAAATCCCAAAAATTGCTTGGAAGATAAGACATCTTAAAAACTTTGACTTGAAACCTTAAACTTTGTGGACGTCGATAGCAACGAGGACGGTGACGCTGGAGTAGTGCAATATCTCTTCCTGTACTTTCGTACGAATGAGTTATAAGTTACGTAGCATTTGCATAGTATGCAAATGAGTTTGCACACGTGTCTGGTTTGGTGTAGAGGGATGAAAGGGTCAGCCAGTCAGAAATATTTCCTTATGTTATAACAATTACATCAAAAGAACGAATTATTAATAATACCTGCTTACAGTGCTTTCGACATCTTTCAGAAAGTCATTTTTTGCTTGGCTCTTTACATAGAGGAGCCGGCCTCGGTGGCTCATTTGGATGCGCCATCCGACTGGAGACCAGGAGGTCGCGGGTTCATCTCCCGCCGAGGTCGACAACATTCTTTCGTGGAGATTCATCATGAAATATTTTCTATGGTCATTCTCTCCCTTCCGCTGATTCAAGAAGGGCAGTTGTCAGTTTCTGGCGAAATAATGTGCACAATATTGGTTAACCGCTTAGAGGACTAAGCCTGCCCAGTAAACGTGTGGTTAGGTAAACTGACCGCGCTCGACATGACCCCATTGGGTTGACTGGGCCGTAAAACCTCAACACAAACAAACAAACTTTACATAAAGGAAATAAATCTGCAAACTTTTGCCACCATTTAATGCAAAACCATTTGTCGTACCTATGCACAACGAAAGTTTTTATTCTAGCCTTCGGTTTTAAAAAATCAAATATTTTCACTTTTTCCCATAGTAAAAAGAATGCAAATCACGCAGAAATCTGTAGGATAGGTAACTTTGAGGCTGATTTTCAACAAGTTCCGCTTGTTCAATTTTTCTGAAGTTTTCGCAATATTGTTGTGAAACATAAAATAATTACAAGTCTGCAAAGAAAAGTAAAATTTATTTTGTTAGACGAAAATTCCAAAAATCACTTTACTATGGAAATTGCATAGGTCAAACCAATTTTTGGACATAAATTAAGTTTTAGGGTAAATATCTTAGAACAAAATACAGAAACAGAAAAGACAAATGATTTCTAATAAGATTTGGTCAATCATAACAAAATATTTTCATTATGAAACGCCATCGAAAGCACAGTAGGTTCGAAAACTGTATCATCATATGAGTCTGAACGTGAGAAAACGTATATTCTGACATTCGCACAGTCTGATAAGAATCTTCACTGGACGCATTTTGGATAGCCAAGAATGCAAAGTTTCTTCATGCGGACAACGAAGACTCTGATCAGGCTGTGCACATGCGCGGCTGATTTGATTCTTCAATGGATGCACATGTCAGAAAGTACATTTTTATCACATTGAGTCTCATATGATAACATTTGATGCCTCACCTTATCTATAGTGGCAAGTAGCCTAGTACAACTGAAAAACTATGTGAAAACAACATACAGGAATCTTTTTACACTTCAGGGCCCAGTTGTTCAAAGCGTCGTTAGCTTAACGAGCTCGTTAAGGATCATTTCGTTAACTATTTTAGCGGATTCAATACATACTATTCTGATATTTTTTGCTGAAAAAATGTGAGTAGCTTTTGCTTTGCAAAAGCTACTCACATTTTTTCAGCAAAAAATTTCAGCATATTTGCGTATTACTCGATGTAAATTTTAACAAATCGTTAACTAACGAAGTCGTTAACTTTGAACAACTGGGCCTAGTATTTTTAAGGTCAAATCAGTGGGCAGTACAAAAATGAACAGTATAAATTGTATTTACACTGACTATGTAGACAGATTGGCATGAGCTAACCGTGTGGACTCAGTTCAGACGTAACAGAAAGCGGCGTCTGGTTAGGGTATGTACTGTTTGCCGCTTATCCAGCAGTTCTTAGACACCAGTTCTTAGACATATGAAGAAATAAGAGAATTCATTTGTTTAAAAAAAGATAAGAGAAAAGTCCAGGTAGTGCCACAATCACAAGCCGCAGCCCATCCCAGACACGAAGAGGAAGAAAAAAAGACAAAACCAACAAGCGCAAATCGAACAAACGTACGAAAACCACCAAGATTAGCTCTCTCTCTTCCCCAAGCAAGGTAATCGCAATGCTAAAAGGACTGAAAAATACAAGAACAAAATAAAACAAGGCAAAACTTAAAACAAATCGCCTCGTAGAATAAACCACAAAGCAACAAAGAGTAAAACTAACACCGGGACCACCGCCTTAGAATAAACCACCGGGAGGTTTAAAGCACTTTTACGGCCAGACAACTTCACCCTGGGCCCCAAAGCTACTCTTAATACAGAACTACATAAGGATTCGGTTCGCATAAAGGCTTCCAACTCAGTCAATGCATCAAAGCAAAATCATAAAAAATCAAATTAATCACTGATAAACAAAGACAAGTACTCATGGCTTATTCTACTGGGTGCAAGAGTAAATGAAAATCAACAGTTGAACCACGGCGGGCTAAGCCAAAGACACATCGTCAAGCCCCAACCCACTGGTTAAAGTTTTACGAAGAGGCCGTCATTGAGTCTGAGGCCCGAAACCTTTAGTACAAGTAAGATAAGGAGTTGAGGTATTCAAATATTCAGGATATCTATAGTATCATTGCCACTGAAGGCTTTGGTAATACATGTATTTAGCAAATTGTGAGGAACATATTCATGAGCCAGAACACAAAAGTTTCCTACAAAGCTGCATGTGTGCCCAGCAATTGCTCAAATCAGCCTGCGCTTCATGTTGTCCGCCTGAAGACGATTTGGATCCTGGGATATCGACAGAGTGCCGTGCGAAAAGTATCTATAGTATCATTGCCACTGAAGGCTTTGGTAATACATGTATTTAGCAAATTGTGAGGAACATATTCATGAGCCAGAACACAAAAGTTTCCTACAAAGCTGCATGTGTGCCCAGCAATTGCTCAAATCAGCCTGCGCTTCATGTTGTCCGCCTGAAGACGATTTGGATCCTGGGATATCGACAGAGTGCCGTGCGAAAAGACTGATCAGACTGCTCTAATGAGGACTGAAACCAGCACAACATATACAGAAGCTGAGGGATATATTTCATAAAAAAGTCGGTGTAAATCAAATGAAAAGACTGATACCAAGCAATCTCATCATGATATACACGGTTTTCTATCCTATTTATGATCCCAATCATAGGTAAAACGCTCATTACGATTATAACAAATGTTCGTAGCATGCATAATAAAATATTTACAATAAAGTAACATTAACTAAAAATATCTTGCTTCTTTACCAAAGGGCTGCTCTTAAAAGAAATTAGTTGCTCCTCTGAGAGCAGTCTTTCCTTTAAGAGTAGCCCCTACTTTGGAAGCGATTGCAGGCATTTTTTTTCAGGATTTTTCCTGGGTGTGCGTAAACTAATTCCGTTCCTGCTACGCCATTGCCTATTTTCAACAGTATAGGGCCTACTTGTCCAAATCGAAATGTGAATGATTCCACTTCGAAACTCAAGGTTGAAAGAAAGTGTCTCCGCGATTTATTTACTTATTATTATTATTATTATTATTATTATTATTATTATTTATTTATTTATTTTTTCTTCTTTTCAGTACAGTTCCCTACAAATGAGCATATTATAAGCTAGACATAACTAGATGTCGCCAAGCCGTACATGTTGGGTATATGAGGATTACGAGAACCCAAAACATCCTGTGCGTACTGATACAGAATCATTGGATACTACAGAATATGAATATACTATAGAATGCTAATATTGGATGAGGATGTGCGGATACTAAGACTAATATTAATCTGCGCATTTCGCATATGCAAGGAGATACCTTTTCGCATGACCCGGCTAATTTATACCCGATAATGAGAATTAAGGTCACTACTGACACCTGCTGCAACTTGTTATTCCAACAATATATTTTCTTTAACTTCTGCATTTTGCTTTCCCATTTCATTGTAAAAGCTATAAAACAATAAAAAGCTGAAATCACCACCTGGTGTCAGAGTTCTGGTGCTTCAAAGATGTACCCAATAGTCATTTTTCTTCATAGTTGTGCTAGGTCCTAGTAGTACTGAGAAAATCATTCTAACCCAGCAACTAACATCTATGAGATACCTTCATATATTGCAACAGAATGGCATTAGAATATGCAAAATGCAGGAAAACGTTAAGGATGTAAAGCAAACTTTAATATACCAAATAATCAACAGTTTTGTCTAACCAGATGGTGAAAAATTACTGTAGTTTTCACAAAATCACTAAATATTCAAATATTAAAGACGCTTCCCAACAATAAATTTTCATTAAACTTTCAAATAATGACCACTACTTATTGTGTAGTATTATTCTGAAATGACATAAAATTTCACCATCTGTGAAACAAGGTAATGCTTGATAATTAACCCTACCCCCAAAATAATTAAAGTATTGATAAATTCAATCGATTTCAAAAGATCAGTTTTGCTTTAAAATGGTATGGTGTCATATTCTATATAGAGAGAGAGACAATCTGAATAATAATGCACACAAAAATGATGATTTGTCTTAGCAAAAAGATATGAATTGTTACTCCAACCCCTGTTTTTCTAGGAACATACGCTTAGCATGATAAAATTGTTCAAATAGCCACATAAATACATTTCTTATTTGTACTCGTAATAAATACATCAATCATTGCAAGATTCGTCCAATAAATCAAAATTTGTACTGAATTATATGCATGCGTTGCACTGGATGAGTTTAAAGGTCGTATTTTGGTAATTTTACTACCGAACATTGCTAAATCAAGGGCAATAACTCATGCCATTCACACTGTTTTATGTTAATTGGTGTACTAGGTGTGAGGGCTTATCCAAAGGATACTACCATACAAATTTTATTTTAACATGATCTCCAGTATTAAAATTATTAAATTAAAACATGAATTTTACCCATTTTCCCACATAAATGCTATAATTCAGGGGCAATAACTCCCGCAAGAATAAATACAATACATGTCAGAAGCATCTATGGTGTGCAGTCTGTCGTAACAAGGTTTCATAATAAGTTTTGTCTTATCTTAGGAATAGATTGTTAGGATATTGCATTATTTAATACTAAATTAAGTGCAGTTTTTTTTCCCATATAACACAATAGTAAACTAATAATTAGGGGCAATAACCCATGTTAGAACGAAAAAACATTATTATCTTAATACTGTTGCAATTCAAGTGTCAGGACAATTTATACGTGCAAGTTTTAGTTGAATAGGGTCATAGACACTTAAGTTATAAGGCAAAATGTGATTTTGTCCTGCAAGAGTTGTCGTTACTGGTACCAGTAGTGACCTTAAGTGTACTGATACACTCGGTGAATTTTCCACCAGGTTTAACAAGGGAAATAATTTTTATGACTTCCTGTTGCACTCTTGCACATCAAGACCCTTCTGAAAAGGGGTTACTATAAAAGGAAAAAGAAATGCTACCTGTGAGAGCAAATTATTTCCTTTTTAAGAAGACCCCTTTTCAGTCGAGAAGCAAAGAGAATTTAACAGAATTGTCTCCCTTGAAGTGTATCAATTCTCCTTAATAGGTGTATACTGTTACTGTGGTTTTGACACCCAAATACATCATGCCCGCAGTGGACAATGCTGTGTTTCCATATTGTTCGAATTCCGCTGTTGTCGTCCTGATTATTAATCTGGTTATGAAAACAGACCTCGACCGCAATCAACCCACTTAAATAGTACTTATATACCAAACTTGTTTCAAACAAACTGAAATTATCAGAAGCATATTTATTTGTTTAACCATTACCACTCTCTGGACAAATTCAGCAAAAATTTTAAAATATTTTCTTAGTTTTCTCAGATGTATAACAGGCTCAGGAGACACTGCGTGAAATATCAAAACATGTTTTGGGGGAAAATGTTTTAAAATGTCGTCTGTTTATTTTTACCCAGCATGCTGAGCGTTAAAAACGTAACTAGCGTTTCTATGGCAAGCCGTTTTACTATTTATTCTATAAATCAGATATCTGATTTAATATATCAGATATCTTATATAATATATAAGATATCTGATATATTATATTAGATATCTTATATAAAAAGATATCTTATATGTTAATTTAGATATCTTATATGCTATATAAGATATCTGATATGCTATATAAGATATCTTAATTGGCATATAAGATATCTGATATGCTATATAAGATATCTGATATGCTATATAAGATATCTTATTTAGGATATAAGATATCTTATTTACTAAAGAAGATATCTCATTTGTTCAATTAAATAAGATATCTCATTTAGTATATCAGATATCTTATTTAGTATATCAGATATCTATATTAATATATTATTAAACAAATTATTTAACAAATAAGATATCTAATATGGTAAATAAGATATTTTATATGTGGAATTAAATAAGATATCTAATATGATATATCAGATATCTTATATCGGATATAAGATATCTTATATAGGATATAAGATATCTGATATACTAATTCAGATATCTTATATCCTATATAAGATATCTGATATAATGTATAATAAATAGTAAAACGGCTTGCCAGAAAGCCGTTTTACTATTTATCATATAAATCGGATATCTGATTTAATATATCAGATATCTTATATAATATATAAGATATCTCATATATTATATCAGATATCTTATATAAAATAGATATCATATGTCAATTAAGATATCTAATATGCTATATAAGATATCTGAATTGACATATAAGATATCTAATATGCTATATAAGATATCTGATATGCTATATAAGATATCTCATATAGGATATAAGATATCTTATTTACTAAAGAAGATATCTCATTTATTAAATCAAATAATATATCTCATTTAGTATATCAGATATCTTATTTAGTATATTAGATATCTATATTAATAAATAAGATATCTTATTTAACAAATAAGATATCTTATATGGTAAATTAGATATCTAATATCGGAATTAAATAAGATATCTCATATATTACATCAGATATCTTATAAAGGATATAAGATATCTAATATAGGATATAAGATATCTGAATTAGTATATCAGATATCTTATATCCTATTTTAGATATCTTATATCCTATATAAGATATAGGATATAATATATTAGATATCTATTTTGCTTAATAAATAGTAAAACGGCTTGCCATACGTTTCACTCTATCATCTCGGGTCAATATATTCACGATTGTTTTTTTGTTTTGATCATACATGCAGTTTTATGTACTCCGGAGAAGCTAAAAAAAACAAAAAACAAAAAAAACAAAAAAAAAACATCTGGATTGGATATACTTTAGTCCAGTTCCTTGCGCAGCTCGACAGCAGCGTCTATTTTAGTAGTCGCCTGGCGAACGAGGCTAGATACACTTGGCACATCTCCCGCCATGCCATTTTTACAAGGGAGACAACTTTGTGACTTCCTGTTTGCTTTTCTGTGCATGAAGCCCCTTCCAATGTTGTGGACTTATGATTGTTGGATGCCTAACAGTTGGTACTGCTTTTCAATAATTTTTAAGAAGGGAGAAATATACAAAATACTCGTGGAAAATCTATTCAGTTAATAATAGTAAAACACAAATTGTTTATGTATAAGTAACCACTCTTCCCATCAAGAAACATACCTATAATTTTGACCCCATTAAACCCCACTTTTATAAAGTAAAACTGGGGTTTACAGGGGTATACATTATTTTTCTTATTTCTGCTCTAAAACATAGATTGTGGGTACTCGTAAGAACCGCCTCGGCGAGGCGGTTCAAACTAATACCCACAATCTATGCTTTTAACAGAAATATGAAAAATATCAGTATTTTGTCTGAAAACTTTCAGTTTTTTTGTGGTGAAATTTTCAATATATTTGAATAGGCGTATTTTCGTAATGCCTCGGAAAGATTATAAATGCTGAAACAACATGGCTTTTCCTGTGTGAATTTCTGACAACACAGTTCTTGAGACCGGCAACAGCTCTTGACACCGACAACGGTTTTTGCCACCGACAACACAGTCCTCAAATCTGGTAACACAGCTCTCTTGTTTGTTTGTTTGTTTGTTTGTTTGTTTGTTTAAGTGTTGTTGTTGTTTTTTTCGGGCTTCATGTCACTTTCAACAATCTTTCACTCATATCGCGACGGTGTCTGGTTGTGTCAGGGAGCTCAATACTCACTTTTAGAGTGCTGCCTCACTGAAATATCACACCCCAGACACTTGACATGATAGTCCACCCAGTCACATTATACTGACAATGAGCTGATTAGTTCTGATTCCTATATGCTTTCGACATCTTTCAGAAAGTCGTTTTTTGCCTGGCGCTTTACACGGAAGAAGTAAATTTGCAAACTCTTTTCATGATTTAATGTAAAACCATTTGTTGTAACTACCTATGCCAAAAAAAATTCATTCTAGTCATTGGTTTTTTAAAAATGAAATATTTTCACTTTTTCCCATAGTAAAAATGAATGCAAAATATGCAGAAATCTGTAGGGTAGGTAACTTTGAGGCAGATTTCAACAAGTTCCGCTTCTTCAAATTTTCTGAAATTTTCACAATATTGTTGTGAAACATCAATAAGTTAACTTCAGCAAAGAAAAGTAAAAAAAAAAAACAAAAAAAAAAAAAAAAAAAAAAAAAACGTTTTCTTAGACAAAAATTCCAAAACAATCACTTTACTATACAAATTGCATAGGTAAGACCAATTTTTGGCCGTAAATTTAATTTCAGGGTATATATTTGAGAACAAAAGACAGAAACAGAAAATACAAATGGTTTTTAATAAGATATGGTCAGTCAGAACAAAATATTTTTTATTTAAAATAAAACGCCCCGCATCTATACGGGTTAAGAGTTAGATCAAAACAAATTATCAAGTGACAGTAAAATTAGGTCGAAGTGGAGTGCATAAGTAATGCTTTTCAGTTGATAGGCGTCTACAAATAACAATAACCTGTGGACAGATTAAACTGCTGAATCAATTTTCCTCTGGGCATATTACAGGTAAAATTATTAATAGTTAAAATTATTAATAATCCAAGAAGTCAAGCCAGTTTCCAGACCTCATTCAAGATTTCATGTATATTCCAGACTTCATTCGCGTTCCTATTTATTCACAACCACATATGACATTGGGCCAAGACTATCATCATCGTCATTTCACCATTCCCGTTCATAATAATGCAACCACAGTTTGACGATGATGATGATGATGATGATGATGATGATGATCATCATCATCATCATCATCATCATCACGATTTAAAATTATACGATCACAATATACGCATCACCGATTTACCATTCGCATTAATGGTTTAACAACCACATTGTGCCAACAATACCAGCATCACAATACCAGCAAGCTCAGTAGAGCTTGTCGGTAACAATCTATGCGCGAAAAATAATCAATATTTTCATCACGGTTGAAGAATAATGGCCATTTATGCAGACTAAAGAAAATAAATTTGACCTCGGCTTTGCCTCGGTCAATATAGATGGAATTTCGCAATTTGTTTGTCTAGGTCTTGTCAATAGGAATGTGTAAACATAAAATATCAAAATATCCTTTACGGCCGTTTCCATATTTTGACAATTTTTGGCTCTGCTTAGCTCCGGCAATGAAAAATGTCATTTGGCAAGCCCATTGGCTAGCTCTTGTGGGTATCTGTGTGCGAAAAGTTATCAAATATTCCTAACGGTTCAAGAGTTATGGCCACTTTTGCTAACTGACCTTGGACGGATGGACTCACAAGTCGATATGTATGTCACACTCCGAAACTCAACCTTTCGGTCGGTCAGTCGATCGGTCGACTTTTCTGTGGGTCGTGCAAAAGCCGGACAGAATACGTTTAAGTTCAAAAGTTCAAAACAGCTCGTCGGGATTATAACATATATACAAATATGTGAAGAATGCTTTGAAAGTGAATCGGTAAACCGATATAAATACGCAGGCTCAAAAAGTATAGAACTAACTATAGCTGCATCTTTTTTGTCAATTTTATAACATGTTCCTACTTTTTTCCCACTGAGTACAGCCTGATGCAACGAGCATGGTCCTGATCAGACGCCGCGTCCCGCTCAGGCCTATTTGTTCTAATAGTTTATAGTCTGATATAGGGCGGTTATTTGCATAGAGTTTATTTGGTTGTTTTGATCGATTACTGAGAAATAATTCACCAATGCTCGTAGAAAACGAGTGAGCGAAGCGAAAGAGATTTTTTTACAAGCAAACCTTGGAATACGAGTGAATTATTTCTCCGTAATCAATCAAAACAACCAAATAAACTGTTTATTACATTTTCATTTATGTTTTACTTTTGAATTTTTACAATCAGCCGTTATGATTTCCTATCAAAATAGTTCCAGTCAGTGCATGAATTTCAAGAGGCGTGGTTTAGTTTGAAAATCAGTCGCCATCTTGTTTTCACTTAAATGCATAAAAATCATCCTTTGCCTAAAATACAGACACACCAATGTCACGAAAGTTGAACTGAATTATCAGAAAAATCGTATTTTATATTTGTGTTGCAGTTATTACCTCAAAAACGTCAACTCGACGTGAAAATTGCAGTCTGATTTTCATGATTTTATCAAAATTTCCGCGAAACGTCAACTATTGTTATTGTTGTTACCAAATACGTCAGCAACGTCGCCTAGCAATGATGACGTCAAAACGTTAGAAATGAAATAATTCACTCGGTGAATTATAATTCACTGATAAATCTCAGTAAATCACTGCTGAAAGTGTAATAAACATACTATAATTGTTTTCTAGTTTTATTTCTGTATTATTATATTAATATCAAGTATTCGCATGTAATTGAATAACGTCACTGTTCACTTGTGGTGCCATCAGCGCCAGGCTTACATGACGTCGCTTAAAAACAATTTTAAGACACCTCGCCTATATAGCCAATGGTTAAACTCAGTGATTTAATATGCAACAAATCACTGGGCGGAAGCGCGCGACGCTATCTCGCACTGTTTCGACGTCATTTTGACACTTTGCTGACGTCAGTCTTCGTTTTCACGACGTTAGACGGTGTAACGTCGTTTTTCTCGCATCAACAACGTAAAAAAAATGCATGTTAACGTCAGCGTTACAGTCAAAGCTGTTGGCGAAAGTTTTCATTCGATGGCGGAAAGTTGCAAGTATCAGAAGGATACAAATACGTTTTCGTCGTTTTCTGTGTGTTAGAATCGAAATAGATCAGCTCTAGCAGTGATTTGTTGAGTAATAAATCATTGTTTGGAGGTCAGTTATAGTAGATCAAATCACGAGCAGGCTTACATGACGTCGTTTAAAAACAAACGAACAACGTTGAAAATGCCATTCATTTTTTGGTGATTTCCTAACTTTTGCCTATAATGTTTGAATAAAAAGAATTAAATTCAAAATATTTTTCTTCTGTTTATAGCCTAAGTGGTAAATATATTGATGAGAACATCATACCCAGCTAGTATTCTTTATAAATCTACAGCGGGCCGTTACGGCCCGCTATAGATTTATGTAAGATGCTTACTGGGTACTTTTTGTGCCAGAAGCTGGAATGCATGTCCCCAAAAATGGTGAAATACTAGGAGTAAGGATAAATGGGTATCTCACATTATCTTTCGCACTTAGCACCTGTGATATGTTTCTGAGCACTCAGCAACACGTACATCGTATTTTTATCTTAACCCATGTCTGCTGAATAATTTAAGATGCCACACCCACTTCAAATTTTCAGCCAATCAGATTACTTGATCCTGATGGTTGCTATAAATTCACATACTTAATGGCAAACAGTGCAGATCCAGATCAGTTGGCTTCTGCAGAAGCCAACTGATCTGGATCTACACTGTTTTCAAAGGCAGGGTATATCCGAGTTCAGCAGGACAAGGGTTAAATATGCGGACAGACATGACTGCGCCAACACCGTTTATCCAGATCAAACTGCTCTTAAAGCAGCAGTCGGCTCGGGGTTTGCTCTGTTTACCTTTCAGTCGCACTTTTAGACACATGACCAGGTGGTGAAATGGTCTTATTAAAATATTAGGATACGGCATTTACCCTTGGTTTTATGACAGATAGGCTTAAGGAAACAGTGTAGACCCATACCAGACAACACAGAACGCGGCGCTGATCAGGGTATACACCATTTGTATCTCGTTCAGCAGTTTTGGACACATAAACAGGTAGTGAAATGGACTTGTTCAAAATTTAGGACAAATATGGTAAGAAGTAAAATGTGTCCCAATAATTTGCGTGAAATCGGTAATTTGTTACGAGCCAGAACGTCAGAAAACGTATCTCTGGACATGTGCGCCCAGCAAAAATTCACATCAGCCCGGCACATTTGTACAGTCTGATCAGAATCTTCACTGGGCGGATTTGGAAAGCCAACTATGTAAAGTTTCTTCGTGCGGCCAACTAAGATTCTGATCAGACTGCGCGTATGCGCAGGCTGACTTGAGTCTTCGTTTGGCGCCCGATGATGTCAGAAGGTACGTTTTCTCACGTTACTACTCTCATGGTGTCCGAATACTTGGGGTATGTACGTAGTTATTGCTGATAACCGTTGACACATATAACACGTCTGTCAGGCCACTAGCCTTCGCAGTCCTGCTTGTCTTATTCTTCTAGGCCAGTGAGGGCATTTTCTTCTCAGACATTTGAGCCACAACGTGAGAAAACGTTTCTGACATGTGTGCCTTCGCGTAGCCTGATCAGTCCTCTTTGTCCGTATGAGGAAACTTTGCATCCTTGGCTATCAAAAATGCGCCTAGCAAAGATTCAGATCAGACTGCGCGAATGCGCAATCTGATCTGAATCTTTGCAGGGCGCACATGTCTGAAGGTACGTTTTCTGACGTTGCGACTCATTTCTTTCTTTATCGGACAATATTCTTTGAATCCTTAGAGTTTCCTTCGACTGACCGTGATTGGTACTTAACTGAGATTTTATCCTTGGATAGAGCTCAGATAGACTTACAATGTCGAATGAAAAAGTTAAGAACGGTGGGCCTGATGGCTTTGAGGTCGCTGAAAACACAGATGGACAAGGATCACGGTTTTATGTATATTATTTGACATGTTTTGCAACAATAGGAGGTCTTTTATTTGGATATGATACTGGGATTATATCTGGCTCCATGCTGCTCATTGGTGACAACTGGAAACTGAGTAATATATGGAAGGAAGGAATTGTGAGCGCAACGGTCGGGGCCGCCGCCATCTTTGCCCTGATCGCTGGATTCTTAACAGATTTGATTGGAAGGAAGAAAGTGGTCATGCTGGCTAGTGTAATATTCACTGCCGGAGCTGCCGTCATGGGGGCCGCTCCTGGCAAGGAAGTGCTCCTGGTCGGCAGGTTGATAGTGGGCGCCGGCATAGGTAGGATTTTTATAACTTCAGGTTCCCTCTTTATTGATGTGAATTGGTACACTTTCAGGGGGAGGTGACTGTCAAAACTGCTTTGCCACTCTCCCTTTTGGAAAGTAGCCAAATCTAAAAGGAAAGAATTTCCTCCCTAACGTTTATTTTTTTTTTATTTATTTTTTTTTTTCATTTAATGTATATTCATTCAGAGGGTCTTAGTGTGCAGAAAATCAAACCAGGAGGTCACAAAAGTAGTCTCCCTTTTAAACCTGGCGGAAATTCCCGACAAGTGTATTAGATCCCCTTAATGTGAGCCTCACTGCTATGGAAAAGAAGAAAAACCAAGCTAGGATATGCGAATTCTTGGATTAGCTTGTGCACACGTGCACTCGAAAATAGTCTAAATTGCTGGTAAAACATTCTGTAAAGTTTTTTTGCTGCTCGTTGCAGCAACCCAGCTGGCATTCTTTATAAATCTATAGCGGGCCATTATCGGCCCGCCAGCTACCCTGGCGAGCCGATAACGGCCCGCTATAGATTTATAAAGAATGCTTATTAGCAATGTCCGTTGATTTTATAAGTTGACACCCAGGAGGACATAATGAAACTGCATCGATATACACAGTAAATCTGTTTTCTTGTGATACTAACCTCATTTATTTTTCTTTCACTATTCTTTTTCGGAACAAAAATATATCAGAAACACGATTTTATAATGATGTATGATTAGCGTAACACTATGGAGCACATTCACTGACCATTTATAATGCATTAATCATACATTAGTGTAATGTGTACCTCCATGCTCACCCATAATAAATAATAACGAAAGAGGTATGTAGGGGTTTACATTATCTTGGGGATTTTCAGAAACCCGCTTTTCAGTTCTTTTTTTTTTTTTTTTTTTTTTTGTTACTTCTATCAACCTCGTTTACTGCATTAAGCTGTCTTAATGATATTAGTAACTAAAATCTTCCTCATTTCTCACATTATAAGGTGAAAATATCATGGCATAGGTAGATGTAGATAAGCTGGTTTATCCAGATAACTATTTCCATTATTTCTTCACAAAAACACATGTTGTAGTCACACATTAGAAGCGCCTCTGAAAAACGCTTCTAATGAATATTTATAACATGTTTATGTAAAGAATAGAGAAAAATGTAAATCGTTGTTGGTTGAAATAATGCTTAAAATATACATTTTACATAGCTATGTTAACATAATGGTAGTGTGAATCTGTACTGTTTACATTTGCCTAAAGTACCATTTTCCACATGGTACGCTATACAAAGTGGACAGGCGGCGCCACTGTATTACAGAAAGTCTGTATGGACGCTCCAGTAAAGCAAAGCTGTACAGCCGTAGGCACAAACTTCATGGGACGCACCAAGCAAAAACGTGCCTTCAGGACCTTCGCGGACAGCGAGGGCCCAGATCAGACTGCGCAGATACACAGTCTGATCTGGGCCTTCGCTGTCCGCTAACAGAATGATTGGATACTATAGAATGTATCAATGGAGAGCGAAAGCCCAGATGAGCCTTTGCACTTGAGCCGGATGATCTGAATCTGCGCTTTTTGAACATGCTTGGACACCTTTTCGCTTGATGTGGACCTCATCAGCTGTCCAGTATAACTGAAATCCTGTTGAAAGGGTCGTAGAATCTCCAGAATACCGTCATCAATCTAGACCCTTGAGTATTTCAGGACAGGTCATGACATGATATAAGTTATAGATGTTAATTTTGTTGATTTTGCTGACCTTCTGATAAAAAAATAATCGGTTGTTTTGTTTATTTTCGATAACCTGAATAGAAGGACCATGCATAATTGAATCACTAAACGACTATCATAATTTTAAATATTTGTGAAATTGCTTATATTAGCCTTATTTAGACCAATATACGGCGATGTTACTAGTAACCCAACGATACACTGAACCATTTAGCAACGCAACACTTCGTCAGTGTCTAATATTTTAGCCTTTTAAGCGCTAATCACAACTGCTGCAGACGACACCTTGATTTTGTTCTAGTCCAGAGAAAATTAGGATCACCATTTCAGGTGAATCGTCTGATGAAATGTCTAGTCTTATTTTCTCTGAAAAATAGCAAAATCGATTTTAGAATGCCGTCTTTTACCAATTTTTTTGCGGAGCACTTTAAGGATTTAATTATTTCCATTTATATCAGTGTCATACCACGTTTGCACAGTAAAGACTTAAACGTTTGGCCGCATTCAATTAAAGAAGTAATATTTATCCATGAAAACTAGAAAAGTTCAGAGAGACTGATAGACAGATATACAGAGAGAGAGAGAGAGAGAGAGAGAGAGAGAGAGAGAGAGAGAGAGAGAGAGCAACAAACAGACAGAGAGGCAGGCAGGCAGAGAGTATTAATCAAAGATTAGCTTCCCAAGCGAATGCTTAAAAGGACTGCCTTGTTTGCCCTGACATGAGCCTTTTCAATAACAGAAGCAATTATCGTAATTACCCAAAGCATTCGGATACCTAAATTCACTGCAGTGTCCTTAAATTTTAGAAGTGCATTTCACTTCCTGTTAATGGATCTAAGATAGCTGGATTGACTGACAACCAGTGTAGACCCTGATCAGACGCCACGTTCTGCGGTGTCTGATCTGGGTCAATACTTTTTGCTCAGGCCTGTCGGTCCCAATACGTAGGTTAAATACGGTAAGGCAAGGGCTATGTAAAATCCCTTTAAATAGGTAATACATCCTTCCTAATTGCATGCTTGAATAGTCCATAGTATATATCTGGACATAAACGGGTTAATCTGGTTCTTAAACGATGTTTTTGTTATCATCGAAATATTGCCACAGTTTGAAGTACTAGCGTTTTCAAAAAGCTTGCGGATCGTTTAGCTTCAGCAATTGCGTGTGCATTTATATCACACAAAATTAATTTTGCTGACCAGAACTTCTTTAGAACATGTTAATCTAAAATTATGGTTCATGCCTCCAACCAAAAACGAAATGTAGGTGCTTCAATTACTCTACCCGTTAAAGTTAATACACCATAACGGCGGCCATTTTGAAAACGTGTAATATTTCTAGAGATGAACAAAAGTAACAGAAAGGCTATTGTTCCAGTTTTGCAATATTTAAACAGAACAATGATGCTTTTTGGATTATTGAAATAATCGTATTTTGCACTATATCATTTCTGCAGTTTTTTTTTGTTTTTTTTTTTTTGGAAAAATATGAAAATTGATTGGATGCGTCATTTCACATGACTGTAAATCCAAATGACAGCAAACGGCATTGTTGTCGTTTTGAATTCTTTTCAAAACGGTTGAAAGAGGAAAATTTTAATTGTGTTAAATAATATGAGTCTGGAGAAATGAACAATCTACCAAATAATGCTTAGATTCCTCAAAACCTATGACTCCAGGTTACGTGAGTTAGTTGGCAGACAAGGAAATTCTGAGGCTGATACTAGATCCAGCTGCGTATGGTGTACACAGCAAGAACGGTGATGAATCCTGGTCTACATGTACCTATTCGCTCACACATGGTTTAGTTTATGCCCTGCATCTGCGTAGAAACGTATTGCTTGCTAATATTCGACATGAATATGCAAGTCAAAGTCTTCAGCACATTTGGAGTATAAGACCTTTTACTGGATATTCCGACTACATGTATTTGGTAGCGGCGAATATAGAAAACCCAGCTAATTTTTTTTTCACTGTTTAGTCAGACCGAATTATGCAAAATAATTAGACCCCACCTAAATGTTTCATTAAAATTATATTGCTTTTTTAGCATTAATCACCATTTCTGATAGAGTCTTTATCGTTTTCAACTCTTTCAAGAGAACGATCTCGTGCAGATGAATTTAAAAGACGAACTAAAATGTTATGAATAACTAAATCAGCCTATAATTGTCTATGTGTATATATTATTGTATTGTGTATATTGCCTTCACCCCATTAGGATATATATGAGAAAAATTATATTCTATTTTATTCGTTACCAGATGCACGATAACTATGTCAGTATGTCAGTAGTCAATAGTCTTGGTAGTTACGTCCCCTTAAACTGGGTTAAGTATAATTCTCGTATTTGATGTGTGATTAGCTCAACTTTTCAATATGCTGCTTTGCTTGCCAGGGCGACCGCAATTATCGTATTTACCTAAAGTATTATTATTGCTTACAAAGGAACCTGTTCATAATATGATTCATTATAGCACGGTTGGGATATAAGACAGTTTAAAGATGGACTCAAAAAATATTGTTTCCAAACAAAATGTATAGATTATGCTGAAAAATTATCTCTCATGGTAATTTTTTCTATAAAATCTATACATTTTGGTTTGAATACAAAACAGTTGTTTAACTTACACTGTTTTTGCTTTGGATCCTAGTAACAGTGTCATAAAAAGGATCCCAGTAACAGTGTTTGAAAGAGGCTGTAGTGTACCATTACTTTACCAATGCAATTTATGAAAGTACATTTTAGCGTGCATCTGACTTTTAGAACAACCTATACTCTAGGAACATAACATACTGCGAGGTTCCTAGGGCATGCCAGATTGCCATAGTTCCGAAGAGAAATGAACTTTGGTAAGGATTTGAATTCCTATATTTCGTGCACTGTATTATTTGTTTTTAGGTTTTGCGTCTATGTCAGTGCCAGTATATGTGGCAGAAGCAGCACCGTCGGATATTCGGGGCAGGCTAGTCACTGTCAACCAGCTCTTTATTACAATAGGAATCGTCGTCTCAAGTGTTGTAGCGGGGTTATTTAGTGTCAACAAGGAAAACGGTTGGAGGTAAGAATCATCAAACCTGTCCTGTCAGTTATTTGCATTTGTTTAAAGGTTTATACATAATCTACTTTTGATATAATCTTACTTTTTGTAATCTGAAAATACTATTTCCAAAAAATATTTAGCTGCCCTTAGTTTGGGATATTCTGGACAGTAAAGTAGCAGGAGAAAGTATTGTCTAAATAGATGCATGCAGTACATATAGTTTATTAACTAGGCTACGTAGCCGTTAGGTTTAGCGAGATATCAATTAAATCAATTAAGTATTGCTAATAACTTAAAGACTTTAAAAACTTTGTAGCATATTTGCCAGCGCATGACAAAACCTACAAAATGGCATGTGCGCCCAGCGAAGACAGATCAGCTTGAGCATCCGCCCAGTCTGATCAGAGTCTTTGTGGTGCGCTCAATGGGTAGCTAAGGACTTAAGCTTTCTTCATGCAGACAGCGAAGATTCTGATTAGACTGGGCAGATGGCCAGGCTGATCTGAGTCTTCGCTTGGCGCACATGCCATTTTGTAGGTTTTGTTATGCGCTGGCTCATATATTTTTCATTAAGAACACAAATTATTGTATGGCTTTCAGAACATCCTATTCCATTTAATTTTACGGACAATATATTAATGAAAAGAATGGTTTGGAACAAAAGTGAAGCTCCTGTAATTTTTGTTACATAAAGTAGCTCAGATATCAACCTTTAACTAATCAGGATATCTGGATTTCAGTATTTACCAATGTATTCGGACAGACAGGCCTGAGCAAACAATGTATACACAGATCAGATGCGGGGTCTGATCAGGATCTTCACTTAACTCTGCCATCATTCTTAGACATAGCAATAGTTAGTTAAATGGACTTGTTCAAATTTTAAGAACAGTATGGTAAGGGGTTTAGATGTCCAGATACATAGGGAAATTCGGTATTCTGCAATTAAGATCTAGAAAAAGGGTTTGTAAAAGGGGTTAATAACCCAAATCACAAATAGATGAAGGACTGGTCACCAGAATCTGCATCGTTTGCCAATATTATAACTTGCATTTGGAAACTGAAAGGATAATTACATTTAACATAAGGGTCATCTTGCACGCATCATGTCCATCTGTCCATACAACCGATAGCAATACTTTGCTTTGTTTCATAACTAAAGAATCATGTATGCTAGGATCTGGAAAATGTATTCTGTGCCTTGCTAATGAAAAAAAAGCTGACCTTTGTTTAATAAAATGCAGCCTCATTTCTATGATTTCGAAGACAAAAATGAGCAATGGGTTTGGTATTTATTGTAATATCACCCGATTATCTTTTGGGCAAAATTCGTCAACTTTTGATTGAGTCTGAAAAGAGGTCTACTCTAGAAGGAAAGAATTTGCTCCCAAGAAGAGATAATTCTTTCCTTTTAGAGTAGGCCCCTTTTGAAAAAGGCGAAATCAGTTTTGACACAGTTGTCTCCCCTGAAAGTGTATCCGTTCCACTTTATATCAAGGTTCCCAGCGGGCACATGACGTTTATACAACGTTGCCTCAACGTCGATGCAACGTCATGACGTTGCATCGACGTTGAGACGACGTTGTATAAACGTTATGTGCCCGCTGGGTTACGTTTTACTTGTGTGTTGAACATCAACATTTAATCTCACTAAGATCAGTCTGCATCAAGTTCTCGTTCATTTTGTTACAGAGTGCAGCCAATGACTTAAACACTGAAGCTAAGAACCAGACTGAGGACCGTGCAGTCTTGCATTCAGGGCTGCTTTCAGTTAAGTGAGGCGTTCGCGGTCACTCATAAACAATAGCAAACTTTCTATTTAATTATGACTGTTTTCGGTGCACGGCAGCGGATATCCGCAAACTATTTTCCAGTTGTCTTTTTGACACAACCTAGACGGAGGCCTACGCGAATAAAACTTTGTGTGCTTGTTCGTAACAAAATATGTAAATGTTTACTGGGCTGATGTTATATATTCGATCCCTTATCAAATTAATAATCACTGATGTAATCTATTCTATCTAATATCAAGTCTCGTCAACGAGAATAACGGCTACCCTTTAGTTTGAGGTCACCGTTTATTTGTTGAGTGGTTGCTATTATTTTGTTGTTGCTTTCAATTTAACGCTTTAAAATAGTATGCTGCGTAAAACGTCAGCAGACGACATTTTGAAATATTTATGTATTTTTTTCCAGAATATAAAGATTTGACAATTTGCAAATAGGATTTGAAAATAGGATTTGGCATTTTTTATTGTATCCTTGAGAGCCAATTTGCAAGGAATGACAAATCCTATTTTCTGGGAAAAATATCATCAGTTTGTCGTCTGCTGAATTTACCCATAGAATGGTAAAGTTATCTTTGTATAATTACAGATACATGTTAGGACTTGCGGGCGTTCCAAGTATTATACAGTTTATAGGATTCTTGTGGCTTCCTGAAAGTCCAAGATGGCTAGTGGAGAAAGGTCGAGAACAGGAAGCTAGGAAGGCTCTTGTACTGATTAGGAAGACTCCTAACGTCGATATAGAGTTGGAAGGTATCAAACAAGCTATCGCAGAACACAGACAAGAACAAGAAGAGGGTAAATTTTACTTTACGCAGTTTTATCCACGTTGGTTTAGTTCCTACCCAGCAGGCAAACAACATTGAAACAATGTAGTTTCAACGTTGATTCAACAAAACTGAAACAACGTCGTTTCAATGTTCATTCAACTTCAGACTTTAGAACGACGTTGTTTAAAGAATAGATCAGCTCTAGCAGTGATTTGTTGAATAATATATCACTGTTTGGAGGTCAGTTGTAAAGTAGATCAAATCACGAGGGCGGAGCGCGAGTGATTTATCTACTTACAACTGACTGACAAACTGTGATTTATCACTCAACAAATCACGCACAAGAGCTGATCTATTTCGGTTCTAATACATAGGAAACGACGAAAAAGTAATTGTATCCTTCAGATTCTTCTAACTTTCCGCATCGCATAAAGAAATCCCGCCAACAGTTTTGACTGTAACACTGATATTTACATTTATTATATACAAAGAAATGAAATATAGAGAATTATTAATGAAATAAAATGCATATTTTCACTAGTGAAATATAAGTTTTATATTTTCACTAGTGAAAATATAAAACTTATATTTTCACTCCTCTGAGCAGTGAAAAATATAAGATCTGGATCTACTTTTTTCTTATTTACATTAATGTTTTCATTACACTCGATGAAAATTTTTATGGTATTCACTGAAAAAGAGTAAATTTTCTTTTTATTTTATTTTTATACGCCAATGCGCGTTTCTGACGTCATATCTAACGTCACCAAACAAAACAAAACATGAACGTCATGGCGCCAAGGGACAAAACTGCGTGTCAGACTTTCCCTTGCAAATGCAAGATTTGCATCTCTTCTATCGAAAGTGATGTATATAATAAAAAGAAAATTCAAATGTTTGTCGTGAATATGACTTTTATTTCATCTCGTGAAGTGAAAAAATGTATATTTCATTCGTGCCTTCGGCACTCATGAAATATTCATTTTTTCACTTCACTCGATGAAATAAAAGTCATATTCACTCCAAACATTTGAATATCCTCTATGTATTTTTTACGTTGTTGACTCGATAAAAACAACGTCACAACGTCTAACGTTGTGGCATTGAAGACTGACGTCAGCAAAGTGTCAAAATGACGTCGGAACGGTGCCAGATAGCGTCGCGTGCTTCCACCCAGTGATTCTTTCTTGAATAAATTACTGATTTTCTCAATTGCCTATACAGGCGCGCTGTGTTCGAATTAAACGTTGAAACCAACGGCCATCAAAGAATGGAATAATCTGCCATTAGAACTCCAGCAAAGTAATACTGTTAACTCTTTTAAATATATATTAACTAAAGACAAGGAACAAACACCGAAACACTATTATACTGGCAGTCGCCGCCTCCAGATCTTACACACTCGTTTGCGTACTCACTGCAGTGCTTTGAATCTGGATCTGTTCCTGAAAAATGTCTCTGAAACTCCACTGTGTAGTTGTGGTAGTATCGAGGATTCGCAGCATTATTTTTTCCATTGCCCACATTACCAAACTCAACGCACAGCTTTAATGAATGCTATTTCTACAATTCAGACACCTACTTTAAATCTGTTGCTATACGGCAGCTCAAACCTCTCTGTTGACATAAACAAAGCCATTTTTGATAAAGTTCATAAATTTATATTGGACACTAAACGGTTTTAAATCTGTAGTAAATGCATGTTGCAGGTACAACTTGTCCTGAACAATATCTGCATTGTCTGCCTGTGGATGCAAGCTCAGTTGTTCCTCTCCAAGAATGCTATTTTCATATACCTTGTTACACACTGTTTGATTCCTACTACTGTTTTCTTAATACAAACACTTATTGAATTATTTGTCTATTATTTATCTATTTATTTTTATTTTTTTTATTTTTTTTTTATTTTTTCTTTATTCTTATTTCTTTTTTTTATTCTATATTTTTTGTGTGTGTTTTATCAACTAATTTATTTTACCTTCTTACATGATATAAACCACAACATTTTGCCTTGATCTGTGAAACGATCTGCCTTCAAGTCAACAACGAAATATACACCGTAGAGGAGAAGAACTCTATATGTATTTTATATGCTTTCGTTCTAATCCTATATCGTTTGTATGTCAAATTTGTTACTTTGTTGTACTTGTATTATGTAATAAAATATGTTTAAACCAAACGTTGAAACGACGCTGTTTCAGCGTTGTGTGCCCGCTGGGTACCTTGTAAACAGGTAGCGTCGTAACAGTGTTGTTCTAAACAACCGTGTTACAGCGATCTCTATTTATTGGTAAGGATCTCTGGTCATTTGCAGTTAAACTCCAAGGCGGGCAGCGTTTTGTGAAAATGTATCTTAGGGACATTTGCGACCAATAAAGATCTAGAACAGGAAGCGAAGCCAAAAAGTCTGATCAGCGCATATGTTCTGATCAAGAGCGCCTGTTTATTATTTCATACTAGTCGCAATAGAGAAACCATTACTAAAAATTAAAGTGAACGAAAACGACTCCAGGGCAAAATTATCTTGTCCCCTTCTGAAAATAGGTCTCTTCTTAAAGAAAAGCATATGCTTTCCTTGGGTTAAAGTGTATGACTATAATGTCAATGAAGCAATAGCAAGAGTGGTAGTAGTAGTAGAAGAAGTAGTAGTAGTACTGGTGGTAGTAGTAGTTGTAGTAGCAGTATAGTAGTAGTAGTGATAGTGGTAGTGTAGAAGTAGTAGTAGAAAAAGAAGAAGCACTAGAAATGCACTGTAAACATTTTCAGTAGTTTTTACGGTAAATAACTGGCAACCAGTTGCCAGTACCCGTACCGTTAATTTAACGGGCGCTCGTATAACTTCTGCCTAAGTTAGGATAGGGCAAGGATGGGTAGCCTTACTAAGAGGGTCAATCAGAAAGTTCTGACAATGGTCTTGGTACAAGAAAACAATAAATTGTAGAATCTAGAATCCTTCGAAGTAATTTCCCCCGCGTTCGATGACTGTGCTCCATCGGTTCGGTAAGTCTCCAATTCCGGTTGCTAGGCAACCAGAGAAGATACGTCGAACCTCCCTGGCCACGGCAATTTTGAGCTCATCTAAGTCTTCAAATCTTATTCCTCTTAATGTTTTTTTTTTTAAATTCTGGGAAGAGATCGAAATCACAAGGACTCAAATCCGGAGAATAAGCAGGGTGTTTCAAAGTTTCCCACTTATATTTGTCGATTACTGACGTCACATGCCATGATTTATGTGGCGTAGCGTTGTCGTGCAGCAGTATCGGCCCGGCTTTTAATAGCATTGGGCGTTTCTTACGCATAGCTGGTCGCATTTTTTTCTCAGAAAGTTTGAATAATACTCTCCATTAACAGTTTCTCCAATGGGAACATAATCTGTCGTGAGTAAACCGTTATTGTCATGTGCAAAAATTGCTAGTTGCTTTAAATTTCCTTGTTTTCTATGACACTTTGCAGGCCTCGGCGAGGCTGGAGAATTCCATTCAGTAGATTGAGACTTTAACTCCGGCTCATAACTACGCAACCATGGCTCGTATATAGCCACAGTGCAATATAAAAATGTTTCGCCTTCTTTTTCATCCCGATTAATATGTTCTTCTGCAAGCCGTACCCTTTCTTGCATTTGATCACGCGTCAGGAAGTGCGGCACTCACCTTGCGGCAATCCATCTCATTTTTAAATGCCGTGTTATAATTTCATGTGGCGACCCGTGACTTATCCCGATACTTTCCACTACTTCATCACACGTCAACCTTCTGTCTTCATTAAGGACTACCTTCACTATTTCGATGTGATATGGATCTGTAGCATGAGGCCTAGCACTGCGAGCTTCATCCAAAATTCCCCCGCCGTGAAACGTGCTAACCACCTGTAGACTGTCTTAAAAGACGGTGCAGTATTTCTACAAGCTTCACATAAATTTTCGTGAATTTCTTTGCCCGATTTCCCTTTTAAATATTCAATTTTTATGTACGACCGTTGTTCTTCTACGCTTACCGCGGCCATGACGTTCCAAGAACGTGCAAATGACATGACAACAACGTGAAGTTATAAGGCGCACGTGCGTGTTTTTGATGTAATTCGATTTGCGAAGTGTAAAAACCCCAGTGTGTGAAATTTTATGATCGTAGGATAAAAGACAAAAATGTTATGAAACCATTGTCAGAACTTCTGACTGACCCTCATACTTATTAATAAAAAGTGACAAGTTACTTTTGGTTTTGAGTATATATTCGAATATTTGACCTGTATAAGAACTTCTTAAACGCTTTTATTTACTGAAGGTCTTTTTGAAGGAGGCAACTCACATTGCCGATTGATGCCGAAAAGTAATAATATATTACGAATACTTCACCATAATGCAGATTATATTTTTATTTCCTTTGGAATCATTGATCCCATTCGTTACTTTGAAAATCGAATACCACTTAAACCAGTGCTAGGGTGCGTATGCAGCCTCGGAAACTGCACTGCTGCATACGAAGAGACTTAAAAAACCGACTCTTCGATTTTCGTTCTTTTGTGTATTCGAAAAGCAACCGTTCAGATTTTTTTTATTTTACTTCACTGCAGCTGGCGTTTAGTGCCGTATGGCGGCCGTAAAACATCTCCCCGTACTACACGATAGAACCGATTGTATTTTTATTGTCCGCCACCATCGTACGATATGGTAGTTCATAACCATACCCTTGTCTGCTTACCATACTTTGTCCCAACCTGTCAATTACTGCGTAACGATTTCCTAAAATAATCTACGGGCGTCCGTAAAAAAACAGTACATGCACTGGCAGCTGGTTGGCAGGTATTCCACCGTAGAACCTACGAAAATTGTTTACAGTGTGATAGTAGTAGTAGTAGTAGTAGTAGTAGTAGTAGTAGAAATAGTAGTACTTCCCTCTTTCAGCGAAGTCTGCCCAGTCATAAAACTCAAGGTCAGTGAGACACAACAAAACCATGCAGCTCTGAAGGCCGCCACCTTAAAGCAGAAATAAATACGATGCATTATGCTTGAAAGCATGCGTTCTCTGAACTAAGGAAAATGAATTGAATTTCCTTACTATCAAAATGTATTTGAAAATATGATAGGTTAGAGATTAAGACTGTTTCGAAAATAAGAAAGCAAGATCTTAACCAAGAATTAGGCTAAAACAAACTAATTTTAATTTTCTTGTTTGTAAAATCCTGCCTGGAATGTGCAGATAAGCAGGCTAGTTCGGGTCTTTACTGATCTTTCTTTTCTGATATCAAAATATGAACATATTAACAAACCCATGACGTACTATGTTTTATAAAACTCGTATTTTTATACAGCTGGAAAAGGTACTTTGATACGTATGCTCAAGACTCAACCTGTGAGAAGTGCTCTTTTCCTTGGATGTGGTATGCAGCTGTTTCAACAACTCTGTGGAATTAACACCGTTATGTATGTTTACCTCATTTTTCTCTCATATCAAACATACTCAAAAGACATGAGTGCTGCTAGAAAATCAATTAATGCTTATTGTCCTAAAAATAACACCATTAACAGTGCAAAATAACATGACCTGCAAGGTCAGAAAACGAACCTTCGGACATGAGCGATTCAGATCAGCCAGTCTATAAAGGATATATATCGCCATTAACCGGGTGAGTAAGAGTACTGTGTGGCAACTACAAACAAAAACAGTATGCAAGTGAGCAGTCAATAAATAAAACATGTTCACATAACCATGACCAAGACTGTCCCGGGCTTCATATGGCCAAATGAACATGGATATATGATTAAAATGTCATTGAGAGACATAGCTTTCAGTAGAGATTTGAACCCATGTTATTAGATTTATAATACATTATATGCGCCAGGTGTATTGTCTGTAATAGGGAACCTAATAAATATTTGATTTGTCAAATGTCTATATGTTTAAAGGTCGATAACAGCTACTTTTGACATAACCAATATTTTTAACTGATTATAAAACTATCTCCAGCTTAACTTGGCTACGTATCCTAGTTAGAGAATTGCCTATTTAAACAAAGCATTCTCTAATAATACATTGAAATACAGTTCGCAATAACATTTAATTACTACTTTGGAATAGCCGCATTTCATTTGGAAATAGCTGTTTCCAGATAACAAATGGTATATCAAAAGTAACTTGTGTATCAACCTTATTGATGGTATTAATCCCCGAAATTCATAAAATATTGGACCATTTAGAGGTCAGATTATACGAGTAGCTTTAGTGGTAAATTAGCAAAAAAATCAGTGTAAGTAATTTGTGCAAATTATCCATCTGAATTTGACCATTGACGCCCTTTCTATGGCTATCATATATGATCTTTTTCCTCAAATCGCCTGATTTTTTGAAGTGTTTAGATACACGTGAAAATAGAAATGCCGCCATTTTGCGAAAATGGAAATATGCTTCTTACCTTTCAGTTCTTACCTTTAAGAGAAGCCTTCACTGAAAATGGAGGTAAACATTTTTTTATGTCAGTCTCTTCACTTGATGCTGTATCAGTTCTCTCTTAATTTCAGTTATTATAGCGCTAGTATACTGAAACTGGCCGGATTTCCTGTGGAGCTGGCTATATGGCTGGTGTGTGTTCCTAACGCCGTCAACTGCCTATGTACATTCATTGGTATATGGCTTGTAGAAAGACTTGGAAGAAGAATTCTCACAATAGGAAGTATGATCGGTAAGTCTTACATCTAGCGGTATGAATCGGCTTAACCACAGCAGCCATCTTGAAGATCTTCTATTGTTAGCTCACCTGGAGCTTTGCTCCAGGTCAGCTTATGCCATGGTCTGTTTCCTCTGGTCCGTCCCTCATTCGTCTGTCCTTCAGTAATTTTTCACATTTTCGACATCTCCATCAGAATCGTATTCATGATGGCCACCAGTCTTCAATTGTTATCTGCTCCCGAACGGTAAGTTGGATGGAGCGGAGACTTGATGGAAGGCATCGAGGCAGCATGGCGATTTAGAATTGCTAAAATGGTTCCGTTCTGATATCCAAGAGGGCCACCATGGATGCCATCTTGAAAATCTTCAAATCGCATCTGCTTCCGAACAGTAAGTCTGATTGAGCTTAAACTTAAAGGGAGAAATTGGGGTGTTATGGGTATTCAGAATTACTAAAATTGTTCTATTCCAATATCCAAGTTGGCCGCCATCTTGAAATTCTTCAAACCACATCTCCTTCCAAACAGTAAGTCAGATTCAGCCAAAACTTTATGGGAGGCATCGGGGTGACATGGAGATTCAGAATTTCTAAATCGTTTAGTTCCAGTATCCAAGGTAGTAGCCACAGAGACAATCTTGAAACTCTTCAAACAACATCAGATTCTGTATTGCTAAAGGCAATCTGATCTGATAGCCAAGATGTAGTCACCATGGCACATGTAACATATCATGTTCAGCCTAATCAAGTTAAGCGATTTCTGGCCCACTTGGGCCTCTAGTTTTCAACAGGTTTTGGCATTTTCTCTTTTGCTCTATTTTGATTCAGTCATGGGTGATTGCTATAGCGGACGTCTACTTCCTACAGTCTGCAGATGCAATATTGTACTAATCTGCCACTGGTACTACCTTAAGGTGTGCTTGATAAGACCTGATCATCATCAGTTTAATTTAAAACCTTTTGGAGTTTAGTTCTGCCGAATATGTTCAACAGAACTTAAATTTTATAAGGTCCTGTTTAATTTACCACCACTAGATAGAAGCCACCGCTTATGGACTTTTAATCGATGGTATAAAATCAGCTAAGTACTCAGTTCTGAGGAACTGGTATGACACCAAAAAATATTAAGGGGATTGGATACACTTGGTAGATTTTCCGCCATATTACAAGGGAGACAACTTTTGCAAACTTGTGTTTGCTTCCTTGCATATCATGTGAAAAGGGGTCTACTCTAAAAGGAAAGAATTTGCTCCCACCGGGAGCAAATTCTTACCTTTTAGAGTAAATCACTTTCAGAATAGGGCAAAATCATTCTTGACATTGCTGCCGCCCTTGAAAGTGTATCCAATCGCTTAAACTCCTCCTACTGGCAAAATTCACACGTGTACGCCAGATTTTCATATAAAGTTAGCCAAGACGTAGTTTGGAGCTTGTAGATTATATCAGGCTGCATACCTGTATAGTCTGGTCCACGCAGGCTGAGTTAGTTTTCATCTGCTTTAGATACAGTTATCTTATTAATTATTATAAAAATCCAGACAAAAGTTAAGCATCACTTTTGTTCAGAAAATGACCAATAAATATATACGATTCTTGAACGTTAGAACTACACAAAATCTAAATAGAGATAGTGCATAACTTAACTTTTGACCGGATATATACATATATCTTTCAGGTGTTATGATAGGGCTGGCTGTACTAGCAGTAGGGTTTCAGCTATCAATAAAATTTACACCAGAAATAAAAGTAACGGAGCTAAATACGACTTATTGCGCTAGATTCAAGTAAGTATATGAATAATTAAGTTTTGTTAGACAGTAAAAACATGCTTTCAAGCTTCTTAAAACAAAGAATCGACGCCGGTGCAAGATTTTCCGACAGCCTTCATCTACGTTCACTCATCATTATTTCTCATACCCAACTCCACTCTGGTTTTTTATTAAATATTTTCTTTCTCCATCCAAGCAGAAATATTTCTCATATGCAGTGAGTTAACATCTGATTAGGGTCTAAACTGGCTGTCATAAAGAGAAATGGAGGTGCTTCCAGGAGAGACAACTCTGTACTTCTTCATTCGAATTCATTTTGTTATCATTTTGCGCATTACGTGATGCAAGTATTTCACAGTGTCAGAAATATCCCCAACTGCAGGCTGGCTAGAGCCTTCATTTCACGTCGATATTTTCTACATTGAATCTGTAAGTGGACGGTGAAGGCTGTTATCACAGCGCATATGTGCGGTGAGGGCGGTGTTTGCATGTTCCTTTACTTTATTTTATTAGGACAGCTAGTTAAAGTGAATGGATACACTTAAGGGGAGGCAATACTGTCAAAATAATTGTGTCATCCTACTGAAAACGGGTCTTCTCTAAAAGGAAAAACTTGTTTTTTCTTAAAAGATCCTTTTCTCAGAAGAGACCTGATGTGCAGGAAAGCAAACAGGAACTACACACGCTATCTACTCACAAAACCAGATCGAAAAAAAAAAAGAAAAAAAAAAAAAAGAAAACACTAGAAAGTACATGTATGTGTGTGCAGTTCCCTTAAAGCGTTTGGTTTCTGTTGGCTCTGGCAGCCTTTACCGTAGCAGACAGTAGAATAATATAATTAAATGGTAACTACTCAAGTCTTAATTTGAATGATTCTTGTCAGTACAATGCAGTAGCATTCATTGAATCATCTCCAACTTATTAGGTTCTAATTGCAGAAATGGAATTGAAGCAACAATCACAAAGTATGGTCTTCTTACCTTAACAAAAGTAGAAATGAGCAGACTGACACACGTATGCATAAATTGCAAAGGGCAGTTACCATAGAAACTAAATCCTGGGCAGTTACCATAGAATCTAACTCCTATTTGGTAATGAGAGTGATACCCACATATAAATTCTATGTACCTATTATTTAAAATATTTCAGTCCTGATGTAATTGATATGACTGAAAGATTTTGCAGCCACTGTGCAAAACAACTTTTACAGACAAGAAATTGTCTGCCTAGTATTCCAGACCTTCCAAAAAGGAGCTTCTTTTAAAGGAAGGATCTCGCTACTTTAAGGGTAGTCCCATTGAAAAGAGAGGCTAATATTTCCATGAAACTGTTTTCATTTCCCTTAAGTATCGATACTGATGCTTTGTTACAAGTTTAATCTTTACTGAGAACTGTAGAAACACTGATACGCATTCCACTTTGCATCAACTCAGTTCGCATACGCAACGAAGATATGCTTTCTCTGTTTCAGTTTATGTGAAGACTGTATTACAGATGAAAAATGCGGCTTCTGTTATGTTAAAGATTCTCCTGCATCGTCAGGGAGCTGTCTCAATGTTTACAAAGATAAACCAGAACGTTATGCCGCCACGTCAGATCTAGTGGACTTCCGTTGTAATAAAACAACCGTCTGGGACACGCCGCGATCAGACAGGAAGTTTTCTTGGGCAGACTCGTTCTGTCCTACTGACTACAGTTGGATGGCCGTCCTTGGGTTAGCCCTTTTTGTCATGGGTTTCGCTCCAGGTAGGAGATGAATCGTCGCTTTTAACCCATTTATGCCAAGCGGCCCAACACCCGTAAAGGGACATTGGCAAACAGTGTAGACCCAGATCAGACGCCGCAGAATGCAGCGTCTGATCAGTTTCTACACTGTTTGCAATATATACATAACTTTCTTTATCACATGACCGTCAAGTTATTCAGTGAAAAAACCCATGTCATAAAAATCATATAACCACCCGTGTAATAACACCTACAAGCCTTCCCATTGGTTAGCCTAATTACCCTCATTAATATTCGTATTACTCCGCTTATTGATAGCAACCAAGATGGTGTCCGCGTTCGCCGATACAACTTTCACTTTTGAAGCAGATGCTGCCTTCAATTTTGAGATGATATTGAGATGAACGATAAATGTCAGACCGATGAAAGGGAAAGACCCAACACAGTCACAATGTGAACAACACGGCTAACAGAAATATTCATGGTGGTTCAAATTCGATGTTTTCCGGCGACATATTTGGCGGCACTTTCAACATCGATGTCATCAAACAGTCAATGAAAAAAAAAATCACCTCGAAAAAAGCATTGGAGGATAACATGACACCGACAGTCAATAAATGTGTCAAATTAAAATCCAAACTACAGTTAAAATGTTTTATAGTCTTGAAATCTGTCATCTACTTGGGTGTATCAAACACCGTTTAAACTGCATTGATCAAGGTCAGTGATCTGTAAATACGACAGTTGACTTCGGGGGATTTGCCTACTGATTCTCAGTGACGTATTGACTCACTGAATGACGTTGAAGGGAAAAGTTATTTTTGAATTCATTTATTCAAATGAAATATTTATTAGCTCAAATAAAAATCGTCATTAATTCCTACAGTTTAATGAAATAATACGGAAATTGCATATTTATCTTGTTTCTAGTTATTTTCGGTACTTATCAAATAATATTCGAACTATTTTTTTGTGTGTAGTTCTATTGAATCTTTGGAAGTGAGTTGTTCCGTTTAGCTATGGAAAGCCGTTATCTTAATATATTTTGTGCATTTTTGTCATCGCAACGGTCATGTGATAAACAGAATCTTAAATGAGTGGTCATTTAATATGAAATTTATGAAACGAGTCTGGGTAATTTCGGTATTTTGCGAGCCACAAGGCTCGCAAAATACCGAAATTACCCAGACTCGTTTCATAAATTCATAATTAAATGACCATTCATGTAAGATCCATTTATTTAAAACATGGTAATAATAAAAACTAGCCAAACAGTCCTTATATTGAAATGAACGTATCCAAAGAGTGAAGAGTCCACTCGGTATAAATTATAATACTCAATATAATATAAGGGTCCTTATGCTGTATACGGCAATAAATGCCCAAATCAGCCTGCATCGATCGCACAGTCTGATCAGGATCTCAATTACCCGATTACATATTTAGGAACACGACAGAATACATCGATGAACTGTTCAAGCCAGAACAGAATGTGAATGTGCAGGCTAATCAGGAGCTTCGTTCTTTACATATAATAGCTGGTCCCCCAGCGAGCACACATCGTTATACAACGTCGTACCAACGTCGATGACGGTGTATCAACGGTGATACGACGTCATTTCAACGTTCATGATGTTGCATCGACGTTGATGCGACGTTTTTTCAACGTTGAGTGCCCGCTGGGGCAATACTTGCCCTGCACATCACGAAAAAGAATAGAACTGAGTTTATTTACAACCATCTAAAAGCCTTTTAAGTTCATCACAATATAAAACATCATATACGATGATAAATAAAACGAATATGAGAGATAAAAACCGTGTCAACATATTACATATACAAGCATCAGAAATGCAACAATAATTTATGATAATAAGCATTAGTATCCTATGTATCCATCGTAGACGGAGAAATTACACTTATACTCTGTTTACATAAATCAGGACCCAGTTGATCAAAGCATCATTAGCTTAACGATCTTGTTAGTGGTCAAAATGGTTACTGTTTTAGTAAGTACAATATCTAACTCACAGGTATTTTTGCTAAAAATGTGAGTAGCTTTTGCAAATGCAAAAGCTACTCACATATTTAGCCAAAATATTAGCATATATGCCCTATTTAATGATATAAGTTTGAACGATACGTAAACTAACTACATCGTTAGTTTCGAACAACTGGACCCAGATTTTAAGAAGACATGGTCTCACTGGGAAGTGAAACGGGGAAATCCACACAATATGAGCCGCAACGGCAGAAAACGAACCTTCGGACATGTACGCTCAGCGAAAACTTAAACCAGCCTGCGCATCAGCGCAGCCTAATCAGAGTCTTAAAGTTTTTAAAACAATGATTTATTTGTTTTGGCCCAGTCAATCCACTGGGGTCATGCCGAGCTTGGCCATTTTATCTAACCACACATTTGCCGACCTCGGTGGCTCAGTTGGAAGCGCCGTCCGACTGGAGACCAGGAGGTCGCTGGTTCAACCCCCGCCGAGGTCGGCAACATTCTTTCGTAGAGATTGATCATGAAAAATTTTCTACGGTCATTCTCTACCTTCCGCTGAATCAAGAAGGGCAGTTGTCAGTTTCTGAAAGAATGTACACAATACTGGTTAACCGCTTAGAGGACTAAGCCTGCCCAGTAAACGTGTTGTTAGGTAAACTGACCGCGCTCGACATGACCCCACTGTGTTGACTGGGCCGTAAAACCTCAACACAAACAAACAAACTTACCACACATTTACTGGGCTGGCTTAGTCCTCTGAGCGGTTAACCAGTATTGTGCACATTCTTTCGCCAGAAACTCACAACTGTCCTTCTTGAATCAGCGAAAGGGAGAGATTGACCTTTTAAAATAAAATGGTTAGTGCATAGTCAGTTACGACAAATGGTTTTGCATTCACTCGCGACAAAGGTTTCAATTTTGCCTTTTTTCTAATTAAAGTGCCATGCAAAAGAAAGCAACTTTCTGATGAATGTCGAAAACAGAGCAGACACCATGCAATGGACAGTTAATTCTGTGATCAACCCAACTTGGGCAAGTGGTACAGATGTTGCCCTGGCAACTGCCACCCATTGGTTTATTATTATTATTATTATTACTATTATTATTATGATTACTGTTATTATTTATTATTATTTTCAGGTCTGGGCCCTATGCCGTGGACAGTTAATTCTGAGATCTACCCAACTTGGGCAAGAAGTACTGGAAATGCCTTGGCAACTGCCACCAACTGGATTTTTAATCTCATTGTTTCCCTCACATTCCTTACTCTGCTGGAACATGTTGGGAAATATGGTGAGTTTATTGTGTTCTGGTCTATAGAAGTAACATGTTGCTGTTAATATGTTCAGGGGAATAGATAACTCTCAAGGGAGACAACTCTGTCAAAATTGTTATTGTTCCCGTCTGAAAATGGGTCTGCTCTAAAAGAAAAAGAATTCCCCCACCCCCAGATTCTTACCGTTTAGATTCCTTTTCAGAAGGAATTTGGTGTGATTTTTTTTCAGTTTTTGCATATTCCGTGGTTATGACTTTCACTTACTCAAAAAAATGGCGGTTTCCTTCAGAATATTTTCTAGATCTTCAAAGCCCAGTAACGTTCGTATTTCTTAACCCTTCTCTTGATGAACACGACATGCCCTGTCTTAGCAAACAGTTTAGGTCCAGATCAGTTGGCTTCTGAAGAAGCCAACTGATCTGGATCTGCACCGCTTGTCATTAAATATGTGAATTTCTATCAAAAAAATGCAGATCAAGTAATCTGATTGGCTGGAAATTAGAAGTGGGCGCGGCATCTTATTTTATTCAGCAAGGAAAGGTTAAACAAATTCCATAATATTTTGACCAAACTGTTCAGCTTAGTAAGCTCTTTAGTTTCAAACATGTTCATTTTATATGCATTTTCCTTAAAATACACAAGATTAAGGTTTAAGATTCATATTAAAGGTACAAGTGCTTTGGAATATCATTAATGATTTTATTATTATCGTATAAACAAGCAGCAACGTCTCAGATCAGCCTGCGCACCCATACTGCGATCAGTCCTCGCTTAAAGTCTAAAGAAGTACTGGATCCTTGTTAATCATCCACAGTGCATTCAGCATTGATCAGATTGCACGTTCATACTGTGATCAGTCTTTCCTTTCAGTCTGAAGAAGCACTGGATCCTTGTTTATACTGTGATCAGTCTTTCCTTTCAGTCTGAAGAAGCACTGGATCCTTGTTTATCATACAGAGTGCACCCAGCATAGACTCTAAACAGACTGCACGTTCATACTGTGACCAGTCTTTCCTTTCAGTCTGAAGAAGCACTGGATCCTTATTTATCATACAGAGTGCACCCAGCAAAGACTCTAAACAGACTGCACGTTCATACTGTGGTCAGTCTTTCCTTTCAGTCTGAAGAAGCACTGGATCCTTGTTTATCATACAGAGTGCACCCAGCATAGACTCTAAACAGACTGCACGTTCATACTGTGACCAGTCTTTCCTTTCAGTCTGAAGAAGCACTGGATCCTTGTTTATCATACAGAGTGCACCCAGCAAAGACTCTAAACAGACTGCACGTTCATACTGTGATCAGTCTTTCCTTTCAGTCTGAAGAAGCACTGAATCCTTGTTTATCATACAGAGTGCACCCAGCAAAGACTCTAAACAGACTGCACGTTCATACTGTGATCAGTCTTTCCTTTCAGTCTGAAGAAGCACTGGATCCTTATTTATCATACAGAGTGCACCCAGCAAAGACTCTAAACAGACTGCACGTTCATACTGTGGTCAGTCTTTCCTTTCAGTCTGAAGAAGCACTGGATCCTTGTTTATCATACAGAGTGCACCGAGCATAGACTCTAAACAGACTGCACGTTCATACTGTGACCAGTCTTTCCTTTCAGTCTGAAGAAGCACTGGATCCTTGTTTATCATACAGAGTGCACCCAGCAAAGACTCTAAACAGACTGCACGTTCATACTGTGATCAGTCTTTCCTTTCAGTCTGAAGAAGCACTGAATCCTTGTTTATCATACAGAGTGCACCCAGCAAAGACTCTAAACAGACTGCACGTTCATACTGTGATCAGTCTTTCCTTTCAGTCTGAAGAAGCACTGGATCCTTGTTTATCATACAGAGTGCACCTAGCATAGACTCTAAACAGACTGCACGTTCATACTGTGACCAGTCTTTCCTTTCAGTCTGAAGAAGCACTGGATCCTTGTTTATCATACAGAGTGCACCCAGCAAAGACTTTAAACAGACTGCACGTTCATACTGTGACCAGTCTTTCCTTTCAGTCTGAAGAAGCACTGGATCCTTGTTTATCATACAGAGTGCACCCAGCAAAGACTCTAAACAGACTGCACGTTCATACTGTGATCAGTCTTTCCTTTCAGTCTGAAGAAGCACTGGATCCTTGTTTATCATACAGAGTGCACCTAGCATAGACTCTAAACAGACTGCACGTTCATACTGTGACCAGTCTTTCCTTTCAGTCTGAAGAAGCACTGGATCCTTGTTTATCATACAGAGTGCACCCAGCAAAGACTTTAAACAGACTGCACGTTCATACTGTGACCAGTCTTTCCTTTCAGTCTGAAGAAGCACTGGATCCTTGTTTATCATACAGAGTGCACCCAGCAAAGACTTTAAACAGACTGCACGTTCATACTGTGACCAGTCTTTCCTTTCAGTCTGAAGAAGCACTGAATCCTTGTTTATCATACAGAGTGCACCCAGCAAAGACTCTAAACAGACTGCACGTTCATACTGTGATCAGTCTTTCCTTTCAGTCTGAAGAAGCACTGGATCCTTATTTATCATACAGAGTGCACCTAGCATAGACTCTAAACAGACTGCACGTTCATACTGTGACCAGTCTTTCCTTTCAGTCTGAAGAAGCACTGGATCCTTGTTTATCATACAGAGTGCACCCAGCATAGACTCTGATCAGACTGCACGATCATACTGTGATCAGTCTTCGCTTTCAGTCTGAAGAAGTACTGGATCCTCGTTTATCATCCACAGTGCACCCAAACTTAAACTCTGATCAGACTGCAGGGATACACGAGCTGATTAGGGTCTACACAGACATGTTTCTAGGTTCATTTGTCATGTTGCGACTCGCATGCTGATGTAATTGTGCACTTTTTACATACCTTATTTACCCTAAATTTTCGGACAGACACCACATAGTAAAATGGCGTTGTTCCAATATGGGAAAAGTTCGGTAAGAATTCAAAGTCGTCGGATTTGATCTTTATAGATGTAGTGTCCTGAAATCACTTTGAACAATTTCTAGAAATTCCAGTTCAAAATGAGCCGGGGCACAGCGCTTCCTACAAGCGTGTATGTTCGCTCAGCAGAGCCACAGATCAGCCTGCACATCCGCACAAGCTTCACAGTACGCCTGAAGACGCAAATTTAGCTCTTTGGCTACTAAAAGAGTGCCCTGCAAAGACTCTGATCAGACTACATTGATGCGCAGGCTGATCTGAGACTCCGATGGGTACATATGCAGTCTTGTAGGAAACACTGTGCTCAAGTCAAAACCTCAAAACAGTTTTATTTATGTGTCCTTTATCACAAAAGTTTACATAAAAGATTTTGGTAACCTTAATTCCATGCAAAAAGTAATTACCATTTCATAAGACGTTTAAACGCTTTGAATTTAACCTGCAGAGCATCAATTAAATAAAGCACATTCTTCTGAAACTAAAGCCCTGTTGTTTTTTTTTTTTATTATTATTATTATTTGCATTTGTCTGTTTTAGATGGGTTTATTTTATGCAAAATTTATTATGAATGCGATGATTTTGATTTTGGAATTGTAAATTTTCCTTACTTGGATGGGAATATTCCTCGTCGAGCATCCTACGGTGTTTATATCTCGCAATTTATTCGATTCGCCAGAGTGTCTAGTCATGTTACTGACTTCAACACTCGAAATAAATTGTTAACTTCTACACTTCTAAATCAGGGTTATCGGTACCATAAACTCCGCAAAGCCTTTTCTAAATTTTATAGGCGTCAGTTCGATTTAGTTTCAAAATTCAGTGTTGGGCTATAATCTCTTCTGCACAAAGGTCTGTCGGAACCTGAATTTTATGGTGACTTAGTATATAAATTCAGAAAAATATATTCTTGAAATGATTTTAGCACTCAATTTCGTAAAATTATTCTTCGATATATAAAAATTGGGTACAACATAAATGTAATACGACACACGGCAGGCATGGTAGTTAACCCATTCACGGTTAATAACTTTGCTTCCCTCTTTGGTTGCACGCCGGCGGGTCGGGCATCTGTCTCTGTGATGGCTCCGATCTAATAAAGACTTTTAAGTAAGTCGGTTGGTGCCTGATGCTCTAGCTCTGATCGGGCCCACCGGAGTCTAACTGTTGGTTTTCTTTTTCTTCAGCATTTCAGTTATTTCTTGCTGTCGAGTCATCTCTGCATTCGTTTGATTTTTATGTTCTCGGAGATGTTGCATTGATGAGTTTGGAATCCATAACGGGGACTGAACAAATGTCTTTTTTATACCACGGCAGAACTAAGGGCGAGGGTTGTGGCCACGTAAAATCGATTCAAGCCCTTCAGTAATATTTTTGCTTACCGTTCCAAGGCGACGCTTCTGCTGTGTTTTACTATTTGCATGTATGTCCCGGTGAAATCTCTATTTTGGATAGCGTTTGGCTATTTTGGGGGAAAGAAACTGTCCTTTTGACTTTCTGCTTGTAGTGTCTTGATTGTGGTGCCCTTGCTTTAAGTGCGCCCTTCTTTCCCTTTGGTGTCTTGGACGGGAGGCGTTAGGTAATTGTATCGATTCCTAATCATTGCCTTCCTTTCTATTCACACTTGAATACAATTTTATGGGTCCATTTTGAAAATTATAGGGACGCTCCAAAGTTAGGACATCTCCTAGTGCAGATTATATATCATTTCCTTTAGGATCATTGGGTCCATTATTGTATATTGGAAAATGAAGTTTTCCTCATGTATACGCTAGAGGGCGTAAGCAGTGTTGCAAACTTCATTACTGCTTATGAAGAGTCTCAATAAAAGTCCCATTTTCTAATCCGTAGTGTGTTCTTTGTTTCCGAAGTCAATCTTTTTGACGTTTATGTAAAGTGAGAACGTGGGGAGATGGTAGATCAGGTTTATATTTAAATTTAGAGACAAACCATTCTTTCCAACACAATAAATAATGCTTTCAGATATATCAAATAATCTTCTTGCATTAAATCTAATATTCCTCAATATATTTCCTATGGGAAGCAATACTATAAGACTCAATTATAATATTGTTGCCAGGTGACGCAATTCCTTGCTCCCATTAGTTACTGACAGAGTTAGAACACTATACTTCTAATATGCAATTGAGTCCTTCGTGAAATCACCTGACCAGTAAATGACACCAAAATCTGACCAACCAAAATAACTTACCATTTAACGGTTAATGTTAATGCTTAGACAAACAATATTACCTATGTACTTTTTCATTGATAAATACAGGTACGAATGCAGTTTTCATTGACAAATACAGGAATCACCATATTGTTTGTCTAAGGATTTATGCATGGGCATGGTTATAGCCTTCTGACGGAGGAGTCAATTATTTCCCTTCTGCGAGAGTAATATGACGATTTGTTCACTTGAGGCAGGTAATGTTATTCGAGAGCTTGCCCGAGGGTAACATTAACTGTCGAGGATGAACAAATCGCCTGATTACCCAACCTACTATATAAGAAGTTATAAAGCATTTTTGACTGTCTAACTTATCACCTGTGACAAAAGCCAGCCAGACGGAATAGGTTCTCAGAGAACTATAACCCGGGCTCATATTTTGGACTATCTCCCGGTCAAGTGAATTACCTAGCAACTTCTATGAGTTGGGTGATAAAACATCAATATCATACCTCTCTTGGCGACAATCAACACTATCAGCCGTTCGGTGCTGTGGACCACCTGGTGAACTATCGCCTTCGGCCTTCGACTATCGACCAGAAAGGTATGAAATAGTTGTATAAAATTACCCTTGTACAAAGGCAAAAATTGTTTTATCAGAGCGATAGTTCAGTATAACTGAATCGTATGAAGAAACATGAGAAAGTGACGGCTGACGTTTGGTAACTTTATTTGTCCATGACGTCACGGCGAGGGTAATATTACTTGGTTCGATGTCACAATGAGGGTAATATTACTTAGGATGACGCCATCAGAAGGTAACATTGCAGACTATTTCCCTGCACGTGAATGCTGTCGACCAGTGGGAATTCTTGCATATCTAATGAATGTTAATTAGGCATAATAATATAAAGTACATGTAGCTGGAGTCAGAACACGACGACCCTTACAATTCTTGATATGAACAGCGGCTAGAGCTCAGTCAGATGATGACAGTGATATAAATATCTCATTTTGTTCCAGATATAATCAATTCTCAAGTGACTAAGTGTCCGAACAATAAGGGCATTTCAGTACAAACCATTCTGCTAATGTATGCTATTTTATTTTATTATTTCAGCTACATTCTGGCTATATTTCGGAATCTGCTTCCTGGGTTTAATTTTTATGTTTGTGCTCTTAAAAGAAACAAAGAACAAGTCTCTAGAAGAAGTTCAGGAATTGTTCATGTCAAACGCATACAAGGCAAAACTAGAAAGAGAAAAGCAGCGAGTCGGTGAGAAGAAAGAACCAGCGGACACACGGTTTTAGATCTGAAAATCCTTGCACGGTCCGTAATCCTTTTTAGGGGGCTGGATGCGCTTGGTACATTTTTCTGCATTTTTATCAAAGGAGACATTTTTTGTGATTTCCTGTTTCGAATGCACACTTAGGTCCTTCTGAAAAGGGGTCTACTCTAAAAGGAAAGAATTTGCTCCCAAGAGGAGCAAATTCTTTCCTAGCAAATTCTTTCCTTTTAGAGTAGATCCCTTAAAGAAGGTTACGAAAAGTGAAGATACTCAAGAAATGCCACAATCACGACGCACAACCCTCCCGAGGCACTAAAAGAAGGAGAGATGAGGAACAAATAATGTCAAACAAACGCCACATGTGATACAATTAGATCGAGTTGTCTCCTTTGAAAGTGTATCCATTCTCTTTAAACGGGGCTATTTTATTAATCTTAATTTAGAAATGTTTGGTTTAGTGTATCTGGTGTACGTAATCGTAACAACCTCTGAGCAGCAGCCAGTTTCATATAGTTTTACAACTGGTTGTTGCAAATTGGTAGACAATGTAAAGATGTATGTATGTCTCAGTGCATAGAAAACACCTTAATCAGTTTAACTAATATGTGTATATAGAGTTTTGTATGTCATACTTATTAGCAATGCAATTGAAGTACAGTCGAACCTCAATAGCTCGAACAACGATGGCTCGTTTACCATGGGTAGTTCGAACTAGTTTGTGAGTCCCTACGAAATTCTTCTGATAGCTCAAGAATATTTACTTTTTTTTTTATTTATCATGAAATTGTATGTTGTGTGTGCTCGTTAGAATCGCCTCATCAAGGCGATTCTAATGAGTACACTCAACATAAAAAAAAGTGTGCAGAAACTCGAGAAGATTTCCCTTAATTGTCGCTATTTGCTTCTTGACTGGCGTCATGATTAACCCTCAGTGGCTCGAACTACCCATATCTCGAACGAATTTTCATGGTCCCAAAGATGTTCGAGCCATTGAAGTTCGACTGTAAATAGCTTCGGAAAGGAGTATTTTAAAGCAAGAAACATCATCAAATACACACAGATTTATTGTGTCTGTACAGGAGCAGTTATGTAACGTACAATACTGTTCACGCGCCCTTATCCAAGGCTAAGGGCTACTGTATTTTCAAATAAACCTAAATGAACTTAAAATGTGATCCGAAAGGACCAGAAAATATCAGCCTTACTAGAGTGCAGTACAGGGAGATGTTTTACGGTCGCCATAGAGAAGGTTACACTAACTTTAGTGACGATAAATGAGCCATCGCACAACAAAACCTGCCATATGACTTATGCGACCAGCGAAGACTCGGATCAGCCTGAGCATCCGCGCAGCCTGATCGCATGTGCCCTCTAGAGTCTGCGGGCTATCGAAAGAGGGATAAACGAAAACCCTTGCCGTACTAGGTTGATGTACAAGGTGATCTGAATCTTTGTTGGTCACACGGGTCTTATTGTAGGTTTTGTCGTGAGCTGGCTCAAATAATATATTCTATCTTAACAGTTTGGACAGTATTTGGAAGCAAGAATCATATCAAATAAACGGGTCGATTGTCTCTGATTTTAGGCTGGGGAAAAAAACTTGAATGGGGACTTAAGATTGTTTCATTTAACCCTTAACTTCCTGTATTAAGCAAACAGTGCAGAGCCTGATCAGACGCCGCGTTCTGCGGCATCTGATCAGGGTCCGCACTGTTTGCCTATGTCTCAGTCGAAGTTTTACAGGTTACCCTCTTTACACGGCACTCTGACGTCATAGTAACAAGAATAGCGCGGCCATAAATTACCGCTACCTAGATTTCGTACCAACGTGCAGTTTGATTTCATTGGTCAATGATTATCACGTTGACAACAATCTTAAGTACCGTAAATACTCAACCCAAAAATAACTTAATTTTATTGAATCTGTTCACAAATTGTAATGTTGCGTGTCACACAGCTCACGATTCCTAGCATTGGGGTGAACGTTATTCTGTTTTCTAAAAAAAAAATGGATATGCTGAGGGATCCCAAGGACCAGACAGTATAAAATACATTAATATGAAGTGAGTCATTTTGCGGCTGCCACACAATACTTAAACTAGCTGCTTTAAAGGCAAATAAAAAAAAAGAGGTCCGTTGGAAGATAGAAACAAATCAAATAAGCAAAAACACCAGAGTCTGTATTATTGATTCTGTCCATGAACAATTATATAACGTGTAGCTGCGTACGTCATCTAGGGGCCGGATTTAGCAACATTCTATTTTTAACCCTTATTCACAACAATTGTCGTCTGCTTTGTCATCTGCTTGTGATTTTAAAAGTCATTTTTGCAAACAGTGTGGACCCAGATCAGACAGCTCCTCTAGGAGTAGTCTGATCAGGGTCTACACTGTTTACCTGTATGCAAAATATGTTTGAAAAATTTGCAAGAATATTCAACAGACGACATAAACAGACGACATTTTCAGGTGCAGGTTTTCTTGGCATTTTAAGTGTTAAGAATCCAAATGAGCTTAGTGATCAAAAAAAGACAAGAATATATAATTGAGCTAAGGTGAAGTACGCGAAAACATTTTTTTCATGCATCCATTGTGAATTCTGGTTGATTGGTTGATAACGTAAGTGCTTTGACATTATTGAGCATATATGTTATATTTAAAAACAGAGTTTAAGTCAAATCTGTTAGGGGCAGCATTTGCGCAGTCTGGTCAGAATGTTCACTGGGTGCATTTTTGATAGGCAAAGATACAAAGTCGTTTCATGCGGACAATGAAGAATAAGTCCAGACTGCGCGAATGTGCAGGCTGATCTGAATCTTCACTGGGCGCATATGTCCAAATGTAAGTTTTCTGACGCTACGGCTAAAACTATTCTGTAAGAGAACAGTAAATGCCCTGAAATGCCTGTTTAACCCATTGTAGGGAGACCCGTAAAAGGGTAATTTGCAAACAGTGCAGACCCAGATCAGACGCCGCAGAACGCGGCGCCTGATCAGGATCTCCACTGTTTGCAAATAGTTTAGCCATATTTCTTTAGGAATATGTAAATTTAATAGCCCGTTCTACCTAAAATTGAAATTGGACTCTTCCAATATATAGTGTGGGAAAGTCTATTTAGTCTACAATTGGTTAAGGTTTGCCCTTGGCACTCTTGGTCCACATATGCCCGAAAGGCCTTTCCTCACAGCCTGACTCATTGCTTAGGATTAAAATAAATGTTTAAAATGCGGTCAAATCAGATGCCACGTGGGAAAATGCACCCTATGACAATGTGCGCTTAGCAAAGACAAAATTGTGTCTTTGCAGCCGAACGGTCTGGTCAGAATCTTCATTCCTGTCTAAAGATACATTTAATCCTCGACTGTTCAGGCACTGAGCAGAATGCGCAGTAAATGTTTTCTTATTGTGTTACATTGATTTAACATTGAACCTGTTGATGCCAATTAAGTAAACACGTTTGCTATCGTGTTCGATGGACTGGGCATGATGTTTCATTCTAATCATGCAGGTGATTAAACATCTAAAGATAATCTGAAAAA
This sequence comes from Anodontia alba, assembly GCA_964016985.1. Lineage (NCBI taxonomy): Eukaryota > Metazoa > Mollusca > Bivalvia > Lucinida > Lucinidae > Anodontia > Anodontia alba. The sequence goes on from OZ024828.1 coordinate 101,848,544, forward strand.
AAAAAATCCTTTGTAAATACTGAAAAAAAAACACATAACAAATGATGGAAAATAGCAGATTGTGTTGACTGCATCAACGAAAACAAGGCAATGTATACCTTACCCTGATAGTAGCTTAGTGGGTATTTGGTATTCAGAGTTACTATGAGAGCTCAGTAGTCACCCAAGAACCAGAATATTAAACAAAATAATAATAGCAAAACCTCATCAGCACTAAATGGAAGAGAAAGGATGACGTTCTTTTGGAATCTGAATGAGTATATTAACCCTTGTCCTGCTGAACCCGGATATACCCTGCCTTTGCAAACAGTATAGAGCCAGATCAGTTGGCTTCTGAAGAAGCCAACTGATATGGATCTACACTGTTTGCTATAAAGTATGTGAATTTATAGTAAAAATCTGGATTAAGTAATCTGATTGGCTGAAAATTAGAAGTGGGCGTGGCATCTTAATTTATTCCGCAGGACAAGGGTTTATGAAGTGAAGTACCTGAAGCGGTATTCTGTTTTCGTGAATAATCTCAGTAGTCCCAAAGGGGCAGAACATCTCAAAATATCAGCACTATACTGAAGCCTGAAACAGTTTTCAAAACAAATTCAGTCATTGTTTTAATGATTCAAATTGAAATCAGGGAACGTTTCTCATTGTTGTCGGCTAATTTTGCCAACAACAAGTTGTTACTTGTTAGAAGGCTGAACTGCAGCCTTCTTGTATTTAAACGTTTATATTTATTCGCTTGGGCATTATAACAGCCATAGGCACATGCCGTTTATACAACGTCGCATCAACATCGATGCAACGTCATGACGTTGCGTCGATGAAAATGCGACGTTGTCTCAACGTTGCGTGCCCGCTGGAATGTATAGTTTTAGATGTTTACAGTTATTCATTTGGGCATTATAACAACCATACTTCCAGATAGCAGGGGTGTCCAAATAAACAGCGAAATACGTGGTTTGAGAATAAATTTTGTTTTCTCGCTGTTTGTACTTTGAATTCTAGCCTGCGAAAGTACGCTCAGTCTGCAAGTGTACTTGACTGCCATTGCAGATACAGGTGATGTCATATCACAACGACTTGGGGCTTCAAGCCTGGGTTGTCTTTGATACGTTTCTAGTGAGAAGTGTAAATTCTGAACCTTCTAATTTGGTAACAAAGTTATGACGTTACCCGCTATATATACAAGATATGCTATGCATTCATTCCTTGCAGACTCGAACTAAATTAAAGATAAATATATTCTCAAATCATTTAATTCTGTTTTGTACGCACATTTTCTTGTTTCTTCAAAGAAGGCGAGGGAGAACATACGTGCGTATGTTTTCAAAAAGAAAATGGATAAATATCAATACTTTCTGGTCGAAAGAAAATGCATCCCTTCTGGAAGTATATGGTATTTGATTAGACTATATACTGATATTACTTTACCGTAGTATATTTGATTAAACTACATATTTATATTACTTCAGGATATTATATTTACAGTACAATAAATATATTAAGTTTAAATATATTTATAGCTGTTTTTGTACAATATGAAAATAAATTAGAGAATGCCGTTAGTCTTTGATAATTCTTCAAAACCGGATCCCAGTTTCTTAATTTTGTATTAGTGTTTTAAATTGAATGTCAGTGTTCTCCATTTTTTTTGTATTCATTTATTTATATTTTTGTTTGAATGAAATCCACTGCTTCTAAATGGCAATCACCCTTTAAAATGTTTTAAAGAAAGACTACTCAATGGTCACTTTTTATTGAAGAAAACTAACAGTTAGGAGAAAGCCTTTATACGCATTAATCAGTTTTAATCTATGTTTAAGAGGACTGGATACACCATCCATTTCTACCAGGGCGATAATTTTTATGTTTATGTCTGCTTTTCCTGCACAACATTGTCCTTCTGAAAGGGGTCTACTTTAAAAGGAATGAATTTGCTCTTATGGGGAGCAAATTCTTTCCTCTAAGAGTAGATTCCTTTTTCGAAGTGAGGCAAAATAGTTTGAGATATACCCTCTCCACCCCTACCCCTGCACCCACGACCACGACCACCCTCTGAACATGTATTCATTCCCGTTAGTGCAAATAAGATATCTATCAGCTCTCTAGAAGATCAAGTCCGTTCTCTACCATGGAGGGTATTACAGTAAACCCAAATGAGGCCATTAATCTATTGGAGAAAAAAAAATTTACAAGGCATCTTGATCTTACCAGTCGAAATGATAGAGTTCTGTAGGAGTTTAGAGCAGGGATACGAGGTCCTGCAAAACGTTTTGTAACTGGGTTCGGATAACTTCAGTGCTACGTTTTATCAAACATATTTTTATAACAAACCTTCAAAGTATTCCCCCTTTACTGAAACACAATTTTGTAACCTTTTTACCCAGTCGCAAAAAGCAGATAAATAGTCTTCTTTTGGTATCTATTAGAGACACTGATAAATAGCGCTGCCAAGAGAACTTCAAGACGTATACTCATTTCCAGAAAGCATTTTCTTAAGCCTTGGAAATAAAAAGAAGTCACAGGAACTCAGGTCAGGTGAATAAGGTGGATGGTTTAAAACTTTCACATTTTCAGAAGCCAAAAAAGACTTAACAACCTTACACTTATGAGAGGAGGCGTTGTCATGTAAAAGGTGGACTCCTGATCATCATTTTCTTGGTCGTTTCTTATTGTGAAACTCTTTCACATTATTCAGTACAGAATTCTTGTAGAATCGGCCAGTGACTGTATGACCAGATGGACAAGGCACTTGAACGATTGGCCCACTTGAATTAAAGAAAACTGCGTACAACATCTTTTTCGAACTTATGGTTCTCTTGGCAATACTTGGGCGTTTTTTATCTTTTCGCTTCCATTGCTTATTATCAGCCCTTCTTTGTGCCTCAAACATGTGCACCCAGGTTTCATCACCTGTTAGCAAGTTAGAAATAACCCGACTTACAGCCTTTGAATGTTTTCAAAAGTTCCCGGACACATTTAAGGCGTTGTGTCTTTTGCTCCTCAGTGAGCAAATGAGGTATCTCCCTAGCGCAAACCTTTCTCAGGTCTAAACGCTTTTTTTCAGAATTGTTTGCACACTGTCTTCTGATATGCCAGTACAACTAGCTATTTTTTGACAGACAATCGCGCATCCTGTTCGACCACAATCTTTACAGCAGCGATGTTAGCCTTGGTAACAGAGATTTTAGGCCTTCCAGGACGGGTATCATCTTCATCAGAAAATTTCCCAGCTTTAAAAGCTTTAACCCACCTAAAAACTGTGCGCATTGAAATAGTCTGGGGTCCATATATACCACACAATTCATTAAATATCTAGTGCGGCATTTAATATAGCTACGAATTTCAGTCTTCTGGTCCATGTTCCAATGTAAAAAGTCAAGTGGTCAGTGTATATGACTGCATCTATTTCAATTTGAAATAACTCAGTCAGTTGAAAAGCAATTTGCGCGAAATAACGGGTATTGTTAGCTATTTAACACACCATTCAAGTGCAGTGAAGCATTTTAAAATATACCTGAGATAAAACTGAGGAAGCCTATTAGTGACAGAACTTTTTGCACGACCCTCGTATTTAATTGAAGCTCTGAAGGATAAATTTGAAAGCGTTTAAACGTCTTATGAAATCATAATTATTTTTTGCATGCAATTAAGATGCACGACCCTGGTATCATCTTTACTGACTTAACTAAATGGCTTCTCTTGCACAAGGGTGTGTGTTAACTAGATGACTTACAAGACTCAATTTATACAATGGCCTCAATTTATACAAAAGGGTATGTAAGGGAGAGTATTATCTCAACAATTACAGACCCTTGTCGCTAACTAGCCTTTATTGCAAAACCGTACAATGTAAGGACAAACGTAAATATTTTGGCCATTGGTGGAATAAAAAATTCAGGGGACTGATACACTGCCAGGGACAGTAGTTCTGTCAAAACAGGTTTCCCTATCTCATGAAAAGACATTCAAGGGCGAGGTTTCGCGCGAGTAAAATTGGTTTAAACAACCTAAGTAGTTTACCTATTGACCGTTCCAAGGTGTTCCATCTGTTGCAGTTCATTTTGGTTTGTGCATCTGCGATTTTATATGTGGCGTTTGTTTTGTCATTTTTATTTGTTCCTCATCTCTTCTTGTTTTGGAGTATCAGGAGGGCTGTGCTGAGCGATTGTGGCACTTCCTGGGTATATTCACATATATTTCCTCTAAAAGGAAAACAAGCCACTATTGGAAACGATGCCTTTCCTTTTAAAGAAGACCCCTTTTCAGAAGGGGGTTGGGGTGCAAGAAAGCAAAGTGGAAGTCACAAAAGTTGTCTGCCTCGTTACAAATGGCGAAAACAGATAATCATGCGCATGCGTAGTTTCATCCGTGCCTTTACTCTCCATTGGTGCATTCTTTAGTATCCAATGCTTGTGTTAGTGGATAGCGAAGGTCCTTATTAGACTACGCATGCGCGCTCTCTGATCTGGGCCTTTGGTGTCCGCATATGCCCGAAGAAGTGTTTCACATCGCTCGGCTCAGATGGTACGGTGATAACATGAAAAAAAAAGACTGAGCATAGAAGGAATTCCATCCTACGTTGGATTAGAATACATCCTCTACACGAGCAGGTTATTATTAGTCATTAACACGGACTTGGCCTTTGAAAGCATTCTTGCTGTCTATGAACATGGTATCCGAAGGATGGTCACGTGGAGTTTAGCTGGTCGAGTTTCTTTCGAACTTGACGTACCTTTTAAACGAGATGATTATCAGGCAGTCTTTGTTTTTAACCCAATATAGGGATCAAACATAGTTTTTCATGCATTAACATTCGCCAGGTCCCGTGGGAGGTGATGAAAACCGAGGCCGAAGGCCGCGGTTTTCAACACCTCCCAAGGGACCTGGCGAATGTTAATGCATTGAAAAACCATGTTCGATCGCTATTATTGCATAAAAGCTGAAAACATTTGCTACATTTCGCGTTATTTCTTGCATTTTTTTGTTTCGCCTTTCCACAGATGTCTCGCGAATGTAATTTCCACTGACTATGCTCGTTCTAGGGCCGGGCAGTACACATCTCGTGACGGCAGCAAATCTGTGGCCCCGGTACGATCATATTTGAAATTGCGTAGCCGTGCATTAACAGCGCGTGGATTGCCTTGTTAATGTGGCTTTCGCCGGTTAATGCACGGCTTTTAATAACGTTAATAACGTGCGACACTGCTTTTTATGCAATAATCATGATTGATAGCTATGCTTTTCTCTTAATTGCACGGCGGTGTCGGGCCTAAATCTTTCATTAGAAGCTTGATGCCTGGTGTAATGCCTTTGTTAGACTCTCCGTGGTTCAGCTAGTTGTTTCTCTTCAGCTCTAGCTGCCAGTGTCTCAGATAATGTCCAGCTAGCATTCTTTATAAATCTATTGCGGGCCGTTATCGGCCCGTCAGCTACCCTGACGGGCCGATAACGGCCCGCAATAGATTTATAAAGAATGCTTACTCGGTTGTCATGAGCACGCATCCTTGTTTCATCTCAGTGATTTAATTTGTTTTGCACTTTTTCCCCTTATTTTTCTTTTCTGTATTGTGTTAGAGAGCCTCTATGCGAGCTGAACAATCATTTTTTTATTTTATTTTATAATATATTTGAACCTGGGATAGAGATTCGGTGCTAGTAAAATCAATTTGAACCGCCCCCGCCCCCGCCCCCACCCCCTCCCCGCCCCGGTAGTTTTTACTACCTGCCGTTCTAAGGCGGTGGTTCTCGTGTTGGTTGTTAATTGTGAAGTCTTGAGGCTGCTCGCTGCGGGAATTTGTTTCATGTGTTGTCCTGTTCGTTGTCATAGAGTTATGTTTTGGTGGATCCTGTCTAGCATTGTAATCACCTTGTTGGGGAACAGGGAGCTAGTTGCTTTCCTTTTCTTTGTTCTTTGGATTGAGTACTGTCTATCATGGTTTGTTCGCTCTTTATCTTGGTGTCATCGGTAGGCTTTTTTTTGTGATGTGACTATTCTTGGATATCTTCTGTACTATTTATCATCATGAACTTTTTCAGGTCTTTGGAAATGATCCCGCACAGGAGGCTCGTATATACTTGAATATTATAGGATATTCTCCGATAAAAATTATAAACAGTTATTATGTGAAACCTATTGTCGATATCACACGATCACTCAGTGTGGTGTTGTGCTTACATGTCTCATTTTCCTTCTACTTATGTTCGAAAAAAAACTGCTAGTAATAAAACATGAACTATTTGTGTAAAAATATCCTATTTTCAAAAATATTGTGATACCTTAGCTTCTTATCATACTTATCTTTAAATTTGACCAAGACAATTTTACTACCTGTTGATGTATCTAAAAACTGCTAGATGGGTGGCAAACAGTGTAGACTCCGATCAGACGCCGCCTGTCTGCCCCAAATACTTACGGTTATTACGTTATTGGTTCAGTTTAAAGACCTGGGTGCAGAGTAATACTTTTTCCTGGATCCCTGTACTAAATGACGAGCATCCACAGGAGCAGGGATCAATAGCAAAACGTTCACGGGTAACTTGCAATTTTGAACGCAGCATTGCTCTGTGACTGTAGTACGACCGTAGTCGATGCTTACCCATTATTAACAGGCAAAATCATGCCCGCGTGAAATAATAGAATATCAAATAAGGCTTGCATGGTGTTCGTTTTGTCATTATTTGTTTTTCATCTCTCATTCGTTTGGTGCCTCGGGAGGGCTATGCTTTGTGACTATGGCATTCCCTGGGTATCTACATTTATATTATTGAAAAGAGTCGTAATGTGCAATCAAGTGCGGATCTTGTATATTGTGAAAGGCGTATTCAGGTTGAAAAGATAGCAAGGACATTTAGCGTTTCACAAGATAGCGTTCCAACCAAGCTAACAGTCTGTTGGGCTTACAAATCCTTTAGCGTTGGGCAAATGGCAACTAGAGCATTCAAAAGCAGCGGACTCTTGAAGCTGTTCAGGCCGAAGAGAGGTTATTACCTTTTGTACATGTAGATGAGACCTGGGTTCATTACTTGAGCAAAAAACAAAGCTAGTTAGTGATTAGGACCTAGTTTCCCGACGCCCAAGAAATTTAAGACCCAATTCTCGGCTGGCAAGGTGATGGCCATGCCAAAGGAGTAATCATGTTGGCATTTATACCATAAGAGAGCACAATAACTGGCGATTACTAAACATACCTACTTGACCGAGTGAGAATCGCAATCCATGTAAAATGGTGCGATATACTCTCTGCAAGAGTTCTTTTTCAGCAAGACATTATAATGGCCAACAATTGCAAGGTCTCAATGGATACTGTGGAGCGAAACGGATATAAAAGTATAAAATAATACCATGTTCCGTCTATTCACTTGATTTGGCGCATCGTGATTACTTTTTTTCACTAACTTAAAAAAAGGTACATGATGACGCCATACCCGGCCTGATAACAAGGCAGCGGTTGTGTGTTAGGTTAATGGGCCCCGAAGTATTCAATTCTGGAATGATGGTACTGAAACACCCTTTGACTAAATGTATCAAGCTGGACGGCAATTGCATAGAAAAAGAAAAGGTCGATCTCGAGCGGAAACAGGTAAAGTAAATAAGAGAACCCAGGAACTGATACAATTAGATCCACATCAAGCCCATCACGAAAACATGCCTATATAATTTTGACCCCCTTAAACCCAACTTTTATATAGTAAAACTGGGGTTTACAGGGGTATACATTATTTTTCTTTTTTCTGCTCAAAACACAGATTGTGGGTACTCGTTAGAACCGCCTCGGTGAGGCGGTTCTAACGAGTACCCACAATCTATGTTTTGAGCAGAAATATGAAAACTATCAGAGTTTTTTATCTGCAAATTTTCAGTTTTTAGAGGTGAAAGTTTCTATATATTTGAATAGATGTGTTTTCGTAATGCCCAACACCGAAAGGAAAGACAGACAACTACAATAAAACAGCCACAAAATGAACAGACGGCAAACAGAGTTGGCAACTTTTCCCTAAAAAAGGTGGGAACTCTGTTACCCAAACTTAACTGAATACATAATCAACTTACATAATTATTAAAAATGTTAGCAAATGAAACAATACATAACAATTAACAAAAACTACCACAATGAAAGTACCACCATGGACCGGTCAGTAATGAATTACTGGGGAGACTTAAGCAAGCTTTACGGGATCCTTACCCTCGCCATCAGCTTCCATAATGGTATAAACATGTATTTGTTCGGTCCGTGTTGTGGTCTTCTGACTCAGCCATGAATCACTACGGACCAGTTACTTATTAAGTTTCCCTCGTAGACAGATAACACTTTCTAATCTGAAAACACTTAAATAAGAAATAGCAACTTACAAATGGAATTTAGTACCTATGAATTTTACAAGCAGGTGTTCAGTGACCCCGTGACAATCAGCCAATAAATATTCCGATTCAGTATAACGTAAATACGGTACACAAATTAACGTACATGTTAAATAAGTGCCTTTTAAAATACATTACAATTAAATGAATTATCTCACACTATCGTCCACGCTTCAAATCTGTGACATGACCACCCTTCATCCAATCATTCATAAAGATAACGTTTGACACATACAGTACGTCTATCATTCCAGTTTTGATTGCAACACTGACGTACCAGGGCTGCGTTCAGATGGGCAAATCGTTTGTGGGCGTTTGCACATGATTCCTGTACATATTAAATGGGCCGCGCCATGCGAAAACATCTGATCCGCACAGTCTGTTCAGGGCCTTCACTGTCCATTAACAGAATGATTGGATACTACAAAAAGTACGAATGGTGAGCCAATTGCCCGGATGCTAATTTGCGCATACGTAGCATGATCTGAACCTGCAATTGTTGCGCATGTTCGAAGTCATTTTTTTGCTCGACGCGGCCCAAATGACGATCGCCGGCAGGCGCAGGAATTTAGCGCAAGGCATTCTCGAGTCTTTTGCCCGTCTCAACGCAGCTCCGATTTCCTTACTCCAAGGTCAGAGCAGAATGTTCCAGTGAGACAAGACTTTTATTGAGTCTTTTAATCTCTAGATTTGTTCTTGGTTTTTTATTCTGGACTAACCGTGAAAGGTACTGAATTGATAAGTATTCTGTGAAACAGCTCCGATAAACTCACAATGTCGTATGGAAAAGTTCAGAATGGCAGACCCGACTCTGAGGTCGAAGAACCAGATGGAAAAGGATCGCGTTTTTATGTATATTATTTAACATGTTTTGCCACAATAGGAGGCCTTTTGTTTGGATATGATACCGGGATTATATCTGGTTCAATGCTTCTTATTGGTGACAACTGGAAATTGAGTAACATATGGAAGGAAGGAATTGTGAGCGCAACGGTCGGGGCCGCCGCCGTCTTTGCTTTGATTGCTGGATATTTAACTGATCTAATTGGAAGGAAGAAAGTTGTTATGATAGCTAGTGTAATTTTCACAACCGGAGCAATCATTATGGGTTCTTCTCCTACGAAGGAAGTGCTACTTGCTGGCAGGTTGATAGTTGGCGCCGGTTTAGGTAAGTTTTGGATCACCTCAGATTTTTTGCTTTACAAATGGGCCGCGTCTAGCTAAAAATATTTTCGAACAACTGCGCATGCGGAAAGCATCACCTGCTTTCAGATCATCTGCGCATACTCAAAGTTCATCCGGACCTTTGCTGCATTCATACTTTCTGTAGTATCCAAATATCCTTTTAACGGACAGTGAATGCTCTGATCTGGGCATTCGCTGTTCGTATATGCCCGAAGACATGTTTTTGCATGGTGAAGCCCATATGAAAGAAACCGGGCGCGTGCAAAACTCAGATCTGTCTGCTAAAGCTCCAGATATCATGGATATCCAGATAGGTATTTTTTTCTTATTTCCCCATTAAAAAAAGTGCGCTGTGGGTACTCATTAAAAGCGCCTTTCTGTGGTGCTTATTATGAGTATCAGAGGCTCAAGGTCACATATACAAAATTTTCCGAACATATTCTTATTTAACAGGAGGCCAAGTCTAATGAATTGGTCGTTGAGGCTCAGTTTGGCAGATATAATTGTGGTTCGACGCGTTTTGTGTGTGTGTGTGTGTGTGTGTGTTTTCTGCTTTTTTTGTTGTTGTTTTGTGTGTGTGTGTGTGTGTGTGTGTGTGTGTGTGTGTGTGTGTTTTCTTTGATATGTGGCATGTGTACAGTCTGTTATGATTTCTTTGCTTTTCCTCTTGGTGTCATTGATAGGCGATTGTGACCCACTCTTCCTGAACATCTTCTATACTATTAATCATATAATGTTACAACATTACGAAAACATGTGATGATATATAATGTTGCTTTAATCCAGATTACAGAGGTCGTATAATATCACAATAATCCAGGTTACTGGCCTCATTGATTGACCTTGTTCACCTTTTGATAAAAAAACAATATGTTTGTTTATTTCCGATAACCTGAAGAACTCTACATAATCAAATCACTAAAGGATTACTATTATGATATGTTAAAATTGTTCGATAAAGCTTATTACATCACATAAATAATAACACAATCAAGTACAAAGTCTTAAACAACGCAAAAATAACGCAATACTTAATCAGATTGTAATTGTTTAAATTATATAGTCATGTTTGCTTCGTTTGCTTGCACGACATGCTTTAATAGACACGTCTTACCATACCCCATAGGCGCTGTTACAGTGGCATTTCATATTTTTGATCCTTGCTCGGGTCACATGTGGGAAAGCCAAGTTCTGCTTACGGATGGTCAAGTGGTTTTTCCCCGGTTCTCCGGTTTTCGCCCACCTTTGATGAACGATCGGCTCGATGTAAGTGAACTATTCTTGAAAGGGCCGTAAATCCCAAATAAAAGAAAAGAATATATATTTTGACGCTATTCATAAGACCGGAAATTAAAAAGAAAAAATCGAAAACAACTAAGTGTCTATGTCTTGCATAACTTCAGCATGAATCATCCGTGCTTTAAATGCTCAAGAGTATGTTTTGCAAAAATGATTTTTTCAACATAGACTACATACATGCATGTTTTTAACCCAGTTTCGCAGCTAGAGCCGCTTTGGGGCATCCTAACATCATTGAACAAATAAAATATAAAATTACCAAACACAGCTGTAATGAAACAAAGTTGAGGGTTCACTGACAATCTGAATCCAGCGTAAAAGGACCAGAATGGGTACGACCAAAGGCATAGGTGTTCAGGAATCATATTTCTGGTACCATCATTCAGTCTGAGACTCATCTCTCAGTTGTACAAATAATTGAGAGGGACACAAATTTGTCAACTGTGATTGGATTGATCACCAAACATGCAGTCCGCTGCACAGCTTTCATTTATCATATATTTTGTATGTTTAAATTATTCGGAAAATTCAGTTTTACTTATTCCATTTATGCCCTTAAAAGGGATATTGGCAAACAATGTAGACCCAGATCAGACGTCGCAGAAGGCGGTGTCTGATCAGGATCTACACTGTTTGATTCAGCCCATTGTCTATCATAAATGACAATGAACAAACTAGAGACCCCTTTAACTGGACATAGACCTGTCCAATTAAAGAGGTAGAAGAGTCTACTCGGCATTCATGAGTTCATTACGAAAACACGCCTATTCAAATATATAGAAAATGTCACCTCCAAAAACTGAAACTTTTCAGATAAAAAAAATACAAAAAAAAAACTCTAATATTTTTCATATTTCTGCTCAAAACATAGATTGTGGGTACTCGTTAGAACCGTCTCGGCGAGGCTATTCTAAAGAGTACCTACAATCTTTGTTTTTGAGCAAAAATAAGAAAAATAATGTATTCCCCTGTAAACCCCAGTTTACTATACTGAAAGGAAAAAGAAACGCAGGGTAAATTTTATTCCTAAATTTCATTCAAGTTTGAAAAAGTTTGTTAAATATTTTACTATGATTACAAAACGGTACATGTATGGAACAAAAGTTCCAAATTTCATTGGTTTGTGATCAACAAGTCTCGAGTTATTGAAGTTCATTGGTAGCTACCCCCCAAATCTTGAAATCAAAATCAAATTGAAAATCAATATCGGGTGTGCCCCCCTCTTGCTGCCGTTGCTGCCCTAATTCTCCTTTGGATAGAGTTAACCAAAGCATTGACAGTTCGCATCGGGATGTTATTCCATTCATCGATCAACGCATTCCTTAGTTGTGCGAGAGTTGCGTGGGGGTGGGGGGGATTCCGGCGCTTCCTAACCCTTCTGTCCAGCTCATCCCACATGTGCTCTATTGGGGTCAAATCTGGACTGTACGGTGGCCATGCTAGTGGTGCGATGTTATTGTTTGCCAGGAAATCCTAACAGACTCGGGCAACATGTGGTCAGGCATTGTCCTGCTGCAGAATCAGATTACGTTGTTGCACAAGCGGGACTGCAACAGGACGCAAGATCTCATCCCTTCATATTGCCCGCAACAATAATCAACTGTGATTTTATCCCGTGAGCAATGCGTCCCCAGACCATAACGGAGCCACCCCCAAACCGATCCCGTTCGACAACACAGGCGTCGGCAAAGCGTTCTCCGCGACGTCGGTACACACGACGTCGACCATCTGCGCGATAGAGAGTGAACCTAGACTCGTCCGTAAAAAGAACTCGTCTCCACTGCCTCATCGGAAATAGCCTGGGCGCATGCGCAGTCCACCACGCCAAACGACGCAACCTACGTGCCTGGGTCAGGAGCAGACCAACGTATGGACGACGAGCTCGAAGACCAATCTTACGCAATCGACTTCCAACAGTCTTCGGAGAAATTTGTCGATTATGCGTACCTACTGTATTAAGGGCAGTTTCGGTAGCAGTAAGATGACGATTCCGCAAATGTGCCAGACGGATTTCCTGTCTTGACGTCGCGACGTCACGCGTGGACGCCCAGACCGCGGTCGGTCTGCTAAATGCCCTGTCTCCCTTAAACAAGACGTTCAATTGTTGAGACGTTAACCCCAAAATGATTGGCAACTTGCTGTTGCCTCTGACCCTGCATCAGCAACGCAATTGCCCTACCCCTCTGAACATCAGTCAATCGTACCATGATTGAAAGAAAGTTCAAAGTAGCGTAAAAATGAAAAGAAAAATCGGTAAAAGAATCGAAGAGCGTTGTGTATCGTTGAAGTGTACCAAATGGTGTGAGGAAATCTTGTGCTGAAGGTTTAAACATGCTCGTTTTGCACGAAATTTTGGCTTTCCGTATTGTCCGTGCAATGCACTGTGTAGTGCACGGTTGAATGATTTCACACACTGGGTAGATAGCACATCGACCAAAGACTCGTATACCCGCGGTTCACATTCACAGGACAATCTGTAAAAGTGTATGGCTATAGTAAACACCGTAAAAAAATGGTTAAAATAAGAAGGAAAAAACTCTACCCTGCGTTTCTTTTTCCTTTCAGTATATATAAAAGTGAGGATAAAGGGGGTCAAAATATATAGGCATGTTTTCGTGATGAACTCTTTTAAAATCTGTAAATTTAGGCGTAATAAGATTTACATTCCGATAGGTCGTTTTAAATGTTGTCAGAAGCCGATGTTATATTTAGAGATTAATGCTAAATGTCGAGGACAGAATTTTGGAAACGCTTTATCAACAGTCTTGCTACTGACCGTTCCAAGGCGGACAAAGAAAGGTGAACTGCAACAGAGGAACCGGCTTGGAACGATCAGTAGGAAAACTCCTTGGGACTTAAGGACGGGTCCTTTCTCAGTCTGTTTCAATGTTTGTGGTCGGGCCATCATTGTCATGTTTGTTGTTTCCGTGTGTTCTGGTTTCAGATCGCCATTCAGCTCCTTGCTAACTTTCGCCTTAGTATTTGTAATTACATGTGTTTTACTGTGAGGCAGATGGACCCTAAGCGCAACGAACATATACATTATGAAAACACGCCTATTCAAATATATTGAAAATTTCACCGTCAAAAACTGAAGGTTTTTAGATAAAAACAATCTGATGTTTTTTTTTTCATATTTCTGCTCAAAACATAGATTGTGGGTACTCGTTAGATCCGCCTCGGCGAGGCGGTTCTAACGAGTACCCACTATCTATGTTTTTGAGCAGAAATAAATAAACTAATGTATACCCATGTAAACCCCAGTTTTACTGTATAAAAGTGGGGTTTAAGGGGGTCAAAACTATATAGGCGTGTTTTTGTGATGTTTATAATTTGGAGCTGCATCAGATTTATGGGTGAGATTTCGCGCGAATAAAACTGGTTTATATACTTGTAGTCCATTTTATTATCTGTTCTTAAGTCTAAAACTATTGGATGAGTCTGATCTGGGTCTACACTGTTTGCTCACGTCTGTCTGACTGACTACTTAGGATGAATAACTTTACTTCTGTTTTTGTTATTAAGTTATTAGGTTATATTTTATTTCCTTTGGGATCATTGAGCCCTTCCTAGTATCCTCGAATACCGCTTACTCCGGCGCTAGGGGCGTATGCAGCCTCGCAAACTAAAGTGTTACATATGAAGAGACTCAATCAAACCGAGTCTCCGATTTTCGTGATTTTGTGTGTTCATTATTTCCAAAGGCAATCTTTTTTTTTACTTTTATTGCATTTATCCGAGTTATTATTATTTCAGGTTTTGCGTCTATGTCCGTGCCAGTGTACGTTGCTGAATCAGCGCCGGCTGATATTAGAGGCAGACTCGTCACAGTCAATCAGCTGTTTCTGACAATAGGAATTCTTATCTCAAGCATTGTCGCAGGATTATTCAGTGTTGATAAAGAGAACGGATGGAGGTAAGAAGTATAGCTTTGACCCACTTAAACCCCACTTTTCGTAAACATCCCTACTTTCCCAATTTTCTGATGTGGTATGGACAAAGTTTCTAGTATGTTATAGACAAGTAATGTCAACTGAAATGTGTGCCGGAGTCTGCTGTAACAAGAGCACATAAAGCAGTCTGCATACGCTTACTTGCCACGATATCAACCCAAACCCTGCTAAGTACCCATCCTTGGATTTTCTTCGAAACTCCTTAAGGCATATCTAACCAGTTCGTGGCTGGCTAATATGTAAAACGTAGCGGCGACGTCGAGGCGACATTGAACATTTTGAAATTGCTTAGTTTACCGGATAGTATTGGGTTAAACATTTTAACTTCATATGACTAAAATTAACTAAAGTTCGAGTTACAGTAATCCATTATTTGGAAACTGGACTTGTAAAATATTATCTACTTCTAATTGTATCATATCCTGTTTAGCAGATTTTTTAATCATATGAAATATTTGTAGATTTTAATATTGATGCGACACTAGTACTTTTTTTTTAAATCGTTCCATGAGAACGGGGTCATATAGGAATCTTCACTGCTTAAGGTGAATGTTAACACTTGGTAGATCGGCCGCCATTTTTGGCATAGGAGACAACTTTTTTATTTACTGTTTGCTGTCCTCCTGTACATCTAGCTTTTCTGGAAAGTGGTCTACAATAAAGTAACGAATTTGCACCCCAACCCCCTTGGGATTATTTTTTTTTCCCCTTTTTAGAATAGACCCCTTTCAGAAGAGAACAAAAAACATTTTGACAGAATTGTCTCCCTTGATTGTGCATTAGTTCCTCGTAAACATTTATTAGATGTTAAAGAAGAATACATCAAGAAAAGATCTGACCAGACTGCGGAGACACACAGGCTGTTCTAGAGCTTCACTGTTCAAATATGACTTAAGAAACCCTTTCTCATGACATGCCTCAAATGTCCAAATTGTACTTTTTTAAGTATCATGTCTTTGATGATAAGGATATTGTATTTGTTATTAACCCATTCAATGCCTGGCGTCCCCAAAAAGGATGTTGACAAACAGTGCAGACCCAGATCAAACGCCGCGTTCTGCGGCGTCTGATCTGTGTCTACACTGTTTGCATTAAATACAGGAATTTCCATGAAATATGATTATATTAAAAACAAACCAGACACCCTGCTATCGGAAATAGATAAGTCCAAAGAGTTGTGGTAGAAGAGTCCATTCGACGTAGAAGGGTTAAACGTATATGTTCTACCTTCTTGTTTCCTCCTTTACCGTATTTACCCTAAATATTTGGCCACCAAAACTCCAACCCATACTTGTCCTAAAGTTGGAACAAATTCAATTTCTAGCTGTTGATGTGTCTAAAAACCGCTGGATGAATGGTAAACATTGTAGACCCTGATCAGACGCCTTGTTCTGTAGTGTAATACGGTAAAAGCAAAATGTTTGTACATGATTTGTACACTGATTAGAATATTTCTATTTGTCTCATGGGACCATTATGATATAAAACTTCTTGTGTAGCGAATTTCTGTCTGCGTGGGGATGTCTGCAGCCAACTGCATAAATGATTGTTAACCCAATTATAGTTTATTACTTTGCTTCCTTCTATATTTGCACAGCGATTAGTCTGGCCTAAGACGGAATGACGGCTCATTTCTCAATGCGTTTCAAAGGGTCGGCGCCTCCGAACAAACACAGAACGCCAAAATAACGTTGCTTCGATTACGCTGCAACGTCATTCGTCAAGACGATGTTATTACCACACTTTATGTTTACTGGGCTGATTATCGATACATGTGGTCAAGTCCTGCGTGGGCCCACTTACGTTCTCTCTTATTCTGGCTACAGATCGCCATCGAGTCCTGTAGTGTATTTCAGCATAGTGTTTGTGATTAAATGTGTTTTACTGTGAAAGAGACCCCTACGAGGACCAAATCTGAGGCTGGATCAGAATTAAGGGCGAGATTTCGAGCAAGTAAAACTAGTTAAAGCACCATCCTCTTTCACCCCGCCACCAGTATTTATTTTCTGCTGACCGTTCCAAGTGCAGTTCTTCATATTTCAGTTATTGCCATTGTGTTGTTTAGTTTTGATTACATCTAATTTCTCCTTCTTTTGGCCTAGGGAAGGCTGTGTTTTATGAGTAACGCATTTCCTGGATAATCTTATCTATGCAGTAAAACTTCAATGATTCATACACTGATGGCTCGTTTACCGTGGCTGAATCGGTCGATTTTGAGTCCCTTTGGAAAGTCTCTCGAGAACCCAAGAAAACAAATATTTAGGGATAGTTAAAGGAAATTTTCTTATGTTATCACGAAATGTATGTTGTGTTTACTCATTAGAATCGCATCATCGATCGAGGCGATTCTAATGAGTACACACAACATACTATTATTTCATAGAAGATCGAAAAGATATTTCTAAATTATCCCCATTTGCCTCCTTACCTAGCGCTATTATTAACCCTCAATGGCTCGAACTACCCATGTCCAGAACACATTTCTGTGGTCCCAAAGATGTTCGAGCAATGTAAAAAAGACAAGCATTATCTCAAGGCAAGGCCTTTCTCAAGAATCATCATAATCAGCCTCACGGCACCTTATCACTGTACATACGGCGACAGTGAATTTCGGATACAGTGACGAATCTCATAAAAAGCCGACGCCAGCAGAACCTAATAAAACACATGCGACCAGTACCAAACACCGACTATCACTTATGCGACCACTGACCAACATTGGCGAACACATATGCGACCACTGGCAAACAGTGACGAATACATGCGAACACTCAAGAAAGACCTAGAGACGCTGATGAAAAATATGCGAACGCCTACGAATACGCTCCAAAGCAGATTGAGAACTCATCGATCGAGACCCTTTGAATTGTGTGTGTGTGTGTGTGTGTGTGTGTGTGTGTGTGTGTGTGTGTGTGTGTGAACAGCGAAAGCCGTAACATGACACCGTATATATGCAGGATAGTCTTGGCCATCACTGTTTTAACTGCAGTTGTGCCTTTTTTCGCAGTCCTCTTCATATAATGTAATCATAAGTTCAGATATAGTGATGACTGTTTTGTGCTAAGGAATTTAACTTGTCAATTCAGCACCAAAACGTAATTACGACGCGGGTGCTTAACAGAACCGCATATCCATTATGCTTTTGTACACATATGTTTCAGGTTCGTTACCCAGCTAGCATTCTACGTAAATCTACATCGGACCGTCATCGGCCCGTCAGCTACCCTGACGGGCCGATGACGGTCCGATATATATTTACGTAGAATGCTGACTGGGTAGAAGCGTCATGAGTGCCCGTCACTTATGTTTTTGCGCAAATTCATCAAAATACCTTCTGAATTTCCTATTTTATGGAATACCATGACGGGCTTCCCAGCTAGCATTGTACGTAAATCTACATCGGGCCGTCATCGGCCCGTCAGCTACCCTGACGGGCCGATGACGGCCCGATATAGATTTACGTAGAATGCTGACTGGGTTATTAGATCATACTGTATGATGATATCTTATCTCTGTTATTAAAAACTGTTCTTTTATAATAACACTTTATTTCATGATAAATTATCATTATGTGACTCGTTATCTAATTTATAAAACGTTATATTATTTAACCTTACATGATGTTTTGTCGTGACATTATCATGGCATGTCCACCTGCACTGCGGCCTTATTTCAAATAAAGCATGCATTCAAACGTTTTCTGTTCTCTTAAATAACATCATATTATGCTGACGCTCATGCTACCTTGTTGTGACATCATCATGTCATGCCCGTCTAACATGCTGTCTTAAAGAGAAAGGCGCCATATTCCTCAAAAATAGACATTATCCAAGAAAGGTTTAATAAATTGATATGGTATTAATACAATCATAAAATGTGGCACCTGGCAGCCTGTAAAATTTCAATTAGTCCCTCGTTCTTGAACTGCATCAAAATTGAAATGATTTTTATTGTATCTCTGAATTAATGTTGCCAATGTTGTTTTTGATCGATTACGGAGAAATAATTAAAGCGTGTTCTAAGGCTTTCGTGTAAAAAAAAAAAAAAAAAAAAAAAAAGTTCGCTATCGTTCAGTCGATTTTACACAGAAGCCTTAGAATACTAATGAATTATTTCTCCGCAATCGGTCAAAACAAACAAATAAACTCTATATAATTGTCTGCAGCCTAACAGTGAAGGTCCTGATCACACTAACTAGATGAGTAGACCTACGCAGTCTACATGAGTAAAGGCATGTACTTTAATATCTATTCGAAATACAGACTGTGCTTCTAAAATTACATCATTTTTTTCCATCACAATGCTTATTTGAAATACTTGTTGTTTATCATCAGCGGCATAGATCTATATCGTGTAAGACCACTTGATGTCATGATAAACTACTATAGATCTAATATATAATAAAATAGTAGAAATCATCAAGCAGAGCGATCTAATGAGACTGCCATGGTGTTCCATACCGTTTGACTGTAACTGTGATGTATGTTTTATTAGTATTGTTATTATTAGATTATTATTACTATTATTATTATTATTATTATTATTAAGGGTCCTATCAAGCGAAAACGTGTCTTTCGGCATATGAGAACAGTCAAGGCCCAGATCAGCCTGCACATCCGCGCAGTCTGATCAGTATCATCAGTGTCTGCTTATTGAATTATTGGGTACTGTAGGAATATAACGAAGTATAGTAAAGCTCCTATATATCTCTGCTGGCTGATCTGGATCTTAACTGTAAGCGTTTACCCGGGGAAATACCCTTTCTCATGTCACGACTGAGCTGTTGTTGTTGTTCAGCGGGCAAGTGTTGTCTTTGTATAATTACAGGTATATGTTAGGTCTTGCGGGCGTTCCAAGTGTTATACAGTTTATAGGATTCTTGTGGCTTCCGGAAAGTCCAAGATGGCTGGTAGAGAAAGGTCGAGAGGACGAAGCCAGAAAGGCTCTTGAACAGATAAGGAAGACTACCAACGTTTTAACAGAGTTAAATGGTATCAAACAAGCCATTGCTGACCATAGAAAAGAACAAGAAGAAGGTAAATTTACGAATGATCTTGAAGCCGTTACCAATTATCACATTACACGATAACTGCTCCATAAAAAATGTGTTTCAGAGTTTCGACCTACTGGTATTTATCCTAAGTTAACAGTGTAATCTAAAATCAGACACCGCAGAATGAAGCGTCTGATCAGAGTCAATATTGTTTGCCTATCAGCCAGCAGTTTAGTCAAATAAGCTCTGTTAATAATTTTAGCGGAACTCTGATAAGCTGTGTTCCAATATTTAGACAATGTATTTGGCCTAATTATCGCAGTGTGCGCTTAGGTTTTTTAAAATTACTGAAAAAAAAAATGAAATATCCACCTTAAAAGTGCTTACTTTAAAGAAAGATTGTACAGGGCTTCATGAGGGGCGTGTTTAATGATGCTTATGAGATATTATTTTCTGAGTTTTCTTTATCAGAGTATATGTTGTTGATACTTATTTGAATTGCCTCGAGTTGTCAATACAATTCAAATGAATACCTACAACATACGATTTTATAAAGAGGCAGACAAAAGTGCACGGATTCAAATCTGAAAAAAAAAGGTAAGAGAAAAGTCACAAGGAAGTTTAGGAAACTGCTTGACTGGGCGTTTATAGAGTTCAGAATATAGAGAATCAGGTCGAATACGATACTGTATTATTTTGCCTTAAATAATAAATCTGACTGAGACGCTATGACTTCCAAGTTGACACATCCTTCATTTTCTTAAGACAATTAACAACGACTCGTTCCTTTAGTCCAGACATATGTGAATGTCATTCATCTTCGGGCTTCAACGCACCTGATACATTTACAGGAACTGATCGTTCTATAAGCGGACAAAGGAGGTCCTGATTAAACCACACGCATGCGCAGATCTGAAAAATGCATGTCAGCGTATGTCTCGGATATCTCTTCGCATGGCGCGGCTCAAATTGGCATATCATTTAGAGAAATTAATACAGAATGAAATGTTAGTGCATTTAGAGAATACTTGCTTACAGCTTTAATTGCAAGCCGGTGAGTTGGTCCCGACTTAAAAACTATTCATTTAAATGATCTGAGCCGGAACTTTTTATGTCTTTTTCTCGGACCACCGGTGTTCAACTTGTGGTTTTCTTTTGCTCCAGGATTCCAGTGGTGTTGTTTGACACCCAAGCGATCTCCAGGTGTCTCAGCACAGTCTTCATCTTTGCTTAATTGCATACTTTATCAATGATTTATTTGTTGCTCGTAATGACCCATGTATGAGTTGAAGACCTCCACGCGGACCAAATAAATATAAGCTTTTAGCAGAATGGAAGCTGAGGGCGAGGTTTGAGATCTCGTAAAGCTAGATTAAATCTCCTAGCAATTTATAACTGGTCGTTTCAAGGCGGAGTTTTCATTGTGGTACGTTTTGTTAAATGCCCTATAGTGTTTCACATACAAATGTTGTTTTTTTTTTTTTTTTTTTTTTTTTTTTTTTTGTTGTTGTTTTTTTAACAATTTTGTAAGTTAAAGACATATTCAGATAAATTTTGGTAACAGAGTTGCCACCTTTCTAGAAAGGGCTGCTAAACTCTGCTTGCCATCTATTCTTTTTTTTTTTTTTTTTTTTTTGGCGGTTCCTATGTTCACTTATTTACTATACTTGTAAAGGATATGAACATATGCTGGTATCATGTGTGTGTGTGTGAGAGAGAGAGAGAGAGAGAGAGAGAGAGAGAGAGAGAGAAAAAAAAATTAAATACTTAGTCAGATGCGTGGAAAGGATAGAGCAGAAAGCTGAATCAATGAATTAAGAATTATAGGACATCTAGAGTCATAAAAAAAATATGTGTTTGCTGGCAAATAGAAAAATGAAACGGTTTTTTCGTTTAAGTGTAGCTCTTTTGAGAAAGGAGACAATATGGTCAGAATATATCGGTATATTTTGACTTCTTGTATGTTAATAGACATTAAACAGTATACCCTGGCTGAAATGTTCAGATGGACAGACTATTCTGGGTAATCGCTTGGTATGTATGATTTTTATCTCGTATTAACGGTTTTGATGCCAAAGTTCAATTGAAAGTTATTGTGTGCAGTTTTCTTTAAAAATTAACCAACTACTGGAAATAGGTTTACATCTAAAACTGTGACAGAGGATTTCAAATGTTTGACGGCTCATTTGGATGTACGCGGTTTGCAAAGACCCCCTCTTATTATCGTCTTTGGCATCGAAAAACTTAAATGTAAGAAGAAAACCATGTGGTACTATGATTACGGTGTGTAAACGCATATTTTTTCATTTAGCAGGAAAAGGTACTATGATTCGTATGCTCAAGACTCAGCCTGTGAGAAGTGCTCTTTTCCTTGGATGTGGTATGCAGCTGTTTCAACAACTCTGTGGCATTAACACCGTAATGTATGTTTAGTTCGTCTTTTTCCATATCAGTCATTCACAAAACACAAAGTAAGTGCTATCATAACTGCCATTTAGTTGTCCCGAGCTATATTTAACCACGTTTGTCATAGGAAAATTTAGCCCTAAAGTCTGATGCAGCTGAAAAGTACAAATATTAGTTCAGTCTGCATATGGGACCTCTATTTCATCAATGAAACATCACAGTGAATCACACACAATCACAAAAACTGTGATGATTTTTTTTTTTGGCAAACGACTCAATTGCGATATGAAACAAAAACAAGAGGACCATGATGGTCCTATATCGCTCACCTGATCAATCAGATTTGCATACTTACTGTTGAAGATTCAGCCAAGTTCACTGCTCTAAGATTTATGTATAAATTTTACAGCCCTGCCCTTACCAAAGGAACATTCCTGCAAATTATATGGAAATCGGTCCAGTGGTTTCAGACAAGAAGATTTTTTTAAGTTTTCTATATAGATATATAGGGAAAATAAGCCCCGCCCCCTGGCGGCCATGTTTTTTGACGAATCCAAATGGCTTGAACAATCTTAGTAGAAAATCACTAAAGGAATAGTTCTGCAAAATTATATTGAAATCGGTCCAGTGGTTTCTGACAAGTATAAATTTTAAAGTTTTCTATACAGATATATATGGAAAATAATATGGGGGCCATGTTTTTTGACGTATCATGAAGGCTTGAACAATCTTGGTAGAGGGTCACCAAAGCAACATTCCTGCCAAGTTACATTGAACTCAGTCCAATGGTTTCTTAAAAGAAGATTTTTAAAAAAAATTTATATAGATACATAGGGAAAATAAGCCCCGCCCCCTAGCGGCCATGCTTTTTGACGAATCACGATTACTTGAACAATCTTGGTACAAGGTCACCATGGAAACATTTTTGCCAGGTTATAATGAAATTGGTCCAGTGGTTTCTGACAAGAAGATTTTTCAAGTTTTCTATAAAGATATATAGGGAAAATAAGCCCCATTCCCTGGCAGCCATGCTTTTTGACAATCCAAATGGCTTGAACAATCTTGGTACAGAATCACAAAGGAATATTTCTGCAAAATTATATAGCAATCGGTTCAGTGGTTTCTGACAAGAAGATTTTTTAAGTTTTCGATATAGATATATAGGGAAAATGAGCCCCGCCCCCTGGCGGCCATGGTTTTTGACAAATCCAAATGGCTTGAACAATCTTGGTAGAGAGTCACCAAAGGAACATTTCTGCAAAAGTGTATGGAAAACGGTCCAGTGGTTTCAGACAAGAAGATTTTTTTTTAGTTTTCTATATAGATATATAGAGAAAATAAGCCCCGCCCACTGGCAGCCATGTTTTTTGATAAATCCAAATGGCTTGAACAATCTTGGTAGAGGATCACCAAAGGAATATTTCTGCAAAATTATATTGAAATCGGTCCAGTGGTTTCTGACAAGACGACTTTTAAAGTTTTCTACATAGATATATAGGGAAAATAAGCCCCGTCCCCTGGCGGCCATGTTTTTTGACAAATCCAAATGGCTTGAACAATCTTTGTAGAGGATCACCAAAGGAACATTCCTGCAAAATTATATTGAAATCGGTCCAGTGGTTTCAGACAAGAAGATTTTTTAAGTTTTCTATACAGATATATAGGGAAAATAAGCCCCGCCCTCTGGTGGCCATGTTTTTTGACGAATCCAAATGGCTTGAACAATCTTAGTAGAAAATCACCAAAGGAACAGTTCTGCAAAATTATATGGAAATCGGTCCAGTGGTTTTTGACAAGATTTTTTAAAGTATTCTATACAGATATATAGGGAAAATAAACCCCGCCCCCTGGCGGCCATGTTTTTTGACGAATCCTAATGGCTTGAACAATCTTGGTAGAGGATCACCAAAGGAACATTTCTGCAAAATTATATGGAAATCGGTCCAGTGGTTTCTGACAAGACGACTTTTAAAATTTTCTACATAGATATATAGGGAAAATAAGCCCCGCCCCCTGGCGGCCACGTTTTTTGACGAATCCAAATGGCTTGAACAACCTTGGTAGAGGATCACCAAAGGAACATTTCTGCAAAAGTATATGGAAATCGGTTCAGTGGTTTCTGACAAGAAGATTTTTTAAGTTTTCTATATAGATATATAGGAAAAATAAGCCACGCCCCCTGGCGGCCATGTTTTTTGACGAATCCAAATGGCTTGAGCAATCTTGGTAGAGGATCACCAAAGGAACATTCCTGCAAAATTATATGGAAATCGGTCCAGTGGTTTCTGACAAGAAGATTTTTTTAAGTTTTCTATATAGATATATAGGGAAAATAAGCCCCGCCCCCTGGCGGCCATGTTTTTTGACGAATCCAAATGGCTTGAATAATCTTGGTAGAGGATCACCAACGGAACATTTCTGCAAAAGTATATGGAAATCGGTCCAGTTGTTTCTGACAAGAAGATTTTTAAAGTTTTCTATATAGGGAAAATAAGCCCCGCCCCCTGGCGGCCATGTTTTTTGACAAATCCACATGGCTTGTACAATCTTGGTAGAGGATTACCAAAGAAACATTTCTGCAAAATTATATGGAAATCGGTCCAGTGGTTTCTGACAAGAAGATTTTTAAAGTTTTCTATATAGATAATATAGGGAAAATAAGCCCCGCCTCCTGGCGGCCATGTTTTTTGACGAATCCAAATGGCTTGAACAATCTTGGTAGAGGATCACCAAAGGAACATTCCTGCAAAATTATATTGAAATCGGTCCAGTGGTTTCAGACAAGAAGATTTTTTAAGTTTTCTATACAGATATATAGGGAAAATAAGCCCCGCCCTCTGGTGGCCATGTTTTTTGACGAATCCAAATGGCTTGAACAATCTTAGTAGAAAATCACCAAAGGAACAGTTCTCTAAAATTATATTGAAATCGGTCTAGTGGTTTCTGACAAGAAGATTTTTAAAGTTTTCTATACAGATATATAGGGAAAATAAGCCCCGCCCCCTGGCGGCCATGTTTTTTGACGAATCCAAATGGCTTGAACAATCTTGGTAGAAGATCACCAAAGGAACATTTCTGCAAAATTATATGGAAATCGGTCCAGTGGTTTCTGACAAGAAGACTTTTAAAGTTTTCTACATAGATATATAGGGAAAATAAGCCCCGCCCCCTGGCGGCCATGTTTTTTGACGAATCCAAATGGCTTGAACAATCTTGGTAGAGGATCACCAAAGGAACATTTCTGCAAAAGTATATGGAAATCGGTCCAGTGGTTTCTGACAAGAAGATTTTTTAAGTTTCCTATATAGATAATATAGGGAAAATAAGCCCCGCCCCCTGGCGGCCATGTTTTTTGACGAATCCAAATGGCTTGAACAATCTTGGTAGAGGATCACCAAAGGAATATTTCTGCAAAATTATATTGAAATCGGTCTAGTGGTTTCTGACAAGAAGATTTTTAAAGATTTCTATATAGATAATATAGGAAAAATAAGCCCCGCCCCCTGGCGGCCATGTTTTTTGACGAATCCAAATGGCTTGAAAAATCTTGGTAGAGGGTCATTAAAGAAACATTTTTGCAAAATTATATGGAAATCGGTCCAGTGGTTTCTGACAAGAAGATTTTTTAAGTTTTTAGTTAAAAAATCTATTTTTAGCTCCTGTGACCTAGATATGCAATGGACCGCAACCATTTGAACAACTTTGAAAGAGGACAAACCAAGGATCATTCCTGTGAAGTTTGGTCAAATTCCCACCAGTGGTTTAGGAGGAGATGTTGTTTAAAGATTGTGGACGGACAGACGGACGACGACGACGCCGCCGACGACGACGACGACGACGACGGACGGTGGGTGATCACAATAGCTCACCTTGAGCCTTAGGCTCAGGTGAGCTAAAAAAAAACACAAATAGGACCACTGTGGGCCGACCACAAACCTTGATAATCAGTCGCTGAGGAGGGAGCAGTCATTCGGTCTGAAGTCGAAATTTTAGAGGAAAGCAAATTTATCAACTATATTTGGGTTGTTACCTTTCTTTTTGTGGCAGTCTTTCTAAATTGTTCCGAAAAATCCTTTTCGCCAACAATAGTTCTATAGACTAAATCTAGATTTATGTACGAACATGATAGAATTGTCTTAACCCTTGTCCTGCTGAACCCGGATATACCCTGAACCCGGATATACCCTGCCTTTGCAAACAGTGTAGAATTCTGAAGAATCCAACTGACTTGGATCTGCACTGTTTGCCATTATGTAAATTTATATCTACAATCTGGATTAAGAAATCTGATTGGTTGACAATTAGAAATGGGTGTGGTTTCTTAATTTATTCAGCATGACAAGGGTTAAGCTCCACAGAATGTTTTATCGTCTAATGTTTACTGTATGTGTTATACGTAGAGACATCTGTCAAGAAGCCATTTTTTTAAATGATATCATTGTCATATGAAGACCTCTATAGTTGTGATTGAATTTGCTACTATCTATAGTGATGGAAGAAATCAGCTTTAAGCATAGGTATGAAAATGTCACCTCTGAATAAGACCCCTGCAACACACTGTGACGTGAGCTCTTTCAAATCATTTGGCACATTCATTTCAGTTATTACAGTGCCAGTATATTGAAACTCGCTGGATTTCCGGTAGAGATGGCCATATGGCTGGTGTGTGTTCCTAACGCCGTCAACTGTATATGTACACTCATTGGCATCATGCTGGTAGAAAAATTAGGAAGAAGAATCCTCACAATAGGAAGTTTGATCGGTAAGTCTTGCCACTCAAAGTAACCACATCTAACGGGCCACTGGATATTCATAATTCATCCGCGATACGAACAGGGCTCTTGCTGTTCGTCGGTATATACTATAATAACTGCCGATTCAGTAAGTAGAGAGCAAAGGGTTTATTCTGACAGCATGTAAGCATTGGTAGAGTAAATTCTTGAGGAAAAATTGCAAATAGACAAGTTCTAATTCATAAAGTGAAATTGGTCATTGAAATTGGTCAAATAGATAATAATTTTCTTGCATTGCTACACAATTACAAAATGTCACAGCTTGAAAGAGCATGAACAATTGGTATATCTCGAACTATTATCGGCACTGATACAATTTCAAGTGAGGCAAATCTATACAATTTGCCTTTGTCCCTTCTCAAAAAGGGTCTACTCTAAAAGAAAAAAAATGCTCCCCTAGGCTATGTTCTGTGATGGAGGCCCTTCACGAGACTCCCATTTTCTGTCTGTAAAGTGTTCTTTGTTTCCAAAGGCAGCCTTTTAGATTTTTTATTTATCCTCTTTACTATTGGTTGCAGGATTGTAATCAGGGAGTCACAAAAGTTGTCTTCTTCGTAAAAAGAGGACCATTCCCGTTAAAATGTAGTCCATCAATTTATGCATCTACTTTCAGGTGTTATGATAGGACTTGCTGTCCTTGCAGTAGGCTTTCAGTTGTCAATCAAATATACACCAGAAATAAAAGTAATTGAGCTAAATACAACCTATTGTGCTAAATACAAGTAAGTATATCCATTATTACTTCCTGGCACTTTTCAAGAAAACTGTCTTTCAACAACCTTAAATCAACTAATTGAAAAGTTCGTAAATTAACTAATTGAAAAGTTCGATTTTCATCAGAGCCATCCACTACCACTTTAAATTTTCGTCGTTTTTATGTTAAATGTTATTCTATTTTATTTTACTTTTCAAAAATATTTTTTTGCGATGGGGTTTATTGGTTTCATCATTTGTCATTAAAATAAAACATTGCCCTATAATGTATGTTTGACACGTTTATCTTATATATCAGCCCCTTCTTTCATGTGCCAATCGAATAGGTTTAAAATCCGTCCAAAGTTGAAATAATAAAGAGCACTTATGTCGACAGAAAGATTCCTTTTGATACACACAATCAGCGATAGCCAAGCTCTTATGGTGCTCAAACATTGAACCCTCTGCTAAGTTTCATTACAGTGATTGTGATCATGTGTGTTTTAGTATGATAGGTCTCGTACGCGGACGGAGCATATATTTGTAATTTGGAGCTGCATCAGAATTAAAAGTGAACTTTTACGCGAGGAAACTAATTTGTTTACTTATATACGTGTATGTATCTAAGCTTCAATGTTTAACCTACGGCTAAGCACTGTAGAATGAATAGAGATAACTACGCTGTTTACACAGCAGTTATATCAAAATTTTGCTCTGTTTCAGTTTATGTGAAGACTGTACCACTGACGAAGATTGTGGCTTCTGTTACGTTAAGGATTCTCCTGCGTCAACAGGGAGTTGTCTCGATGTTTACAAGGATAAGCCAGAGCGTTATGCCGCCATATCAAATATTACGAACTTCCGGTGTAATAAAACAAGCGTCTGGGATACACCACGATCAAACAGAAAGTTAGCTTGGGCCGACTCATTTTGTCCTACTGACTATAGTTGGTTGGCAGTTCTTGGCTTGGCACTTTTCGTCATGGGCTTTGCTCCAGGTACTAGACGAACCACTTACCAATGCACATGCCTTTCAATGTAACAAAAGAAGAAACGTTTGGCTCAAACAATTGTAAAAGAAAACAACATAACTGCAGTAACTGACATACGAATAAAACAACGCAACAAAAGAACCGAATGTGAACGGTCAACAGAAAAACTACTAAGGGAGGCCGGAGCTGTAACAAGTTGTGTCTTACCATTGTTTGTTTCTCAGCTCTTCTTCTGTTTGTGCCTCGGGAAAGCTGTGCTTCGTTATTGTGACATTTCCTGGGTAACTTCATTTATATGTTTACTTGATCAGACCTTCACCCTTAATTCTAATGTAGTTCCAAATTACAAATATGTGTTCGGTCCACGTATGGGTCATCCACACCGTCATCTAAGCAAAATGTAAACACATATAATCATAAACATTATGATGAAATAAAGTAAAGGGTATACTCTACACAACTCCAATTAAATAGAGCAAATTCTTCCGATGCCGGGGCACCTTTTTTGGATTTGAGTCTATGGTGGTACAGTTTCCACCAGGGTTTATGATAAACGGGACGATTTTGATTTTGGTGTAGTCGGTTTCTCTTTCCTGGGTGGCGGTGTCCTCCGGCGTGCCTCGTGTGGGGTGTACATATCTCGACTTGTTAGATTCGCTGGGGCTTCTTCAGGTCTTGGTGACTTTGGCTGCCGTAATAGGGCCCTTGCTGCCAGGCTTCTTGGGCGGGGTTGTCGTTGTTTTGGACTTCGTGGGGCGTTTTCGAGATTTTGTCGCAGACACGGTGCCTTGGTGGGGGTGTGTGGCGTCGGTCTGGGAGCACTTCTGCGGCAGGGTGTGTCGGAGCCGGTGACTTAGTGTACAGATTTAGAAAAATTTTAGGAAAATCTGGCTTTTCGGGGCGGTTCGGGGAGCTTGTTAACCGTTATGAAAGAATTGGCTGTGGCCTGGATATTGTGCGGCAGACTGCGTGCCTGGTTGTCGGCCCAGTCATTGTTGATGGCTGTGCTTCGCTCTTTGGTTGCGCGGCGGCGGTTCGGGTCTCGGGCTTAATGACGGTCTCTTCATAGAACTTTGGCCGGTGGGTTGGGGCTTGACGGTGTGTCTTTGACTTGGCCCGCCGTGGTTCAACTATTGGTTTTCATTTGCTCTGGCATACAGTGGAATTAGCCATGAGTGCTCGTCTTGGTTTGTTATAGTGATTAATTTGATTTTTATGCAAGTTCGTTTCCTATATAAGGGGTGTCTGGTTAGTTTTATTATTGTCATGTTTTATAGAAATATCTGAACTAAATGCAAACAGTGTAGATCCAGATCAGACGCCGCGTTCTGTGGCGTCTGATCTGGGTCTACACTGATTGCCAGTGTCCCTTTTATGGGACGCTAGGCTTATATGGGTTAAACTTGCAAACTGCATCGCTTTCATAGGAAGAGTATCAATAGAACAAAAATCCAGTTATTATTTTTATGAGTTGTTTGTTCCCAGGCCTCCAGGAACCAATCTTATTCAGTCTGAGAACCCACTCAACGTCGTGCAGCTATAGAGGGAAGCAAAATTATCAAACTAATTGGGTTAACCCGGCATGTAGCTTGTTACATGATATTCAGGTTGTCACCTACCTTTTTAACATTCTTTTTATCAGCAATCCTACTGACTAAGATTTCTAGAAAGTGCCACGATTACGGAACATAACATATCAATGACAGGAAGAGGGAGAGCAAACAAACCAAGACAGACAGTACACAAGCAACAAACCAACGAAAAGCGAAGCAAACAACTCCTCTTCCCAACAAGGTGACCTCAGTGCTAGACAGGATCCACGAAACACAACAATCAGGACAAGAATATAATTGAAGATATCCAGATAATGCCACAATTACAATACAGAGGCACCAAAAATGACAGATGAGGAACAAATAATAACAAAACAAACGTCACATATGAAAAACAAGAGGACCATGATGGTCCTATATCGCTCACCTGACCAAACAGATTTGCATATTTACTGTTGAAGTTTCAGCCAAGTTCACTGCTCTAGGATTTTTGTATAAACTTTATAGCACTTACCACCCCACCCCTCCACCACACCCCTGGCCATGTTTTGTTTTACAAATCTTGACGACCTGAACTGAATCTTAAAAGAAGGTCACCAAAGGAACATTTCTGCCAAGTTATATTGAAATTGGTCCAGTGGTTTAAAAAGTTTTATATAGCTATAAAGCCCTACGCCCTAACGGCCATGTTTTTTGACGAATCATGACAGCTTGAACAAGCTTGGTAGAGGGTCACCAAAGGAACATTCCTACCAAGTTATATTGAAATCTATTCAGTGGTTTCTGACAAGAAGATTTTTAAAGTTTTCTATTTAGATATATAGGGAAAACAAGCCCCACCCCATGGCAGCCATGTTTTTTGACGAATCATGATTGCTTTTACAATCTTGATAGAGGTTCACCAAAGCAACATTCCAGCCAAGTAATATTGAAATCAGTCATGGGGTATGTGACAAGAAGAATTTTAAAATTTTCTATGCAGATATATATGAAAAATAAGCCCCACCCCTCTGTGGGCCATGGTTTTTGACGTATCATGAAGGCTTGAACAATCTTGGTAGAAGGTCACCAAAGCAACATTCCTGCCAAGTTACATTGAACTCGGTCCAACTGTTTCTTACGAGAAGATTTTTAAAGTTTTCTATATAGATATATAGGGAAAATAAGCCCCGCCCCTTAGCGGCCATGATTTTTGATGAATTATGACGGCCTGAACAATCTTTGTAGAGGGTAACCAAAGAAACATTCCTGCCAAGTTGTATTGAAATCGGTCCATTGGTTTCTGAAAAGAAGATTTTTAAAGTTTTATATATAGATATATAGGGAAAATAAGCCCTGCCCCAGGCAGCCATGTTTTTTGACGAATCATGATTACTTAAACAATCTTAGTAGAGGGTCACCAAGGAAACATTTCTGCAGTTATAATGAAATCGGTTCAGTGGTTTCTAACGAGAAGAGTTTTAAAGTTTTCTATATAGATATATAAGGAAAATAAGCCCCGACTCCTGGCGGCCATGTTTTTTTGACGAATCATGACGGCTTGAACAATCTTGATAGAGGGTTACATAAGAAACATTCCTGCAAAGTTACATTGAAATCGGTCAAGTGCTTTCTGAAAAGACTATTAAAATTTTCTATATAGATAAATTATATAGGAAAATAAGCCCCGCCCCCTAGCAGCCATGTTTTTTGACAAATCATAACGGCTTGAACAATCTTGGTAAAGAGTCACCAAGGAAACATTTCTGCGAAGTTCTATTGAAATCAGTCCTGTGGTTTCTGACGACAAGATTTTTTCAAGTTTTCTATATAGAATTATATCGAAAATAAGCCCCGCACCCCCTAGCGGCCATGTTTTTTGACAAATCATGTCGGCTTGAACAATCTTGATAGAGGGTCACTAAGGAAACATTTCTGCCAAGTTATATTGAAATCGGTCCAGTCGTTTATGACAAGAAGATTTTTAAAGTTTTCTATATAGATAATATAGGGAAAATTACCTCCGCTCCCTAGCGGCCATGTTTTTTAACGAATCATGGCAGCTTGAACAATCTTGCAACAGGATCACCAAAGGAACATTTCTGCAAAATCATATGGAAATCGGTCCAGTGGTTTCTGACAAGAAGATTTTTAAAGTTTTCCATAAAGATATATAAGGAAAATAAGCCCCGCCCCCCCTGGCAGCCATGTTTTTTGACAAATCCAAATGGCTTGAACAATCTTGCAACAGGATCACCAAAGGAACATTTCTGCAAAATCATATGGAAATCGGTCCAGTGGTTTCAGACAAGAAGATTTTTTAAGTTTTCTATACAGATATACAGGGAAAATAAGCCCCGCCCCCTGGCGGCCATATTTTTTGACAAATCCAAATGGCTTGAACAATCTTGCAACAGGATTACCAAAGGAACATTTCTGCAAAATTATATGGAAATCGGTCCAGTGGTTTCGGACAAGAAGATTTTTAAAAGTTTTCTATATAGATATATGGGGAAAATAAGCCCCGCCCCCTGGTGGCCATGTTTTTTGACGAATCCAAAAGGCTTGAACAATCTTGGTAGAGGATCACCAAAGGAACATTTCTGCAAAATTATATTGAAATTGGTCCAGTGGTTTCTGACAAGAAGATTTTTAAAGTTTTCTATATAGATATATGGGGAAAATAGCCCCGCCTCCTGGCGGCCATGTTTTTTGACGAATCCAAATGGCTTGAACAATCTTGGTAGAGGATCACCAAAGGAACATTTCTGCAAAATTATATTGAAATCGGTCCAGTGGTTTCTGACAAGAAGATTTTTAAAGATTTCTATATAGATATATAGGGAAAATAAGCCCCGCCCCCTGGAGGCCATGTTTTTTGACGAATCCGAATGGCTTGAACAATCTTGGTAGAGGATCACCAAAGGAACATTTCTGCAAAATTATATTGAAATCGGTCCAGTGGTTTCTGACAAGAAGATTTTTTAAGTTTTTAGTTAAAAAATCTATTTTTAGCTCCTGTGACCTACATATGCAACGGACCGGAACCATTTGAACAACTTTGAAAGAGGACCAACCAAGGATCATTCCTGTGAAGTTTGGTCAAAATCCAATCAGTGGTTTAGGAGGAGATGTTGTTTAAAGATTGTGGACGGACGGACGGACGGACGGACATACGGACGACGACGACGGACGGTGAGTAATCACAAAAGCTCACCTTGAGCTTTCAGCTCAGGTGAGCTAAAAAGGTAAGAGAAAAGTCCAGGGAGTGCCATAACCACAAACCGCAGCCCTTCCCAGACACCAAGAGGAAGAGGAAACAGACAAAACCAAACAAGCGCAAATCGAACAAACGTACGAAAAGCACTAAGACTAGCTCTCTCTTCCCCAAGCGAGGTAATCGCAAAGCAAAAAGGACTGAAAAATACAAGAACAAAACACAAGGTAAGACATTAAACAAATCGCCTCGTAGAATAAACCACAAAGCAACGACACACGAAAAAAAAGAAGAATTGCCACAAGAGACCGCCTTTAAACGCGGTCAAGAAAGAAAGCCCCACAGTGAGTAGCCACAAGGCCACACAAAGAACAAACAGCACAACAACCACTGCCTTATAACAACCAGGGGAGGAGTAAACCGATTTTACTGATACGCACCCTAGTATCAACTGTTGTAAAATTACAAAATGAAACGGCTCGCATAGAGGCTTCCTTATATTAGTAGTGAAACATCACAGAAAAAAGAAACGCGTAAATCACTTTGATGGAATTAAATCACTTTGATGGAGCAAGCATGAGAGCTTGTGGCAATCCGACATTGGCAGCCGGAATTGAAGAAAAGTTGAACCACGGAGAGCACGAAAAAAAAGACATAAAATCAAGCATCAACCTTCTAATGAAAGGCTTAGGTCGATACCTTCATAGAGTTTGAGGCCCGACCCATCGTCGTACAATTAAAGGAGAAAGCATTACTGTCAAACATGACTGGGTTAAAAACTAAGCATACAGTCTGTCATTATTAATATATAGTTAAGTTCCTTTTTTATAAGTATTAATATAGTGCAAACGTCACTCAGGTGCATCATAGTTTGCTATGTCTTCTGCTTGTCTTTAGGATATTTTAGCATGCCAAGACGTAATGGCACTTTCAGGGAAACCCAAGAGTTTGTTCCCAAGGCCTGCTGTGCAGGATAGCAAACAGGATTGTCAAAACTGGTGTATCAAGTATCAAATATCAACTTGCGGTTAGAAAAAGAAAAGCCCTTTTTGACGTTTATATTTACGTATATATCTGTTTATTTATATGGTGTTGTTGAAGCTTCTGTCATTTTTTCCGTACCAGTATATTTTGTATTTTTAGGAAGATATAGAAGTCGTCATACAGTAAATATATGTCTCGCAGAAGCCATATATTATTTAATTAGAAAGGAATTGCCACATTTTTGGAGAAAAAAAAAAACTGTTTTAGGTTATATTTTTATTGCAGTGAATATTTATGTGTATTTTATAAAAATATACGGCTAAATTTGGGTATACAGCTAATCATTTGTCTAACATTGATGCCATCAATTTATGTATTTCAAGGAAAGTTCCAATTGGTACTGAACATATAACATGCCGTGTTATCATTTTTGATTAGTGGACTGGTTTTGTAATCAGGGGCTCCAGATAAGCTTATTATCATTTGGAGAAATATAGTATGTGCTTTTGTTATTTTTTTTTTTCATTTTTTTGTGGTTTTGATGTTGTTGTTTTTTTTTTTTGTGAAAGGAGGGAACAATTAATGTTTTTTATAATCTAACTAGTTTACAGAACAGTTTGAATAAATAGCACCTCTGGTCATTTTGTCACAGCAACATAAGAATAAGAAACATGCATCCTGACTACTTAACTGTAGCCCTCCGGTGTATTCAACGACTGTTTCATAAAATCATATGTGATAATCACATTATACTATTTTCAGGTCTAGGCCCTATGCCCTGGACAGTAAATTCTGAGATCTACCCGAACTGGGCAAGAAGTACAGGAAATGCCCTGGCAACTGCCACCAACTGGGTAGTCAACTTGATTGTTTCTCTCACATTTCTTACCCTGATGGAAACTGTTGGGAAATATGGTGAGTCTGTTATGCGTTTAACTTTATAGGGATCAAACAGGGATCAAACATGGTTTTTCATGCATTAACATTCGACAGGGCCCGTGGGAGGTGTTGAAATTCGAAGCCGGAAGCCGCGGTTTTCAACATCTCCCAAGGGACCCGAATGTTAATGCATTGAAAAAACATGTTCGATTGCTATTATTGCATAAAAGTGAAAACATTTGCTACATTTCGCGTTATTTCTTGCACTATTTTGTTTTTCCTTTTCACTGATGTCTCGCGAACGCAATTACCACGGACTATGCTCGTTCTAGAGCCGGGCAGTACACATCTTGTGACGGTAGCAATTCTGTGGCCCCGGTACAGGCATAGTGAACGTTACTTAGCCGTGCATTAACAGCGCGTGAATTGTCTAGTTAATACACGGCTTTTCGCCGATTAATGCACGGCTATTAATAACGTGCGGCACTACTTTTTATGCAATAATCAGATTTCAAATGTTAACTTGTGAGTTTTAATCCATTTATATCTAGCGGCTCATAAAATTGTTTTCCTACTCATCGTTCCAGGGCGGTTCCTCCTTTGCAGTTGTTTGTTCGTACGTCAGTGGTTTCATTTGTTTTTTCATTATTTGCGCCTTCTTTTGGTGCCTCGGGAAGGCTGTGCCGCACGATTCTGGTATTTCCTGGTTATATTTACTAATATTTTAATTGTGTATACCCAGATCCGACGCCGTTGAACGTGGTGTCTGATCAGGGCCTACATCGTCAGCTACCCTGACGGGCCAATAACGAGCCGCTGTAGAATACTAGCTGGGATAATAATAATAGAAATGGATCTGTCCAAACAGTAAGGTAGAAGAGTCCACCCGGCATGAATACCGTATTCGACCTAATTACCGCACACACCCCTATAAGCGCACAGTCAAGCAATTTCGCAGGCTTCTGATTGCAGTCCGTGTTATCTATTTCTTTATAGGACATATTTTGTGGGTACCCATTTGATTTGCATCGACTTGTCGATGCAATTCAAATGAGTACCCACAACATATGTTTTATATGCTTGTAGTGGTGATTCCATGAGTACCCACAATATATGCTTTTATAAAGAAAATCAGAACTCATATCACATAAGCATCATTAAATACACCCCTCAGGAAGTCATCTGCTCATGTTCCTCTAACGTGTGCCCTTATTAGGAAGATATTTTACTACGTTTTTACCAGTCATCACGATAACACGCCTATATAGTTTTGTCCCCCTTAAATCCCACTTTTATATAGTAAAAATGGGGTTTACAGGGGTATACATTAATTTTCTTATTTCTGCTCAAAACATAGATTGTGGTACTCGTTAGAACCGCCTCGCCGAGGCGGTTCTAACGAGTACCCACAATCTATGTTTTGAGCAGAAATATGAAAAATATCAGAATTTTGTATCTGAAATTTTTCATTTTTTTGGTGGTAAAATTTTCAGCATATTTGTATAGGCGTGTTTTTGTAATGAACTTTGAAAAAACTTAAGCGCACAATGCGGTAATTAGGTCGAATACGGTATGTTAAAACACTTTCTTACTTTGCCATAAGATGGAACTTCGTTTAAAATCTGAAAGAAAAAAGGCAAGCCCTATTTTAAGGGCAAATAATACAATGATATAATACACAATGCATCAGCTGATTTGGGCCATCGCTATTCTCATCTAGCATAAGGATCTTTTTCACATTTCGCGCATAAAAATATTCATTTGTCGTCTGTTAGATTCTTCTTGTTACAGACTGAACGGTAATTCTTTTTTCGCTGGTTAAAGGTTTAGCTTCTTCCAAGATTCATATATTTACATCATAGAAAAGGTATTTTTAGAACAGGTTTTTAAAATAAACACAATGAACAAATAATATTTTTCATTTATCATTTAAACAATGCGTCCAGATCATAAACATAGAATTTTCTCTATACACAAGTTTATCAAATAAAAACTTTTTCTGAAAAAAATGAAAACAGAACGTAAATTATTTCAGATCGAAGACTCCTTGTTTTAATGAAAAAACAAAAACAAAAAAAAAAAAAACACCTGCGTTTTACGCTATTGAAACTTTAAATATACTTTGTGTTGTCAAAAGGTGTGTGGAGTTGTAGTTGTTTATTGTTGTTGTTGTTGTTTTTTTTTCAGAGAAAGTGAGACTTGACATTTCATGTGAATCGTCTGTGTAGCAGACAGTCGTATTTTCTCTGAAAAATAATAAAATAATTTTTAGAATGTTGTCTGCTACAAATTTGTTTAGCACGTTTAGGATTAGATAATGTTTCAAGTATTCATAACGTCTTTTTCGCATAAATGATAAAAAATAATTTATCCAATCGAACTTCAGTATAGCGAAGAAAATGCTTCTAATGACGAAGCCATTTTTTTTTTTTTTTTTTTTTTTTTTTTTTTGTTTGTTTGTTTTTGGACTAAAGTTTACAATATATTATAGAATAATCTAATATGAGTTCGTTGTTCCCATAAGGACCCTTTTCTGGTATTTAACATCATGGACTAGATGCACTCGGTACTTTTTCTGCTATTTTCAAAAGGGAGACAACGTTTGTGACTTCTTGTTTACATTCCTGTTCGCTGAACCTCTTCTGTAAAGGTCTGAAAAAAAATGCTTCCTTGGCGATTCTGTTCATACAGCAACTTTATACACGTGTTTCATTAAGGTACGGCTTTGTTAGATTGTTAATGCTTTTATTTTAAATATTTCAGGTACATTCTGGTTATACTTTGGGATCTGTTTCCTCGGTTTAATTTTTATGATTGTATTCTTAAAAGAAACAAAAAACAAGACTCTAGAAGAAGTTCAGGAACTGTTTATGTCAAAGAACTACAAGGAACGGCTAGAAAGAGAGAAGGAACGAGAAAATGAGAAGAAAGGACCAATAGAATTCTCGTCGTTTTAGATCTGGCAAACGTAATATGATCCGTAGTGCTTTAACGCTAAGTATGCTGGGTAAAATTTTCAGAAGGCGGCATTTTAAAATCTTTTTCTTATTTTTTTATCCCCAGAAAATAGGTTTTGGCATGTAATCCAAACTGTCTCCTTAGGATATTTTGCATGAAATTTTAAAGCCTATTTTCTATTATGTTTCTGTGAAAAAAAAACAAGAAAATTATCATTAGTTTGTCGTCTGCTGAATTAGCCCAGAAAGTGGTAATGTGGTATCGTATTTACCCATGATAGTGGTATACCATAACTCTTTACCATATTTGTCATTACGAAAACACGCCTATTCAAATATAATGAAAATTTTACAAGCAAAAATTGAAGGTTTTCAGATAAAAATTCTGATATTTTTCATATTTATGCTCAAAATATAGATTGTGGGTATTCGTTAGAGCCGCCTCGCCGAGGCGGTTCTAACGAGTACCCACAATCTATGTTTTTAAGCAGAAATAAAAAAAATAATGTATACGCCGTAAACCCCAGTTTTACTATACAAAAGTGGGGTTTAATGGGGTCAAAATTACACAGGTATATTTTCGTGATGTTCGAAACTTTGTTCTTGTTGAGATATATTTTACTACCTCTTATGCCTAAACACAGCTGGCTGTATGACAAACAATGCAGACCTTGATCAGACCCTTCGGTGGCGTCTGGATCTGGGTCTACATAGTTTGCGCAGGCCTATATATCCCAGTACAAAAGCACAGTATATCCATGTGTGTCTGTGTAGAAATTAAATAAATAGGTCAGCAAATCTTGTGTGTTTTGTGATACAGTGTTGACGGATAATGGTCAAAATAAATTAAAAATCCAAGAAACAAAAGATTTGTGGTTGTTGAAACTACGAATATTACGCCATATACGCGTTTTTTTTTTTTTTTTTTTTTTTTTTTTTTTTTTGGCCATTCAGAACTGACTGCAGTAGACAAGTGGTTATTGTGGAGACCTATTACTGTACCCATGAGTTTGTCCATGTGCCAAAAATCATTGGAGGCTGACAATTCAAGCTATGTTGGTTATAAAAGACAAATATATATATATATATATATATATATATATATATATATATATATATATATATATATATATATATATATATATATATATATATATATATATATATATATATATATATATGTATATATAATCGTTGAAACTCTTCGTGTGACGTACAATACAGTAAAAAATCAAATTAGAGATAACGAACAGAAGTAGTGTAAATTTTGTTGTTTAATTTTTTGTGAGCGCTTTCACAGCTAATGCTGATCTTCAGACAAACAAATTGAAAACAACAATAAATGATGACGTTTAAACGTAACGCAGCACGTTAAGTAATGATATTTTGCAGAGTCCGTCCGCGGAACAGCGGTTTTAATTTTATTGCTCCAGCAAACTGTCAGATTTTCTGTAAGAATACTGACAGAATAGCCTATCCTCCGCCATTCCCAGGAGGTTAAAATATAATTATAATTTTAACCTTCGATGATGTTATTTATTGTACATTATGTATGGTACCTCATAAATGGATATTTCTCTTAAAACCATCTTATCCGATAATTGGTTTATTAACGATATTGTATTACGTTTTCGGTTGCTCAAAATAACAACACTGTAAAATATTTTTATTACTTCATTTGTTATCGAATGTTAAACAAAATGTTCTTTTGTAAAATTTGTATTTTATATAAAACGGACGCTCGGTACTCACTGCCCTAAATCTCTTGAAAGTTGTAACAGCTGATCACCTATTTAAATAAAAGTAAATTGTCTAAAATAAACAGGCCTACACGTGTGTGTGAATCAAAACGTTTATTGTTTCTACCCGGCAAACACACAACGCGGTTACAACGTCGTTACAACGTCGCTGCAACGTCACGACGTTGCAGCGACGTTGTAACGACGTTGTTGCGACGTTGTGTGTTTGCTGGGTATGCCCTAGGTAAGGCATAACAGATGCCTAAAATGGATAAACCTTATATTTCCTCACCAAAATTCTCCAGTAGAGATAAAAAGATAAATGTAGTTACTCAGAAAAAACCGTAAGTACGAAGCACAGCTTTCCCGAGACACAGAAAGAAGAAGAGTCGAGGAACAAACAATGACAAAAATGTAAGTGAAGATACACACAGGGGTGAGAATAGTCGCTAATAATCAACCCTGAAATCTAAAGATTTAGTCCTGGAAATGCTTTCCCCAGGTAGGACTGAGAAACTACAATAAAACAATTCATAGCTCCAGGTAAGACTTTTTTATCCAAAAAAGTACTTAAATGTTTCTTCTTTCTCAATAAAAACATGTTGTGGGTACCCATTAAGTGGAGGCGCTTCTAATGAGTATCCACAATATATGTTTTTATTGTGAAATAAGAAAATTATTAGGTGGATACCCACTCTTATCTGGAGATATACAACTAATAATTAGTCGAATAATTTTTTTCAGGCATATATTAACCAAATAATTACTTTTGAAACAAAAGGATGGTCGTGTAAACAAGCATAAAAGTGAAATTTCATATTTAAAAGGAAAGTTCTCAATCCTGAAATCAGGATTAATCCTGAAGTTTCCATCCCTGTACACAGAAAAGCCATAGTCACAAAGCACAGCCCTCCTGAGGTACCAAAGGAAGAAGAGATGAGGGACAAATAAGGACAACACAAACGCCACATATGAAATCACAGAAGCATAAATAAAGAAGAACTGCAACAGAGGAACCGCCTTGGAATGGTCAGTACAACGGCGCAGTAGCAATAACGGACAAATACAGAAAGAAGACCACAAAGGAAGATCCGTCCTGCAAGGGCCAGTAGACAAAAACTACGTTGTGTATGTGGTGGGGTATTGTGGGGCTTATACTAGCTTTTTATTGATTGAAACCCTTACTTATGCGGCACCAAAAAGGGTAGGCGAAAAGTCCAGGGAGTTCCACAATCACAAGCCGCAGCCCTTCCCAGACACAAAGAGGAAGAGGAAACAGAAAAACCAAACAAGCGCAAATCGAACAAACGTACGAAAAGCACTAAGATTAGCTTTCCCTTCCCCCAAGCGAGGTAATCGCAATGCTGAAAGGACTGAAAACACAAAAACAGAATAACACAGATAACACAAGGCAAACCTTAAAACAAATCGCCTCGTAGAATAAACCACAAAGCAACAAAGAGTAAGACTAACATCGGGACCACTGCCTTAGAACGGTCAGTAGAATAAACCAACTGGGTGGGTTAAAGCACTTTTACAGCCAACTAATTTCACACTCGGTCCCGAAGCCACTCTTAATCACAACTAGTAAACAGAAAGCAAAATAGGCAGCTGTTGAAGGTGACCAAAGTGCTAGCATAACAACACAACTAGTAAAACAGAAAGCAAAGTGGGCAGCTATTGAAGACGGTGACCACAATGCTAGCATCACAACACATATAGAAAAAAACAACAGAAAGCAATGCGGGAACCACAATGCTACAAAGAACTACAAAGAGTAAGAACAATACCAGGACCACCGCCTTAGAACGGTCAGTAGAATAAAAAAAAACTGATCTGTCTGATACAAATTTAACATGTTATTGCAAAAATGCACATTAACGGCAGTCTGGTGCAGCTTGACGAAACTGTGTTGCTTGTTGCGAGTTTTATTACATGTCAGCTTAGTCATAGCTAGGGATATTGTTAGGTATTTGATAAGGAAAAAACCCTTAGGGACCATTTTATGTAAACATTGGGTAAGGAAATCACAATGTCAAGCGAATATCGAACTATTTCAAAGGTCTTGGAAACTTGCATACTCATTGAGAAATCGTTACACTTTAACAAGCAGGGCCCTGTTGTTCAAAGTGTCGTTAGTTTAACGAGCTCGTTAGTGGTCAAAATGTTAACTGTTCTAGTAAGTACAATATCTAATTCATAGGTATTTTTGCTGAAAAAATGTGAGTAGCTTTTGCAAATGCAAAAGCTACTCACATTTTTTTAGCAAAAATATTAGCGTGTATGCCATATTTAATGATCAAAGTTTTAACGATACGTTAACTAATGACATCGTTAGTTTTGAACAACTGGGCCCAGATTAGAAGTGGCAAACAAACCATGTTTAAGAAGCAGATCGATACTCTTTCAGGGAAGACAACTCTTTCAAAAACTTTGTATCCTGAAAAAGAGGGCTACCATAAAAGGAAAGAATTTACTCACCTTGGAAGCATTTTCTTTACTTTTATAGTCGGTTCCTTTAAATGATTTTCTGACCTTAATGATTCACGGTGAACAGCATCTGGCAACACTTTCTTAGATAATGTCTGTTGTTTTTCTTTTATTTGTTTGTTTGTTGTTGTTCTTTAAGAGAACTGTTTATTGGAAAACTCGTTATGACAGAATATAAACGAATTCGTTGCAAAAAAAGGGGTATAGCATGAATGTCATTCGATAAACTGCTGGGTTTTAACCGAGTATTTGCTTATGTATGCTTCCCACTTTAATTACATGGTAGTGAGTTGAGCCTCGGTCTAATTTAACAGCTCTTTGGACAATTTGTTTCAGAAGGATGACACCTGGCTGCTGACGCTTGTGGTCGGGCCCACCGTGGTCTCACTTGTGGTTTTATTTTGCTTTGGTTTCAGATTTTTATCTAATTTTGATCACACTCGTATCAAAATGCATGGTTTACCAAGATCATTCATTTCATATGTACTCCTCGCCAACCTTGCTGTTCTCTTTAAGCCCCGTTGAACTAAA
Organism: Anodontia alba; assembly: GCA_964016985.1. Classification (NCBI taxonomy): domain Eukaryota; kingdom Metazoa; phylum Mollusca; class Bivalvia; order Lucinida; family Lucinidae; genus Anodontia; species Anodontia alba. Next base: position 101,891,546 of record OZ024828.1, read on the forward strand.
CGCGATTACCGGTTACTCTCTATATACATGGGACGGGTTTACAAAACCCATTCAAATGAAAATTGTCTATAAGCAGCGCTTATTCGATACCCCTCGCATAAAGCATAAAACTTTTTCTATCAAAATTTAAGTTTCAAAGTGCCGGCGTGACCTTGAAAATAAAGTCAAGGTCACCAAAATCTAATAAAATGAAAATAAGGTCAAGGGCACCAAAATCTAATGAAAATAAGGTCAAGGTCACAAAAATCTAATCACTTCCTTCCTATGTCCTAACGATGTACCTGTGCTAGTTTGTTAAACTTCCAGCCATTGGTTCAAGATATAGTGTCGCACAAGCATTTTTCTATCAAAATTTGAGTTTCAAAGTGCCGTTGTGACCTTGAAAACGAGATAAAGGTCACCCAAATCTAATCCCTTCTTTCCCCAATCCCAATGATATATCGGTGCTAGTTTGGTCCAATTCCATTTATTGATTCATGAGATAGAGTGCACACAAGACTCACATATTGAGTATTTATAATGTAGTGACCTTGAAAATAAGGCCAAGGTCACCAAAATCTAATCACTTCTTTCCTCCGTCCTGATGATGTATCTGTGCTAGTTTGGTCAAATTCCAGCCATTGGTTAAAGAGATAATGTGCACACAAAATTTTTACAAGGCTCAATTTCGGAGTCTTTATAATGTAGTGACCTTGAAAATGAGGTAAAAATCTCAAACATCTAATCACTTATTTCCCATGTCCTAACAATGTATCGGTGCTAGTTTGTTAAAATTCCAACCATTGGTTCAAGATATAGTGTGCACATAAGCTTTTTCTATCAAAATTTGAGTTTCAAAGTGCCGATGTGACCTTGAAAACGAGATAAAGGTCACCGAAATCTAATCACTTCTTTCCCCAATCCCAATGATGTATCTGTGCTAATTTGGTCAATTTCCATCTATTGATTCATGAGATTGAGTGCACACAAGGCTCACTTTTTGAGTATTTATAATGTAGTAACCTTGAATAAGGTCAAGGTCACCAAAACCTAATCAATTCTTTCCCCCATCCTTAGAATGTATCTGGGCTAGTTTGGTCAAATTCCAGCCATTGGTTAAAGAGAAAAAGTGCACACAAACTTTTTACTGTATTAAAAAGGCTCACTTTATGAGTATTTATAATGTAGTGACCTTGAATATAAGGTCAAGGTCACCAAAATCTAATCACTTCTTTCACCCATTCTTATGATGTGTCTGTGCTAGTTTGGTCAAATTCCAGCCATCGGGTAAAGAGATAGTGTGCACACAAACTTTTTACTGCATTAACAAGGCAACATGGCTCACTTTTTGAGTATTTATAATGTAGTAACCTTGAAAATAAGCAAGGTCACCAAAATCTAATCATTTCTTTCCCCCATCCTTAGGATGTATTTGAGCTTGTTTGTTCAAATTCCAGCCATTGGTTAAAGAGACTACATTAAGAAAAAAAAATACAAAGGGCAATAACTCCAACAGAATTGGCCACTTGCCCTTACTTTCCCTTAAGTAGATACATCTTATTAATATCAAAGTGTCTGCAGAAATTGATGAATATCCATCACTGTGTTTTCAAGATATTAGGGAAAAACCATCGTCGCGGACGCACACGGACGGACGGACAGACAACGTGAAAACAGTATCCCCCCCCCCCCCCCCATCCCCATAAACAAAGTTTGCGGGGGGTATAAAGATGAAATTTAGTTTATGCCAAAAACGTCCCCAAGGACTCTCAAATTCTGAATGATGTGGTGATTTAAATTGGGTCATAGCGATGTTAAACGCATTATCATTTGACCATCTGCCTTCATAATTATATCATTGCAATATCCAAACAACCGACATTTTCGTGAATTGTCTTAAGTTCAAGGAAAAGCAGTGAGAAAACGCAAATGGACAAGAGTCAAGAATTTGCATGCAGTATAAGCATTTAAAAATAAGTGAATTATCTGAAGCTAGCTTTCGTACTTAGCAGCTGTGAAATCTTCTGAGCACCTACCTACCCATATATCCACAAAGATAACCACGGATACATTATAATAATCACATCCAAATAGAGAACGACCTTATGGCAAATGCGACCAGCGAAGACGCTTCCGCGCAGTCTTATCAGAGTCTACAATGGTCTCTAGCATAATGCATGGACGTCAAAACTTTCTATTAGCGAACGGTCTAGAACCTGATCAGGCTGTGTGAATGCGCAGACTGATCTAGATCTACTCTGGTCGCTAATGTCGTTTCTATTTGGAGGGGCGAACTTATAAAGGGTATATCATTCTATTTTTTCATTGTTTGCTTGTCCTGATTTTCTCTTCGAGGATAGATGCCATTTTCACTGGGGCATTATCTTCTTTATCTGAAAGTACTGTTTTAAGGAAGTGTTTTTTTTTTTTGTTTTTTTTTACATCAAACCTTCAACTGATCTTATGGTGCTTAAAACTGAGATTTTTTTCCGGTGAAATAGCTCAGATTAGCCCACAATGTCGAACGAAAAGGTGCAGAATGGCGGACCCGACTTTGAAGTCGCCGAAGAAGGAGAGGGAAAGGGAGCGCGGCTTTATGTCTATTACTTAACATGTGTCGCTACAATAGGAGGTCTTTTATTCGGATATGACACTGGGATTGTTTCTGGGTCCATGTTGCTCATTGGTGACAACTGGAAACTGAGTAACATATGGAAGGAAGGAATTGTGAGCGCAACGGTCGGCGCCGCTGCCGTCTTTGCCCTGATCGCTGGATACTTGACAGACTTAATTGGAAGGAAAAAAGTTGTTATGCTTGCTAGTGTAATATTCACTGCTGGAGCCATTGTTATGGGAGCCTCTCCTGGCAAAGAAGTGCTCCTTATCGGCAGGTTGATAGTTGGTGCCGGTATAGGTAACGTTTATTACATTCTCACTCCTCAGCTTTTAACTACAGTGTCTGAGAAATGCTTTACAATGGAAACTGATGAACTAATTCTTTGCTTTTAGAGTGGGTCCCTCTCCAGAAGGGTTTTAGTTGCGGAAAACCAAACAGAAAGTCACAAAATCCATCTCTCTTGTTCAAAATTGCTGAAAATCTATCACGTGTTTTCAGTCTCCAGAAATTCGTAAAAGCAGTTTAGGAAAAGCGCTTGTCATCCACGTGAAAACTTTCTTCTAAATAAAATGCCACTTTGCAAATTATAATGTAGGTGTAACGAAGAACAATGATACAGCAGCGAGATGATTGCATAGTTACCCTAAGTATTGTGACAGACAACAAATAAAATACAAGAATTACCTTTCTTCCGATCACCAGATAGCACTGCATCATATGGATAAAAAAGAAACACTTCTTAACTGCTTCCCTCCCCAATTGTTTGGTCCCATACTACCTGTAGTGGATGCTGCAAAATATATTGTTTTATATTAGCGGCGTTAACAAAATATGTTACAAGACTAAAGAACACTAAAGAGGGTATATATACTGTCGCGTTACTATTTCCGGGTCAGCTGCACATCACTGACTGATATAACCTACAGGATTGTTTGCCATTGGATAAATAAATTATATGTGTGCAAAATGCTTATTAGCTTTTGTCCACATGGCGTCAGGTTATGTCTCGGAATTCCTTAAAATAAGACCATTGTCAGACCCTAATTCTAGGTCACGTCATCAATATCACTGCAGGTTACTCGATATAGAGAGACGCTGGAGCATGCAGACTTGATAGAAATGGACTCGTTACCTTACATTGGACATGAAATAATACATTAAGTCATTTTGCTGGCAAAACATGTTTTACATATCCATTCACGTGAAAATGTAAGGTAATGTTAGATACCGTTAAATATTACTAAACTGACAAAAGAAGAGAGCGTCTGCATTTGAATTCAAACCAGCTATGCCGTTCGTTTAGTACCGAGATAATGAAATTATAAACAACAGAACATGAGTTTACTAAGATATTCAAAAAGAAGAAAAAATCGTAACTATGACTGTGAACAGCTAAGGACCCAATCTTTCTTCTGCGTACAGCGAAAACTCTGATCAGACTGGGCGGACTTCTTCGCTGGGCGCACATGCCAACACACAAGCTGGAATCTGTTAATTTCAAGAGTATACTTGTGCAGTCTGATCAGGACCTTCGTTCCCCGCTCATGTGATCGTTAGATAGTGTAGAAAATATGTTAGAATGGTATCTACTACAATTCTGAACGGCTCTTTCACGGTTAATACTTTGTGGCTTGTCCAGGGCCCAATTTCACAATTCTTGCTTAGAATTAAATTTGACCATATAAAATGAAGTATTTAAAGCGATTTTAAAGTAAAATGAATAGTTTTAGGATAGTTCATCAGACGATATCGAAATATTTTATTGGTTTCAGCGTTGAAAGCCTGCTTTTATGTGAAAACATTAAATTTGCTTTGTACATCTCAGTCTTTAATGTCGACCTTACCTTAACCCTTATATGCCTTGCGTCCCATAAAAGGGACATTGGCAAACAATGAATACCTAGATCAGACGTCACAAAAAGGCGTCGTCTGATCAGGGTCTACAGTTTGCATTAAATACAGGAATTTCTATAAAATATGGTAATAATAAAAACTAATCAGACACCTATTCTATAGGAACTTAACCAGTCCAAAGATTTAAGGTAGAAGAGTCCACTTGGTGTTAATGGGTTAAGGAATGATTGTGAAACTCCTCGTAATTCATTACAGGTATCGCATCTATGTCAGTGCCAGTATATGTTGCGGAAGCAGCACCGTCGGATATTCGGGGCAGGCTAGTCACTGTCAACCAGCTCTTTATTACAATAGGAATCGTCATCTCTAGTGTTGTAGCGGGATTATTTAGTGTTGATAAAGAAAGAGGCTGGAGGTAAGCGTAATCTATACACATTCATGGTTCATAATTTTCTGCTGATCAAGTCTATCCTGTTAACATATCACGTGGCAACAACGTTGTTGCAGAGCTCTAGATAAGAGAGAGATCCGCATTTTTTCTTGTTTCTCCACGAAACCATATACTGTTGATACTCATTTGAAACGCCTACCAGTCGATGCGCTTCTAATGAGTACCCAAAACATATGTTTTCCTGTAGAAATAAGAAACGTTGCAATACTATTTGATTGAAAAATGTCTTATCTGGAGCTAAAAATCGCCGCTACATTATGGAATTGTTGTTGAGAAATGTATTCGCTAGTTTAAATGGAAGCTAAATACTGGCGTGCACTTGACTAACTCAGTGACAACAACGTCGAAGCACATCGTGGCGCCGTTGTTATAATGTTGTTCCGACTTTGTATAATTCACTGGGTTAGAAGAATACTTTCCAATCCCTGTTAGAGTAAAACTGGCTTTTTCGGCAAATTCAAACTGGACCTTCATTATTTGGAAAAGTGTGTTTAAAACCGCCAACATGCTTAACTAAAACAGTGTAGAGCCTGCACTGTTTGTAAATGTTAATGTTTTTGGGTTGAAAGGACAAACTGCGTTTCCTGAAATGGATATCTTATCAGGAAATGCCTGGGAGTAATTTCTTTCTTTTTCTCGTAGATCCTATTTTAGAGGGTACTCGTTGTGCAGGAAACCGAACAGGAAGTGATCCTCCTTATAAAAAGGGAAAATCTACATTGTGTATCCAACCTCCTTTAATTTGATCCTTAATCAATTTAATAACGACAGTCCATATGCGACGGTGACATTGTAGAAATTGTCCATGAATTTGTCTAAATAAATTATTTTATCGACTCACACAACATTAAACTAGATCATTAACCGAATTCTCAAACCTGCCTAAGCAACTACCCAGCTAGCATTCTACGTAAATCTACATCGGGCCGTCATCGGCCCGTCAGCTACCCTGACGGGCCGATGACGGCCCGATATAGATTTACGTAGAATGCTGACTGGGTACATTGATTACAGTGATACGCCAACAAGGGTGTGCAAGAAATGAGATTAGTTGACACAGATCTTTAGACTCTATGCCCAGTCAGCATTCTACGTAAATCTATATCGGGCCGTCATCGGCCCGTCAGGGTAGCTGACGGGCCTATGACGGTCCGATGTAGATTTACGTAGAATGCTAGCTGGGTCCCCGGAAGCTTCAGCTGAGAACACTCGGGAAGTTGAGAGTGCGTTCTAATCTCTAACTAATTTCGGAAGAAGAAGAATTTGTAGATATTCATCCTTTTTGTCGTTCATCTGTTAAAGGCGGTATGTGACATACCAAAGGTAGGTCGTTGCGACATATACCTCGACATACTTCAAACAAACAATTGCCTGGTACATAAATGTACTGCACAGTGTAGGGTTATCGAATTTGTTGTGTATCCACACCCATAAAGACCATTTTGACTTAAATTTTGACATCTGGCCGACTTCCACAAGAGTAAAACTACAGACGGTTCCAAGGCGGTTTCTCTGCCGTAGGTCTTCTTTGTTTGTGCGTCTGTGATTTGAATGTGGCGTTTGTTGTGTCCTTATTTGTTCCTCATCTCTCCTTTCTTTGGTGTCTTCCCAGCTAGCATTCTACATAAATCTACAGCGGGTCGCTATCGGCCCGTCAGGGTAGCTGACGGGCCGATAGCGGCCCGCTGTAGATTTATGTAGAATGCTTACTGGGTTCGGGCTGTGCTTCGTGACTGTAGCCATTTCTGGGTATCTTCACTAATATACTTATAAACAAACGTTTATCCAATGCATTTCTCCTCTACTGTATGGCCTAGGCTTACCAAATCTGATGAAAATTTGCATCAACTAAAGATGGTGTATCACGTACAAATGTAGGTCACTGAGACATTAACTGTCTGGAATATATATCTCTTGTACAGTATGACACAGTCTTAACAAATTTTGTTACTCGCTATATCTAATAAGATAATATGTGGCGTTAGAAACGTAGGAAACTGTGTCCTGTATTTTGACCTTTGACCTATTTTATATAGAAATTGTCCAGTGAGTATCTCCTGTACTCTGTAGCTTAGCTTACCAAATTTGATGATTTGGCACATCTACTGAAAGTATGCTATCTACCCAAAGCAGGTTACTGTGACTTATGCACTGACCTCTGTTTTGATCTACAGGTCTTCATCCAATTTTAAATATATTTTTCATCCGGTAGGGGACTATGGATTGGGTATCAATTATTTTCCTTGTTACTACGCTGCTCCAGTGATTTCCAATTAATGGAGAATTTTTATCATTTTGCCTGGCCATTAGCTTTAGTTTGAGGTCACAGTTCTGGTAGCCATACGCTTATCGTCTAGATCTGTACGGTTCAGTGTGTGTGTGTGTGTGTGTGTGTGTGTGTGTGTGTGTGTGTGTGTGTGTGTGTGTGTGTGTGTGTGTGTGTGTGTGTGTGTGTGTGTGTGATCAAAGTGAATCCCCATCAGAAATTTTGAACCCACTATTAAATTATCCTTGATCTTCCCCTGGAAGCATGGGTATTTTATGTAATTTCTTTGTAAACTTGCAGGTACATGTTAGGTATTGCGGGTGTTCCAAGTGTTATACAGTTTATAGGTTTCATATGGCTTCCTGAAAGCCCAAGATGGCTGGTAGAGCAAGGCCGAGAGGAGGAAGCCAGATTGGCCCTAGTACATATTAGAAAGACCCCTAACGTCAATACAGAGTTAAACGGTATCCGACAGGCCGTCGCCGACCATAGAAAAGAACAAGAAGAAGGTACGATTTCTATTTCCGTTATTAACTCTTTGCATACTGCGTAAAATTTTCAGCAGATGACAGTTCATTTAAATGCCGCCTCAAGCTTTACTTGGAAATCAAAATATTTTGTCGGGTGTATGAAAATATACTACGTAATATTTTGTTAAAACTGAACAAATGGGATCCAAAGTCTTGGGAGCCCAAAATAACCACATGAAGAGTATCTAAATAGCCAATTGTCATTTCAAATCATGAAAGTACAGTCGACTCTCGTTATCTCGAATTCCAAGGGACTCACTGAAACACTTCGAGATATCCATACCTCGACATATCAGAGTTGAGAGAGGAAACAATAAATTGAACAACCACATTTAACAAATGAATATGTAATTTGACTCCTGAAGTTAGAAATATATATAAAATAATGTGGAAAAGAGGAGGAGCAATTTCTCCTCTTTTTCCACATTATTTTGTTACCTGTTGTCATAGTTTCATGTTAAAACAGGGACCAGAGTTTCACTTCGAGATAAGCGGTAATTCGAAATAAGCGAGTTCGAGATAACGAGGTTCGACTGTACTTCCATAGTTCAAGCATAAATGCTGAGAACCAAAGTGTTTACAATCTATAATTTTTGCAGCATTTACAAGAAACATGCAATTTTGTGCTTGAACATAGACTCAGCTGGCACATAACGTATATACAGCGTCGCATTAACGTCGAAGCAATGTCATGACGTTTATACAACGTCGCATTAACGTCAATACAACGTCATGACGTTGCACAGACGTTAATGCGACGTTCTATAAATGTCATGTGGCCTGCTGGGGACCGTTTTCTTGAGATTTGGTAAGTTTTGCCGGGCTGAAAGGGTTAACATATCTAATTTACCGGGAGGCTAGTGTAAGATCATATCATTTTAAATGTTTTGTTCAACTATAATTCTTTTGACCGTCTCCTATATTAGTAATACTTTTTAAGCAATGAAAAACAATGGCCTGGCTGGAATGTGCAACACGCAGACTGGTCGAGCTGATTGCTATTTACTCATATTAAAAATGTGTATTAACTCTTTAGCATTATCATCAGTGAGAAACAACAAAGTATGATATTTATATTTGTGTAAGTATAGCTGGAAAAGGTACTTTAATTCGTATGCTCAAGACTCAACCAGTGAGAAGTGCTCTGGTCCTTGGATGTGGAATGCAGATGTTTGGACAACTCTCTGGAATTAATACAGTAATGTAAGTTAAACACTCTGAATACACGTGTTAAATTTTCTGCTATTCTTTTAGGGTGACAACTTTTGTGACTTCCTGTTTGCTTTCCTGCAAATCAAATCCTTTCTAGAAAGGGATCTACTCTAGAAAGGGGTCTACTCTAAAAGGTCTACTCTAGAAAGGGGTCTACTCTAAAAGGAAAGAATTTGCTCCCATGGGGAGCAAATTCTTTCCTTTTAGAATAGACCCTATTTCGTAAGGAAGACAAACAATTTTGAGATAAAGTTATCACCCCTGAATGTGTATCACTTTCCCTAAAAGTCTTTTTTATCTCCTTTGAGTCATTCCATAAAGGCACAAGCGCTTCTGTAAAACATGAATTAGAACACGCTGCAATATTTTGTACAGATTTACTGGTTACCACGAAGTCCTACGAATACCAGGGAACCGGGTCAAGATTTGAAACAGTTGTTCAAAATTTCAGAATATGTTAAGGGGACTTGATATACTTGCTGTGTTTCCGCCATTTTAACAAGAGAGATAACATTTGTAACTTCTTTTTTGCTTTCCTGCGCACCAAAAAGGACCTTGTCTAAAAGAGGATGGAAGGGGAGGAAGCAATTTTTATACCCTGCCACACGATAGTGGCGGGGTATTATGGTATCACGTTGGTCGTCCATGTGTTTGTCCGTCCGTCGTCTTTCGTACGACTGTCTGTCCGTCCGTCCGTATTTTCGTTTCCGGACGATAATTTTAGTAAATGTCTATAGATTTTCACCAAACTTGATATATTGCATTGATATTGTAATTTTTATACCCCGCCATACGATAGTGGTGAGGTATTATGGTATCACGTTGGTCGTCCTTGTGTTTGTCCGTCCGTCCTTCCGTCGTCTTTCGTACGTCTGTCTGTCCGTCCGTATTTTCGTTTCCGGACGGTAACTTGAGTAAATGTCAATAGATTTTGACCAAACTTGGTATATGCATTGATATTGTGGAGATCTAGGCTGCTTATGGGCAAATTTCGTTAATTCTTGACAAGGTTATCTGCCCGCGACATGTCGATATTTTCGTCCCCGGTCGATAAATTGAGTAAATATTAATGGATTTTCACCAAACTTTGTGTATGTGTTGATATTGTGATCTGGTTTGGGATTGCTAATGGGCAAATTTCATCAATTTTGACATAGTAATCTGCCCGCGACCTGGTAATGGCGGGATAATATCGATTCACGTTTTTTATTTTCCTTTTGGAGTCGACCCCTTTTCAGAAGAGAGGCAAAATAATGGCAGTTGCCTCTCCTGAATGCGCATTCATTCCCCGTAAGACAATTTTGACATTTCATATCGTACATGAAAAAAAATAAATATACTGATATTTTTATGATATAATATGATGAGACTTTGCATGAGGTAGCCAAATACAAAACGGAAATGAAGAGACCAGTGAAAGTCATAGTGACGAATCACAGCCCTCCAAAACTACCGAAAAACAATTAGAAAAGAATATTTTGACATATCAACTGAAAACACAAAATAAAATTGTAAATGAAGTTACAATTTAAAGGCCACAATCACAAAAGCTTAGCCTTCCAGAGGCACTGGAGGACGAATAGTCTTCAATATATTGTTCTACCCTGGTCCCTGACAGTACGTAAATCCACACACTCAAACCTCAACCCACCCAGACATTAAAGATGAAATGAATTAGGTTTTCTATACAAAGTGTAGAAAATCACATTGTGTCAGCATTAACGTACATGTCTTCATACAAAGTTTAGAGCAAAGTTTGCAAAACAGTTGGATAATTGTATAGAAATTCTAGGGCTAAACTTTCGCCAGAATGCGTTACCGATTAAAAAAATTAATGTTAAACTTTAAAGCTCCAAGCAAAATGATAGGTCATTTATCGTTCTGCTTGATGGGTAAAAATTCGGTAAACGACATTTTGAAATATTTTATTTATTTATTTTTCCCAGAAAGTAGGCATTGATATTTTCATGCAAAATTGTCTCCTAAACATTAAAACCTTCTTTCTGTGAAAAATAAGAAAAATATCATCAGTTTGTCTTCAGATGAATTTGTCCAGAAAATGGTCAAGATCAAGTTCATATACTTCTGGTATAAGACTAAGGAATCCCTACATGTTCGTACAGTGGTCTTTTTTCAAACATTTGGTACTACATTTCAGATATTACAGTGCGAGTATATTGAGACTGGCCGGATTTCCAGTGGAAATTGCTATTTGGCTAGTATGTGTTCCGAATGCTGTCAACTGTCTATGTACATTCATTGGCATCTGGCTTGTAGAAAGAGCAGGAAGGAGAATTCTCTCGATAGGAAGCATAATGGGTACGTCTTACTATTGGAAGCATTGTAATTCTATTAATGAAACAAGGGGACTGTATACACTTAGCAGTTTTATCTTTGTTTAAAGGGAGACAAGGTTTGATATAGTACTGATATTAAATTTTCTATTCTTTGGGACTACTGAGCTCATACATGATACAGTCGACTCTCGTTATCTCGACCTCGCTTATCTCGAATAACCGCTTATCCCGAAGTAAAAATCTGATCATGGAACATGAAAATCTAACAACAGGTAACAAAATATTGTGGAAAAGAATTTCTCCTCTTTTCCACAATATTTTCAGTATATCTCTAACTTCAGGAGTTAAATTACATATTCATTTTGTTAAATGTGCTTGGTCGATTTAATGTTTTTCTCAGTTCAGCAAATCTGATATGTCGAGGTACGAATATTTCGAAGTGTTTCAGAGAGTCCCTTGGACTTTGAGATAACGAGAGTCGACTGTATATGAGAATAGAATTCCACTCAAAGCTGCAAGGGGGCCTGGTGGATATCTTATTTATTTATTAGTCCTCATGAACACTCAGTCAAACGTGATCTGCTCTATTTTCTGATTTTTGATTGGTTCTGTATTTTCAAAGGACCCTTACTTCGGAGTATTCTGTGATTTCCTGTTTATTTTTATGCAACCCAACCCCTACTGAAAATAATTCTACTCTACTGTGCTTTCGACATCTTTCAGAAAGTCATTTTTTGCTTGGCGCTTTACACAAAAGCAGTAAATTTGTAAACTTTTTGTCATGATTTAATGCTTAACCATTTGTCGTAACTACCTATGCACAAACAGTTTTATTCTAGGCATTGGATTTTAAAAAATCAAATATTTTCACTTTTTCCCATAGTAAAAATGAACGCGAATTTTGCAGAAATCTGTAGGGTAGGTAACTTGGAGGCAGATTTTCAACAAGTTCCGCTTGTTCAATTTTTCTGAAATTTTCACAATATTGTTGTGAAACACCAATAATTTAAATTCAGCAAAGAAAAGAAAAAAAAATATTTTCTTAGACGAAAACTCCAAAAAATCAGTTTACTATAGAAATTGCATAGGTCAGACCAAGTTTTGGCCGTAAATTTAATTTACTGTAAATATTTGAGAACAAAACACTGAAACAGAAAAGACAAATGGTTTCTGATAAGATATGGTCAATCAGAACAAAATATTTTCATTTAAAATGAAACGCCAAGCAAAAAACATCTTTCCAAAAGATTTTGAAAGGACAGTAAAAAGAAAGAACTTGCTCCCGAAGGGAACATATTATTTTCTTTTAGATTTGATCCTTTTCTTGACTTGAAGAGTAGATCCTTTTTCTGAAGCCAGTTTTGATGGGAGTTGTCCCCACTGAGGTATAATCAACATAGCATGTTTGCAATGTCGGCCGTAAGTTCCTTATATGTCAGATGTGAAGCCTGAGATCAGCCTATGCATCCACGCAGCCATCAGGTGCTCGGGGTCTTAATCTCCCACAGCAGAATTTGTAGATGACTAGCAAAAACTCTGGTGATACTGTGCAGATCACTAATGCCCTTTTCCGCATGTGTAGGTGTTCTGAATACCTACGTATAGCTTGTATCTCTCCTTACTTATATCAAAATGTTCCAAGTTCCGTGTATTTTTTTAAGATAATATGTAGGCATTCATTGTATTTGTCTATTTTTCATGTTTGTATTTTTAATGTTGCACTAAATGCCGAGAGCGCGTGTCGTTTGTCAGTAACGTCTGATCTGACGAGTCATGTATGAAGATTGCCTACAAAACGGAGGTGTAAAGTCAGTTTTTGACTGTACATAGTATTGGCTCACTGGATGAGACGATAGTATTATATGGCTAGGTCCTTCTGTTGCAATTAGCAAGGGTTCTAGTCCTGTCTCTGCTCAGCGAAGACCAATGTATTCCAATTTTTTGGCCCTTCTGTTGCAATTAGCAAGGGTTCTAGTCCTGTCTCTGCTCAGTGAAGACCAATGTATTCCAATTTTTCTCCATGTGTTCATCAGATACTTAATATTTACCTATATGTAGTCTGGCTCACAGTTCGGCCAGTTTTATAGATCTCTTTTGTTTTCACTGTTTCTCAAAGTCGACTTATGAGGCCTAATTACACTAAACTAGCTGTTCTGAACTGAATGTCTTCAACACTTGATTTTTGCATGTGTGTTCATTGCTCTAAAGGATTTTAATCACTTTTTAATGGATACAGGCCGTAGTAATTTAACTAAGAAGTGTGTTTTACGTTATGTTTTTGTTTTGGTTTTTTTTTTTGTTTTTTTTGCTTATATTTATAGAAAATAATATAGATGGTTATAGACCAGCTGACATCATCTCTCTTTTGCTGACCGAAGACCAAGGTCACAGGTTTAGAGATTTTTTTTCACATCAGTGTCAAAATTTTACCTTAGTTTTTGTTTCGTTTTTATTTATAAAAATCGCCACTCGAAATCGGTGGTATATAGTTAATGTAACTACTGTGTAGATATAGATCAGTTGACATCATCAGGCTGTTGCCACTGACCAAAGATAAAGGTCACAGGCTTAAAACGTGCGTTAAATACATGTCAACATTTGCATTAAGTTGTTGTTTTATTTGGCTTATACTTCTGAGTCTTCATTCAATTTACTTCATAATAGATGATTAATTTTAATTGTGAGCTGACATGGATCAGTTGACATCATCTTACTATGGTTACTGGCCAAAGATCAAGCCCATAGACTACGAAGTTCGGTTCAGAGTTCAGTTAAATTAAATCCCTTTTATGTACACGTATTTCCAGGTGTTATGGTAGGCCTTGCTGTTCTAGCAATAGGGTTTCAGTTGTCGATAAAGAATACGCCAGAAATAAAAGTAATGGAGCTGAATACAACTTATTGTGCTAAATACAAGTAAGTATGTCATACTTGTTTGTCTTTTTTTTTTCAATTATATTTTTTATATAAAACCCAAACTTCACTGAATACATCTTAAACTGACACAAATGTTTAAAAAAAAAACATTTGTAAGTGAAACACAACAGAATATTTGACAAAAAGTACCACAATGAAAGTACCGCCTTGGAACGGTCAGTAACAAATTACTGTCGGGCTTAAGCTAGCTTTATCAGATCACAACACTCGCCCGCAGTTTCCATAGTGGTAAAAAACATATATAATTTTTCAGTGTGGAAGACTTCTCTCATCCATGGATCATTCAGGGTAACAAATTAATCCCAGATAAAGCCTGTAATGAAGCAAAGATTGGGACTTCTCGTCCTTTAGGGTCACAAAGTCTGTTCTCTGTGACTGTGTAAATAGAGGTCTGCAGAACACGTGGCTAGAGGTCAAGAATAGTGTTGTGGTTATATTATATATAATAGTTGATGAACAGATTTCGTGCTCCAAAAAAGTTCCTTCTTTACAGAATATAAATCAAATATGTTATGGATAAGGATTCTCTCATAGTGCTCCTGGATCATCATTAAATATCTGGGCCCAGTTGTTCAAAGCGTCGTTAGCTTAACGAGCTCGTTAAGGGTCATTTCGTTAACTGTTTTAGCGGATTCAATATACATTATTCTGATATTTTTTGCTGAAAAAATGTGAGTAGCTTTTGCACTGCATTTTTTTCAGCAAAATATTTCAGCATATTTGCGTATCACTCGATGTAAATTTTAACGAATCGTTAACTAACGACGTCGTTAGCTTTGAACAACTGAACCCAGATCTTTAAATATATTTATTCTGCAATATTGGTACACCTGAAAGTTGAACGCTGTGTCTTTTAAATGCCCCATACTCGGTTTCAAATCTGATGACACCTTAATGAAAATTGTTCAAAATTCCAAACTGAAAATACATAGGGTGCCATATTTCGTTTTGATAAAATAGTTGAATTTGTAGATTCATCTCAAATCTTTCCTTCAATTGACCTTGAAATAATTATGATACTAGGTTTCCAACATGAAAAGTCACGTTATTTCTGTGAATGAAGAAATTTGAAAATGTCTGTGATTTTTGTCTTTTATGAAGAATAGCCAGGTGACGTTAGGGGTAGTTTTACTATAAAAGGACCGTCTTGGCTACAAAGAGTCATACAGTTTTAACTTTGTTACCAAGAAGCAACATAATAAGAACGCTAAATTATAATATAAATTGAAATGCAAACAGTTATACGTAGCCCCAGAGAAGCCACCCAAAATACTAGCTCTCTAACTTTATTGCCCTGTAAATTTAACCACACAACGAAAATATTTGTTTGTTGGTGGTTCTAGTGTTGTATGTTCTTAGTGAAGTATTTTGGCTACTATGGGGTGCGAGCGGGGTGGGGTGTGGGGGTTGGGGCATTTACATGTTTTGTCCTGCTTTCTGCTTGATGTCTTATTCTTATGCTTGATGATATTGTCTGGTATTCTGATCACCTTATTGGAGAAGACGGAGCTAATTGCTTTGCTTTGCTTTTCGTTTGTGGCATGTATACTGTCTGTCATGATTAGTTTCCTCTTCCTCTTGATGTCATCTAATATTTTTATAAGCGGCTCATATATGAAAACCTAATACACGTGTATGCTTTATTATTTAAGACACTACTAAATGCATTATGGACGGGTGGATGAAAGCAATACGCATTCCCCCGCCCCTTCCCCCCCCCCCCCCCCCCCCCACACACACACACGCATCTATTTCAGAGGAATAGCAAAATGAATACCGCCTTGGAATGGTCAACGACAAGACAGTTGGAGTTGATGGAAGTGGTAACATATATCTTGACTGTGTTCAGTAAATCAAAGCGTTCGCAAACATTCATGAATTATTGCGAACTAACCTTTCAGGGCTGCGTTCTGATGTGCAAAGTGATCGCAAACCTTTGCCCTGGATCGCTCTACCTAATGCCATGCACAAACAGGAGCATACATTACGAGAACACGCCTATTCAAATATATTGAAAATTTTACGACCTCAAAAAGGAAAATTTTCAAAATAAAAAAAAATTAATACTTTTCATATTTCTGCTCAAAACATAGATTGTGGGTTCTCATTAGAACCGCCTCGGCGAGGCGGTTCTAACGAGTACCCACAATCTATGTTTTGAGCAGAAATATGAACAATAATGTATACCCCTGTAAACCCCGTTTTACTATATAAAAGTGGGGTTTAAGGGGGGTCAAAATTATTTAGGCGTGCTTTCGTGATGGATCCATGCCAAAACTTTCGCGAGTGTCTTGCACTTCTAAGCGCAGCCCTGTTGTGATGGTAGCGAGTACCGTAAAACGGTTTGCAAAGAATACTCGCGGGAGGTCTGTTTTACTGAACGCATCCCTAGTTTTATCAATGCTCGACCCTAGCGCTTAGAATTTCAGGCGACGGCGTTTGTCTATATCTAAGTGCTGTAGAACTAAGGTCCCGGGTCTAATATATATGATTATGTAGACACCGAAGTCAGGTCGGTTTGGGTCTACGCGGCTAATATTTGTCATAAAATAATAAGTAGTTTTGATTTTTCAGTTTATGCGAAGACTGTATCACAGACGAGGATTGTGGCTTCTGTTATGTTAAAGATTCCCCTGCATCGACAGGGAGCTGTCTTGATGTTTACAAGGATAAACCAGAACGTTATGCCGCAACGTCAAATCTTACGAACTTCCGATGTAATAAAACAAGCGTCTGGGACACACCACGATCAGACAGAACTTATGCTTGGGCAGACTCTTTCTGTCCTACAAAATATAGCTGGATGGCCGTTCTTGGTTTAGCCCTTTTCGTCATGGGCTTTGCTCCAGGTGCGAGATTGATTACTTTTTATACACTTTACGAAAGTGATGAAATTCATGTTAAGCCCCATTTCTGGTTTATATTTGTCTTTATCTAGTAATATTTTCTCTGCAAAACCTTATGACTCACTAAAAGTGACGATGACATTAGTAGTATTCATTTTCCATTTTTGGTGTCATGGGTAGGCTATGGTCTGTGATTCTTCCTGCGCACCTTTTATATTACTGGTTTTGGATTGCGATGTCCCTCGTGCTACATCCTATGGTGTTTATATTTCTCAGCTTATTCGCTTTGCTAGAGCATGTACAATGTAGTCAAAATATTAATGAAGACGTCAGGGAGATCAAAAATTATAGAACATAACCTATCACTGACACAAGAAAGAAGAGTAAGCCAACCACCACGGACATCACACATACAGTCGACTCTCGTTATCTCGACCTCGCTTATCTCGAATAACCGATTATCTCGAACTGAAAATCTGGCCCCTGTTTTAACACTGAGATCTACCAACAGGCAACAAAATATTGTGGAAAAGAGGAGAAATTGCTCCTTAGTAGCAATTTCTCCTCTTTTCCAAAATATTTTCAATATATCTCTGACTTAGAGTCAAATTAGATATCAAATTACATATTCATTCTGTTAAAGGCGGTTGTTCGATTAATTGTTTTCCTAAGTTCCGCAAGTCTGATATGTCGAGGTAGGATGTCTCGAAGTGGTTCACAGAGTCCCTTGGACTTCGAGATAACGAGAGTCGACTTATTACAAGCCAACGAAAAAGCAAAGCAACCAGCTCCTCCCAAGGGGGGTGATCATTATGCCAGACAGGGCCCAATAAACACAACAATAAGACAATAATTGTAAAAGTAAGCCCCGCAACGAGCAACCATAAGGTCGTAAAACGAACAACACCAGAAGCATTACCTTCGAGCGGAAATTAGTGAAACTACGGGGTTTTTAAATAGATTTTACTGGCACCACTCAGGTTCAAATGTTGTAAAAATACAAAATATTTGTTCGGCTCGGTTAGAGACCCTAACTCAGTCAATAATACATCACAGTAAATATGTAAAAAATATGAATGAAGTTGGCTCAAGAAAGGGTACACTCATGAAGCACAGACTTATCGAGACACAGACAAAAGAAGGGATGAGGAACAGAAAATAACAAGACACAATGGCACAGATGCAAAACCCGACATACAAACTACGATGAACTACAACAGAAGAAGTATACATTGAAACGGACAGCAAGAACAACTACTGTGGGTGCGGGTGGGGTTCAAACCAGTTTTACTCAATTGAAACTTCACCCATAATTTCTAATTTATATTGCAAATATGGGTACACATTAACAAAACTAGAAATAGTATTTCAACTTGATTTTTTTTCTGAAAACTGGTAACTGTTTTAAAAGCCTTCATCGGATTCTTTGGAACATGTGGGTGTCAATGGGATATATTTCAAATCGTTTGGCAGTATTAGTTAGTCTTTTAAAAATCATTGGCCAGTGGTATTGTTTTTAAGTTTAGCTTGCTGGCTGATGGGACACTCCCTATATCAGTTCAAGACTGTTTAAGAGAGATGTGTGATAGTTTCAAGGTCTGTTTTGGTGGGTTGTCTGTCCAGGATGGGCTGCTTCAAAAAAGCATCTCTTTGTAAAGAAAGAGTCTGAGGTCAACATACCAAAATCGTATTCCGGAAAAATCATAACGGCCCGCTAAAGATTTATAAAGAATGCTAGCTGCGGTACCTAGATTTACCGAAACGATACCGAAATACCGAAACGAAACCGAAATACCGAAACGGACTATTAAAAATATAGAGAAAATGTTGTTAGTTAGTAAATGCTAGGGCTAAATTGATAACGGAGTATTTTCCGAAATAAATATAATATAGATACATACATACAATCTGCACTTAGGAGGAAATTAATGACAAATGATTATAATTTATAATGCGACGCCTCCGAAATACCGGAATGGACCATTAAAAATATAGGGAAAATGCTGTTTGTCAATAATTTTGCGGCGATATGAATAAAAATATTTTGTCAAATAAATATAATATATAAACATACATACAGTATACATACAGTATAATAACTACACTAATGAGGAAATTAATAGCAAATGTAGGACATTTTTTTTTCAATCTTGCCGTTTGTATTAAGCACTAACACTCCCTTGATTGCGACTTAATTGCAATCCAACTAACCGATTATCGAGAGGACCATACATTACATAGAGTAATCATTATTGATTATTAAAACCACATTCCGCGGCTTAGACAAACTGTCTCGATCAGAACTTTAAAGTACCGCTAATAGATAGAAAAACGTTTTGGTTAGAGGATTAGAGGACCGCAGACCGACCGTCGGACGGACGGACAGACAGACAGACAGACAGACAGACAGATAGATAGATAGATAGATCAATATTTTTTTTATTTTTTTTTTTTTACTAATGATATTTTATCTCATACCGTGGTTCATCTTTTCATTGAGAAACTAGAAGTGTAGCGAACTGTAAGGTGCTGATCTGTGCCTCTTTTGTTTGCTATTAATTTGTAAAGCAGGGTTTCTTATACCGTGGCTCGTATGCATTTACTTTACATTCACTTGATCCTTACCTGAAATTTTAGAGAGAGAAACTAGATGTATAGCGAACTGCAAGGTGCTAATCAGAGTGCGCGGATGCGTCGGCCGATTGGCACCTATGTTGTTCGCAGATAGTTAAGCGGGGCTTCTCATACCAATGATTTGAGCATTACCTAAAGACTACTGTTTCAACGCCTATATGGCAGGGGATTAGCGAGTGCCTTTAACATCCTAAGGCGACGTGAATAAACATGTTTATTTAATTACTTAGATTAGTGAAGAAAACTATGTAGACAATTGATGCTTAAGATTTCGGTTGGCCGTGTATTGCTGAATGAATGATCCATTATTATAATAATCTAGAAGTTTGAAAGTAATACAAAATAAATAAATAAATAAATAAATAAATAAATAAAATAAAATAAATAAATAAAAACAAAAAAAAAAAAACAAAAAAAAAAACAAAAAAAAAAACGGTTAACTCAAGTGTTTTTGTCATTTATTTATAAATATAAATTGTCCACTTACCAATAAATGCCGGGAAACTAGCAAAACAGTGTGGACACAGACCAGGCTCCGCAAAACGCGGCGTCTGGTATGGGTACACAATGTTTCTCTGCAGGCTGATCTGTCTTTGTTTGATGCTCATAGTATATTGTAAGCTTTGCTGTGCTCCGGCTCATATGTGATTTTGACATTCTTACAGCGCAAACATTGTTTAACTAGAGTAATGGTTCCAAAACACGCTCACTCGGTCATTCATGGATCATATTCAGAATTAGCTCACATCTCAGCTCTTAGTGCAGCTATGTGCTATTAAAACATGTTATCTTTTCTGATTTGATACCCAGATTTTGATTGATTGTGTTGGGGTTTAACGACACGTCAACCCTTGAGGGTCATTTTGTGTCGTCTCCCAGAGAAAGGGAGAAAAGAGATAGAAGAGAGAGTAGAGGAGATGAAAGAGAGGGACAGGGAAGAAAGAGGAACAGGAAAGAAAGTGAAGAAACAGAAGAAATAAAAACATTCCCCCTCTACCCTTACCCACTACAAGGATAGCAGGCCTTGCCCAACTGTAAGCCAATATCAGTTGGACGCCCCAGTGATGTAAGATACCCAGAATAAGTGTTTTACATAATAGTTACATGCTATTATTACTCTTATTGTCCTTGCGCTTGTTAACGCAATTCTCTGTTTCATTCTATCAAAATTAATCCCGTTGTGTCTCTTTTATGCACATATGCATTTCAATTACTAAGAATACCAAAACAAAACCAGAAACCAGTGATATAAATGTAAATTGGACTCTTTCCCTATATTTTTAATAGTTCGTTTCGGTATTTCGGTTTCGTTTCGGTATTTCGGTTTCGTTTCGGTAAGTCTAGGTACCCAGCTAGCTGGGATGTAAATAGATGGTCATTCGAATATGCCAATTCACTTATTAGAATGGGAATACCAGCCCTCCCCGACCGCACCTCCTACCCCAGCCCCGTCCCCCGCCACCCCAACTCAAATAATGTTTCTACTGATACCGTTACCTTTTTTCTTTTCTTTTTATTTATATGAGGAAAGGTAAATATATCCCGAAGCGTTACGGCCGTAGAATTTAAGTGACGGGTTAGAGTCCACCGTGTCTTGAGCTTCAGCATATGAAATACAGAGCCAAATCCTGTCCTTTCGCTGCCTTTAACCTTCCCCGAAGGATACCCATTTACCAGTTTGTGAACAGAGAGAGTTTTTAGTTGATTATCTGAGCAGAGGTGAGCTCGTACCCGCTTACTTCAGCCCCGTAGTCATGCGCTCTAATTATTTGTCCATGGTGCCTCTCTCAATACAGCAATAAAATAACAAACTGTCTAATATGCGATTTTAATTACTTATTATTAGGTATACATTGCTTTCAGGTCTAGGCCCTATGCCCTGGACAGTTAATTCTGAGATCTACCCAACTTGGGCAAGAAGTACTGGGAACGCCCTGGCAACTGCCACCAACTGGGTTTGCAATCTTATTGTTTCACTCACATTCCTCACCCTGCTGGAACATGTTGGAAAATACGGTGAGTTTATTTGTAACATGAAAAGCTTTTGTCGCCATAAAAACCGGCTTTCACAGTAAGGCTGTAGAAGTGATCTGTATACTAGTACAATTACATTTCTCCCTATTTATTTGACTTTGCCCCGAAGTCGACACATATTCCTGCTAGTGGGGTCCGAAGATGATAGCGATGTAAACTCTAATCCCACCGCTGCCACCATATGTATCTTTGTCTTCACGAAGTAAAACATTGCGGTCACCCTCGAGTCACTTATATAACAATGTAAGTTGCTTAACTTCGTGAAAACCGAACCAGTCTAATCGCGTCATCATAAAAGCCAGCTTCTATAGCACGGTTGTAGAAGTGAGCGTTACATACATGTCCTTTACAACTTTTTTCTTTCATATTTCAGGTACATACTGGCTTTACTTCGGGATCTGCTGTTTCGGTTTACTTTTTATGTTTGTTTTCTTGAAAGAAACGAAGAACAAGTCTCTAGAAGAAGTTCAGGAATTGTTTATGTCCAAGAACTACAAGGCAAAGTTAGCAAGAGAAAATAAACTTAAAAATGAGAAGAAAGATCCAGTAGACACAAGGTTTTAGATCTTGAGCATCTTGTACGACCTGCAACCTTTCATATAACGCTTACCAGGCTATGGCCAAATTCAACAGACGATAAACTGATGACAGTTGTATTTTTCCTAGAAAATGGGATCTGGCGCCGCGTGCAAGTTGTCTTATTTTAAAGTAGACGATTTGCAGGAAATGCCATCCTATTTTCTAGCAAACATTATTTCAAAATGCCGTCTGCTGCAATTTTACCCAACATGCAAAATGTTAGTATAACAGTGTTATTCTTATCTTTGTTAATGTGGAATTGGGAAATGTTTTTGTACAACAGTGCAACCTTTGTACGATGACGCTGTTTAACGCTAAGCATGCTGGATAAATTTTAAAACATTTCTTTCTTATTCTTTCCAGAAAATAGGCTTAGACATTGCGTTCAAAATATCATCTAATTTACTTGAAATAATCAGTGCCTATTTTCTGAGAATAATAAGAAAAAACAACAACAAAAACATCAATTTGTTGTCTGTTAAAGTTGCCCAGAGTTCTAAAGGTTAAGAATAATGTATTCTTGCCAGTTAATCACTTCAACCAGAGATTTAAAGGGGACCGGATACACTTAGCAGTTTTCTGCCACTTGGCAAGGGAGGCAACTTTTGTGACTTCCTGTTAACTTTGCTACACACTCAGCCCCTACTGAAAAAGTAACAACTTGCTCCAAACTGTCTTGTCTGAACCTTCGCTGTTCGCATATGGCATAAGGGCCTTTTTGCCACCAAACTGAGTCTGCTGTTTTGATTCTTATGTTTTGGTCAAAAAGAATTTAATCATCCATTTTTTCATTTTTAATGAACTTTCTTGACAATTTTACCTGTGACCATCTTACATTATAGTAGCAACATTATTTCATATTAGCAGATATAACACCCAGAAACTTTATTTTATCAGTCTGAGTAAAAATAATGAATTTGTAAACTTGGTTTCATGGACTACTTCCATAGTACCAATGACTGAAAACTAGTGGCCTCAACCAATCATTTCTTCACGATTTAACACTCAAAGGTCAAATAAAAGTGTGCAAGAATTAAAACATTTCTCCAGGATAGAATTTGGTACTCAGCAATAGCTTACATTTTTTTGTACATTTTTAACTCCATTACCTCTGTTTGCTCAACTGACAAGACATGCCCATGCTTCTGTATTGATGATTTTTGTTTCGTTTTTCTGTTAAGGAAATAAATGATTTGAGATGACAATATAATCAACATCTTTTGTAAGGTGAAGGACATCAATTGAGATACTGAGGATTAACTTTTAAAGCGTCATTCGAAATTGCGGCAGACAATATTATTTTTGACGTGAGGACATCTTCCTTACTGTTTCGGGTATTTTATGAGAGTGCCAACATTTTTCCCATATATATATATACACGACAAGTCTACAGTGTTGGTAAAGAGTGTATCCCAAACAGTGGTCTTACTAAACACTGTGAAAGGACCTTTTCCATCGAAGTCATTTATCATCGATTTCTTTAATTTCAGAATACATCCTAAACAGTTCTAGAGGCCTGTAGAATTTCAGACAACCGCTATCGCCAGCAGTCTCAGTGCTTTCATTCTCTAAAGTAATTTCACAACTGTACATATCAATAAATTAGTTTGTGATTCTCAAGTATGAAAATAATTCATCAAAAAACATGGCCGCTGGTATCTGAGAAAAAAATGAACTCTAACAAACATTGCAAGTTGTGCGAGTATTTTTAGAAGTATAATGAGGGAGGGCTTGAACAATCTCGGCCCGCCGTGGTTCAACTATTGGTTTTCATTTACTCTGGCATACAGTAGAATTAGCCATGAGTACTTGTTTTTGTTTATTTTAGTGATTAATTTGATTTTTATGTTTTCGCTTTGATGCATTGACTGAATTGGGAGCCTTTATGCGAACCGAATTTTTATGTATTTCTGTATTAAGAGTAGTATCAGGACCCAGGGTGAAGTTAGCTAGCTGTAAAAGTGCTTTAAACCCCCTGGTGGTTTGCTCTACCGACCGTTCTAAGGCGGTGGTCCCGGTGTTAGTCTTACTCTTTGTTGCTTTGTGGTTTATTCTACGAGGCGATTTGTTGTATGTCTTTCCGTGTGTCATTTTGTTCTTGTGTTTTTCAGTCCTTTTAGTATTGCGATTACCTCGCTTGGGGAAGAGAGAGCTAATCTTAGTGCTTTTCGTACGTTTGTTTGGTTTGTGCTTGTTTAGATTTGTCGGTTTCCTCTTCCTCTTGGGGTCTGGGAAGGGCTGGGGTTTGTGATTGTGGCACTCCCCCTGGACTTTTCTCTTACCTTTTTTGGTAGAAGGTCTCCAAAGCAATATTCCTGCCAAGTTACATTGAACTCGGTCTAACGGTTTATTACGAGAAGATAAGTAAAGTTTTCTATACAGATGTATGGGGAAAATAAGCCCTGCCCCTAGCCGCACCCTGGCAGCCATGTTTTTTGAAGTATCGTGAAGGCTTGAACAATCTTGGTAGAAGGTCACCGAAGCAATATTCCTGCCAAGTTACATTGAACTCGGTCAAACTGTTTCTTACGAGAAGATAATTAAAGTTTTCTATATAGCTGTACAGGGAAAATAAGCCCCGCCCCCTAGCGGCCATGTTTTTTGATGAATCATGACGGCCTGAACAACTTTGGTAGAGAGTCACCAAAGCAACATTCCTGCCAAGTAATATTGAAATCGGTCAGGTGGTTTCTGACAATTTAAAGTTTTCTATACAGATATATAGGGAAAATAAGCCCCGCACCCTGGCGGTCATGCTTTTTGACGTATCATGAGGGCTTGAACAATCTTGGTAGAAGGTCACCAAAGAAACATTCCTGCCAAGTTACATTGAACTCAGTCTAACGGTTTCTTTAATAATACAAGAAGATTTTTAAAGTTTTCTATTTAGATATATAGGGAAAAAATGCCCTGCCCCCTAGCGGCCATGTTTTTGAAAAATCATGATGACTTGAACAATTTTGGTAGAGGGTCACCAAAGAAACATTCCTGCTAAGTTATATTGAAATCGGTCCATTGGTTTCTGACAAGAAGATTTTTAAAATTTTATATATAGATATATTGGGAAAATAAGCCCCGCCCTTGGGCGGCCATGTTTTTTGACAAATCACGATTACTTAAATAATATTGGTAGAGGGTCACAAAGGAAATATTTCTGCCAAGTTGTAATGAAATTGGTCCAGTGGTTTCTGACAAGAAGATTTTTAAATTTTTCCATATAGATATATAGGGAAAATAAGCAATGCCCCCTGGCGGCCATGTTTTTTGACGAATCATGATGGCTTGAACAATCTTGGTAGAGGATTACAAAAGAAACATTCCTTGCAATGTTATATAAAAATTGGTCCAGTGGTTTCTGACAAGAAGATCATTAAAGTTTTCTATACAGATATATCAGGAAAATAAGCCCCACCACCTGGCGGCCATGTTTTTTGACAAATCATGACGGCTTGAACAATCTTGGTAGAGGGTTACAAAAGAAACACTCTTGCCATGTTATATTGAAATTGGTCCAGTGGTTTCTGATAAAGTTTTCTATATAGATAAATAGGGAAATTAAGCCCTGCCCCCTGGCGGCCATGTTTTTTGACGAATCCAAATGGCTTGAACAATCCTAGTAGAGGATCACCAAAGGAACATTTCTGCAAAAATATATTGAAATCGATCCAGTGGTTTCTGACAAGAAGATTTTTTTTTGTTTTTAGTTAAAAAATCTATTTTTAGCTCCTGTGACCTAGATATGCAATGGACCGGAACCATTTGAACAACTTTGAAACAGGATTTACCAAGGAACATTCCTGTGAAGTTTGGTCAAAATCCAATCAGTGGTTTAGGAGCAGATGTTGTTTAAAGATTGTGGACGGACGGACGGACCGACATGACGACGGACGGTGGGTTATCCCAGTAGCTCACCTTGAGCCTTTGGCTCAGGTGAGCTAAAAAGGCACAAGCAGACGGAACAGAAAAAAATCGCAATGGGGAGTTCTGTGAGTACAAAATGGACATTAAGAGATCAGAAACCAAAACTGAATGAACGGCAGAAGAAAAGGAACTCAAAGGGAGTTCCTTTAGTCGGTTCAAAGAGAGCACAGAAAATGGCTGAAGGGAGAAGGTCTCTGAAGGGAGAAAGTCTCCTTTTAGCAGAAAACAAAAAAAATAAAGAAACCAGGCAACCAAAAGGGAAAAGGAGGAAAGAAGGAAGAAAAATAACACTTTAAAAAAAAATACAGTCGACTCTCGTTATCTCGAACTCCAAGGGACTCTCTGAAATACTTTGATATATCCGTACTTCGACATATCAGAGTTGAGAGAATGAGGAAAACAATAAATTGAACAACCACATTTAACAAATGAATATGTAATTTGACTCCTGAAGTTAGAAATATATATATAAAATAATGTGGAAAAGATGAGAAATTGCTCCTGAGGAGCAATTTCTCCTCTTTTCCACATTATTTTGTTACCTGTTGTCATAGTTTCATGTTAAAACAGGGACCAGATTTTCACTTCGAGATAAGCAGTAATTCGAAACAAGCGAGTTCGAGATAACGAGGTTCGACTGTAATAGTTATATTGCATCAGATACAATTCCAGACATATCAAGAACACAGGTAGAAGCAGAGCATAGGCAGGAGCAAAATCATTTAGACAAGAACTTACATACAGTCGACTCCCGTTATCTCGAACTCGCTTATCTCGAATAACCGCTTATCTCGAAGTGAAAATCTGGTCCCTGTTTTAACACAGAGATCTACCAACAGGCAATAAAATATTGTGGAAAAGAGGAGAAATTGCTCCTTAGGAGCAATTTCTCCTCTTTTCCACAATATTTTCAAAATGTCTCTAACTTAGGAGTCAGATTACATATTCATTCTGTTAAAGGTGGTTGTTCGATTAATTGTTTTCCTGAGTCCGCAAATCTGATATGTCGAAGTACGGATATCTCGAACTGTTTCATAGAGTCCCTTGGAGTTCGAGATAACGAGAGTCGACTGTATTTGACTGTTATCCTTAACATTAAAAGCAAGTTAGAAGTCCACCTTTTTACTATATTTTTCTGACAGAATGAGCAAAAACAAAAGCAGACATAAGCAGTAAATGGTTCTCCACCGATATAATCAGAGCAACACCTGCTGATATAACGTTTTCACAACCAATTTAAGCCTAGCATCCAATAAAAGGGACATTTGCAAACAGTGCAGACCCAGATTAGATGCTGCAGAATGCGGCATCTGATCAGGGTCTACATTGTTTGCATTAAGTTCAGAAATTCTTGCAAACATGGTAATAAGAAAAACTAACCAGACACCCCCTATATAAGAAATGAATCTGTCCAAAGAGTCAAGGTTGAAGATTCCACTTGGCATGAATGGGTTAATAGAGGCAATTGCTCTGATTGGACAGTGCGAGTGTGTCTTATTATGTTGTTTCCTACCTGTGGTTTTTCTGATATTTAGAGGGTTTAAAGGCATTTATAAAGAAGAAAACATGGGAACATTTAAAATTTTTTATTTTAGACATCTGGTGGATCAGAACTTCGTCTATCAAAGTCTGAATGCTTCTGAACATTCTGTACTTCACTACTGTCACTTATCAATTCAGATGAAGTAATCTGTTCCGTAGGGAAAGAATCTTCTGTATCCATTTTTGTTACCTTTTCCTCATCAAAAATATGGCTGTTTACAGAACTGATGTCAGGAACAGAACAAGTGTTGGGCTGAAAAGCATCAGTTACTGGTATAGAACTTGAAGCAGTCTGTAAAGTTTCTGGAATAGAGTCAGTTCCAGAAGAATCTGTCGAACATAAAGAACTTGAAACAGTCTGTGGAATATCTATTTTTGACACTGACGTGGTACTGTTTCCTGGTATGACTTGTGATACTTCAAACCTAGTTTCTGGTTGTGATGTTACATCAGCTGAATTATCTCCTTCCTCCACTACTGCTGATTGTTTGTCACCTATATTTAAGAAAAAGAAAGCTTATTTTTCTTGCTGTCAGTCATTGTTTTGCCCATATTATTGGATTTTTTTAAAATTCCGAATGAAAGTAAATGTTACAGAATCACACTAATTGTAACTATGTAATAAGATACCACATTTTTATGAGGGTCGTGCAAAAAGTTCTGTCACTAATAGGCTTCCTAAGTTTTATCCCAGGTATATTTTAAAATGCTTCACTGCACTCGAATGGTGTGTTGAATAGCTAACGATACCCGTTTATTTCGTTCAAATTGCTTTCCAACTGACAGAGTTATTTCAAACTGAAATAGATGCAGTCATATACACTGACCAATTTACTTGTTACAATAAGAAACGACCAAGCAAAGGATGGTCAGAAGTCCCCCTTTTACATGACAACACCTCCTCTCATAAGTGTGAAGCTGTTAAGTCTTTTTTGGCTTCTGAACAGGTGAAAGTTTTAAACCATCCACCTTATTCACCTGACATGAGTCCCTGTGACTTCTTTTTATTTCCAAGGCTTAAGAAAATGCTTTCTGGATACATCTAGAAGTTCTCTTGGCAGCGCTATTTATCAGTGTCTCCAACAGATACCAAAAGATGACTATTTATCTGCTTTTCGCGACTGAATAAAAAGGTTATAAAAATGTGTTTCAGTGTAGGGGGAATATTTTGAAGGTTTGTAACAAAAATATGTTTGAAAAAAACGTAGCACTGAAGTAATCCGAACACAGTGACAAAACCTTTTGCAGAACTCTCGTATCTGAGCAAAACAGGTCTATATAAAAAAAAAAAAATAAAAAAAAAAATGGACAATATTTCTGAAAATGCTTCTGCTGTTTTCAGTTTTGCAAGTGTGTTCAATGTTCTTAAGGGTCACTCCTTTTAGAATCTATTTATTAACAAAACCATGGCTGCTATTTTGGTTGTTTTATGTTCCACTAGCAACCTTTACAGATATCATTTGACTTTACAGATTTCATTTGACTTCACTGCAGCTTGTGTTAAGTGCCATGTGGCAGCTTTAAAAGTCTGCAGGTACTTTATCATAGTGCATTTTTATTTTTGCTTTCCTTGGGATCACTGAGCCCATGCTGGTATCTCAGAAAATGGAGTTTCGTTTAAGCCTCTGCTAGGCAGTGCATGTAGCCCTGCAAAAAAAAATAATGTGTTTTGAAACCAAGATTCTGATTTTCGTTCATTTATATGTTGTCTTTTTTCCTAAGGCAACCTTTATAGATTTTATTAGCATTCAAGATTATTTGCAACAGTGCAATGCAAAATGTGAAAATGAATGTCAAATATGAATCAAGATGTTCTGATGATTGAATGTCAACTTGTGAAGACAATTTGAACACCCCATGTTTCAGCCATTTCAGGACAATGGTAATGTGTTAACAAGATCAAAAGGTCCTGCATGAGATCATACCATCAACAGAAGTCTGCCCTTCAAGTAAACTAGATAAATTGGCAAATGTTACAATACTGAGATGTACGGAGGTTCCTAAAAAGCCTGCTGTACTGCTTACAAACATATCAGTTGTGCTGTTCACATAAAATACCTGTTGTACAGCTAACAAACATTCCTGCTGAACAGCTAACAAACATACCTGCTGTACTGCTCACATATATACCTGCTGTACTGCTCACAAATATACCTGCTGTACTGCTCACAAACATACCTGCTGTACTACTAACAAACATACCTGCTGTAGTGCTCACAAATATAGCTGCTGTCTGCTTATAAATATACCTGCTGTACTGCTCACAAATATAGCTGCTGTACTGTTCATAAATATAGCTGCTGTACTGCTCACATACATACATATTGTACTGCTCACAAAAGTACTTGCTGTATTGATCACAAACATATATGCTGTACTGCTCACAAACATACCTGCTGTTTTCTGGCA
Source organism: Anodontia alba (assembly GCA_964016985.1). Classification (NCBI taxonomy): domain Eukaryota; kingdom Metazoa; phylum Mollusca; class Bivalvia; order Lucinida; family Lucinidae; genus Anodontia; species Anodontia alba. Next base: position 101,921,654 of record OZ024828.1, read on the forward strand.
AAAGAATATGCACAATACTGGTTAACTACTTAGCGGACTAAGCCTGCCCAGTAAATGTGTGGTTAGGCAAACTGACCTTGCTCAACATGTCTCTACTGGGTTGACAGGGCCATAAAACCTCCACACAAACAAACAAATATGCCTGCTGTACAGCTAACAAACATACATGCTGTACTGATCACAAACATGCCTGCTGTACAGCTAAGAAACATACCTGTTGTAATGCTCACAACCATACCTGTTGTAATGCTCACAACCATACCTGCTGTAATGCTCACAACAATACCTGCTGTGCTGCTCAAAAACATACCTGCTGTACATCTAACAAACCAATCTGCTGTACTGTTCACAAACAGACCTGCTGTAGTGCTCACAAACATGTCTGTTGTACAGGTAACAAACATACATTATGTACTGCTCACAAACATACCTGCAGTACTGCTCACAAACATGACTGCTGTACTGCTCACAATAATACCCAATGTACTGTTCATCAACATACCTGCTGTATTGTTCACAAACATATCTGATTTATTGCTCTCAAATATATCTTGAGTAATGCTCACAACTCACAAATATAGCTGCTGTACTGCTCACAAACATAATTGCTATACTGCTAACAAACATGAGTACAGCAGGTATGTTTTGACCAGTACTGCATGTATATTTGTAAACAGTTTAGCAGATAGGTTTGCGTGCAGTACAGCAAGATTGTTTTTTGACAAGTGTAGCGGTGTAGAATTTTAGGGGGCACCATTTTTTTGGACAGTACCTGTGTACTTATGTGCAGTTACTGTACCCATGTGCGAGAGACTGTAGTGCCCTCTTTCGTTTGGATCCGCAATAAATAAAGTTTGAAGCATGGAGCTTATTATGAGGTTTTTTTTTCCTCTTTTCTTTTGAAGGTTAGTATTTCCATGTCACCATTTTGTTTCCAGGAGGACTATGAGAGCAAGGTCTGTCAGTCAGTATTTCCACATATTTGTATTGATTTGTTTTGAAGCACGTGTGAAGGGAAAGCGTCCCCACTGGGTGGAGTATAAACAGTTCTATTTTGGAATTTCTGCCACTGTATGCATTATTTCTGCAAATTTTAGGACCTATGCTGTTCACTTAGCTCCAATACAATATCCATTTTGTTTAATTAACCAGTCATATATTGGTGGAGAGCATCTTGTGACATTTTATATCATGGTGTTACAAAGTTACTTCCCTTATACCATTCTGTTATTGTTGCGGTGTTTATCCAAGTGATCTGAGACACATCAGTCTGAAAGGTGCATTGTATATCGACAAAAGGAATTGGTGGTAAAAAGAAAGAAATGTAAGCAAGCGTATATCATTAAAATTGTATTATATAATTGAGCCAGTTCATGTGATTGTGGCCGGCATGGTAATAGGGACCAGTAGTGGCTCAGGCGAGCCTACGCATGAGTGCAGTCTTGTCAGAGCCTTCCTGGTCTGCTCTGTCGGACATGGTTAGGATGGAGGATCAGACGCCTAATTCTGCTTGGGAGCTTCCCAGGCATGTTTGAGGTGTGGTTTTGCATATTGTTTGGGAACTAAAATCATGAACTGGCCAGAAATATTTTTGAGAATCATTCTGTAAGCTGTCTAAGGTATAAGCTTTAGGTCTTGTATTTGTTGAAGTCGGTGATTTTATGAAGACTCCAGTAACTATTTCCCAATGGGTAATTGATTATAATTTGCTATGGCTTCATTCCCTGTCACATCATGTTGCCCAATAATGTTTGTTCACTGAATCAGTTCCTCATCATCCCTGTTCCCTGTACCTGTTCAACATCATTCCTGTTCCCTGTACCTGTTCCCCATCATTCCTGTTCCATAACATCATTTCCCATCATGGTGGTTCCCCATCCCCATTCTGCTTGTTCCCACTCCCCGTTCCCCATCATTCCTGTTCCCTGCACCTGTTCCACATCATTCCTGTTCCATACCAGTATTCCCCATCATGGTTCCCTGCACCATCCCCCATTATGCTTGTTCCCACTTCCTGTTCCCAATCATTCCTGTTCCCTGTACCTGTTCCACATCATTCCTGTTCCCTACCCCCATTCATCATGTTTGTTCCCTGTACCTGTTCCCCATCATACCTGTTCCCTGTATATGTTCTCCATCATTCCTGTTCCCTGTACCTGTTCCCCATCATTCCTGTTCCCTATCCCCATTTCCCATTATGGTGGTTCCTCGTCCCCATTCCTCATCATGATTGTTCCCTATACCCATTCCCCATCATGCTTGTTCCCACTCCCCATTCCACATCATTCCTGTTTCCTGTACCTGTTATACATCATTCCTGTTTCCTACCCCGATTCCCCATCATGGTTCCCTGCACCCATCCCCCATCATGCTTGTTCCCACTCTCTGTTCCCCATCATTCCTGTTCCCTGTACCTGTTCCACATCATTCCTGTTCCCTACCCCCATTCCCAATCATGGTTCCCTGCACCCATCCCCCATCATGCTTGCTCCCAGTACCCATTCCCCAACCTTCTTGTTCCCTCTCCCTGTTCCCCTAATGGTTGTTCACTGTCCCCTTTCCCCATTATGGTTATTCCCTGTACCCATTCCATCAGGCTTGTACCCATTCCCGTCATGCTTGGTCCCCGTCTCCATTCCTCATTGTTTTCCAGTACCCATTCCCCATCATGCTTATTGCCTCTACCAGTTTCCATCATGCTTGTTCCCTGACCCCATTCCCTAATATGGTTGTTCCCTTACCAATTCCCTCCTATTCTCTAAATCTGGGTCTCCAGTATTTTCATCCAGACATATTATCGAATGCTTTGACCGTAAGTTATAAGAAGGATGGTTTTACTGATGTGCATGGAAATGGAACATGTTTTAAGCCAGAGATTTTGTTAGATGCCTAGTCATTTACATCTAGTCATATCATCTATTATTTTGTACTGTAGTGTTCTATGGTGTTTCTGAAATGTAGGAGAATGTGTTTGTGTCACATGGGACATGTGACTTGTGTTAGGAACACATTGATTCGTCATATGAACGAAAGGTCTTTTGACCCTTTTGTTCATATTGAATCACATTTCCATTTGGAAACACCACAGAGCACTCTCTTTCATTCTGATCTGCAATAAATAAAGTTGGAAGCGTGGAGCTCATCTTTATTTTGAGTTGTTTTTCCTCTTTTCTTTTGAAGAGTCAAAGGAATACCCGGTAATTTGGGGGCTTGTCCAGGATGGAAGAAAAAATCTTAAGAGGCATATGCGGATGTCAGGGTCTTGCTATCCTTACACAACTTAAAACAAAAGCTTTGAGTGTCAAAGTAAAGGTTGAAACAGAGGATGCTAAATCAGAATGGATTCCCGACCCGATGATCAGGACAACAAAAACTTTGACATCAGATGATCACAAAATTGGGTGGCGAAAAGATTTTAAGATAAATGTAAAAATAGGTGATAGTGCATGAGCTTTTTGAGACAGGTTAAATGAGCTCTTTGAGACAGGTGGAGGTGGCCAAAGACAAATGCAACAAAGAAAGTGAGATAATTGACGGTATCATATGAGCAATTCAGCCAGGTTTCAGACTTTGAGGATATATCAAGGGGAGAGAAAGTCTAAATTTGCCAATGGCACAAGCTATAATACGCTCGTTCTATCATGAGAAATCATCCACAGAATTATATCAAGAATTGTGTAGTTTAAGCCAAGGTCCTAAAGAATCCTGTCAAGATTTCATTCTGCAGGGTCTTGAATTAAGACAGAAAATAAATTTTGCTTCTAAGGAGGACACAAATTTTGCATATGACAAGAAACTTGTAGAAAGACAATTGCATAATTCTCTTATTACAGGGATCCGTGAGGAAAGCATTCGTTATGAGCTGGATTCACTTTTAACAAATTTCACCACAGACGAGAAGTTGTTGGAGAATGTCAATGAAGTCGTCTGACATCAGACAGAGAGAAATAATCAACTTGGCAGTGGCAAATGCAAAGTGTTAAATGTTAAGACCGGTGACGAGAGTGGTGTTGAAAGAACTGAAGTCACTAAGATTGGAAATAAATGAATTAAAGGCTAAATACAGTGGTAGCAATAGTCAAGTTCAGCCTGAGACATTGTAGGAAATAACTAAGAAGAAGAATAGAAATGCATGCAAAAGATGTCTTTCTTCTGACACTAACTCTCGTTGTACACATTGTTATAACTGCGGTAGTTCAGACCACTTCCAATATCATTGTCCGGAAAACTGCAACGGGTCACTGAAAGGCAAAGGGGGACAGTGACCCAGGGTGAAATTCCTCTTCCTGAACAATTCATAGGATAAGACCATGACTGTATTTATTGTAGGGAAAAAATAGATACCATAAAATCATGTAAAGGTTGTAACACTGTGTATTACTGCTCCGTTGGTTGTCAGAAGAGGCACTGGTCAAAACATAAATTAATGTGTCAGTCAATACACTGTCTTGAGCAAAAGATGAATAAGAACACCAAGAACGTTCCCAGTGTAGAGACATTAAGGGGAAATGTATATGACTTGTCATCAAAGGGTAAAAGTAAAATAGCAAGATTAGTGGGTGAACAATGTTTTGTTTCGGTAAGTATGGATGGTAAGAAATACGAGGGTGATAGGGGTATATTTCCTACAGAAGCGACTGCGTCCAATCTCAGAGCTCTTTGATAAAGGGTTGTCTGTAAAACCTGCAAGTGGGGATAGTTTGCATTTTGAGGGTTGGATTGAGGTAGATGTGAAAGCCTCCCCAAATTCAGAAAATATTTTGGTACCATTTCTAGTTACCGAATCCTATACTGACACACCCATATAAGGCTACAATGTCATAACTGCTCTCGATCAGGAAGATGTGCTTTCAGTTTTTGCTAAATATGACAAGAAAAAGGTACCATCGGTGGCATCAGTTTTGGCTAATGAACAAAATGGTGCCCCCTAAAAATTCCACACCGCTACACCAGTATAGCATTTAGACTTGTGACCAGTATAGCATATATATTTGCAAGCAGCACAACAGGCTGTCATCTAAGTGAGTAGTACAAGAAGTATACTTGTGATCAGTAAAGCAGGGATCAGAAACCTACCTGCTGTACTTCTCACAAAAATACCTACTGTACTGCTCACAAATATATCTGCTGTATGGCTCAGAAATATACCTGCTGTACTGCTCACTAATATACTTTTTTGCACTGGTCATAAAAATTCCTGCTGTACTGCTCTTTAAAATACCCGTTGCATTGGCCAGAAATATGCCTGCTGTACTGCTCAAAAATATATCTGCTACATTGTTCACAAATATACCGGCTGTTCTGTTTACAAATACACCTGCTGTACTGCTCACAAACATACCTGCTGTACTGCTCACAAATATACAAATTGCACTGGTTACAAACATATCTGATGTACCAGTCATTAACACCCCTGCTGTACTGCTCACAAATGTACCTGCTGTACTGCTAACAAACATTTCTGCTGTGCTGCTTTACAATATCCATGCTGTACTGCTCACAAATATATCTGCTGTACTGCTCATGAGCATGCCAGCTGTACTGCTTGCAACTTTACCTGCTGCACTGCTCATGAACATACCAGTTGTACTGCTTACAACTTTACCTGCTGCATTGCTCACAAAGATACCAGTTCTGCTGCATGCAAATAGGCCTGCTGTACTGTCAATAAGTATACCTGATGTACTGGTCACAAACATAGCTGCTATACTACTTAGAAATGTACCTGCTGTACTGTTCAGAAATATACCTATATGTTCAGAAATATACTTGCTGTACTGTTCAAAAATATACTTGCTGTACTGCTCACAAACATACCTGCTGTACTGCTCACAAACACAGCTGCTGTAATGCTCACAAACATACCTGCTGTACTGCTCACAAATACACCTGCTGTAATGCTCATTAACATAGCTGCTTTAATGCTCACAAATATAGCTGCTGTACTGGTCAAAACATAAATTAATGTGTCAGTCAATACACTGTCTTGAGCAAAAGATGAATAAGAACACCAAGAACGTTCCCAGTGTAGAGACATTAAGGGGAAATGTATATGACTTGTCATCAAAGGGTAAAAGTAAAATAGCAAGATTAGTGGGTGAACAATGTTTTGTTTCGGTAAGTATGGATGGTAAGAAATACGAGGGTGATAGGGGTATATTTCCTACAGAAGCGACTGCGTCCAATCTCAGAGCTCTTTGATAAAGGGTTGTCTGTAAAACCTGCAAGTGGGGATAGTTTGCATTTTGAGGGTTGGATTGAGGTAGATGTGAAAGCCTCCCCAAATTCAGAAAATATTTTGGTACCATTTCTAGTTACCGAATCCTATACTGACACACCCATATAAGGCTACAATGTCATAACTGCTCTCGATCAGGAAGATGTGCTTTCAGTTTTTGCTAAATATGACAAGAAAAAGGTACCATCGGTGGCATCAGTTTTGGCTAATGAACAAAATGGTGCCCCCTAAAAATTCCACACCGCTACACCAGTATAGCATTTAGACTTGTGACCAGTATAGCATATATATTTGCAAGCAGCACAACAGGCTGTCATCTAAGTGAGTAGTACAAGAAGTATACTTGTGATCAGTAAAGCAGGGATCAAAAACCTACCTGCTGTACTTCTCACAAAAATACCTACTGTACTGCTCACAAATATATCTGCTGTATGGCTCAGAAATATACCTGCTGTACTGCTCACTAATATACTTTTTTGCACTGGTCATAAAAATTCCTGCTGTACTGCTCTTTAAAATACCCGTTGCATTGGCCAGAAATATGCCTGCTGTACTGCTCAAAAATATATCTGCTACATTGTTCACAAATATACCGGCTGTTCTGTTTACAAATACACCTGCTGTTTGTTTGTGTTGAGGTTTTACGGCCCAGTCAACCCAATGGGGTCATGTCGAGCGCGGTCAGTTTACCTAACCACACGTTTACTGGGCAGGCTTAGTCCTCTAAGCGGTTAACCAGTATTGTGCACATTCTGTCGTCAGAAACTGACAACTGCCCTTCTTGAATCAGCGGAAGGGGGAGAATGACCGTAGAAAATATTTCATGATCAATCTCCACGAAAGAATGTTGCCGACCTCGGCGGGGGTTACACCTGCTGTACTGCTCACAAACATACCTGCTGTACTGCTCACAAACATACCTGCTGTACTGCTCACAAATATACAAATTGCACTGGTTACAAACATATCTGATGTACCAGTCATTAACACCCCTGCTGTACTGCTCACAAATGTACCTGCTGTACTGCTAACAAACATTTCTGCTGTGCTGCTTTACAATATCCATGCTGTACTGCTCACAAATATATCTGCTGTACTGCTCATGAGCATGCCAGCTGTACTGCTTGCAACTTTACCTGCTGCACTGCTCATGAACATACCAGTTGTACTGCTTACAACTTTACCTGCTGCATTGCTCACAAAGATACCAGTTCTGCTGCATGCAAATAGGCCTGCTGTACTGTCAATAAGTATACCTGATGTACTGGTCACAAACATAGCTGCTATACTACTTAGAAATGTACCTGCTGTACTGTTCAGAAATATACCTATATGTTCAGAAATATACTTGCTGTACTGTTCAAAAATATACTTGCTGTACTGCTCACAAACATACCTGCTGTACTGCTCACAAACACAGCTGCTGTAATGCTCACAAACATACCTGCTGTACTGCTCACAAATACACCTGCTGTAATGCTCATTAACATAGCTGCTGTAATGCTCACAAATATAGCTGCTGTACTGCTTTTTTTTTTTTTTTTTTTTTATTTGGGTTTTACGGCCCTTTCAAGAATATTTCACTTATATCGAGCCGATCGTTCATCGAAGGTGGGCGATGACCGGAGTACCCGGAGAAAAACCACCTGACCATCCGTAAGCAGAACTTGGCTTTCCCACATATGACCCGAGCTAGGCTCGAACCACAGCGGTGAGAAACCTAATGGATTAACTCTCTTATCCACCAGGCTACGGGGGCCCGCCATGCTGTACTGCTTACAAACATAGCTGTTGCACTGCTCACAAATATACTTGCTTTACTGCTCCAAAATATACCTGCCATATTGTTTCTAAACATACCCACTGTACTGGTCAAAAACATACTTTCTGCACTAGCATATCTACTGAACTGCTCAGGAATAGTCATTACAAATATACCTTCCATACTGTACATACAATTACCTGCTGTACTGCTAGGGTCCACATCTTCTGCTGCCTTCTTAATAAAGACTCTCTGCATGCAAAGTTTCTTGTTGGTTAAATGTTGGAACTCTAGCTCTTTTGGGTGTTCATCATCATATTCAGCTGCCAAAATCAAAATACTGTAAATTTCAGCAGCATAAAATATTTTTCACTGTAAACAGTCACACAAAAGTAACCCAATAAATTTGTCTGAATGAGTTGAGGTTTAATGTCTAATGTCTCCTTTAGTCATGTTGTGATCATAACTGGATGGGGTGGTGGGAACTGACATCCTTTCTATAGTGCTCTCTAACTTCTGTATCAAACACCAGATACACTGACATGATACTACTACGAGTCATACTGACACAAATGCAACCAATCCTAGCTCTTCTTCCTGATGCCAAGTGCCCAATGGACATGTAGCTAGTAACCATTTTAGAAAGTCTTAGGTATGACCTACTAATCCGACGGTCAACGCTGTACCAACTTAACCACTTGGATCCCGCTTAATAGTTTTTCTTGTTTTTCCAAGAAAATAGATGTCATGTTTTTTCACTAGAAAGGCCTTGGCTTGGTGACACTAATGAGTATTCGCAACATGTTTTCATGGAGAAAAAAAGCTATATCAATACAATTTTTTATTTTGGTCTGGAGTTTTAGGGCCCAGTCAACACAGTTAAAGCCATGTTGTGTGGGTCAGTTAACCTATGCACACTTTTCTTAGGCAAGCAGTTATCCAGTAGTATGTGCACATACTTTCAACAAAGTGCCACATCTAGAGCTCTACTCTTGTTCTGCTTACAGTAATAACCTTAAGTATGGGACAGACAGACCTGTGCAAACAGTGTAGACCCATATCAGACACCACAGAATCCAGCATCTAATCTGGGTCTACACTGTTTGCCACTTATCCAGCAGTTTTTATATGCTTTGAAAAAAAAACAAACCTGGACATATTGTGTTATCCGTCTGTCTGGTGTAAACAATTGTGAGCACCATAACCTAAGTAACTGTAAGGAATATTTTGATGAAGCTTTATAGCAATGTCACACCCTTTTTAAATTAGTGGAAGAGGGACAATGACTACAGAAATTGTTTCATGATCAACCTCCATGGAAGTTGTGGGTGAGCTGGCAGTCAAACTTGCAACCCCTGATATGTAGTCAGACACGTTACCAACTGCAGCCTGGCTACTTTACAATCTAAAACTACGAATTAAAATTAAAAACTGCAAATTGCTCACACAGCTCACACTGAACACAAAGGCACACACACAAACACACACACACACACATGGGTAAAACAATAACTAAATACTGCCTCCCCCACCCCCACCACCGAATGCAGGTCAGTTCTCTTTCCTACAATATGATGCATACCATCATTTGCACAAAATCTCAAGATCCTGAGTGCAGTAGTTCCTGAGAAATGTTTGACAGAAAAAAAATGATTGAAGAGAAATAAAATTGAGCAAATAAATAAAAGAATAAGCAGGAGCAGACCAGTTCTCAGTATAACTCAGCAGCTTGGTTTTCTTTTCCACAATATACTTAGTAATTCTCAATGTGTATATAAATTTTGAAAACACAGGCTTCTATAGAAGCGGAGAAATCTTTGAAGGAAAAATATTTAATTTGAAAGAAAGATAAATGGATAAATAAATGGAAGAATAAGCATGAGCAAGCCAGTTCTCTTTCCCACAATATACACCACAACCTCTTTATAACACTGTTGGTGGGTTCCATAGCATAAACCGTGTTAGTTAAACAACCATGTTATATCCAAACAAAAATGTATTGATTACCGGTATATTGAAAAATGACCATTTATGGTCATTTTTCAATATAAATCTATACATTTTTGGGATCCATCTTTGAACCGTGTTATATCCAAAACTGCCTTATAACCAACTGTGTTATAAAGAGGTTGTAGTGTAATGTGTCATACAACACATGTGTACCTAATTTCAAGACCCTAGATGTAGAAGTTCCAGACAAATCCATGTCAGAATCTTGAATGGATAGAAAGAAAACTGGACAAATAAATGGAAGACTAAACTGGAGCAGAACAGGCTCTTTCCCACAATACCATCGGTCACACCCAACATTTGTACCAAACTTCAAGATCCTAGGTGCAGTAGTTCCAGAGAAATGTTTGATGGAAAAAAAATATTGGAGAGAAAAAAAAAAGGACAAAAAATGGAAGAATAAACAGGAGTAGGCCAGTCCCCTTTCCAACAATACAACGAGTATAACCAAACATTTGTACCAAATTTCCAGATCCTTAGTAGGTGCAGTAGTTTCAGAGAAATGTTTGATAGAAAAAAAGTTTACAGAAAGACACACAGAGAAAAGACAAAAAACAATACACCCCCTTGGCATACTTGTAAGCCAGGGAGGTGGGATAAAATTAATCTGACTATTTGTCAAGTTTCTGGTGATGTGTCTAGAAAATGTTGACTGAACGGCAAGAAGGCAAGTCCATAATCACAAAGCAGAGCTCCCCAAGACACTAAAAGAAGATTATATGTCCAATAAACCAAGGTCAATGATGATGATGATTTGGAGTTTTACATCCCTTTCAACATTATTTAAGTCATATCAAGACAATGGAAGGATAATAATAAAAGGTTCTGTGAAATTAAGTGCCATACAGTCATAAGCTGAATTCTACCTCAAGTGGGATTGGAACCTGGACCTTGTGATCCGAAGCCTGGAGTGCCAACTACTCAGCCACCAGGATGCTTTAAATCATGGTCAAACAAAGTGGCACATTTATATTAACTAGCATATGAACAAAGAACTTCAACAGAGGAACTGCCTTTCTGTCAGCAGTAGTGGTGGAGATGATAGAGCAGCCGGTGATATGGGTGCCTCCATGATCCCTCGCAGCTGCAATCATTCGCAATGGCAAGGTACCTCCGAATGGATACATGAGTTTCATTGTCTGCCTCTACAAGGGTAAGGGGGATGCATTGGAAAGGGGCAACTACTGTGACCTCAAGCTGACAGAGCAGGTCATGAAAGTCCTTGAGAGGATTGTGGATGACCTCATCAGACAGTTGGTGTCAACTGACAATTCCCAGTTTGGCTTCATCCCAGGCAGAGGCACAACAGACGCAATCTTTGTTGTCAGGCAGCTGCTACAGAAGTATCTAGCTGCCAATAAGACTTACATGGCTTTCGCAGACCTGGAGAAGGTGTTTGATCGAGTGCCTTGGAAGGTCATCTGGTGGGCACTGAGAAAACTTGGTGTGGAGGAGTGGATTGTGCGACTGGTGCAGGGGATGTACGCCAATGCGTGTATGCTCTTGTGTGCAGAGGGCAATGCTCCATGCCAGTAAGACTTGCCCACTGACAAAGTCAAATCGCCAACGTTTGCAGCAGAATGACAGGGCAATGATCGGACAGATGTGCAATGTCAAGCTGCAGGACACTGTCACAATTAGGTCCAATGAGCTGCTTGCATGGCTTGGCATTGAGGACCTGGACCTCATTATGAAGGAAAGAAGCCCCCGCTGGTATGTGGAACACTCCAATGGTGCAGTCAAGACAGCCCGTGACACTGATCGAAAGCATGGACCTGGATGGCCCAAGATGACAGAGAGGGATTGCAGAGAGTGAAAGCTCTCGGCTATCAACCCTCATGACAGACACACCTGGAGATCTGGTGTGAGATCTGCCTATCATGCAACAAGTCAGCTACCTGGAAGGGGGGCCACTGATGTGGATGTTGCCCCTTTACCAGAATGTGAATCAAAAATCTGATGATGATGATGATGATGATGATGAGAAAGAAACACTGGAGGGCTTAAATTATTTTGCTCATGCCAAGCCTCAAGGACTTAGTTCTGTTGTAATAGATCTTTGATACATCAATGAATTGATGGTATGGTGTTTTATGTCCCTTTCAACATTATTTAAGTCATATCAAGACAATGTAGGGGTGATAATGTAGGCCTTGTGCAATGAAATGCAATAATGAGCTGAATTCTGCTTCCAGCAGGATCCAACCCCAGGAGCTTTTGATGTAAAGTCAGGAGTGCTAACCGCTTGGCCACCCAGGCACTTCTCAAACACATCTGTGAAATATCACAGTAAAATACATGTACAGTTGACTCCCGTTATCTCGAACTCGCTTATCTCGAATAACCGCTTATCTCGAAGTGAAAATCTGGTCCCTGCCTATACATGAAAACCTAACAACAGATGGAAAATATTGTAGAAAAGAGGAGAAGCAATTTCTCCTCTTTTCCACAATATTTTCAATATCTCTAACTTCAAAAGTCCAATTACCTATCAGTTTGTTAAATGTGGTTAATCAAATTATTTTTTCCTCAATTCTGCAAACCTGATATGTCGAACTACGGATATCTCGAAGTATTTCAGAGAGTCCCTTGGAGTTCGAGATAACGAGAGTCGACTGTATGTATAATAACAAATACTAAGATGAAACAAAGCAGAGGACTCAATTTTACCATGCTGTCTATTGTTGATGTGACTCGAACTTATAAGGGCTGATATTTAGGGCTTGAAGGGCTAATGTGTTGGCAGGCCTCCTAGTGGCCCACTTTGAAAATATAGGTTTTTATATAGGTTCTTCTTACTCAAAATATAGGATATTTACAGGTTTTTCAATAAAAAATATAGGTTAAAAAAAGGTTCTTCCAAACTCATATAAAGATTTAAAACTGAGAAGAAAAAATACTTGATGAATTTTTGCGCCACAATTATTCAGATAAAGTTGATCTGAATTTTACAAAGTCCAAGCGAGCGAAGCGAGCGAGGAAAAAAATACAATTTCTTGACAGTTTTCATCATTTTTTGGGACTAAAAAGTAAAAATAGTAGGGCATTTTGAAGAAAAGTTAGGGCTGAGTCGCGAGAAGGTTCAAAAAGTGAAAAATATAGGTTTTTTCATGAAAATACAGGCTTTTTACAGGTTTTATGAACAAAATTAAGGTTTTATAGGTTTGACACAAAATTATAGGTTATTATAGGTTTTATAGGTTTCACTAGGAGGCCTGTGTTGGGTTTGAAGGGCTAATACATTCTGAGTTTGAAGGGATAATAATTTGAGTTTGAAGGGATAATTATTAAGGTTTGAAGGGCTAACATTTGGGGTTTCAAGGGCTAATATTTTTGGTTTAAAGGGTTAATACTTTGGGTTTCAAGGGCTAATAGTTTAAGTTTGAAGGGTTAATATTTTGGGTAAATATTTTACTTTTACTGGGCAGGCTTAGTCCTCTAAGCAGTTAACCAGTACCGGTGCACATTCTTTCATCAGAAACTGACAACTGTCATTCCTGAATCAGTGGAAGGGAGAAAAATGGTAAATATGGTAATACCTGCATCAGAAACAGACTTATCCTCAAACAGCATACATGTTCCCATGGCATCTTCATATTCTCCTTGGAAGATATAGTGTTCCAGCTGGAGAAGGGGCTTCTCTGTATCTATACCCTGGAAAAAATGTATTTATTGTAAATATTGGGACACCCTAACTCCTTTCCATACTTGTCCTAAAGTCTAAACATAAGCATTGCACTACCTCTTTATGTTTATAACAAAAGCACCGCGAAGCGGGGCAATATACGCCTATTTACCATTTTACAAGGGTACCCCATCTATAGAGCTGGACAAAGGCGTAAAATATGCGGACTTTTACAAATGTACCCTGGTTGTGTTGCCATATGGTTACCTAGTTACACTGTATTGCATAAAGAAGGATACTCTGAAAAAATAGTCAAAGGGAAGTAACTCAGACACTAAGAAAGGGAGAACAATCTTTTTGTAGAGGACACATCGACTTAACCTCATATACATAGCTACAAAGTTTCATAAAGTTATTCCGTGTGATTACCTAGTTATGGCATACATAAGGATAGCGTGGAAAAAAAAAAAAAAAAAAAAACTAATCAAAAGAAAGCAAAGTTTCATCAAATTATTCTATATGGTTACCTAGTTATGGCACGCATAAGGACAGTGTGGAAAAATACTTATCAATCAAAAGAAAGCAACTCAGAAACTGTATTAGAGAGCAACCTTTTTAGTACATAAGTACCACGACACACCATCTTGACTTCATACACATTGCTATAAAGTTTCATTAAGATATTCCATATGGTTACCTAATTATGGCTAGTTATGGCACGTACAAGGATAGTGTAAGAAAAAAAAAATAATCAAGCTAATTAACTTGGAAACTAAGAAAGTTTGAGCAATCTTTTTTGTAGGTGACAGACCGTCTTAACATCATACAAATATTATAAAGTTATATACGGTTACCCACTAATGGTAGGTCAGTCAAACATTTAATCAAACAAGCAAAGTCCATAGGGTATTTATGTCCCCTGCCTTATTTTTAACCAGAGGACCATTGGTCCTGTATCACTTACCTAAGTATTGAAGCAGGAAAAAAACTGAAGCTAAAAATGTGGAAAAAATTTAAAAAAAAAATCAAAAAACTTAATTTCAAGATTACAATATATCCTCAGACCACAAGCAAAATGCCTGTAAAGTTTCAGAAGCATTTGTTTAAGGCTGTGGGAGGAGTTGTGCTCATAAGGTACCTACCACTATATGCACTTTCATAGTACTGAAGCATGAAAAAAATCTATGTTAAAAGTTGAAAATGTGAAAAAAGTAAAAAAAAAAAGTAACTTCAAGATTCTGTAAAAAGCATATGCATATATTCAGACTACGGTTAAAACATCTGTATAGTTTCAATGGGAATGGTATAAAACTGTAGGAGGAGTTGCACTCACAAGGTACCTACTACATATACACTTTCATAGTACTGAAGCATGAAAAAAAGTCTAAGTTAAAAATGTGAAAAATTTGAAAAAAATAAATAAATAAAGATTCTGTAAAAACCACATGCATATTTTCAGACCATGATTAAAATACCTGTGAAGTTTCAAAGGGATCAATATAAAACTAGGAGGAGTTGCGCTCACAAGGTCCCCACTACAAACCCAGAACCATGCAAAAAAAATCTAAGTTAAAAATGTGAAAAAAGTTAAAAAATTTAACTTAAAGATTCTGTGAAAAGCACATGTATATCTTCAGACCATGATAAAAACACCTGTAAAGTTTCAAAAGCATCAGTCCAAAACTTTAGGAGGAGTTACGCTCACAAGGTACCTACTACATATACACTTTCATAGTATTGAAGAATGAAAAAAGTCTAAGTTAAAAATGTGAAAAATTTAAAACAAATTACTTCAAGATTCTGTAAAAAGCATATGCATATCTTCAGACCATGATTAAGATAAATGTGAAGTTTCAGATAGATCGGCATTAAACTGTAGGAGGAGTTGCGATCACAAGGTCCCCACCACAAACGCGGAACCATGCAAAAAAAGTCTAAGATAAAAATGAGAAAAAAGTAAAAAAAAAAAAATGATTTAAGGATTCTGTAAAAAGCACATGCACATCTTCAGACTATGATAAAGACACCTGTAAAATTTCATCAGGATTGGTTAAAAACTGTAGGAGGAGTTGCACTCACAAGGTACCTACTATAAACTCAGAACCACACACCATGATGCAAAAAAGTCTAAGTTAAAAATGTGAAAAAAAGTAAAAAAAAATAATTTAAGAATTCTGTAAAAAGCACATGCACATGTTCAGACCATGATGAAGACACCTGTAAAATTTCAGAAGGATTAGTTAAAAACTGTAGGAGGAGTTGTGCTCACAAGGTATCTACTATAAACTCGGAACCACGCACCACGAACCACGCACCATGGAAAGCCAAATACTATGTCCCTTTGCTTTTCTTCAAAAAGGGAGGGGGGTGACAAAAAGTAACTCATAAACTGAGAAAAGGATAAAAGGATAGCAATTACTTTTGTATGCCACACACCATCTTAACCTCATACACATTGCTATAAAGCTTTATCAAAATATTCCATACAGTTACCCAGTTATAGTGGGCACAAGGAGTTATGGTGTGCAAAAGGATAGTCTGAAAAAAAAAACTAATCAAAGTAAAGTGACTCAGAAACTAAGAAAGCAATCTTTTATTGCATGTGACACACTGTCTTGACTTCATACACATTGCTATAAAGTTTCATAAAAATATTCTATATGGTTATCTTGTTATAGCATGCACAAGGGTAGTATGAAAAAAAAAATCTAATCAAAGGGAAGTATAAAGAAAGTAAGGAAGGCAGAGCAATCTTGACCTCATACACATTGCTATGAAGTTTCATCCAGATATTCCATACTGTTACCTACTTATGGTACACACAAGGTCAGTCAAAAATTTAATCAAAGGGAAGTAACTCCAAAATTGAAAAAAGAAGAGCAATCCTTTTTGTATGTGACACACAGTCTTAACCTCATATACATTGCTATGAAGTTTCATCAAAATATTCCATATGATTACCTAGTTATGGTGCACACAAGGATAGTCTAAAAACAAAAAATAATCAAGGGGAAGTAACTCAGAAACTAAGATCAGGAGAGCAATCATTTTTGTATGCAACTTGCCATCTTGACCACATACACATTGCTATAAAGCTTCATCAAAATATAGCGCCGTCCGACTGGAGACCAGGAGGTCGTGGGTTCAACCCCCGCCGAGGCCAGCAACATTCTTTCGTGGAGATTGATCACGAAATATTTTCTACGGTCATTCTCTCCCTTCCGCTGATTCAAGAAGGGCAGTTGTCAGTTTCTGGCGAAAGAATGTGCACAGTACTGGTTAACCGCTTAGAGGACTAAGCCTGGCCAGTAAACGTGTGGTTAGGTAAACTGACCGCGCTCGACATGACCCCATTGGGTTGACTGGGCCGTAAAACCTCAACACAAACAATTCATCAAAATATTCCTTACACTTACTTATGTTATGGTGCTCACAAGTGTTTACACCCGACGGACAGATAGCCAGACAACGCCATAACACAATATGTCCGGGTTTGTTTTTTCAAAACTGGTATAAAAACTGCTGGATGGGTGGCAAACAGTGTAGACACTGATCAGATGCTGCATTCTGTGGTGTCTGATATGGGTCTACACTGTTTGCACAGGTCTGTCCCATACTTAAGGTTATTACTGTAAGCAGAACAAGGAGAGCTCTTCTTTTTTTCAGTCAGAAAGTATTATTAACTCTCGCCATGCTGAATAAATTAAGATGCCACGCCCATGTCTAATTTCAGCCAATCAGATTACTTGATCTAGGTTGCTGATGCAAATTCAAATGCTGAATGGCAAAGAGTGCAGATCCAGATCAGCTGGCTTCTTCAGATGGGTTAACCCTTGTCATGCTGAATAAATTAAGATGCCTAATTAAGATTCTAATTGTCAGCCAATCAGATTACTTGATCCCTGTTGTTGATATAAATTCATATACTGAATGGCAAACAGTGCAGATCCAGATCAGTTGGCTTCTTCAGAAGCTAACAGATCTGGATCTACACTGTTTGCAAAGACAGGATTCAGCAGGACAAGGGTTTTCTTATTTCTCCTTATCATAATGTTTTCATGGAGAAATGAGAAAAATGTATTGGACATCCCTCTTATCTAGAACTATGCAAAACAAAAACTACAATTAGATGAAAATGCCCTGATTCCTCACCCTTGTTTGAATTTGCTTGAACAAATGTTTGAATTTGCAGTAAAGATGACAATTAAAACCAAAACAAGAAATGTCAACAAGAGAGCCAAGTTGATTACCAGACAAGTTTCCAGTCAATTGACCTTTTGGTTCACCAGAAGAAATTCAAGATATAGATTTTCAAGATGACGGTCATCTTGGATTTCCAATCAGATCTATTTTAGCTATTTTTGATCTATAAGTTTCAAGTTAACTGGCCTTTTGGTTCAGGAGAAAAAGCTCAAAATAGATTTTCAACATGGCTGCTAGGGCAACCATCCTGGATTTCAAACAGAACAATTTGCCATTTTTTATCTACAAGCCACCCCCATACTTCCTTTCATGCTTCGAGTCAATTGGCCTTTCCGTTCGGGAGAAGAAGCCCAAAACAGATTTTCAAGATGGCAACTGTGGTGGCCATCTTGGATTTCTAATCAGAACAATTTTAACTATTTTTGATCTACAAGTCACGCAAGATACTTCCTACCAAGTTACAAATTTATTGGCATTTAGGTTCAAGAGAAATTCAATATAGATTTTCATGATGGCAACTGAGGCAGCCATCTTGGATTTACTATCAGAGCAATTTTAGCTATTTTTATCTACAAATTGCCCCGATACTTTCTACCAAGTTTCAAGTCAACTGGCCTTTCCTTTCATGAGAAGAGGTTTAAAACAGATTTTCAAGATGAAGCTTAAATTTCCACTCAGAAATTTTAGCTTTTTTTGATCTGCAAGTCGATTCAGAAGACAAAGGGCAAAATAGATTTTCAAGATGATGGCCATGACCGCCATCTTGGATTTCTGATCGGAACGATTTTAGCCTTTTTTTATCTACAATCACCCTGATATTTCCTACCAAGTTTCGATTCAATTGGCCTTTCAGTTCGGGAGGAGAAGCGCTAAATAAGTTTTCAAGATGGCCATCATGGATCTCTGATCAGTATGATTTTAGCTACTTTTGATCTACAAGTCACCTCAATACTTCCTACCATGTTTCGTGTCAGTTGGCCTTTCTGTTCAAGAGGAGAAGCTCAAAACAGATTTTCAAGATGGCGGCCATAGCGGCTATCTTGGATTTTCCACAGAAACGATTTTAACAATTTTTCGACCTACAAGTCACCCCGATACTTCCTACCAAGTTTTGAGTCGATTGGCCCAGGAGTGTAGGAGGAGTACTCTTTTAAAGCAAATTGTTGACGCCGCACGACGGACAACAGACATTGATCACAATAGCTCACCCTGAATACTGTGCTCAGCTGAGCTAATAAGCAGTACTTATTAGATATCCCTGTGCAAAAACCAAAACATAATGGACGGAGAGATGGATATATGGATGGATGGACATGAAAATAGTAAAATCATTCCCCGCCACTGGCACCCTCCCCCAACCCTCCAAAAAACATACACAGAAAAAAGTGTTACCCTCCATCCCTGTACCCCACCCAATCAAACACACACAAACACAGTTTGGTGGGGAGGGAGGTATAATTAACATCAGCACAGTTACCAGTAGATGGCTAGAGCTGGCATTTTCATGATAACCACTGTCTTATGGCAGTGAATTAATTCACTGCCCAGCAATGTTGTTGTGTTGAGGTTTTATGGCCCAGTCAACCCAATGGGGTCATGTCGAGCGCGGTCAGTTTACATAACCACACGTTTACTGGGCAGGCTTAGTCCTCTAAGCGGTTAACCAGTATTGTGCACATTCTTTCGCCACAAACTGACAACTGCCCTTCTTGAATCAGCGGAAGGGAGAGAATGACCATAAAAAAAATATTTCATGATCAATCTCCACGAAAGAATGTTGCCGACCTCGGCGAGGGTTGAACCCACGACCTCCTGGTCTCCAGTTGGACAGTGCATCCAACTGAGCCAGCAGTAATAACCAAGACATTAATTTCTATCCAAAACTAAAGCTTTGTTGTAGGTAGGTTAGCATAGTCATTCTTGTTTATACATGTAATGTCATGTTAAAGTGGTTTGTTTGTGTTGAGGTTCGTTTTACGGCCCAGTCAATCCTATGTCAAGCATGGTCAGTTTATTTAACCATATTTTCTGGGACAGGCTTAGTCCTCTAAGTGGTTAATCAGTACTTGTGCACATTCTTTCGCCAAAAACTGACAACTGCCCTTCTTGCATTAGCAGAAGGGAGAGAATGTTTGT
Organism: Anodontia alba; assembly: GCA_964016985.1. Lineage (NCBI taxonomy): Eukaryota > Metazoa > Mollusca > Bivalvia > Lucinida > Lucinidae > Anodontia > Anodontia alba. The sequence goes on from OZ024828.1 coordinate 101,941,628, forward strand.
GTTTGTGTTGAGGTTTTACAGCCCAGTCAACGCAATGGGATTATGTCGAGCGTGGTCAGTTTACCTAACCACACTTTTACAGGGCAGGCTTAATCCTCTAAGTGGTTCATCAGAACTGTGCACATTCTTCTGCCAGAAACTGACAACTGCACTTCTTGAATCAATGGTAGGGAGAGAATGACCGTAGAAAATATTTCATGATAAATCTCCACCAAAAAATATTGCCAGACCTGGCTGAGATCGAACCGACGACCTCCTGATCACCAGTCTAACGCGCATCCCACTGAGCCACCGAGGCCAGCATGTTGATGTGGTCAATATATTTATGATGTTAAATCAAGCACATCAAAGGAAAACAAATACAAATGGTTCAAAATTAAGGGGACTGGAAGCATGTTCAGGGGAGATGTCTGTTTTACCTCCCTTCTGAAAAAGGGTCTACTCTAAAAGGAAAGAATCTGTTTCTCTTAGCAGCAAATTCTTTCCTGCTGGCACTGTCTTAGTGAAAGATCAAATGTTTCTCTATTATAGCTTTAGAGGCATTGTTTCATGGATCACAATGCAGAAAACTGCATGCCAAAATTCCAATTAGTTCTCGAGTTATAGCGACTTGAACTTGAGCAGTTTTGATCTATCTATTAAAACAGTTCTTGTTTGTTTGTTTGTGTTGAGGTTTTATGACCCAGTCAACCCAATGGGGTCATGTCGAGCGCAGTCAGTTTACCTAACCACACGTTTACTGGGCAGGCTTAGTCCTCTAAGCAGTAACCAGTATTGTGCACATTCTTTCGCCAGAAACTGACAACTGCCCTTCTTGAATCAGGAAGGGAGAGAATGACCGTAGAAAATATTTCATGATCAATCTCCACGAAAGAATGTTGCCGACGTCGGCGGGGGTTGAACCCGCGACCTCCTGGTCTCCAGTCGGACGGCGCATCCAACTGAGCCACCGAGGCCGGAAAACAGTTCTCAAACAGCTCATGAATACAGACATCAAAGGGGTCATTTTTTTTTTTTTTTTTTTTTTTAATAATCAAAAAATAAAAATATCAAAACTTGGATTTATGAACATAAAAAGTCAGTTTATCATCACATTAAAGTTAAACACCTATATCATTTTTTTTTTTTTTTTGAGAAAATTTATCAAAACTATAAATAAGAACAATAATATTTGTCTCATAAACGCACAATATTTTTACACATTTATTTTTGCTCAGTTTATTTCACAAACAAATCTTGGTTAATTAAAGTCTTTTTGAAGAGAGTTAAGTTCTTTCAATGCTATGCCATCTTCATATCAATAGTGTCAACCATTTTGAATACAGATGTTATCCCAAAGAATGTTGTATTGTGGGATATAAATATAGCATTGTGGGTAATATTTCTATTTATAGCAATGAAGTTTTGTTTTGGGTGTGAAAAATGTCCTATATGACTTTTATATGGCATAACTTTGCAATGGGTTTTTTGAGGTGTTTTTTGGCAAAATTATTAGCATTGGAAGCATAACAGTACATAACAATTCCACTGAAACAGTAAAAACTTTGGCATTTGATCTTTAAAGGGAAAAGCAATGTTGGTAAAGAATTTATCTGAGATGCAAGATCTTGAAAAACCATGCATTTTGATCAAAAGTAAGTTGTCAAGATTTGAAGATATAACTAGACAAAGTGCCCAGTGGGGTATGTATACCCCTGACCAGAGCTACCGCCACTTTTTAAAGAGCACAAAGTATGTAGCTTTGACTCTGGAGATGGCAGTTGTATGCTATATGTTATAACATTGTAAGAATTTAATCACACATAATTTGAAGCCCTTGACCTTGACCTCAAAGGTCAGGCACATATGCAGGGATTGAGCTAAATAAAACTTAAGCCCTATAACTATCACCATATGCCAGTGAAATCAATCAGTCTTTATAATATGAGCAAAAATGACATTTGTATGAAAAGTCTGTGACCTTGACTTAAAAGCCATGCCCCAGCTTGGGGATGGTGCGGAGAAAAACTTTAGACCTATATACACCATCCAGATTAATATTAATGAAACCAACAAAAGGGTCTTCATAATAAAGCTATATAAATTTTAATGAAAATTTTAACTTGACATGCCTACTCAATGTCCTCTACACATTGGTAAAGTATCACAAAAATATCTTAAAGAATTGCTAGAGTTATTGCCCACACAAGATTTAAATAACCAAGGACAAAACTGCAGAATGGAGTCAATTAGTCATTCTTGAATGTGGTATGCCTATTCAATGTCCTCTACATATTGGTGAAGTGTCATGAAAATATTTAAAGTGTTTTAAAGTTACGATTCGCACAAAATTTTGACAATTTTTGAAGACAAGGGAAGATAATTCATGGACCAAGTCAATTAGAGTTGTCATTCTTGTAGCCGACACCCCTACCAAATGCCCTCCACAACCTGACAGAGTTTCTTGAAAATAGCTCAAAGGGTATAGGAAATATGGGGTGCACAATAATGCGTTTATGAACAGACAGATGGATGGATGGATAGATTTCATGCTGATAGCTATATCCCCTAAACCTATCAGTAGGAGGATAACGAAATTCAACAAAAGTCCTTGATGATATAGCTATATAAACGTAGATGCAAAAAATTTTACTTTTAAATGAAAATTCTAAGTCTGTGACCTTGACCTCAAGGTTATACCCTGGGCTGGGGAGCAAGCTGAGTAAAATTCTAGACCTGAATTTGAAATGAAATTCCTCAAAGGGTCTTGATGGTATAGCTATATAAACTTAAACACAAAAACCTTGTCTTTTTTATGAAAATTCTGTGACCTTGACCCCAAGGTCACCCCTGGGGTAGGGATGGTGCTGATAAAAACTTTAGATCTATATCTGCCATCAGGCCAAATATGAATGAAATCCATCAAAGAGTCTTCAAAATATGGGGTCTTATAAACTTTAATGCAAAAACTTTGACCCTGTGTGACTGAAAGATGAACAAATGTACGAACGAATGAACGCGGAAAAGTGAAAACTATATACCCCCACATACTTCCTATGTCGGGGGTATAAAAACTGCATTTATGGGTGCTGCCATTTTGAATATTTGATGTGGCTTTTATGACCTCATTAGTTTCTATCAGAATGAAGATTTTGTTTAATATTTTGAAATGTTTCAAACCTCATTAAATATTCAAAATGGCAGCACCTTTGATTTTGGTTTTGAAAATTTCGAATGTCTTTAACTTCCTGAGTTTTTAGACAATTTTGATCCAGTTTACATCAAAATGCATGATTTTACAACAATTTTCATCTAAGATATATTCTTCACCAATCTTGCTTTTCCCTTAAAGATTTTAAGCAAAGGGGTATTTTTGGCTTATTTTACCCACTCTTTTCTCATGCAATTGGGTTTCAGATTTTTTCTTTTAGGTAAATGATTCTCAGTATACCCCACATGACTTAATGGTCAGAGAACATTCATTTCTTTATACTTACTAGAATAACCTCTAGAAGGCATTTCAGAACAAAAGCTGCTTGTCTAGCTATCACACCCTTTCCTTTCATAACAACTGCACTTACTGTTATGTTGCAAACTTTGTTCATTAGAATCACCGGAAGCTCCAGATAAGTGGGATTTTTCTTATTTCATTACAAAAACATGTCATGGGTACTCATTAGTAGTGTCTAAAGAAGCATTTCCAACAAGTACCCTTGACATTTTCATAGACAAATAAGAAAAAATATCAGTACCTTTCAGTTGGAGCGAATCTTAATTGTCTTCAACAAAACATCCCAACTACAGCTGTGAAGAGCCTGCATGGGAAAAATTGCCAAAAGCAGTCAGTCCCCCGCTACAAGTGGTAAGGGCAGATAGCTCAAGAATCAGGAGGGCAAGAGTTATTTTTCTTGATTGTGACACATTGTCATTAAGATTATTATTTGTGAAGTTTCATGAAAATATTCCACAGCAATAATCAGTTACAACCCGAACATAAATGTGATGGAACCATGGGCTGGCAGTATCCTAAGTACTATTACCACTTCACTAGCGGTGGGAGACAAATCATGACTCCCAGTAAATCAGTACTCACCAGTACATTACATTCTTTAACTTGTGACAAAAGGTCTGCTTCCATTATACCAGATAATTCTACTAGCAGTAAGCTTTCCTGAAAAAGAACAGTTCTCAAAGTTCAGACAAAAAGAGAGATAAGATGAAAATTTTCTTTCACATAACATCAAAGAACTTTAACCTTTACCACTCTATGGTCAAATTCAACAGAAAACAAACTGATGATATTTTTATTTATTTTTTTTTCTAGAAAACAGGCCTATTTTCTGGGAAAATTAAAAAAAAAAAGATATTTAAAAATAGTACCTGCTGAATTTTTTAACCAACATGCTAAATGTTAAAATCAGGCAACAGGTTTTAGAAGAAAACATGGGGTATTGTGACACCTCCATATGTCTTTATGTCTGTCCATATTCCCAGTTGCATTACCGGTATGCCTTTCCCAGCCAAATACAAAATTTTCGAGGGTTGAGCGCAAGACTATAGTAACTCAAACATATTTTTGAAACCCTTGTTTAGGGGCAACTTGGACCCCTTTGTAAACAATGCAAATTTAAGTGCCATTGCTCATACGAGCAATAGCACCTAAATTTTCATTGTTTACAGAAAGAAACGTTGTAATCTTCATAACGCCTTCATGGTGAGGAGATTAGGTTTGGGAAAAAACAACCATCTGACTTACGCTAGTCTTGCGCTCAACCCTCGAAATGTACTAAGCCTGAGCAATACTATATTGATTCCTGGACCCTACCCATGTGGCCAGGGCATAGGATCAAAAGGTCAAATTTTACTAATTCGTTCTGCTCATTTTGCTATCTTCTCCTACATCATTGACCAGGTTTTAAGAACAAGAGGCCCATGGGCCACAATTTGCTCACCTGAGTAAAACAGTCACTGCATATCTGCAGATGCCATGTAACACTGCCACAGGCAGCCATCTTGTTTAATGTTGCAGAATCATTTAAACAAATTGATAATACCCCTTCCACAGAAGGCCCAATGTGAAATCTGGTGAGAATTGGTCAAGCTTTTCAGTGAAGAAGACATTTAAAGATTATGAGATTTTTATACATGTATATTGCCCAGGGGCAAGGGCAGATAGCCCCAGGGACAAAATTTTATTGTAACTAAAAGGATTTGCTACTTTTTGAATATAACTAAAAGGATTTGCTACTTTGATCATTCATCGTAAGTTTCAGCCATTAGTCTTTATAACATTTTGAGAAACTGAATTTTCAATATTTTCTCCAGACAAATGCATAGGGATGCAAATTTGGCCTTGCTGTAAGAAGGTTAAATGTCAACCCAGGGTCATCATTTGAACAAACTTGGTAGACCTTGAGTCCCAGATCCTTTATACCAAGACTCAGCCTTGAAGCTTTCTCTATTCTGGAGAAGAGGATTTTTAAGTGATATTTACCATTTATGGGCAAGGCTGCCATCTTGTTTAATGATACAGAACAGTTTGAACAAATTGATAATACCCCTTTGACAGAAGGCTCAATGTAAAATCTGGTGAAAATTGGTCAAGCTGTTTCAGAGTGGAAGACGTTTTAAATGATTGATTGTGTTGGAGTTTAACGACACGTCAACCCTTGTGGGTCATTTTGTGTCGTCTCCCAGAGAAAGGGAGAAAAGAGACAGAAGAGATAGCAGAAGAGATGAAAGAGAGGGATAGGGAAGGAAGAGGAACAGGAATGAAAGTGAAGAAACAGAAGAAATAAAAACATCACCTCCCTACCCTTACCTGCTACAAGGATAGCAGGCCTTGCCCAACTGTAAGCCAGTATCAGCTGGACGCCCCAGTGACATAAGATACATAACACCTTCGAATAACCCCAGGGACAAAATTTTTGTTGTAAGTGAAAGGGTTTGTCACTTTGATCATACACTGTAAGTTTCAGCCATTAGTCTTTAATTCATTTTGAGAAACTGAATTTTCAATATTTTCCCCATACAAATGCATAGGTATGTAAATTTGACCTTGCCGTTTAAGACAGTCAAATGTCAATCTAGGGTCATCATTTGAACAAACTTGGTAGACCCTGAATGCTAGATGCCTTATACCAAGATTCAGCCATGAAGCTTTCTCCATTCTGGAGAAGAAGATTTTTAAACGTTTTTTTTTTTTTACCATATATGGGCATGGCAGCCATCTTGTTTGATGATGCAAAATAGTTTGAACTAATTGATAATACCCCTTCCACAGAAGGAGAAATGTGAAATCTGGTGAAAACTGGTCAAGCTGTTTCAGAGTAGAAGACGTTTTAAGATTACAAGATATTTATTATGTATGTAGCCCAGGGGCAAGGGCAGATCACCCCAGGGAACAAAATTTGATTGTAACTAAAAGAATTTGCTACTTTGATCATACATTGTAAGTATCAGACATTAGTCTTTAATACATTTTGATAAACTGAAATTTCAATATTTTCCCCCTACAAATGCATAGGGATGAAAATTTGACCTTGCCGTTAAAAGGTAAAAGGTCAACCTAGGATCACCATTTGAACAACTTGGTAGACCTTATCTCCTTGATGCTACATACCAAAATTTAGCCTCAGAGCTTTCATGGTTCTGGAGAAGAAGATTTTTTTCACGCCATATGAGCACGGCAGCTATCTTGATGAACGAATTGGGACCATTTGTACAAATTTTCAATCCTCCTTCAACAGAAGGTTCCACATGAAGTTTGAAGAATGCAGATGAACAGACGGATGGACAGACGGATGGACTGCAAGTGATCAGAATAGCTCATCCTGATACAAATAACTGTATGCCTTTTCCAGGTTGGGCGGTCGAAACTACCCAGGTTTTAATCTGTGGTTTTAACTGTTCTATTTTTTACATTTTCAGCAGTGATTTATTGAGATTTATCAGTGAATAATAATCTATCATTCACCGACTGAATTATTTCATTTCAAACATTTTGACATCATAATTGCTAGGTGACGTTGATGATGTTGCTAAGAACAATAACAACAGCTGATGTTTTGCAGAAATTTTGACAAAATCAAGGAAATCAGAGGGGGACTGCTCTGCACAGAAGTTTGGACCAATATGTATCATCAAACCAAAGATGAATCAAATCGGTGATAAGGTTAGGAAATAATGAGGTCTTAAAAACTTAAACTGTAACATTTTTAAAATTCTAAGTCTGTGACCTCGACCTCAAGGTCGTGGTCATGAGTGCTGATGGTGCTGATAAAAACTTTGGACCAGTATATATCATGGTACCAAATACATGTACAACTTAAATCCATCATTTGGTTTAGAAGTAATGAGGTCCTAAAACTTTGACGAAAAAATTTTAATAGGAAAATTTTGACATGACTGACCTTTACCTTAACATGATCTAGAGGGTGGGGATGTAACTGGGCAAAATTTTGGACCAATATGAATCATTATACCAAAGATGAATCCAATTGGCGATAAGGTTAGGAAACAATGAGGTTTTAAAAACTTTAATGAAAACTTTAACATTTAAATTCTAAGTTTGAGACCTTGACCTCAAGGTCACGGTCATGAGTGCTGATGGTGCTGATAAAAACTTTTGACCAGTATCTATCATGATACCAAACAGGAACTAAATCCATCATTTGATTTAGAAGTAATGAGATCTTAAAAACTTTGACGTAAAATTTTAACATGAAAATTCTAAGTCTGTGACCTTGACCTTGACATGAGCTAGTGGAGGTGGGGATAATACTGCGCAAAATTTTGGACCAATATGTATCATTAAATCAAAGATGAATCAAATCAGTGATAAGGTTAGGAAATAATGAGGTCTTAAAAACTTTAACGAAAACTTTAACATTAGTAGACGCTGACACTGACGCCGATGCCGCCGCAGAGGGTAGTACAATAGCTCTCTGTGAAGGTTGTTCAGGCGAGCTAACAAGATGGCGACTGACTTTCAAAGTAAACCACGCCTCCTGAAATTCATGCATTGACTGAACTATTTTGGTAGGAAATCATAATGGCTGAATGTGACAATTCAAAGGTAAAACATGAATGAAAATGTAATAAACAGTTTACTTTGTTGTTTTGATCAATTATGAAAAAATAATTCACCCGTGATGTAAGGTTTGCTTGTAAAAAACACATTCACTTCGCTCACTCATTATTTTGCACACCTTGAATCACTAGTGAACTATTTCCCTGTTATCGATTAATATAACCAAATTGTGGTGATTGGTGGGACTGTCAGCCTGGTTAGCTCAGCTGGTAGACTAGATTTGCAAGCAGGGGGTTGCAATTTCGAGTCCTGCATCTGGCACACTTTTTCCTCCTTAGTTTACTTTAATGGCGACAAGGTAAACTGGGGGAAGCGGGGAAAGGCTAGAAACTGATAGTATGTTCAGCTGATACATTGCACTTAAAAGTTAAAAGGGGAGGAGTGTGGTGATTGGTGGGACTGTCGGCCTGCTTAGCTCAGCTGGTAGAGTGCCTGACTTGCAAGCAGGGGGATTGCGGGTTCGAGTCCTGAATCGGGCACACTTTTCCCTCCTTAGTTTACTTTAAAATGAACTCTATATAACCAGCCTGGTCTATACTCCCCAAAGTGGTCATTACTGGTCGACTGGAAATTTTAGGAGGCTGTTTGATATTTTTGTGGTTGACTGATATATTTGGTCAGGTTTTGATATGTTTATTAAAAAACAGTGGAAATACACTGGTCTATTGGCTTCATTCTGACACAATAAATGTTAGGACACTTAGATCGACTTATAACTTTGATAACATCTGATAACAGAATGAGGACACTTTCACACATCTGAATAAACACTGGTGTCACTGAATTACTCTGTGCCTTTAAAGCTCTGTGATCTGATACTTCATATCAACTGCACACACCTTCTTCAGACTTAGAGGCAGGCCCAGTATTTTTAGTTTTGATGTTTTGGAACCAATTAAAGTTGACATTACCTGGTTGATGTATTGTTAACCAGTTAGTGTTTTTGTTACAATTTCTCACTTTTGCCATCTTAGCTAAGAAACCAGTCAAAAGCTAATAGAGCAGCACTAATTTTTTGAACAAGGTGTTTCCTTTGAAGTATAGTTTCAAATTTTGTACCTGCTACAGTTAAAATAGCCATTGAGTTTATTCTTCTTTGATGATTATGAAAAACATACTTTTATTATTTGAAATATATTTTATCATTTATGACTTGCGTGTACTTTATAATGTTTTTATTAATGGTCAATAGAAAATAACTTTGAAGTCTAAAAGAATTAGAAGCCAGAACTGAAAGTACTGAGCAGTACTGAACAAGACTGATAATCTAGAAATATCAATTTTTGATTGATTTTGTATGTTTTAAGGCCTCCTAAACACAATTCTGAGTGCTCATGAAACACATCTTCAACTAGAAAAGGTTTTTAGAAAAAAAAAAAAAATGTTCCCCACCCCCCACCCCCAACCCCACCCCACCCCCCTCAATCCCACCGGAGTTGTCATTCTTGTATGCAACACATCATCTAGTCCTGTTCTACATTTGTACCAAGCATCATCAAAACATTCCATAGGATATTCGTGTTACAGAGCAGAGACAAGAAATCAAATTCAAACACAAGAAGGGGAGATAACTCCAAAAGCAAAAAGAAAAAAGCCGAAGTTGTCATTCTTGTATGTGACATGTCATCTGGTCCTGTTCTTCATTACTACCATGTATCATAAAAATATTCCAAAGAGTGTTCGACTTACATAGAGCATACTAAATCAATGCATAATATAACAAAGGAAGAGCAAAAGTAAGGAAGGCAGAGTTTTCATTCTTGTAAGGAACACATCGTCTTGTCCTATTCTACAGTTCTACAAGGTACCATCAAAATATTCTGACGGATATTCCAGTTACAGAGCAGACGAGAAATCTATTTCAAATAAAACAAAGGGAGACAATTCCCAAAAGTAAGAAAGGCAGAGTTGTCATTTTGTAAGCAACAAGTCATCTGGTCCTGTTCCACATTTCTACCAAGTATCATTAAAATATTCCAAAGGGTCTTTGACTTACAGAGGGGACACGAAATCAATGGATAATCATTGTCAGACATAACAAAGGGAGATTACACCAAAAGTAAGAAAGGCAGTGTTGCCATTCTTCATGTCGTCTGGTTCTGTTCTACATTTCTACCAAGTATCATAAAAATATTACAAAGGGTCTATGACTTACAGAGCGGACACGAAATCAATGGATTATCACAGTCAAATATAACAATGGGACAAAACGCCAAAAGTAAGAAAGTCAGAGTTGTCATTCTTGTACGCAACACAGCGTCTGGTCCTGTTCTACATTTCTACCAAGTATCATAAAAATATTCTCATGGGTCTTTGACTTACAGAGCGGACATGAAATCAATGGACAATCACTGTCAGACATAACTAAGGGAGATAGCGCCAAAAGTAAGAAAGGCAGAGCTGTCATTCTTGTACATGACATGTTGTCCTGTTCTACCAAGTATCATAAAAATATTCCAAAGTGTCTTTGACTTACAGAGCAGACACGAAATCAATGGATAATCACTGTCAAATATAACAGATAACGCCAAAAGTAAGAAAGGCAGAGTTGTCATTCTTGTACGCGACATGTCGTTTGGTCCTGTTCTACATTTCTGCCAAGTATCATTGAAATATTACAAAAGGTATTCGAGTTACAGAGAGAGCGGACACAAAATCTTTTTCAAATAAAACAAAGGGTGATAACTCCAAAAGTAAGAAAGGCAGAGTTGTCATTTTTGTACATGACACGTCGCCTGGTCCTGTTCTACATTTCTACCAAGTATCATTAAAATATTCCAAAGGGTATTCAGGTTACAGAGCGGACAAGAAGTTCTACATAGATGCTGACGCTATGACGCCTACGGGATCCGTCCCAAAAGCAATATGCACCCCCTCCCCCACCTCCTCTGGTATGGGGGGACATACATGTAATTAAGCCTGTATCATCTCATATTGTAACTCGGACCTAGTAATACCCGGATTTGTCACAAAATACGTTGTTGTGGCTTGATTTTAGCGCTATTTTACAGCACTTTGGAAATTAAAAATGACTTTGGATGATAATTGCTGTTGTAAAAAATGTTTTTAATAGGTTTGGTTGAAAAATATTGTCAAAATTAATAAAACTGAAGTTATACCATCATTTTGGGTGAATTTCTGATGATTTTCTGCTAAAAGTGCTGAAAATAGCTAAAATGGGTACCTAGGTTTCTTGTTGATGTTTACAAAGAATGTTTGAGTTTCTTTAAGTATAATGTTGCTATATTAAAGGTAACATATTGAACTGTTGCTTTTTAAAAACAAATCTCAGACAATTGGAAAAATAATTGAGATATGAACATTTAATCTTCATCATACAAAATTATGAAAGCTCAGCCAAGACAACATTCGTATGTCCAATGAATACAATATCTGTACCGTAGTTACTAGTTCAGTGTATATTGGGTCCAAGATTGTAACTGTTAATAGGTCCAGTAAAAAAGGGATAACATTTTTGGTAAATATCTTTCACTGACCATGGGCATCTAATGGTGTATGGACAAAACCCCCTCAGGACATAACCCCCTGCGTCATTTTTAGCAGGGTGGACAAACCCCCTTCAAGGGCAGACAAAACCCCCTTCAATTGGTGGACAAAACCCCCTACAGTGGTGAACAAAATACCCTTTTTCTTAAATTTTACAAATTAAACCTGTGATATATTTACTATTAGATCCATTATATCACATTCTAAGTATACTTAAATAATATGGTACAATTTGTTTTAGAAATCTGTTAAGTGTTTTGTTATACATCTCCAATTAAACCAACAAACTACTATTTAAAATACCCCCTAAGAATGTATTCCTTTTGCTTCTTGATGTAATTTCTTAATGCTTGTTTGTGTTGAGGTTTTACGGCCCAGTCAACCCAATGGGGTCATGTCGAGCGCGGTCAGTTTACCTAGCCACACATTTACTGGGCAGGCTTAGTCCTCTAAGCGGTTAACCAGTATTGTGCACATTCTTTCGCCAGAAACTGACAACTGCCCTTCTTGAATCAGCGGAAGGGAGAGAATGACCGTAGAAAATATTTCATGATCAATCTCCACGAAAGAATGTTGCCCACCTCGGCGGGGGTTGAACCCGCGACCTCCTGGTCTCCAGTCGGACGGCGCATCCAACTGAGCCACCGAGGCCGGCAATTTCTTAATGACATTGATAATGAAAATTATTGACTCAAATTACAGAGTGAGTAATTTATTTAAAGTTGAAGTTAAATAACTTCAATTGATACCTTAAAAGAGTTAATTTAATAATACTAGAATGCTCATTCGATAACGCACCATCGCGAGTGTAGGACAAAATCCCTCCCGGACATAATCCCTTCTGCTCATTTTTGTAAAGGTGGACATAATCCCTCCCATGTTTTTTGCAACATGGATATAATCCCTCCTGCTCATTTTTACAAGGTGGACAGAATCCCTTCTGTAAATTTTCCGACTAGGTCAAAATCCTTTCTTTGGACAAAATCCCTTCTGCTTTATTTTCAAGGTGGATAGAATCCCCCCTTCCCCCACCCCTACCCCACCTCCCCCCTGTATTTTATAAACTGCACACTTTTGTGTGTATACTGACAACTATTTCTCTACACAATATCTGTCTTGTAAGTTCCTAAGCTGAATATGACTACCATGAATATAATAGTTGTATCAAAACAGATTTAAAACATGCCTTTTCAGTTCAAATGTGCTAAAAAGCAATGTCTAATTGAGTGCTATTAAGGTCAATCATTTTTCTAATTGCCTATTAATGGTCACAGTTAACTCAATTATCTTTGTAATCTTTCTATACTTAAATGGTTGTCAATGCTGATAGACACAAACAATTATTTAGAGAACAATGTTTGTTTGTTTCTTGATTAAAATGTTGATAAATACTTTCTATTATAATTGTAAACATTGAGCCCATGCATAACATTTCCTACTATTTCACATGCATACCAAGCAAAGACACAGATCTGACTGCACATCCAAAAGTTTGATCAAACATATCACTGTTTACTGTTTACTTAAAGGGTAATAAAGGTCCCAAGAATTGTGGCTGTGCAGTCTTATCGGAGTTTTCACTTGAAGAACTTGCTATTGTAGGAAATGTTCAATGCGGAAATTGGATCCCCCACACCTAAAAGTTTGACCAAACACATCACTGTTTACTGTTTACTTAAAGGGTAATAAAGGTCCCAAGAATTGTGGCTGTGCAGTCTTATCAGTGTTTTCACTTGAAGAACTTGCTATTGTAGGAAATGTTCAATGGGAGAAATTGGATCCCCCACATCTAAAAGTTTGATTAAATGCATCACTGTTTACTGTTTACTTAAAGGGTAACGAAGGTCCCAAGAATTGTGGCTGTGCAGTCTTATCGCAAAATGCTAAAATAGTAGCCAAATGGCCAGGTAAGATTTTGATCAGCTTGGAGAGATGTAGGGGATTTCAGCCGGGAGGGGTTTTGTCCTATTTGGAAAATTCACAGAAGGGATTTTGTCCACCTTGTAAAAAAATATTCACGTTGCAAAAAACACGGAAGGGATTATGTCCACCTATACAAAAATGAGCAGAAGGGATTTCCTCCGGGAGGGATTCTGTCCATATACCCGTCATCACAAATTCCCACCCTCTTTGCTAATGTTGCTAATAGCATGACGGACCAACAGACTTGATCTCCCACACCCTTACCATAAGGGGAAGTCAAATAGCAAATTTGGTTAAATTCTGCCCAGTGGTTTAGAAGACAGCCTGATGGACAGATGGACGGACGCCACATGGACGGAAAAATACTATTGCTCTCGCACACCCTAACAATGAGGGGAAGTGATGTAGCAAGTTTGGTTGAATTCTGCCCAGTGGTTTAGGAGGAGATAGCATGACAGACAGATTGACGGATGACAGACGTACAGAAAAATAATGTTGCTATCACACACCTTTACCATAAGGGGAAGTGATGTAGCAAGTTTGGTTGAATTTGGCCCAGTGGTTTAGGAGGAGATAGCGTGACAGACAGATGGACGGACGACGGACGCATGGAAAAAAAACATTAATGTTGCTCTCGCACACCCTTACCATGTGGGAAAGTGATATAGCAGTTTGGTTGAATTCCACCCAGTGGTTTAGGAGGAGATAACGTGACGGACAGATAGATGGATAACGGACGCACGGAAAAAACATTAATGTTGCTCTCGCACACCTTTACCATTAGGGGAAGTGATATAGCAAGTTTGGTTGAATTCCACCCAGTGGTTTAGTAGGAGATAAGGTGACAGACATGGACGGACGACGGACGCATGGAAAAAACTTTAATGTTGCTCTCGCTCACCCTTACCATGTGGGAAAGTGATATAGCAGTTTGGTTGAATTCCACCCAGTGGTTTAGGAGGAGATAACGTGACGGACAGATGGATGGACAACGGACGCACGGAAAAAACATTAATGTTGCTCTCGCATACCCTTACCATGTGGGAAAGTGATACAGCAGTTTGGTTGAATTCCGCCCAGTGGTTTAGGAGGAGATTAAGTGACGGACAGATGGACGGACGACGGACGCATGGAAAAATCATTAATGTTGCTCTCGCACACCCTTACCATGTGGGAAAGTGATACAGCAGTTTGGTTGAATTCCACCCAGTGGTTTAGGAGGAGATAACGTGACGGACAGATGGACGGACGACGGATGCATGGAAAAAAAACATTAATGTTGCTCTCGCACACCCTTACCATGTGGGAAAGTGATGTAGGAGTTTGGTTGAATTCCACCCAGTGGTTTAGGAGGAGATAACGTGAGGGACAGATGGATGGACAACGGATGCACGGAAAAAACATTAATGTTGCTCTCGCACACCTTTACCATTAGGGGAAGTGAATTAGCAAGTTTGGTTGAATTCCACCCAGTGGTTTAGGAGGAGATAACGTGACGGGCAGATTGACAGACAACGGACGCACGGAAAAATAATGTTGCTCTCACATACCCTTACCTTGAGGGGAAGTGATGTAACATGTTTGGTAGAATTCCGCCCAGTGGTTTAGGAGGAGATAGTGTGACAGACAGATGGACAGATGACTGATGTACAGATGGACAGACACACAGAAAAATAATGTTGCTCTCACACAACCTTACTATGAGGGGAAGTGAAATAGCAAATTTTGGTTGAATTCCACCCAGTGGTTTAGGAAATAGTGTGACAGACAAAATGGATGGACAACAGATGCACGGACGAACGCAGAGAAAACTAATGTTGCTCTCGCACACCCTTATCATGCGGGGAAGTGATGTAGCAAGTTTGGTAGAATTCTGCCCAATTCTGCCCAGGAGAAGATAGCATGACAGATGGAGGTGTAACAATATCCCCATCGCTTTTAAAAAAGCATGGGATAATAAGGTAATTAAGTATATGCATGCAGGTACAAAATATGAAGTTTTTTTGTTGTTTTTTTTTGTTGTTTTTTTTTTTTTTTTTTTTTTTTTGCTGTTGTATCAGAGGTTATAAATAAGATTTTTTAATTAAGATAAATCAATAGAATCCAAAATAAATTTATGTATGATTTTAAAAATTTTCAAATGACAAATAGCTGTTGCGGTTTTAGGAAATTATTCTAAAGAAAATAAGATATACCATATTTACAGTTTATTATAACACACATGCCTATACATATCATTTTCAAACAAAATCATAAAATGAAATACCTTCCATGTGTTTGTTGATGTTGACCTGTTTTACAGGACACTGAATTGATAATTATGACATGAGCAATATCTTTTAACCCTTTCAACCCTGTGGACAGTACAGATTACTAGTACAGATACCTATGCTGGAGCCAATCCAGGATTTTGGAAAAGTTTGTTCAACACTGCTAAAGGGGTTTTGAATTCCTCAGGTCAGCCAAATCTTTTTTTTTTTTAAATCCCTATGAAAACACAATTTGGACACAAAGGGGGATCCATCTAACCCCACAAACCAGCTCTAAATCTGCCACTGCTCATAGCAGCTGTCTCTTCAGGATCAAAACCGTTTGCCATCCTTTTAATGAATCTGACTTAACCCCATATTTATAAGAATAAATACCGTACTCGATTTAATTACCGCACATACCCCTATAAGCGCACAGTCGAGAAATTCCGTAGTCTTCAGATTACAGCCAGTGTACTTTTTCTTTACTTCTTTATAAAGGCATATGTTGTGGGTACTCATTTGAATTGCATCGACTTGTCGATGCAATTCAAATGAGTACCCACAACATATGTCTTTATAAATAAAATTAGAAAAAAAAAAACGCATAATTATCATCAAACAAGGCCATTTCTGACTTTTTTTTTAATAGTGCATCCTTAGCAGGTAGATACGTATTTTACCACAGCCGAGTGTTCCCTGTAATTTTGAAAAACCTAAGCGCACAGTGCGGTAATTAGGTCGAATACGGTATGTCCAAATATAAATAGATGGGAAGTCCACTTCAGAAAACCTTGTAAATGGTACTGATTACCAGTACAAATACCTGTGCAAACGGTGTAGATCCAGAGAGACAGCTTGTAACAAGCAGGATCAAGGCTGTTTGCCATCCTTTTAATAATTTTGGGTTATGTCCACCCAGTTAGGGGGTTTTGTCCTCCCCTGTCAAAACATGAAGGGGGTTTTGTCCTCCCCTGTCAAAATGTGAACAAGGTTTTGTCCACTCAAATCTAAATATGAATAATTTTGAGTTATGTCCACCCAGTTAGGGGGGTTTGTCCTCCCCTGTCAAAACATGAAGGCGGTTTTGTCCTCCCCTGTCAAAATGTGAAGGGGGTTTTGTCCACCCAAATCTAAACATGAAGGGGATTTTGTCCTCCATGTAGGGGGTTTGTCTGGAGGGGGTTTTGTCCCGGATTCATTTCAATCCACCAATCAACCACCAATCGACAGTAATGACCAATAAAACCAGTATTGACCACTGGACTGGTCAATACTCATATTGTCCAATCTTTTAAACCTTGCGCCTTTTCCATGTACAGGGCTTGTGCAACACCATTATGATTTCAGGTCTTGAATCCTGGGCCAGGGATCAATAGCCAAATACACTTTGTCTGATATGTTATATCCTCCAATACTGCAAAAATTTCACCTGAATTTGCTTTATGCCCCCAGCTGGACTCACAGCAGAGGTGTACAACTACTTGTGAGACAAACCTCGATACCAATTTTGGCAAATGAGCTACCCTGGCGCCCAAATTTTCAACATTGTAGGCCTCATAGTTTCTGAGAAAAGAGTGACCAAAAAAAAATTGTAATATATGAAAATTTTGAGGAAAAGAAAATGAAGGAAAAAAGTGACAAATAAATAGCAATAGCCTGATTCAGATATACATAATACATGATAGGTACATTTATTGATACATAATCATGCTGTGCACCAAGTTTCAACTTTGTAAGCCTCACAAATTTGTGGGACATGTGCAAAAATTTTATCTGAAAGTTTTATAGAATGAATCACATGCAGAATGATGACACATTATAGATCTAGTACCCCTCTTTCCAAGTTGTGCTCTAAAAAATGGGGGAAACACAAGGCATTTCACTCTGAAGAGGTTTCCTTCCTAGTTGTTTCACCTCTATTTTCACCCTTAGTCATTTTGTCCCCAATACCATTTCCCTCCTAGTCGTTTCACACCCCCTCACCCACCCAAAACCATTTTCTCACTAGTTGTTTCCCCCACAAACCTGTTTAGCAGTGTCTTGTAGGTGTGTATGGATAAAATAATATAAAATTGGTTATTAACATTTTGTATGGTAAAGGAATACAGTTTAAGAGAGAGGGGGAGAGATCTTTCAACAGTAACTAACAAAAAAGAAAGAACACAAAAGAAATAACAAAAAAAATTATGACGGGCATAATCATATTTTTAAATTATTTATCATCATAATCATCTGAATTTTTATTAACCCTCAGGTACAGGGGCAGCATCAACATCAGTGGGCCCCCTTCCAGATAGCTGACTTGCTGCAGATCTCACGCCAGATCTCCAGGTATGTCTATCATGAGGGTTGATAGCCGAGAGCTTCCACTCTCTGCAATCCCTCTCTGTCAGCTGCTTCCACGTCATCTTGGGCCTCCCAGGCCCATGTTTTCCATGACCAACCTGTATGTCAAAGGCTGTCTTGACTGCACCATTGGAGCGTTCCACATGTGTCCATACCAGCAGAGCTGTCTCCCCTTCAGAATGAGGTCCAGATCCTCAGTGCCAAGCCACATAAGTGACAAGTAGCTCACTGGACCGGATGGTGACAATGTCTTGCAGCTTGACATTGCAGATCCTGTCTGATCATTGCCTTGTCATTCCGCTGCAGATATTGAAGGTTTGACTTCGTCAATAGCAAAGTCTCACTGGCATGAAGCATTGCACTCCACACATAAGAGAGGTTCATGCAGCCACATGTTTTGAAAGAAAGGTGGCAGGAAGAGAGAACTGGTAGCAGCATCTTGAAATTATTTACTATGAAGAAAAAGGAACACTCTCAGCTTCCATAGCGGTAAAAATGTAAAAATATATATTTGGTCGGTCCATTTGGAGGTTTTCTAATTCCTCCATTAATCATTATGGGTAACAAACAAATCACAGATAAAGCCTATAATGAAGCACAACTGATAATTTTGCTGTGTGAGAAAACTGTTATGTTTTGATTCTCAAATCCTTTGATAAGATGATCTCTCCTTTCAGAATTTTGAGACAGTACACTGCTGTCGGCCTATGCAGCGCACCTAAGGGTTTGATCTGAATTTTAAAAATGTTCGCTAGACCAGTTTTAATTTTTAAATGTACTAGAACGAAGAATAATTTATTATAAATAAAACAATTTATTTTCATTTAATTTCTTCTTCAAATTTAGCAGATAATAATCCCTCAACTTCATCACCCCTTGTTTGTGTGTCATAAAAAATGTCTGCCAATGTGGCGCACATGTTAGAATTTTGCCTGTTGCCTTGGACATAAAGAATGTTTTTAGATTAAAGATGCATTTCTATGATCACTAATCAATTCAGAATATATATGTGCCATTTTCATTGTTCACACTGACAAAACCACCTTTTAAATTTCACGTTCCGGGAAAAGGACCCTTTGGTTTTAGTGAAAACAACCTTTTTCTCATTATTTTGAAATAAACTCCTGATTCCCCATGGATGCAAATTGTAATGGCCATGCACCTTTTGATATGTTTCATCACATATGCCCACAAAATGGTACTTTGGGATTTTTGGGGAGAAAATATTTGAGTGAGCAGCATTGGCAGATGCGCCACATTAGGCTACATGGCTGTATATGTTATGCCACTAGGATCAATTCCATTGAGGATGCTGACCATATTTGCAATTGTGTAAAACCACAGTCATTTGTATTCATTTGTGCAGAGCATTTAAAGTGTCTAACAAAGATTTTCGGCACAGAGCTTAACATCATCTTCACAACGGCCATTTCAGCAGCACTTGAAATTACCCCCTGCACTATCATACAAGTTGACAACATCATCCTTGCAGTTAAGTTTCAAGAAACAAATCCAGTGCAGACCTACATCATTGAGATGGGTATCAAAAATCTGTACAATTGGATTACTTCAACGTACATACAGGTATCTCTGACAATGTAACATCACGTTATCATAAGTGGTGTCCATAATTTAAATATAAAAGGGTCCGTGCTTTGTCAAGTCTGTGAATAATGAGGCCCTCCCAGGGGTATACCTATTCCCTTGTTCTCCTGAAATATTTCAGCATTTTTCCTTGTTCCCCAAAAGGAAGGTTTGTCTACAAAAGGAAGATATTTGTGGGGCCCAATTAGTTAGTTTTCATATAAAAGGGTACCATATTCAATGATATAAATAAAATCGGGTATTTTGTCAAATTCGGGCTATATGCTATGGTATATGGGGATCGAATGAAACTTTTATTTCTCGGAAGGAAAGTTCATTTCGTAAAAGGAACGTTTGGTCTACGAAAGGAAGATTTGGTCTATGAAAAGAAGGTATTGTCTCAGAAAGGAAGATTTTGTCTATGAAATAAAGGTTTTATTTTCGTATATAGCTTTGCACATGCATATATTTGTTACGAAATGAACAAATTACGAAATTATTTTTTTGTCTACAAAAGGAAGATTTTTTTCTACGAAAGGAAGGTTTTATCTACGAAAGGAAGATTTTATTATCGTATATATTGTAGTACTTACATATATTTGTTACAAAATTAACAAATTACTTTTGTCTACGAAAGGAAGATTTTTGTCTACGAAAGGAAGCTTTATCTATGAAAGGAAGATATTTGTTGGGCCTAGGTAGTGAGATTTGGTCTATGAAAAGAAGGTAATGTCTCAGAAAGGAAGATTAGGTCTACGAAAGGAAGGTTTTATTTTCTTATATAGCTTTGCACTTGCATACATTTGTTACGAAATGAACAAATTACAAAATGATTTTTTTTGTCTACGAAAGGAAGATTTTTTTTTCTACGAAAGGAAGGTTTTATCTACGAAAGGAAGGTTTTATTATCGTATATATTGTAGTACTTACATATATTTGTTACAAAATTAACAAATTACTTTTGTCAACGAAAGGAAGATTTTTGTCTACGTAAGGAAGCTTTATCTAAGAAAGGAAGATATTTGTTGGGCCTAGGTAGTGAGATTTGGTCTATGAAAAGAAGGTAATGTCTCAGAAAGGAAGATTTTGTCTATGAAAGGAAGGTTTTATTTTCCTATATAGCTTTGCACTTGCATATATTTGTTACGAAATGAACAAATTACGAAATGATTTTTTGTCTACAAAAGGAAGATTTTTTCTACGAAAGGAAGGTTTTATCTACAAAAGGAAGGTTTTATTATCGTATATATTGTAGTACTTCCATATATTTGTTACAAAATTAACAAATTACTTAATGAAGTTTTTGTCTACGAAAGGAAGGTTTGGTCTATGAAATGGAGAGTTCGCATTTATTAGATTAAAATTTAAGCTGTTTTAAAAATATTACTATTTATGTATTTATTTATTTAATTTGGGAATGTACAATTTTTTCGTCCTACATAAGGTGTGAGGTAAAGATAAAAAAGTTTACACATTAAAGTTATTCTAAGTCTATGAAATAGCTTGACTTGTTTCTTAAAATTGAGTGATGATGTGTTTATCTCAAGTGTAATGTATTGATCTACCTGATAGTGTTAATTGACTTATCATTGTGAATAGACAAGAAACCTGTGTTAAATAAACAGAAGCGTGTATTGCATTACGAAAACATGCCTATTCAAATTTACTGAAAATTTTACCACCAAAAAATGAAAATTTTCAGATAAAAAAATTCCAATATTTTCACATTTCTGCTCAGAACATAGATTGTGGATACTCGTTAGAAACGCCTCGACGAGGCGGTTCTAACGAACACAACAATATATAGGCATGTTTTCCTAATGGATTCTGCAATGATATAGGCCAATTTTGGATTTTTAAGTGCGAAAATTGGACACATGGGGTTGTTTAGGGCCGAGAACAATTTAATGCTCGACATAAAGGTTTTCTCTCAGAATGACAGGGCCTTTGTGTGGTTAAGACAAATCCTAACCTGTCAGGTAGCTGTAGAAACACCTCTCAATTATACATTTGAGTAGATGAATTCCACCTTGCTTGAACCCAGGGTGAACTAGATCGTCGTCGTAGTGGCAGGGGTATTTAATCTTTTTCCCCACGTCGATGAAACTAGAGCTCACAGTTACAACTATTAATAATATAGACAGTCAGTAGACCGAAACCTTCCTTTCGTGAAATGAGCCTTTGTTCGTTGAAACGCGCTGTTCCTTTTATACCCGTACACCTGATTTTTGGAAAAAAATATCCAACATCCACTTAGATGTTTCATAAGTATCCCTATAATACATAAATGTACCACCAAAGGTCTCATAATGATCTTCCTTTCGTATAAAACATTCCTTTCGTGAAAGGAACCTGTTTAATGATAGTTTGTTCCTTGAAAGACACGCTCCCTTTAATCCCCGAGTTTAATCCCCAAGTACCTACCTTTTTGGAAAAAGTACCCCATATCCACTAAATTGTCTCAATAGTATCACTAGATACATAAAATATCTCCCTGGGCCCCACTGATATCTTCCTTTCATAG
Organism: Anodontia alba; assembly: GCA_964016985.1. Taxonomy (NCBI): domain Eukaryota; kingdom Metazoa; phylum Mollusca; class Bivalvia; order Lucinida; family Lucinidae; genus Anodontia; species Anodontia alba. Next base: position 101,963,835 of record OZ024828.1, read on the forward strand.
AAAAAACCTTCCTTTCGCGAAATGAACCTTCCTTTCGCGAAAGGAACCTTACTTTCGCTGTTTTGCCATTCCCGGGAAGGAAAGTGGGGAATGCCTACCCCCGTCCACAGGAGCTTGGCGCTGGATAATTTTTACTTATAGGGCCTGTCCCTACGATTATGAAATAATAATATTTCATAATCGTAGGGACAGGCCCTATAAGTAGAAATTATCCAACGTCAAGCTCCTGTGCCCCCATCTCAACCCCCTCGAAGATGGATGGATAGAAAACGTAGGGATGGGGAAAGGACGTCTTGGGGACGATGTTTGCGGGGCGAAAATGGTCATGCCCGTGTCTGGGCAATGCCTAAGTTCATACTATTTACTCAATCTTACCTCATCTTCATAATCGCTGTCATTGCAGTCTTCGTTCGCTGCCATTCTGAAAGTTGCGGGTAAATAAATCCACCATGGGTAAATATCAATACCAAACTGACGGTGCACACTAATGTCCGGGATGTTCGGTATGTAATGTCCGGGATGTATGGGGTAGTGGTGGGTCGAATTACCCCCAAAAAAGTAAAAGAAAAGTCCAGGGAGTGCCACAATCACAAACCGCAGCCCTTCCAAGGAATCCGGGTCAAGTCGGCCCCGAGTCAAGTCGGCCCGGTCAACTCGGCCAGGTCAACTCGGCCTGTATGGGGGCCCAGGTAAGGGGGAAGGATGGTTAGGCTAGAAAGTAGGTGTATCTGTATGTCTATCTGTATGTCTGTTAGTACATACCTGAATTTTTCAGCAACCTTAGAAGAACAGAACAGAACAGAACAGAACAGAAATTTTATTCAAAATTCCATAAGGCTATAAAGCCCGCACGGATACAAACATCTACAATACGTGATGGCATATGGCAGTGTGAATATTCCTATATACATAACAATGCAGATTTATATCTGGACTATTTGTGACAATAAAGCCTTTCTTCTTTTTAAAGCAAACAAAGTTATGTCATACATATTACCATATGGAGAAGGTGTTTTGTACCCTTACAAAAAATGATATATCTTAGATAAAAAATATAAGGCATGCAAGATGCCTAGAGGTCATATAGGTAAAAATATACTAAGGATGAAAGGAATTTTACATCCAAACATGAAAACATGTAAAAAATACGCCGCGCCGTGAGAATAACTTAATGCCATTACATAAAAAGTCCATCTGATTGAAACCCCGGCAAACCCCACTTTATATAGTAAAAAGTGGGGTTTGCAGAGGTATGGGTTACTGTTTTCTTAAATTGTCCACACATAAACCCTCGGTACTCATTGGAAACGCCTCACTGAGGCGGCCCAACGAGTCCCAGTGATCCATGCCCAGATCAAAAACACGAAAAATATTATCTTTTTCTTTCGAAAAAATGCAGTGTCTGACATCATGACACATAGCACTATACTGTATAGGTATGTTAACGTAATGAAATATCTTATGAATAAGGTATTTTACACCATATTCTTGAACAGATAATATCCCATTGAATAATTCATGACAAGCATATATCATGACAATACATATGAATATCTTATACATTATACTTTATGGAGAAGGTATTCAGTGCTTAAACATGGAATAAATAATATCTTGAAAGACAAGTGACCAGCACAAAGCCGTAACGACAGAGGCATGGAAATATTATAAGTTTTCTCCAATATATATAACACGATGTTACATGTATACTCCAAAAGTAACTATGATAAATCACATTAAAGTTTTCATGAAATCTAACAAGAAAAATTGATAGCCTAAAAACTCTCATCACATCTACAATTAAACAAAATTCATCAGACAGGCAGTGGAGTTTAAAGTACGTAAATATGAATTTTTATTTATCACCATATAGCAATTCTGCACGTAACTTGAAAGCATAGAAAATATAAACACTAAGTTTACGAATACGTCCTTCACTGGTTGAGCTAATTAAATCAATAAATTTAGACATGCTGGGATTTCTCCAGTAGTATTTTGAAATGTACATTTTTCGAAGATCATCATAAATAGGACATTCTAAAACAAAATGAAATTCATCTTCTAAGGTATTACATAATATGCATTTTCGCTCACTTAAAGGAATACTATTCGGTCTTACCCACCTACCCGATTCAACTGACAGTCTGTGCGATGATACTCTCAATCGACTTAACGCTGTGCTAAACTTAGATATATTAATTTTTTCTAGATATGGTTGAAACTGAAAAGTTGCAATAGTTCTATAAAAAAGTGCACGTGAAGAATTATTTATTCTTGATTGCCAGTTTTGAATAAAAGTATCCAGCCGTGAATCATTAATGGCATGTCAAAGGTCTTCCAATCATGTGCTTAACCAACCAATTAAAATTCAGATCTTTAATGCCTTAGCGGTTGTGCAAACAAATCCGTAAGTGTGAAAGTACTGATTAGAACAATTAATTTGGTGGAAAACAAATTACTATTGATGTGTTACTATTGATGTGTTATAATTAAAGACGTTTGTTTTCTTACAATTTGCTTACATCCCTAATTAAGTTGGTAACTCCTTGAATTAGTCCCTAAAAATAACTTAAATCAAAAGTGCACGAAAACAATCTTTTGTTGAAAAACCTTCTTTAATTCGCCACCATAGTCTGTATAAAATGCCCGAGTAGATGGATTCAGTATCAGATCCAAAATTGGAATCGTCATAGTTACTTGCATTTTATAACCGCCATGTCTGCTTTGTGAATTGTGTGTAAGGTGTTTGTCACTGGGCGTAAGCATGCAGTCTCTTGTTATGCTTGCGAACGCTGGCAGCATCGTCTGTGTGGAACAGGTAAAGTAGCTTTTTTTTCCATTTGAATATTCTGATTTATTTACCGGATCTTTCATGAGTGTTTGGTATCCTGAAAAGGACACAATATTATTGCATAAAAAACATATTAAAATATGCAAATAACGTCACTTATTACTAATAAGTGCTCAGCTTGACCTATCACTGATTAGATTTATGACTTAATTGCTGTTTGTTTGTCTTTCGGATGCTATTTATAACAAAATTTATTTTCTATTATCCCCGAATTGCACTAGATATATTAATAAGTGAATAATTGAACAAATAAGTATGTTGCGATGATGTGTTTGTGTAACCTACAAAACAGGCCGAGTTGACCCGGCCGAGTTGACCCGAGGCCGAGTTGACTCGGGGGCCGAGTTGGTTACAGGCCGAGTTGACCCGTGACCCTTCCAAGACCCCAAGAGGAAGAGGAAACCGACAAATCTAAACAAGCACAAACCGAACAAACGTACGAAAAGTACTAAGATTAGCTCTCTCTTCCCCAAGCGAGGTAATTGCAATACTAAAAGGACTGAAAAACACAAGAACAAAATGACACACGGAAAGACATATAACAAATCGCCTCGTAGAATAAATCACAAAGCAACAAGGAGTAAGACTAACACTGGGACCACCGCCTTAGAACGGTCGGTAGAGCAAACCACCGGGGGGTTTAAAGCACTTTTACAGCTAGCTAACTTCACCCTGGGTCCCGATGCTACTCTTAATACATAAATACATAAAAATTCGGTTCGCATAAAGGCTCCCAACCCAGTCAATGCATCAAAGCGTAAACATAAAAATCAAATTAATCACTATAATAAACAAAGACGAGTACTCATGGCTAATTCTACTGTATGCCAGAGTAAATGAAAACCAATAGCTGAACCACGGTGGGCCAAGCCAAAGACATATCGTCAAGCCCCAACCCACTGGTTAAAGTTTTACGAAGAGGCCGTCATTGAGTCTGAGGCCCGAACCGCCGTCGTGCAATTAAAAAGTGAAGCATAGCCATCAACAATGATTGGGTTGACAACTAGGCATGCAGTCTGCCGCATAATATCCAGGCTATAGTCAATTCTTTTATAAAGGTTAATAAGTTTTCTGAATTGCTCCGAAAAGTTAGATTTACCTACAATTCTTCTAAATCTGTGCACTAAGTCACCGTAAAATTCGGGTTCCGATATACCTTGTTGCAGAAGTGTTTTTCAGACTGACGCTATATTGGCAGTAAGGGCTTTATTACGATAGTTAAAGTCATTAAGATTTGAAGAAGCTCTGGCAAATCTTATAAGTTGAGATATGTATACCCCATATGAGGTACGCCGGGGGACATCGCCATCCAGAAAAAGGAAATTGACTATATCAAAATCAAAATTGTCCCGTTTATCATAAATGTTGGTGGAAACTGTACCATTAGATATACATAGATTCAAATCCAAAAAAGGTGCCTCGGTATCGGAAGAATTTGCTCTATTTAATCGGAGTTCTGTAGGGTATATCCGGTCCACCATTTGGTCAAAGTAAATATTGTCAATATTTAATAAATCGTCAAGGTATCTTGAAGTTGAATTAAAAGCCTCAATAATGTCAGCCTGAAAACTATGTGTGTTGCAGACTGTTGGACAGATCACAGGCTTGTTGTCAGCAAACTCAACCTGCGCATTTAGCTTGTACGACGACCACAAGGCAAGAATGTGCCAAAGAAATTAGATGTCTCCAAGCTGAAACAAGACAGCAAGAGGCAAGCATTCGTCAATGATCTCTGCAGCCGTTTAGATGCACTGGAACACAGTTCAGAAGATGTAAATAAGAGCTGGACAGTCTTCGGAGACACCATTCACTCTTCAGCAATGGATTCCCTAGGACCAGTATCTCGCAAACACCAAGATTGGTTTGATGAGAATGATAAAGAAATTCAGGGACTCCTTGAAGAGAAACACCAAAAACACAAGGCTTACCTCAGAAATACCAGCACAGTATCTAGCAAGACTGCCTATTCAAACATATGCAAGAGAGTTCAGACGAGGCTCAGAGACATGCAAGACTCCTGGCTGAGAAAAAAGGCTGATGAAATCCAGTCTTTTGCAGACAGAAAGGACATGAAAAAGTTCTTTGATGCACTCAAGACAGTATATGGTCCCCAGAGCTCAGGAACAACCCCACTCCTTAGTGCATACCAACAGAGTCATGGGAACAGATTGCACAAGATCGTACAAAGTGACGAGGCCTCATAAAAAGGGGAGCTGGTGAATACGAAGCAAAAAGAATCAGCGAAGCCAAGCAGAAACGTGCACAGCGGAAAGCCAGAGCTAAGGCATCACCAACAGAGCTTTCTTCCTCAGACCTCTCTTGTTCTATCTGCAACAGGCAGTTTAGAGCTAAGATTGGTCTCATCAGCCATCTTAGAACACACAAATAATAACACATCACACAGTTGATTAGGATTGGTCATTGTCAGTAATGACAGACGAACAAGAATTTGGAAGTGATTCCGGGTACGTTCCGGCAGTGCTCAACGGAGAATAAGAACGGAACAGAAACGGTCCCTCGAATTACCCCAAACCACCCTAAACTACTCCAAACCACCTCAAATACCCCAAACAGCTTTTATTTGTATATATAAAATGTTTTCATTGACTTTGCTGCACTTGTATTATTGATTTACATCCAATTTAAGACATTTAAAGCTCATTCGTAGGGACTTAAGAGGTTGCATTTTGTAAGGTTACTCTCCCTTTATCAGCCAAGTTGGAGACACTGACACCATTATTCCTCGATGATGTAAAGTCTAAGGGACTGAAAACTTCACTGTGATTATTTTTTTAGGTATATGAGAATTAAATTACTATGGTTTGATCAGAATTTCCCAAGAGACAAGGAAAATATTTATGCTCCAAGTACATTAAAATTTTGCCGAAAATATGCCTAGGTGTCTCCAGCAAGAAAGATAACTCTTGGCCTGTGATGTCATCAGTAACCTCAGTTGCGCAGTGTCAGCTGGAAACTAAGGGTATGGGCTAACGTGACAGGGCGAACACATACTATTATTATATAATTCAATGCCAGAAATTGTACCGGGCGCCGGGATAGCTCAGTCGGAAGCGACTAGCTACACACCTCTGCCGTGTCCAGCTGGGGACATGTTGACGCGGTATGTGTGAATGGTTGGCAGTTCTCTCCCGGTTGCAGTGGTTTAACAGGGTATTTCCCAGTCCCTATACAACTGGAAACTACCCGGGCTTTGCTCCACCATCGAACTGCCCTCTAAAATAATAGTTAGATATGACTGATTCAGAGTAATTGGTAGAAAGAAAGAAAGAAAACGCTATACAGATTGTCATAAATTTAGAAACAAACTACATCAATATAAGTGAGCAAATAGACCTATATATGCACCAAAATGCACCAATATATGTATTCTGTATGTATATACATATACAGTATATGTATAAATAGCCCTATATGGAGTATTTGGTTTGGCGTGTTTTGGGTGATATGGTGTAGTCCAGGGTGGTTTGGGGTAATTGGATCGATCAGAAACTATGGTTCTGAGCTTTACCCTAACCTTAGCCTCGATTGAGAACATACTCGGTGAGCCGACATGTTCTCGAGAACTGTCCAAATTTGTGTGCCACCATGGTAAGTTTATATGAAGCAGAATTTTTAAAAGATGCAATGTATTCAGCCGTAATCTAGCTGTATTTCTAGTGAAAATATATAGTTGTCAGTCTCATTCATTAACAGCAGATCACACTCACATTCAAGGTCACCAAATGAAGTGGTGGGTGGGGTGACTCTTTGCCAAGTTTACTGAAACAGAAAGGGTTCAGCGATAGTTTCTGCTATCTTTCTTCATCTGCTGCGGTCAGTTTGTCAGTTACCTGCAGACAACCGTTTTGCAGTATGACCACTAAAGAGCGATTTTGTCTTCATTCATCGCTTTTATTTGGTTTAGGAGTCCGCCAAATTTTGCTTTTTATGCATTCTTAGTGGAATGGCAAACTGCAAAGTTTCTGGTCAGACTGTTCCTTCAAGACTGATCTGGATCTGCACTGTTTGCATGATATTGTCAGAAGTTATTGTGGAAAGCCAATACACGTACAGATAAAAACAAAGGGTCCATAGAAACACAAACTACACCAAAATGCCCCAAACCACCATTAAACACCCCCCCCCCCCCCCCCCGCCCCAAACCACTTATATGATAGGGTAATCAGATTAGATTGTGCAGAGATATATCTAGTTAGTAAGAAGGGCCGGGGTTATGTACAGCACCCCACACTGCAAGGTAACCACCCCAAACCTCATTATAGTGTGTTCATAATTGATTAAACTGCACCCAAAACTGCCTTATTTCACCCCTGTATGACAGTGTAGAAATTGATAGTAACTTGCATTTCGCCCTGTCACATTAGCCTAAGGATAGAATTTTATCCTTAGTTTCCAGCTGGTACCGCACAAGATTATTACTGTAGTAACGTACAAGTGACATGTGGAGGTGTGACTAGGACAAGCTGCAGTAGATACTTTTGTATCAATTATTTCGCCACCTCTTCAAAACCAAACTTTATTATTAAGCCTATCTTCCCTGAAAAATAAGAAACAAACAAACAAAAAAAATAAAAAATAAAACAAAATAAATAAGGGAGTCTTGCTATTTGGTTTTATTAACATGTTTGAGGCGGTTTGGGGTGGCTTGCTTGGCGGTTTTTGACATACTGTATTCTACCCAGTTAACCCAAACCCACCACGGGCCACTTCAGCATACCTAACCCATCTCTGTCTGATCCTACCCTATCATACAAGAGTGGTTTGGGGGTTTTTGAGGGTGGTTTGGGATGTTTCTATGGACCGAAAACCAAAGGTATCCAAATGACTTGTCCTGGTGTCTTTTGGAGACACAGTTGTTAATCATCTAATAAACAATGGAAATTTAGTGATTAAAAAGGTGTTAAAAGACTGACTGGTCAATTATACATAATGAGTAATTATTAATTAAAGACTATTAGGGACTCATCATGAAAGAGCGTCACACACCAGTGATCTGGCCTGAAGATGGGCAGATTTACCTTGTCTGAAGATGAGCAGACTTTTGTTGCCTTTGGGTAAGAATTTTTTGTGCAATTATTTGCAGCCCTTTGATGTTGTGGACAATAATTGCCACTTTAAGAATTAAATCCAATTCTGCTCAGCCTGATGACGAGTAATAAAATGCAGAGGAAAAGTAAAACATGTGTAAAAGAAGCTTTCTTTCTCAAGCAAGGTGATCACAATGCTACTAAACATTATCTACACCACAAGGCCAAATAAAAAAAATGTATGTGGTTAAGGTAAATTCACACTACCTAAATTTCATAGTAAAATCTAAAATCTTTTTCAGATTTTCTGGAAATTATTATGAAACTACATGGATTTTGAGAGGTTGATTTTCCATATTTTTATTTAAAAAAAAAAGATAATAAAAAATTATAAATCTGTACCTACTCTATCCATTACCCAAAACACACACATATTTTGTTTGTCCTATTCCTAATTGAAGAACAAATTTGGATATATGGAAGTTGATGAAATGTGTCACCTAGAAAAAATCTCACTTAAATTTTTCACAGATTTCAGATTGCCACAGGGTTCAAGCTGGCTCAGAAATTTAGGGAGAAGTGACTTCTCCCTCCAGACAAAACAGGGAGAAGTTTTATAGGATGAGGGAGAAGTCAAGACTCGGTTTACCTATCACCTTACTGAAAGCGCAACATTCAGGACTCTCAACTCACTTTGCCGCATTGTCTTGGGGAATTAACAAAGAAGGAAACATTTTACTGTAGACCTGTTCATTCTTACTTCTAAACCAATTAAATGATGCAAAGTAACACAGATATAAGTAGGGTAAATGCATTATATCCGGACACATAAGTTCATTCATATTTTTTTTATTTTTTTTTTTTTTTTGGAAACTGACAATCCTTTTCAGAAGATCCAGTCAAAACAACAAGATCTGTGGCTTGATAAGAAAGCTATAAACCCAATGATAAAAAGAAATTTGTTAACTGAAGTGTCTGTCAACTACTAAAGTTAGTTTTTAACTCTTTTAATGCTGTTTCTGACCAATTTCCAGCATGTAAATGGTTCATTTATGAAAAATCGGCACCCACGAAAACTAAAGACATTGATGAAAACGATCTTTTGGTCACTTAATAGGCAAACAGTTTTCCTCCGAAACTTGTTAAATCACATCAGACTTTTATTCAGTAGCATTTCTGATACAGCTTCCAACTTTTTTTTCAACAGAATGTTACCTTTGCATGTTTGCTCAATTTTCATGCATTTTTACTGAATTTCTCCAAACAAAAAGTTCGTTTTGCACAAGTACTAGATTTTTCAAAAGTTGCAAAAATGGAGGGCAAAGTTTTTGTCACCCTCTGGGCTTCCCAGGGCGACTTAGAGCCCTCTAGGGCAACTATTTCGCCCCAGTCACCCTGTAGCTTGATCCCTGTGCCATAGTGAACGTATGGCATGTATGTATAAGGTGAAAAGTAAATTATCTCCCAGGCTCCTGGTAGGCACTTTTTTTTTTATCCAAAAATTAAATATTTCTCCACAAAAACATTTGATGTGAATATACTAATTAGAAGTGCATCACAGAGTCTCTTCTAATGATTTTGTGGAGATGTAAGAAAATATGTGGATACACCCTCTTATCTAGAGTTATGTATAATCATGTATCATAAAGTGTCAGCAAGTTATGCATGCTCATGCATTTGAATTCAAGAACAAGCCGTTCATGTAGATATCACTTCATATTAATGGTCCTATAAATTATTTACTGTTCTTTTTTTCAGCACTCAGGTGCGTGGCATGGCAACCCTGAAAGAGAGTGAGTATAATATGGACCCTGCCTGCCTCGGTGGCTCAGTTGGATGCGCCGTCCGACTGGAGACCAGGAGTTCACAGGTTCAACCCCCGCCGAGGTCGGCAACATTCTTTCATGGAGATTGATCATGAAATATTTTCTACGGTCATTCTCTCCCTTCCGCTGATTCAAGAAGGGCAGTGGTCAGTTTCTGGTGAAAGAATGTGCACAATACTGGTTAACCGCTTAGAGGACTAAGCCTGCCCAGTAAACGTGTGGTTAGGTAAACTGACCGTGCTCGACATGACCCCATTGGGTTGACTGGGCTGTTAAACCTCAACACAAACACAAACAAAACCTTATTTACCCTAAGGGGAAAGGACACTTTTTCAGAGGAGTCTTAGTTGTTTTATCTCCCGTTTGAAAAGAGTTCCACTCTAATAGGAAAGAATTTGCTCCCCATGGGAGCAGATTTTTTTTCCTTTTAGAGTAGACCCTTTCAGAAAAGGCTTGGTGTGCAGGAAAGCAAACAGGAAGTCACAAAATTTGTCTCCCTCAAAAAGAGGACAGAAAATCTGCCAAGTTGGAACATCTTAACCCTATTCTTGTGCTTAAATTTGAACAAGTCCATTTTTGCTAATTTTGTCCGCAGCCATTGCCCTCTACAAATATTATCCAAGAAAATTGTCATGAAAATAATTTTAAAAAAAAAAGATGTAAAATTTAAAAAATTATTGCAAGCTTCAGTTTGAAATTTAGATAAATGTATCTGTTGATTTAAAAGATTATTGTAAGTTTCACTTTGAAATTTATGTGTTGATGTGTTCAAAAGGAGGGTTTTCAGTGAACATTTTTAGAAGTGGCCAGAACAGAATTTGAGGAGGCCAAAATGACTACTGCCTACATTTAATTACCACAGGGATTATTCTGGCCCCGGTTTTTTGTGAGAGAATAAATCCCACTTGGACAAAAACAGTGAGAGATTTTCAAATTCAGTGAGATTTATTTTTTTGCTCGCTCAGACAAACTGAGTGAGATTTTTTTAATTTTTTTTTCTTGTAAAGGTCAGATTTTGTATCAGAATTGTATGTATAAGTAATTAGTATTATTATTCCTTATTTTGTAATGTACTCTAAATCAGGTTAATAAAATTGTTATATATAGGGTGTTTGATTATTTTAAGTATCATTATTTTCATATTTACTGCAAGTGTTTATATATAAATTTGAACTTTCTGGAAAATCATGTTTACAATATTTAGCCTTGTTCCTACTGGATGGCAGAAAAGTTGTTGTTTACGTTCACCGGACAGTATAATTGCCGATTTTTATTCAGAAAAATAAAGCAGTTTCATTCGTCAAACGTTTCTTTTCATTGATTCTGGAATTAAACCCTGAATTCAGGGACTTTAAATTGTGGGATCAGAAACTGCAATTTAAAGGATTTGTTTCAGAAATTCTTTTGGAATATTTCGCTGGGATTTTGTGACATTAGCCAATGATTTTTTACCAGCGAGTTCCGATTCATATACTCATAATTTTTCTCTGGGACTCACAAATTTTTATATAAGTGAGTCCCTGAGCTCACAAAATAGTAGATCCCTGAGCTCACAAAAACAGTAGATATCTGCCGACTCTACAGACTCATGATTTTATCATAGGACTCATGGAATTTCAATTATGTGTCCTTGAGACTGGACAGAATTTGTTCTGTCTTGCACATTTTCTTATTTTTTGTTATCAACACATACTGTAAATACTTTTAAAGCTTGATGCTGGTTTCCCTTTCATTTCTTTCTCGTTACGCCTGGCTCGTAACAAAATGCAAACAGCTGAATAAGGGTATTCATCAGGCAGTTCGGTCGTGTTTGATCGTCATCCGAATCAGGGGAGGAGAGCGTGGCCGCTTCAGTCGAGCTGGATTGCGCTCGAACATGATACTTTAACATGTTGCCATCCCGACTGGACGGCTTCGGGGCGGATAATTTTCCTTCTTTCTTTTTCCGAGTCGGTGGACATTTTTTTGGCTGACTCGAGGTAGCGATCAAAAAAGCGCTTACTTAAACCAGAGACCGAGAATGAAATTTTACGATAAAGCTTTTCAGTGATACAGATTAATGAATGGTTACCTGCGGTCGTATAAGTAATGAATTTTGGCGCCACAATAATTCAGAAACCGGTCAAACAGAACAGTCCGATAGTCTCGAAATGAGCCGCATGTGCAAAATAGGAACTTAACGGCGCGCAATGAGAAAAATTCAGCGTGCAATTTTTTTTCTCACTCCGGGAATTTTGATGCGATTTCTTGCAAAAAAATGCGAGAATATCGCGAAATCGCGCCAGAAAATGATCCCTGTACCATGTTTACCATATGATATGTATTCGGACAGACAGGCCTGAGCAAACAGTGTAGACCCAGATGAGCAGTCACACAACACGTCATCTCATCAGAGTAGACATTGTTTGCCAATCATCCAGCAACGTTTAGACACAACAATGGGTAGTAAATTGTCCTTGTTCAAAATTTAGAACAAGTATGGTAAGGAATTGAGGTGTCTGATTACTTAGGGTAAATACTTTACTGTAATGCAATGAAAAAACGATTTTAGGCAGCCAGAAAAAATCTTTGAGAGTCATTTTGTCCTTCAGCAACCTTTTAATGAAAACTCTGTAAAAAGGCTACTGGATGAGCAGCAAACAGTGTCAATCTTGATCAGATGCTGCATTTTGCAATGTCTGAGTGGGTATACATGGTTAGCTCAGGCATTACCTTATTTACCCTAATATTTGGACACTTTTATGTCTTACCATACTTGTTCCAAAATTTGGACACATCATTTTGACTATTTTATGCTTAGTCTAAGAACTGGTAGATGGGGGTTAGGCATATTGTATCACTGCTGTCCATATGTACGTCCCATCCATCCATACATAAGAATAATGCTTTCTGTTCTATATCTTTGAAAAGGTTAGTGTATTGGAGTCATATTTTATACACACGTATTTAATCATAAAATATAGATTAAAGTCAAGTTAGGGTAAAATCTGCTAATTATTGTGGGAGTTATGGCCCTTTTTCAACTTCGAAAACAGTTCCAATTCAATATCTTTTGAAAAGATTAGTGTATTGGATTCATATTTTATACATGAGTACATGTAGTTTCTTCAACACTCTTGCGCAGATAAATGCAGACTATGACTGTGTCGGTGTGATGCATAAGCAGACAGAAGAAGACCCTAATCAGACTTTAGCCTTTACCACTTTCTGGGCTAATCAAATTGCAGATGCCAAACTGATGATATTTTTCTTATTTTTTCCCCATACAGGATTTGAAATATTAACACCTGTTTTCTGCGAAAAATAAGAAAAATTAGTTCAATACATTGTATGCTGAAAATTTTACCCCACATGCACCTATCACAGCTGCAGCTGAGGATGTTCTAAAATACTTTATTTTTAGTTAGAGAAAATAAGGCTTGTTATTTTGTGAATCTTCTACTAGGCCATTTTTCTGGAAAATAAAAAAAAGCGGGGTGTTATCTGCTACAATTTAGCATGCTTTAATATTTAAATAGTATAAAATGTAAAATTTGGCTTTTTTTTTTTTTCTTGGGTTGCAACACCATCTGTGTTAAGCTCTGAATATGATTCATTTTGTATATTTCAGTTCGGCTCAGGTTGAAGTCCGTCACCAATATTCAGAAGATCACAAAATCCATGAAGATGGTGTCAGCTGCAAAGTATGCAAAGGCTGAGAGGGACCTAAAGTCAGCACGGCCGTATGGAGCAGGTGCTCAAGGTAAAAATAAAAGATAAGCATAATGATACTTAACATACCAATATAAGCGTACCAGATAAAGCTGTATTCAGACTTATAAATACAGCTGTTATTAACAGTTTATCACAAAAAAAATTTACTAAACAGGTCGGTGGGGCAGGGGGGGGGGGGTGTGGGGGGGTGCCCGTAGCCTAGCGGATAAGAGAGCTGACTTAATCCATTAGGTTTCTCACCGCTGTGCAGGGCTTCCGTTAAGCGGACGTACGACGTATATTACGCCCTGAGATTGCCACCGGACGTCCAAATTGAACTTCAAAGACGTACCGCGGACTTCCGAAATTTCTTTTGTCCGTCCGAAATCGATACCCGAGACGTCCAAAAATTGTCAAAAGGCCCGCCCACTTTTAACCAGTTGTATGATGTTTGCCCCGCCTACTTACCGGAAATTCGCTACCTGTGTTGACTGAGCTTTAAGGACGTCCCACTTTCCGCTTGCGGGAGTTTTATTGACAGCCGTGTCAAGCGTCGCGGCACCCTTTTGATGGCTGCGTGATCACTGCGTGTATTTGTCACACGTGCTGAGTTGATTAATTGATGTTTTTATTCTACTGCGACCCCGAAAATATTCGTTGAAATTATATAAAGTCATTATTATTTTTTAATAGTCAGGTCTTAAAACCTTAAATTATTATTTTGCTAATTATTATTTTGCTAAGAACGTGTGTCGTCTGCAACACTTCCGGGAATTGCCGAGTGAAATCTTTAAATAAATAACAATTATGCACAGAACGCAAATTGAAATCTATTCGAATTTAGAAGCTTACGTTTGTCATGACAACAAAAGCAATTTTTCAAATGAAAAGAAAACATATTTTTCGTCAAAATTTTCGGAAAACCCGTTTCTAAATGCGTAGCCTTGTTCCGGTTGCGCTGTTTACCAGCGCGGAAAAGACGCAAAGTAAGTCTAAATATAGGCGATTTGCGATGGTTTTGCTTGCTTTTCTCCGCGAACGAACGTTTTGCTGTTGGTATTTCATCGAGGGCTGCCTTTAATTTGTTTGTTGTTGCACGAGTCGGCGCCGTTTTCCCGCAATTTTTGTGAAGTAAGCAACTCGTTCGCTCGTGTTGATCAGCTTCAATCCGAACAAATATTTCATTAAATACTTTCTGCAAAATAATTTTAGCATAGTTAATTTTTAAGAAAACATGTTTTGGGTGTTTTCTCTCATGTATTTTCTTTTCTTTTTTCTTTCTCTGGGCTTTGAAACGAATGCGAAGTTTTACCAATGTTGATGCTTTCTCTAAGGTCCGACATACAAGTACAGGCTTTCCAAAAAGATGCGATCGAATTTTAATAAGCGTTAAGGACATTTTTTAAACACATCTAAGAGAAGCGTATATCATGATGATACTGTGTGACACTGAAATAAGAACCTGTGTTCTACTAAAGAAAGGGCAGACCGCCGCAGCACGGAAAAAAAGTGGGACTTCCTAGATTTTCTGTGGGACTTCCAAATTTGAGGGGTAGGAAGTCTGGGACTTCCTGAGTCTGGAAGTTAATGGAAGCCCTGGCTGTGGTTGGAGCCTCGCTCGGGTCACGTGTGGGAAAGCCAAGTTCTGCTTACAGATGGTCAGGTGGTTTTTCCCCAGGTTCTCCGGTTTTCGCCCACCTTTTATGAGCCATCGGCTCGATATAAGTGAAATATTCTTGAAAGGGTCGTAACCCCCCCCCCCCCTTTGCTTTAGAATCCCAGCTCATTCAAACAACTTCCATGGAGCAGGACTCGAGCAATCGGTCAATTCATTTTTGGCCGCATTTACGGAGTTTGCCGAGTCATCTTCGGCAGCGTTTGCTGAGCAGTAATTTCGGTATTTTCCACAGCCATTGTTAAAGAATTTCCATATTGCAAATTTCCAAAACACAGATGCTGGTTTATTATAAACATAATGAATGATATACCAACATTGATTACACTTGCTGAACTTACCTGTGCATAAGTATCATGATTATTAACAGCAATTTAGAAATCTAGCTCAATATTAGCAGACATACGCAATTAAATCTACTTTCACAGCAACCAAGCAAGTGTCTGTGAAGAGGACAAAAGGGAAACAACCAGAATCTCTTCAAATCGTGGCAAATCATGATCTCATGTTTGTGTTGCGCTGCAGCTAGCCACAACAATTTTCTTTCTATGGACCAGTTAAGAAAAAAAGCAGAAAAAAAAAACTGTTTCACCTTAATGCCGCATTGAGGCCTGGCACATCCTTAACATAGCCAGGCTACAGCATCATATAGGGGCTACAATCAAGCAGGCGTGTCCCTTTTATACTTACTGTAATAACCCCAAGTGCTGGGACAGACAAGCCTGAGTAAACAGCGGAGACATATCAGACGCCACAAAACGCGTGGCTTCTGATCCGCATCTAGACTGTCTACCACTCATCCAGCAATATTAAAGATGAAGTAAAATTTTAACTGCACAATACATAACCTGTAGATAATGTGTTATATTCTATTCTGCCCATACCGTCCACAGAAAAAAAATGACAGGAACGTCGTCCCATACAGTCTTAATCCAAAAGTCCCCCAGGCAGTCACCTGTGTGACGTCACTCCCGCACTTTTGATCACATTTCAGTTTCTTTTCTGTGGAACAAAGAAAGTAAACATGGATTTTTTCTCCGGATTAAAAAAAATCTATTTTCTTCCTTTTTCTCCGGTTGAAATTTAATTCTTTGTTCTTTCTTATGATTCTTTATTATACCTTCACTTTTCCTGCTAAAATTGTAAAAATCTAACCGTTCGATTTCTTGAAATTATTTTTCACTCATTCGTCGTAAAGAGTTTTCGTGACCTTCATGACTATTCATCGCGGTGATTGTGGTCATATAAAATCGCATTGGGATAATCATAAGAAATGTATTAGTTGTTCTCATTGTTCCAGGGAATCTACTTGCTCCACGTATAGCAGCTGATCTAATTCCGTCTGGGAACTTGCAGAAAAGAGAAGAACTTACTCTTCAGAAAGAGAACCATGTCCAGCAGAAAGAAGTCTCTTGATGCCTCTGTTTCTTCAGACGAGAGAAAAAGAAAACATGGGAACACTGCCCCTCATGGCCCTGCTGCCCAGGGTAAGACCCATATTGGTGGCAACTCCCTGGGTACTTGTACCCAAGAGAGTACAAGTCCACCGGCCACTGGTCACTGGGCATCCGACGACCGGCCCACTAACCACCGGCCAATCGTCCAATGGACAAGAAGACATATCTGGCCAACCAGGCCTGTCCGGCCACTTGGCATGCCCGGTCACCAGTCACCGGGCATTTGCCGGGCAAACGGGTGATGTAGAGACTTCTAGCCTGCCAATCACTGGGCACCGACCATCCAGTCACCGGTCATTGGAATTAGAAAGGCTAAATTCAGCGGAGATTCAAGAATCACCGATCACAGGGGATGACCGGTCACCGGGCAGCTGACCGCCGGTCACAGGGCATCAGAATATAATTCTGACTGCTGCTAGTAAATTATATACCTTTGGTACTGAGTTCACTAGCAAACAACCTAGTACACCTAGAGTTAGAACTGCTTCCCCTGGAACCGAACTTTAGTAACATGTCCAACCCGAGTGTTGTGATTGAATCGCCAGGTAACAGCTGGAGATAGGACAACAACAATGACAATTACAGACAAATTCAGACTTCCCTCTCTGGTCGGAGATCCAGGAGGGATCAGTCTAGACACGAACATAGATCAAAGAAGAGGAGTAGATGGAGATCAGTCTCTACATCCTCCTCTTCAACTTCTTCATCTTCAGACTCTCAAAAGAGAAAGTCAAAAAGATCTAAACATTCCCATAATAAGAGAAGAAGGAGCTATACATCTCCTTCTTCTTCCTCAGTATCACATAATCAGGTACATGACTATGGCAGATACCAGAGAAGTAGATACAGTCCACAGGCTGTACGGAACCTGCAAGTTCTACAGCCTGAGGAAATACCTAATGTCCAGACAATTACACCTGAACAGACCATGCCTCGTCCTTCAAGGGATTCAGGTTCCGACAACAAGATGGAAACCTGGTCCTTTGATAAGGCAATCAATGAGGTTTTTAGACTTCTGCCTCCGGAGCTATGCCCAAGGTCTACCGAGGAGCATACTCCGGCAAGGCCCTTATCTGGTATTTAGCAGTTAATGGAGTCACAATCAACTCCATTAGTGATGTTACCTCAGTCCAGATTGATAGAAAATACTGCCAGATTTCTCCAGGGCAAAATAGACTTGGAGAAATGTGGCAGAGACTGGGTATGCTCTCAAAATTTAGTCTCGTCTTTGACGCAGACTAAATTTTACAAGAGCCACAGTCATTTTTTTCCAACAGACAACATTCCTCCGTTAGAAGCAGAAGCTTCCCTGTTGGACCTTTCCAACAAAGGAAAATGCTCCATTCCAATGAGGAATTTGGAGATTTGGGAAAAAAGAGCCCGCAAACTTATAGCGATTAATTTGCATGCGGCCCTATTTTCTTCTCGAGACTGTTGGAAGCCGTATCCAAATCAATAAGGCATGCTACAGCCATGTCTACGATTTTGGCTACGGAAATATTACAAGCCAGACGCGATGCAGTACTAGCCACATCCAAAGTTCTGTTGGAGAATTCCCGCCACGAGCTGCAGAATTCTCCAATAAACTCTAAGACACTATTTGGTAACAAAATTAAGGAAGTTGCCAAGGGCAATTTTGAGGCCCAGCAGCAAAGTTCTTGGCCACTTCCTCAGTTGCTTCTACAATGCAACAGCAACAGAAAGTGACCTACCCGGCTCCTCCAGCTTTTAAAAGACCAAAGCAGCCAGCTAAACCTTCTAGGCCTCAACAATCACAATCATTCAGGCCTAAAAGTCAAAAAAACAAAGTCGTATTCATCAAATAGAAAAGACTATGCAAAGAGAAGCGGGAATCAAAATCAGTTCCCCTCTAAGCAAGCCTCATCTTCCACAAAATTCTGAAGTCGAAACCTTTCCACTGCCAGTCCTGCCACGCCCAGACATTCCAGTGGGAGGAAGGTTGGCCCATTTTGTGGAACAATGGGAAGAACTGACAGACAACAAATGGGTCCTCTCTATCGTCCGAAATGGGTTCAAGATCCCATTCAAGTCAGTTCCTCCCTTATCGGTTGTTCCTATAAATCTGAGTCAATCTTCCTCCCCGTTATTGCAAGAAGAAATCGCGGAGCTTCTCAAGAAACAGGCAGTGGAAAGGGTTCAGAATCCAGGAACTCACGGTTTTTGTTCCCGACTATTCCTAGTACCCAAAAAGAATGGAAAGTTACGTCCCGCAATAGACTTTTCCTTGCTAAACCATTATATACACAAACAACATTTCAAAATGGAGAGAGTCAAGTCGGTAAGACAATCAATAGTGTACAACGACTGGGCTATCTCCATAGATCTGAAGGATGCATATCTTCATGTTCCGATACATCCGACTTCCAGGAAGTACCTGCTGTTCGTTTTCGACCATCAGGTATTTCAGATCATGGCCTTACCATTGGGAATGTCCGTGGATTTTCACGAAACTTATGAATGTAATAGCAGCACATTTACGCCTACATGCCGTATCTCTATTCCCATACCTAGACGATTGGTTAATAAAATATCTGTTGCGCAATCGACTTATCTCTCACACAAAATACACACTTCAAACAGTACAGAATCTGGGCTTCATACCAAATTTAAAGAAGTCATAGTGCTCCAGCGTTCCCTATATAGAGGGGTGGGCTGCCCCTCTTGCCCTCTCCTGCCACCCCTCTGCTCTTCTGAAGCTGCCCTCTGCCTTATTTGAACTCTAGACATAAAACCTACATTTTGCTGAAAATGTAAATCGTACAAAAATTAAAGAAGTTATCAATGTGTAAAGGTCAGCTTTATGTGTATTCTAGTTTGAGGCATTTATTGTGGAATGGGATTATATTTTGTAACATGTCATGATACTTAGCATATCACATGACACACATTGCCCTCATTTTTGTATGACCGTGCAGAAAGTGCCCTACCCGGCACCCCTCTGCCCTAAAATCCTAGCTGGAGCACTGAGTCAGATTTGATACCAACACAACAATTCACATTTATAGGTATGGAATTTCTAACTCAGCAGAATATAGTCAGAGTTCCAGTGGATTGAGTAAAATCTCTTATTCTGACCATCAAAACAATCCTTTCTCAGACTCAGGTTTCGGCACGAACTTTCCTTTCTATTTTGGGCAAACTCAGTGCAGCAGCAGACTTAATTCTTCTAGGCAGATTGAATTAACGACCTCTGCAAATGTGCCTTTAATCGGTCTGGAAACCTCATATTCTTCCTCTAGATCATCAGGTTACGATCAACACTATGTGTTCATCCACCATTTAAAATGGTGGATGAACACCAATCGTTTCGTTCAAAGGATGCCCATTCACCCTCCAGACCCCAAAATTTTCCTTAATACAGATGCCAGTCATTACGGTCTATCCTTTCATGGTCGTTGGTCGGAAGACCAATCACAATTCCATATCAACATGTTAGAAATAATGGCCATTCGCGTCACACTGATAAAAGCTTTGAAATATATTCACCATTCTTGTGTCATGATAGCTACTGACAACACAACAGTGGTCTCATATATCAACAAGCAAGGGGGAACACATTCTCCCAACCTTTGCGTAGAGGTATGGAAGATACATCATTGGTGCCTAAAACATCAGATTATCGTCAGGGTTTGTCATATCCCAGGCAAATTCAATGACTTGGCAGACAGGTTATCGAGAACAGACAAAATAGTCAAAACAGAGTGGGCATTGGATCAATCGATTGCGAATTCAATTTTCCAAATGTTCAACTATCCCAGTCTGGATCTGTTTGCGACACGCTTCAATCACAAGCTTCCACTTTATGTGTCCCCAGTTCTGGACAATCAAGCTTTCGCGATAAGACGCATTATCCATGAGCTGGAATTATCTCCATGCTTACACATTTCCTCCAACAATAATGATTCCCCTTCTGTCCTGGACAAGATTTGACAATCTCAGTGCAGAATAGTTCTTATAGCACCTCTTTGGCCGCAACAAACATGGTTCTCAGAGATTCTACATCTGCTAGTCTCAGCTCCAGTTCGTCTTCCTCTTTTTCCAAATCTGTTAACACAAGCAAAAGGAAAGTTTCAATATCAAAACCTCGCAGCTCTCAAACTTCACGCCAAGGAGTTATCAAAAAATCAATTAGAGATAAAAAAATTTCGGAAACCGTTGCAGATTTTATCTCCAAATCAAGACGAACATCAACTCAGAAAGTCTGTGACGCGAAATGGATCATTTATACCTGTTGGTGTCATAGAAGGAAGGTTAATCCTATCTCGGTCCCTCTTACTGTGATAGCCGATTTCCTAATTTACCTTTTCTCTGAGAAAAAGTATCAAATTAGTACTATTAAGGGCTACAGGTCTATGATTTCTAATACTCTCAAAGTTAAGACTGGTAATAGAATCGGATCTAACCCTGTCTTGTCAGAATTAATTAGATCTTTTGAATTACAACGCCGTTTTTTTACTCATAAATGGGACTTATCTTGGGTCTTAGTCTGTCTTCAGAAAGCCCCATATGAACCTTTACATAAGGCCTCTAAGCTTCACGTAACGCTTAAGACAGCTTTTCTTCTAGCCCTAGCTACAGCCAAGAGATGTAGCGAAATTCATGCCTTGGCAATGGATTCAGAGCACTTAAGATTTAATCAATCTGATGGATCTGTATCTCTCATGGTTCAACCTGGGTTTCTAGCTAAGAATCAACTTCCATCCATTTACCCAGATCCTATTGTGATCCCTAATTTAGCTCGTATATCTAATAGGGAACACCCAGATAGACGTTTATGCCCTTTTAGAGCTTTAAAATTCTATCTTAAAACTAAACCTTACCGTCAAAATAGACTATTTCTACCTATCAAAGGCAAACAAGATATTTCTAAATCCTCTGTCTCGAGATGGATATCTTATACTATTAAGCTTGCCTACAGGAAACTCGCCCATAAAGACTTTCCCTTCTTAAAACTCAAAGCCCATGAAGTTAGGGCTCTATCTTCCTCTTGGGCCTTTTTCGATGAAGTTCTGCTCAATGAGATTCTTAAAGCAGCAGTATGGAATCAATCCTCTACTTTTGCTAAGTTCTATCTAAGGGATATGTCTCAGCAGCTACAAAACTTACAAGATTTGGGACCAATTGTGGTGGCCCAAAAAGTGGTGGGGGGGGGGGGGGGGGCCAAGTCAACAGTGCCTTGGATGCCTAAGAAGACTAACAACCTTTTTAGGCTAATTCTAGCACATTATCTTTAGGTTATGTATTGTGCAGTTAAAATGAAGTTTTTAAAAGTACATGTAAAACATATTTTAACAAGCAGTACTTAACCTATAGATAAGATAGTCCCACCTCCCTATCCCTGCTTAGCTCTTACCTTTTAGGGCTCTACATCAAAGAAACTGACACGTGATCAAAAGAGCGGAGTGACATCACACAGGAGCCAGCCTCTGTGGCTCAGTTGGATGCGCCGTCCGACTGGAGACCAGGAGGTCCCGGGTTCAACCCCCGCCGAGGTCGGCAACATTCTTTCGTGGAGATTGATCGTGAAATATTTTCTACAGTCATTCTCTCCCTTCCGCTGATACAAGAAGGGCAGTTGTCAGTTTCGGGCAAAAGAATGTGCACAATACTGGTTAACCGCTTAGAGGACTAAGCCTGCCCAGTAAACATGTGGTTAGGTAAACTGACCGCGCTCGACATGACCCCATATGGTTGACTGGGCCGTAAAATCTCAACACAAACAAACACTATGCCTGATGGGCCCAGTGCCTTGCCCCCCTTCGTCTGTGATAAACCATATCAATGGTGATTGGGATGGGTGGGCCTTCCACTGGTGGTTGATAAGACAGGTGGTCTGGGTCCCAGTCAGACTCAACGTTGAGAAGCCTTTGGTAGTGCTCTAGCCAAGCCTTCTGCTTTGCGTCTTCACTCATTGACATCTCTCCTGCATCATTCTTCACTGGTTTGTCACCAATAACATCAGGAGTCTCTCTTCTAAACTGGTTAGCAAGGCGTTAGGCTTCTGAAAACTTGGGGTCAAAAAATATTTTCGTAGACCTTCTTGTCGGCTTCTTGACGAGCATGGTGCACTGCATGTCTGGCTTTTCGTTTGGCTGCATCGTATGGCTGCATCGTATGATGCCCTAGTGCCTTTACCAGTCTTCCAGGCCTTGAAAGCTTTCTGCTTGGCAGCAATGACCTTTTCCACTTGTTCATCCACCACCAGGTGGCCTCGGTGGCTCAGTTGAATGCGTCGTCCGACTGGAGACCAGGAGGTACCGGGTTCAACCCCCGCCGAGGTCGGCAACATTCTTTCATGGAGATTGATCATGAAATAATTTCTACGGTCATTCTCTCCCTTCCGCTGATTCAAGAAGGGCAGTTGTCAGTTTCTGGCGAAAGAATGTGCACAATACTGGTTAACTACTTAGAGGACTAAGCCTGCCCAGTAAACGTGTGGTTAGGTAAACTGACCGCGCTCGACATGACCCCATTTGGTTGACTGGGCCGTAAAACCTCAATACAAACAAACCACCACCAGGTTTCACGGCGCCAACGATGGGGCCGAGTTGTGCCACACATCTCCTCAGTTGTCTTGAGCAGTCCAGTCTTGATATTGTTCCAGATATCCTCAGTGGCTCCATCAGCTACACCTGCAGACGTGCTCACATGCAAGTTGAAGACCTGTGGCCCCATCAGCTACACCTGCAGACGTGCTCTCGTGCAAGTTGAAGACCTGGAAATGGTTGCTCGTCTGAGGGTCTTTAAGCTTCTAAACTTTGAGGCGAGGGGTGAACTTGCGCTTGGCTTTTGGTGGCACATCAATCCTCTTATCGCATACAAGAAGCTGATGTTGCAGGGCTACTTCCTCGCCAGGGATTACTTTTACATCTGTGACAAGTTTGCGCATAGTCCTACATAGTTGCCAAAAGTCAGGGTTCAAGTTGGACTTGAAATTTAGGGAGAAGTTTTTTCTGTTTCTAGAAAAAAATAGATTTTAGCTGAATGCCTAATTTTCTTATACATTCCATATATTTTGACTTTTCCCTTAGTTGAAAATAGGCAGCAGTTTGACAGCAGAGAGAAACTATTTCTCCCTCCTAGTCACCCTTTAGCTTATTCCATGCTGGAAAGAGGTTACCTGCCTGCCTTTCCCACCCCACTTCCCTTCAGGCTTTCTTCCTTGATTAGGAAAAAGTTCTATTTATCACCAAGACAAAATGTCACTTATTTACATGGCAAGTAATGGAAAGCTGTCAGATGAGATTCGTAAGGGGAATTCCAACAAAATGGAATATTGATGCGAAAAAGGAGCCAGTCTACTTAGTTTGGTCAGGTTTCATATGTTTGCGGTTTCAGTAGTGCTGTATGGAGAGAAGCCACAAACAACCCACGAGTGTTCTGATCAGAGTGCAATGGTGCACTCCCTGATCTGAGCCTTTGCGGTCGCACATGCCATTTTGTTAGAATTCCCACAACGAAACTCTTTTCAATATATAGTGTTTTCATTGAAATGGTGAAGCAGAACTTTACAACTATATTACTGAATAAATGGAGATTTTGAGGTGTGTGTACATGTATTATGCATTGATCTGTTATCATTTCTATTGTTATTATATTGCAATTCCTCAATAATCATTTGTTAATCCATTGCATGCAAAACATACCTCGAATCCACCTTATTCAAGCTTTCCTGGACAGCTGATCATTAATCCCCTCCACGCTCGAGCTGTTAATCCTTTCCACGTTACTGTTGTGTGAGCTCAGGTTTACCACTACACGATTTGAGATTTCATAGCCTGAGCGGTGTAACCTTCACACTGACTGTACTGTACTGTAGAATTAAAACCTATTTTCGATCGATCATTGATTATAATCGATCATTGGAACAACACTACTTAACAGTGTTGACTGGGCAGTAAAACTCAAACTCTAAACTCCTGGCCAGCTCCTGCTACCCTTGTACTCTTTTGCATCACACATGTGCTATTTATTCCATTCTTTACATAAAATCATCCAGTTTGGTTAAGATTATGAAAATTGGACAAAAGAAAATAAATAAGAAAAAATAAAGTTATCTTTAAATCTGGCCCTGCTGAACCTAGATATGCCCTGCCTTTGCAGACAGTGTAGATCCAGATCAGTTGGTTTTTGGGCATTGGGATTGCTCAGTTGGTAGCCAGGTTGTCTCATGACTAGCAACACACCATGTAGGTTTGAGTCCAGTTGGGGACATAATGACGTATTTATGTGCGAATGATTGGCAGTTCTCTCCCGGTTGTGATGGTTTCTCAGGTATTTCCTAGCCCCTATACAACTGGAAATACCTGGCTTTCCTCCACCATCGAACTGTCTTCAGAGTAACAGCCAGGGCCCAGTTGTTCAAAGCGTTGTTAGCTTAACGAGCTCGTTAAGGGTCATTTCCTTAACTGTTTTAGCTGATTCAATATACAATATTCTGGTATTTTTTGCTGAAAAAATGTGAGTAGCTTTTGCACTGCAAAAGCTACTCACATTTTTTCAGCAAAAAATTTCAGCATATTTGCGTATCACTCGATGTAAATTTTTACAAATCGTTAACTAACGACGTCGTTAGTTTTGAACAACTGGGCCCAGATGTGACGTGTAGAGTATATGGTAGAAGAAAAAATTGATCTGGATATACACTGTTAGCCATTAAGTATGTGAAGTTGTATCAGCAACCTGGATCAAGTAATCTGGTAACCTGAGATCTCTGGCTGTGAAAATTAACCCTTAAAGCGCCAATCACAACTATTGTCGTCTGCTTTGTCATCTGCTTACAAGTGATTTTAAAAGTCATTTTTGCAAACAGTGTGGACCCAGATCAGACTGCTCCTAAAGAGCAGTCTGATCTGGGTCCACACTGTTTGCCTGTATGCAAAAATACGTTTGAAAAGTTTGCAAGAATATTCAGCAGACGACATAAACAGACGACATTTTCAGATGCAGATTTTCTTGGCGCTTTAAGGGTTAACTTTCTTTTCTACAGTTAAAGCAGCGGAGCAGAAAATAAAAAAGGCTTTTCAACGTCAGAGAAGACTTGGATTAGAAATCTGGGCCCAGTTGTTCAAAGCTAACAATGTCGTTAGTTAACGATTCGTTAAAATTTACATAGAGTGATACACAAATATGCTGAAATGTTTTGCTGAAAAAATATGAGTAGCTAAAGCTACTCACATTTTTTCAGCAAAAAATATCATAATATTGCATATTGAATCCACTAAAACAGTAAACGAAATGATCCTTAACGAGCTCGTTAAGCTAACGACGCTTTGAACAACTGGGCCCTGGTTGGCTGAAAATTAGTGGGCATGGCATCTTAATTTATTTAGCCTGGCAAGGGTTAAACCTTGGTCAGTCAGTATCAAATGTCTTATATATGAAGTCTCTTTACACTCCAGTCTTGGCTGGAGCACTGACGGGACTGTATAAATATATATTTAATGCATAAATATAGTTAACCCTTTCATCCCTGAGTTTCTGAAGTGGATTTTTCCATTCTTGAATTTGGACTTATACACTGATGCAAATTGGGATTTTACTTATTACGAGCCATATTGATTTTGGTCTGCCAGGCTGAAAGAGTGAAATAGTGCCTGAGCTAAATTCTCTCCAACACTCACACACTGTTTGAAAAGTAAAAAAGTAATAGGACAGTACAGTACAGTTTCTTTCATGTGTAAACAATTCAAATTAAAAGAAGTGGGTATGCAGATTTTCTCCTTAGTAGGTTTAATAAGACAAGTGCTTGCTGAATACAGGTAAACCTTGAAAGGAATT
This sequence comes from Anodontia alba, assembly GCA_964016985.1. Taxonomy (NCBI): domain Eukaryota; kingdom Metazoa; phylum Mollusca; class Bivalvia; order Lucinida; family Lucinidae; genus Anodontia; species Anodontia alba. The sequence continues at coordinate 101,990,186 of OZ024828.1, forward strand.
TGAAGTAGTGCCCTTTTCTGACAGGTGATTACTTTATGCAGGAGATCTTTAAGACTGGTGTTGATATATTTTTTGGTTTGGAATTATATCTATGTGTGATTCATAATGTAAGGGTTTTCCATTGCTTTAATTATAAACTTTTTTTTCAGCATTTTATGAAAAGGCAGAGATAAAACAGGATGAGTCTAAACCCAAACACATGATCGTGGCACTAACGTCAGACCGAGGACTCTGTGGGGGTGTGCACACCAGTATCTGTAAACAGATAAAACACGACATTACAGAGAAAGGAGAGGCCACAGAAACTAAGCTGGTGTTGATAGGAGACAAAGCTAAAGCTCAGTTACAAAAGTAAACCTCACATTCTGTTTTCATGTGCTCTTTTACATAGCTCTAGATAAGAGAGGGTGCCTGTTTCAGGGGCTCAATCAGATGCGAGTCCCACTGGAGATAGGAGGCTGTGGGTTTGATTCCCGCCTTTGTGGAGATTCGTCATGAAATATTTTCTACAGTCATTCTCTCCCTTCTGCTGATTCAAGAAGGGCAGTTGTCAGTTTCTGGCAATAGAATGTGCGCAATACTGGTTAACCACTTAAAGGACTAAGCCTGCCCAGTAAACGTATGGTTTGCCTACATTCACTGTCTTAAAATTTTATTCACCAGCTTCTTCTGACAAAATGGAGCAGTCTGATCTGGGTCTACACTGTTTATCACTCTTGAGCAATCTGATCAGGGTCTACACTATCAATCTTGAGCAGTCTATTCAGGGTCTATACTGTTTAGCATACTTGAGCAGTCTGATCAGGGCCCATACTGTTTGTCATCTTGAGCAGTTTGATCACGGTCTATATGTTTGCCATTATTGAAAGTCTGTTCAGGGTCTATACTGTTTTCCATTCTACCAAGTAGTTTGTGAAACAAACACACTAAAACAATATTTAGGACAGAAAAGTATGTCTATTCAAAATTTTAGGACTAATTTACATGATACACCCCTGGCCACTACATAAATAACCTCTGACCACTGGTCACCTCCTTTGTCCAGTCAATGCTTGCTAGTCCATACGAAAAACAGCATTTACTAGATTTCTAATATTTTGCATGCAGTTTAGGATCAGTTTTGATGGAGTTATTGGGATTTTGCTATTATAACAATAGGAAAACCTTATCAATACCATATTTAGAGAACCACTTGAGCTAGGATCCTGATATTTTGCTTACTGTTTAGGGTCAATGTTTAGATGACCTGGTTAACTTTTGAATGAAATTCATAAAAAAATTGGAAGAGTTATGCCCCTTTTGACTGCCTGTATTACAATAGGAAAACTTTGTCAGCATGATATCTAGTAAACTGCATGAGCTGTGATTCTGATTTTTTACACTCCGTTTAGAATCAATGTTTAGATGATCTGATTAACGTTTGAGCAAAATCCGTCAAATATTGACTCAGTTATGCCCCTTTTTTCAGACTTTGCCATCATAGCAGTTGGAAAACCTTGTAAACACAATATCTAGAGAACTGCAAATACATATAGAATCCTGATAGTTTGCCAACTATCTGGGATCAATGTTTAGATGACCTGATTAATTTTTGAGCTAATTCTGTTGTTCTCCTTTTGACTTTGTATTTAGAGTGGGAAAACCTTGTTAACATGATGTCTAGGAAACCACTTGAGTTAGGATTCTGATATTTTGCACACAGTTTAAAATCAGTGAGTGCCCCGGATAATCTTTTTGGCATTTGAGTGTTTAAGCATCATTTTTTAAAGAAATGAGTAAAACCAATTAAGCATGTTTAATGGGAAAATTTTTAAGCAGGAAATTTTCACTCCATAAGTAAAATTTAGTTTATTTGTTATGTCACTGCACACATCAAACTACATGAGAATGGGATTTTCCTAAGATTTGAAGAAGATGCTTTAATCATTTAGCTATGGGTCCAAAAGATGCAGTAGGAATGGTAGATCATTCCGGGTCTGATGTTGCACTGCTTTCTGTGGACTGTTTGTCCAATATCTTTGGATCATCAGGCTATAGGAGGTCAAAAAAGACCTTCAAAATCTGTGTGGAATGAAAAATAGAAATAAAAAGAAAGAAAAACAATAATAATGAAAAACAATAATAACAACAACAATAATGATGATAATAATAACATAGTGATAATAATAAAGAGAGAAGAAAAAGGTAAAGAAAAAAATAGTATGTCCGAGCTGTGAACTCAGGGCTTTGGGATCTTCAGTCATCGATGTTACCACTACCAAAATTGGCAGGAAAAGGAGTGATAAATAGCAATTAAAAAAAAGATCTGCTACAAATTTTGTTAGCTCACCTGATTTGCCCATCGTCCATCATCAATAACTATTTGTTAATAATCATCATGAATATTGCTCTGAATTAAGTCAAATTCGAAACTGGGTCACTTGGAGTCAGATACTAGGTCACCAGGCCAAATCAAAGGAAAATCTTCTTGACACCCTAGAGGTCACATTTTGAAGTGATCATCATGAATCTTGCTCAAAATGTTTGTCTTGATGATTTCTAGGTGAAGTTTGGAACTGGGTCACTTATGAAGTATATTTCTTTGGCTAGTGACTTTCTTAAGTTTTTCTGTTTAGATCAGTTTCTCAGTAACTATTGGTCCTACAGAATGATATTTGGCACTTGTGAGGTGTTTGTGTTTAGGTCAGTTTCTCAGTAACTATTGCTCCTACAACCAGTGATACTTAGCAGATGCATACATATTAGCATGGCCTCTTGAATGCTGTCATCCATATTTGACCTTGACCTTTATTTCACAGTCCATTAGACATGCTACATTGTCTTATTTGTTAATATAATCATTATGAATTTTGGTCAGAATGTTTACCATGATCAGTTCTAGGTCAGGCTCTCTATGATACTCAGGTGAGAGTTACAGGGCCAACATGGCCCTCTTGTTTTTCTTCTGCTGACTGTCACAAAAATGAACACTAAACAACAGATGAAAACTGTCTTTGACTAAACCATAAATTTTAACCTCCCTTTGAAAATCTGTTGGAATGTTTACAAACATAAAGATAGTGTTCTTTATTGGTTAATCAGTAGTGTTTTTATGTGAGAACTTAGTCACCTGTTCGATGTCACACCATTCAGATATTTCAAAGGAGCTTGACGTTGGAATAAAAATAATGGGGCCTGTCCCTATGTTTCCATATAAACATACGGACAACCACCTTAATTTCATTACATCAAGCTCCTGTGAGGTATCTGTAATTTGATTGGTCGAAACTGATCTTGACAACTAACAAATGCTTGCATAAGCATTCGTACAGCGAAAGCAAGCATTTAGCTAAACACACTAAGCAAAATGGCAACACTGTTGTCTTTTGCGCTGTAAACAAAAAAAAAAATTACTCGGTAGATATTGAACTTATTGCATAAATGACAAATTTTCTGCGTGAATGTCACACATTGAAATCAAATGGCATGCATATCCGTCATTCTTATTTGGGTAAAATAAGAAAATATGCAGCATAACTGGGACTTTGAATCAATGTTAAGATGACCTGATTACTTTTTGACCAAAGTCCATAAAAAAAATTGGCAGTTATGCCCCTTTAGACTTGCAGTATTTAAATGGGAAAACACCATTATGGCGTATCTTGAAAACTGCTTGAGCTAGAATTCTGATATTTTGCATACAGTTAAGATCAATGTTTTGGTGACTTAGTTAACTTTTTAGCTAATCCCATAAAATATTGACAGAGGTATGCCAATAGCAGCTGGAAAACCTTGTCAATGTGATATCTAGATAACCGCTTGAAGTAGGATCCTGATATTTTGCCAACTATTTGATATCCATCCTTAAATGATGTCCCCAGCTTCGAAGAAGTTGAAGGGGCATATGGTTTGGGCTTGTCCATTCGTCTGTCTGTTACACTTACATACGGTCAGGAATGGTTAGAGTTAGGATTATGAAATTTTATAAATAGCATCAGCATGAAAAATAAGCGATCCCATATTTTTTTCTCTTTTTTTCGGTCGGAGTTCTTGTAGAGTTACTCCCCTTCTTTTTGACAGGCATTTGATGACAGGTGGTGAGTAGCTTGTGTGGGCAACTCATCATATAGTTTTATACCGATCAGTTTGTAACTTTGCCAGCTTTTTTGTCATGGTCTGTAGATGTGCATGTGGTTTTGGCATGATCGTCAATTAAATGTTTATCACTTTTTTTTTATTTTTGAATGTTATTTTTTGGGGTTTGAATATTATTTAAGTTCATTGCTGTGGGTAATTTGTGCACACATTTCCTCCTACAGTTTTATGCTGATCAGTTTTAAACTTTACAGGCCCTTTTATCAGGGTCTGTAGATGTGCACGTGGTTTGGCATTATCGTCAATTTAATTTTTGTCACTTTTTTTTTTTTCTTTTGAACTTAGCCATTCTTTATGCTTAACTATTATGGTCAATACATGTTTAAGGGAAAGTGTATAATTGGGGGTATAGTGTTTTACAAACACATTTTCTAGTTTTCAGTGAAACAGGGTACCTTTTTCTGCTTTCTTGTCGCCTTTCACAATGAAGTACCCAGAAACTTGACACGCTCTGTGTATAGAGGAAAGAGAACAGATTAGCTGGGGCCTGTCATTTATGCACTGACCCATCAAAAGAATGTGTGGTCAATTATCAAGCTATTTACAATGAGAATGAACAATGGGATAAACAAGCGGTCAACTCTATGTTTTTATGCCTCACCATTTGAGAGGTTCAAGCCTCAACATAATGGGTTAAGAAAAGTCCCCAAAGAGAAGGGAGGTTAATATTTCTATGTTACTGGTTTCCTTTGGAGGTGTTTTCCTTTTTAACCCTTAAAACGCCAAGCAAATCCTGCATCTGAAAATGTTGTCTGTTTATGTCATCTGCTGAATATTCTTGCAAACTTTTCAAACCTATTTTTGCATACCGGCAAACAGTGTGGACCCAGATCAGACTGCTCCTAAAGGAGCAGTCTGATCTGGGTCCACACTGTTTGCAGAAATGACTTAAAGTAACTAGCAGAAGACAAAGCAGACGACAATAGTTGTGACTGGCGCTTTAAGGGTTAAGTTTGTTGAAGTGTCCAGATGGCCGAGTGGTTAATACTCTAGACTTTGGGTCAGAATCCCACTGAAGGCAACATTGAGCTAGTGACTGTATGGTACTTCCATGCATAGAGCCCTCCATTATCAACTTTCCATCATCTTTACATGACTTAAATACTGTTGAAAGGGGTGTAAATACCAAATCTTCGCCTTAAGTTTTATGTTTTCTTCTTTTTCTTTTCAGACAATTTGGCAAGAACGTACTAATGACATATAACAACATTGGGAAAAAACCACCATCATTTCAGGATGCAGCATATTTGGCCCAGTCTATACTGGAAATTCCATATGAGTATGATGTAGGAACATTATACTTCAACTGGTTCAAGTATGTATTACTAACTTAAGCCATAAAGCGCAAAGCATATGTGCAGCAGATGACATTCTCATTTCTTTTTTTTTTTTTTTTTTTTTTTTTTTTAATTTATTTTTCAGAGTAAATAAGACTTGAAATTTCATGTTTCACTTGAAATGTCTAGTCTGCTGCAGTAGTAGTGATTGGAGTTAACTTTTCTCTCAGAATTTAAATGTTACCCAACTACGCTTTAACTGTTACCACTCTCTGGGCTCATTCAGATGACACATAGATGATATTTTTGCTTGCGTCTGCTGAAAATTTTACTCAAAGTGTTAAAGCTTTAAATTAATTTTTATACCCAGTCACACGATAGTGGCAGGGTATTATGGTTTCATGTTGGACGTCCATGTGTCCGTCCCTCAGTCCGTCCATATTTCATTTCCGGATGATAACTTGAGTAAACATCAATTTCCATCAACCTTGGTATGTGCATTGGTATTGTGGAGATCTGGTGTGGGATTGCTAATGGGCAAATTTCATCAAATTTTCACGGAGTTATCTGTGGGAGACATGCCCATATTTTCGCTTCTGAACGATAACTTGTGTAAATGTCAAGGGATTTTAACAAACCTGGTACATGCATTGATATTAAGGAGGTCAGGTTTGGGATTGCTAATGGGCAAATTTTGTCAATGTTTGACAGAGTTATCTGCCTGCAACAAGATAATGGCGGGGTATTATAGTTTAACATTTTTATTGTGCAATGCACTCCCTACAAGAGCCACCCTTTGGAACAGGTAAAATTGTCTGATGTCAGAAAGCCATTGTAGTGATGTTAATATACTGTAAAATTCTGCTATTAAGACCACTCAAAAATAAGACCACTCAGTTTTTAAGACCAGTTTTTGCCAGTCCCAGGTTTTTCTTGTTCTATATAGCTCCAATAAGAGGGGGTATCGGCATAATATTTTTCTTATTTCTCCACAAAATATACAGTCCACTCTCGTTATCTGGAATTCAAAGTGACTCTGTATAATACTTCGAGGTATCCGTACCTCGACATATCAGATTTGCAGAATTGAGGGAAAAAAATTTGCACAACCACATGAGCAACTATATATGTAATTGGACTCTTGAAGTTAGAGATATATTGAAAATATTGTGGAAAAGAGGAGAAATTGCTCCTTAGGAAGAATTTCTCTTTTCCACAATATTTTTTTACTTGTTAGATTTTCATGTTTAGACAGGGACCAGCTTTTCACTTCGAGATAAGCAGTTATTCGAGATAAGCGAGGTTGAGATAACGAGAGTCAACTGTATGTTGTTGGTATTCATTAGAAGAACCTTAGTGAGGCACTTCTAATGAGGACCACAATATATTTTTTGTGGAGAAATAAGAAAAATAGCAGTACTTCTGTGTTTGAAGAAAAAAAAAGAAGAGAAAAGCACATTATCCGGAGCTTTGTCCTACAGGCAGTACCAGAGGTGATCCTAATTGCAAATTTTCTGTACATGTATAGTAAAACTACCCTCTGTAATGTCAGAAATCTTGCTGTTGTAAAGTTGATTGAGCTTTGATCGCATGTGTGGACTCCATAGAATTAGCGCTTTTCAAATTTCAAATCAGATGAGCTCATTTATGTATTTTCCAGGTCAGTTATTTCATATAGAACAACAAAGATGCCCCTCTTCAAACAGGGTATGGTGGAGGAGGCAGAAAAGGTATCCTTGTATGACAGTATAGATGCCGAAGTAATGCAGTCCTACAATGAGTTCCAGTTCACCAGTCTTATCTACTATACATTGAAGGAGGCAGCTTGTAGTGAACAAAGCTCAAGAATGACTGCCATGGATGCTGCCAGTAAAAATGCTGGTGAGTTTGTGTTTGCCTTTAGTTATGTCCCCAGCTTTGAAAAAGTTAAAGGGGCTTATTGCTATTGCTTTGTTCATCCATTTGTTCATTTGTTTGTCACTCTATACTTTGTGTACTAGATATCTCAGAAAGTATTTGAGCTAGGACTTTGATATTTGGTAGACTTATTGGGGCTGAGAAGTGGATACCCCATTTAATTTTTGAAAAAAAAAATGGATTAATTTATAAATTACAGTTTAATATGTCCCTGTTCAAGTTTGGTATTTTGTAGGGACAAGCATACAGTTGGTAGCATAGTGTTTTTACAAACACACTTTTCTAGTTATGCCCTGCCATTCAAAGAATGGTGGAAAGGTCATATAGTGTTACTCCTGTCTGTCCGTGTCTGGCGGTAGCAATTTGCATCTGTTTCATGTGGGGGCAGTCATGTCCATTGGACACATTTCTAGTTTTCTTTTTTTTTTTTTTTTTTTCTCCACACTTACCAAACTTTTAGAATATGTACCAGCCATACACAAGATCAACAAAAATAACTGATTTTAGACCGAGTAAGCACCCCCACACTATGATTATATATAGAAAACATCTAATTTCAATTTTAGGTATGTCAGACTATGTGATTTAGATTTAGATATTGCTAGAGAAAAATGGGTAAACTATTTGCGAACATGGGAGCCCCTGATCAGATGCCACATTCTGATCTGTGTCTGCACTGTTTGCCAATTAACCTTTTGGAGGTCTCCATAATCCAGACTGAGATGGGATAACCTGTCTTGATTCACTTACATGTATTTTCTTTTTTGTTTTTACTATTAAAGATGGGATAACCTGTCTAGATTCATTTACATGCCGGGGGTGGTCGGGTGGTGCAAAGGTGCTGTGTATCTTACATCACTGGGGCGTCCAACTGATATTGGCTTACAGTTGGGCAAGGCCTGCTATCCTTGTAGTGGGTAAGGGTAGAGGGGGAATGTTTTTATTTCTTCTGTTTCTTCACTTTCATTCCTGTTCCTCTTTCTTCCCTGTCTCTCTCTTTCATCTCCTCTACTCTCTCTTCTATCTCTTTTCTCCCTTTCTCTGGGAGACGACACAAAATGACCCTCAAGGGTTGACGTGTCGTTAAACCCCAACACAATCAAATCATTTACATGCCTTTTTTTACTATGGCAGGATAACCTGTCTTGATTCACTTACATGTATTTTTTTTTTTTTTTTCTTTGCACATATACATGTTTGTTCTCAACCATTTAAAATATTTATTAAAACTGGACAGAAATATGTAATAGGTGTTAAATCACTGTATTATTTTTCTCTAAATACAATTTGATTTACACACCTCAATGTGTCAATGTATAAAATCTAAATTGATTATTTTTATCGATATTATTTATTTATTTATGATTTACACGCTTCTCTGTGTGTCAATGTATAAAATCTAAATTGATTATTTTTATCGATATTATTGTATTTAGGTGGTAGGTAAGATAATGGCTTGGCATTGACAGTCAACATTATTTCTGTTGGGTATCAAGTCAATTGACATTGATTGTCAGTATTTTTTTACATTTCAGATAAGCTTGAAAGTAAATTGTCTGACTTAGCATTATCACATGTTCATTCCATGTCATATAGTAGATTGACTGACTGACCTTGCATGTTGCTTGTTTATTCCAGGTGAGATGATAGACAAATTGACCCTGACCTTCAACAGGACCAGACAGGCAGTCATCACTAGAGAACTCATTGAAATTATCTCAGGAGCAGCAGCTTTATAATCCTAGTGTCCTGTAGCTCTTTTGTTTCAGGAACTGTTGTTTTATTTTACATGAATTTGGGAAATTAATATAAAAATGTAGTAAAGAGAGAAAGTTGGAAATTGAGAAAGTGTTGACATAGAATAAGATTAGAGATATTCTCCAGTCCAACAAGAACTGTTATAGGTATAATGAAAGGTACAAATGTGAGATTGTGCTTTCGGTGTATTAGAAGTACCAAATCCTGAAGTTTAAGGCTTTGCATGCTGGATAAAATTTCAGCAAACGACAGTTTGGAATACTTTTCTTATCTTTCCCTGAAAACATGATTTGGCATTTCAAGCAAATTGTCTTCCAGGGAGACAGATGTGTCAAATTCTATTTTCTGGGAAAAATAAGAAAAATGTAAATTTGTTGTCTGCTGAATTAGCCCAGAGAGTGACAACAGTTAAGTTGATATCATAGTGCTGCAGTAAATAATAAATCTGTGATTTTCAGCATTGTCATTGTCATTTTTTTTTAAACTACACACAATGTCCGGTCCTCAAATTCATTCCATTGAAGAGGAAGAGAAGAAATAGGTCCAGATAAGGAAAGTATACTAAAAAAAAATTTTTCTTTTTTTTTTTCACAACACATTGTATGAGTACCAGTTGCCTCGGTTATGTGATTGCAATGTATATCCACAATATATGTTTTGTTGCAGAAATAACAAAAATTATTCTCATTGGGAATTGATAATCCTCAAGGGAGATAACTAGTCCAAAATGTCTTTACTCCCTTTTGAAATAAGGGTCAAGCCTATAAGGAAAGAATTTTACTTCCCTTGGTAGCAAATTCTTCCCTTTCAGACTGCTTTTCAGAAGGAGATTGGTGTGCAAAGATGCAAACAGGATGTCACAAAATTTGTTAGCCTTGTTTAAAAATGGCAGAAAATTTACCAAATATATCTAGTCCTAAGCCTTAACCCTGGTCCTGCTGAACCCAGATATGCCCTGCCTTTGCAAACAGTGTAGATCCAGATCATTTGGCTTCTGAAGAAGCCAACTGATCTGGATCTGCACTGTTTGTCATTAAGTATGTGAATTTGTATCAAAAATGTGAAATCTGATTGGCTGAAAATTGGAAGTGGGTGTGGTATCTTAATTTATTCAGCATGGCAAGGATTAATTGTCATCTCATTTGTCTCCTCATTTGCAGCCGTTATTACAAGATAGCATAGCCTTTAGTGCAATGTAATTAGGTTCTTGACAGTTTGCTAAAGAAAGACCCCATTAGATTGCAAACTTCTAATACAATGATCCTTAGGAGCTTGAAGTCTTTGTTAGAAGCACTGGGTTTATGAATAGTAAATGGATTCTTCACACATTAGGCATATTTCACATGCCTTCCACAGACCTAGACCAGTCAGATAGCCATAAACTTAGTGAATTCACAAAATACTGGTTATGAACTTTCAGAAAAAAAAAAAATCTGTTAGGTCCCTCAAGATCGCAAAATACATATGTGTTAATTTTATCTCGAAAATGTGAAAGGAATGTTTCGAGAGAAAACTACAGCCAGTTTATGCTTAGAAACAGCCAACCAACCAGCTAAACAGGTTTGACATAGGACAACCTGAGCATAATCATCAATTTTTTCCTGGCATAAAAATGTGCACAATACTGGTTAACTACTTAGAGGACTAAGCCTTCCCAGTAAAAATGTGGTTAGGTAAACTGACCACTCTCGACATGATCCCATTGGGTTGACTGGGCCATAAAACTTCAAACAAACAAACAATCTGTTGAACTTTTACCCTACAACAAAAGATTACTGTGCAGTGCACAGACAGCAAAGGACCAGATTGTCATGCACATTCAGTCTGGTAGTGCTCTTCTCTGTTAATATATTGATTCTGTAAGGATGACAGAGCTGCTGATGACACAGCACAACTACACAGGATAAGTTGGTCCTTCATTGCTTATGTTGTTGCTGCACAGTACATATAAGCTACCGGTAAATTATTTTCTGTTTGTTCTCAAAATATTCAGCACAAAACCAAAATGATACCAACAAGAATACATGGTACGGTAAATGTCCTGGAATGTAATACATCAAAAGTTCTGACAAAATCAGTCTGATCAGGGTCTACTCTCTTTGCCATCCCAATAAGTGTTTTAATAAACAACAGAATATAAAGGAAAAATCAGGCCAAAAGAATATGACATAATGTGTTTGAAATTTTATGATGTTTACCGTAAATAGACCTACATGTAGTCCAGCTATAATCTAAATATCTGAGATTACTTTTGTTACATGTCAGACTTTAAAGTGTGTCCGTATTTATATGAAAGACGAGGCAGTTATGAATTTGTTGTTGTTTTACCTTACCTTCAAACATTGTTATGTCTGTTTCACTACTAAGCAAAGTTAATATACATATTGACACACTGATCCTAGGTTATTTGTTCACACATCATTAAATCTGAACTCATCATTATTGTCGATTTTGCCTTCAAACTGGAGGTGGTCGGGTGTTGCGAAGGTGTCATGTATCTTATGTAACTGAGACGTCCAGATGATATTGGCTTACAGTTGGGCAAGGCCTGCTATCCTTGTAGCAGGTAAGGATAGGGGGAATGTTTTTGTGTTGCCTGCATAGCATGGCAGACCCATAGGGATCATGTTGTCCATCGGCGTCGGTGTCATCATCACACTTTTCGTTTCCGCTCAGTAACTTTTGAAGGGATGCATTGATTTCATTTAAACTTTGCAAAATTTTATATCACTGTAAAATACAGGTCAAATTGGATATTGGAGATATTCTGCCAAATTTTGGCTGAGTTATGGCCCTTTTTCAACTTAGTTTTTGTTGTTCATTTCCGCTCAGTAACTTTTGAAGTTATGCATTGATATCATTCAAACTTTGCAGAACTTTATATCACTGTAAAATACAGTTCAAGTTCGATATTGTTATTCATCCGTGAAATTTTGGTTGAGTTATGGCCCATTTTGGACTTAGGTTTTGTTGATGTGTTGATATTGGTTTCTGATCAATAACTTTTGCAGGGATGAATTGATTTATTGATAGTTTGCAGAAGGATATATCACTGTAAAGTACAGGTCAAGTTCGATACTAGTAATCTCCCTCATAATTTTGGCCGAGCTATGGCCCTACTGTAAAATACAGGTCAAGTTCAATATTAGTAATGAGCCGCATAATTGTGGCTGTTTTGGCCCTTTTTCGACTTAGTTTTTGTTAGTTTATTGATATTGATTTCTGCTCTAACTTTTGCAAGGATGCATTGATTTGATTGAAAGTTTGCAGAAGGATATATCATTGTAAAATATAGGTCATATTTGAAATTGGTAAGCATCCGCCAAAATATTTGGCCAAGTTATGGCCCTTTTTCGACTTAGTTTTTGCTGGGGTAAAACACAAGGTAAAGATATTGTTTCCCCTCAATAACTTTTGAAGGGATGTATTGATTTCATTCCAGTTTGCAGCATGGTGTATCATTATAGCATAGGAGGTCAAGTTTGATTTTGGTAATAATCCAGAAACATTTTGGTTGAATTATAGCCCTTTATTTACTTGATTAATAAAATAATGACAAAGTAGTGAGGGGTTGCCTTTAGGGATATGAGCGATTATTAGGATGAAAACAGTGTTTTTTCATATCAAATGGTTGGCGCTTTAAGCAGGCGACACATCCGATTCTCGGAATTCTTAGTTATTTCTTCTTTTCACTTTCATTCTGTTCCTCTTTCTTCCCTGTCCCTCTCTTTCATCTACTCTACCATCTCTTCTATCTATTTTCTCCCTTTCAGTGGGAGAAGACACAAAATGACCCACCAGGGTTGACATGTTTGTAAACTCCAACACAATCAATCATTGCCTTCAAACTGTTAACCTTAGAGTGCCACTGAAAATTAGCATAGAAGTCTAAAATAGATTTAATTTTTTTTTCAGAGAAAATAAGATATATAAAGTCAAACCTCACTGGCCAGCCTCGGTGGCTCAGTTGGATGCGCCGTCCGACTGGAGACCAGGAGGTCGCGGGTTCAACCCCGCCGAGGTCGGCAACATTCTTTCGTGGAGATTGATCATGAAATATTTTCTACGGTCATTCTCTCCCTTCCGCTGATTCAAGAAGGGCAGTTGTCAGTTTCTGGCGAAAGAATGTGCACAATACTGGTTAACCGCTTAGAGGACTAAGCCTGTCCAGCCGTGTGGTTAGGTAAACTGACCGCGCTCGACATGACCCCATTGGGTTGACTGGGCCTTAAAACCTCAACACAAACAAAAACAAACCTCAATAGCTAGAACATCTTTGGGACCATGGAAATCCGTTCGAGACATGGGTAGTTCAAGCCACTGAGGGTTAATCATGGCACTAGTTCAGGAAGCAAATAGCAATAATATAGGGTAATCTTTTTGATTTTCTACACAATGATTGTATGTTGAGTCTACTTAATAGAATCGCCTCCGTGGGGCAATTCTAATGAGTACACAAAACATACAATTCCATGATTAAATAAGAAAAAAAATCCCTACAGATTTGTTTTCTTGAGCTATTGGAAGGATTTTGTAGGGACTGAAAAAAGAGTTCGAATCATCCACGCTAAACAAGCATCCGGGTTCGAGCATTTGAGGTTATACTGTATATATTCAAAAGAAAGTTTGAAGGATATTAAAATTCAAACGTAGGTCAACATAAAATATATACTAGTTTCAATATGCAAGTATCTAAAAGTACAGTGTATGTGTAACTGTAGCAAATGTTACATTAAATTTACGCTTCACTGGTTTAAATGTCCCGACCCACTACCACAAAATTTAACAAACTATTAAAACACACTTTCATTGCTTACATGCATGAAATTCAAGGTCTGTTTACAATATTCTGACCCCCACTTTTCTGCTCTTTATAAAGGATTAGTTGCCAAACTTAAAGGGAAGTGAGTAGGGGTAGTCCTCTGTGTACACATCTGCAACATGGGCTGGTACATTTATTTTGCTAATCCCAGTTTGAGCATATGTGCCAAACTGTGGTAAAATGTTCAGGTCCTTAAAGCCGAAACTGCTTGAGGACTTGTAGTAACTGCTGTAGGTGTGGAAACATGGAAGTTAATGGGGTCATCTAAGTCAGAGACAGGTCGGCTTCCAGATGTAAACAAAAAATCCACGTGCCAGTCAGCTCTTTATTTAGCTAAGCCAGCAAATCATAAAACAATTTAAAATTCATTGTTCCTAGAACTGGAAAAATAAAGCATGGTACTCTGGAGTTGGTGAAATCAGCTGGAAGTTGGTGACATCAGCATGTTTCCCCTGCCGAGGTTGGCAACATTCTTTCGTGGAGAAACATTTTCTACGGTCATTCTCTCCCTTCCACTGATTCAAGAAGGGCAGTTGTCAGTTTCTGGCGAAAGAATGTGCACAATACTGGTTAACTGCTTAGAAGACTAGGCCTGCCCAGTAAACGTGTGGTTAGGTAAACTGACAGCGCTCGACATGACCCCATTGCGTTGACTGGGCCGTAAAACCTCAACACAAACAATCAGCATGTTTTATGCTTGGTATCTCCAGGGATCTTTGTATGACTGCATGTCAATACAACATGCTGCCGGCTCAGTTGGATACACGTCCGACTGGTGATCAGGAGGCTTGTCCCTACTGGGTAGGCAACATTCTTTCTTGGAGATCGATCATGAAATATTTTCTACGGTCATTTTCTTCCTTCCACTGGTTCAAGAAGGGAAGTTGTCAATTTCTGGAGAAAGAATGTGCACAATACTGGTTAACCATTTAGAGGACTAAGCCTGCCCAGCGAAAGTGTGGTTAGGTAAACTGACCGAGCTTGACATGACCCAAGGGGGTTGTCTGGGCCGTAAAATCTCAACATAAACAAACAATACAACATGGTATTTTATTATAGTTTGGTTTGGTCATGTGACTGAGGTCATAGGCGAAATTTTAAATTCAACTGTCAGGTATCAGAAGAAAGTATGAAAAACTTATTTAGAGGGAATTCCTGTGGCATGATTCTAAAATTTGTTTACCGAGGTTTGTGATGGCTAACTTTGTGCATTTCTGTAAATTTTTTCCAAGCAAAAAAGTGATGCTAGGAGGCAGAATTATTGAATTTGTATCTGGAAGTGAAGAATGTTTGAATGTACCACCATTATCAATTTGGAGGCGGAGCTTCTCCTTTTATGGCTGTGTTTAAAAGCTGTATTAAGAACAAAATCCCAAAATCCAAATGTTCTGATCCGCTACTACAAAAGTTAACAAACAAATAAAATGCTGTTAAAACCCACTTTCATTGTTTACATGCATGAAATACAGGTTGTGTCAACATTTCGAGGTCTGTTACAATATTATGATGCCCATTTTTCTCCTCCTTGTAAAGGATTGGCTGCGAAACTTACTGGGTAGTGAGTAGGGGTAGTCCTCTGTGTTCAAATCTACAAGATAGCATTAGTACATTTTTTGTGCTACTGCTGATTTGAGCATATGTGCAGAACCGTGTACAGCTGACTCTCATTATCTCGAATTCAAAGGGACTCACTGAAACACTTCGAGATATCCGTACCTCGACATATCAGAGTTAAGAGAATCAGTAAAGCAATAATTTGAACAATCACATTTAACAAATGAATATGTAATTTGACTCCTAAGTTAGAAATATATATATATAATAATGTGGAAAAGAGGAGAAATTGCTCCTTAGGAGAAATTTCTCCTCTTTTCCACATTATTTTGTTACCTGTTATTATAGTTTCATGTTAAAACAGGGACCAGATTTTCACTTCGAGTAAGCGGTAATTCAAAATAAGCGAGTTCGAGATAACAAGGTTCGACTGTATTAACAAAGCCATGATTGATACAATTGGTGTTTTCCATTAAACTGATTTAATTTTGTAACCCCCACCCCTGGGCTGTTTTCAGTACGAATTCCCTTGGCATTGGCTTCATACTTTCTTGTCTGCACAATATCTTGTGAAGCAGTATTTGATTCTTACCAAATTTGCCTGGATACATATATATAATTTGGACATAGAAAAGAATTGATTAGATTTTGGTGACCTTGATCTAATTTTCACAGTCACGGCAGTAGAAAAACTGAAAATTCTGTGACACTTTCATGTCTGCACAGTATCTTTTGAACCAGTGGATGGATTCTTACCAAATTTTTATGAATATGTTAACAAAAAACTGATTAGATTTTGTTGACCTTGACCATAAATTTCAAGGTTACAGAAGTAGAAAAACTGAAAATTCACAGAGGGGGACATCTGTTTTCTCTGAAAACACTGTTACTACATCGTAGTTTCTGTTTTGCTTCATAAAATGCAATAGATGTGGATCAGTGATCCAGAAATCCAAAACAATACCAAGATGCAGTCATGATCATTATGTCTGCAGTTTCTGCCGAAAGACTAAATGGGAGATAATTCTTACATGAAGCCATTATTTAAAGATGAGTGCAGTGTTCATAGCATTTGTATTCAGAATACAACACAACTGCAAACACATGTTAGATATTGACTTGAAATATGTGTTGCAGCTGGGAAACATGCAATACTTGGTTGAAATTAGGCAGATTACAGTGCAAGTTCCACAGAATGTTATTTCATTGCTAGTGGATCTGATGTAATGTGATCAAATGTCTCCCTCTTAGTTGCACATGGCTGAATGCAAATTATTACACTCTTATTGAACTACCTTAGGTTGACATGGTCACCGAACCATTCCTTGTAACATTCATTCAAAGTAATGGTAATCAAACCATGGGTATGCATGTTACCATGCATACCAATTGTGATGTCAATACTGCTTTTTAGGAGCTGCAATTGTACCATAGGTCAACAATTATGCAAAGGGAAACTACTCAAACAGTCATATGCAGCTGAATTGGTATTGATTACCGGTACTTGTGACATGACTCGCTTCACATGCCATAACTTGAATAAATGGACTGCGCAACTGATTTAGTTCAAAATAAGAAATAAATTATGATTTATTCAAGTTACAGTAACTGGTCTATGTGGTGTTTATAATGGGTGATTGTGTGCGTCAGGAGTTTTGGCCACCGACTATCTTGGCGATTTCTATCCTGATTTTGGTGTTCCTATCAATAACACCCATCAGATTTTTAAAAAATGCTTTCTGGGTAAAAAAAATGTGTATAATACACGGTTAAATACAGTATATAAGAATGTTTGTATGGGCTTCAAGAGTAAGTGGCCTGTGCATAGACTTCTGGTGGATTATTTTTACCATAAAGTGAAGAACATTTTGAATTTAGGTTGTTTCACATGATGTAGTTTCTCAGCTTCAGTCCAATGAGTCAGTATTGAGTTAATGTAGAGATTTTTGTTCTGTTGTATTTAACTGAATTTAACTGTTTATGTTTGCTAAAAAGGCAATAAAGAGATAAATGATAATGTAGCATCGGTAGTTTTACATTTGGAGGGTTTGGTCAAATCCTGAGCAGTTTGTGTACAAAATATTTGGACCTTTTGGAATCTGCCTTATGGAGGTACAGGTGGGAATGTATCATAATAACCCTAAGTATTGGGACAGATGGGTCAATGCAGTCTAGACCCAGATCAGACACTGCAGAATGCATTGTCTGATCAGGGTCTACACTGTTTGCTACTCATCCAGCAATATTTTAGATATATCAAGAGATATTAAAATGGACTCTTTCAAGTTTTTGGGCAAGTATGGTTAGTTGTTATCCCAATACTTAGGGTAAATGTGGTAGCCAGGTCAGACAGTCACAGGAATTTCATGATTTGGCAGCATGGTC
This sequence comes from Anodontia alba, assembly GCA_964016985.1. Taxonomy (NCBI): domain Eukaryota; kingdom Metazoa; phylum Mollusca; class Bivalvia; order Lucinida; family Lucinidae; genus Anodontia; species Anodontia alba. The sequence continues at coordinate 102,008,033 of OZ024828.1, forward strand.
TATTAATTCTGAAGTTAATGGGGGCCAAGTCCTGTAGAAATGTTTGTTCCCTTAGTTTTTATACCCTGCGTCAAGAAAGTGTGTGTGAGTGTGGTTTGGGTGGGTGGGGGGGTGGGGATGGCAGGTATTAAGGTTTCACGTTGCCGGTCTGTTGTATGTTCATCTGAATGTTTGTTTCCCAATGATAACTTAAGTAAATGTCACATGGATTCTCACCAAAGTTGGTATGTGCATTGATTTGTGGATATCTGGTTTTGGATTGCTAATGGACTAATTTCGTCAATATTTGACAGTTATCTGCTGGCGACATCCGTATTTTTGTTTCCAGATGATAACATGAGTAAACATCAATGTACATATATTTATTTTCACCAAACTTGGTATGTGCATTGATATTGTGGAGATCTGGTTTGGGTTTGCTAATAGGCAATTTTGGTCAATTTCTGACAGAGTTATCTGCCCACAAAACATCTGCATTTTCATTTTAGAACAATAACTTGAGTAAATCTCAATGGATTTTCACCAAACTTTATAGGTGCATTGATATTGTGGAGATCTGGTCTGGGATCGCTAATGGGCAAATTTATCAATTTTTGATAGAGTTATATGCCATGTTAGTGGAGGGGTATTATCATGTCACATTTTTAATTTGTATGATATGTATAAGAAAAAAAAGTGTTTGAAAAATCATTTCCTGTTTGCTTGACAAAAAAAAAAAAAAAAGGGAAGCCATTTGAATTGTATTACACTTTTCCAAAGTCAGTGTGAGATCTTGCACTGAAAATATATCATGACTGTTACCATAGTTCTGTTTTGCAAATGTACTGTATTCTGGAATATTTGTGTGTCACCAGATTTTCACAGATTAGCCTAAAAAACATGACGATAAATTTTCGTGGTTTTTAATTTTGGCAGTTGCTTGTACCCGCTAAAATAAAGACTGCCATTGCCCTGCAAAAATTTGACATCACTGAAAATGTAAGTCATCAGGATTTGGGAGAATCCCATCTCTGTCTTTCTTTTTCACAAAACCCCCCCCCAAAAAACACGTAAAATAGACATTTTGGACACAAATCAGCATGAAATGCAAAGAAACCAGTCTTATCCCAATTAAACTATTCAAAAACTGAGAGACATGCAATTGTTCAATGTAAAAGTGAATAAAACTCATGATCCCCGAAAACTTTATTCTATTGTCTATTCAATATAGGTGCAAGTGACCTTTAATCAGTTGGAAGTCTTTTCAATGGTAATTATTGATAACACAACACAAGCCTTGCTGCAGGTTATACCTGTATTCCTTTAAATATTTTCACTTTATATTAAAGGAAGTAGCTACTGCAAGACATTATCGTTGAATGCTTGGCAAATGTCTCTGCTTCTTTAGACAAACTTGGAAAATATTTCGAGGATTTTAATTATCGAGGATCAAGACTGATCGCCAAATTCAGTGAATATTAGGTGATGCGGAAGTTTTCCGGAATAGGGTACTTTACTTCCACCATAGGCTTTAAGTGATTTTCATCAAACTTACAAGGATATATCACTGGCAATACTTTAGACACATCAACAGGCAGTGAAGTGGACTTTTTCAAATTTTAGGACAGTACAGTAAAGAGTTAAGTGTTCAAATATGTAGGGTAAGATGAAAGGTCTCTTCTTTGGTATAATCCCAGTATCAATCCATCAAAGTGTCTGTCCATTTGCCAATGTCAATTAACCTTTCCGTCAAACACACAGTTAATTTCTAAGTCCCCACTGGTCCCTTACAAACATCTTGTTTGTCACTTAACATTCATCCCATTCAGTCATACATTCAGTCCACTGCTTGTGGCATTCTGGCTAGAGATGAGCTATAGTGGTAACCTTTTTGTCCCTTGTCTACACATTAAAACAATGTTGCCCTCTTATACCCTGCCCTGCTCCTTACACTCTGCCCACAGGTAATTCTAAATGCACCACCACCATTTTGTGTATGTCATATAACATTCTTCCCATCCAGTCACACATTCAATCCACTGTTGGTGGAATTTTGCTCAGGATGAACTATGGTGGTCATACTTTTTCCATTGTCAAGTTAAACAATCTCTGAAAACTCACATAAGCGTTGAACTTAACTTGGTGGTAGATTGTTTTCTTGGGTAGAGAGAATTTGTGTTGTTTTGTTTATGCCAGTAGACTATTCTGGTTGGTTGCCATAGCAACCAAAAGGTCCAGGGTCCAGGTAATCTAAATGGAAAAATGGCTAAATGGCATCTTCCCCATAACCAGTGAAGTTTGACCTAACTTGGCACAAGTGTTCCATGGTCGATTTTTAGCTCATCAGTACAAAAGTACAGGAAGCTGTTGTTGTCACCCTGATGTCGGCGTCTGTGTCACACTTTAAAGTTTTATAACAAAGTTTTTTTAAACCTTCAAATCTCAACAATCACTGCCAGAACCCTTTAATTTTTAGAATATAATCATATAATAGCACAGTCTTCTATTCTGTAACATCATACCCCAAGGTGAGGCCCTGGGGTGGGGCTTAGAGGTCATAAATAAGATCAAACTCACTTTAAAGTTTTACAACAAAGTTTTTTAAACATTCATATCTCAGCAACCACTACCTAGAACCTTTCGATATTTGGAATATAATCATAGCATAGCATAACCTTCTATTCTATAACATCATACCCCAAGGTCAGACCCAGGGGTGGAGATTAGGGGTAAAAAATTAGGTCACACTCATTTTAAAGTTTTTCAACAGAGTTTTTTTAAATATTCATATCTCAGCAACCACTGCCTAGAGCCCTTTGATATTTGGAATATAATCATAGCATAGCATAACCTTCTATTCTATAATATCAGGTCAGACCCAGGGGTGGGGCTTAGGGGTCAAAAATTAGGTCACACATTTTAAAGTTTTTCAACAAAGTTTTTTTATCATTAACATCTCAGCAACCACTGGACAGAACCCTTCCATATTTGGAACATAATAATAATCTTACATTCTGTAACACTATACCCCAGAGTTTGACCTTGGAGCGGATGTTAGGGATAATACAGATAAAAAAATTAGGTCACTCACTTTAAATGTTTCCACTGAACCATATCATAGCTAGACAAAGGGTGACTCAGGTGACCTATGCTGCCTTGAGACAGCTCTTGTTTACCATATTTGAGTGCGAGTAGGATGGTAGTCAGGACCTGCTGTACTTGCAGCAGGTGGGTGAATGGGGGTCTGTAAGTATTTCTTCTGTTTCTGCACTGCCATTTGCTTTTTTCCCTCTTGCTCTATTTCTCTTTCATCTCCTCTACTAGCTCTGTTGCCTTTTGGGAGTTCACAAAATGGCTCACAGGAGGTGACTTGTTGTAAACCCTTCTCTTTCTGAACACGACATGCCTTGTCTTAGCAAACAGTCTAGATCCAGATCAGTTGGCTTCTGAAGAAGCCAACTGATCTGGATCTGCACTGTTTGTCATTAAGTATGTGAATTTGTATCAACAATTTGGATTAAGTAATCTGATTGGCTGAAAATTAGAAATGGATGTAGCATCTTAATTTATTCAGCAGGACAAGGGTTAAATAAGAACTCCACATCAAACCACATTTGTGTTTTATGCCTATGGTTGCCACAGCAAGGTACCAAATGGATTTCATTCAGATAATTCAGGCATGTTCCAAGGAGGACCCCAACTGATTTTTATTAGTATATGTATTCCTATGGTTCCAGCAGTTTGGTTGCCATGACAACTAAATGCTTTCATAGACTTATAATGGGAAAATAGTAAAAATAACATTACCTTGGAAAAATTTTGAAAGGATTTGAACTAGACTTGGCTCTAATATTCCAACTGAAGTTCTCTACCAAATATGTGTTTGCTGTTTTGTTTTGTTTTATAATGCAAATAGCTCTGTTGGCTTGCTGCCATGACAATTGTTAGTTTTAAAATGAGTAAACTGTAAGCTTGTTTAACCCTTAAAGCACCAAGCAAGATTTGTAGCAGATGACAATCTAATTTTTTTTTTTTTTTTTTTTTTTCAGAGAAAACAAGTTTTGATATTTCATGTGAATCATCTGCTTGGCAGACAATTCACATGAAATGTCAAGACTTGTTTTCTCTTGAAAATAAAAAAAAAAATAAAAAAAAAAAAATAAAAATTGTTGTCTGCTTTAGTTGTGATTGGCGCTTTAAGGGTTAAACCACGTTTGTGATATCCCCATTTTATTAGAGTATTGTGGCTTGTATTATTATAATGCCATTAGAACCACCTGTGAGATTATTCTAATGAGAGGCCATAAACATACTGCATTTACGCTAAATATTAGGACACCTCAACTCCTAGTCATACTTATCCTAAAATTCTAGTCATTTTACTTCCAGTTGATGGGTCTAAAGCTGCTTGATTGACAAACGGTGCAGATCCTGATCAAATAGTTAATATCTGGAGTTAAGATGTCAGCTCAGACCTTTAGGTTAAATATAATATAATGCAAATGCCCTAAAATTTCAAACACTTTATTTATTCCATACTATTTTGACCTAAATTTTGCTTTTAATGCAGTTGTTTTGGTTCTTAAAATACTTAGTGGGATGGCAAACAGTATAAACCCTGATCAGACTACTTCTTTGGGAGCAGTCTGATCTGAGTCTACATAGTTTTCACGTACCATTTTGTCAGAAATGGTGTATGTCTCAGTTATGCCATGGTTCTTGCGCATGTACAAAGCGATAATGCACGAGAGTGAATGAATGCATTATCGCACGTGCATGTGCAGAACCATGGTATAACTGATTTATCATGTTTTCATGCATGTAGATCATCTCCATCACTAGATATTTCATGTTGAATGTTGGGAATTTAGGCTACTATGTGATAACAACTTTTGAGACATACCCTACCTTTTCATGAAGTCATTTGTCACCAAGATGATCCCAACAGAAAAAAAAAAAAACAACACAGGTGGGGTTACAAAGCAAAACAAAATGTAGAATAACAATGTTTTTATTTGCATTTCTTATTAGATAATTTTTGACAGTTTATATACTTTCGTTTTGAAAACACATCTCTATAGTATTATATATGTATACAAAACATGATATAAAATTACAGCATGTAACAGACTTATTTACAAAAATGAGACCTGTAAGTTGCAATGTAAGAAATATGCTTTAAGACAATACTTTGATCAGCCTGCACATCTAGTCAGTCTGATCAGTCTTTAATGAATGCTCTGGGCCCAGTTGTTCAAAGCGTCATTAGCTTAACGAGCTCATTAAGGGTCATTTCGTTAACTGTTTTAGCGGATTCAATTTACAATATTATAATATTTTTTGCTGAAAAAAATGTGAGTAGCTACTCACTTTTTTTTTGCAAAGAATTTCAGCATATTTGCATATCACTCGATGTAAATTTTAACAAACCTTTAACTAACGATGTCGTTAGCTTTGAACAACTGAGCCCTGGACAGTCCAGCTAAGGAGACAAAGTTTCTTCAGGCTTACATCAGTCTGGGCCCAGTTGCTGAAGCATCGTTAGCTTAACGAGCTCATTAAGGGTCATTTCGTTAACTGTTTTAGCAGATTCAATACCCAATATTCTGATATTTATGCTGAAAAAAATGTGAGTAGCTTTTGCACTGCAAAAGCTACTCACATTTTTTCAGCAAAAAATTTCAGCATATTTGCGTATCACTCGATGTAAATTTTAATGGATCATTAACTAACAATGTCGTTAGCTTTGAACAACTGGTCCGTGATCAGACTACAGATGAGCAGGCTAAGTACACTTAGTGCAAACCTACGAAGGAACATCTTCTTACATTTATGCTCATACCATGAACATAGTACCGAATAAGAGGGGGTATCAAGTAAATTTGATTTCTTTACAAAGCATATGTTGAGGGTACTCATAAGAAGTGGCTCAATGAGGCACTTCTAATGAGTATCACAACATGTTTTTGTGGAGAAAGAAAAATGCCAATACTGTTTTCTTGAAAAAAAAAAAAAAGAACATCTTATCTGGAATTATGCATGAAAGAAAGTATCTGCTGAGTTAATGTGGAATAGCCCTAGCAAACACACAACCTCGCAGGAACGTCATTACAATGTTGTGTGTTTGCTGGGGCCAGTGCAGACAGTCTGATAAAAGCCTGTGCTATCTGCTTAAAGAATCATTAACCCTTGTTGTGCTGAATGAATTAAGATGCCACATCCACTTCCTATTTTCAGCCAATCAGATTACTTGATCCAGGTTGTTGATACAATTTCACATACTTAATGACAAACAGTGCAGATCCAGATCAGTTGGCTTCTGCAAATTGTTTCCTATGGAAGGAGACAATTTCCATGACATGTCAAAGCCTATTTTCTGGGACATCACGAAACATACCTATATAATTTTGACCACCTTAAACCCCACTTTTATATTGTAAAATTTGGGTTTGCAGAGGTATATGTTATTTTCCTTATTTCTGCTCAAAACATAGATTGTGGGTACATTTTGTACTTGTTAGAACCGCCTAAGAAAAATATCAGAATTTTTATCTGAAAACTTTACTTTTTGGTGGGGAAAATTTCAATGTATTTGAATAGGCATGTTTTCATAATGTAAAATAAGTAAATGTTTCAAAATGTTATATGCTGAAATTTTTACCCAGCATATTAAGCATTAACCCTAGTCCTGCTAAACCCAAATATACCCTGCCTTTGCAAACAGTGTAGATCCAGATCAGTTGGCTTCTAAAAATATACCATGCCTTTACAAACAGTGTTGATCAAGATCAGTTGGCTCACTGTTTGTTATCAAGTATGTAATTTGTATCAACAACCTGGATCAAGTAATCTGATTGGTTGAAAATTAGAAGTGAGCGTAGCAAGATACAGTCGAACCTCGTTATCTCGAACTCGCTTATTTCGAATTACCGCTTATATCGAAGTGAAAACCTGGTCCCTGTTTTAACATGAAACTATGACAACAGGTAACAAAATAATGTGGAAAAGAGGAGAAATTGCTCCTAAGGAGCAATTTCTCCTCTTTTCCACATTATTATATATATATATTTCTAACTTTAGGAGTCAAATTACATATTCATTTGTTAATTGTGGTTGTTCAATTTATTATTTTACTCTCTCTCAACTCTGATATGTCGAGGTACGGGTATCTATCTCGAAGTGTTTCAGTGAGTCCCTTTGAATTCGACATAACGAGAGTCGACTGTAATTTATTCGGCATGTTAAGCATTAATACTATTATCTTTTATGTATATACTAGCTGCCATACATGCTCACGGACATTCCAGGCAGATGTTATGTTGAGTATACTGATTAACAGCAAACAAACTGATCACACTGTGTCAACTGGCAGGTGGACCTGCATATTTGAAGATTGGGTATACCCTAGCAAACCCTTCTCTCATGATGCAGGTCAAACACAAATGGGACACACCATGGAAACGTGATCCCTTATGGGAGCTGCAGGTCTAGATTAGCATATGCACCATGACCAGCCCTAATCTTCAAAATTAACTCTTTAATTGCCAGTCATAACTGACAACATTTTGAAATATTTTTTTTCTGTTATTTTTATTCTATTATTTTTTCAGAGAAAGTAAGGCTTGTTATTATGTGTATTGTAGAAATGTAAATCCTTATTCTCTCTGAAAAATCATTTAAAAAAATCACAGTTGTCTGCTACAACTTTCCATGGTGCTTTAAGGATTATTAATGGGGAGTGTCTGACAAAAATGTGTCTTCAAGCAAAATACACAGATTCCAATCATCCTTCACATTCACAGCCTCATCAGGGTCTTTCCTGTCTATTGATGTAAGTACAGTATTTAGATATTCCATAGTAAAGGCCTAGATAAAACAGTACATACAATGTGTGGTCTTAACAAGAGCTTTATAGTCTGCATATGCTTAGATACCCTTTTGCTCCCTACACCCTTACTCATAGTTCTTGATAAGATGCTTTATTCAGTCCAAAAGTATTGATAATTTTCCTGTTTCTCCATAAAAACCTATGTTGTGGGTACTCATTAGAAGTGCCTCATCGAGGCACTTCTAATGAGTACCCACAACATAGGTTTTAGTGGAGAAATATGAAAAATCATTTTCTGTTACCCACTCTTATCAAGAGCTTTGTACTGATCATACAACATAAGAAACTACTGTAGTAACCCTAATAATTGGGACACACAGACCTCAGCAAACAGTGTAGACTCAGATCAGACACTGCACAATGCAGTTTCTGATCATGGTCTATACTGTTTGCCACTCATCACGCAGTGTTTTAGACATCATGAAATAGTAAAATAGATTTGCTCAATTTTTTGGCAAGTATGGTAACGACTTCAGATGTTCCAATACCTAAGGTTACAACGATACAATGCATAGCTATACAATCTGTTCAGGATCAGTACTCACTTGAAGAGTCTGCAAGAAAACATCCTAAACCCAGATCAGAGAGAAATAGCTCAACCATAGTGCCAAATAAGGACTAAAGTTCTGAATTATCACATGACATCACTATTCAGGATAACTCCTGTCATAAAAATGATATAACCACGTTATATGACACTCTCGACTCTCGTTATCTCAAATTCCAAGGGACCCTCTGAAATATTTCGAGTTATCCATACCTCGACATATCAGATTTGAAAACAAAATTATTTGATTAACCACATTTAACAAATTTATATGTTATTGGACTCTTGAAGTTAAGATATATTGAAAATATTGTGGAAAAAAAGGAGAAATTGCTCTCTCCTCTTTTCTACAATATTTTTTACCAGTTTTTAGATTTTCATGCTTAGGCATGGACCAGATTTTCACTTTGAGATAAGTGGTTATTCGAGATGAGGTTGAGATAGCGCGAGTCAACTGTATTTACTGGCGTGTAATATCATCACTCTGTCTGTGTCCATCACGAAAACATACCTCTATAATTTTGACCCCCTTAAGCCCCACTTTTATATAGTAAAACTGGGGTTTACAGGGGTATACATTATTTTTCTTATTTCTGCTCAAAGCCATAGATTGTGGGTACTCGTTAGAACCGCCTCATCGAGGCGGTTCTAACGAGTACCCACAATCTATGTTTGGAGCAGAAATATGAAAAATATCAGAATTTTTTATCTGAAAATTTTCATTTCTTCGTGGTAAAATTTCAGTATATTTGAATAGGCGTGTTTTCGTAATGAGGTTACATTTTCAACTTCTACAGCCATAAAATACAGTTTAAAAGTCAAATCTTATGTTTGTGGTCATTTAATTATAAAAGTCACCAAAAGGCTCATTTCATAAATTTCATATCAAATGACCCCTCAGGTAAGATCCTGTATTAGTATTTTGTAATCTTGCACCAAAAATGTGCAGTATTCACTGGAATTGCACTACAAGATATGATTTTGGGCCAAAATAACAAAATGGTCTTCTGAATACTCCCTTTATCTGGACCTATGTCAACAAAATAAAAGTTGTAAAAAATAACGATTTAACCCTTCTCCCGCTGAATAAATTAAGATGTCATGCCCACTTCTAATTTTCAGCCAATCAAATTATTTGATTCAGTTTGTTGATATAAATTAACATACTTCGTAGCAAACAGTGCAGATCAAGATCAGTTGGCTTCAGAAGCCAACTGATCTGGATCTACAGTGTTTGCAAAGGCAGGGTGTATCCGGGTTCAGCAGGACAAGGGTTAATATTTTATGTGTTCCATTTAATGGTCTGTAATGCAGACAATATGTCACCTCTGCTGACCAACTATGACGTATTTCAACGCCACTTCTGATATATTACAAGGAATTTGGTAAGAATTCTAACATAAACTTTCAACAACAACAAGAGGGCCAAGAGGACCCTGCTTCGCTCACCTCAATCTAAGACAGGCTATGAGTCAACTGGCCTTTCAGTTTAGAATCAAAATAGATTTTCAAGATGGCGGCTGTTGAAGCCATATTGGATTTCTGATCAAATTATATAAACAATTTGGTTTTACAAACCACTCCATTACTTCCTACCAAGTATACAGTCAAATGGCCTTTTGGTTCAGGAAAAGTTCAAGATAGATTTTCAAAATGGTGGCCATCTTGGATTTCAGATTAGAAAAATTTTTTAGCTATTCAGAAGTTCAAAATAAATTTTCAAGATGGCCATTCTGATACTTCCTACTAAGTTTCGAGTCAATGGCCCAGGGGTGTAGGAGATGTCATTTTCAAGCAAATTGTTGAGGCTGCACGACAGACGATGCATGACAGACATTGACTGATCACAATAACTCACAATGAGCACTTTGTACTCATTTAAGCTAAAAAGAGAAGCATCTGGATAGCTGAGTGGGTTAGCATTCCTGACTTCAGGTTACAAAGCCCAGGGTCCGAATCCTGCTGGAGGCAGAATTCAGCTCACAGCACAGAGCCTTTCATTATCACCCTTCCATCATCTTGATATGACTTAAATAATGTTGAATGGGGCATAAAACTCCAAACCATCATCATAAACAACAACAACAACAGAAAAAAAAAAATCACCGAGAAAGCTCAATTGTGCAAATACAATGGTATTCATTGCCCATCTATTCAACATATAATTAACATAATTACCCTAAGGATTGGGACAGATAGGTCTTTGCAAACAGCAATATTTTAAACATTTCAACAGGTAGAAGAATAGACTATTCCCCATTTCGGGACAAGTATGGTTAAGTAGATAAGGTGTCCCAATACTTAAGGTAAATACTGTAGCCTAACAAAGTCATTTATTAAGTGAACTGATATATATTTGGGGGAGGTAATGCTTTCAAAATTGTTATGCCTCCCTTCTACAAAAGGGTCTACTCTAAAAAGAAAGAATTTGATCCCCTTGTTTCTCAATCAAAGACTTCAGGTGCTGAATCTTGACTTGGGTAACTAACTACACTTACACCTCTTTATAACACGGTTCATTGTAACACGGTTTTGGATATAACACGGTTCAAAGACGGATCCCAAAAATGTATAGATTATATTGAAAAATGACATAAATGGTCATTTTTCAATATAATCTATACATTTTTATCTGGATATAACACGGTTGTTTAACCAACACGGTTTATGCTATGGACCCCAACAATAGTGTTATGAAGAGGTTGTGGAGTAGTTCTCATCCAACACTGAAAGTGGCATGTAAAATTGCAGCAGGCCACATTCTGATCTTTTATTTTTATTTTTTTTAATTACATAAGACTTGACAGATCATGTTAATCATATACTAGGCATAAGATTCACATGAATTCAGGGCTCTGGAAATTCTAATATCTGAATCGGTTCAGCCGATGACAATGACATCATCAATGAGCCCATTTCCCAAAAAAATATATCACCTGTCACGAAAACTAATGACAATTGGCAGTCCTATAATTCCTTTTAAATAAATTCCTCAACTCCGTTATATGACAAGTCCGGGTGTAACGAGCATGATCAAAGCTGGTGTCATCAATAAATACACCCAGGTATGTAAAAAGAAAGAAAGAAAAAAAAAAAGGGAAGAAAAAAAAAAGGCATGATTTTGTTGTTATTTCCACCTCCGCAGGATTTTCCTAGATAACTATTTATAAACAACTGATTTCCGTTTTGTGTAAGCGCCAAGACGACGGGAAACAGGAGAGACGGAACGAAACCACTTTCATGGACCTAATTAGGTCAAATAAAAAAAAGCCTGCGCCACGGGCGGTTTTGCAGTTTTCAATGTTTCAAGATCTGACCAAACTTTAAGTACTGACCAATCTTGTCTAGCGCAAGTGGTGCATCTGATCAGGACGTATAGGTGTGGGAATTAATTTATCAAATCTGGGACTGACAAACCGTGTTGATCAAAAAAAAAAGAAGAGGAAGAAAATGGGTGCGTTCAAGCGGTGCATTCTTTTATCACTCTCAGTTAAAGCGACCTTTGATATTTTGGACATGCCGACTGCACTTGATGTTTTGCAGTCAAAGTGTATTCACATGTGTCACACAAATGGATTAATTATCAGACTACCATTACTGATGATTCGTGTTCATCGCTTGTTTACCGCACAAAGGACAGTGAAGTGTTGATTTTTTGACAATGTTTGGATAATGACGTAATTAATTTGTGGTGCATTAGGTTGCCATTATTCATCTGCCTCTCCAATATACATGTCAAATGCCTGTTTAGAGCCTTTTAACTACCATAATATCGCATTTAAAAGGTGCAAGGACATTATCAGTTTGGGAAGATTTGACTGTGATTTTTTAGACATCATTGATTCCTGAAAACTGGTTGGTTGGGGAAAAAATGGGGTTCAAGGAATAAACCTGTTGGACCGAATTATTAGCGTTTTGGGGTGTTTGAAACCGGTCCAGAATTCTTATTTTCGGTCCAGACCGGCTATTTTCCTGTTTTCCGGAGCCCTGCATCAACTGTCCTTTATTTTCTCCAATTTTTTGTTCTTTTTTCCCTTTAATTTAGAATGTCATCTGTTACCACTGTGATTGGTACTTCAGAGGTAAACAAGAAAAACACCTAATGACATAATGGACAGGTTTTTCAAAAAGGTTATCCAAAAGGTAAACCTTGGATGACAGCATACACCTTCCCACTGACACCTGCCCAACACCCGCCCCGACATTTTTAAAGGATGGATTTTGAAAAAAAAAAAAATCCAAAAATCAAATTTGACTGCACAAGCTTTGGCTTCAGGGGAATTAAGTATGTAGTGAAGAAAATCAGAGTTGTCTTTCCTGCATATGATACACCCACTGGTCCTTAGCTATGCCTGTACCAAATGTTATCAAAATCTTTCCAACAATTAAGAAGTTATGAAGTGCACAAGAACTTGACTTAGAAATTCGTTCGGGGGAGATAACTAGAAAAAAAATAACAAAGCAGCTGTCCTTTTTGCATGTGACACTCTAACTTGACCAGATATATGTCCCAACCAAATATTATCAAATTGTCTCACAGTATGGGAGTTATGGCCTGCACAACATTTCGTCTTCAAGGGAGATAAGTACAGGATGAAGAAAGAGTTGGCTCTTGCACATGATACCTCTTCTGGTCCTTATCTATGTCTCTACCAAATATCAAAATATTTCAAACCCTTAAGAAGTAATAAAGTGCATAAGAATCTTGCTTACAAATTTGTTCAGGGGAGATAACTGGAAAAAATAACAAGCAAGAGTTGTCCGTCTTGCATGCAACACTCCTACTTGACCTGATATATGTCCCTACCAAATATTATCAAATTAACTCAAAAAGTATGGGAGTTATGCCCTGCACAAAATTTCGGCTTCAGGGGAGATTAGTATATAATGAAGAAAGTGAGAGTTGTCTGGCATACTGATCCTCTTCATCCCTACCAAATATGAAAGGAATCCGCTGAATAATAAGGCTAACATATAACTTTGAAAAAAGGTTAACCAAAAGATAAATCTAGGACATCAGGGGAGATAAGTACATAATAAAGAAAATGAGAGTAGTCATTCTTGCACGTGACTTGCCTACTGGTCCTCCTCTTCATTTCTATCAAATATGAAAGCAATCCACTGAAGAATAAAGGTAACATATAACTTAGAAAAAAGGTTAACCAAATGGTAAACCTCAGGCAACACTCGCCTGCCCGGACATTGCTATTTTGATAGACAGATTTTTAAAAAAAAACCTGTCCCATAAAAAATGTAACTAATAAAGCACAATGTACAAAATACAATAGCAACAGATCACAGAAATCAAATAATTACAGATTACAACATCAATAACAACATAATACATGATGATCAACTTGGTTAATAAATACTTAAGCATTAAAAGGTCCAATATTTAACTTTTACCACTCTCTAGACAAATTCAGCAGCAGACAATCTGAAATATTTTTATTTTCCCCAGAAAACAAGCTTGACTTTCATGCAAATAATAGGCTTTGACTTTCATGCAATTTTTCTTCTGAGGAGATAATTTGCATGAACTGGTGAAGTCTGTCTTTTGGGGGGGGAAAAAAAAGAAAGAAAAACATTTCAAATTGTTGTCTGAAATTTTTACCAAGCATACTAAGCATTAGAAAGTCAAATTTTTCAAAGCATTGATAGCTTCATGAAGTTGTTAAGTTAACCCTTGTCCTGCTGAACCCGGATATACCCTGCCTTTGCAAACAGTGTAGATCCAGATCAGTTGGCTTCTGAAGAAGCCAACTGATCTGGATCTGCACTGGTTGCCAATGAGTATTTAAATTTATATCAACAACCTGGATCAAGTAATCTGATTGGCTGAAAATTGGAAAGGGGCGTGGCATCTTAATTTATTCAGCAGGACAAGGGTTAACTTCATATAAAATATGGTAACAAGAAAGTCTGAAATTTATTTTTAAATGAAAAAAACTTGAGTTGCTCTCTGAGTTACCTCATAAAGGAAGCACTGTTGGTGCACATCTATTTTTTAATGAATATTAAAATTATATTTTGGCTTAATTACATGTTAAGTTAGTGGCTTTTAGAACAAATGATCCCAGACTGAATTGTTTTGAAGTATCCTCAGTATAAGTATATATCAATGTAGATCACAGGTCAATTATAGTGACCTACTTATGTTTTACTCAAATTTCATTAAATTATGCATACACCAGATCTAGTCAGTCTAGGCCATATAGTACAGGAGATAGGCCCAGAAGATAATTGTAGATGGACAGACAATGATTACTGGCAAATGCTTTAGAGTTTATTATTATGGACTTTGGATGTGGAACCTTAAATATTGGGACAGACAGGCCTGAGCAAACAGAGTAAGAGGAAGGATTGCACATTTTTTTTTCTCAACAGCACTTTACAGAAACTCCAAGTTCGAGCATATGCCAAATGAGCAGATTATGAAGTTCATGAAATAAATATGCTGAATATACTAGGCAGATGCACAGACATGTTCATTTGGATCTGATTTTTTGCGCCCAGGGGATAAATAGATGACTGGGCTTGCAGTAAAGAATCAGATTTATAGCTGATGCAGGCAAACCAGGAAGTTGCTGTATAAGATGTATGAGCTACCAAAGTACCTTAAAGGAAAATGTGTCATTGATGTTTACCACTCTAGGCTAATTCAGCTGACAACAAACTGATGATATTCTTATCTTATTTTTCCCAGAAAATAGGCTTTGAGATTTCATGGAAATTGTCTCCCAAGGAGACAACTTTGCATGAAATGTCATAGTCCATTTTCTGAAGAAAAAAAAATATTTGAAGTTAAAATATTGTCTGCTGAAATCATTACCCAGCATGTAGAGTACCAAGGAGACTGGATAGGTTTAGTATATTTTTTTGTCCTCTCTGTCAAGAGAGATAACTTTTGTGACTTCCTGTTTGCTTTACTGCATGTCAAACCCCTTATGCTAAAGAGTCTACTCTAATAGGACGGAATTAGCTCCCAAGACCCCATTTCAGAAGGCAGAAACAATTTGACAGTTGCCTCTCCTGAAATAGTATTAATCTCCCCTTGAAATGCTAGAAATTAGAAGAGATGAAGCTGACACAAGTATTTAGGGGAAAGTACAGTTTGTTTGTTTTTTTTATTTGGGTATTACGGCCCTTTTAAGAATATTTCACTTATACTGAGCCGACCGTTCATCAAAGGTGGGCGAAAACAGAAGAACCTGGGGAAAAGACACCTTACCAACCCTAAGCAGAACTTGGCTTTCCCACATGTGACCTGAGTGAGGCTAGAACCACAGGGGTGAGCAGGAAAGTACAGTTGGCTGAGTATTTGTGAAATGAAAAAATGCTTTTCAGTAATGGATGACTGAAATGCAGTAGGAAGTGACCACCAACCATTATGTAATTTTTGTGTGACCATGCCATGCCAAAAAATATCTTCAGGGCATGTGCAGACAGCAAAAGTGCAGGGCAGCCTGCTCATTCACACACTCTATAAAAGCCTTCATTGTTCTGTCTGCTTACACAATTGTTATATATTAAATACCATGGCCCAGTGGTTCAAAGCATCGTTAGCTTAACGAGCTCGTTAAGGATCATTTCGTTAATTGTTTTAGCGAATTCAGTATACAATATTCTGATATTTTTTGCTGAAAAAATGTGAGTAGCTTTTTGCACTGCAAAAGCTACTCACATTTTTTCAGCAAAAAATTTCAGCATATTTGCGTATCACTCGATGTTAATTTTAATGAATCGTTAACTAACGACGTCGTTAGCTTTGAACAACTGGGCCTATACTGATAAACAACAAAATCCCTCATCAGACTGCTCTGATGTGCTATTTAACCCTAAAAGCACCAAGCAAAATTTGTAGCAGACGACATTCTAAAAATTTTTTATTTTCTTTTAAAAAATAAGCCTTGAAATTTCATGTGAATCATCTGCTTGGCAGACGATTCACATGAAATGTAAAGACTTATTTAGACTTATTTTCTAAGAAAAATAACTAAATAAAAAAAAATAAAATTATCGTTTGCTGGTTTTGTGATTGGCACTTTAAGGGTTAATCTGGTGTTTACAGTTTGCACATGCTTCAAAGACAAACTTTTTGCATGTCACAATTGACCAACTTTCTCACAGAGGACCTCTAGCCCATTGTAGTCATGAGACTCCTAAAAGGGTAATTGGCAAACAGTGCCGACCTAAATCAGATGCTGAGAACACAGCATCTGATCAGTAACCATTTTTCTCTAGGAATATCCATATCTTATAGCTGGACATACCTAAAATTGAAATTGGACCCTTCCAATATATACTTTGGGGGAGTCTATTCAGTCTACAATGGGTCTTTACACATATTTTATCCTAAATATATGGACATCTTAATATCTTACCAGAGGAATTGTTAAGGAGGAGTATCAGGTGATAATTCTGGGATAATTTTTCTTATTTCTCCTTAAAAACATGTGGGTATTCATTAGAAGCGCCTCGGCAAGGCGCCTCTAATGAGTACCCACAACATGTTTTTATGGAGAACTGTAGAAAATTATCTCAGAATTATCACCAAATACTCCTTAACAATTCCTCTGCTTACCATACTTGTTCTAAAAATTTAACAAGTCCATATTGCAACCTCCTGATGTGTGTGGAATAGTACCGGATGGCTGGCAAACATACAGACCCTGATCAGATGTCATGTTCTGTGGCAAAATGATCTGTATCAACACAATTTGTTCAGGCATTCTTGTATGGTAAGGTGTCTGAATATTTAGGCTAATTAGTAACATACGAGGGTCCTGCAAAAAGTTTTGTCACTGGGTTCGGATTACTTCAGTGCTACGTTTTATCAAACATATTTTTATTACAAACCTTCAAAGTATTCCTCCTTTACTGAAACACATTTTTTTAACCTTTTTACCCAGTCACGAAAAGCAGATAAATAGTCTGCTTTTGGTATCTGTTGGAGACACTGATAAATAGCGCTGCCAAGAGAACTTCTAGACATATACTTATTTCCAGAAAGCATTTTCTTAAGCCTTGGAAATAAAAAAAAAAGCCAGAGGGACTCAGGTCAGGTGAATAAGGTGATGGTTTAAAACTTTCACCTTTTCAGAAGCCAAAAAGGACTTAACAACCTTACACTTATTAGAGGAGGCGTTGTCAAGTAAAAAGTGGACTCCTGGCCATCCTTTGCTTGGTCCATGTTCCAATGTAACAAGTAAATTGGTCAGTGTATATGACTGCATCTATTTCAATTTCAAATAACTCAGTCAGTTGGAAAGCAATTTGCACAAAATAAACTGGTATCGTTAGCTATTCAACACACCATTCAAGTGCAGTGAAGCATTTTAAAATATACCTGGGATAAAACTTAGGAAGCCTATTAGTGACAGAACTTTTTGCAGGACCCTCGTATGTGGTAAAGCATCTTTTTGCTTGTCAAACTTCATGTCACCTATTTAGTTTTAACCTGATCTAACTCTTTAAGGGATGTTGTTACTGTCTGTCTTAATCTTCAGCAGATGACAACTTGATTTTTCTCGTTTTTCCCAGAAAATAGACTGACATTTCATGCTAATTGTCTTCTGAGTAGACAATTTGCATGAAATGTCAAAGCCTATTTTCTGGTGAAAATAAGAAAAATATTTCAAATTGTCATCTGTTGAAATTTTTACCCATCCTGCTATAACTATAACATGTTAACTATAAAAATCCTCCTTTCATTTTGTATTATATGTGTGGCTAGGATCCAGTGGAACTGTTTGTAGATTCACTGCTACCAATGGAATGTGTAGAAAGTCTTTTATCCTCTGCACTAGGAAGCTCAAATAAAACCATTTTCTTCAATATCTGAGCCCAACTGAAAAATAGGGATATAACCGGGATATAACAATATTAACATCTGGCCTGAAATGATGAAAAAACAAAAACTCACAGAAAATAGTGCTAAACATTTCTTATAAATCCTATCTTACTTCTTGTTTTTCCTAACAACAGAACTTGACATTTCATGCAATCAACATGTCATGCCACTCATCGCTTGAAGATAACGATGATGACAAAATTAACATGATTAAGTAGTGAAAAAGATATAACAATAATGTGCAACTGATCATCTCTTAGATGTTTTTTTTTTTCCTCAAAATGATGATTTGCACGTCAAACAGTTTTTTCTGGGAAAAGATAAGAAAAGAAAAATAAAAAAGAAAATTTGTCATCTGTTAACTACTTCATTATGTGATTATGGCCTATTAAAGCCATAGAATAGCTCATGAATATTAATGAAGGAGTATGGTTGTTACATTCTGTTATATTTCAAACTTCAACTCTTTTTTTTTTTAGTTTTTTGTTGCTTACTTCTACAAAACTATTCTAACCCTTCTCTTGCTAATCATGTCATGCCCTGTCTAAGCAAACAGTGTAGATCCAGATCAGTTGGCTTCTGAAGAAGCCAACTGATCTGGATCTGCACTGTTTGTCATTAAGTATGTGAATTTCGATCAAAAGCCCGGATCAAGTAATCTGACTGGCTGAAAATTAGAAGTGGGCGTGGCACCTTAATTTATTCAGCGTGAGAAGGGTTAATACTTGAACAAGTCTATGTGACTACCTGGTGATGTGCGTAAAAAGTTCTGGGCCCAGTTGTTCAAAGCATTGTTAGCTTAATGAACTTGTTAGTGGTCAAAATGTTAACTGTTCTAGTAAGAACAATATCTAAATCACAGGTATTTTTGCTGAAAAATGTGAGTAGCTTTTGCAATTTTTTGCAGCAAAAATATTTATTATTAGTGTGTATGGCATATTTAATGATCAAATTTTTAACAATATGTTAACTAACTACACAGTAACTTTTGGACAACTGGGCCCTGAATGAAAGGCAGACAGAGTAGACCTTGATCAAACTGTTCCTTTAGGGACAGCTTGATTAAAGGAGCAGTTTGATCTAGGTCTATTCTAAATGCTCAGGTATGTCAAAAGTTCAGGATAAGTACCGTAAGCTGGAAGGAAACTGCAGCTCACTGTCTTTAACAATTGAACAATTCTGTTAGTGCATGGATACTGCAGTTCAATGTCTTTCAACAATTAAACAATTCTGTAATTAAGATGGACAGACAGCCGGCCGACAAACAGATAGACTTACTTCTGAAGTTGGTCATCATTTTCAGTCTGGAAATAACAACTAGCTGCTTTATTATGGCATAGAGCAAATACATTCTGTCTGTCAAGTTTATCTGTTCCATCCATGACCTTGACCTCGAGTCCTGGTAAAGGCAAGGTGGTAATGGCTCTTGGATCCTACAAACAGATACAAAGATAAATGGTTAAGATGAAATTCAATCTATAATATAAGAACAAATTCTTATGCACCACATTAAGTGAAAGGATGTCCTTAACCCTTGTCCTGCTAAATAAATTAAGATGCCACACCCACTTCTAATTTTCAGCCAATCAGATTACTTGATCCAGGTTGCTGATACAAATTCACATTCCTAATGGCAAACAGTGCAGATCCAGATCAGTTGGCTTCTTCAGAAGCCAACTGATCTGGATCTACACTGTTTGCAAAGGCAGAACATATCTGGGTACAGCAGGACAAGGGTTAAGGTGACTTGGTATACTTGTTAGACTGCCATTTTACAAGGGAGATAAACTTTGTGAATCCCTGTTTGCTTTCCTGCACATCAAGCTCAAGGGGAGCAAATTCTTTCCTTTTAGAGTGACCTCTTTTCAGAAGGAGGGGGTGGGTGGTGGGGGGAGTAGGGGGAGGGGGGGGGAGACAATGTATCCATTCCCCTTAAGCCTGTGTGAAATGCATAGATTTAGATAATTCTCTGTATCTTTAAAGTCTTATCAGTCTTTACCAACTTTACCCTCTTTTAAAATTTTCTAGAGTTTAGAATGCAGCTGTAAGAGGAATAATCAGACTGTGCAAATATGCTGCTTCAACTGAGCTTTTACTGACAAAATAAGCCTGAAAACATCTTTAGCACAGGAAAACTTTATGAAGCAATATCTTTAATATGCCAAAGAAAACTATGTGAGCACATGCACTGTAAAGTATTAACATATTTTCTGTCTGATCAAGGCCTTGTTGTACTGTTTGACACTGTACAGGGAAACCTGTGTAAGACAGCCACCTCTGAGACAGACTTTAAACAGTGAGGGTTGATGTGAAAAGGTGGCTCTCTTATAAAGGAACATGTCATGTAATGTTAACTACAAAGCAACATACAAAATTGTACTTGACAATTTTTTATTTTTTTTCTGAGGATATAAAGCTTAGTATTTTCTATTACCAATCAGAGAGTGGGCTGGGTGGCCTAGTGGCTAGTTGCGGGATATCATGGGTTCGAATCCCACTCGGGTCTAGATCATTTTCAGACCATTAGTACACCAAGCTCTTACTCAAGGTGCCATGGGTTGAGTATGAAGTGGACAGGGATGTGCTTAGTGACAGACAATCGCATCAAGTATGCATGGGTAATCCATGAAAGGAAGGCTGTACAAATGCATATACGGTAAATGTCCTAAAAATTCGAACACTAAAGCGTCTGACAAAATGACATATGCAAACAGTGTAGACCCTGATCAGACTGCTCCTTCAGGAGCAGTCTGTTCAGGGTCTACACTGTTTGCCATTCCACTAAATATTTAAAGAAACCGCTGCATAAAAAGCAAAATTTAAGCCAAAAGAGTATGGAATAAAGTGTTCGAAATTTTAGGAAATTTACCGTACATAACGCAAGTGCTGCTGACTCCATGTGCCTTGGGTTAAAATCCACACAACAACAACAATACCAATCAGGGCCCAGTTGTTCAAAGCTAACGACGTCGTTAGTTAACGAGTCGTTAAAATTTTCATCGAGTGATACGCAAATATTCTGAAATTTTTTGCTGAAAAAATGTGAGTAGCTTTTGCAGTGCAAAAGCTACTCACATTTTTTCAGCAAAAAATATCAGAATATTGTGTATTGAATCTGCTAGAACAGTTAATGAAATGACCCTTAACGAGCTCGTTAAGCTAATGACGCTTTGAACAACTGGGCCCAGATGATTCACATGAAGTATCAAACCTAATTTTCTTGAGAAAAAGCTATTTTAGAATATTTTACTGCATAGTACATTTACTAAGAATTTGGCCATTAAATTTTCATTTCAAAAAGAAAAACATGAACTCCCTGAGAGAAGTAATTAATTTTGCAAATGGAGAATAAAATGCCTCACTTTGCAAAATTTGTCAGTCTATTTGATTCTGTGGTAAGGATTTATTATATATACATGTATATTTTTTTTTTTTTCATATTTGGGTTTGAATGTTTTAGAATACTTACCATACTATCTTAAAATAAAATGAGCTAACCAGACTACTTGATGATACCCATAAAAGTGCTTGCAGAACTGGCAAACAGTGTAGACCCAGATCAAACTGCTCCTTTAGGCACAAATGTCTGTCCTAATACTTAGGGCAAGTATGGCAAGTACCTTGTGTTTCTTGTAAAAGTAGACAGCAAAGTCATCCCTGACAGTGATCCAGCGTCTCGTCCATGTTTTATTCTTGTCCATGACATTCAGATAACCAGTTTTGTCCATCACATAGAGATAACCAGACAATATAGAAGACTCATCTGCATCCATCTGATTATAAAAAAAAAACATTCATGTATTAATATTTGAGCCAGAGCATGACAAAACCAACAAAATGGCATGTGGGTCCAGCAAAGACTCAAATCAGCCTGGGCTGATTATAAACAAAAATTTCATGTATTAATATTTGAGCCAGCTCTTGACAAAACCAAAAAAAGACATGTACCCCCAGCAAAGACTCAGATCCGCCTGGCCCAAGCTTTCATCATTTGGACAGCAAAGTCTCTGATCAGACTGGGGAGATGCCCAGGCTGATCTGAGTCTTCGCTAGGCACATATGTTATTTTGTTTTGTCATGTGCTGGCTCATTTATTATACACAAAGCAAACTTTCTCTATAACAGCTTCCCTTGGGAACATAAAAGAGTCTGTTATATGGAGATGCATATTGTAGAGAAGTTCAACTTATTGTAAAACAGCAATAAGACAGTTGTTACTGGGAAGTGGTTGTTATTGAGATCTGACTGGTGGAGGTGCTCATTTACCCTTAAGAATTAATTATAACCATAACCCCTTTCCTTGTCTAAAGTTTTGTTTGTGTTGAGATTTTATGGCCCAGTCAACCCAATGGGGAAATGTTGAGCATGGTCAGTTTACCTAACATGTTTACTGGGCAGGCTTAGTCCTCTAAGCGATTAACCAGTATTGTGAACATTCTTTTGCCAGAAACTGACAACTGCCCTTCTTGAATCAGCAGAAGGGAGAGAATGACCATAGAAAATATTTCATAATCAATCTCCATGAAAGAATGTTGCCAACCTTGGCGGGGGTTGAACCCATGACCTCCTGGTCTCCAGTCTGACGGTGCATCCAACTGAGCCACCAAGGCCGGTTCCAAAGTTTGGAACCAGTTGGTTTGAAAAAAAGGTGGTGTGCCATAAAAGATGATTTGGTGGAATTGCCAACAGTGTAGACTCTGCTCTGATCTGTTCTACATTGTATGCACAAGTAATTCTGACCAAATGTTTATTAACTAGAAAAAGTGTCCATACAACATGGATGCCCCCACCAAAATGCCATTCAGAAAAAGGTTACATATGTAATTGTGACAGGTACAGCATGAAGTTATTATTAAGGTTGATATGGCCCACACACGGTTTACTATATGATACTTAGTCAAGGACAGATAATTTATAAACCAAATAAGCAAGAGTTGTCTTCCATGTTCATTACACATTGCTTCAATGTCATGCATGCATCTGTAAATTTTCATAAATATATTCCGTATGGTTTAGGAGTATGGCCCACACACGGTTTACTATATGGAACAAGTCAAGGGCAGATAATTCAAAAACCAAACAAGCAAGACTTGTCTTCCTTTTTCACGACACATCGTCTCAATGTCATGCATGCACCTGTAAAGTTTCATAAATATATTCCATGAAGTTTAAGAGTTATGGCCCAGACACGGTTTACTATATGGAACTAAGTCAAGGGCAGATAATTCAAAAACCAAAAAAGCAAGAGTTGTCTTCCTTGTTCATGACATAGTCTCAATGTTATGCATGCACCTGTAAAGTTTCATAAATATATTCCATATGGTTTAGGAGTTATTGCCCGGACACAGTTTACTATATTGAACTAAGTCAAGGGCAGATAATTCAAAAACCAAACAAGCAAGAATTGTCTTCCTAGTTCATGACACATCGTCTCAATGTCATGCATGCACCTGTAAAGTTTTATAAATATATCCCATACGGCTTAGGAGTAATGGCCCGGACACGGTTTACTATATGGAACTAAGTCAAGGGCAGATAATTCAAAACCAAAATAGCAAGAGTTGTCTTCCTTGTTCATGATACATCGTCTCAATGTCATGCATGCACCTGTAAAGTTTCATGTTTTCCATACGGTTTAGGAGTTATGACCCGGACACGGTTTACTATATGGAACTAAGTCAAGGGCAGATAATTCAAAAACCAAACAAGCAAGAGTTGTCTTCCTTGTTCATGACACATCGTCTCAATGTCATGCATGCACCTGTAAAGTTTCATAAATATATTCCATATGTTTTAGGAGTTATGGCCCGGACACAAATTGGGACAGACAGACAGGGGTAACACTTAAAGCCCTTCTGCTATTCTTCGAACTGGCGGGGACATAATTATGGTACCATCAAATAATAATAGAGGCTTTTCAGATAGTTCATCCTTTAACTGCCAATCACAACAATTGTTGTCTGCTTTGTCATCTGCTTGTGATTTTAAAAGTCATTTTTGCAAACAGTGCAGAGCCAAATCAGTCTGCTCCTCTAGGAGCAGTCTGATCTGGGCCCACACTGTTTGCTGTATGCAAAAATATATTTGAAAAATTTGCAAGAATATTCAGCAGACGACATAAACAGACAACAATTTCAGATGCAGATTTTCTTGGTGTTTTAAGGGTTAACCCTTAACT
Source organism: Anodontia alba (assembly GCA_964016985.1). Classification (NCBI taxonomy): domain Eukaryota; kingdom Metazoa; phylum Mollusca; class Bivalvia; order Lucinida; family Lucinidae; genus Anodontia; species Anodontia alba. The sequence goes on from OZ024828.1 coordinate 102,032,478, forward strand.
CTTTCACTGCCACAGGCATAAATAATAGACTTTTGCAAACAGCATAGATCCAGATAAGATGGCTCAGTGAGCCGTCTCATCTGGATCTATGCTGTTTGACATTCAGTCTTTCAACTTTACATATAAACGTCTTTCCAAGCGATGGTTTGTTAAAATAAAAAAAGTAGACCACAAATGTCGTCTGAAATTTAGTGCCGAAAGAGTTAACGAGAACTGATATACTTTCAGGGGAGGCAACTCTGTCAACTTGAGCCACAACAATAGCAGACGGTATTTTTATCATTGTTGTTGTTGTTGCTTTGTTTTGTTGTTGTTGTTTTTCAGAGAAAATAAAGCTTGACATTTCAAGCCTTACTTTATCTGAGAAACAAAACAAAATGTAAAATGTTGCCTGTTACTATTTTGGATGGCTCTTTAAAAGTAAACTCCTATACCATAGCCTATCTATGTTAAGAGACCATTCAAGTAAGTCCACAAACATTCTTGTTGTTTCCAGACAGGAAGGCTCTTTGTCCGAATCTAAATGAACATATTTTAATCTTCTAGGCATGCTTTCAAGTGGTCTATTAACCCTTAAAGCGCCAAGAAAACCTGCACCTGAAAATGTTATCTGTTTATGTCGTCTTGCAAACTTTTCAAGCATACTTTTTGCATAGAGGCAAACAGTGTGGACCCAGATCAGACTACTCCTAGAGGAGCAGTCTGATCTGGGTCCACACTGTTTGCAACAATGACTTTTAAAGTATTCGGCAGAAGACAAAGCAGATGACAATTGTTGTGTTTGGTGTCTTAAGGGTTAACAAAGAGTGGTCCCTATATAGATGTGGTCTTTAAGACAGGTTTGATTGTAATTTTATGAATGACATCAGTTGACAGTAAAACAAGAAGTGTCAATAAGCAGTGCTTATTCTCCGCTCTCCACTCCTCCCCCCCACCCCCCTGCAAGATGATGACTGTTCTTTGGGTACTGAAAAGCAATGTGTAAAAATGCATATTTGCTTCAGGTTGTATGTGATTGGAAAAAGCAATACAGAGAAACAAACATATGGATAAACATAAATGGCAAAGTTAAAGAGGCAGTTGTTTTGTCAAAACAGATTTTTTGCAATAGCAAACTTCTTCATGCACATATTCAATATGTCTTTAATGAATCTGGAAAGTATCAGAATTTGTCAACAAATTCTTCGAGAAGTTGATTTCACCATGTATGCACTATCCCAGATGCACTATCCCAAAGCATATAAAAACAAGTAGTCAAAAATTACCAAAACATGGCTACATGAAAAAAGCTGTCATTTTGACAAAAATAATTTTTTTCAGCATCATACTGCCCATGTTCAGTATGTCTGTAATGAGTCTGCAAAGTATCAGATTGCTTCAACAAATATTTTGAGACAAATTGATTTCACTCTGTATGCACAATACCGTCATAGCAAAGTGCTTCTAATGAGTACCTAATAACATATCATATGTTGTGGGTAATCATAAGAAGCGAGGCGCTTCTCATGATTACCCATTACATATGTTACTATGGAGAACTAGAGAAAATTATCCCATAATTATCACAACTACTCCTTAACAATTCTTCTGTTATTCTAAAATATTCCTTGAGTACACATTTTCACTTGAAGTGGATTCCATAATATTGTACCCACACGATTAAGTACTTTTATACCTGTATGACTGGTTTTGGTGTATTAGGTGTTGGTGGGGCGTCATCCAAGTCCTCTGAATTCTCTGCCTTTTTAAGTATCTCATGACATTTTTGGCAAACTCTGTTCAGTTCATTGTTGTCATACTGCAACTGAATTTTTCTTGATGAACACTTGGCACAAAATATCTACAAAGAATAAAAACAATGTTTTATTATCATGGTGGTTAGGGTAACATTATTTCTGAATTAGGGAGAACAGGCAGGCACATTTTCAAGGACCATACCAGCCATCTGTTGTTGTTGTTTTTTTTTGTTGTTTTTTTTTGTTTTTTGTTTTTTATGCTTAGCACTCTGACTAAAAAATTCAGCAGACAACATTCTGATTTTTTTTTTTTTTTTTTTTTTTGTATTGAAAATATGCTTTGGCACTTCATGCAAATTGAAAAAAAACTTTAGAAAAAAAGTGAGAGTTTAAATAGACAATTTTCGTAATTTTACAATGAATCCAAAGATGCAACATTTTTGCTTGCCATCTTTATACTAAATACTCAAACTGCAAAGAACAGGATCTATACTGTTTTCCTTTCTGTCATCACTTTTTAGAACCATCACAAGGTACTTCAATGGAGTTGCTAAAATTTTAGCACTTTGCATGCTGGGTAAATCTTTCAGCAGACAACAGTTTGAAATTTTTTTTTTATTTTCCTAAAAAATAGGCTTTGACATTTCATGCAGGAAACAATTTTCATGACATGTCAGATCCTATTTTCTAGGAATAATAAGAAAATATCATCAGTTTGTCATCTGCTGAATTTGCCACTAGCATGGTAAGTGTTAGGATAAGTATAGTAAGAAGTCACATATGTCCACATAATTAAATGTGAAATATGGTAGTAGTCATGCGATTTTATTCAATGGAATGTACCACACAAAAAAAGGTTTATATGCACATGTGACCAGAGAAGTCACTGATCAGGTATCTGCACATTTTTGTAGACAAGTCAGGACCAGTCTGACGTCATGGCTCTAGATAAGAGGAGCAACAGAATAAACCTTTTTACATTACTTCATTCAAATATACGGTGTGGCTATTCATTAGAAGTGTCTCAACAAGGAACTTCTAATGAGTACCCACAACATATGTTTTTGTGAAGAAATATGAAAAATATTAACAACTTTTGGTTGAAAGAAAAGTGCATTTTGCAAAAAAAATATGAATTTGACAGTCTGCATAGGCTGATATATGCCTTTGCTGTTTGTCTAGAGAAACTGTATAATTATGACTCAGTATATCAAAGATGGATTTTGAAGATGTGCAAGCAATTATAAATCTTTGCTTTTTTCATATGTTCTGGTGTCACTTTTCAAGTTATTTGGCTGTTTCAATACTACTGTTAGGTGATTCTGAGCCACATATACAATCAAACTTCAATAGCTAGAACATCTTTGAGACTGTTCTCTAGAACATGGGTAGTTCAAGCCACTGAAGGTTAATCATAGTGTAAGGTCAGAAGGCAAATGGATATAATTTAGGGATGTTTTTTTTATCTGCTGTATAATAATGGCATGTTGAGTGTACTCATTAGAATTGCCTCAATAAGGCAATTCTAATGAGTACACACAACATACATTTTCACAATAAAAAAATTTCCTTAAATATTTGTTCTCTTGAGCTATCAGAGGAATTTTGTTGGGACACACAAACGAATTCAAATTAGCCATGGTGAATGACTTGTTAGTGTTCGACCTATTCAGGTTCAACTGTACTAGGGAAGCAAACACTTCAGGAGGCAAATGAAGATAACTTAGGGATGTCTTTTGGCTCTTCTATAAAACTAGATTTTGTTTTTCTACAAAAACAAAGATGTCTCCCTCCTTTTTGGTAACATATTGCATTGTACATTCAACTAACATTTATATTAACTAATGAGATTCCAAGGGGAATAACTCAAAAAGTATAAATGCAAGAGTTATGGTTCTTGCATCTTGCATGTTGTCTACTGTTGATTGATATTCATATACAGTTTCGTAAAGATATCTTGAACGGTTTTCAAGTTATAGAGTGAACACATTTTTTATGACGGACAAAGTTCCAAGGGAAATAACTCAAAAAGTATAAATGCAAGAGTTATGGTTCTTGTGCTCTGCGCGTCATCTAATGTTGATTGATATTTACATGAAGTTTCTTGAAGATATCTTGAACAGGTTTCAAGTTACAGATCTAAAGTGGACACAATTTTGTGATGGACAAAGTTCCAAGGGAAATAACTTTAAAAGTATAACTGCAAGTTATGGTTCTTGCACTCTGCATGTCGTCTAATGTTGATTGGTATTTATATGAAGTTTCTTGAAGATAGCTTGAATGGTTTTCCAGTTATATAGTGGACACAATTTTGTGACAGTCCAAGGGAAATAACTCAAAAAGTATAAAAGCAAGAGTTATGGTTCTTGTGTTCTACATGTCATCTAATGTTGATTGACATTTATATGAAGTTTCGTGAAGATAGCTTGAATGGTTTTCAAGCTATAGAGTAGACACAATTTTGTGATAGAGTCCAAGGGAAATAACTCAAAAAGTATAAATGGAATAGTTATGGTTCTTGCGCTCTGCACGTCATCTAATATTGATTGTTATTTACATGAAATTTCGTGAAGATTACTTGAAAGTTTTTCAAATTATAGAGCAGACACAATTTTGTGACAAAGTCCAAGGGAAATAACTCAAAAAGTATAAATGCAAGAGTCATGGTTATTGTGCTCTACATGTCGTCTAATTTTGGTTGATATTTATATGAAGTTTCGTGAAGCTAGCTTGAACGGTTTTCAAGTTATAGAGTGGACACAAGTGTGACAGACAGACAGACAGACACCTGGGAGGAAAAATAATATATCTCCCAACCCTAAATAGGGGAGACATAATAATGGTATGTTGAGAGTACTTATTAGAATTGCCTTGATTCATGATAAAATAAGAAAGTTCCCTAAAATATCTCTAAATATTTGTTTTCTTGAGACATCAGAACAATTTCCTAGGGACTCAAAAAATGAGTATGAATCAGCCACGATAAATTAGTCATAGGTGTTCACCAAACTGAAGCTTTACTGTACATGTAAACTTTACAGTAAAGATCCAGTTGCATTGTAGTCTATGCAATATTTTGTCCATGCAAAGCAAAAAGGTGTCTTCAAACATGCACAAAATGCACAGATTCAGATTCATGCCATTCATGCACAAAATCTCATCCATGCATTTGCTCTCCATTGATACATTCTATAGTGACCAATGATTCTGTTAGCGGACAGCGACTGCTCTGATCAGACTGCACAGATGCAGACAGATCTTGGCCTTCACTGTTCACATATGCCAGAAAACATGCTTCGCATTGAGTGGCCATTTTATATTACTCAGCAAATGCCCAGGCTGATCTGGGCCTCCACTGTGCATATACCCAGAAGACATCTTGCCCAATTAAAATTCAATTTTAAATATTTACTGTAAGTGCTATGTTTGAAAATGAACATCAGTATGACTCTTTAATACCTTTCCACAGGCTCGACAATGATGTCTTCTCCTTATCTTAGTGAATTTGTCCTGACAAGCCATACACATAGTAACTTCTTCATCTTTGATCCATCTGGGTGCTTTCATACCTAATTGTGAACCCTGCAAAACATTGGTCAGATTGTAAAAACTACAACAGTCAAGATAAGGTTGCACTGAATATATATATTGAAGGAAAAAATTACTAAGATCTGAAAGAATTTGCTTCCCTTCTCAAAAAGTGGCTACTCCAAAATTTGCATTACTCTTATAAACAGGGCTATTCTTAAAGGGGAGAATTTGCTCCTTCTGGGAGCAAATTCTTTCCTTTAAGAGTTGCCCCATTTGAGAAGAGATTTGCATAAGAGGAAGGCAAATTGTGTCTCCAGCAGTGGTCTCCCTTTCAAAAGGAGGTAAAAAATTTCAGCACAGAAAGCTTTTCTTTACATGTATCCATTCACCTTAATATATGAGATATGATGCATAATGCACGAAAAGGGCCCTTATGCAATTTGCATACAATGTAGGTCCAGATCAGCCTGTACATTTGCACAGGATGATCAGAGCCTTCATTGTCTGTTTACAGAATCAGTGGATAGTGCAGTTTATGTCAACGAACAGAAAAAAGCTCAAATCAGACTGCAAGGAAGCGCATATGGCATAAGGACCTTTTTCTCATATTGTGCATCATATGCACAGCGTCAAGTAGCCTGCTCAGCATCTCGTATTATCTACCGTATTCAACCTAATAACCGCACTGTGCGCATAGGTTTTTCAAAAATGCTGGGAAAAACTTGTGGTAAAATATGTACCTACCTATACTAAAGGTACACTTTTAAAAAAAACTGCGAAAAGACTTATCAACTAATGCTTATGCGATATTTTTATATGTTTTTTTTTTTTTTTTTTTTTCAATTTTCTTTATAAAGCATATGTTGTGGGTACTCATTTGAATTGCATCGACAAGTCGATGCAATTCAAATGGGTACCCACAACATATGCCTTTATGAAGAAGTAGACAAAAATTACACTGGTTGTAATCTGAAGACTACGAAATTGCTTGAATGTGCGCTTATAGGAGCTTGTGCTGTAATTAGATCGAATACGGTATCTGTATCTTGCTTTCACAGTGTCTGAATCTTGTAGCATCTATATGATGTACATTGTGACAAAAAAGGGCTTTATGTCATATGCCAACAGTGAAAGACCAGATAAGCATGTGCATCTACAGTCTTAATACGATCTTTCTGTTTTCATACATTCTACGGTATTGATTGATTTTGCAAACAGACACTGAAGGCCCTGATCAGACTAAGAATGTGGCGGCTAATATGAGCCTGATCTGTCTGCAATAAAAACCAGCAATTTCTGTCAAAACATCTGCACAGTTTCAAATTGATCACTCAAATATTGTAGGAGTTGCACGTGCAAGGTCATCACCACATATACTAAGAAACAAAAAAAAATCCTAAAAATAAGACTAAATTGAACCCCCTTCCCCCACCTAACCAAAATTTAATCTAATGAAAATACCAAAATTACTTGCACATCTCAAGACAATGTCCAGAGCATCTGCAAAGTTTCAAATTGACAAGTGAAAAACACTAGGAGGAGTTGCATACACAAAATTCCTTTTTTTTAAGATCTGCATTCTTTTTTGAGAAGAGATTCATATATGGGAAGCAAACACTTTCTGCCAGATTGGCTTCTCTTTTAAAGTGGCAAAAAACTTCTAGTTTAGAATTAATGTGTCCAACTATGTAGGATAATTACAGTAATAAGTATGCTGTATAAGGAAATTTTTACATCTCGTTTCAATCTCGGTTAAACAATTAAGTTTTAGATTCATAAAAGTGAATCTCAAAAGGGTCAATAAATTATTTCATTTTTTGTTTCATTGTTAGAGGTCACTATTATGAAGGCCATATATACTAGCCAAACATTCTAAATGGCCACTTACAATTTGTTGATTTTCATCACAACCAAAATAACTCTCTTACAGTTCTATCCACATCCCCAATATAGGCAGTTGTGTCAGTCAATTTAGACATTAAACGGTTTGACAAAACTCTGAACATTACATCCAGGATGCAGGAATGAACACAGGTAACCCCAATTTTTAAAATTCACGAAATTCAGCATTTTGTCACAATTAGTCAAAGATCACTTTCTGAAATATCAAATATTCACAAGCAAAACTACTCCATTATTAAAGCATATGGCTGAAGAAACAAATTTATACAGAAATGTACACTATTCCTGCATGACAGGGGTTGCTATGGCTCAAAATCTTAAAACTTACCCCACCACTCAATGCAAATTGTTGTTAATTTTTAAAATAGGGGTACCCATATTCATCGATGCCTCCTAGATGCAATGTACTGAATAATGCTAAACCTTTTAGTAGTATGGTTTACTGACATATTGCCCTATCTAGATATGTGAACATGATTCTGAGATTGCTTATGTCTTTGAAGAAAAATGATGAAAACTAAGTGGCTGGTTAGAACTTTTGGACAATATATTTGTAATTTTTGTTTTTCAAACAATACTCTTTACCACCATTCAATCAAAATTTTGCAATCCTATTTATGCCAAATTACAAAATGCACTGGCATCTTTGGCATTTTTAGTTTAATAAATGAACATGCTCAGTACACAGGATAGCAGGAGATTCAAGAATACCATTATGGTTCCTGCAAAGATTACAAACCTAGATTTAACTGTATATGCATAGCATTAGACAAAAGTGGGTATCAGATTAATATTTGTCTTACATTTCCATGAAAACATATGTTGTGGAGAAATGAGAAAAATGTCAACATTTTTGGTTAAAAAAAAGTACCTTATCTAAAGCTATGAATTTTCACATGTATACAGATGGGCTGGTTCCCAGCTAAACTGGTCACATGAAGAATCTGCCTTAAACAAAAGGCAAAGAATGATATCAGTCTGTGCTTCAATTTCATCACAGACTTTGCTATACATACTACATATTTTACTGTGCTAGCAAACAGCAAAGGCCCAGGCTATCCTGCACTGTGCACTGAGCAGGCTGGCCAGGGCTTTTGCTGTTTAGTTAGATTATAAAGCAGATTTTCTCATAAAGTTACACATAAATTTAAAGCTTTGTCTCAAGACTTACCAGGTCTTGATGTTCAGCCAGAGTGACTTTACTGACATCATCTGATAATACCTTCTTTAATTTTGCTTTGTTCACGAAATCTGTGGTCACATTCTGAAATGCCTGGAAAAAGATAGACATGTCAGTCAGCAGTGCTTACTAAATACCACCACAATGTATTGTGCAGGACCACAACTCTGCTAACACAACCTAGAACTTCAATATCAATAGAAAATTTGTTCTCAACACACAACACAGAATGACATTTTTGACATCAAGGGCCACTGACCTTGAAAACTGATGAAAAAAAATAGGTAAAATTTATATTTTTTATTACATATTCCATTATTTAACAGTCACAAGTGGTGTCAAGGAGTTTGTAAACAAGTAACAGGATCAAGTAATGTATCTTTACAATAAAATACTGTAGCACAATTCCAAATAAGAACTTGTTAATACCACAGGGTATGCAAAATTTGATTATCCATCTAATCTCTCTTAAAATATTGAGTTGAAATGCTCTCTTCAGGTCAATCAAGAGCAAATGAAACTCTCTTGAAAAATTAACAAAAATACCATGTTATAATTCCAGCCTAGAATTTGTCAGTATCAGTGCATAGGCAACTTTGAGATATATTTAGCTTTACTTCCTGTGAAAAAAAAATATATATATATATATCAGTAATTTATTGTCTGTTGATATAGCTAGAAAGTAATAAAAAAAATATAAATTCAGATCTCTTCACACAAATAGATTTACAAAACTACTTACAGCATACCAGTCTAAGCCCTCTCCATTATTTGCACTGAAAACAAAATAAACAAATGAGAAGTTAGTATCAAATACAGTCAACTCTTGTTATCTCAAATTCCAAGGGACTCTCTGAAATACTTCGAGATATCCGTACTTCGACATATCAGATTTGCAGAATTTAGGAAATAATGAATTGAACAGCCACATTTAACAAATGTATATGTAATTTGACTCCTGAAGTTAGAGATATATTGAAAATATTGTGGAAAAGAGGAGAAATTGCTCCTTAGGAGCAATTTCTCCTCTTTTCCACAATATTTTGTTACCTGTTGTTAGATTTTCAAGCAGGGACCAGATTATCGCTTGGAGATAAGTGGTAATTCGAGACAAGCGAGATCGAGATAACGAGAGTCAACTGTATTCCTAAACACCAATAAACAAATGAATCAGTATCATTATTTGCCTTCAGAAAACTTTATGCATAAGTATAAACTGAAGGTCAATGACCAGATATGAGATACCTGTTGTTGAGTCAGTTTTATTCAACCAAAGTTATCATTCACAAAAGGAACTCAAAGGGTAAATTGCATAAATCAGGATGTTGTTGCTAAACATTCTATGTCTTCACTAGCTTTTCTTGTTCCATCTCCGTCACATCTCTATTTCTTATTCTACTTCTCTCTAATTCTAATTCCATTTCTATATTTCTTAACCTTTGTATACTGAATAGACTCTCCCACACAATATATTGGAAGAGTCCAATTTCAACTTTAGGTACGTTCAGCTATAAGATATACATATTCCTAGAGAAAAATGGCTAAACTATTTGCAAACAGTGGAGACCCTGATCAGATGCTGCATTCTGCAGCATCTGATCTGGGTCTGCACTGTTTGCCAATTACCCTTTTACGGTCTCCCAACTACAATAGGTTAAATACACATATTAGAGTCATGCAATGGGAAAAGGTTTTTCAAAGCATACCATAGAAACCCTAAGTATTGGGACATACAAGTCTGAGCAAACAGTATAGACCAAGATCAGACACCACAGAATGGGGCATCTGATCAGGATATACAATGTTTGCCACTCAGTCCAGCAGGTTTTAGAGACATCAATAGGTAGTCAAATGGATTTGTTTGAATTTTAGGACAAGTAGAGTAAAGGTGTCTCAATATTTAGAGTTTATGGTATGTAATCAATGGAAGCCCTCATCAGCTAACATAGTCCTATCAAACCTTGCTCATGAACCTATGGAATCACCATACAAACATATAGAATGTGCCCTACAAAAAGGGATCTTTGGGGCATATGCATATCATGAAGGCCCAGATCAACTTGCAAATCTAGCAATCTGGGCCCATTTGTTCGAAGCATCATTAGCTTAATGAGCTCTTTAAGTGTCATTTCGTTAACTGTTTTAACAGATTCAATGTACAATATTCTGATATTTTTTCAGCAAAAAATTTCAGCGTATTTGCATATCATTCGATGTAAATTTTAATGAATCGTTAACTAACAATGTCGTTAGTTTTGAACAACTGGGTCCTGATCAGGTCCCGAGGTTATAAAACTATTTTTATGCTAAACTCAGCTGAGCATGAAATTTGTGCTGCTAATAAATCTCAAATTACTAACAAATGCATATTGTTCTTGCTAAACATAGCTGAGCATGAAAATTTCTCTGCTAATAAATATGAAAATGTCAACTATTGTTGGCATTTTCATACTTATTAGCAGAGAAAATTTCATGCTCATCTGAGTTGAGCATGAAAGGCCTGTTTTCAAGATATATATGGTATATTTTCTTAGAAGAGTTTTAGGTCAGCAGGCGACTTTATAAGGAGGAGTATTTAATGATAATTCATGGATAATTTTCTCCAGTTCTCCATAAAAACATATGTTGTGGGACCCTTCTAATGAGTACCCACAACATATGTTTTTATAGCGAAATAAGAAAAATTATCCCAGAATTATCACCTGATACTCTTCCTTAACAAGTCCTCTTTATCAGTAAACAATATCAACTTACTCATCCAGGAACTCCACTGACTTTTCTGTACATTTTATACAAAATGTATTTTGGATTGCTAAATTCTCTCCTGGTAATACCTGCAAAAACAATATGAAGGCCCTTAGTCACAAAAACAATATGAAGGCCCTTAGTCACAAAAAAGGTAGCTTAGGACTCTTTAAAGTTTCCCTCCACCTGTATGTGAAAGGCTGCCTTGACTGCACCATTGGAGCATTCCACATGTCCATACCAGCGAAGCCTTCTTTCCTTCAGAATGAGGTCCAGATCCTCAATGCCAAGCCGTTCAAGTAGCTCACTGGATCTGGTGGTGACAATGTCTTGTGGCATGACATTGCAGATCTGTCTGATCATTGCCCTGTCATTCAGCTGCAGACGCTGGAGGTTTGGCTTTGTCAGTGGCCAAGTCTCACTGGCATGGAGCATTGCACTCCACACACAAGAGCTGTACACATGGCCACATGTCTTGAAAGAGAGGTGGCGTAAAGAGAGAACTGGTAGGAGCACGAACTGCTTCCAGGCGGTTTTTGCATGTGGTTGAAAGTTCACAGCCACCTGTTGCTGATAGCATGTCTCCTAGATAGCAAAAGGAAGCTACCATCTCCAGCTTGTTGGGTCCGACCTGGACTTTCCTCTGTGGTCTGCAGTCCAAGGGGCGTGCAGCTCCCTGGCACCATGTACATCTGTAGTCAGGGTCCTTTTTCAAGCGCTTGTCAGCCCACTGCATCTCTTGTGCACCCAGTGCTTGCAGTCATTGCAGAAATGCTGTTGCTGCCCATTCCAGTGCTACAGATGGCGCAAGGAAACTCACCTGAACTCTGCAGTAGGTCCAGGCCCGTTCCGCAGATCATGATCTTTGTCTTTCCTGCATTTACTCTCAGTCCTTTCTTTTCCATTTAAAAAAATTTCATAAGAAAACCTTTATTAAGAGGCCAACTTGCAACTTGCCATCACTAGTTTCTTTTCTCTACTTATCTGCTGTGAATAATCTATCAAATCCCTTAAAAACTGAATTTAAATATTAGCAAATGATATTTTAAAACATTTTTCTTGTTTAGCATTGATAAAGGGCATGGGACCATGCAAGTTGTCTTAGGATACTTACCTCCATGCCGTCCACACTAAGTCTTGCCCTGACCTTGTATTTACCCATCATCTGACTGATACACACAAGCAGCAGATCATTAAACTGAAAGCAGAATAATAACAAGAACATGAAAAACCTAGATGCAAACAATCATGCAATGATACCAAATATACCCTATATGTTGGCATAATAGTGCCTGAGCAAACTTGTGCAGTGTAAGTACCAGATGAACATGCTCCTAAATGAATCCATTTGACTACCTATTAATATGTTCTGAGTCTACATTAATAACCAGCACTTTTTTAAAGCATAACCAGGTAATCAGTGGATTTCAGGAGCTGTTCTAGTTCTATCAGCCAGCAGTGTTTAGATACATTACCAAGCAGTTCAGTTTTGCTAAAAACAAAGAAAGAATATATTCCTGTATTCTACTTAAAAAGGAAAACAAAAAAAAGAAGATGAACAAAACCTTTAGCAAAACATAAAGAAATAAAAATGTGAAACAATAATAGCCTGCCAGTATTGTGAAAAGGGCAGATAACTATGTCAAAATTTGCTCAATAGCAATCCAAACCCAGATCTTCACAATATCAATGCACATATGCCAAGTTTGGTGAAAATCCATTGATTTTTACTAAAGTCATATGGACATGTGGTGGGCAGATAACTGTCAAAAATTGACAAAATTTGCCTATTAACAATCCTAAACCAGATTTCCACAATATCAATGCACATACCAAGTTTGGTGAAAATCCATTGACATTTACTCGAATTGTCAGCTGGAAACAAAAATACAGACATGAGGCTGGCAGAAAACGCTGTCAAAAATTGTGGATATTTGCCCATTAGCAATCCCAAACCAGATCTCTACTATATTAGTGCACATACGTACAAAGTTTGGAGAAATTCCACTGATGTTTACTGAAAGTTATCAGCCCAAAACAAAAACGGATGGACAGATGACGGACAGATGGACACACGGATGTCCAACATGAGACCATAATACCCTGCCACTATCGTGTGGTGGGGTATAGAAATTAAAAAAATAAATAAATAAAAACATGAAATGATAATTTCCCATCACATAGCAGATAACTCTGTCAAAAACTGACAAAATTTGTCCCTTAGCAATCCCAAATCCAATCTCCACAATATCAATGCACGTACTCAGTTCGATGAAAAGCCATTGGTATTTACTCAAGTTATCATCTGGAAAATGAAAACAGGGTTGAACGATTGGATGTACTACAGATGGATGGATGGATGGAAGGAAGTATGACAGATGGACAGACATATAGACGAACATAAAACCATAATACCCCGCCAGTGGCCACTATTGAGTTTTTGTTTGTGTTGAGGTTTTACGGCCCAGTCAACCCAATAGGGTCATGTCAAGCGCGGTCAGTTTACCTAACCACATGTTTACTGGGCAGGCTTAGTCCTCTAAGTGGTAAAACAGTATTGTGCACATTCTTTCACCAGAAACTGACAACTGCCCTTCTTGAATTAGCGGAAGGGAGAGAATGACCGTGGAAATTATTTCATGATCAATCTCCATGAAAGAATGTTGCCGACCTCGGTGGAGGTCGAACCCACGACCTCCTGGTCTCCAGTTGGACGTACATCCAACTGAGCCACCAAGGCCGGCCCACTATTGAGATGTGGGGTATAAAAAAACAGTCATTTAGACTGGAACCTCATTATAACACTGTTCATTATTATGCTTTTTTAGGTATAACACATAACTTCTATGGCATGAATCCCATAATTATGTCTATTTCCGTATGATTTTTATATATTCAAATAGTTCTGGATTACAGAGATATCAAGATACATATTGTTTTCGTATTTTTCCATGAAAACCATGTTATGTTATCTCATTGAAAACAAAGAAAATTGTCAGTACTTTTTGGCTGAAAAATATCTCATTATGATACTTTTCTCTTAACCCTGGTCCTACTGAACCCAGATATGCCCTGTCTTTGGAAACAGTGTTGATCCAGATCAGTTGGCTTCTAGAGAAGCCAACTGATCTGGATCTGCACTGTTTGCAAAGACAGTCTTTGGAAACAGTGTTGATCCAGATCAGTTGGCTTCTGAAGAAGCCAACTGATCTGGATCTGCACTGTTTGTCATTAAGTATGTGAATTTGTATCAACAACCTGGATCAAGTAATCTGATTGGCTGAAAATTAGAAGTAGGCATGGCATCTTAATTTATTCAGCATGACAAGGGTTAAAATGCTACATTGCTACACTATCTTTTCAACCCCAAACAACATGTTATATAGGCACTGTCCTTTATTAGAAAAACAACTATACCAAGAACAAGTATCTGTCTTGTTTTTCCCCACTACGTGCTGAGATCTTGGTTATGGCCCCTTCTTTAACTAGCTCTCTTGTCGGACTAACAAGGTCATCTATTCCTTCGCCATTTAAGCTCTGGAGAATGCTGAGCAACTTATGGAATTTATCCTGTAATATAAATGTAAAATCAAAATTGTAGAGTTACTGAACAGTATTGGGATATCAAAGAACAAGAGCTAATATGTGTCCCTAGATATGATTACAAGGGACAATAGCTAATAGACCCTTTCACATTGTTATCTCCCTTACCATGTGCTCTTCAATTGAAAAATCAATAAAGTATATAATGTAATCAAATGATGGGGCAAATGGCGGATCTGATACACTGATAAAATAGGTTACGATGAAATAAAGTCGTTTAAATTGGCCTTTTGACGTTTTGAAGTATTTTCTTATTTTCTGAATGTCAATTATAAAAAAGTGGATCATTCCAATGAATAAGTTTTACACTTTGTAACTGTATTCCATGACGCTTCTCAGGGCACTAATAGTAATAATACTTCTGTCTTAGATATTTTGCGAATCATCCCATTATTAGGAAAGAAGTGCAGACTTTACTTAATAAATAAATGAATAAATAAATTGATAAATTTCCCATAAACAAAATAACATTCCACAGATTAATAATAATTCCATGTGTCATCTTTCTCATATGTTTTGATGATAAACAAGACATTACTTAACCTCTATAATCACAAGCACATGCCAAAAGTGGGTATATCCATTTTTGGTAAATTATGCCACTAACCTTTGTTTATACGGTTGATTTAGCATCTAAATAAACTAATCAAATGCCTGCCAATAGAGAGGTATGGGCCCTAATAGTTTCCGATTAGGCGGCATTTTATTGCTTTTCAAAGCAAACCTGGCGGCTTTATAGAAGCTCAACTAGGGGCAGGTCGTGTTTGAGGTGCCGCATGATAATACCAGCAAACTGATATGTGTGTCCAGCGATGACTCAGATCAGCTTGGACATCTGTCCAGCCTGATCAGAGTTTTCATTGTAAAATCAACATCAAAAAGTTCAGTGGATGACTATTACCCAAAATGTTTGTTCTGTTTTCTTGTGAACAGCGATTATTGACCATATAGAATGGATGATTAGGCTGATCTGAGTCTTCACTGGGTGCACATGACTGAAATGTTTGTATGACAACAATTTAGGACAATACCTGAAATAAGGTAGAACCCGTGAAAAAGACCAAATGAAATGGAACATTAGAATGCGACACGAATTTCTGATACAGATGTAAGTTATTTCATGATGATTATAAATATAATAGTGAAAAACTCTGATTATAAGATGATCATATCTGTCTATAGTTCTTAGTATGATATTTCAGGTATAAAATTTGAATCACATTTCAGTTGATGGTTTTTGATAGTATTTTAGTGCAAAAAAAAAAAAAATAATAATAATAATAAATAAATAAATAAAAATGAAAAATAATTAAATAAATTTAAACCTAGTGTCCTGAATTTATTTATTTATTTGAAAGGAACTTTGTTTTTACGTGGAAGTAAATGACATGCATGAACACAGATGTTCTGCTTGCAGTAAACGAATCTTTGTGTTATTTTAAATCTCTAGCTCTAAGCAGTATTTTGACTGTAAATACTTCTTTACTGAATTAATAAAACCAATTTTGACACCTTTGAGGAAGACAATTTCATTGTTTTTTATTAAGTTGTTTTTAATTGATACGTTTCCATCTAACCTCTATTCTGATATGCAGTGGTAATGAAGAGTGCCCCCTCGATTGTAATCTCGCTGAGATAATGCCAATTTGAGACTTACCTGGACAGTTTGGTGCATGCACACAACAATGTGAAAGTGGTCTATTTACTGTATGTATTCTGACAGACAGGCCTGAGCAAACAGTGTAGACCCAGATGAGACACCTCTGAACATGGTATCTCATCAGGGTCTATACTGTTTGCCATTCATCCAGCAATTTTTTAGACACAACATTGGGTGGTCAAATTTTAGAACAAGTATGGTAAGGAGGTGTCTTAATACTAAGGGTAAATATGGTAGTCACCAAGTTCAGTATTGTATTTACCCTAAACACTAGGACCACCTTACTATACTTGTCTTGAATTTGAGGCAAACAGTGCAGATCCTTATCAGATGCCATTTTCTGCAGCATCTGATCTGGATCTATACTGTTTGCTCAAGCCTGCCTGTCCAAATATGTAGGGTGAATACGATACATTTAAATTATAAACACAGTAGTTATGTTCAGAATATAACAACCATTTTTTTTTTCAGGCATTGTTTTGTAACAATCTCAATGCTTTGCATGCTTGGTAAAAATTTCAGCAGATGGCATTCTATTTTTTTATTTTTTTTTCCCAGAAAATAGATTTTAAATTTTATGCAATTTATCTCCTTAGGAGACAATTTGCATGAAATGTTGAAGTCTATTTTCTGGGAAAAATAAGAAAAAACAAATTTGAAAATTTGTCTTTTCCTGAATTAACCCAGAGAGTGTTAAGGGTTAAAATCTATATGTCATACACTATTTTTCTGGAGATTTTGTTTGTTTTTTGGTGTTTTTTTTTTCCAAAAATCACATATTTGCCATATTTATATATACTTTCATCATGTATGGAGTTATTGTTGAGTTGCTGTTTAACATCCAAGCGAACAATATTTCAGTATTGTCCAGAAGTTGCCTTCAAATTGGTTGGGGGCTTACTCCATCTGGCATGATGACCAAGTCAAGTCTTGTCATAAGCTGGTAGCCAGTCTGCTATGAAGACACCAGTCAGTCCCAAATGGTCCATGGAGAGCAATTAGTGTATTGTGGGCTCCAATGAGTGTATGCTATGCAAAGATTTAATCTTGGATATTTATTGCTTACTTTGATTGCATAATGTACTATCATTTAACCCTTTCATCCCCAGAGTTTCTGAGGTGGACTCTTCTGTCTTTGAATCTGGACAGGTCCATTGTTGCAACTAGGGGTGTGAGTCAAAAATAAAAGAAGGCAAACAGTTTAGATCCTGATGAGACACCCGGTACGAGCTGTCTGATCTGGATCTACATCTGGTTTTGTTTATAGGGCTGAAAGTGCTAAGTGAAATAATCTTTAGGAAAAAAGGACTAAAGGAAAAAAGAAATGTAAATCAAAAGCTTACCAGTTTTTTCATGGCCATGTTTGAATGGCTGGCTGCCTCTGTTACTAAACCCAGGGCCTCTGTACATAAAACAGGAAAAGAAAGTATTATTTTCGTAACTAAAATTGTGTGCGCTTGTTTGTGTATTTTATGGTTTCATTCTTAAAAATCTTACAATAAAATTATCATGTGGTATACAAGTAATATTTTTTTAATGTTTAATAGAAAATGTCACTTCACATTTACTGTGATGGAATGTCAACCCCCCTTTTCTAGAAAAAAAAAGACAAACATTTTTAAAACAATAACCAATATTAAAAAAGTTACAGACCATACAGACCAACCTGCACTTTTATACAGTCTGGCACTTTTCAACCAATACATGTATACCAAATTTACCCAAAATATTCAGTAATGCCTCAGCCAACAGTGTAGACACAGATCAAAGTGTTGATCAGGATCTACACTGTTTTAGGAGGGAATGGAAAAACTGAGGGGAGGCTACTATGTTTAAATCGTTTTGCCTCCCTGCAGAGGGGTTTACTCTAATAGGAAACAATATGCTCCCCCCCCCCCTCCTCACCACCCACCCCCTCCCACCTCAATATTTTTACAACAGACCTCTTTTCAGAAAGGACCAGAGAAAAATAAGGCTTTACATTTCATGTGAATTGTCTGCCTAGCTAGCACATAATTCACATGAAATGTCGAAACTTATTTTCTCAGAAAAATAAAAGAAATAGACAGTTGTCTGCTACACATCTGCTTTGTGCTTCAAGGGTTTGAATAACATGGAATAATGTCCGGTGACAAATGTAATGATGATGTGTTTATTCAACCTCAAACAGAAATGTGAGGGCAACATATATGTGGTATTTTTCTTATTTATTTCAGAGAAAAAAACAATGGTTTAATATTTCATTCAAAATGCCTCATACAGAAACAAGGGAAAAAATAAAAATATTAACACTTTGCATGCTGGGTAAAGATTTAAGCAGACAACATTTTGAAATGTTTTCTTATCATTCCTAGAATATAGAATTTGACAATTTGCATGAAGTGTCAAATCTTATTTTCTAGGAAAAATCAAAAAAAAAAAAAAATCATCAGTTTGTCATCTACTGAATCTGCTTACAAAATGGTAAGAGTTAATCCTTAAAATGCCAATTACGACTGGAAAAAAACAACATTTTGAAACATAAAAATAAATATACATTTTTTCAGAGAAAATAAGGTTTGCCATTCCATGTGTACCATCTGCTTTCAGAAAATTTACATAAGATATCAAGCCATACCTTCTCTAGAAATAAACTGTGTGCTACATTTTTGCTTGGAACTATAAGGGTTTAGGTGTCTGCTGATATTTAAATTCAGCACGCTAAAGTTTAAGCTGTAAGGACATTACATGGAGAAAATTGACATTACAAAGAGACAACCTTGTAAACAACTGTTGCTTATAATGACTACTTCAAACAGAACAGCATATTTTTTTACCTTTCAAGCTCTCTCAAAATGACAGATGACAAACTGATGATAATTTTTAGTCCCCTTCACTCTACCCATCCCACAAAACAGGGTTGACATTTCATGAAAATTGTCTCTCAAAAAGCAAAAAAGAAAAAAAAGAAAAAATGGGAAAAATACTTCAAATTGGTTGTTTGCATAAATGTCTACCCAGCTTGCTGAGTTTTAATAAACTTGTTTGTTATTTTAATAATTTGTCACCAAGGCCTTTGCAATTTCAATATTTTATTAACCTTGAATTTGAGGTGCCCAAAAGACTGAAAACACAATGAACACTTGTTTAACAACTTTATTTATGATGAAAAATGTAAGAGCCTCCACCATCTAACACTTTGCATGCTGGGAAAAAAATTCAGCAGGGAACATTTTGAAATATTTTTTATTATCATTATTTTAGGAGACAGTTTGCATGATGTGTCAGATCCTATTTTCTAGGAAAAATAAGAAAAATTCCATCCTTTGTCACCTGCTGCATTTGCCAATAGCATGGTAAGTGTTAACATGAAAAAACTTACTCTCAGCTTCAGCTTTATCAGTAGACTCTGGATCAAGGCGCTTGAGGTACTCTGTAGAGAAAATAATAAGATGATAGCAGTCAGTACAGGACTAAGGATATCAGAGTTCATGACGTATTTACCCTAAGCACTGGAACAGACAAGCCTAAGCAAACAGTGTAGATCCAGATCAGGTATGTAGAACAAAGTTTTTTCGGAGTCAAATGGACTTGTTAAAATTTCAGGATAAGTATGGTAAGCGGTTGATGTGGCCCAATATTTTAGGTACAGTATTTACCCTAAGTATTGGGACACCTTATCAACTCCTTAACACCATACTTATTCTAAAATTTGAACAAGTACAATTTACTACCTAATGTTGCATCAAAAATTGCTGGATGAGTTGCAAACAGTGTAGACCCTGATGAGACATCATAAATGTGGTGTCTCATCTTGGTCTGCACTGTTTGCTCCAACCTGTCTGTCCAAATACAAACGGTAAATATGTAAGTACAGTAGATATAACAATCTGTAATGGTCCTAGGACACTGCACTCTTTTTACACATTTAAACATTCCATGTCCCTCTTTCTAAAGGTGCTAATCCATAAAACTATGCTCATCTGATGTGAGAACAGCTCCTTGATCAGCTCAAGATCAAAATGAATATCTGTAGTCTGATTCAGAGGCACAGATTACTAAAAGATAGGTGTGTATATTTAATCCATTGAAGACTAGATACCCCTAAATGGGTAACTGGCAAACAGTGCAGACCCAGAACAGACACCAGAGGATGCAGCCTCTGATCAGGGTCTCCACTGTTTGCAAATAGTTAAAACCCCTTTCAGTGGGGGACAAAACAAATATGACAGAATTGTATCCATACACCTTATCTTTCAAGAGAAGGTAACATCTCAGCATTTTCTGTATAGGCTTTAACAGAAATGTTGTGGGAATTGCCATATTCATCTTTTCACAATGGTTCACATTGAGGCACTCTCTGTAGAATAGAACAAAAACTTTATCAATCTAACTACTTTTCAGGCCACACGCAGAAGGCATAAGAGAAGGAAGAAACTACATAATGAACAAAGCAAGTGACAAAGTTTACAAACAAACATTGTTCACATTACATTCTGTACAGGTTCTATGTAGTTTAACTGGGGAGGAATAATTGATATCTAGGCATGGTTAAGTACTGTACTCACCTTTCAAGAGTAGTTCATATCTAGGCACTCTCTGGATGGGTTCTAACATATGATGCTGAAGGGACAATTGGCCACATTCTGGTTCTTTCTAAAAACAGGAAAATATACTTTGTACTACATCTAAAGATTTTCACAAAACTAGACCTGTGTACAATACATTCTAATGCACTGCCATCTTCTATCCCTCACCCACCCTGCAAGTGCCATCTGCAAGATTTTATCATAGTCACTACAAATGCACAAGCAATGTATCAGGACAGGATAACTTCATTTATACTTTTGGTTTTGGAAGAACTTCAAGCCTATTGCCAACAAGCCATCATGCTATACTGAACAGTAAACCAACTTGTGGACACAGGATAGCCATCCATATGTCAGAATTGACTGTTACAAGCACTCATTCTATGTATGCATCCAGCATTTGCCTCTGGAATAGCCATCCAGCTGAGGTAAAAGTTTCCCAGACTAGGATAGGTATATAGTAATTAAAATTATTTGTATCATGTTTTAACTGTACAGTGCACCCTGGACCTTCATTCATGCATGAACATAGTATATATGTATAAGAATGTTCCTAAGGAATCCTAGACATTATTGGAAGATGAAAATGAAGATGCATACTTGCAACATATTTTTTATGGAGAAATAAAAGAATATTTGGTACTCCGTTTATATAGAGCTATGAACTACAACTGCCTAATGAACTAAAACTGCATAGTTTTCTTGTACATTAAACACAGAGATTTCACTAAATTTTCTGACACCCAGTGCTTCAAGGCAAAGTAGGTGGGTGGTTCTGTATATTCTGTTATAAGGTGTCTGAATATGGTTAGGGTAAATACTGTATATGTAGTCTATATAATTATACAGGTTTTACACTAACGGTATTCAGACACCATTACACCTTACCATACTTGTCCTAAATTAAAGGTCCATTCTACTCCCTCTTAATGTGTCTAAAATATTGCTATACATATGGCAAACATTGTAGACCCTGATTAGACACTGCATTCTGTGGCATCTGATCTGGATCTATACTGTTTGCAAAGGCTTATCTGTCCCAATTCTTTACAGTTATTGTGGTAAAACCTTTGCAAATTTGTCAAAAGTAGCAAGGGAAAATTGCCTCAGTAGAAGGGGTAAATCCACGTCTCCCACCTCTAAATGAAACCCCTGTAAATATATTCTGCAATGAATGACACTACCCCAGCAGGTACACAACATCAAAATGACATTGTATCAACGTCGATGCGACATGATCACGATCCATTGATACGACATCATTTTAACGTTGTGTGCCTGCTGGGACTCTACAAAGCACATGAGTGTCCAGCAAAAAACAAGACATTACAAGTAAAACTTTGTCTTCCAGCATGTGTATGTGTTGCACAGTCTCATATGGGCTTTTAACCCTTGTCATGCTGAATAAATTAAATTTCCATGCCCACTTCTAATTTTCAGCCAATCAGATTTCTTGATCTGGATTGTTGCTATTAATTCACATATTTAATGGCAAACAGTGCAGATCCAGATCAGATGGCTTCTTCAGAAGCCAATGATTTGGATCTACACTATTTGCAAAGGCAATGGCTAATCTTGGCCATTTCTGTCTCTGTATGCCTAAAAAAACCCTTATACTTGGTACAGTTCAAATGATACCATAGTTATCCTAAGTATTTGGACAGATATGCCTGGGCAAAATAGTGCAAATTCAGATCACACTGCTCTTAAGGATCAGGGTCTGCACTGTTTGCCATTTCGCCAGCATTTTTTTTTTTTTTTGTTTGATACATCAATCCATCAGACTTGACCTGTTAAAATTATAGGGTAAGGAGGATAAAGAGTTACACTGCCAAATATTTAGGACATACTCTAGTATGGTACTTTTCTCAAAAAAAAAAAAAATCTGGGCCCAGTTGTTCAAATCTAACAATGTCATTAGTTATGTATGGTTAAAACTTTGATCATTAAATATGGCATATATGCTAATTTTTTTGCTGAAAAAATGTGAGTAGCTTTTGCATTTGCAAAAGCTACTCACAAAAGCTACTCACATTTTTTCAGCAAAAATCCCTGTGAATTAGATATTGTACTTACTAGAACTTACATTTTGACCACTAATGAGCTTGTCAAGCTAACAATGCTTTGAACAACTGGGTCCGGAAAATTTTCTTATTTCTTCATGAAAACAAATGTTTTGGGTACTCACTACAAGAACCTCCCCAAGGTGCTTCCAGTGAGTACCCACCACATATAACCACAACATACCATCTGACATGTGCACCCAAAGAAGACTCAAATATGACTGCAAATCTGTGCAGTCTGCATGAAGAAACTTTGCATCCTTGGCTATCCAAAATGTACCCAGTGAAGATTCTGATCAGAATACATGAATGTGCAGGCTGGTCTCAATCTTTGCTGGCACACATGTCTGGTATGTTTTCTGACATTGTGGTTTATACAGTGAACCCTCGTTACAACGACAGAATTTGTTCCCAAAGATGTTGCCATTATAATGAATGAATTTGCTGTTGTAAAGAATCCTTAATGGACAGAAGGTATTTTTTGTTCTTATTTCCTCTAAGAACATATGTTTTAGATATTTGTTAGAACTGCCTCACTGAGGCAATTTTAACAAATATCCAAAAAATGTGTTCCTTTAAAGAATAAAATACAATATTCTTGCATAATTTGTGACTAATTGTTACCTTTTAAGCGACAGTTTTGTGACAGTGAAATTGTCACTATAAGGAATTTAGTCGTTGTATTGAGTGTCGGTATAAAGAGTGTTGTCTGTAAGAGTATGATAAGAAAAATCCATCTCATCTAGAGCTAGGTTAACCCTTAAAGTGCCAAAGACAACTCTGCAGACAGCACTTTTACTTTTTTTTTTTTTTTTTTTTTTAAAAAAAGTCTTGACATTTCATGTGAATCATCTGCTTGGCAGATGATTCACATGAAATTTCAAGGCTTATTTTCTAAGAAATATATTTTCTTTTTAGAATGTTGTCTGCTACAAAGGGCTAGATTCACGAATTCTTGTATACTGCCCTGTTAATTCTCATTTTAGCAAACTGTAAAATATGCTTCAGTTTGTAAGTTTATATATTATATAATATTTCGTCTATACAACTATGTATGAAATATTTGGCAAAATCGCTTTGAATCTTTAAGAGCACTAACAAATCGGACCCCCTAAAGCACCAAACGCGACATTTTTTCACATTTTTTTGTGTAAAAGGCAGCTGAAAAAATATGAAGCCCCGTATTCGACACCATGATTTTTCGTGCAACGTTTCATAAACGAATGAAGAATATTTGGTAAAAAAATCAAGGTGTCGAAATTGTGGCTTCATGTTCAAATAAAATAAAATATAATTGAAGAGATCTCGATAACTCTTCGTTGTATTCTGTTTGCGCTACTAAGTTTTTCTGCTTTTTGAAAGAAAGATAATCAAATAAAATGAATTTCGTCCAGAAAAAAGAAGAAATAATCATAGGTAAGCAATAAGTACGACATTTCATCCAGAAAGCCAATGAAACCATTGTTTTTCGACAGCAAGAGACCCGGCTTCCGAAATTACGCTACATGCGAAATTTGCGTTTTTACAAGGGACACCACTCCAATAACCGCTGAGGGATGACAGTTCTGCGTTGTTGACAACGGTGGTTTTACAATTAAAAATCGGTGTTTTGCGTTCGTTTGTTCTACATTGGAGTTTTCTGTAGTTTTTCTCTCGAATGATAATTCCAATGTCCAAAATTCGAGGTTTCAATGGAAATAAAAACGACTTCATTCATGCGTTGCGGGCGTTTTTTTTTTCGTTTTTTTTTTTGTGTTTTTTTTTTTTTTCTAATGCTGTCTGTAAATGATAAAACCGAGCATTTGAAAGGAAATGTGATGTACATATAACAAAATGGTACATAAAATAAGAATTTTTTTACGGGAAAATTATTATAATCGGCTTGTGCATTGAAAAATCAAACCTATTACTATTGTAATTTTGACCTTTTTCATTACGTCATCTGTGGTGTAGTGGGTAAAACGCTCGTTTAGTATTCGGTGGGTTCCGAGTTCAAAACCTGGAAATGGCATTTTTTTTTTTTTGTACTTTTTCATTTATTTTTCAGATAAAATGTCTTGACATTTCATTCAATTTGCAGACAATTCACATGAAATGTCACATTTTTATAAAAATTAAAAGAAACATGAAATTGTCATCTTTCTTTTATTTTGAAGAGAAAATAAGTTGACATTTCCTATGAACTGTCTCAAGCAGACAGTTCACATGAAATGTCAAGACTATCCCCCTCCCCCACCAAAAAAAAATCAAATTGTCGTGTGCTTCAATTTTTCATGGCGCTTAAAGAGTTGATATTACAACAGGAGAGAGATTACTGAGCTTGTACACAAGTTTGGATTTTAATTTGCTTTTCTTTGCAAGACAGTTCCATGCATGTATATGGTAATCACAAACATTAGAATTTGCAAAGCGGCCGTGTGGCGGAGTGGTTAGTGCTCCCGACTTTAGAACACAATGTCTCTGTTTCGAATAGATTGGAGGCGGAATTCATCGAGCTTATACTCAGGCCAGTTTGCAAATACTATGGCGTCTGATCACAATTTTCGCATTGCAGTCTATGCTGAAGTAAAGACCCAAAGTTTCTTCCTACAGACAACGAAGACTGAATATGCTGTGCAGATGCATAAGCTGATCTGAGTCCTTGCTACGTACATGTGTCAGTTTTCAGGAATACCTGTGCTAAGGTTCCTAGCGGGCACATGACGAATGACATTGCATCACCTTTACTGCGACATTGTAGTCATGTCCTGCTGGACTTATATTTGTTCACAATAGGGTGTACCAGCTGGCCTTGGTTTCGTAAGGACAGATAGTTAAACACTACTAAATGGCTGCTATCAGTGTTGAACCTAATATTTAAGATGTTTCTATTTGCATACATATTTGCACTTGTATGTACAAAGATGACGTTTGTTATATTATGTCCAGCAGGTTTATAGTGCTCTACTAAACTGTATCTTTAGAATGAATCCGGAGCTTTTTTCCCAGTCTGTTCAGTGTCTAGATATGTTCGATGTTTATTTTTGCATACTTGCACTACACATAGCAATATATTTTGCATGTCAACTATGGAAACCAGAGGACCAACAGTCCTGTAGCTCAACTGAGACCTCCGGTCCTGGGCGGGGACAGACAATCTATGGGTGACAGATCTTTGTGTCGATAGAAACCTTTTGCCATTACGACCACTTGATATAAGTTTCAAATAAATCCTTTGAACTGAGATTTTATACATTTTTTTTTCAGGATTTTATACATGTACATAGCCCCAAAGCAGCGGCAGATAACCCCTAGGGAACATAATTTTTATGTCAAATGAATTCTTTTGTCACTATGGCCAACTGATGCAAGTTTGAAAGAAATCTCTTTGAAATGTGATTTTATACATATGTTTTTATACATGTTGGTAGCCTTAGGACAGGGGCAGATCACCTCTTTGGGACAGAGTTTTGATGTCGGATGAAACCTCTTGTCACTGTGGCCAACTGGTGCAAGTTTCGAAAACAAATCTGATTGAACTGTGATTTTTTACATGTACATAACCCTTGAGCACGGGCAGATAAGCCCTTGGGGACAGAGTTTTGATGTCGAATGAAAGCTTTTGCCATGATGGCCAACTGGTGGAAGTTTATAATCAAAATCTCAGTGAACTGTGATCTTGTACATTTTTTTTCATGATTACATACCTGTACATAGCACAGGGGCATATCAACCCTGGGGATTGAATTTTTATGTCAAATTAAATTTTTTCTCACTATGGCCAGCTGGTGCAAGTTTCATAAAAATAATTTTGAACTGTGATTTGTGATTTTAAATACAATTTTTCCATGATTTGATACATGTACATAGACAAGGAGCAGGAGCAGATCACCACCGGGGGCAGAGTTTTAATGTCAAATGAAACATTTTGTAACTATGACCAAATAGCGCAAATTTAAAAGTCTCTTTGACCTGTGATTTTATACATTTCTTCCAATGGGATCAAATATGACATTGCCATAAAATAGATCAATGATGAGCTGGCTGATCTGCGTCTTCACTGGCTCACATGTAATTTTGTAGCAGTCGGTATGCCGCGGCTGTTATCAGTACTAGCATGCCAATTAATGACATTCATGCCAAATGTTATGTGATAAATTTGTAGTTGGGGATACATAACTTTTGGTGACATGATACTTAACATTTTATCTGTATGCTGCAAACTGTGACAAACAAAAATATGCAGTAAATACAGCAAAAAAAACAACAACAACAACAAAAAAAAAAAACATCAATCACTGAATATGGTCAAGCAAAAACAACATATTCTTATAAGATAAATGTATCCTTTTGTTTCCATGGCAACAGAAAGTTAAGTGATGCGAATGCCACTTTTTACGCACAGTCAAATACTTTAGAACACATTTAAATCAATGAAATAAAACACACTTTACATTTCATGATTCAAATCAGTCAAAACCACATATTGTTTGGCTGAAGTAAATGGTTTTACAGTTTTGTTTCCATGGCAACAGAAACTTTAGTCTAGTGTTTTTCTTTTCTTTTTAATGTGTCTCCCATTACTGATAATCAAAGTTTTATACTGTATGTAGTGATAAAGATAGAATCGCATAGTAAACAGAATAAATTAAGTAAAACTGCGTGCTTTTTTGTAATAAATTTGACATATTTGTTGTCATGGTAACAGAAATTTCTGTGTTATGGTGATTTTTATTCATAACTTTGTGCTACAGTATTTGACAAATATGAAACTAACAAATGGGAATGCTTTTAGTGGCATTGCTCCTAAATTTCAGCTATGAAATTGATTAAAACAAACAGTTTTACAGTACACCATGTAGTGTGTTGTTGTTACCATAGCAACCATAATGATTGGTTTTTCAAACTTGTTGTTGTTGTTTTTGAAGATGTCCCATGCTGACTTATATTTACAAGCGTTTTGATCAATATATTGAATAGGGCAGATTTTGGTCATTCGTGAACCAAGCCCTTTTGCTTGGCACTTTAAGGGTTAAGGCATTTATGGTAAATACCTGGATTTCTTGAAGTACAGAAGTAAATTTCGGTGACTGTTTGGTCCATTTGTCTATTAGGTTCATGGAATTATCAAAGTTCTTCACATATTCTGTGTATAATTTCAAGAATGGTGCTAATTTGGCTATGATATCACCTATCCTCTGTTCTTGAGACCTGTAATATGGAAAAATATATGTACAAAGGTAAGAATAAGGTCCTTATGTTATATCATCTGCAAATAGTGAAGGCCCTGATGAGCCTGTGAAAACAATTTTTGATTTTCAAAAACGAAAATAATCCAAAAGCATATATTGTTTTAACTCTTAGCCCATTGTAGCCTGGAAACCCCTAGAAGTGCAGTTGGCAAACAGTGCAGACCTAGATTCAGATGCCATAGAATGCAGTGTCTGATCAGGGTCTCTGACTGATTGCAAATAGCTTAACCATTTTTTTCTAAAATACCTAAATCACATAGCCTGTAATACCTAATATTGAAATTAGACCCTTCCAATATATAGTGTCGGGGAGTTCATTCAGTCTACAATGGGTAAAAATATCAATCATGACAGCAGCAGACAATATTCTGATTTTTTTTTCAATACACTTTTCAGAGTAAAATAAGACTCGACATTTCATATGAATTGTCTGACTAATTCCTCTAACTTTGCATGCAGCTGAATAGCAAAACAAGTCCTGAATTCTAAACTTGCTATGATAATTACACTAAGTGATTAACACTTAGTACTTTGGGTAAAATTTTCACTTGACAACATACTGAAATATTTCTTATTTTTCATAGAAAATAGGTTATGACATTTCATACCAACAGAGACAATTTGCATGAAATGTCAGATCCTGTGTCTTAGGAAAACAAGTAAATATCATCAATGTGTCATCTGCCGAATTAGCCCAGAGTGGTAAAGATTAACAGAACAGACAATGATCAAAATATCCCAAAAGGCAAGCAAATTCTTTCCTTTTAAAGTAGACATCCCTTCCAAACGGTAAACAAAAACAACTTTGAGAGTAACCTCCCCTGAATATACTCTTGAGTCCTATTTTCAAGGAAAACTCAGTAAATGTCCTAAAATTTCTTATACCATAATTTCCAAACAAAAAAGCATGTGCAGACCAAGATCAGACTGCTCCTTTAGGAGTCTACACTGTTCCCCAAAACAATTTTGAGAGTTAGCTCCCCTGAATATATATCCTCTAGAGTCCTATTTTCAAGGAAAACTCAGTAAATGTCCTAAAATTTCTTATACCATAATTTCCAAACAAAAAAGCATGTGCAGACCAAGATCAGACTGCTCCTTTAGGAGTCTACACTGTTCCCCAAAACAATTTTGAGAGTTAGCTCCCCTGAATATATATCCTCTAGAGTCCTATTTTCAAGAAAAACTCAGTAAATGTCCTAAAATTTCTTGTACCATAATTTCCAAACAAAAAAGCATGTACAGACCAAGATCAGACTGCTCCTTTAGAAGTCTACACTTTTCGCCAAAACAATTTTGAGAGGGAGTTAGCTCCCCTGAATATATATCCTCTAGAGTCCTATTTTCAAGAAAAACACAGTAAATGTCCTAAAATTTCTTATACCATAATTTCCAAACAAAATGGCATGTGCAAACAGTGCAGACCCAGATCAGACTGCTCTTTTAGGAGTCTACACTGTTTGCCATTCCACTAAGTATTTTCAGAAAAGACTATATAAAAAAAGCAAAGATTCGGCCAAAAAAATATGGAATAAGATGTCTGAAATTTTAGGACAGTTACCAGTTCTACTAATTGTGCCCATAGAAGGTCAAAGGTCACTGCTATTTATCTCACCAGTTTTTCATCCTTGTTTCTAGCTGAGGTAGAAGAAAGTCATGGTGGAACTGGTAAATGGGTTTGATATGGGAGAAGACTTGAGTAACCACATCATGTGGGATGAAGTTGCTATTCTTATTCTCAACTGTTACTCGGAAATGAAACACCTGAAAACACAGCATAAATTAACCCTTATCCTGCAATTCACCACAACCTCTACCTTTGCAAGCATTGTAGATCCAGATCAGATGGCTTCTGAATCAGATCCAGATCTACACTGTCATTCAGTTAATGAATTTGAACGAAAATATTACATGATGTCATCTGATTGGCTGATAGTCAGAAATGGGTGTGGTTAATTATATTATTCAGCAGGATAAAGGTTAACATAAATACACAAAATAGACCAGTACTGTATTTTTTTTTTTTTTTTTTTTTGACTTGGGTTTTACAGCCCTTTCAAGAATATTTCACTTATATCAAGCTGATCATTCATCAAAGGTGGGCGAAAACCAGAGAACCCGGGGAAAACACCTGACCATCCATAAGCAGAACTTGGCTTTCCCACATGTGACCTGAGCGAGGGTCAAACCACAACGGTGAGAAACCTAAACCTGGATTAAGAGTCATCTCTCCTATCCACAAGGCTACGGGGGCCCCAAGTACTGTATTAACTCTGTGACAGACAGGCCTGAGCAAACAGGGTAGATCCAGATCACACACTGCAGAACACTGCATCTGATCAAAGTCTACACTGTTAGTAATTAATCCATTTGTTTTAGACACATCTACAGGTAGTAAAATGAACTTGTTTAAAGTTTAGGACAAGTATGGTAAGGATTAAAGGTGTAACAATATTTATGGTAACAGGACAGGACATTAGTGAGTACCGTATTATTATTAACTGTATGTATACCGTATTAACTGTATGTATTTGGACAGACAGGTCTGAGCAAACAGTGCAGACCAAGATGAGACACCACAGAATGCGGCATCTCATCTTGGTCTACAGTGTTTGCCACTCATCAATCAATTTTTAGCATAACATTGTGTAGTTAATTGTGCTTGGTCAAATTTTAGAACAAGTATGGTAATTAGTTGCCTTATCCGAATACTTAGGGTATGTATGGTAACCTAAGCTACGCTAAATTGTGTCTTTGGGTTTATACAGACAGTAAAAGCCCAGCTGCGCCTAAACCTCTGTGCAGTCTGATCATGGCTTCCGCATCTGCTAACAGAATCATTTCACCCTTGTCCTGCTGAATAAATTAAGATACCACACCCATTTCTAATTTTCAGCCAATCAGATTACTTGATCCAGATTGTTGATATAAATTCTCATACTTAATGCCAAACAGTTTGATAAAGAGGGTAGCCCCTGTGTGACTCAGTTCCCGGCTACGTTAAAAATCTGACTGCTACTACTACAAACAGTGCAGCTCCAGATAAGTTGGCTTCTTCAGAAGCCAACTGATCTGGATCTACACTGTTTGCAAAGGCAGGACATATCCAGGTTCAGCAGGACCAGAGTTAATACTGTAGAATATAACAACCAACAGCAAAGGCCCTAAAGTTCGAGTTTTGTACTGATGTGCAGTGATAATCTCAGGTTGATAAATTGGTGGTAAAAATCTCTGGCACTGGGCAGATTTGTTCTTTTGGATATTCAGTAACTTTTGTGACAGGGAAACCACAACAAAAACATTGAATAGTGTCCTTATGATAAAGAGGGTTTCTTAACAAAAAGCAACTGACTGGTTCCATACATACCTGATCCAGCAGGTGTAATCGTGTGACATATGCTCTCTCTGTTGTCAATAACTCGTAGGCTATCTTGTGAAGTTTGTCTTTAGGTTCTTCATCTGGTTCTTCCTCCTGAAACACAGATTATAATTTAATATGAGAGAAAATTTACCACAGACATATGTGACTTGTGAAGATTCAGATCAGCCTGAATATCAGGGTCTTTTCTGTCCACTTATAGAAGCCTTTGCCCAGTGACTACCAAAAGAGTGTCCGGTGACCTGAAAGTTTACTTGGTGCATATGTCAGAAGATACTCTAAGTATTGGGATAGACAGGCCTGAGCAAACAGTGCAGACCCAGATCAGATGCTGCAGAATGCAGCATCTGATCAGGGTCTACACCGTTTGCCTTGCATACAGCACAATATTTTAGACACAATAAGAGGTAGTAGAATGGACTATTTCAAATTTTAGGACAAGTATGGTAAGTAGATAGGTGTCCCAACACTTAGGGTAAATATGGTGCATTTTCTCTCATAGCAATTCATATTATTCCTGACAGTAGCACTAGTTTTTTTAACTATAAAGCATGGACATTTTGTTTTATGAAAACAAGTGGTGTGGAATTGCTAATGTGTATCATATTTGTATTTGAAATACCACAATATGAACCTTAAGTATTGGAACAGACAGGCCTAAGCAAACAGAGCAGACCCAGATCAATGTCTACACTATTTGCCATTCATCTGGCAATTTTTAGACATATCATAGGTACTGGATGTGACTTATTCAAACTTCAGGACAAGTATGGTAACAAATTATCAATATTTAAGGTTAATACAGTAAGACTGTCTATTTTTTTTTTATTTATTTTTTTTTTGGTTAAGAAGTTTCATTTATGATAACCATGTAGACAGTAATGCATGCCTTAAAAAGAATAAGCATGAAATTGTTATTTACTTAACCCTGGTCATGCTGAATAAATTAAGATCCCACAGCCACTTCTAATTTTCAGCCAATCAGATTACTTGATCCAGATTTTTTATATAACTACGCATACAAACAGTGCTCTTTGCAAAGGCAGGATATATCCGGGTTCAGCAGGACTAGGGTTAACTTGAACACAATTGTAATGGTATGATTCTTCTATTTCAAAAATAAATGATACTCAATACGAGAAAATGGCCCTTATTGTGTTTGCAGACAATGAATTATATGCACTGTAATGACCCAAATTATTGGGACAGCTGGTCCTGAGCAAACAGTGTAGACCTAGAATAGATGTCACAAAACAGACTTTGTTTAGCTTTTAGGACAAGTATGCTAAGAAGATATCTCAATATTTAGGGTAAATATTGTGCATGCAGTTTGATCAGGGCTTCACTGTTACTGGATGGGAATAAAATACGCTGATGAAATTGAATTACTGACAGTACTGGTGGGTCAAATTGTCTCTGAGTTTTGGCTGGGGAAATGGACCTGATTGGGGACTTAAGACTGTTTCATTTAACCCTCAAATTCCTGTAATTTAAGCAAACAGTGCAGACCTTGATCAGTTGATGCATTCTGCAGCATCTGATCTCCAATATCCAAAATGTCCCCTTCCAGGTTTTAAAGATAACCTTCTGTCAGCATTCTGACGTATATTACCGTTTCCTGGAGTTCATATAACATGCGGTTTGGTTTCTCACCATTGTGGTTCGAGCCTTGCTCGGATCACATGTTGGAAAGCCAAGTTCTGCTTACGGATGGTTAGGTGGTTTTCCCCGGGTTCCCCGGTTTTTGCCCACCTTTGATGAATGATCGGCTCGATATGTGAAATATTCTTGAAAGGACCGTAAAACCCAAATAAAACTAGAAATGTGTCAATATGACACAGATGCCCCCACCAAGGGCCATAATCATCCACACGCAGCCATTTTGCAAAAAATGAAGTTAAAAAAGGCCATAACTCTCAAAATAATTGGCAGATTTTACCCTAAATGGAACTTGACCTATATTTTATGATTATATACCTGTGTATAAAATATAAATCCAATACACCAAACTTTTTTAAAATAAGCCTGTGACCTTGACCCTTAGGTCGTGGGCATGGGCCGGGGTATCATTGAATAGAACTGTGAACCTGTATCTATCATTATACTAAATATGAACCAGATCCATCATATGGTTCGGAAAATATGAGCTTTTAAAATGTTTACAATCAAAATTTGTGTCTATGACCTTGACCTTGAGGTCATAAGCATGGATGCGGGTATTGCTGAATAAAACCTTTAACCTGTATCTAGCATCAAACAAAATATGAAGGAAATCCATTGTATGGTTTAGAAAATATGAGCTCTTGAAAACTTTAACATCTAAGTCTGTGACCTTGACCTTGAGATCAGGGTCGGGGGTATGCCTGAATAAAACTGGACCTGTAACTATCATCCTACCAAATATGAAGCAAATCCATTATATGGTTTAGAAAATATGCTAAACATACTTTACATTTAAAATTCCTATGTGTGTGACCTTGACCTTGAGGCATGGGTGGGGTATTACTGATATCACTTTGAACCTGTATCTATCAAATATATCTATCAAATATAAACCCAATTCATCGCATGGTTGGAAAAATATGAACTCTTCAAAACGTTAGCATTAAAAATTTCTAAGTCTGTGACCTTGACCTTGAAGTCATAAGCATGGGTGGGGGTATTGTCGAATAAACCTTTGGACCTGTATCTATCATCATAGCAAATATAAAGCAAATCTATCATATGGTTTTTGGAAAATATGAGCTCTTTAAAAAGTTTAATATTAAAAATTTCCAAGTCTATGACCTTGACCTTGAGGTCATAGGCATAGATGAGTGTATTGCTGAATATCACTTAGGAGCCTGGTTCTATCATCATAACAAATATGAACAAAATAAATCATAAAAGTTCAGGTTCTATCTGGTACAAATACCTTAACCCGAGTCTTTAACATTAAAAAGTCCATAACCTTGACCTTCAGGTCATAGGCATGGGTAGGGGTATTGCTGAATGAAACTTTGGACCTATACCTATCATCAAACCAAACATGAACCAAATGAAATGTATCAGATGGTTTGGAAAATATGAGCTGTTAAAAGTTCAGGTTCTACCGTTTCTAACGCCTTAACCTGAGTCTAACAGGATCACATACGTACGTACGTACATACGTACACACATTCATACAGACGGATGTACATTCGTACCCACGTATGCACGTCAAACCAGAAAACATTATGCCCCCGGCATCATCCGATGTAGGGGCATAAAAAAAAAAAAAAAAACAAACATGCAGTTTGATTACATTGGTCAATCATAATCACTCAAGGAAATTTGGTGTTTGTATTCTATGGCTCGATTGCAAAAAGTCAATCCAAAAATATTTTGTTCAACTGTACAGAATGCACTGGTTGATCTGAGTTTTCACTGAAATCACTTGCGATATGGTATATTTTCTCATGTTGCAATCAATTATAGTACAAATGTCCTTAGATTTATCTCAGCTATTAATAGACAGTGACATAATTACTGTGTTTAAAGAAGGGCAAGATCACCTAACATGCCAGAATGAAGAATATCAAAACAAAACACATTAACTTTACATTTTTAACAACAGGTGATTCATTAAATCAACTTCTAAAGAGTTTTGTGAACAAGAGGGAAACTGACAAATGGAAACACTGAACTCATGTTTCATTAAATATACAAGACAGTTATGCATTAAGAATCAAAGCTTTTACATATTTGCATACACTGAGATCATTAACCTTCCTTTACTATTTTCTGAGCAATTTCAGTAGACATCATTTTTTTTTTTTTTTTTTTTTTGTTATTTTTCTTAAGAAATAGGCTTTGATACTTCATGCAAATTGTCTCCTAAGAGAAGTAATTAATTGCAGTGGAATAAATGAAAAGTACTTTAGAATACATGCATACATGTTTTATGCTGTATGCCGCAGGTTTTTGCAGAAATGACAAAATGTCAAAGCTTATTTTCTTGGAAAAAATATTTCAAAATGTCACCCGCTGAAATTTTTACCCAGCATGCTAAGCGTTAAATCAAGTTAACAGAAACTTCCTTCTTCCTGTATACAGAAAAATTCCTGGTGCCTGGTGGTAACATTACAAATCCATAACGATTGAATTACAAAAAAAAAATTTTGCCCTTCAAACTTTTTTAAAAATATAGTTGCTTAATCCCTCACTACAAGCACCATCAAGATAAAACCCGACTTTATACCATTTAAGTTGAGTGGACTCTTCTCGCACAACTCTTTGGACCAGTCTATTTCCAATAGCAGGGTGTCTGGCTAGTTTTTTACTGCTATGTTTTAAAGAAATCCCTGTATTTAATGCAACATAGACCCTGCTCAGACACCACAGAAGGCAGTGGCTGATCTGGGTCTGTGTGTTTGCCAAGTACTCTTTTGGGGATTTCCCGACTAAAATGGATTAATGATTAGCATGCTGGGTGAAGATGATAGGAGTTTACTTTTCTTTTTTTTTTCTTATTTTTATGCAGTAAATAGGACTGGACATTTCATGCACATAGCCTCCTAATGTGACAATTTGCATGAAATGTCAAACCCTATTTTCTGGGTGAAACTAAATAAGTCATTTATTTTCTGTTGAATTTGCCCAGAGCTTAAATGCAAGTTTACCAGCAAAATTAACAGACCACACCTGAAAGATATTTTTTTCTTATTTTTAGATGACCTGTAGGAAATGCTAAACCCTGTTTTCTGAAAACAACAAGTAACATATCTTTTTTTTTTACTTTTGCCTTACAGCATTTTTTGAGAAACTGGACTCATCCAGATTCAAAAACAGAAAAGTGCATTTGAATTACTTTGGTTGAAGGGGTTACATTCAGTGTGGCTACAACAACAACAACATATTTTAAAACACCATCTGCAAATTTTTAATTCATTACAGGTAATATGCAAATCTATCCAGTTAACCCTTAAAGTGCCAATCACATCTGCAGCAGATGACAATTTTTTTATTTTATTTTTTTTTATTATTCAGAGAAAACAAGTCGACATTTCATGTGAATCATCTGCTTGGCAGATGATTCACATGAAAGTCAAGACTTGTTTTCTCTGAAAAATAAAATAAAAAAAAAAAATTTGAATGTTGTCTGCTACAAATTTTGCTTGGCACTTTAAGGGTTAAATCACTTTGCTTAAGGCACAGGACCGGTTATGTGCTGTAACAGGAGAACAAGGAAGAGCAGAAATTCAGTCTATTACCATATTTGCCTTAAATTTTAGAACAATCTAACTCCTTACCATATTTGTCCTTATCTTTGAATAGGTCCATTTTATTACCAGTTGCCATACTATAAAATTGATGAATGAGTGACAAACAGTGTAAATCCTGATCAGATATGGCATTTTGCTATGAGTCTACACTACATGTATTTCTGCAGGTCTGGCTGTCCCAATACTTATGGTATATATGGGGTTTTTTTGTTGGTTTTTTCCCCTTTTTGTATTTTACTTGCACAGTGCAATTTGTATATTTGTCAATATGAAAAGGTTTTCATAAAATGTAACCTCTGGCACTCTTTTGGCGATATTAGCAGACAATAGTCAAGTCAAATCAAGTCAAGTCAAAATTTTATTATTCTCTGGTATACAATGTAATAGACAATTCACATGAAATTGCAAGTTTTATTTTCCTGAAAAAGTTAGAAATTTCTATGCTGCAATTAAGCTTGGCAATTTCAGAGTTAAGCATTGTCAATAAAGCAGAGGGTAAAATACTCTTTGTGCCTAACCCTTATCTAGAGCCCTGACTGTATTTATATCTGGATACCTCTTCTGGCTGGAGCTATGAAATAAGGCTTGGCATTTTTGTATCTTTGCAAACAGAGTAGAATGATGCAGATCAGTCAGCCTGCAACAAATATCTCATGATGCAGATCAGTCAGCCTGCAACAAATATCTCATGATGCAGATCAGTCAGCCTGCAACAAATCTCATGATGCAGATCAGTCAGCCTGCAACAAATCTCATGATGCAGATCAGTCAGCCTGCAACAAATCTCATGATGCAGATCAGTCAGCCTGCAACAAATATCTCATGATGCAGATCAGTCAGCCTGCAACAAATCTCATGATGCAGATCAGTCAGCCTGCAACAAATCTCATGATGCAGATCAGTCAGCCTGCAACAAATCTCATGATGCAGATCAGTCAGCCTGCAACAAATATCTCATGATGCAGATCAGTCAGCCTGCAGCTCAGTATCTACATTTATTTTTCATTTTCAAATTGTCCCTGCATGGCTTAATTGCCATTTTCTTATTGAATTTTTGTCTACAGGTCTAACAATTCTTTTTGAGAAATCCAGGTTCAAAGACTGCAGAGTGCATTGGACTGAAGTGTTCACTTGACTTACTTGGGTTGAAAGGATTAAATTCAGTGTGGTTAATAGTAACATAATGTAAAAACTTCAAAATTTCAATAAAACAAACTTACTTAAACCAATTTTGAACTCATCGTTGGTGATATTGTGTAAATCAACAGGAAATAGGGGCATAACTCTTTCAATTTGATTTTGTCTCACTTCTGAAAAGGAACAAATTCTTTCCTTTTAGAATAGACCCATTCTCCCCTTGGGAACACCTTTTAGAGTAGACCCCTTCTCCTCTTGAGAACAAATTCTTTCCTTTTAGAGTAGATCCCTTTTGAGAAGGGGATTGATGTCTAGAAATGTAAAATGTAAACAGATGTCATAAAAGTTGTCTTTCTTTGAAAAATGGTTGAAAAACTACCAGATTTATCAATGCCCCGTAGATCGTCTGAATTGTGAGTTAAATCTTATTAGTATGGATCAACTTTTTCCCTTTGCGGAAAGTGTTGCAGTCTAACTGTGACTGTATACTTTTCACACTTTAAAGTGTTGAATGTCAAGACATTTATTTAAATATATTGAGATATTTACAAAATTATCTTAATGAATGACCCCTGATTCAGTTTCAACAGGCATAATGGGTGGAAAATTCAGCAGTCAACATTTTAAAATATTTTCATATTTTTCCCAGAAAATAAGTTTGACATTTCATGCAAATTGTCTCCTTAGCATGAAATACCAAAAAAGGTAAGAGAAAAGTCCAGGGAATGCCACAATCACAAACCGCAGCCCTTCCCAAAGCCTGTTTTCTGGGAAAAAAAAACAAAAAAACTTAAAAAAAAAACAAAAAAAAAAAAAAAAAACAGATGATCCCTAATAGGGATGAATGCCCCCACTTTGTAACTGCCAGTTTGGCTTTGTACATTTGACTGTTTTTTTTTGTGTCATGTGGGCTTCATGCACAAACCCAATTTCTGAACATGACCTTAAATTCTGTAAGAGGAGTTGCAGTTACATGAAATCTGCTATGACATGGCTCAAGTGGCATATAATATGCCACTTGGATGGCTATATTAGCCAAAATTATTAAATAAATCAAGGGCATGCAATTGCAATAATCAGAGTTTGATCAGCGTTCTCTGACTTTCATGCCATTATGCTAAACCTATAACTTTTCTGTGGTGTAAGTTGCACAGGGCTGAACTGCACTATGCAATGTGAATATGGCAAATTTCTAAACGAAGGGTATTTAACTCTAGCAATAAACAATTGATCAGAGTTCTGTGACCTTTATGCAAATGCCATGTCTATATTCTCACTTTGCTGCGAATTTCAAATCATTATCTTGAAAACTGTAGAAGTTGCAGAGACACAACCTACTGTGCCATGTGTATAAGGCAAAATTTCTAAGTAAATCCAGGGTAAGTAACACTAGCAACAAAATCTTAATCACAGTTCTGTAACCTTTATGCACATGCCCAGCCTATATTCTTACTTTGCTGCAATTTTCAAATCATTATCTTAAAAACAGTAAGAGACGTTGCGGAGACATAAACCATACTATTAAGACAAATTTTCTAAGTAAATCAAGATTACATAACTCTACCATTAATAATTTGATTAGAGCTCTGTGACCTTTACGCACATGCTCAGTCTATATTCTTACTATGGTGCCAAGTTTCAAACCATTACCTTGAAAACTGTAGGAGGAGTTGCAGAGACACAAACCCTACTATGCCATGTGTATAAGACAATTTACTAGGTAAATCAAAGGTCAGTCACTCCATCAATAATAATTCAATCAAAGTTTTGTGACTTTATGCACATGCTCAGTCTATAGGATTACTATGGTGCAAGTTTCAAACCATTACCTTGAAAACTGTAGGAGGAGTTGCAGAGACATGAAGCCTACTATGCCATGTGTAAAAGACAAATTTTCTATGTAAATCAAGGGTAAGTAACTCCACCAATAATAATCTGATCAGGGTTCTGTGACCTTTATGCAGATGCTCAGTCTGTATCCTTACTATGGTGCAAGTTACAAAACAGAACCTTGAAAACTGTATGTAACAGTTGCAGAGACACAAACAGTACATTAAAGTGTGACCAACGGACGGTCTCACAGAAGGACAGACGGACACAAGGACATATGACAAAGTGTAAAACTATATGATCCACTTCGTGGTGGGGGCATAAAAAATCATGAATTTGCCATCTGCTGAAACTGCCCAGAGAGTGGTGAAAGACACAGTTTCAGCAGGCAGGAATTTTAAAGTTTGCATGTAGAGGAACTCTGCATGTGAAATTTTATTATTCTTTAGACAATATTTTTTTTTTCTTATCATTCCTAGGAATTAAGGCTTAATAAATAAATAACACATTAAGATTTAGATGAACTATCAAACCCAAGTTCTTTTATGTCATTCTCAGATGAGATGCACACCTTGCATGACTGATCTCACCAATTTGCCTACGACTTTCAAGCAGAACAGACATGGTTTGTTCTGCTGTCGTCAGTAATTTATATACAGAGCACAATTATATTTGTTCACGAAGTGGACAGCTGTTGTTCTAGGGGAGTGTATTAACCTCTAGATATAGTTCTGTATAATTGCTAACTTACGTTGTAAGTAAGCAAGTGATATAATTTAGAAAATAAAACAATTATTTATATTATTCATTGCAGCTTACGAAGTAAGAGTGTGTGCTATTTTCAGCGACGGTTTTTCCCGTATATTGTTGCCCAGCTTGTATGCAGTAGTAATATACGTAATTGTGCCCGGCATTGTGTCTTTATAATAGTACCCCGTACTTCACAATAGCTGTGACGTAG
This sequence comes from Anodontia alba, assembly GCA_964016985.1. Lineage (NCBI taxonomy): Eukaryota > Metazoa > Mollusca > Bivalvia > Lucinida > Lucinidae > Anodontia > Anodontia alba. Next base: position 102,073,247 of record OZ024828.1, read on the forward strand.
TGCACACATCCTGTGATGTATCATACTAGCATGTGCGGAGCACAGATGATAAACATGGCTGAATCCATGTGGCTAGGAGACAATAAAGTAGGGATTTTGGGGTTAAGCTATGTTATATGAACATAAAAAGCTGTAATCAAACCAGATAAGTATACGTTTTAAATTGCTGGATCCGCAATTGAATAACGTTCATGTACCGGTACATATATATTTTTGGGTATCTGCAACCATCTTTGGAGAAAACTAGCTAGATGTGCTGAAAAAAAGGCATTTTTGCTCGTTATGCTGTTGCAAGATTTTTTCCTTAATTTTTCAAAGTTGGCATTGTCAATATGTACTGCCAGGTGGGAAAAATAAAATGTTTGTGATATGATGATATACCTCCCCTGAATTCTGCAGTTTACGGATTAAAATTTGGTGCAATATCACTTGAGATATGCCAGATAAGGTAAATGCTGTCATTCATTATGCTTTTTCAATTTTTGAGGTTCCCACAATTAGAAGCATTTTAAGCATAGTGTGAGGTATTTCATTAGTGTTTCTGTTATTCTGCAAATGAATTTAGATACAAAAGCCTAAAAGAAAAGGCTCTTTATACTTCTAAACAGCACAGATATTACACGTCAAGCACCTGAAAGAAGCCCTTTTTTCGTAGTCAGTAGCCCCTATTTTTCTATAATCATAGCATCATCATGTTAACCTTAATTCTATCAAAGCTTTCATTTTCCATTGCATGGCAGCAGACCTAGTTGACATACCAAAGGGATTCAAGCTGTCTCAATATGCAGGGATACGGCTGAGAAAATGCTGTCCATAGCCCTGTAGAGTCCGTAGCCCCTATTTTTCTATAATGCATAAAATGATTTTATTCTATAGAACCTTTGTTAAACTTTCCTTTGTACATTACCTCTAAGCAAAGGTTGAAAAAGAAATATCATTTTGGAAAATAAGGAGTCTTATAAATAGTGCTTAGGGTAATAATCACACAAATAAGACCAAGTTACATGTACATAGTAAAAGTGAAATTTGTAGACAACTGAATATATTGGTTTAGGTGATTTTGATAGTTTTGGAGACATAATTAAATGTACAAAACAGTTTTTTAAAACATTGAATGATTTTTTGAATAAATGATTTTTAGTTTCAATTCTAATGAGGTAGCTAGGGGCTATGGACTCTACAAATGTGTTTTTCAGTGAAATGCCTATACTGAAACTCTTGTTTTTAGGCTATAGTGCTTGAAACATAAATATTGTTTGCAACCACCATAGAACTGGACATGTGCGACCACCGTTGATCCCCAACATACATTTGTGGCAACCATTGATCCCCAGACATACATATGCAACCATAATTGATTGCCGACATACATGCACAGCCAATGTTGATCCTCACATTTATGCGTGACCACCATTGATCCCCGACATACATGTGTCCACTGTTGATCCCGAACATTCATGTGTGGCTACCTTGGACATGTGTGGCCACCCTTGATCCTCGGCATACATGAAGGGCCAACATTGATACCCAGCATATATGTGGGACCAGCGTTGATCCCAGCATACATGTGGGGTCACCATTAATCCCTGATATACATGTGCAGCCACCTTTGATCTCCAACATATATACACGACCACGGTTTATCACCTACATATATGCAAGGCCAACGCTGATCTCCGACACACATGTGCAGCCACCATTGATCCCTGATATACATATATATATGTGTGGTCACTGCTGATCCCTGATATATATGCATGACCACCCTTGATCCCTGGCATTCATGTTCCCTGATATACATGTGCAGTCACTGTTGATCCCATATATAATACATTTGCAGCTACCATTGATCCCGGACATCCATTTGAAGCCACCTTTGATCCCCAGTATACAAGTGTAGACATTGTTGATACCTGACATCTATGCCCTGCCACCGTTGATCCCCCAATATAAATGCATGGCCACCAATGATTCCCAACATACATGCGTGGCCATCAATGATCCCCGACATATATGCATGCCGCCATTGATTTTCGATATACATTTGCAGCCACCTTTGATCCCCGATATACTTTTGCTGTTGATCACCTACTTACATGTACATGTGTGGCCACCTTTGGTCTCAAACATAAATGTGTGTCTACCGTCAATACTCGACGCACATTTTCTGCCAAGATTGATCTTCCAACACAGATGTGTGTCCACTTTTGATCCCAACATACATATGCTTCCACGGTTATTTTCAACAATACATCTGCTGCCTCCTTTGATCCCCAAAATACATGTGTGGCAACCATTAATCCCTATCATACATGAGCAGCCACCATTGATCTCCAACAAACATGTGCGGCCAACGTTGATCCCCAACATATATGTACAGCCACTCTTGATCCTAGACACACATTTATGCTCACTGTTGATCTCCAAGCTGTATGTGCAGCCGTTGTTGATCCCCAACATATATTTGCAGCCACTGTCAATCACCAAAACAGATGTGTGGCCACCACTGATCCCTAAAATACATTTGCGGCCATGGTTGATCCCTGACATACATGTGTGGCCAACATTGATTCCAACATACAAGCATGGACAGTTGATCCCCAACACATGTGCAGCCAGTTTACATGTGTGGCCAAGGTTGATTCCAGACATGTGTGGTAACAGTTGACACCCAACATACATGTGCGGCCAACATTGATTCCAACATACATGCATGGACAGTTGATCCCCAACACATGTGCAGCCATTGTTTTACATGTGTGGCCAAGGTTGATTCCAGACATGTGTGGTAACAGTTGACACCCAACATACATGTGCGGCCAACATTGATTCCAACATACATGCATGGACAGTTGATCCCCAACACATGTGCAGCCATTGTTTTACATGTGTGGCCAAGGTTGATTCCAGACATGTGTGGTAACAGTTGACACCCAACATACATGTGCGGCCATCATTACACATTTGCAACCACCATTAATCACAGACACACATGTGCGACCACCACTGGTCCCACTGTCTGTCATGTTAAATGAGTCCAAATAGTATGGCTTCATAGACTAACTATCTGAATACAACCTTGTTTGCTTACTTATTCAGTTAAGTCTCTATATAGTTCTCAAAACCTTTACTGGATGTATACCATTGACATGTTGACATCAGCCCAAAAATTTTTGAAGCTACTTTTTGATATTTTTATGTCAGCAACTGTGTTACACTTCTGTTTAAAATGTTATTTGTGTAATCATTTGGACCATTATCTCTAATAATAACAAAGTGCAGAAACTTTCAGTAGACATCAATCGGAATTCAGCCATTCAATATGCAGAGTCCGTAGCTTCTGACTGACCAAGTAATTGCTATGCTACTAGATGTTATAATCAGGGATATGTCTTGTCAACTTCAAAACTTATTAACTTCAAAACATTTTTCGTTTAGTATTCTTCATGAACAAGTTGATAACATAATTTCTAGGTTTTAGAAAGAGTGATTTCATACAATTAGTTTTTTGTATTTGCTAGAATTACTTCTAAACCTGTAGAAAAGGGCAACATGTGCACTAAAATGTGCATTGTTGTAACTTTACAAGGCTATAGGAAACCAGCTGACATCAGCTGAATACAGTTTTCTCAAAGCAGATACCTCTTTTAACGCTGTGGTGCAGTGGTAAAGCGTCGGACTCGAGATCGATAGGTACCGGGTTCGATCCCCACTAACAGCATTAGTGTTGTTTCCTTGAGCAAGAGACTTTATCCACATTGCTTAGTACTGGTTTCTACCCAGGAAAAAAGAGGGCCACATGGAAGATTAGTACTAGATTACTAAATGTGTTACCCTCTATAAATAAGGTCGATTATTATTATTATTATTATTATTATTATTATTATTATTATTAACCTCTATTAATATAACTGTAGAGTCTGTAGCCCCAGAGCTGTCACATACATGTTCCATTACAAGATGGTTTTAGGAAATCCAGCCATGATGTTTTGTTTCAGTTTACAATATTTTATTATTCTTCACTTACAAATCTTGTTAAACTACCATTCTATTAATTTGAAAGGATCAAAAAAGTAAAATACCGGTAACACACTTCAGAGACTTTCAATCTATACCAAAGTACTTGAAGATCTACACAATCACATTTTTTGCTGTGTGAATTAGGTTTTATGTAATCATGTCAAGTCTCGGGCAAACCACTGATACAATAATGTCATTTGACTCAGTTGGAGTATACTTCTTAACAATGGCTTTGTCAATAATGTGAAAATGTATAGTCCCGTAGGCCCATTTCACTACCTCAAGTTACAGGAAAAGTGGCCAAAGTTCACACGCCTGAACAACTGAACAACAGAAAAAAATCTGTTGCCAGAAGAAATGCATCAAACAAACATATTATGGGACAGAAATGTTAATCATCCTCCTGCAATTTTTGTAACTGAATTTAGAAACAATGACATTTTTCAGGCAATTACCCCCATAGCCTTCAGGGTCTGTGAAAATCATAATAAGGATGAAAAAAAGGGTGACTTGTTCTTTGTTTATCATATGATGTCGCTGTTATTCAGTGGATAATGTCATGTTATAAAAATCGTATAACCACACATTATATAACACTTTGGCAGGAACAAGTAACGTCATGACGACGTCCATGTCAACCATGCATTTTCTGTTGAACAATTGTCAACTTTAAAGGCGATAAAATCCAATTTTAAAGGGTCATATGATAAACAGAATCATATGACATTTAATATGAAATTTATGAAACTCGCCGAAGGCTTGTTTCATAAATTTCAAATGAAATGACCACTCGTGTAAGATCCTCTATTTGGACAGAAATAGGTTGGAAGTCTTTTTTGACAAAAATTAGCTGAAGGGAGCACTTTTAAAAGATTATAAATGAAAGCATTATGCTTCACCTATTAGAGTCCGTAGTGTGGGTATGAGTATCAAACTACATCATAAAAACTACTAACTGCAAAACAAAACCCCTTCAGGACAATATGCGTGAATGCTGGAGAAACCTACTTTTGTATAAATTTGATTGTTCCTTGCAAGTTCATTTTTGGTCATTCTTGCAACATGTTATCCCTACTTTATTGTGTCTTAGCCGATGCTTCAGCAGAAAACTAAGACAAATAAAGATGCTACAGGTACTTCCAGTGAAATGGAACTTAATTCTGACAAGAAAGGGAAAGATGGTAAAAATCAACAAACATCCACTAAATTACCACCTAGTAAAATTTCTGGAAAAGGAAGTAGCAGTGTTTCAGCACCTGGGAGATCAGTATTCCCTACCCCTCCCACTTCGGGTGCCGAAGGTTTCAATAAAGAATGCCTCCTTATTCTCCGTGAAATGAATTCCAACATCTCCAAAACTAATGACAGGGTTGAGAAATTGTCTGAACGGGTGGATGCTCTTTATGAGCAGGATACTTGTACTGAATATGATTATTATGATGATCCAGAGTATGTTGACATAGAAAACCCCGAGTGTTGGTCCATCCCACCACCCGACAAAAGATCTCATGGTGAAGTAGAGGCTGATGAGGACGATGTCTTCAATATTTTTGTGAAAAAATTTAAAAAATCTGATATAGTAGATAAAGATATAAAGCAGAAATTGGCCAACATGATAAACAGTACTTTCAGAGAGGGTATGAGAGATGAAAGTTATAATGACATTTTAAAAACCATTCACAGGCCAGAGAACTGTTACACTTTGAAAGAGACTAGGGTTAATGCTGGTGTATGGTCAGTGTTAAAGCCCCAGACACAAACTGAAGATTCCAAGATGAGGGGCATTCAGAATTCTGTGGTCAAGGCCAGTGTTAATCTAGCTAAATTAACTGATAAGGCTGCATCAACATTTGATGAAGAAACTCTTGAGTAGGGCAGCAATGCCTAAGCTCTTTTAGGTCAGGCCAATAAGTGGTTGAATATCAGAAGGAAGAAGGATATGGATCCTAAATTACATTATTTATGTTCAACATCTATTCCTTACACTGATTTGCTTTATGGGGACTCGATGAATAAGGACATAAAAGACATCCAGGAAATGAACAAAATTAGCAGGAATGTAGCCAGAGGTAGAGGCAGAGGCAGAGGCTGAGGTAATGTACCACGGTTTATGAGAGGACGTAACAGGGGTTCTTACTCCCGGAGAGGGACAGCAAGTTATTCGGGAGTGTCAAACTATGCCCGCCCCAAGACAGAACTGCACAGCAAGAATTTTAAAGCAGGTAGGCTTTGCCAATTTGGTGAAATTTGAAGAAAATTGACTAGTGATCCTAACATTCCTGATATAGTGCTTCACTGTCATTTAGACTTTTTGGATATACCAGAACAGGCAATAGATTATAATCCTGTTCAGTTTTATAATAAAAATGAAGAAAAAGTCATTGAAAAAGAAACAGAAAATCTGTTACAAATGCAAGTTTTGGAAAAAGTTCATTATGTCATTGGTCAATTTATTTCTCCAATTTTTACCAGACCTAAAAAAGATGGAGAATACCGCATGATACTTAATTTGAGAGAACTGAACAAATATATAAAGTATCACCATTTTAAAATGGATTCATTTGAGACCACATTGAAACTAGTAACAGAGAATTGCTTCATGGCCTCTGTTGATATTAGGCATGCTTATTACTCAGTGCCAATAGCTGCAGAGCACAGAAAATACCTATGTTTCATATGGAAAGGTCAAATATATGAATACACTGCATTGGCAAATGGCACTGCATGTGCACCGCGTCAGTTCACGAAGTTAATGAAACCGGTATATGCTGAGCTGAGAAAAAAGGGTCATAAAAACTCTGGTTATATTGATGATTCTTTGCTTTTTGGTGACACAAAAAATGAGTGAAAATAATGTCCATGATACTGTACATATTATGTCAGAGGTTGGTTTCATTATACATGACATAAAATTGGTTCTAGTTCCAGTGCAGAATATCATTTTTCTTGGAAATCATATTGATTCAGTTAGAATGATTGTATATTTAACTGAGGAAAGGAAAAATACTATTCTGCATGAATGCAAAAAATTAATGGGAAAAAACTCAGCAAAAATAAGAGAGGTCGTGCGAATTATTGGACTGTTCGTTGTAGTTTTTTCAGCAGTTGAATTTGGCCCTTTGCATTATAGAGAACTAGAGACACAGAAGATAATCACACTTAGGTATAGTAAGGGAGATTTTAATGCAAAAATGATCATTACACATAGTATGAAAGCAGAATTGGATTGGTGGATCAAAAATGTACTGCATGCAGTAAGAAAAATTAATCACAGGCCTCCTAAAATGGTTATCATCACAGACACCAGCCTTTCTGGGTGGGGTGCAGTGTGTGATGATATGAGAATCAGGAGTCGGTGGTCATTAGCAGAAGTAGGCTACCACATTAACTACTTGGAGCTTGTAGCAATATTTCATGCCTTGAGAGCTTTCTGCAAAGACAGTACTGACACCCATGTTCAGATAAAATCAGATAATACTTCTGCTATAGCATGCCTGAATAACATGGGGGGCATAAAGTCCTCCTTAAGCAATGACTTAGCAAAACAGACATGAGATTGGGCTGTTCAAAAACAAGTCTGGCTTACTGCCTGTTATATTCCAGGAAAATGTAACTCTGCAGACTATGAGTCGAGACGCTATAATGAAAATATTGAATGGGAATTGAACAGAGATGTAGTTAAAAAATTCATGCATATTTGGGATAGACCAAATATTGACATGTTTGCATTTAGGTTCAACAGGCAGTTAGACAGATTTGTGTCCTGGAAACCTGACCCTGAGGCAGAATGTGTAGGTGCATTTGCAGTGACTTGGTCAGATTTGTATACTGAAAGGAAAAAGAAAAACAGGGTAAATTTTATTCCTAAATGTCATTCAAGTTTGAAAAAGTTTGTTAAATATTTTACTATGATTACAAAACGGTACATGTATGGAACAAAAGTTCCAAATTTCATTGGTTTGTGATCAACAAGTCTCGAGTTATTGAAGTTCATTGGTAGCTACCCCCCAAATCTTGAAATCAAAATCAAACTGAAAATCAATATCGGGTGTGCCCCCCTCTTGCTGCCGTTGCTGCCCTAATTCTCCTTTGGATAGAGTTGACCAAAGCATTGACAGTTCGCATCGGGATGTTATTCCATTCATCGATCAACGCATTCCTTAGTTGTGCGAGAGTTGCGGGGGGATTTCGGCGCTTCCTAACCCTTCTGTCCAGCTCATCCCACATGTGCTCTATTGGGGTCAAATCTGGACTGTACGGTGGCCATGCTAGTGGTGCGATGTTATTGTTTGCCAGGAAATCCTGACAAACTCGGGCAACATGTGGTCTGGTATTGTCCTGCTGCAGAATCAGATTACGTTGTTGCACAAGCGGGACTGCAACAGGAGGCAAGATCTCATCCCTATACCTTACTGTGGTCATATTGCCCGCAACAATAATCAACTATGATTTTATCCCGTGAGCAATGCCTCCCCAGACCATAATGGAGCCACCCCAAACCTATCCCGTTCGACAACACAGGCGTCGGCAAAGCATTCTCCGCGACATCGGTACACACAACGTCGACCATCTGCGCGATAGAGAGTGAACCTAGACTCGTCTGTAAAAAGAACTCGTCTCCACTGCCTCATCGGAAATAGCCTGGGTGCATGCGCCGTCAGCCACGCCATACGACGCAACCTACGTGCCTGGGTCAGAGGCAGACCAACGTATGGACGACGAGCTCGAAGACCAATCTCACGCAATCGACTTCCAACAGTCTTCAGAGAAATTTGTCGATTATGCGTACCTACTGTATTAAGGGCAGTTTTGGTAGCAGTGAGATGACGATTCCACAAATGTGCCAGACAGATTGTCCTGTCTTGATGTTGCGACATCACGCGTGGACGCCCAGACCGCAGTCGGTCTGCTAAATGCCCTGTCTCCCTTAAACGTCTAACAAGACGTTCAATTGTTGAGACGTTAACCCCAAAATGATTGGTAACTTGCCCTGACCCTGCATCAGCAACACAATTGCCCTACCCAAATGAACATCAGTCAATCGTACTATGATTGAACAAAAGTTCAAAGTAGCGTAAAAATGAAAAGAAAAATCGGTAAAAGAATTGAAGAGCGTTGTGTATCGTTGAAGTGTACCAAATGGTGTGAGGAAATCTTGTGCTGAAGGTTTAAACATGCTTGTTTTGCACGAAATTTTGGCTTTCCGTATTGTCCGTGCAATGCACTGTGTAGTGCATGGTTGAATGATTTCACACACTGAGTAGATAGCACATCGACCAAAGACTCGTATACCCGTGGTTCACATTCAAAGGACAATCTGTAAAAGTGTATGGCTATAGTAAACACCATAAAAAATGGTTAAAATAAGAAGGAAAAAACTCTACCCTGCGTTTCTTTTTCCTTTCAGTATATTTCTATGCATTTCCACCTTTCAGCTTAATCTCGAGACTACTGGTCAAGCTGAGAGGAGAGGAGATCAAGTGTATTTTGGTGGCTCCAATATGGATAACCCAATCTTGGTTTCCTGTTGCTATGGAGATGCTAATAGACAATCCCTACATTCTTCTGAAGGAACAAAAACTTTTGACTCTACCAGGAATGGTGAAAGTATACTCACTAGAGAAGAAGTTAAATCTCACGACATGTCGGAAACGTTACAAAAGCGAATAATATCGACAAGGTCTGCAAGCATCATCATGATCTCATGGAGGTCAGGAACTCAGAAACAATATAACATGTATATATGAAAATGGTTTTGTTACTGTGGTAAAAGGGAAATTAGTGGTTTTCAAGTATCTATAAGTGATGTGTTAGATTTCCTCGTTGATCTGTTTGAACAAGGTTTAAAATACAGTGCTATAAATTCTGCAAGATCAGCATTATCAGTGACAGGCTTAATTATATACTGAAAGGAAAAAGAAACGCAGGGTAAATTTTATTCCTAAATTTCATTCAAGTTTGAAAAAGTTTGTTAAATATTTTACTATGATTACAAAACGGTACATAGTATGGAACAAAAGTTCCAAATTTCATTGGTTTGTGATCAACAAGTCTCGAGTTATTTAAGTTCATTGGTAGCTACCCCCCAAATCTTGAAATCAAAATCAAACTGAAAATCAATATCGGGTGTGCCCCCCTCTTGCTGCCCTAATTCTCCTTTGGATAGAGTTAACCAAAGCATTGACAGTTCGCATCGGGATGTTATTCCATTCATCGATCAACCCATTCCTTAGTTGTGCGAGAGTTGCGGGGGGATTTCGGCGCTTCCTAACCCTTCTGTCCAGCTCATCCCACATGTGCTCTATTGGGGTCAAATCTGGACTGTACGGTGGCCATGCTAGTGGTGCGATGTTATTGTTTGCCAGGAAATCCTTACAAACTTGGGCAACATGTGGTCGGGCATTGTCCTGCTGCAGAATCAGATTACGTTGTTGCACAAGCAGGACTGCAACAGGACGCAAGATCTCATCCCTATACCTTACTGTGGTCATATTGCCCGCAACAACAACTGTGATTTTATCCCGTGAGCAATGCTTCCCCAGACCATAACGAAGCCATCCCCAAACCGATCCCGTTCGACAACACAGGCGTCGGCAAAGCGTTCTCCGCGACGTCGGTACACACGACGTTGACCATCTGCGCGATAGAGAGTGAACCTAGACTCGTCCGTAAAAAGAAATCATCTCCACTGCCTCATCGGAAATAGTCTGGGCGCATGCGCCGTCAACCACGCCATACGACGCAACCTACGTGCCTGGGTCAGAGGCAGACCAGCGTATGGACGACGAGCTCGAAGACCAATCTCACTCAATCGACTTCCAAGTCTTTGGAGAAATTTGTCGATTATGCGTACCTACTGTATTAAGGGCAGTTTCGGTAGCAGTGAGATGACGATTCCGCAAATGTGCCAGACGGATTGTCCTGTCTTGACGTCGCGACGTCACGTGTGTACGCCCAGACCGCGGTCGGTCTGCTAAATACCCTGTCTCCCTTAAACGTCTAACAAGACGTTCAATTGCTGAGACGTTAACCCCAAAATGATTGGCAACTTGCTGTTGCCTCTGACCCTGCATCAGCAACGCAATTGCCCTACCCCTCTGAACATCAGTCAATCGTACCATGATTGTAAAAAAGTTCAAAGTAGCGTAAAAAAAAGAATCGAAGAGCGTTGTGTATCGTTGAAGTGTACCAAGTGGTGTGAGGAAATCTTGTGCTGAAGGTTTAAACATGCTTGTTTTGCACGAAATTTTGGCTTTCCGGATTGTCCGTGCAATGCACTGTGTAGTGCACGGATGAATGATTTCACACACTAGGTAGATTGCACATCGACCAAAGACCCGTATACCCGCGGTTCACATTCACAGGACAATCTGTAAAAGTGTATAGCTATAGTAAACACCGTAAAAAATGGTTAAAATAAGAAGGAAAAAACTCTACCCTGCGTTTCTTTTTCCTTTCAGTATAGATGGTTTTGCAGTTGGTGCACATCCCATTGTTATTAGATTTCTTAAAGGGGTATATTATTTGAGGGCACCATCTTCGAAATATTGTGACACATGGGATGTTTCCATGGTAATGAAGTATTTGAAACAGTTGAGCCCAGTTTCAGAGCTGAATTTAAAATTATTAACATTGAAATTGGCTATGTTAATACATGTAGCTCTAACTACAGCTGCTCGCTCGCAGTCATTGCATTTGTTGACTATTGATAACATGATTAAGAACCCTTCAAAATATATACTTTGTTACTGTGGCCTATTAAACAAACTAGAAGAGGGACTAAATCTCCAGTTGCAGAACTTTGTTGTTATACCTTAGATAAAAGGTTGTGTGTATATGATACACTTGCTGAATATTTGGATAAAACAGAACAGCTAAGAGGTCAAAATAAATCTCTTTTTATAAGTTATGTAAAGTCTTTTGCACCAGTGACCAGTAGCACAATAAGTCGTTGGATTAAAATTGTTATGTCTTCTGCTGGTATCAACGTTGAAAAATATAAGGCTCATAGTGTATGTTCTGCCTCTTCATCTAAAGTTAATGTTGCTTATGTACCAATGAATAGAACACATTCTTAAGGTGGCAGGATGGTCAAATGCAAAAACATTTGCCCAGTTCTATAACAAAGAATTGGAAGACTCTAGTAAAACATTTAGTTCAGCAGTACTTGTAGAGTAATATATATATAAAAGTGCAAGTGACAGATATATTCCATATCATATTGGAATTAATACTTAGTATTGAGCTGAAGATATATATTACCTTATAATTTAGTACTGGTTAAGTTGCCGTACCATCTGTAGCCTAATCTGGGAAAGTCACTTTTCACAAAAAATTTAGCTTTGAAGTCTCTTCTGAGAACGGAAGTGGTATGACGTAAAAGAATCCCACCAAATAAACTAGACTTACCTTGGTTAAGTTGATGTTTGTTTGGGATTCTTTGTAGTCATATAACACTGAAGTGATCAGATGCTCTCCCGAAAGGAGTTTACTTTATCCCTCCCAGGATTTAGGATTTAATAAGCTGCTTGAATCACATAAAAATGTGACTATCATATTCATAAAATATTTGGGGTTGAAGGTTGTGTTTTTTGTGAAAAGCCTGAGGCATTAAATACTGGTGAGATCAGTCATACAAGGCATGCATCTCATCTGATCACTTCAGTGTTACATGACTAGAAAGAATCCCAAACAAATGTCAACTTAACCAAGGTAAGTCTAGTTTATTTGGGGGGATTTTCAGGGAAAGATTTACACATTAACCTCTTTATTACATGGTTTGTTATAAAATGGTTTTGGATACAACAGGGTTCAAAGATGGATCCCAAAAATGTATAGAATATATAGAAAAATTTTTCTATATAATGTATACTTTTTTGTTTCGATATAACACGGTTTTTTAACTATTTTTTTTAAACTTAAGCATTGGACCCCAACAACACTATCATAAAGAGGTTGTGGTGTACTTCTGTCTAATTTCACCTTCAAAGTGATAGGGGTTAACAACTGGAATGGCCTCTACACTGTTTCAAGGCATCTTTTAATTAGGCTAATGGAAATAAATGACTACCAAAGCATGCTCCCTGTCTGAGATCAATTATTCATGCATTAATTTGATGCATACTCAAAATTCTTGCAGAAATTTATGACAGCTATAGCTACAGATTCATGCTTAGCATGCTGGGTAAAACTTTCAGCAGACATTATTTTCAAATAAATTCCTTATTTTTATAAGAAAGTAGGATTTGACATTTCATATAAATTGGTTCCTTAGCAGACAACATTTTGAAATATTTTTCTTTCTTTTTTTTTTCTAAGAAAATAGGATTTAACCTTTCATATAAATTGTAAATTTGCATGAAATGTCATATTTTCTTAGAAGAAATAAGAAAAAATATTTTAAAATGTTGCCTGCTGAATTTGCTCATAGCCTGCTATTTTAGTGTTCTTTTATCATCCTATTTTATCACAATAGAATATATACCATGGTTACCCAAAATATCTGGACAATTTTGCTTTTGGAAAACAGTGTGATCAGATGTCGCCAAATACAGTACTTCTTTGATACATCACTTGATATCCGGATGGACTACAGTAATAACCCTAAATTTGGGACAGATATACCTTTACAAACAGTGTAGACCAAGACCAGACACCACAGAATGCATCTGCACTGTCTGCCATACATACAGAACTATCTTAGACACATGAAGAGGTAGTAGAATGGACTATTTCAAATTTTAGGAGATTAGTATGGTAAGAAGATAAGGTATCCCAATACTTAGGGTAAATACAGCAATTCAATTTTTAGGATAAATATGGTAAAGAATTACTGTGCTTTCGACATCTTTCAAAAAGTCATGTTTTGCTTGGCACTTACAGAAAAGAAGTAAATTTGCAAACTTTTGTTATGATTAAATACAAAACCATTTGTCGTATCCACCTTTGCACAAAAAGTTTTTTTCAAGACATTGATTTTTAAAAGATCAAGTATTTTCACTTTGTCCCATAGTAAAAATGGATGCAAATTGTGCAGAAATCTGTAGGTTAAGTAACTTGGAGGCAGATTTTCAACAAGTTCTGCTTAATGAATTGTTCTGAAATTTTCACAATATTGTTGTAAAACATCAATAATTTAAATTCAGCAATAAAAAGTAAAAGATATTTTCTTAGACAAAAATCTTCTATGTCGTTAACCCATTGTAGTCGGGAGACCCGTAAAATGGGTAACTGGCAAACAGTGCAGACCCAGATCAGACACCGCAGAATGCGGCATCTGATCAGGGTCTCCACTGTTTGCAAATAGTATAGCCATATTTCTCTAGGAATATGTAAATCTCATAGCCAGACATACCTAAAATTGAAATTGGATTCTTCCAATATATAGTGTGGGAGAGTCTATTCAGTCTACAATGGGTTAACCAGTACTTGTGCACTTACTTTTCCAAGAAACTAACAACAAACTGCCCTCCTTGAATTAGGGGAAGTGGGAGAATAACCATAGAAACTATTTTATGATCAATCTCCACAAAAGTTATGTGGTCGAGCTGGAATTCAAACTTGTTATCCCCTGGATCTGTAGTCAGATCCGCTACTGAAATGTTTGCCCAGCCTGCAGATCGAGCATTAAAATAAGGCTACACAAGAACTTTATTTGCTATTTATATCTGTTTCTACTTCATATTTTTTGAGTTCACACTTAACACTTGTCATGCTGAATAAATTAAGATGCCACACCCACTTCTAAGTTCCAATCAGATTACTTGATCTGGGTTTTTGATAGAAATTCACATAATTTAATGACAAACAGTGCAGATCCAGATCAGTTGGCTTCTTCAGAAGCCAACTGATCTGGATTTACACTGTTTACAAAGGCAGGGTATATCCGGGTTCAGCAGGACAAGGGTTAAAATTACTACAGTCTGACTATTCACAATAACTGCCGCATAAATGTTTTTCATTTGGAAATACTATTAACATGTGCACAAAAATTATGTATTCTTCACAAGAAAATGGGCATTTTTTGCTAATTTATGTATCAATTATTGCCATAGATTAATCAAGGAAATAAAATGATCAAGGAAATTATTTAATCACTCTTATCATCAGAAATTCAGAATTGTAAAAATTTCAATTGTATTTTTTGCTCACTTCGGTGAACTTTGAATTCTTCAAAAGAAAAGAAACACACACAAAAAAAAATGTCCTTCAACCTGCAGAAGTTTACATACAAGCAAACAATGAATTGATATATGATGTTTTTTTTTGTTTTGTTTTTTTCACTGAAACTAATGTTTTGTATCTGATTATCTCATGCAAATTATCTGCTTAGAAGACAATTCACACGAAACAGTTAGCCCTATGAGTATTTTCTGGTAAAAAAAAAACAAAACAAAAAAAAAAAAACAGTTGAATAAGTGATTGCCCCAAATTGGCCAGTCATCTGCCACTTGTAGTAAGGGCAGGTAACTCAAGAATCAAGAGGTTCTTGGTCCTGACACATGGTCTCATCAAGCTTACTTAGTATGTGTTTGAAGTTTCATGAGTATTCCAGAGGGTTAAAGAGTTATGGCCTGGACACAAAGTGTAACAGAACAACACACAAACAGACAATTTACTAACTGGTGCAATCCTACTATTGTACATTTTGTAACCCAAATGATCTAGGTAAATAATACCTTATTTCTGCACAAACATATTTGGGGTGCTCATTAGAATGATGCCTGAAATAATTTTATTAAACTTTGTTAATTTGTAATCCATTAAACTGCTGAAATTAAATATGAGAGCCAGCATTTTAATTTTTTTTTTTTACTTTATACGTATACCATTTTTTATCTCCATGCTGCTAGTGTAGTAGGGATACTGGTAAGAATACAACCCAAATGATCATTTTAAGATATGAATTTTAATTAGTTCTTAATTATTAAAATTCATATCTTAATTGTCTGTTTGTGTGTTGTTTCCTTAGGCCTGTCTGTCCGAAGACTTCGGTTAAGTATGGTAGTGACTACTCATTTTACCTGGAGCTTGTGTAATGACTACTCATTTTACCTCAGCTGTGACATGCAAATTAATTTCATGGACACAGCACAACTATGCATTTCTTTATTCCTAAAGCACAAGTCTAATGTGACAAAAAAAGTAAAACAAGAAATTACATTTCTGTGGTCATATTTCATTTTCTTTTGTCTAGGATGTCACACAGACTTTAACTCATGAAGCGCTAAGCAAAATTTTAGCACACATATTTCTTTATTATTTTTGCAATTTTGATCTAAATCAGACTTAAGGAAGACAGAGAAAATAAGAATTCACATTTTGTGTGAATTGTCTGCCTAGCAGACAATTCACATGAAGTGTCAAGTCTTATTTTCTCTGAAAAAAAAAAAAAAAATGTTGTCTACTGCTCTTGTGATTTGTGCTTCAGTTATGTGCACTTAGTGTCTTACAACCTGAAAAGTCAATGACGTTTGTGTTTCCCTTAATGCTTAGCACTCTGGGTAAAATTTTCAGCAGACAACATATTGAAATATTTCTCTTATTTTTCCCAGAAAACAGGATTTGATATTTCATGCAAATTGTCTCCAATGCATGAAATGTCAAATCCTGTTTTTTGTGAAAAATGAAAAAAAAATATCACCAATTTGTCATCTGCTGAATTAGCTATGAAAAGCAATAAGCAATAAAAGTACATGTACATTATTTATCCTAAAATATTCAAGCAGATAGGCCTGGACAAACAGTGTAGACCAAGATCAAACAACTAAAGGAGCCCTTTGGCCTTCCAGATTTTTGTTTGCCATTTTGCCTGCTGTTTTTGACACATCACCAAGTAGTGTTGGACTTTTTTAAATTTTAAACCTAAAACTGATTTGTTATTTGTCATAGGGAGACAATTCATACGAAATGTAAAGCCTTATTTTTTTTTGCTGAAAATAATAATTTATTTCAAGGTATTACCTTTCTATACTCTTGAATGGATTTCAACTATTGTAATAACTAAGTATTGGGACAGATATTTTTTTTTATTTGGTTTTTATGGCCCTTTCAAGAATATTTCACTTATATCAAGCCAACTGTTCATCAAAGGCGGGCAAAAACTGGAGAACCCGGGGAAGAACCACCTGACCATCCTTAAGCAGAACTTGGCTTTCCCACGTGACCCGAGCGAGGCTCGAACCACAGTGGTGAGAAACATATTGGGACAGAAAAGCCTTTGTAAACAGTGTAGACCCAAATAAAACACCACTGAATGCGGCATCTGATCAGGGTCTAGACTTTTTGTCATACATGCAGCTTTATTTTAGACATATCAAGATGTAGTATACTGGACTATTTCAAATTTTAGGATAAGAGTTATTATGGTAAGTAGATAAGGTGTCCCGATACTTAGGGTAAATAGGGTAAATCTGCTGCAGCTACACCATGTTTAGACTCAGAAGAGGGTAGAAAACTTAGTCTGGTAAAAAAAAAACGTATGATCTGTAATGTTGACTGTGCAATCTAATCTGTTTTATATTATACATATCTTTTTCCTTTCCTCTTCAGGATCATGAAGCATGAAAAATTCCTTTCCGTGAAAATATTTTTCTTATAACCCAAAGTACTGGTAATAGTCTTCCTTGTAGCTGCTTTTATAAGACTTGTTAGAGAAGGACTATTCGATGACAATTCTGGAATATTTTTTTCTTATTTCTCCATAAAAACATGTTGTGGATACTCAGTAGCAGTGCCTTGCTAGGGCACTTCTAATGGGTACCCACAACCTATGTTTTTAACCCTTCTCTTGCTGAACATGGCATGCCCTGTCTTAGCAAACAGTGTAGATCCAGACCAGTTGGCCACTGATCTGGATCTGCACTGTTTGTCATTAAATATGTGAATTTTTATCTAAAACCCGAATCAAGTAATCTGATTGGCTGGAAATTAGAAGTGGGCTTGGCAACTTAATTTATTCAGCATGACAAGGGTTAAAGAAGTGGAGAAAGTTATCTCAGAATTAACACTAAATACTCCTCCTTAACAACTCCTCTGATCTTTTATTTAAGTTTTGCAACTTTAATAAGTAAAGCTTAATTGTCATACTTATAAGAAGAATAAGGATGTAACTTGTTTTGACCTTTATTGTGCTGAAGATCAAATCTGCAGATGACAAACTATTTTTTTTTAATTACAGTCGAACCTCAATGGCTCGAACATCTTTGGGACCATGGAAATTCGTTCGAGACATGGGTAGTTCGAGCCACTGAAGGTTAATCATGGCTCCAGTTCAGGAAGTAAATAGCGATAATTTAGGGAAATCTTTTCGACTTTCTACACAGTGATTGTATGTTGAGTGTACTCATTAGAATTGCCTCGATGAGGCAATTCTAATGAGTACACACGACATACAATTTCACGATAAAATAAGAAAATTTCCTTAAATATTTGTTTTCTTGAGCTATCGGAAGAATTTCGTAGGGACTCAAAAACAAGTTCGAATTAGCCATTGTAAATGAACCATCGGTGTTCGAGCCATCGAGGTTCGACTGTAAATAGAGTTTGTAGAATGTTTTGTTTATGTAGCAGCTTGTGTAAAGGTGGTAAAATGTTGCCCCCACACTTCAACAAAGTGCTGATATTATTTAATTTTCTAGTCCTTTGAGACTATTGGGCATACTGCTCAAAGCTGTCATGGAGTATGAAGGGTGTTGCATTTTTAGCTCACCTGAGGGAAAGCTCAGGGTGAGCTATTGTGATCACCCTCTGTCCGTCGTTCGTTGACGTCCATCGTTGGTCATCCGCCGTCAACAATTAGTTTGTTAACACTCTAGAGGTCACAGTTTTGACCCGATCTTGATGAAACTTGCTCAGAATGTTTGCCTCTATAAAATCTAGGTCAAGTTTTTGGGTCAACTGGGGTCAAAAACTAGGTCACCAGGCTAAATCAGAGGAAAAACTTGTTAACACTCTAGAGGTCACATTTTTGAAGTAATCATGATGAATATTGCTCAAAATGTTTGTCTTGATGATTTCAAGGTCACGCTTGAAACTGGGTCACTTGGGATAAAAAAAAAAATAGGTCTCCTGGCCAAATCAAAGGAAAACCTTGTGAACACTCCAGCAGTAACATTTTTGAAGTTATCATCATGAATACGACTCGATGATTTCTAGGTTAAGTTGGAAACTAAGCCACTGGGGTCCAAAACAAGGTCACTGAGCAAAATCAAAGGAAAACCTTCTTAACACTCTAGCAGTCACATTTTTGAAGCAATCATCACGAATCTTACTCAAAAGTTTGTCTTGATGATTTCTAGGTCAAGTTTGAAACTGGGTGACTTGGTGTCAAAAACTAGGTCACTGGGCCAAATCAAAGGAAAACCTTGTTAGCATTCTAGAGGTCACATTTTCAAAGCATTCATCATGAATCTTGCCCAAAATGTTTATCCTGATGATTTCTACATCCAGTTTGAAACTGGGTCAATTTAGGTCAAAAACTAGGTCACCAGGCCAAATCAAAGGAAAGTCTTGTTGACACTCTAGCGGTCACAACTTTGAAGTGATCATCATGAGTATTGCTCAAAATGTTTGTCTTGATGATTTCTAGGTCAAGTTTGAAACTGGGCCACTATGGGGTCAAAAATTAGGTCATCAGGCCAAACCAAAGGAAAACCTTGTTAACACACTAGGGATCACAGTTTTGATGAAGCAATCATCATGAATCTTGCTCAAAATGTTTCTCTTGATGATTTCTAGGTTAAGTTATGCACTGGGTTACTTGGGGTTAAAAACTAGGTCACTGGGCCAAATCAATGGAAAAACTTGTTAATATTCTAGCAGTCACATTTTTGAAGCAATCATCATGAATATTGCTCTGAACGTTTGTCTTGATAATTTCTCGGTCAGGTTCGAAACTGGTCACTTGGGGTCAAAAACTAGGTCATTGAGCCAGATCTAAGGAAGACCTTGTTAACACTCTAGGGGTTATATTTTTGAAGCAACCATAATGAATCTTGCTTAAAATTTTTGTCTTGATGATTTCTAGGTCGAGTTCGAAACTGAGTTACTTGGGGTAAAAAACTAGGTCACCAGGCCAAATCAAGGAAGTCTTTGTTAACACTCTAGAGGCCACATTTTTGAAGTGATCATCATGAATCTTGCTCAAAATGTTTGTCTTGATGATTTCTAGGTGAAGTTTGGAACTGGGTCACTTATGACCTTTATTTCACAGGCCAGTGACTTTCTTACGTTTTTACATTTAGATCAGTTTCTCAGTAACTATTGGTCTTACAGAGTGATATTTGGCACTTGTGAAGTGTTTGTGTTTAGGTTAGTTTCTCAGCAACTTATTGCTCCTACAGCCAGTTACACTTAGCACATGTATACATCTTAGCATGGCCTCTTGGGTGGCTGCTGTCATCCATTTTGATCTTGACCTCTATTTCACAGTCCACTAGACATGCTACTTTGTCTTACATTTTAATATAATCATCATGAATTTTGGTCAGAATGTTTCCCTTGATCAGTTCTAGGTCAGGTTCTGTAAGTGCTATGATACTCAGGTGAGCATTACATGGCCATCATGGCCCTCTTGTTTCTTTATTCCTCCTCAACAGTCTCAATCAAACAAAGAATGCTAATTTCTATTGTTTATTATTATTATTATTATTTGTTTTGTAATTTCAAAGGATTCCAAAATCAGCAGCAGCTCTCATTTAAGTTCTTATTTGGATGCAATAAAATGTTGCCCCATACTTTGGTATTCTGCTATTATATAATTTTCTAGTCCTTTGGAACTATCAGGCTTATATAAACCCATAATTAAGAGGGAGACAATAAAATAACAAGAGTTGCCATTCCTTTATAGGAAACACCTGCTTGACTTCTCTTCTACAAAGTTAATAAGTGAACTCAGAAAACTGATACAATCAGGTCCTCTACAAAGTTCATAAGTGAACTCAGAAAACTGATACAATCAGGTCCACATTAAGTTCTACACATCATAGGGTCATTAAGACAGACAAATATAATTATTAAAACAGCCACAAAAAGAACAGACGGCAAGCAGAGTTGGCAATCCTTTTCCAAAAAGGTGACAACTCTGTCAGGCAAACTTAACAGAATATATCTTTAACTTACATAATTGTTAAAAGAAAAACATTTGTAAGTGAATGGCTACAGAGCATTTAACAAAAAGTACCAAAATAAAAGTACCATCTTGGAATGGTCAGTAATAAATTACAAAGGTACTTAAGTTAGCTTAAAGGGATCCCAACCCCTGCCCTCAGTTTCCATAGTGGTAAAAAACATATATTTGTTCAGTCCAGGATTGTAGGAGTTATGGAATGCACAAGGTTTAATCACAAAATATTAGAAGGGGTGGCAATCCCAAAGATAATTAAGCAAGAGTTGCCATTCCTTTACTCAACACAACTTATCCAGCAGCATGAAGAGTTATCTATGGGCATAGGAGTTCTGAAATGCACAAAGTTAAATGATTAAATATTAGAAGGGGAGATAATCCAAAAAACAAGGCCCATGGGCCACAATTCACTCACCTGATAAAAAACAGCTATTGCACATCTGCAAGTGCTATGCAACTTCTTCCAGTATTGCCACAGCAACAGCAACATGAACCAGAATGTCATGTGGTCATGTACGGACAAACGGACTATGGACAAAATGTGATCACAAAAGCTCACCTTGTCACTACATGACAGGTGAGCTAAAAATGCATGATGGCACAAATTTGACCTTGCCATAACAAGGTCAAAGCTCAACCTGTTGCCATCATTTGCACAAACTTAGTAGACCTCGAGACTCCAATGCTATTGTAGCGTGAAACCGGGTCCTCTATGAAGTCAAGCACCGCGGTCACCCGTCCAGGTACTAATTGCGATCTCCGTTGCTTAACTTTGTAAAAAAGCCAATCACTCTACCAGTGTCGCCATAAAAGCGGGCTTCCACAGCGAGGCTGTAGAAGTGATATATATACTATTCCGTTACATTTCTCCCCCTCTTCTCTTGACTTCGTCCCGAAGTCACACACGCCTCACAAGGCAAATCCGAGGGCGGAGCCTATGCAACAAACTAAGGACATTGTCTTCCATCCCACCGCTGCACCAATGTAGTGTGAAACCGGGTCTTCTACAAAGTCAAGCACCGTGGTCACCCATCCAAGTACTAACCGCGATTTCCGTTGCTTAACTTCGTAAAAAAGCCAATCACTCTACCAGTGTCGCCATAAAAGCCGGCTTCCTCAGTGAGGCTGTAGAAGTGATATATATACTATTCAGTTACACTATATATCAGGACTCAGCCTCAAAGCTTCCTTGGTTCTGGAGAAGAAGATTTCTAAGTCTTTTTACCATATACGGGCATGGTGGCCATCTTGTTCAGTTGTGCGGAACCATTCAACTATTGCCAATATCCTTTGGACAGGGAGCCCAATGTGAATTTTGTGAAATTTGCTCAAGCAGTTTCAGAGAAGACATTTAAAAAGAAGATGGCGGCTGTGGTGGCCATGTTGGATTTCCGATCAGCAAAATCTTAGCTATTTTCAATCTAGAGGTTATCCTGTTGCTAAAGTGTAAGTTTCAACATAAACTGCCCAGTGGTTCAGGAGGATAAATCAACCACAGAGCCATGATGGCCCTGTAATGCTCACCTGAGTATCATAGCACTCAGAGAACCTGACGTAGAACTGATCAAGGCAAACACATGATGATTAACAAGTAAGACAATGTAGCATGTTTAACAGATTGTGAAATAGAGGTCAAGGTCAAATATAGATGACTGCACTCAAGAGGCCATACTAAGATGTATGCATGAGCTAAGTATCACTGGCTGTAGGAGCAACAGTTACTGAGAAACTAATCTAAACACAAACACTTCATAAGTGCCAAATACAACTCTGTAGGACCAATAGTTACTGAAAAACTGACCTAAAGGGAAAAGCTTAAGAAAGTCACTGGACCATGAAATATAGGTAATAAGTGACACAGTTTCAAACTTCACCTAGAAATCATCAACACAAACATTTTTAACAAGATTCATGATGATTGTTTCAAAAATTTGACCTCTAGAATGTTAATAAGGTTTTCCTTTGATTTGCCCTGGGGACCTAGTTTTTTACCCCAAGTGACCCAGTTTTGAACCTGACCTAGAAGTCATCAAGACATTATTTTGAGCAAGATTCATGACGACTGCTTTAAAAATGTGACCTCTAGAATGTTAACAAGGTTTTCCTTTGACTTGGCCCGATGACCTAGTTTTTGACCCCAAGTGACCCAGTTTCGTATCTGACCTAGAAATTATCAAGACAAACATTTTGAGCATTATTCATGATGATTGCTTCAATAATGTGACAGCTAGAGTGTTAACAAGGTTTTCCTTTGATTTGGCCTGGTGACCTAGTTTTTTATTCCAAGTGACCCAGTTTTGAACTTGACCTAGAAATCATCAAGAAATATATTTTCAGCAAGATTCATGATGATTGCTTCAAAAATGTGACCTCTAGAGTGCTAGCAAGGTTTTCAGTGATTTGGCCCAGTGACCTAGTTTTTGACCCCTAGTAACCAGTTTCAAACTTAGAAATCATCAGGACAAACACTATGAGCATGTTTCATGATGATTGCTTCAAAAATGTGACCGCTAAAGTGTTAACAAGGTTTCCCTTCGACTTAGCCCGCTGACCTTATTCTTGACTCAGAGTGGCCCAGTTTCAAACTTGACCTAGAAATCATCAAGACAAACATTTTAAGTAATATTCATAATGATTACTTCAAAATGTGACTGCTAGATGGTTAACAAGGTTTTCCTTTGATTTGGCCTGGTGACCTAATTTTTGACCCAGTGACCCAGTTCTGATCTTGACCTAGAAATCATCAAGACACACATATTCAGCAAGATTCATGATGACTGCTTTAAGAATGTGACTCTTAGAGTGTTAACAATATTTTCCTTTGATTTGGCCTGGTGACCTAGTTTTTTGACTGCAAGTAACCCAGTTTCAAACTTGACCTAGAAATCATCAAGACAAACATATTAAGCAAGATTATTGATGATTGCTTCAAAAATGTGACCGCTAGAGTGTTAACAAGGTTTTCCTTTGATTTGGTATGGTGACCTAGTTTTTGAACCCAAGTAACCCGGTTTCAAACTAGAAATCATCAAGACAAACATTTTGAGCAATATTCATGATGATTGCTTCAAAAATGTGACTGCTAGAGTGTTAAGAAGGTTTTCCTTTGATTTGGCCTGGTGACCTAATTTTGACCCCAGTGACCCAATTTCAAACTTGACCTTGAAATCATCAAGACAAACATATTAAGCAAATACATTGATGACTGCTTAAAAAATGTGACCACTAGAGTGTTAACAAGGTTTACCTTTGATTTGGTATGGTGACCTAGTTTTTGACCCCATGTGACCCAGTTTCAATCTTGACCTAGAAATCATCAAGGCAATATTCATGATGATTGCTTCAAAAATGTGACTGCTAGAGTGTTAACAAGGTTTTACTTTTATTTAGCCTGGTGACCTAGTTTTTTACCCCAGGTGACCCAGTTTCAAACCTGACCTAGAAATCATCAAGGCAAACATTTTAAACAATATTCATGATGATTACTTTAAAAATGTGACCTCTAGAGTGTTAAAACGTTTTTCCTTTGATTTGACCTGGTGACCTAGTTTTTGACCCCAAATGACCCAGTATGAAACTTGACCTAGATTTCATAGAGGCAAACATTCTGAGCAAGTTACATCAAGATTGGGTCAAAACTGTGACCTCTAGAGTGTTAACAAACTAATTGTTGACGTCGGACGAAGGACGACGGATGACGGACGACGGACAAAAGGTGATCACAACAGCTCACCTTGAGCTTTTGCTCAGGTGAGCTAAAAATTTTTTTTTTTGAGTTTGCTGCTGTGCAGCCATTTTGGACTTCTGATCGGCAAATTTATATACTTTTGATCTAAAAGTTATTCTGTTGCTACAATGTAAGTTTGAACTCAAATCGCCCAGTGGTTCAGGAGCAGATAATGTTGGCCATTTCGGATTTCCAATCAACATGGTTTTAGTTATTTTTATATCTACTGGTCGGCCTGTCATTCCCTCATAAGTTTTGACTTAATTTGCAGAGTGGTTTGGGAGGAGATGTTGAAAATAGATTTTCAAGATGGCAATGTGGTGGCCATCTTGGATTTCCAAACAGCACAATTTTAGCTATTTTGGACCTAGAGGTCATCCTGTTGCTAAAGTGTAAGTTTCAGCTCAAATTGCCCAATGGTTAGGAGAAGTCAAAAACTGGTTTTCAAGATGGCAGCTATGGCAGCCATTTGGATTTCCAATAGCATGATTTTAGCTAATTTTCATCTACACATCAATCTGTTACTACATCATAAGTTTCAACTTAATTCACCTTGTGATTTGTGAGAAGATGTCCAGAACAGATTTTCAAGATGGGGGCTGTGGTGGCCATCGTGGATTTCCGATAGACATGATTTTAGCTCATTCCCATTCAGCAGTGGTCCTGTCTCTACAGAGCAAGTTTCAGTTCAAGGTTTGGGAAGAGATGTTGAAAAGTGTTTTTCAACATGACGGCTGTGGTGGCCATCTTGGATTTTTGATTGACTCGGTTTTAGCTATTTTGTGTCTACTTGTTGCCCCTGTGCTTCTCATCAAGATTTTGTTTGGGTTTTTTTTGTTGTTGTTGTTGTTTTTTCAAGAAAATAAGGCTTGCCTTTTCATGTGAATCATTTGCCTAGTAGTAGATTCACATAAAATGTTCTCCCATATTTTCTCTGCAAGATAAAAAAAAATAGTTCAAAGTGTCATCTGCTGTGGGTGTAATTAGTGCTCTAAGGGTTAAAATGAACACTCATTAAAGTGCCTCTGGACATGCTGTATGAGTAGCAAACACTGTAGACCCTGATCAGGTGCCATGAGTTGCAGTGTCTTCACTGGGTCTGGCCTGTCTGTCCAAATACTTAGCATAAAATGGTATATATTTCAACCCATTTATGCTGAGTGGATCAACTCTTCTACCTCAACTCTATGGACATGTTCATTTCAATATAAGGAGTGCCTCGTTAGTTTTTATTGTTACCATTTGTTATAGAAATTCCTATTCTAAATGCAAACAGTGTTTGTTTGTGTTGAGGTTTTACGGCCCAGTCAACCCAATGGGGTCATGTCGAGCATGGTCAGCTTACCTAACCACACGTTTACTGGGCAGACTTAGTCCTCTAAGTGGTTAACCAGTATTGTGCACATTCTTTTGCCAGAAGCTGCCCTTCTTGAATCAGCCGAAAGGAGAGAATGACTGTAGAAAATATTTCATTATCAATCTCCATGAAAAAGAATGCTGCCAGCTGCGAGGGTCCAACCAGCAACCTCCTGATTACCAGTTGGACGCGCATCCAACTGAGCCATCGAGGCCGGCTGCAAACAGTGTAGACCCTGATCAGATGCTGCAATCTATGGCATCTGATATTGGTTTACACTGTTTGCCAATGTCCCTTTTAAAATGACTCAACAAACAAGGAAGCAACTTGTAGTTGTTACAACAATGGACTCGCAGTGAAACTTATGAGAAAAAACATAAAATTAGGCTTGATATTTCCCTTCAGATGTAAGGAGACTGACTTATGACACGTAAACATAAAGCCTTCATTTTAAGGAAAGGGCATCTTAAAGTGTTGTCAGCTAATATTTTCACTGCATATCACAGCTCTTGATAACACACTTTTTTTAACCTAAAAGTATTGATATTTTTCTTATTTCTTGGGTATTCATTAGAAGTGCCTCACAACATATGTTTTCATGGAGAAACAGAAAAATATTTATCAATACATCACGAAAACATACCTGTATAATTTTGACCCCCTTAAACCCCACTTTTATATAGTAAAACTGGGGTTTACAAGGGTATACATTATTTTCTTATATTTGCTCAAAAACATAGATTGTGGGTACTTGTTAGAACTGCCACGCTGTGGCAGTTCTAACGAGTACCCACAATCTATGTTTTGAGCAGAAATATGAAAACTACCAAAATTTTTCATCTGAAATTTTTCAATATTTGGTGGTAAAATCCTCAATATATATTTGAATAGGCGTGTTTTCGTAATGACATCTCTTATCTAGAGCTGCATGTATGCCGCATATACCGGACTTGATGACTGCATGACATGCATGTACACTGGTCATCATTTTCTTCCAAACAAGTCTATTTACAAGAAGAATAAAAACCATTTGTACATACTAAAAACTGAGATCCCATTTTATCCATTCATAACCAAAGTTTTAGAGTATATCAGACCTATACTTTTGAGTATATGTAAAACAGAAGATAAGACTGAGATCATGAACCTTCACCCGTCATCACTTCCTGATTAACTTGCCAGGATCAATTACCATACATATAGTAAAACAAGTGCTCCTAAACTGTTGTTTTGTTGTTTAATTTTTTAATGAGCCAGAGCAACATAATTCCTATAAGATTGCATGTGCACCCAGTGAAGACTCAGATCAAACTGCTCATTTGTTCAGGCTACTCCGTCTTCAATGTCCACCTGAATATGCTTTGGATCCTTAACTATCCACAGAGTGCCCTAGGAAGACTCTGATCAGACTCATGCAAAACAGTGTCTTATTTAGAACTATGAAAATCTGATCAAGACCATTGCTGTGTGCTGCCTCGGCATGAGAAAAGAGGTCTTCAGAATACTGTACAAAGAAAAGACTAAGATCAGCTAACACACTTGTTCTTCACTAGAGACCTCTTTACTTAACTGACCTGCCGGCCTCGGTGGCTCAGTTGGATGCGCCGTCCAACTGGAGACCAGGAGGTTGCGGGTTCAACCCCCACTGAGGTCGGCAACATTCTTTCGTGGAGACTGATCGTGAAATATTTTCTACGGTCATTCTCTCCCTTCCGCTGATTCAAGAAGGGCAGTTGTCAGTTTCTGGCAAAAGAATGTGCACAATACTGGTTAACTGCTTAGAGGACTAAGCCTGCCCAGTAAACGTGTGGTTAGGCAAACTGACCTCACTTGACATGACCCCACTGGGTTGACTGGGCCGTAAAATCTCAACACAAACAAACTTAATTGACCTTGTCTGTGTGAGAGACAGCTTTGGTTTTTATCTGATTTCTGTATAGCTCTAGAATTGGCAATAATTTATTGTAGTATTCATTCTGGAGAATTTTTGTTATTTTTGATGGTACTCAATAGAATTCTGAGTACCCACAAATAGGTTTTGATGCAAAAATAAAAAAAGAATATCTTTTGACTACTTACTTTATCTGGAGAGTGCTGCATTTTGACATACTGACATTTAGACTGACAGCATGACAAGACTGGATGCAGGAGAGACAACTTGCCCTTCAGGTAACTTACAACTTATTTCTCTTTTATTTTCACAAACCTACCCAAGAAAATGAAATATTTCTGGCCTGGCAGGAGTAGGGGTCAGTAAATGTGCTATCAAGCTTGTTAAGGAAACCTGGTCTCACCTTCAGGTACTATGCTTTCGACATCTTTCAGAAATGGCCCTTTACACAGAAGAAGTAAATTTGCAAACTTTTGTCATGGTTTAATGCAAAACCAATTGTTATAACTACCTATGCACAAAAAGTTTTATTCTGGTCGTTGGTATTTAAAAAATATTTCTACTGGTAAAAATGAATGCAAATTATGCAGAAATCTGTAGGGTAGGTAACTTGGAGGCAGATTTTCAACAAGTTCCGCTTGTTCAATTTTTCTGAAATTTTCACAATATTGTTTTGAAACATCAATTATTCAAATTCAGCAAATAAAAAAAAAAATATTTTCTTCGACAAAAATTCAAAAAAATCGCATTACTATAGAAATTGCATAGGTTAGACCAATTTTAGCTGTAATTTTTAGGGTACATATTTGAGAATAAAACACAGAAACAGAAAAGACAAATGGTTTCTGGTAAGTTATGGTCAATCAGAGCAAAATATTTTCATTTAAAACAAGTGGCCCATGGGCCACGGCTTGCTCACCTGAGTGACACAGCCACTGCAGATATGCAGATGTTATGTAACATTTTTCCAATCCTATCATTGCAACTAATGAAAGGATCATCATTTAAGCAGTTCTTAGTTTTGAAGAAGAATATATGGGCAGGACAGTCAATGGAGCATGATGATTTGAACAAACTCTCAATCACATTTCAACAGTACTAGTAGGATCATTGTGAAATTTGGTGGAAATTGGCTAAGTGCTTTCTGAAGAGTTGTTTAACAATATCATGATTTTATACATGTAAACAGCACAGACACAGGGAAATATAATAAACATAAAAAAGATTGCCTTGAGAAACAACAGATTAGAAAATGGGAGTCTTGGTTTTATTGATTCTTCATAAGCAGTAATTCAATTTGCAACACTGCTTACTGTGGTTTTGGTAGAGCTGTCATTTAAAAAAATGTTGTTGTTTTTAATTTAATGTTGCCATGGCAACCAAACAAATTGTCACTGGTCATAAAACTAACAAACTGGGTAGGCAATCATCCAATGATCATAACTGCCGAATATGGTTCACATCACTTCACTAGTTTTGGAGAAAATGCAATTTAACATTTTCTCATTATAAGTAATTTTCTGTTGCCATGGCAACCAAACCAAGAGGCAGATTTGCAGACATAACTATTTTCAACTGCCCTTACCCACTTAACATTTGTACCAAATTAAGAGTCCTACTGCTTCAGTGGTTTTGGAAGAGTAGTCATTAAAAAAAAATCTCCCCTTTTTTTTTAAATTTAATGTTGCCATGGAAACCAAACAAAATGGCCATGAAATGCACAAACTGGGAAGAAAATCATCAACTGATCATAGCTGCCAAATATGACTCACATCACTTCACTGGTTATGAAGAAAATGCAATTTAACCATTTTTCCATTATAAGTCGTTGGGAACTTTCTGTTGCCATGGCAACCAAACCAAGAGTCAGCTCATCAAAATTTTTGCTATTTTGAATTGTCCTTACCCAAGCAACATTTGTACAAAATTAGAGTCATACTGCTTCAGTGATTTTGGAGGAGATGTCATTTAAAAGAGTCCTTTTTTAAAATCTAAAATTGCCATGGCAACCAAACAAAATGGCCACTGGTCATAAAACACACGAATTGGGTAGACAATCATCCAGTGATCATAACTGCCAAATATGGTTCACATCACTTCAATGGTTATGGAGAAAATGCAATGTAACCATTTTCCCATTATAAGTCTATAGGAACTTTTCGTTGCCATGGCAACCAAACCACAAGGCATATCACCATAATTTTAGCTATTTTGAATTTTCCATACCAAAGCAACAGTTGTACAAAGTTAGAGTCATACGGCTTCAGTGGTTTTGGAGGAGATGTCATTTAAAAAATTCCTTTTTTAAAATTTAATGTTGCCATGGCAACCAAACAAAATGGCCATTGGTCTTAAAACATAAGAACTGGGTAGACAATCATCCAATGGCCATACCTGCCAAATATGGTTTATATCACTTCACTGGTTATGGAGAAAATGCAATTTAACCATTTCCCCATTATAAGTCTATAGGAGCTTTCTGTTACCATGGCAATGAAACCAAAAGGCAGATCACCATAATTTTAGCTATTTCTACCCAAGCAACATTCTTACCGAGTTAGGGACAAATCACTTCAATGGCTTTGGAGGAGTTGTTGTTTGAAAGTGTTAATGGACAGACGGACAGACGGACGACGGACAAAAAGCGATCACTACAGCTCATCCTGCGCATAGCTCAGGTGAGGTAATAAAACGCCAAGCAAGAAGCATCTTTTCGAGTGATGCTAGTTTATGTTCAGATTTTTATGGCCCAGTCAACCCAGTAGGGTTATGTCAAGCGCAGTCAGTTTACCTAACCACACTTTTTCCTGGGCAGGCTTAGCCCTCTATAAAACAAAATCACCTAGTATTCCTTCTTTATCATAAGGGCTATTTTTAAAGGAAAGAATTTGCTCCCTCTGGGGACAAATTTTTTCCTTTAAGAGTAGCCCCCTATTTAGAAGCAATACTAAGAAGCATTTTTCTAGACTTTTACTAGGTTTGCATAAAAATAATTCCTGCTGGCTAAGCCACTGTGGATATCCCTCTTGCCTAGATCATTGTTTTATCCAGACTAATGACTTAAGAGTATGGCTGTGCCAGTGATCTGGGATGGGTGTGGAGTAGAAAATATGTTCTAACAGAAAACAAGAGACCCTGGGGACCCTGTATCAGATAACAAAATACAAAACCATATGTAAACTGCACAGCTCTAGATAAGACAATTTTTTCATTTGGAAAAAAAAAAGTTCTTATTTTTTCTATGAAAACATAAGTTGTGGGTACTCATAAGAATTGCCTCACTGAGGCCCTTCTAATGAGTAGCACAACATATGTTTTTTGGGAGAAATAAGAAAAATATTATGTGGATACCCCCTCTTATCTGGAGATATGAAACTGTAGTTTTGGAACAGTGTACCATATTTTGATGATATTTTCTATATTTAACACCCAAACCAATAAAAATCACTTTCTGTAATTAAATTCCATTCCTTAAAAATGAAAAAAATATGTTATTATCATTTAATAGAATATTATTATTTATTATATAGCTATAAATATCAAATTACTAAAATGCGCGAGAAAAGCTGAGGAGTTAGCGTGCTGATATCACACGATTTAGGCACACTTACTTGATATTGCACACTTACTCGGATGCCTTCTCATATTACCGTTACATTACGTTGCTTTTGATGACATCATAATGCAGTGACGTCAGCCCAAACCTTGTCATGCACATTGGTAGAATTCACATTTTTGTTATTAAAACAGCGAAAGGTTAGAAACCCTGGGAAACGAAATAAATATTTATAGCTATATAATAAAAGGGTTATTACACTGATATTGGTGAATATTGTCCCTCTCTGGGATATCGAAGATCGCTCGCAAGCTCGCGTCCTTCAATATCCCAACTCGGGACAATATTCACCAATATCTGTGCAATAACCCTATATTATTATCAAACCAAAAACTGGCTGACCTGAGTGAAAGTACTACTGTTGCATATCTGCAGACACTATCAACATTTCATGCAATGTGGATGACCTTAAAAACAGCAAATATACCATATTCTACCTAATCACTACACTGTGTGCTTCAGTTTTTCAAAATTACTGTGAACACTTGTAGTAAAATATCCACCGAATAAGGGCACACTTTAAAGCAAGATCAGCAGAGGACCTCATGAAGGACGATACTTATGCGATATAATTTTCTGATTCTCTTTATAAAAGCATATGTTGTGGGTATTCCTTTGAATTGCCTCGACTTGTCGAGGCAATTCAAATGAGTACCCACAACATATGTTTTGTATAAAGTAGTAGATAAAAGTACATTGACTGTAATGTAAAGACTACTAAAGTGCTTGACTGTGCACTTATAGGAGCATGTGTGGTAATTAGGTCAACGGTATATATAAAATATACTACTTATAAGTTAGGGTATCCCCAATATCATTATTAATATTGTTATTATTTCTCCCTGAAAACATAATGTTGTGGGTACTTATCAGAAGCACCTTGCTGAGACGCTTCTGATGAGTACCCATAACATATGTTTTCATGGAGAAATAAGAAAAATATCAGTACTTTTCAGCCAAGAAAAGCACCGTACCTGGAGCTGTGATCAAAATTACCTTGTTCTTTGGTAAGCTTATTCCATCATAATCACTTTCAAAATCACTGAAGTCAAATGTGAATTCTGAATCAGACCAGTTTTGATCAAATAACTCCTCTGGGCTCATTCTTAAATATCAAATCAAAACTCAGAGTCACTGGCATCCTAATATCTTTGCTCAAATGATCCACTCCTTCTTATCTTCCTTTTGGATAAGCATTGCATTACCTTCTCTTAGCATATAATTAACATTAATAGACTGAATTGTTGTGTCCTTCCTATATCCCAAACCAAATATGAGGGAAGTTTTATAAAACAAAGGCAGGAAATTTAATCTACCCTTTGTGACATGGGTGATATCAAGTAAAGCAATTAATATCCTATTTACACTAAGTATTGGGACAGACAGATCTGAACAAACAGTATTGGTCCAGATCAGATGCATCTGACCAGGATCTGCACTGTTTGCCACTCAATCAGCTGTTTTTAGCTCTTTTTAGAGATATCGACAGGTAGTAAAATGGACGGTCAAGTTTTAGGACCTGTATGGTAAGGAGTAAAGATGTCTGAATACCTAGGGGAAATATGGTAATCTTAATTTAAGTATTCAGACAGGTCTGCGCAAACAGTATAGACCCAGGTCAGGTGCCACAGAATGTGGCATCTGATCAGGGTTTACACTGCCACTCATTCATTATGTTTTTAGACATATTGACAGGTAGTATAATGGACTTGTTACAATTTTAAGTTTTGATTGATTGTGTTGGGGTTTTACGACAAGTCAACCCTTGTGGGTCAATTTGTGTTATCTCCCAGAGAAGAGAGAAGAGAGACAGAAGAATCAGTAGAAGAGATGACAGAGAGGGACAGGGGAGAAAGAGAAACAGGAATGAAAGTGAAGAAACAGAAGAAATAAAAACATTCCCCCTCTACCCTTACCTGCTACAAGGATAGCAGGCCTTGTCCAACTGTAAGCCAATATCAGTTGGACACCCCAGTGACATAAGATACACGACAACTTTGCCACACCTGACCACCCCCTCAAATTTTAGGACCAGTATGGTAAGGTGTAAAGGTGTCTAAATACTTAGGGTAAATATGGTAATCCTACATGTGTTTTCCAGAAACATTCTGCAAACTTCTAAAGTGAGACCCTCACCTTTTAATAAAATGGTCATGGGACTCATATTTTGAAAATCCTAGTGCGAGCTCTGTACTACAAATACATTTACTCTGAGCAAAAAGAATAGACAACAGACTCAGATCAAAAGCCTGTTAATGAGTAGTTTGATCAGGGTCTGCATAAACTCTTTACCATTAAGCCAGTATCTTTTAGACACATTTCCAAGTAGTAGATATAAAGTAGATTTGTTCCAATGTTAGCCCTTTAATGCCACATTCAAAATTGCAACAAACAACATTCTTTTTCTTTTCCAGAGAAAATAAGGCTTGACATTTTCATGTGAACTATCACTACTGTTTTAATTTTTAATTTTAAGAAATCAAAGGAAAATAACTCATTTATTTAGGAGGGCATTTCGATAAAGATTCATCTACATTACTGCAGTATGGTGGTACACATTCGTAATATCAAATTTCATGAAATTTCATTCATTAATTACTAAAGATGTCAGTGAACAGATGGCAGGATGGAAAGACAGATGGAAGGACAGACAACACCAAAACTATATTCATCCACCTGTGGTGGGGAATAATAGAAACTCAGGAGTAAAGGGTTACCAGTAAATACAGAACGTAAACTACATTAGGTTCTATGAATCAGACTTACCAGTATCAATTTATGGTACAATGTACATGCAATGGAAAATGAGAAATATTGCACTAGTATGAGACACAACATTCAGCCTAATGCTTAAAGCAAAAAACACCAAGCAAAACAAAACAGAAACTCCATATCTTAAAAAAACAACAAAAAAAACATAAATGTCTTGCAAAATAGCAGGCATAAAGCAGAAAAGCAAAGCATAAGCCTCAATTTGCATACAAAAAACACTACATCAAAGTTACCTTCTTCTTTGATAAGGTCATTCCATCATGATCACTTTCATCACTGAAGTCATCAAATGTGAATTCAGACTTAGACCAGTTTTGATCAAACAATTCCTCTGGACTCAAAGGCATTAATCCAAAATCAAAGCTGCATGAAACTGGACTTGAGCTAGCAGTGTCTGAAGATCTGTCTAATTCAACTGATCTACTCTTTTCTAAATATTTAGCATTAGCACCATTTAGCGTATTATTAGCATTAGGCATTGCTGTGTCACTAGATTTAGGTCTTCGTATGATAGGTGGAGATTTAACATAATTATTATTATGCAAGGATGAGTAGGAAGAAGAAGCAGTTGAAGTTAAGCGAGAAGAGATATGCTTATTTCGTTCATGGTTAAATCGTTTGAGAGCTTTACTTACTTGATTTTCTGAGAATGTTCTTGCAGATTTTTCTGAGTTTGTCAAATTTTCATTGCTGGACTCAGTA
The DNA here is from genome assembly GCA_964016985.1 of Anodontia alba. NCBI lineage: Eukaryota > Metazoa > Mollusca > Bivalvia > Lucinida > Lucinidae > Anodontia > Anodontia alba. The sequence goes on from OZ024828.1 coordinate 102,108,457, forward strand.
CCAATTGATTCACTGAAATCTTCTTGCCTTTCTAAATCCCTTTCATGAGAATTATTTGCACCATTCAACACTGATTTTGGAGTATTACTTTCTGATCTTTCTTTTTCAGTTTTTCTTTTCCAACTGCTATTAGGTACACTTAATTTTGATTTTACAGGATCTGTTTCAAATTTTAACAACTGATCTTTCACACTTGGACTTCTTGAATGATTTACCCCAGAATCATCAACCTTGTCTTTTACACCATCTCCACTATATTCGTCTGGCCAATCATCTGCATTTTCATTTTCCAACTTAACTTTTACACCATTAATGATTTCCTCACTTTCCCTTTGACTTTCATCCAAATTTTCATTACTATCTTTATCAAAACTCCTTGATTTGTTCAATTTACTAACTAAAGCTTTAACATATCCACTTTCCATCACTGCTTTTGTGAAGTTTTCATCCTCAACTAGGGCACAATGGAATTTTTTTAATGATTTTTTAGCTTCATCAAGTTCCCTGTTTTCTTTACATGACTGTCTTCTTTCTTTTCCTTTCTCAAATTTTTCAGGGACAAAAGAATCTTCACGAAGTGCCTGAAAACTTTGCAGTCTCTGTTTAACAATACCATGAAATCTTGGAGAAGTTGGTGTTGACCATGACTGTCGTTTCTGAGTGGGTGAGAAGTCACTGGTTGATTCTAATAGTGACCCTTGACCAGAATCACATGATTCACCACTAGCTGGTCTCTGAGAACAAGCAATTAGTTCTTCTGCCAATGATTCAACAGCTTCAAGACATTTCTCAGAGTCAGGTGACAGTGGTTCAATATTTACAAAATCATCTGAAGTGTCCGCAGGCAGAGGACCTATCAGTCCATTGCTCTCTTGTATACTAACTTTCTTGGAGACTCTGTTTATGAGATGTTCTAGAAACTTTGGTTTACTTGGAGCTGAAAATGAAGTAAAAAAATATTTTAGATCACCATATTTACCCTTATAATTCAGATACCATACTTACCTTAAATTTTAACAAGATTTTTAGTGAATACTAGAAAAGGACCCGCACAAGTGCAGGTATAACATTAAATTTTAATCCATCGGACAGATTTCAACCTGAAAAAAGAAAGTTCCAAGTTTTATTTTTTTTTTATCTTATTCAGACTTAACATCGCTTTCAACAATTTTTCAGTCATATCGCGACGGGGTCTGGATGTGACAGGGAGCCCAATGCTCACTTTAAGAGTGTGCCTCACTGAAATATCACACCTCAGACACATGACGTGACATTCCACCCAGTCACTTTATACTGACATTGGCCAACCAGTTCCGCTTTCTCAATGCTGAGCGCAAATGAAAGAGCAGTTAATACCATTTTTAAAGTCTTTGGTATGACTCGGCCGGAAATCGAACCCACAACCTCCAGGACACAAACCGGATGCAAACTGTACGCTCTAGTAACAGAGCAACGGCGCCAGTATGTTTGACCTGCTGATCGGAACGTTTTTTACCATAATTGAGCCAGCGCATGACAAAACCAACAAAAAGACTGGGCTCCCAGGGAAGAATCAAATCAACATGGGTATCCTCCCAGTCTGATCAGTTCGCTGTGCACTCAGTGGGTTGCTAAGGAGCTAAGGTTTCTACATGCAGACAGTGAAAACTGATCAGATGGGCAGATGCCCAGGCTGATCTGAGTGCGCTGGGTGCACATGTGATTTTGTTGATTTTTTCATGTGGTGGCTCATATATGCAGTGTTGCGGCTAGGACCAAAGTGATGGAGCCATTTTTGGCCCCATAACCATTGTTAAAGGGCCATCACCTATTTTAAAGGATTCTATTACCTTAAATATTAGCAACACGACTTAATGTTAAGGGTCATCAAGGCCTTTTGTCTCATTCATGCTTTTAGGTGGAGAAATATCCCCTTGTCCCCGTCTAGATACAACAATGTATATGGGCAAGGTGGATATCCTGAAGACATGATTGGATCATTTTAACAAATGTTTGTTCCAAAAATGCCTTTGAGGCTTTATATGAAATTGGGTTTGGATTGACCCACCTGTTTCTGAGATGTTCGAAGATGTGGACAATGGAGCCTTCTTATACTGTAGGTTCTCCTATAGGCTTAAGACTTTAGGATACAAATCAAAAGGGATTGGTTTACTAATGAAACAAATCTGCCCTATTTAATATATTGATGAAAACTTTTCTAAATATAAGTCAATATGGGACATATTCAAAAACAACAAAAATAAGTTTGAAAAACTAACTGTAATGGTTGCTATAGCAACAATAATACACTATGTGTTGTATTGTAAAATTGTTTGTTTTTAATCAATTTCATGGCAGCAATCTGAGAACAATGTAATTAAAAGCATATCCACTTGAAAGTTTTGTAATTGTCAAATATTGAAACACAAATTTAAAAAAAAATCAACATGACAGAAATTTATGTTGCCATGGCAACAAATATGTTGAATTAATCCCATAAAAGCACAGTGTTATTTGATATATTCTGTTTACAATGCAATTCTATTTTTATTTTTTTTTTCCATCATTTTGATTGTCAAGTACTGGATGACAATTTAGAAAGAAAAAAAAGTTATCACTTAATCCTTGTCCTGCTGAATAAATTAAAATGCCACGCCCACTTCTAATTTTTAGCCAGTCAGATTACTTGATCCAGATTGTTGCTATAAATTCACATACTTCATGGCAAACAGTGCAGATCCAGATCAGTTGGCTTCTGAAGAAGCCAACTGATCTGGATCTACACTGTTTGAAAAGGCAGGGTATATCCGTGTTCAGCAGGAAAAGGGTTAAGAAACATTTGTGTTGCCATGGAAACAAAACTGATCCCTTTATTGAAATAATATGTGGATTTGACTGATTTTAACAATGAAAGGTAAAGTGTTCATTATTTGACTGGTTTCAATGTGTTACTTATCAAGTATCTGACACTGCGTGAAAAGCAACATTCACATCACTTAGCTTTGTGTTGCCCTGTCAACAAAAAAACTGCAATTATCCCATAACAAAGATGTATAAAAACACATATTTTAGGTAGCCCAGTAACTCAGTGGTGAGCGCACAGGCCTCTAGATCTAGAGGTACCAGGATAGATCCCAGGCAAGGAAATTTTTGGTGTCCAAACATGCTTTCCTTCATATCATGACATGAAAACAGTGTGCCACACCACAGAGGATGGAATTAAGAACTGACCAACCAAAATGAAAATACTTATTGGCTAGATTTTTCAATGCAGTTTGAATAAGTGAACACCCTCCTCCTCCCCCCCCCCCCCCCCCCCCCCACAAATACACACACACTCCAGTGGGGACGAGGGGGGAGGGTGCTCTGAATTTTGTCTGCTACATAGGCTGGGCCCCAGCATCTAGTGTTTATCTCCAAAAAATATATGGTATATCAGCCATACCCCCAAAAAAATATCTGGTCTGTCAGCAATATCCAAGAAAATATCTGCCAATATTAGCATACTCAAAAAAATATTTCCCCTTGCTTTTTTTTTTTTTTATAAAAGTGGTTTTTCATTTATTTTTCCTGTATAATTATTGTATTAGTAATTTGTGCTTTATAAACAGTTTCCAACAGTAGCTGCATTTTTACTTTAATGGCATTGAACTGATGATGCACAGCAGAAATAGAGCTGTTAAAACTAAATAAAAACAACTATCTGTTCAACAGAAGGTTCTAATCCCAATCTTACGATACCCAAAAAATACTGAGAATTAGTCAGTTTTGAAAGTGACCCCCAAAAAATACATGCAAACGGCCAATACCCCAAAAAAAGCCACTTTTCTCCAACCCCCCAAAAAATAGTAAAATTCAAAAGTCTAAACCCCACCAAAAATAGTCCTAGCCTATGTGGCAGGCAAAATTCAGAGTACCCGCCCCCACACCCCCCTGACACAAACACACACATACACACACACACACACACACACACACACACACACACAAAGAATATTCTTAATTTCGTACCATTACATTTTTAATTTTATGTACATTGTTCTTTCTTTCAGTTCACAGCTTCATTGTTTACAGACATCAGTAGGCATAAGCTGCTCACCTTCTGCATCGCAGTAATCATGTAATGTACTTTGATGATCTGATTTTTTTCCAATAAGCCCCGAACTTGAAAGTCAGTAAGATCAATTTGCGGCAGCGCTTGTATCCGAGCTATCACGGCGATGAACAGCTAAGCTCTCTCTCTCTTTCTCTCTCGCTCTCTCTTTGTTGTGAGCAAAACCCTAGCATAGTTTAGTACAGCTGTCTCCAGGTAGTCCTTTCAACACCTTAGATACCAGAAACTGTTTTTATCTTTTAACTACATTGTATATTAACACTCTTGATCGCACTGTACAAACTCATTTCATCTACTTTTCTTTCCCCCCTTTTTATTCAACTAACCCCCTTTAGCACTTGGTTTTACCGGAACCCCATCTGAAGTCCTCTTCGGAGGTTAAGGTGTTATGGCAGATAGATAGATGTAAGTGAATTACCTGTACCATATTTGATCTAAAACATTTAGATACATGAACTCCTTAACAGACTTCTACTATATGAACAAGTCCACTTATTACCGTATTTACCCTAAGTATTCGGACACCTCAACTCCTTACCATATATATTCTAAAATTTGAACCAGTACAATTCACTACCCGATGTTGTGCTAAAAATTGCCGAATGAGTGGCAAACAGTGTAGACCCAGATGAGATGCCGCATTCTGCGGTGTCTCATCTGGGTCTGTACTGTTTGCTCAGGCCTGTCTGTCCAAATACATATGGCAAATACTGTACCTGATGATTTGTCTAAAACTTGGTGGCTGACATGCAATCAATGTAGACCTGTAGACCGTAATCTGGGTCTACACCATTGCCTCAGGCCTATCTGTCCAAATACTGAAGTTAAACATGGTTGTTAACCTTTACCACTCTCTAGGCTAATTCAGCAAATGACAAACTGATGATATTTTCTTATTTTTCCCTGAAAATTTTCATGCAAATTGCCTCCTTAGGGTCAAAGCCTATTTTCTAGGCAAAATAGGAAAAATATTTCAAAATGTTGTCTGAATTTTTTACCTAGAATACTCAGTATTAACTCACAGATACTCACATATCTTACACAACAGATCTACAGTAATGTATCATTTAACTTCTGAAAGGGGAAGTTTTTGAGAACAATGTGTGAATAGAGATGATATCAGATTTTCCAGGAAGAGATTTAAAGACAGATACAGTCATTCTTCATGTGAACATTATGATGTTTTACCCGAATTATTTGGACAGACAGGTCAAAGCAAACAGTGTAGACCTAAATCAGGTTCTCAGAGTGGTGCATCTGATCAGACTCCTTATTTTATTCAGGTTTTTTGTCACTTTCAGCAATCTTTCAGCTGATCAGAGTCTACATTTCTTGCCATCCATCAAGTGGTTAAGTTCCAGAGGAATTGTTCAGGAGTAGTTGGTGATAATTATGGGATAATTTTCTCCAGTTCTCCATAAAAACATATGTTGTGGGTACTCATTAGAAGTGCCTCACAGAGGCACTTCTAATGAGTACCCACAACATATGTTTTTTATGAAGAAATAATTAAAACTATCTCAGAATTATCACCAAATACTCCTCCTTAACAAATTCCTCTGCCGTTTTTTTAGAAACAATGATAGGTATTAAGACAAGTATTGTAAGGAGTTAAGAGGTCTAAACATTTGCTGGTAAAAAAAATCAACAGATAGCATTTTGAAATATTTTTCTTACTTTTACCAGAAAATAGGCTTTAACATTTCATGCAAATTGTCAGATCCTATTTTCTAGATAAACTAGAGCTGGTGTTTGTAAAACACTATGCCCCCAACTGCCTGACTCTAACACTGTTTGACTCCAACACTGCTTAGCCATGACGGTAACAACAGTACAAATATATGATTTCAATGTTATTTTATCAAAGGGAAATAACTCTAAAATAGGAGATGATTGGGATAAGAAAAAAATATGGATCACCTATTTTTTCATGAGGAATCAAAACATGAAATTTCAAAACATTAGCATACATGGTTCTAAACTTATGCTATACACAATAAAGCAACAACATTAAATGGCCCGAAATTGCGAAGGGCCATAACTCCAACATTTCATTTAATTGGTTCAAAATTTATTCAGGTGATCTCCTCCTCAATCCCAATCAGTATACCAAATATCATGGCTCTAGCTTAAATACTTTTTGAGATATCTTGCTGAAAAAGTCAAAATGCCTAGAACTACAAAGGGCCATAACTTCATCATTTTTTCATGGAATTCCCTAAAAAACAAACCAGGTAATCTCCACATATTCCCCAATCAGCATATAATATTTCAAGACCCTAGCTTAAGTGCTTTTCGAGTAATCTTGCTGACAAGGTCAAAATGAGCAGAACTGCAAAGGGCCGTAACTTTATCAATATTTTCATGGAGTTCTCTCAAAATATAATCGGGTAATGTACACATCATTCCCACTCACTGTATCGAATTTCAAGAACCCAGCTTAAATACTTTTCAAGATATCTTGCTCACAAGATTTAATTCTGATTTTTTTCAAAGGGGCATAACTTTAAATAAACATGCTAGACAAGAAACAAAATACGGGTCGGCTATTTTTTCATTGGGAACCCAAATATAAAATTTCAAAACCCTAGCGTGCAGGGTTCTTAAGATATGGCATGCACAAAAAAAGCTTGATGAACGGACAAACAGTCGGATGGACAAATGAAGGCAAAATAATATGCCCCATCAATTTCATTCGAAACTGGGGGCATAATCAGGTCATCTACTCATTGCTACCAATCTATTCATCAAGTTTCAAGGCTCCAGCTTCAATAGTTTTTGAGATATTTTGTTCACAAGGGAAACATGCCCAAATTTACAAAGGGCCATTACTTATGAAATATTTTTCAGAATTTACAAAAAAAATTAATCAGGTCATCTACTCATCATTACCAATCAATTCACCAAGTTTCAAGTCTCTAGCTCTAATAGTTTTTGAGATATTTTGCTGACAAGATAAAAATGCCCAAAATAACAAAGGGCCATAACTCATGAAGTATTTTTCAGAATTTCTTCAAAAATTAATCAGGTCATCTACTCATCACTAAAAATCCATTTACTAAGTTTCAAGGCTCTAGCTCTAACAGTTTTTGAGATATTTTGCTGACAAGATAAAAATGCCTAAAATTACAAAGGGGCATAACTCAAGAAGTATATTTCAAAATTTCTTCAAAAATTTATCAGGTTGTTTACTCATCACTACCAGTCTATTCATTAAGTTTCAAGGCTCTAGCTTCAATAGTTTTTGAGATATTTTGCTGGCAAGTTAAAAATGCCCTAAATTACAAAGGGCCATAACTCATGAAGTGTTTTTCAGAATTTCTTCAAAAGTTAATCAGGTCATCTACACATCACTACAAATCCATTTACTAAGTTTCAAGGCTCAAGCTCTAACAGTTTTTGAGATATTTTGCTGACAAGGTAAAAATGCCCAAAATTACAAAGGGCCATAACTCAAAAGGCATTTTTCAAAATTACTTCAAAAGTTAATCAGGTTGTCTACTCATCACTACCAGTCTATTCATTAAGTTTCAAGGCTCTAGCTCCAACGATTTTTGAGATATTTTGCTGACAAGATAAAAATGCCCAAAATTACAAAGGGCCATAACTCATGAAGTATTTTTCAGAATTTCTTCAAAAGTTAATCAGGTCATCTACTCATCACTACAAATCCATTTACTTAGTTTCAAGGCTCTAGCTCTAACAGTTTTTGAGATATTTTGCTGACAAGGTAAAATTGCCCAAAATTACAAAGGGCCATAACTCAAGAAGTATTTTTCAAAATTTCTTCAAAAGTTAATCAGGTTGTCTACTCATCACTACCAGTCTATTCATCAAGTTTCAAGGCTCTAGCTTTAATAGTTTTTGAGATATTTTGCTGACAAGATTGCATCCATATTTTTTCAAAGGGCCATAACTCAGAAAAGGGGCATAATCCTGTCAAGAAAAAAAATACGTGTCAGCTATTTTTTCATGAGGAATCCATATATGAAATTTCAAAACAGTAGCATTCACGGTTTTAAAGTTATGCTATGCATCAACAAGCGTGACGAACGGACGGACGGACGGACGGAAGGACGGACGGACGGACGGACGGACGGACGAACAACCCAGAAGCAATATGCCCCTCCAACTTCTTTGAAGTTGGGGGCATAATAAATAAAAAAAAAATCTGTCTAATGCTATTTAATGATGAGGATGATTTCAGATTTCAGTGTTGATGATGTCAATCCATGAGGGTCACACTATTGTTAGCCAGTGTAGTCTACCAAATATAAAAGACTCAAATGTGGATATCCGAAAGGACAAAATGTAACCATTAAAGAGCCAGTCACAACTGTAGCAGATGAAAATTTGATTTTTTTTCTCTTTTACTTTTTTCTGTATTTTTCAGAGTAGTCTACATGTAAATAAAACTTGACATTTCATGTGAATCATCTGCTGCAAATTTTCTTGGTGTTTAAGGGTTAAGATGATTAAATATCAAAAACAACTTATATTTTATGTGTAAAAATCTGCTGCTATTTACTTCCTTATATAGATATTTGGACAGACATGCCTTTGTATACACCTAAATAGTCAGATCAAATGCCTAAAAAATTCAGAAAGACATACCTCCTATGGAGATGTATGTTCTTTAAATATCATGGTTCATTAATGAATTTGCATTCAATATCAAACCCTATTTTCTGGGGAAAAATATCATTAATATTTCATCTGCTAAATTTGTCCAGAGGGAGCTAATGGGTATGAATGAATTATAATGGATTTTTAAGCAGTCTGGTTTTGACCAATACCGTATTTACCTTAAGTATTCTGACACCCCAACTCCTTACAATTCTTGTTCTAAACTTTGAAAAAAGTACGATTTACTACAATTTACTGTTGTGTCTAAATATTGCTGGATGAGTGGCAAACAGTGTAGACCCTAACGAGACACCTCATTCTGCAGCATCTCATCTGGGTCTACACCATTTGCTCGTGCCTGTTTGTCTGAATACATATGATAAATACAGTATGTATTATGCTCTAGTTACTAATAATAGTCATTTTAATTTGTTGGCAGTTCATACAAATTCATTGGCATAGCCAGAATGAAATTATTTTTATGCACATCCAGGAAAATATAGAAACAAGAGGGCCATGATGGCCCTGTAACGCTCACCTGAGCAACATAGCACTTTGAGAGCCTGATCTAGAACTGATCGGGAAACATTCTGATCATAGTTCATAATGATTATAACAAAGTTTTCTGCTGATTTGGCCCGGTGACCTAGTTTTTGATACCAAGCGACCCAGTTTCGAACTTGACCTAGAACTCATCAAGACAAACATTTTGTGCAAGATTCATGATGATTGCTTGAAAAATGTGACCACTAGTGTGATAACAAGATTTTACGCTGATTTGGCCAGGTGACCTAGTTTTTTACCCCAGGTGTTCCAGTTTCGAACTTGACCTAGAAATCATCAAGACAAACATTTTGAGCCAGATTCATGATGATTGTTTCAAAAATGTGACCGCTAGAGTGTTAACAAGGTTTTCTGCTGATTTGGCCCGGTGACCTAGTTTTTGACCCCAAGTGACCCAGTTTCAAACATATCCTAGAACTCATCAAGACAAACATTTTGAGCAAGATTCATGATAATTGCTTCAAAAATGTGACCGCAAGAGTGTTAACAAGGTTTTCTGCTGGTTTGGCCTTGTGACCTAGTTTTTGATACCACATGACCCAGTTTCGAACCTGACCTAGAAATTATCAAGACAAACATTTTGAGCAAGATTCATGATAATTGCTTCAAAAATGTGACCGCAAGAGTGTTAACAAGGTTTTCTGCTGGTTTGGCCTGGTGACCTTGTTTTTGACACCACGTGATCCAGTTTCAAACCTGACCTAGAAATCATCAAGACAAACATTTTGAGCAAGATTCATGATTATTGCTTCAAAAATGTGACCGCTAGAGTGTTAACAAGGTTTTCTGCTGATTTGGCCCAGTGACCTAGTTTTTAACTCCAAGTGACCCAGTTTCGAACTCGACTTATAAATCATCAAGACAAACATTTTGAGCAAGATTCATGATGATTGCTTCAAAAATGTGACCGCTAGAGTGTTAACAAGGTTTTCTGCTGATCTGGCCAGGTGACCTAGTTTTTGACCCCAAGTGACCCAGTTTCGAACTTGACCTAGAAATCATCAAGACAAACATATTGAGCAAGATTCATGATGATTGCTTCAAAAATGTGACCGCTAGAGTGTTAACAAGGTTTTCTGCTGATTTGGCCAGGTGACCTAGTTTTTGACCCCAAGTGACCCAGTTTCGAACTTGACCTAGAAATCATCAAGACAAACATATTGAGCAAGATTCATGAATATTGCTTGAAAAATGTGACTGCTAGAGTGTTAACAAGGTTTTCTGCTGATCTGGTCAGGTGACCTAGTTTTTGACCCCAGGTGACCCAGTTTCAAAGTTGACCTAGAAATCATCAAGACAAATATATTGAGTAAGATTCATGATGATTGCTTCAAAAATATGACCGCTAGAGTGTTAACAAGGTTTTCTGCTGATCTGGCTTGGTGACCTAGTTTTTGACCCCAAATGACCCAGTTTTGAACTTGACCTAGATTTAATAGAGGCAAACATTTTGAGCAAGTTTCATCAAGCTTGGGTCAAAACTATGACCTGTAGAGTGTTAACAAGTTTTTCCTTTGATTTGACCTGGTGACCTAGTTTTTTATACCAAGTAACCCAGTATCAAACTTGACCTAGATTTCATAGAGGCAAACATTCTGACCAAGTTTCATCAAGATTGGGTCAAAACTGTGACCTCTAGAGTGTTAACAAACTAATTGTTGACGACGGAGGACGGACGACGACGGACGACGGACATAGGGTGATGACAATAGCTCACCCTGAGCTTTTACTCAGGTGAGCTAAAAAATCACCCCAGTATCACTTTCAAGATGGGGGCTACTCTTAAAGGAAAGAATTTGCTTCCAGAGGAAAAGAAGTCCCATAAGAGAAGCCCCCATAATAAGAGAAGCTCCCATAATAGTTATTATTGATGAGCTCTTTTTATTGCAAATAATATTTTCTTATGCACATGCATAATGTGTGTAAAGGGTGCTATGCATATCATTAGAAATAGCAGCAGAAATAGTAGTAGTAGTAGTGGTAGTGGTAGTAACAGTACAAAATCAAATGACTATTATAAAGCAAAGTTAAGTTCCTAAAAATGTTAAGGGGACTGAATACTCTTGGTACATTTTCAGCCATTTTTTTACAAGGGAGACAACTTTTGTGACTTCCTGTTTGCTTCCCTGCACACAAAATCCCTTCTGAAAAGGGATCTACCGTATTTATCCTAAGTATTAGGACCCCTTATCATACTTGTCCTAAAATTTGAAATTGTCCATTCTACTCCCTGTTGATGTGTCTAAAATATTGCTGAATGTGTGGCAGACCCTGATCAGATGCCTTGTTCTGTGGCGTCTGATCTGGGTCAACACAATTTGCAAAGGCCAAGCTGTCCCAGTAATAAGGGTTATTACGGTACTCTAAAAATGAGCAAAGTCTTTCCTTTCAGAGCTGACATCCCTTCTGAAAAAGGGGTCTATTCTAAAAAGGAGCAAAGTCTTTCCTTTTTGGGTGGACCCTTTTTCAGAAGGGAAGCAAAAACGGTATTGACATTGTTGCCCTCCCTTGAGGATAAAAGCCTTACTTTATTTGACCGCCCAGTGAAGCCTATAAACAGTACAAGTGGAATGGTATTCAGTGCAGACTCTGTGTCTAAAGGGTTTGTGCAGCCAATTATGTCCAAATATTTAAGGGAAACTGAAACTGATACACCCGGTAGTTTTTCTTCTATTTTTAACAAGGTAGGTAACTTTTGTGACTTCCTGTTTGGGTTCCTACAGACCAAACCCGTACAGAAAAGGGGTCCACTCTAAAAGGAAAGAATCTGGGGGAACAGATTCTTTCCTTGTACAATGATCCTTTTTTTGAAGGGAGGCAAAAACAATTTTGACAGTTGTTTCCCCTGAAAGTGTTTCAAATACCCTTAAGATAAATGCAATATTTTTTTTTTTTTTTTTTTTTGACAAAGAAATTGAGGTATCAAAACATGTTGTGGTTCATGCTACCATGACAAAGCAGCAGTGTTAAAAATGTACCCAAATTACTTTTTAAAAATATCACCTTACCTTTTTAAAAATAGAAATGAAAAATGACTCAGAAGTGGTTATGGTATTTACTGTAAGTATTTGGACACCTTCACACTGCATGCTGAATAAAAATTTAAGCAGAGGACATTTTAAAATATTTTTCCCCGAAACTAGACTTTGACATTTCATGCAAATTCTTTTCAAAGGAGACACTTTACATGAAATGTCAAAAGTGTCAGAGCAGATTTTCTGGGATAAATAAAAATATCAGCAATTTGTCATCTGCCAAATTACCATTTTTACCATCCCTTTTTATTATTTTATCCAGAAAATAGGCTTTGACAATTCATGCAAATTGTCTCCTAAGGAGACAATTTGCATGAACTTTCAAAGCCTGTTTTCTGGATAAAAAATAATAAAAACATTTCAATTTGCCATCTGCTGAATTAGTCCAGAGTGAGGTAAAATTAAACTCTTAAAATTAAAACGTCCATCTGACTATCTGTTATATAAAAGTGTCTGATGAGTGGCAAAAAATGGAAACTCTAATCAGATGTCTGGTTTGGGTCTACAATGTTTGCTCAGGGCAATCTATCTAATATTTAGAGTAAATGAGGTATGTTTATTATTAGGTACACATAGCAACAGATAAGGCACTTTTTTCATCCGAAAAATGCTGATATCTTTCTTATTTCTCGACGGAAACATATGTTGTGGGTACTCATTAGAAGTGCCTCGCTAAGGTGCTTCTAATGAGTACCCACAACATATGTTTTCGTCGAGAAATAAGAAAAATATTAAGTGGATACCCCCTCTTATCTGTAGCTATGGGTACATCATGATGCAACTTTTTTAATTCATCATAACATGTGTCATTTTCACTAAAATTACCTTATTTACCCTTAGTATTTGGACAAATGGACCTATAAGCAAATAAGGTAAACTCTTTTCCTTAAGTTGAGCATGCTCACAAAAATAAGAGAAATAAAATCATCCAAATGTATGTACCTTGCTTATTCGGAAAGCATTTCCTTTTTGAGTTACTAGTAAACATGTTGATATAAATACTCAGTTTTTACTCTGAATTCTGAAACAGCGAGGCCAATATAATCATGATAATCCAGATTTTAGAATTTTAAAGAATGATTCATGTTTGATATCCAAATGTCAACTTTCTATAATAACCACAGGTTTAATTCTGGAACATTCAGTAATCTATGCTCCACAGTTTCAATACAAAATGAACTTGTGTGAAATGTGAAATGTCACATATGTTCACATATGTATGTAAAATGGCTGACATATGCGAACAATGAATGCCATGATTAACCAAAACATCTCAGCAGTTTGATCAGGAATTTCACTTTCATTGGGAGGAAGCCTAGATGCTGGCTCAAGCAAAGCCCAGATCAGACTGTCCAAATGTGCATGCCTCTTCAGATTATCAGTATCTGTGTGTGTGCTATGGAGCCTTTTTGTGTGATCTGTCTCAAGGAATATTGTTGGAATTATATAATTTTAGACTTTAAGAAATAATATAGAGACTTATATAATCACAAATGTTGCATATGTATCTGAGTAGCAGCTTTTACTTCTTTATTTCACAACTTTATTTAGTCAATAGATCTCTGTATTTACCCCAAATATTTTAAGAGACAAGCATGAGCAAACAGCGAAGACCCAGATCAATCTGCTCCTAAAAGAGCAGCTAGTTTGATCATGGTCTACACTGTTTTCTATGTCATCACATATCACATACCTCATCAGGCTGATGGGCTTTTTTCCAATTTTAATATAAGTATGATATTTGGAAATGGCATCAGAAAATTTAGGGTAAATACATTGTAACATATTTCTACCACAGCAAATTGTTTACTGCACAGTTGCAGCCTGATTACAAGGGTCTAAGCTGTTCACTGACATAAATATACTGATACTGATACTGATACATGATTTTTACCCAAGCTAGGCATCCAAGGCACATGGAAGCTATACTGACATAACTATATTGACCTTATATTATATCTTAACCCTTGTCCTGCTGAATAAATTATGCCTCACCCACTTCTAATTTTCAGCCAATCAGATTACTTGATCCAGATTGTTGCTATAAATTCACATACTTAATGGCAAACAGTGCAGATCCAGATCAGTTGGTTTCTTCAGAAGCCAACTGATCTGGATCTTCACTGTTTGCAAAGGCAGGCTATATCCGGGACAGGACAAGGGTTAATCCATTTACGTTGAGTGGACTCTTCTACTACAACTATTTGGGCCAATCTATTTCCAACAGCATGGTCTCCGGTGAGTTCTTATTATTACGGTTAGTTCTTATTATTACTATTTTTTATAGAAATTCCTGTAGCTAATGTAAACAGTGTAGACCCTGATCAGATCTGGGTTTGAACTGTTTGCCAGTGACCCTTTTGGGGGTCTCCAGACTGAAAAAGGTTGAATACTGTCTGAATCTCAACAAAGGGAATGATGTCATCAAGCCTGTTATATTAACACTCTGTGACCCAACATACAAGAAGAAACAATTACATTTAGGAATGGATTACTGTAATAACTCTAAGTATTGAGATGGGTCTGGACAAACAGTGTAGAGCTGGATCAGATGCAACAAAATGGGGCATCTCATTATGGTCTACACTGTTTGCCATTCATCCAGCAATATTTTAGACACATCAACAGGTACTAAAATGGACTGTTCTAAAGAAGCCAACTGATCTGGATCTGCACCGTTTGTCATTAAATATGTGAATTTCTATCAAAAACCTGGATCAAGTAATCTGAAGTTGGCTGGAAATTAGAAGTGGGCATGGTATCTTAATTTATTCAGCAAGGCAAGGGTTAAATACAGTAATTATTGAGAACAGTTCAGTTGAATGGATATTCTTGGTGGATTTTTGATTTTTGATGAGGGAGACATTTTTTGTGACTTCCTGTTTGCTTTCCTGTACACCACCAATCCCATTCTGAAAGAATCTAGGACAATCCCCACTCTCCCCCCCACCCCCTCCCCCCTGCCCCCTCCCAATTACACACACACACACACACACACACACACACACACACACACACACACACACACACACACACACCACACACACACACACACACACACACACACACACACACACACACACACACAGCCATCCTATTAATCTGGCCAAACTGTCCTATACCAATAATTTTGGCAGGCCACATTGTCCTAAGCCAAATTATGTTAAATTGTCTGAGCCAAATCATCCGCTGGTCGAATTGTTTGTGCACCCTTCTGGAGGGGTCTACTCTAAAAGACAAGAAATTGCCCTACCCACCCCCTCCCCCCACCCATCTCCCACCCCCTTGTGAGCAGGGAGCAAATTCTTACCCTTTAGAGTAGACCCCTTTTCAGACTGGAGCAAAAGCAATTTTGAATGATAGTTTATCCCTTCCCCTTAACTTTACACAGGTATCTTTAACCTTTACCACCCTCTGGGCATATTCAGCAGATGACAAATTGATAATACATGTGTTCTTATTTTTCCATGAAAACAGGCTTTGCCATATTTCATGCAAATTGTCTCCATTTTACCCAATGTGCTAAGTAATAAACTTTAAAACAATAATTATACACTGAAGAAAACTTTGACATATTTATGCAAGACAAAAACAATGACAAGTATGAATGGATTAATTAAGTACTTGAACAAACTACTGTGTATGTTAAACTATGTATTTAAAGTGTCTATAAACTTCAAAACTACTCCAACAGAACAAAATACTACCTTTTAACAGTAATCAACTCCAAAATGATTAAAATATCTTAAATAGCACATAAAATTCCCCAAATGCAGGAAGTATCAAGATGTAAACATTTATCATCTGGTCATGTGATCAGATTCGTAAAGAGTGATAAATAGGAATATACAAATATACAACAAATATACACCTCCTATCATACCAAATCATAAAAAAGATCTTAACTCTTGTCCTGCTGAATAAATAAAGATGCCACGCCCACCTCTAATTTTTGGCCAGTCAGATTACTTGATCCAAATCGTTGCTATCAATTTACATACTTAATAGCAAACAGTGTAGATCCAGATCAGTTGGCTTCTTCAAAAGCCAACTGATCTGGATCTACACTGTTTGCAAAGGCAGGGTATATCCGGGTTCAGCAGGACTAGGGTTAAACATGACAGTTTATACCTGTATAACACTGAACTGTATGAATGAAACATTACCAAAACACGCCTATTCAAATATACTGAAAATTTCACCACCAAAACCTGAAAATTTTCAGACATAAATTCTGATATTTTTATATTTCTGCTTAAAACATAGATTGTGGGTTCTCATTAGAACTGCCTCACAGAGGCAATTCTAATGTATACCCACAATCTATGTTTTTGAGCACAGATTAGAAAAATAATATATACCCCTGTAAACCCCAGTTTTACTATATAAAAGTGGAGTTTAAGGGGGTCATTTTTATATAGATATGATTTTGTGATGTATAACAAAATAAATACCCCAAATATTCAAATAGTCATGCCTGAGCAAAAAGAGCGAACCATATCAAACTAGTGCTATGGTCTACACTGTTTGCCTGTCAGTCAGCATTTTATTCTTTACCACTCTCTGGGCAAATTCAGCAGATGATAAATTGATGATATTTTTCTTATTTTTTCCAGAAATTACACTTAGACACTTCATGCAGATTGTCTCCTCAAGAGACATGCATGAAGTGTAAAAGCCTGTTTTCTGGAAAATGTCATCTGCTGAAATTTTACCCGGAGTGTTAAGTGTTAAGACAAATCTCCAGGAAGTTAAACTGACTTCCACAAGTTAAACCTTGTCATGCTGAATAAATTAAGATGCCACGCCTACTTCTAATTTTCAGCCAATCAGATTACTTGATCCAGATTGTTGCTATAAATTCGCTTACTTAATGGCAAACAGTGCAGACCCAGATCAGTTGGCTTCTTCAGAAGCCAACTGATCTGGATCTACACTGTTTGCAAAGGCAGGGTATATCCAGGTTCAGCAGGACAAGGATTAATATTAATAGGATAAGAACAGAGGATTTATAATATCCTGTAGTACTTAAAATTAGCGCTGGGTAAAATTGCTGATGACATTTTGTGATATTTTTCTCTTATTTTGTTTTCCAGAAAACAGGATTTGACCTTTTGTACAAAAAATTATCTTCTTAGGGAGACAATTACATGAAATGTCAAACCCTATTTTCCATTAAAAATCAAACATTATTTCCCTATTTTCTCCAAAAGTAGTTTGTCATTTCATGCAAATTTGCAGATAAAAACAAAAAGGGACAGATAATTCAGGGAGTAGCTGAGTGAGAGTTATCACTCTTGTATACAGCACAACAGGCATAACACAGAAGTAACTACCATATCATGACAGCCTACAAAAACATTTAAGTGTAATTTTAACATGCAAGTGTACTTTTAATGAGATATTTTTGGGAAAACGAGACAACCTATCCTTATGACCTTGAAAATAAGGTCAAAAGTCACCAAAACCCAACTGATTTTTGGCATGTTTCAATGATATGCAGTACATGTAGCTATGCAAGTTTGGTAATAAAAAGAAATAACACTGATAAGTTTCCTTCAAAAAATTCATCCTATGTTCCAACAAAGTTGCTGAAGGAAACTTACTCTTTGATAAAACTCCTATTACAATTGAATGGATTAATGCCCTTTGAATTTCAACCCACTACTGTTTATTAAGACAAACTGGCCTGAGCAAATAGTGTAGACTCAGATCAAACTGCTAAAGGAGCAATTTAATCAAGGTATACACTGTTTGCCACTCAACCAGCATACATGCATTTAGACACATCACAATTTTTTGACTTGAGGTTTTACAGCCCAGTCAACCCATTACAGTCATGTTGAGCATGGTCAGTTAACCTACTCACACCTGGGTAGGATTAGTCCTCTAAGCGGTTAACTAGTACTTGTGCACATATTTTCATCAATAACTGACAAACTGCTCTTATTTAATCAATGGAAGTTGAATGGCCGTAGAAATTTTCTAAAGATCAATCTCCACGAAAGTTATGACTAAGCAGGGGTTCCCATTGGCAACCTTAAGACCTGCACTCAGATATGCTAAAGAATACACCATGCAATCATCATAATTATTCAAATTTTAGAATAACTACAGTAAGAAAATAAAGTGTCTGAATATTTAGGGTAAATACAATATTTGATTTGTCAGTAGATCCATAACAAGGTCTTCACTGATGAGTTTTGCTCATCTTAGCAGATCAAAACAATGTATAGTTAAACTTCAATGACTCAAACACTGATGGCTTGTTTACTGTGGCTAATTCATTTTTGAGTCCCTTGGAAATTCTTCATACCTCAAGAAAACAAATTAAACCGCCAATCACAACAATTGTCGGCTGCTTTCTCATCTGCTTGTGTTTTTAAAAGTCATTTCTGCAAACAGTGTGGACCAGATCAGACTGCTCCTTCAGGAGCAGTCTGATCTGGGTCCACACTGTTTGCCTATATGCTAAAAGTATGTTTGAAAAGTTTGCAAGAAGATGCAGCAGACGACATAAACAGACAACACCTTCAGATGCAGTTTTTCTTGGCGCTTTAAGGGTTAAGCGATATTTTACAGAAATTTTTTTTATTTTATCATGGAACTATCATAGAACTGTATGTTGAATGTACTCAACAATACTCAACATACACCGTTATTTTATAGGTCAGAAAGACATCCCATAATTATCCCCATTTGTCTCCTGAACTGGTAATTAACCTTCAGTGGCTCAAACTACCCATGTCTAGAATACTTTCCATGGCCCCAAAGATGCTCAAGCCATTGAAGTTTGACTAATGCCAGACAAAAACCCTGATTAGCCTGTGCATCTGCAGTCTGAACAGATCCCTTTTTATTGCATGATGTAGGTCATATGCAACTAATTCACAACAAAGGAAAGGGGCCCAGATCTGCCTGTGCATTTACAACTGTACATTGACTGGTTTTAACTAATAAGAGTTTTTATTTTTTATTGTGCAATTATAATGGAGGTCTCAACAATTACCCAGTTGGGGACGTATAAAATTGGCTGTTGTAAGGAGGTGGCTTTTAGGAAGAGGTAAACCCATGTTTTGGATATTTGTTAGAATTGCCTCACTGAGCTTTCATGCACAACAATCCTCTTCTTCAAAAAAAATATGAAAAAATAAGAAAAGAATATCCCAGAATTACCAGAAAAATATTCCTCTTTAACAAATCCTCTGACATTATTTCATCCAATCACATAATAGCGACATTGGACCAACCAGATATGATTCCTACTATACTTTCATAATGCTGAATGCCAAGCAAAAGAGCAGTTCTAGTACCATTTTTAGAGTCTTATGACTAGGGATCAAACCCACAACCTCCCTGATGCAAAGCAAACACTCTACCAACTGGACTACTTCACTAATTAACCTCAAATACCGGCGGTACTCTCTAGGCACATTCAGCAGAAGACAAATTGATAATATTTCTCTCATTTTTCCTAGAAAACAGATTTTGACATTTCATGCAAATTGTCTACAATTTGTATGAAATGTCAAAACCTGTTTTCTGGGAAAAATAAGAAAAATATTTCAATATGTCGTCTGCTGAAAATTTTACCCAGAGTGCTAAGCGTTAAAAAATGTTATTAGAATGCATGCTTACCCCACATACACATGTTTTTCAGCTGAATAACCATTAATGCTAGATGGTACTAGTATCCATTTGTTAAATATTTAACACTTAAAGCACCAATCTGTAACAACTGCAACAGACGATTTCTATTTTTTATTTTTTTTTTTATTTTTCAAAGGAAATAAGTTTAGACATTTGATGTGAATTGTCTGCAAGACATGTTGCCTCTGAAAAATAAAAAAAAAAAGCATAAAAATTTTAGAATGTCATCTGCTACAAATTTTATTTGTGGATTTAAGGGTTAAAACACAATCCTGGTGACAAACCCCCCCACTAACATCAGTAATCCATTCTCCCTGAGAAATATTTTTATAGAATATCGGCAAACCCACAATTTAATTGGTCATCAGAGGTGTTCAGTAGGGAAGACAAATAAATCAATAGAAAACAAATCCCTGCACTGGAAAGAATGGAGACATATAGATCTGCATCCTACTGTGCTAAATGATCCAAGCCAAGTTACAGTAGAGGTTTCATCTATTATTGGAACTGTATTAACACTAGATATTGGGACACCTAAACTCCCTACCATACTTGTCCTAAAATTTTAACGTGTCCACTTTACCACCTGTTGACAGGTCAAAAAACTGCTAGACAAGTGGCAAACATTGTAGACCCTGATCAGATGATGCATTCTGCAACATCTTAGTGATCTGTGTCTACAATGTTTGCTCAGTCTGTCCCGATACTAAAGGTTAATACAGTTTTTCTAAGACAGCTCCACATTATTAACAGTTACCAAGCTATGGGCAGATACTACAGACGACAAACTGATGATATTTTCCTTACTTTTCCTAGAAAATAGGATCAGCTACTTCATGCAAGTTGTCTCCTAAGGAAACAACTTGCATGAAGTGTCAAATCCTAATTTCTATGAAAAATAAGAAAAATATTTCAAAATTTCATCTGCTGAAATTTTTACCCAGCACGCAAATTGTTAAAGGAGATTTTTTTTTTTTTTTTTTTTTTCCAAAAGAACCAATATTTCTTAACCTCATAAAACATACTATGTACTATGGAGATTTTAAGCCAAACCTCCAACGTCTGCAGCGAAATGACAGGCCAATGATCAGACAGATCTGTAATGTCAAAGCACAAGACATTGTCAACATTAGGTCCAATGAGCTACTTGCACAGCTTGGCATTCAGGATCTTGACCTTATCCTATAAATGAGAAGGCACCACTGGTATCAACAAGTGAGTGCTCCAATGGTACAGTCAAGACAGCTTGTGACATACAGGTTGATGGAAAGTGTGGGCCTGGGAGGCCCAAGGTGACATGGACAAAGGCCCAAGGTGACATGGACGCAGCTGACAAAAAAGGATTGCAGCGAGTGGAAGCTCTCAGCTAATGACCCTCATGATAGACGTACCTGGAGATCTGGTGTGAGATCTGCATGTGTGCAGCAAGCCAGCTACCTGGAAGGGGCCCACTGATGTGGATGTTGCCCCTGTACCTGCAAGTTAATCAAAAATCTGATGATGATGATGAGGATGATGATGATATATTTAATAGAATCAGTGACCTTGGAGAGATGATTCGAGATGTATACACAACATACAAACCACTGTTTCTTCATGCAGATAACGAAGACCTGATCAGATTGTATGGATGTGCACGTGCAAGTTGAGGTGAATCTCTGATGGGGGTACATTTCTCATGTTGTGGCTCATATATTTTTTGTGTAGAAACATGAAAAAAATAAAGGTTAGCTTAGCACACTGGGTAAAATTTTCAGCAGACGACATTTTGAAATAATTTTTTCTTTTTTTTTTTCCCAGGAAACAGGATATTACTTTTCATGCAAACTGTGCATGAAATATCAAGCCCTGTTTCTGGGGGAAAAATATGAAAAATATCATTAATTTGTGGTCTGCTGAATTTGCCCAGAGAGTAGTAAACCCTTAAAACGCCAAGAAAAACTGCATCTGAAAATGTTGTCTGTTTATGTTGTCTGCTGAATATTCTTGCAAACTTTTCGAATCTATTTTTGCATATAGGCAAACAGTGTGGACCCAGTTCAGACTGCTCCAGTCTGATCTGGGTCCATAATGTTGGTAAAAATGACTTTTAAAATCACAAGCAGATGACAAAGCAGATGACAATTGTTGTGATTGGCAGTTTGTTAAAGTAATAATTGTTGATGAACTGTCTTCTAATTATAACATGATCAATAAGGTCAGATCAACACTTAGCATGCTGGGTAAAAAATTCAGCAGACAACATATTGAAAACAAAAAATATCTTTGTTTTAACAGAAAACAGACTTTGATATTCCATGCAAACTGTCACCAAAGGATGGAATGTAAAAGTCTCTTTTCTAGGAAAAACAAATATCATCAATTTTGTCATCTGCTAGATTTGCCCAGACTGTAGTAAAGGTAAAGTGACATTTAATAATTAGTTTTGAACAGGTAATTGCTGTCAGCTGGTGATCAATAACAATCAGGTGGGGTCCAGGGAAGTGAAAAATATTAGCCTCCAAACTGCTTTACAATTTTTCAGCAAAATCACTCTGGACACTTAACTTTTAGCACTCTGGTGGTATTTTTCCAGAAAATGGGTTTTAACATTTCATGCAAAATTTCTGGGGGTGTGTGTGTGTGTGTGTGTGTGTGGGGGGGGGGGGGGAAGGAGGAAAATATTTCAAAATGTTATCTGCTGAAATTTTTGGTGCATGGACAATTCAGTCAGCGGATGATTTGGCCTGCACAATTTGACCCAGACAATTTGGCCTAGGATAATTTGGCATAGGACAATTTGGCCAGCCAAAATTTTTGGGAAGGAAAACTTGGCCAAACTAATATTTCCCAGCAGTTTTGCCTGAAGGTTAATACTGCATAGGGTATGCTAATACATGTAATAAACTCAGCAGGTTATGGGTCAAATTTAACACTTACCATGCTATGGGAAATGTAACAGATTACAAACTAACAATATTTTTCTTATTTTTCCTAGAAAATAGGATCTGACATTTCATACATGAAGTGTCTGATCCTTATATATTGTCTTTGAAAAATAAGAAAAATATTTCAAAATCACATCTGCTGGAACATTTTACCCAGCATGTTAAGTGAGAAGACTATATTTAACATAAAAATTCTGAAAACGCAGACCCAGACCAAACTGCTCTATTCACCTAGCATATTTTTTTCAGTGACGTTTTAACAGACACCACAATTTCCCTAAATATTCAGACATTGTAACTCCTTACTGTACTGAACAAGTCCATTTGACATTTGAACTTGCTGCCTGAAAAAACAACAACAAAAAAACCCATAGTTCCAACCCTGCGGAACAGCTTGATCTGGTTTTACAGTGGTTGCTTATGTATTTTTGTCCAAAAACTTAGGATAGATATGATAATGAAATGGACTCAAAATTTAAGGCAAGTAAGATAAGGAGTTATAGGATGATAATGGCATTTATTTTCATTACTCAGCTAAAGACAAAAGGAGTATCCAAATAAATATTTGTCTCAGTTCTCCACAAAAACACATTTTGTGGGTAATCATTGGAATTGCCTCTCTGAGGCAATTCCAATGATTACCCACAACATATGTTCACTTTAAGAGATGAAAATATCAGTACTAGTTGGCTGAAAAAAATCTCATCTAGAGCTCTGTGAAATTCAAAGGTCCCTTCCTTGAGCCCCCCTCCTGTACATGCTGACTTTGATAAGAATTCCAATCAATGAAAATGAGTCAGTTCATTAACATTCCATGTGTGGCAAGATTACATGAAAGAATAGCTCAGCTCAGCTCATCATTGATTTTTCATTATCTGAATGAATTTCCCTGACAAATGGAATTTCCACTGGGCAGATGGCAGTTATATTCTCAGTGCCTGTGTCAGTAGTGTTAACAAGTCCAGGGATTGGCTCAGCACTATTTGTTTACTTCCCAACCACTTTTTAGCTCACCTGTATGGAAGTATAGGTAGATCTATAGCAGTCACCACGGCATTGGCATTTGTGTCGGCATCGGTGTTGGTGCTGGTTAAAATTTTTGTAAAAGTTTTTAGAATGCTATATCTCCTGAATCTCTTGATGGAAGTAGTTCATACCTGCCCATATGTTAGATACTAGTCTGAAGTTCTATGTTGTACCATCCTGACCCACATGGGTGACCTTGAGGTCAAGGTCACGTACTTAGAAAAAAATTATGTTAAAGTTTTTTTGTTAAAGTTGTTAAAAAGCTGTATCTCCTGAACCTCTAAATGGAGGTAGTTCATGCTTGCCCTGATGTTAGATACTGTCTGAAATTTTATGCTGCACCATCCCAACCCACATGAGTGACCTGAGGTCAAGGTCACAGACAAAAATTCAATTTAGAGGCAAAGAGCGATTCAGGCGAGCTACGCTGTCCTCTGACAGCTCTTATTTGCCATTCTTCTAATCTACCTCAGATGCATATGACGGATTTTCAGTCAATACAGCA
Organism: Anodontia alba; assembly: GCA_964016985.1. Taxonomy (NCBI): domain Eukaryota; kingdom Metazoa; phylum Mollusca; class Bivalvia; order Lucinida; family Lucinidae; genus Anodontia; species Anodontia alba. The sequence continues at coordinate 102,132,883 of OZ024828.1, forward strand.
ATAAGCTGTTGCTTTTGTTTTGCTGTTTATTTTTGCTATGTGGACCACTATGGATAACTGGTATGAATCTTCCATATACAAAATATTCAGCTTGTATTTGGAGGTGCTTCTCCATAGCAGATGCCTTCCTATAACATCTGATGTCCCAAAATGCAGTTTAACTATATATTTAACCTGTCTAAAATGACCACCTCCCTACAACAGCCAATTTTACTTGTTCCCGAGGGTGGCTGTTGAAGGAGGGTTGCATTATATAGGCATCACCAAACAATGATGCACTAGCTAGCTGTTATATTAACACCCATGCATGATCATGGAGCTTGTTCATAGTCAGTAAATTATGTTAACTTGAGCCATTGACTTAAGATGTTTCAGTATTTTATTGTCCATTAATGGTATTTCAGTTAGTTTGAGACAATAATAAGGGAATAACAAGAAAAAAAATCTGTGTATGTAAACAATGTACAATCAGAAGCAGGATTCAAACCCATGACCATTTAAGCTGAATGAATACACCTGGAGGATTTTCTACCATGTTACAAGGGGGACAACTTTTTTGACTTCCTGTTTCCTTTCTTGTCTGCCAAACCACTTTTGAAAACTGGTATACTTGAAAAGGAACAGACAGGCTTCAGCAAACAGTGCAGAGCCTCATCAGATACTGCATTTTGCTGCATCTGTTGAGGGTCCACATTGTTTGCTACTCATCTAAGATTTTAGACAGATCAGCCAGTAGTATAACTGAGTTGTTTAAATTTTAGGGCCAGTATTGTAAGGAGTTAAAATTTTTACGCAACATGCTAAACATTTTTAACCCTAGCTATGCTGAAAAAATTAAGATGCCACACCCACTTCTAATTTTCAGCCAATCAGATTACTTGATCCAGGTTATTGATACAAATTCAGATACTTAATGACAAACAGTGCAGATCCAGATCAGTTGGCTTCTGAAGAAGCCGACTGATCTGGTTCTACACTGGTAGCAAAAGCAGGGCATATCCGGGTTCAGCAGGACCAAGGTTAAGGTGTCCCAATATTTAGGATAAATATGGCGTTATGATGAGACTAAACACTTTAGTCTTCTGTAAGTTCATTTTCACTTTGATGGTTCATCCACTTTTATTTCCAATGATCTGTACCAAACACAATACAATATGTATTTCACCATGTAAAAAGGGCCTAGGTATATGTCAAACAGTGAATGCCCAGACCAGTCCATGCATCTGCGCAGTCTGATCATACTGCAGTCTCTACAGTATCCAGGTTTACTCCTACTAATCAGTCAAGATCAGACTGTAACATACACAGACTGACCAGTTCTTTGTTGTTCATAAATGATCTAAGATTGCTTTTTATACAATGAATTCCCATTGTGTGGTTTAATTCCAATAATGGAAAGAAGAACTAGAATTTATTTATGGGTAAAACAACTTCTGAGCAACAATGTGAGAAAATGTTACTTACCGTATTTGACATAATTACTGCGCATAGCCTTACCCATATAAGCGTATAGTCAAGCAATTCAGGGCCTAGTTGTTCAAAGCGTCGTTAGCTTAATGAGCTCGTTAAGGGTCATTTCGTTAACTGTTTTAGCGGATTCAATATACAATATTTTGATATTTTTTGCTGAAAAAATGTGAGTAGCTTTTGCACTGCAAAAGCTACTCACATTTTTGCAGCAAAAAATATCAAAATATTTGCATATCACTCGATGTAAATTTTAACGAATCGTTAACTAACGACATCGTTAGCTTTGAACAACTGGGCCCAGATTACAACCCAAGTATTTGTATCTACTGCTTTATAAAAGCATATATTGTGGATATTCATTTATTTGCCTCAACATGTCAAGGCAATTCAAATGAGTACCACAACATATGCTTTTATAAAGACAATCAGAAATGAATACCATGTAAGCATCATAAATAATCCTCTCATAAAGTCCTATATTAATCTTTCTTTTAAGTGTGCCCTTGTAAGATGCATATTTTACTAAATGGTTTTCTCAGGAATTTTGAAAAACCTAAGCGCACTGTGCAGTAATTACATTGAATATGCTACAAGTCAAGACAATTCAAATGAATACCCACAACACATGCTTTGATAGAGACAATCTGAGACGAATATCGCATAAGCATCATTAATAATCCTCTCATGAAGTCCTCTGATAAACTTTCTTTAAAGTGTGTCCTAATAAGGTGTATATTTTTACTAAAAGGTTTTCCCAGTAATATTGAAAACCTAAGAGCACTATACCATAATTAGATCGAATATGGTACAACATGTTTTCAAGTGATCATTCGATCATCCTGCTCATCCAGGCAGTCTGATCTGAGTCATCACTGTCCACATGAAGCCTTGTATCACTGGCTTTCCACAGAGCACCCAACCAACACTGATCAGACTGCATAGATGCACAGACTAATCTGAACCTTTGCTGGATGCACATGCCATTATGTCGCAACCTATTTTCTGGTTTGAAAAGCGAAAATCTAGACAAACCAGCATATCCAGTCTTTAACTCTATCACCGCTGACAGCGACTTTTGTCGTCTGCTGATAACCTTTGCAAACAGTTTGGACCTAGATCAGGCCCGGCAACATGTCGGGCCTGATCTGGATCCAAACTGTTTGACACTCTGATGGTATTCCTGAAAGAATTTTTTTGAAAAATTTAATTTTTAAAAAAATCCTCAGACGACAAAAAAGCATGCAAAATTACCCAGCATGCAAAGAGTTAATACTATTCTTCTATTTTTGTAAACATCAGTTGTTTCTACCAGCTAACAGCATAGATCCTGACCAGCCTACACATCTGCACAGGCTGGCCATGGTCTATGTTGTTTGCATATGGGTAAAAAAAGGAAAAATTTAGGTTTTCACCCAGCGTGTCACATTGGTGCAGACTGACTGACTAGTGTCTGTGCATATGGCTAAAATAGGGAAAATGTAGATCTTCTCATAGTAAGTCACATCTGTTTGTATACAGCTAAAAAATAGGAAACTGTAGATTTTCTCCCATCAAGTCACATATATTCTGAAAAGCTGATATAGGAGTACTCCAGAGAACAATTCAGACTCAGTGAGTCAAGATCAATATGCCATTGTATTGGAAAAAAGAAACACTCATTCCAGCTTCATATGCCATGCTCAGTGAAAAGGGATTGATTATCATTATGTATAATTCAGGTATAAGCCATAGATTTGTGAAAATGGGATCATCAAGCCTTTAAAGAATAAAGCAAAATATAGCAGATGACATTCTAAAAGATTTTTTAAAATTTTTTCAGAGAAATTAAGACTTGGTGTTTCATATGAATCATCTGCCTACCAGACCATTCATTTGATATGAAATGACAAGCATTATCTTCTCTGAAAAATGAAAAAAAAAACAACAAATAAATAAATAAAAAAGGGTCATTTGCTGCAGTTGTGATTAGTGCTTGAAGGGTTCAGACTGCATGCTGGGTAAAAATTTCAAATGTCAAAGCCTACTGTATTTACCATATGTATTCAGACGACAGAACTGAGCAAACAGACCTAGATGAGATGTCTCATCAGGATATACACTGATTGCCACTCATCCAGCAATTTTTAGACACAACATCAGGTAGTATATTGTACTTGTTCAAATTTTAGAACAAGTATGGTAAGGAGTTGAGGTGTCTGAATACTTAGGGTAAATATGGCATTTTGGGGGGAAAGATTAGAAAGATATTTCAAAATGTATTCTGCTGAATTTTTTACTCAGCATGCACACATGAAACCCTGCCTCACAGATTGGACACCAGATCAACCTGTGCATCATGCAATATGACTTGGGCCTCCTTTTGTAAGCCTAATGCATTAATTTTGACTTCATAAAAAAAAGTAGCTTATCAGACTGTGTGATACACAAACTGATCTAAGTCTACAATAGTTTTTTTCTGTTTAGAAGTGCTTGCATGCTACAACAAGAAATTTGCCTAATGGCTATGTTGCGACTGCTGGTGGTGTTCAAGAAACGGAGCTAAACCCATAGACGAAACATTGATCAGCTAAGCATGAAAAGTAGGTCAAGGTCAGTAATGGACAGGGTGCATCATGGTGGATGTGTGTCTGAAGTTTCATTAGCCTAGAAGCCTTGGTATTTGAAAAATGGAGCTAAACGCGCAGAGCACAGCATAAATTGTAAATCAGGACTGTAAGAGGAGGTACCCCTATTTGAGAAGCCATTCTCCCTTGATTTTGCCTCAACTTCGATGGCATTTTCAAACATATTTTGCCAATTGTTCAGCCAAGAGAAGTAATGATCACATTAAGTCATGTGACATTCATGTGGCAACCGGGAACCATTTAAGACACACACACACACACACAATAAAAGTACCACAAGCTTAATACCCCGCCATAGCAATTATTTGTTTATGTATTAAAGTTATCGTTGCGAAAATGTCTGGAAAGAAAATGACGGAGGGACAGATAACAATCCTAAACCAGATCTTGATAATATCAATGCATATAGCAAGTTTGGTGATTTACTCAAGATACAGTCCAGAAACGAAAATATGGGCGTGTCTCGGGCAGATAACTCCATAAAAATTTGACGAAATTTGCCCATTAGCAATTCCAAACCAGATCTCCTTAATGTCAATGCATATAGCAAGTTTGGTTAAAATCCCTTGTTATTTACTCAAGTTATTGTCTGGATATGAAAAAATGGGCATGTCTCGGGCAGATAACTCCATAAAAACTGATGAAATTTGCCCATTAGTAATTCCAAACCAGATCTCTTTAATGTCAATATATATAGCAAGTTTGGTTAAAATCCATTGTTATTTACTCAAGTTATCGTCCGGAAATGAAAATATGGGCGTGTCTCGGGCAGATAACTCCGTAAACATTTGATGAAATTTGCCCATTAGCAATCCCAAACCAGAGCTCCTTAATGTCAATGCATATAGCAAGTTTGGTTAAAATCCCTTGTTATTTACTCAAGTTATTGTCCGGAAACGAAAATATGGGCGTGTCTCGGGCAGATAACTCCGTAAAAATTTGGTGAAATTTGCCCATTAGCAATCCCAAACCAGATCTCCACAATATCAATGCACATACTAAGTTTGGTGAAAATCCATTGATGTTTACTCAAGTTATCATCCGGAAACGAAAAATGGATGGACAGACGGACGGACACATGGACGTCCAACGTGAAGCCATAATACCCCGCCACTGTTGTGTGGCGGGGTATAAAAATTACAAGAGACCAGCGCTTAATTTACTGTGTGCTATTCAGAAAGAAACAGGTAACATACATAAGCTCTACTGTTATTTCTACTTCTTCCTCGACAGGAAATCAATTAGGTGTTATGGTTGTTTTTTTTTCCAGAAAATTGTGATAAATCTGATGAAGTGAGTGCTGAAATTTCTGACAGCTTGAAATTCAGTAATAATTAGCATGGGTAAAACCAGCACTGGCTATCCAATGAAGAGCGGTATGTTTGTATAAAAGTAGGTTCCGTCCTGTATGGGAGCACTTGCTCTGAATGGTTGCATCTGGTGTATGTTAAGTATGACAGGCTTTAGACTTGGCATACTCCTCCAAAACAACAATAGTCATGCATAGCTCTTTAAGGGTTAACATTGTTGAGGTTGCCACCGCCAATGCCAATGATGATGCCGGAAAGTGGTCCTTATGTCACTTCCACTTGCTAAAGCAGTCGCAACAATAAAGGTATTTTCACTCATTGTATTTACTCTAAATAGTAGTAGACAAGTTCACCTATCTTGGAAGCACATTGTCAAGAGATGTGCACATTGATGATGAAGTCAATGCCAGGATTGCCAAAGGTAGTGCAGCAACTGGCTGCCTACATGGAAGTATTTGGGATTGTAGTGGAATCAGACTTGACACAAAGCTGAGTCTACGCTGCCAACACTATTATATGCATGTGAAACATGGAGAGTTTACCAAGGGCATACCAAAAGACTGGACCATTTCCATACAAGCTGTCTTAGAAAACTTCTAAAGATTAAGTGGCAAGACAGAATTCCAGACACAGAAGTCCCGAAAAGGGCAGGGATTCAGAGTGTACATACTCTTCTGAAATTGGCACAATTAAGATGGACAGGCCATGTTACCAGAACGCCTGATGAACGTTTGCCAAACAAAACCCTCTATGGAGAACTACAAGTGGGAAAAACGCTCCCATGGTGGTCAGAAGAAGCCAATGCAGCATCTGATCAGGGTTTACTCTGTTTGCCATACAAACAGCAATATTTTAGACACATCAAGAGGTAGTAGAATGGACTATTTCAAATTTTAGGACAAGTATGGTAGGTAGATAAGGTCTCCCAGTACTTAGGGTAATAAATACGGTAAATACAAATGAGTAGGTACTGTATTCACCCAAAATATTCGGACATCTTTAAAACTCCTTACCATATTTGTTCTAAAATAAGAAGATCCACTGACTACCAGTCGATGTGTTTAAAAACAAACCTATGAATGACAAACAATGAAAAATTCTGATAAGATACAAAACAGCATAACAATTGTCGTCTGCTTTGTCATCTGCTTGTGATTTTAAAAGTCATTTCTGCAAACAATGTGGACCCAGATCAGACTGCTCCTTTAGGAGCAGTCTGATCTGGGTCCACACTGTTTGCCTGTATGCAAAAATAGGTTTGAAAAGTTTGCAAGAATATTCAGCAGACGACATTTTCAGATGCAGGTTTTCTTGGTGTTTTAAGGGTTAAGTGTTTTCTCAGGCCTGTCTGTCCCAATAATGCACTTAATCCTTTCAGCCCTGCAGACCAAGACACTTTTGCAAACTGTGTAAATCCAGATGAGATGGCTCATCTTATCTGGATTTACAGTGTTTGCCATTCTGTTTTTGACTGACACCCTTTTGGCAGCAATGGATGTGTCCAAATGCAAAGATGGAAGCTGAGCCTGTTCAGAATCTCAAGGCTGAAAGGGTTAAATGCCTGACCTCTTGGATCAAGGCCGGAAAGTCAGACATTTTGCAGCTGCACTTGATTTATGTCAGCTGGATTCATATCTAAATATGAAGATAATTTCCAGAAATATAACTTGTAGAATTAAATAGGGACTGCTAATAGGATTTATGTGCTATATATGGGCTGTTGGTTTCATAATATAGCTGCAATAGCTGAACTCAACAGTTTGTATGCTGGGTAAAAATTTCAGCAGACAACATTTTGAAATATTTTTATTTTTCCTAGAAAATTTGTTTGTTTGTGTTGAGGTTTTACGGCCCAGTCAACCCAATGTGGTCATGTCAAGCGCAGTCAGTTTACCTAACCACACGTTTACTGGGCAGGCTTAGTCCTCTAAGCGGTTAACCAGTATTGTGCACATTCTTTCGCCAGAAACTGACAACTGTCCTTCTTGAATCAGCGGAAGGGAGAGAATGACCGTAGAAAATATTTCATGATCAATCTCCACGAAAGAATGTTGCCGACCTCGAAGGGGGTTGAACCTGTGACCTCCTGGTCTCCAGTCGGACGGCGTATCCAACTGAGCCACCGAGGTCGGCTCCTAGAAAATTGGATTTGACATTCCATGTGAAATGTCTCCTAAGGAGCTGATTGTTTGCATGAAGCATCAGATTATATTTTCTAGAAAAAATAAGAAACCTATCATCAGTTTGTCTTCTGCTGAATCTGCCCATAGCCTGGTAAGTGTAAAAGCCCTGAGCAAAATTGTAGCAGACAACATTCTAATTGTTTCATTATTTTTCTGAGAAAATAAGACTTGACACATTATGTGAATTGTCTAGCATGTAGACAATTCACAGGAAATGTCAAGCCTTATTTTCTCTGAATAATACAGGAAAAAGACCAAAATGCCATTGGCTGCAGCCATGATTAGCACTAAAAGGGTTTCAATATCATTTTCTACAGAAGTAATTATGTCTTTTTTTAGAATTTAGTAAAAATGAAGAAATTGTACAGCTAACCTTTAATACTCTCTGGCAGACAACATATTGGTGACGCTGTTCTTATTTTTCACAAATAAGAGGGCCATGATGGCCCTATATCGCGCACCTGAAACATGTTATACATAGCATTGCTGACAGAGATGCAGTTCTAAAGGTCAAGGTAACCTTGACTATGACCTTTGCCTCAGGGTCATCTTCTGGTCAGTTTGAGGTTCCTATTCCCAAGCATTACCAAGTTATCAAGCTTTTTAGTACTAAAGTTCCTGGTGACCTTGACCTTTGCCCTCAGGATCATCTACTGGTGAGGACCAACATCTCTGCTAAGTTTGAGGGTCCTAACCATAAGCAAGCATTGCAGAATTATAGGCTTTTTTGGTACTAAAGGTCATGGTGACCTTGACCTTTGACTTAAAGGTCATCTACTTTTCAGGTCCATTCTCTCTGTTAGTTTGATAGTCCTAGCCCTAATCATTGGCAATGGCTTTTTGCTCTATGTAAAACAAGTGAAAACATCCCCACCCCTAGTGGGTGGGCCCCTTTTCACCCCAGGGGCATAATTTGAACACTCATGTTAAAGGACCTCTCGGCAATGCTACATACCAAATATCAAAGGCCTAGGCCTTGCATTTTCAGACAAGAAGATTTTTTTTTTTTTTCCCTATATAAGTGTACGTAAAACATATCGGCCCCGGGGAGGGGCCATTTTTGGCCCCAGAGCTACAATCTGAACAATCTCGGCAGAGGTCCACTAGGAGAAGCTATGTACCAAATATTAAAGACTCGGGCCTTCTGGTTTCAGATAAGAAGATTTTTAAAGGTTTTCTCTATATAAGTCTATGTAAATCATGTCGGCCCCAGGAAGGGGCCGTTGCCCCCGGGCAATAACTTGAACAATCTTGGTACAGGTCCACAAGGTGAAGCTATGTATCAAATATCAAAGGCTTGGGCCTTCTGCTTTCAGACAAGAAGATTTTTTTAAGTTTTTCCCTATATGGGTCTATGTTAAACAAGTGACCCCCGGTGCGGGGCCATTTTTGACCCCAGGGCTAAAATGTGAGCGACTGTCTGCTAGATGAAGCTACATACCAAATATCAAAGACCTGAGCCTTCTGATTTCAGACAAGAAGATTTTTTTTCAGTTAAAAAATCTATTTTTAGCTCTTGTGACCTAGATGTGCGATGGACTGGAACCATTTGAACAACTTTGAAAGAGGACCAACCAAGGATCATTCCTGTGAAGTTTGGTCAAAAGCCAGTCAGTGGTTTAGGAGGAGATGTCGTTTGAAGAAATTGTTTATGGATGGACGCACGGATGGACGAGGTACGATGGACAAAATGTGATCTCAAACGCTCACCTTGTCACTGCGTGACAGGTGAGCTAAAAAGGGGTTTATATTTCATGTGAGTTGTCTTCACTGGAGACCATTCACATGAAACCTCAAACTATTTTCTGAAAAAATAAGAAAAATATTTTGAACTGTCGTCTGCTGGATTTTTTTACTCAGCATGCAAAGGATTAATTTATGCAGATAGGTTAGTATCAGTTAGTCACCTTGATGGGTACCTTTTCAAGATATATGCCACTGAGATCCATGCCTCAAAAGATGTGTTATGTATGTCATTTGAGCCGATATCTTCTTTTTCTCTCCATCAAACATAACATCTTTGTATCTATGACCAAAAGGCTAATCTCAAACACTGCAGACACTAATCCAGTTAATAACCACAGTGTACATTGTTTAACATCATGAAAAATACAATCTCTGCATCTCCCTAAAAGCCGGCTCCCACAACATCCAAATATACAAATTGCTATTACATGTAGTTCTCTCCCTTTTCCATTGACTTCACCCCGTCACCAACACCAACCACCCTAGGAGCCCATGCAATGCTGTCAAGGACATCTATTGCTAGTCTGTCTGTCTGTCTGTCTGTCTGTCTGTCTGTCTGTCTGTGTGTCTCTCTCTCTCTCTCTCTCTCTCTCTATGTCTGGACATGCAGACTAATGGACAAACAGTGATTACCACTGGGCACCAGCAAATGTGTAGCCATAATTATTAATAAGAAAACTGTTTGGCCAGAATCTGCTGAAAGCAAATAATGGCAAGGTCAATGATTCAATGTTTTAGAGAAGAAGTATCCAAGTGGCTGTGGTTAGCGCTCCCACCTTCTGAACATGAGGTCCAAGGTTCAAAATCCACTCAAGGCAGAGGTCAGCTATTGATTGAACAACATCTCATTGCACTGAGCCTTTCATTATACCCTCCCATCAGCTTGGATTGACTTAAATAATGATGAAAACACCAAATCATCATCATCATCATCATCAAAAGTTTCAGCAGAAAAAATGCAAAATTATTTTTGTTAGATATACATTAATACTTCTATACCTTCCAAATTCTCAAAGGACGTTTTACATATTGGATTCAAACCCTCCTCTGGCCTATTTTCATCTTCCTCTATCTCTGTATCAACACTTGGTATAAATGTGTCATTACACTTCACTGTCAGTCTGTTTGTAAATACTCCACTTTTTGTAGTAAAAAATATTTCTGACTTCCTTATTCTTCTACTATTTAAATTTCTTCTTTTCACATTTCCAAATATTCTACAGTTCTTTAGACAGCTAAAGCAATTGCCCATCCTCTTAAAAGACAGCTGTACTTTCATACAAAATAAATTAACTTAATGCTTTATCAACAAGTAGTAAATTGAACAAGTATGGTGAGGAGAACGCATCTCAACATTTAGCTGAATAGGTTAGATTAAATTTATGTAGAAAATACTTTTCCCTGATTCTTTACAGAAAATCTGACAATTTGGAAAAACTGTATCTCCTGTGTGAGACACCCAACCTTAAAGGAGATTTGTTATATGTTCAGGATGTTGGATATAACTTTTTCCCCATAGAAATTCCTGTAAAGTTTGTCTTGTTTGCAGCCATGAACTAAACTTTTAAATTATTGTATGACTTAGAATTATTCCATAATGCCCATAAACAAATAAAAAATTACTTACTTTTAAACAAATAATTTATTTATTTTAATAAACCTGTTTTGCTACAACAAAACAGATTTATTAAAATAAACAACTTATTTTTTCTAACACAACCATCAGAAAAAAATGCACAAAATAAAAAAAAAAGCTCACTCTTTAATGGACAAATCCCACATTTTAATATGGAGAGTATGAAACAAAACTTGACCTAAACAGTATTTCCAACCATGGAACAATAACAATAGATAAAATGATGAATATTTTATTAATTTCCTCAAAACTGATAAGAGAATTACGGAAATTAGAAAAAAAAAAAATCACATTTAATCCTGAATATTTTCTGCACAAAATTAAAATTACTTTTTCAGCCAATATTTGATACATTCATATGACAGGTACATAACCCTAAATATATGAGCCTTAGTTGGAAAATGTACCTTCTGACATGTGCAGCCAACAAAAATTCAGATCAGCCTGCACATCCATGCTGCCTGATCAGTCTCCATTGTCTGCATGAAGAAACTTTGCATCCTCGACTATCCAAAATGCACCCAAAGAAGATTCTGCTCAGACTGAGCAAATGAGCAGGCTGATCTGAACCTCCACTGGGTGCACAAGTCCGAAGATATGTTTTCTGAAATTGCGGCTCATATGAACAGCTTGTCCATACTAAACTTAACCTAAATTTTGTACAACTGCATTTGATTACTCAGTGACATATTTCAGATAGAGACAGTTAAGTGGCAAACAGTATAGACCCTGGTCAGAAGCCATATTCTGAGGCAAATTATCAGGCCCCAAGGTTATAAAACTTTTTTCATACTCAACAGCTGAGCATGAAATTTTCACTGTTAATGAACATGAAAGTGCCAACAATAGTTGGCATTTACATATTTATTAGCCGAGAAATTTGCATGCTTAGCTATGTTTAGCAAGAATGACTAAGCAATTGTTAGCAATTTGAATTTATTAGCAGGACCATGCTCAGCCGAGTTGATTATGAAAAGCAACTTATAACCTCAGGGTCTGGTTTCCACTTGTTTGCTCAGGCCTCTCTGCCCAAATATTAAGAATGAATACGGTTTAAGTAATTTTATACATAAAAATGCAAAGATGTATCCTTAACCCTTAAAATGTCAGCAAAATTTGCAGCAGATGACATTTTAATTTTTCTTTTTTATTTTTCAAAGCAAATAAGTCTTGACATTTCATGTGAATTGTGTGCTTGGCAGACAATTCACATGAAATGTCAAGACTAATTTTCTTGGAATAAAAAAGAAAAATTTAGAATGTCGTCTGCTCAGTTGGGACTGGTGCTTAAAGGGTTAACATACAAAAATATTCATAATATCAAGTGTCCCTTATAACCTAATATTCACTGAGATTATTTTCACTTCAGTCTAAAATTTCAAAGAAAAAATTGCAGTGAACACTTAAAGTGAACAAACAAGCCAGCAACGAAAAAAAAAGCATTCAATCCAATATCATAAACTTTCAAGTAAAAATACATGAATGTTTAAACAATTGTGAGGAGAAACTGGCCAATTTTAGTGACTTCAGAAAGGAGAAATAGATACTTGAACTGTTTATTGTTGACATCCTAGTCAGATGACATTGTCCTTTCACTGATGACACTGACAGTTAAAGGGACCTACAAAAAAATTTTGATCTCCAGAAGTAGTCTCCCTTTCTAAACTAATGGCATCCAGTTGTGTGCATTTGTTTGATTTGGTGTTTTACCCTGCAATCAACACTGTTAAAGTAATGTCAAGCTGGTTAGTTAAAGGGAAGAGCCCATAAACTAGTACTTGTAGATTGGAAGAAAGGCAATCAGTAGCTTAGCATTTTGCAACAAGTTTCATGAAAATCAATCAATCTATAAGAAAATTATAACAGTTTAAAAAATTGGTAATGTGAGTCCATAACAAGGCTGTGAGTTTATGACATCATACTCACAATCAAAAATATCAAAAAACAGCCATTCTGATGCAAGATAATTTCAGTGAATGGCAAATATATATCCCTTTTATTGCATATAATGAAAATTTACTGTTTTTAAGAGAACACAACTTATCCTTATGCTTGAAATCAGCGATTTCTTATTTCGTCACGTGACATGACTGACAAAATGGCAGCCTCCATAGAAAGCTATTTTGAAATGTACAAAAGTCCATATCTCCTAAACCACTCAACCGATTTACATAAAATTTGTGGCAAAATGTTTGCCTCTTTAAACCCTTTTTACTGAAGTGACAGTTAAAGTTTGTGGGCCCTTCCCTTTAACCTACTCAAGCTTTTCCTGCGCAGGCTTAGTCCTTTAAGCAGTAAACCAGTACATTGTGCACATGCTTTTGCTGGAATCTGAAAACTACCCTTCATGGATCAGCGGATGGGGGAGTATGACTGTAGAAGTGATTTCATGGTCAATCTCCATGAAAGTTAACCCTAGTCCTGCTGAACCTGGATATGTCCTGCCTTTGCAAAACTTCTGAAGAAGCCAACTGATCTGGATCTGCACTGTTTGCCATTAAGTATGCGAATTTATATTAACAATCTGGATCAAGTACGGTAATCTGATTGGCTGAAAATTAGAAATGGGCTTGGCATCTTAATTTATTCAGCAGGACAAGGGTTAAGTAGCCAAGCTAGGATTCCAACTTGAAATCCCAGGATACCTTTCGTCATTGGTACCATCCACGGTAGGTAGTATAACAGCTTATCAGTTGCGAAACAATTCCAATCTACAGACCATTCGAGCCAGTTCACAACTCTATTAAACATCCTTTCTTCTGTCAGTTACTCATGGAATGATTTGTCAGATGATAAGAAAACTTCACCCTCAGTAGCAGCTTTCAAGCATAAGCTACAGCCTAAATGCTTATCAGGTACTCATCATAAATACACACATGTAATTTTCTTACATCTGCACATATATATATATACACTCATGCATACAAAGCATATTTGAAAAAGTTTGAGAACACATTAGTAAAGAAAGAAAATTAGAAACCATAAAGTATAAACAGTAATTTAAGCTAAATTCAACCACAGCATCCAACACCAACCCACCCCCTATCCCCTGACCCGCATTACTACTTGAAGAGGGTTACTGAGTTTTACAAGGTATCGATTTCTTGCCTAAAATTAAAATTATAAGCGCATCAATTTTATGTTAAGATCCAATCCTTACATGTGTAAATACAACAAAGTTACTACATGTATCTAAAATCCATTCCCTGTGGAGCCATATTTCCTTGCTATATCTTACTACCCTTTATTTTTTATCTTTTTGTTCAATTCATAATCTTAATGAAATCGTATTGCAAAAGTTAGACAATAATTTGCAAATTCAAAGTAAATCTGACAATCACATCTATATACTGAAGAGCATAAATAACGCATCACTAAATTTATCAAAACAATCTTCATCTCAATCGAGGTATATATTTCATTGAATATTTTCTGAAACAGTGATTAGCATCCGGACAATGTCTCACAACAAAAAATAATGAAAAAACAAGTAGCCGATTGAGAAGGTAACGTCACATGATGAAACAAGGGTATCGACGTGAAATGTCACACTTTTCAGTAACGACAGTGACCACCGTTATTTTGGATGACAGTTTGCAATCGTCGTCTCATTGATCCGACTAGACGTTGTACAGTTGCCATGGGGATGTTACGCCACTCCTCCTGAAGAGCCCTGCCGAGTTCGGCGACGTTATTTGGCTGGTTCAGACGTTTACGTAGTCTCCTACCAAGTTCATCCCACATGTGTTCAATGCAGTTCATGTCTGGTGAAACCGCTGGCCAGTCCATAACATCCACCCCTTGGGCCCTCAGGAAGTCTTGCGTAAGTCTAGCCGAGTGCGCTCTCGCGTTATCTTGCTGGAACGTCAACTGCTGATTCCCAACCTGACATCGAAGAAGAGGAATAAGGACAGGGGCAAGAATTTCGTCAATGTATCGACGGGCCGTGAGTGTTCCATTCACGATAATCAGATCCGAACGGAAACCGGAACTAATGGCTCCCCACACCATGACGCTGCCACCGCCAAATCGGTCACGTTCAAGAAAACAGCTGTCTGCAAAGCGTTCATGCCTTCGGCGATAAACACGGAGTCTTCCATCAGCAAAGCTGAGTGTAAACCGCGATTCATCGGAAAAGACAACCCTGTTCCAGTTTTGACGTCGAACGCGTAGCATGTCCGTGGCCCATCTAACACGCAGCTGACAATGACGTCGAGTCAGAATCTGTCCTTTTACTGGTCGGCGACATTGAATTCCATAGTCTTTTAGTCTTCTGCTTACTGTGAACCGACTGATATTCCTCCCTCTACGTCCTCGCATACCGGCAGCGGTTGAAACGGCGGTTGTGAAGCGATCACGTAAATGACGTTGCCTAATGAAATTATCCTGACGTCGAGTAGTTACACGCAGAGCCCCGGGTCTAGGACGGTCCTTTGTGCTCCCGGTAACTGCAAACTTTCGACTTAAACGAGAAATCGTCGACTGGCTAACGTTGAACTGCCTAGCAAGCCGACGCTGAATGACGTTAGCTTGCAAGAGTCCGATAATCTGTCCCCTGGAATCGGGATTCAGCCTCGGCATGATAAACGGTATTCGTAAGAACAAAAAATCACACAAAACTTTTAAGCCCCGATATCAGATGTCCACTTCATGTATTGACCATTCAATGAAAATCAATAGTCCGTGCACAAAGTGGTCAAATTGATTTCGTGCACTGATAGCTCGTGGGACATAACGGGTGACATTATGGGGTGGTTCGGTGCAACTAATGAAAGTCGGTGAAGCAAATCAATATTTCTAACGTTGTTTTTGTATTCATAAATCTTTTCTGGGGAATATTTTTTAAAAAATATGTGATGCGTTTTTAATGCTCTTCAGTATATATATAATTAGCACAATGATATTGTAATCCAGGGATTCTGATTCAAATAAGTCATTTGACTTTCTTCTGAATCCCTTTTGTATGATACTTGAAGTTATGACATTAACATGTATGTATAAGGTGTTTTTGTTATACAAAGAAATAAAGTTTAAATCAAATCCGAGGATATGCATTCAGACACATTAGGCCACAGTTTTTTACTTTTAGGATTACCCGAGAGCCTACCCTATGATTTTAGCCTTCCAGAAAAATAAAATTTGCAATTCAAATTTTATTTTTATTTTATGACCTGCCCTTCAAAACTGGGGCTGAAATATTGCATTTTTACATGTATTTTTCAAATTATTTTATTTGATCGACCCAAGTTTTTTCAAATTTTTATTTGTATATTCTTCCCTCCCGACAGTAACTTTTTAAGAAATCTCCCCTAAACCTAAAGATTAAAAAACTCTGGCATTACTGACTGTGCTTGTGTGTGTGTGTGTGTGTGTGTGTGTGTGTGTGTGTGTGTGTGTGTGTGTGTGTGTGTGTGTGTGTGTGTGTGTGTGTGTGTGTGTGTGTGTGTGTGTGTGTGAATGTGCGTTTGTTTGTATGTGAATTTGTATCAACAATCTGGATCAACTCCTATGATTGGTTGAAAATTAGATTTTGGCGTGGCACCTAAATTTATTCAACATGCAGAATGTTAAGCAAATGTTAGATATGGACCTGGGAATGTGGACTTCACTTTTTGCATAATACCAAAACACCCTTTCTTCATGGTGAAGTTTGTATACATTTCCTGAAGAACCTAAACTAGGCGAAAAATGTAAACTGTGCTATAATTATCACATAAACATTTTTATTGTGAATAAATAGGATCATGATTGAAGTATAAACAATTGACATTAACCCTGGTCCTGCTGAACCCGGATAGGTCCTGCCTTTGCAAACAGTGTAGATCCAGATCAGTTGGCTTCTGAAGAAGCCAACTGATCTGGATCTGCATTGTTTGCCATTAAGTATGTGAATTTATATCAACAATCTGGATCAAGTAATCTGATTGGCTGAAAATTAGAAATGGGCATGGCATCTTAATTTATTCAGCCTGACAAGGGTTAACATTTAGCACTCTTTGGGGGCAGATTCAGCAGATGACAAACTGGTGATATTTTTCTTATTTAGGATGCAACATTTCATGCAAATTGTCTCGCATGGAGAAAATTTGCTTGAAATGTCAAATTCTATTTTCTGGAAAACAAGGCAGTCTGAAGGACAGCTATATCCCCCACCGCAGAATGACAATGGAGCGGGCTCAAAATTCAAGGCCCAAACTGGTGGCCTCCAATTGTGACCTTGACCTTGAGTCTGCATTGTTGAGTTATGGGTTCTGCACATCATCTCACTTAGGTGAACATTTGACCCAAATTTAATAAATATCTTTAAAAGGGTTCAAGAGCTATAGAGTGAACATGAAATTCAAGGCTCAAACTCATGACCTTTAACTGTGACTTTGACCTTGAGTCGGCATGCTTGATTTATGGGTTCTGCACATCGCCTCACTAAGGCAAACATTTGACCAAAGTTTCATGAAAATCTTTCAAAGGTTTCAGGGGATATGGAGCGAACAAGAAATAGACGGATGACCTTCAATTGTGACCTTGACCTTGAGTCTGCATCGTTGAGTTATAGGTTCTACACATTATCTCACTAAGGCGTACATTTGACCCAAATTTAACAAGGCAGTCTGAATGGCAATGGAGTGGCCTCAAAATTCAAGGCTCAAACTGGTGACCTTCAATAGTGACCTTGACCTTGAGTCAGCATAGCTGAGTTATGTGTTCTGCACATCATCTCACTGAGGCAAACATTTGACCAACGTTTAAAGAAAATCCTTCCAGGGGTAAAAGAGATATGGAGACAACACCAAATTCAAGGCTCAAACTCGTGACCTTCAACTGTTACCTTGACCTTAAGTCTGCAGGGCTGAGTTATGGGTTCTGCACATTGTCCCACTGAGGTGAACATTTGACCAAAGTTAAGAGAAAATCCTCCCAGGGCTAAAGGAGATACAGAGCAGACACAAAATTCAAGGCTCAAGCCCGTGACCTTGAACTGTGACCTTGTAAGTCTGCAAGGTTGAGCTATGGGTTCTGCACATCATTTCACTGAGGCAAACATTTGACCAAAATTAAAAGAAAATCCTTCCAGGGATAAAGGAGATATCGAGTGGACATGAAATTCAGGGCTCAAACTCGCGACCTTGAACTGTGACCTTGTCCTTGAGTCCCCATGGCTGAGTTATAGGTTCTGCACATCGTCCCACAGGTGAACATTTGACCAAAGTTTAGAGAAAATCCTCCTTGGGGTAAAGGAGATACAGAGCGGACACGAAATTCAAGGCTCAAACCCATGACCTTGAACTGGGACGTTGACATTGAGTCGGCAAGGTTGAGTTATTGATTCTGCACATTGTCTCACTAAGGTGAAAATTTGACCAAAGTTTAAAGAAAATCCTCCCACTGGTATAGGAGATACAGAGCAGACACGAAATTCAAGGCTCAAACCTGTGTCCTTGAACTGTGACCTTGACCTTGTGACGGCATGGTTGAGTTATAAGTTCTGCATATCGTCTCACTGAGGCAAACATATGACCAAATGTTTAAAGAAAATCCTTCCAGGGGTATAGGAGATATGGAGCGGACACAAAATTCAAGGCTCAAACACATGACCTTGACCTGTGACCTTGACCTTGGCATGGTTGACTTATGGGTTCTGCATATTGATTCACTGAGGCAAACATTTGACCAAAGTTTAATGAAAATCTTTCAAAGGGTTCAGGAGATACGGAGCAGACAAGAAAGTGTTACGGAAGGACAGACGGACGGACAGATGAAGGCCATTTCTATAATCCCCCATCTGCTTCATGGCGGGGGATTAAAAACAAGAAAAAATATTTCAAAAAACAAGAAAAAATATTTCAAAATACTGACTGTTGAATTATCACACAACATGCTAACTTAGTATTGCTAAGTGTTAAGCCTTAAATTATATGTGTGCTTACAGTTCTTGGGAATGCTAAGGATGCTGAATAAAAATTTCAGCAGATGATATTTCACTAGCAAATAAGGTTTGACATTTCATGCAAATTAGAAATTTCAGCAGACGACAGTCTGACATATTTTTCTTACACAAACATATTTTTTCCCAGAAAATAGGATTTGGCATTTCATGCAAATTGTCTCCTGAAAAGACAACTTGCATGAAATGTTGGAATCTATTTTATGAAATTTCAGGGTCTATCTATATCTGTTGAATTTGCCCAGAGAGTGGTAAATGTTAAGTTAATGGAATTACTCTAACACTAAAGCATATACACAGAAACGTGTAAGGCAAAGATTCTTGGGAAAGCCAGAAACTGCTTATGATAGGTGCTTGTTTAATACATGTAAACTCCACTTTAATACATGTAAACGTCCACTAATTTATCTTTTAAGGGATCCAGAAAAGTGACATTTAAACACATGTATTGCTTAATAGAGGTGGTCTTAAGACAGGTTTGAATGTATTTTTAAAACATATGCTCAATTAAATTCTGAAGAATCTCCAAACTCATTTGTGAATAAATGTAATTGTTTTTACTTTGAAAATATATACTATATATACAACTTTACCATATGACTTGTAAACCTTTTACATAATAGGTAAAGGTGTCCCATAGCCTTTTGGCCATAGGGGTAGTGACATTTAGAGCTCTCCTTGTCTTAGGCACAGCATATGAAAAGCAGGGCACAGTCCTCCCCTTGCACTGCCTTTACCCCATCTAGCATTCTACGTAAATCTACATCGGGCCGTCATCGGCCCGTCAGCTACCTGAAGGGCCAATGACGGCCCGATATAGATTTACGTAGAATGCTGACTGGGACTCTTCCCTGAAAGGGTACCCATTCATTGCTAGGGGAACAGAGAGAGTGTTTCAGTCATTACTCTGCGCTAGAGTCAAAACCACAACCTTTATGCAGCAGTCAAATATGCTA
This sequence comes from Anodontia alba, assembly GCA_964016985.1. Classification (NCBI taxonomy): domain Eukaryota; kingdom Metazoa; phylum Mollusca; class Bivalvia; order Lucinida; family Lucinidae; genus Anodontia; species Anodontia alba. The sequence goes on from OZ024828.1 coordinate 102,152,750, forward strand.
ACTGCTTGAATATAGCATCTCATGTCTCATGAAATAAACTCAAGTTAACCCTTGTCATGCTGCAATAAATAAAGATACCATGCCCACTTATAAATGTCAGCCAATCAGTTTGCTTGATCTAGGCTGTTGATACAAATTCACATACTACATGACAAACAATGCAGATCCAGATCAGTTCAGAAGCCAACTGATCTGGATCTACACAGTTTCCAAAGGCAGGGTATATCCCGATTCGGCAGAACTAGGGTTAACCCTTAAAGTGCCAAGCAAAAATTGTAACAGATGGCATTCTATTTGTTTTTTTAGTTTTCAGAGAAGAATGTTCTGACATTTTATGTGAATTATCTGCTTGGCACAACGAAACCAACTTTTAAGATGAATGGATACACTCAGTAGACTTTCTGCCATTTCTGACAAGAAGACAACTTTTGTCACTTCGTGTTTGCTTTCCAGTACACAAATCTCCTTCTGAAAATAGGCCTAGAAAATGCTCCCAAAGGGTACACAGCAACTTGACCCATGAATCATCAGAATACCCAAAACAGTATTAAAGTTGCGGAAAAATCCTAACGTTTCATACACCAAAGTCTCCAATAAAATGGCATAGGCAAACATTGCAGACCCAGATCAGACTGCTGATGGAGCAGTCTGATCAGGGTCTACACTGTTTGCCAGTCCACTATGTATTTTAAGAGGCCACTGCATCAAAAGCAAAATTTAGGCCAGAAAAGAATTGAATAAAGTGTTTGAAGTATTAAGACAATTTACTGTACAGTCCAGACCCAAAATGGGTCACAAAGTGAGGAGAGATAGTTGTAAACCCAAGAATTTCAAATATTCTCATATGAATCATTATTTTATTTTACATTACAGGAAAAAACCTTTCTGAGGCATGACCAGCTCAGGCTCACCAAATTCGATTAACACTTTTTTGGTGGGGACTACTGATTGTTCTCAAATACTTTGCCTTATTTTGATTTCTAGATCTGATCATTTTTCACCACCAATTTATGTATTAAAATCTTTACCACTTTCTGGGTAAATTCAGCAGATGAAAAATTAAATATTTCAAAATGTTGATTTCTGAATTTTTTATCCAGCATGGTCAAACGTGCTAAGCCCAAAAACAAGGCACAAAGATAAAAACAGATACACTTCAACCTCTTTATAACACGGTTCATTATAACACGGTTTTGGATATAACACGGTTCAAAGATGGATCCCAAAAATGTATAGATTATATTGAAAAATGACCATAAATGGTCATTTTTCAATATAATCTATACATTTTTGGTTTGGATATAACACGGTTGTTTAACTAACACGATTTATGCTATGGACCCCAACAATAGTGTTATAAAGAGGTTGTGGTATATACTGTCTCCAATTAGAGTTTGTGAATTACAATTTAAACTTTTCACTCAGAATAAAATATCAAACTATCTTTCTCTGTATTGTCAAAGAAAGTAACATGAAAGTGTGTGTGACTGACCTAGAATAAGACCTATTGTTGTCATAACAATTGGTCACTGACATCACTCATTGTTTTATTAGAATGACTAATTATTAGTCAAAACCACTTGTCATTAGTAATGCAGCGGTTAAATGTCATTTTACTTGCCTGTTCTTATACTATATAGTCAAGAAATTTGTAAACATCATAACTATTAGTATCACAAACTGGGACCTCTACCTTAAACCTAGCACACTAGGGCAAATTCAGCAAATGACAAAAATTGAGGATATTTCCTTTTATTTTTGTCATAAAATAGGCTTTGCATTTCATGCAAATTGTTTCCTTTGGTCCTTTGGAAACAATTTGTATGAAATACCAAAGCCTGTTTTATGGTAAAAATATCTCACAATGTTGTCTGCTGAAACTTTTTACCCAACACGCTAATATAAGGTCTTACTAGACTTGATTTTGATTGAGCTGAGGCTTTATGGTCCAGTCAACCCATTTGGGTCATGTCGAGTGTGGTCAGTATACCTAACCTCACTTTTCCTGGACAGGCTTATATAGTCCTCTAACATGCACATTCTTTCACCAGAAACTGATAAATGCCCTTCTTGAATCAGCAAGAGAGAGAGGATGACCACAGAAAATATTTCATGATCAATCTCCATGAAAGAATGTTGCCAGACCTGGCGGGGATCAAACCAACAACCACCTGAACATCAGTCAGAACATGCATTGAGCCTCCGAGGCCAGCTAAATAACTAGATACATTTTGATTTAACTTTTAGAGCTCATAGAAAAACAACTCTGCAGACAATACGAGGGGAAGTCAATAAGTAACCAGCCTATCCCATTTCCAATTGACCGAGACACCCAAGATTTTCAAGCCTTGTTTCAATACATGTTTTAGGCCTGAGGGCAAAATTGCACCCTTATCGTATCATTCACTCATAAGATATTGAATGTCAAACATGGCTAGCAATGCAAAAGTAAGCTTTTTGTCAAAAGTTGAGTACCGTGTTGTAATTCGGTACTTGTATTTGAAAGGGAAAATAGGTCAGGAAATACATTGCAAGTTGACCAATGTTTATGGGTCTTCTGCACCATCGTATGCACAAGTTAAATTCTGGGTTGGGGAATTCAAACGCAGTAGAACGTCTTTAGAAAACGAAACCAGGTCTGGACGCCCATCAGATGCCACCGATGAAGAAATGTGTAATAAAGTACGGGATCTGGTGTACTCTGATAGGCGAATTAAGGTGGAAGAAATAGCCAATGCATTATACATTTCACATGGTAGCATTTCAACAACTTTACATGATCGCTTGGGTATGCACAAGCTAACAGCCCGTTGGGTCCCAAAATCCCTTAGGGACGAGCAAATGGCCACCAGAGCATCAGTATACAGCACACTGTTGAAGCGGTTTAGGTCAAAGGAAGATGATTTCCTTTCACGTCTGGTGACTGTAGATGAGACCTGGGTCCATTATTATGAGCCAGAGAATAAAGCTCAAAGTCACCAGAGTGTAGGGCTGGGGTCTCCGAAGCCAAAGAAGTTAAAAACGCAACCCTCTGCTGGCAAGGTGATGGCAACTGTATTTTGGGATGCACAAGGCGTTATTATGTTGGACTTTCTAGCAAAGAAAAGTACAATAACAGGTGCGTATTATGCAAATTTGCTCGACTAACTGAGAATTGTGATCCGTGAAAAACACCAAGGTAAACTCTCCAAAGGGATTCTGCTCCAACAGGACAATGCGAGAGTCCACACTTGCAAAATTGCAAAGGATGCTGTTGAGCAGAATGGGTACGAGCTAATACCGCATCCCGCCTATTCTCCGGCCTTAGCTCCTAGTGACTATTTCCTATTCCCAAACTTGAAAAAGGATATCCATGGACATCATTTTCGGTCCAACGAAGAAGTCGTGGCGGCAGTTGAGGAGTGGGTCAGAGACAAGGACCCTGGCTTCTTCAGTTCTGGGCTGATGGCACTGGAACACTGTTGGTCGGTGCATCATTCTAGAGGGCAATTATATCGAAAAAGAAGAGATCGATCTCACCCAGAAATAAGTTAGGCTGGTTTTTTATTGACTTGCCCTCATAATAAATCAGTGGTATTTTTCTTCATTTTTACGGAAAATAAGCTTACCATATCAATCCTATATATTAGGACAGACAGGCCTGAGCAAAGAGTGTAAACCCAGATCAAAATATTGCAGAATGCAGCATCTGATCAAGGCCTACATTGTTTGCTACTTGTCCAGCAATATTTCATTTTTACCATAGTAGAATAGACATTTTCAAACTTCAGACAAGCATGGTAAAAAGAGGTGTCCCAATACTTAGGGTAATTACGATATTTGATTCTTTTCCACTCTATGGACATATTCAGCAGACGACAAATTGATAACATTTTTCTTATTTTCCCCAGAAAATAAGATTTGACATTTCAAGCAAATTGTCTTCTAAGATGAAAATTTGCATGCAAACTCATTTTCTTGAAAAAAAAATAAGAAAAATATTCCAAAATGCTATCAGCTGAATTTTTTACCCAGAGTGCTAAGTGTTAAATGCTGTCTGCTGCTTTGCCCAATAGATGAATAGTTAAATGTCAGCTTAAGAAATGATCATCTATAATATTCTCCTACTTAACCACCTTCTAGGCAAAATTCAGCAGACAACAAATCAGTGATATTTAAATAGGTTCTGACATTTCATGCAATAGAGACAATTTGCATGAAATACCAAAGCCTATTTTCTGGGAAAACAATAGGAACTACTTTTAAACTGTCGTCTACTGAATTTTTTACCCAGTATGCTAGGAGTTAACTCCTTACCTAACTGAAACCTGAGGGTGTCTTTGTACCTCATGGGCAAGATTAGACTAGCTCCAGTCTCCAGTGACTAAATATTTTCCTCATAATCCTGTTTAATAATCCACTAAAATAAAATCAAATAATATCATGACTATACAGGCTGGTCATCAGACAATCTGCATTAAATGTCAGAGCCTTTTTGCTGGGAAAAACAAAAAAAATATTTCAAAATGTCATCTGCTGAGATTTCTACCCAGCATGCTAAGTGCTAATTGAAACTGTTCAGAATCAGAATCAGAATCAGAATATCTTACTGGTGACACATCAATAGACATTCATTCACCAGGGCCAAAGATTGCGAAGACTAGTCTCTAGATCTCACAAATGATGTGAATATAGTGACAGGGTCCTCAGAACTTTCAGCAGAGGAGATTATAGCTGCAGGGAGTGCATTCCAATCCCTAATGGTGTCTGGAAAGAAACTGTACTTATAAATGTCAGTTCTAGCATATGGCACTTGAAATGCCATTGGATGCTGATTCCTACTGCGCCTATTTGGGGGTTGAAGGTGGTCACAAGGTATACTCGCTCTATCTTTCAGACCTTTGAATAGCAATATGAGTTTACTACCTTTGCATCTCTTGTGAAGAGACTCCCACCCTAACTGTTCAATAATGCTAGTCATACTTCCAGTTTCAAAGTTGTAGTTTACAGTCACAAACCTAGCTGCACGATTCTGAACTTTTCCAATTCTTCCTGGACAACTATTCCATGTGGGTCCCAAACAGGGCTAGCATACTCCAGGATTGGTCGCACCAACCCCTTGTATGCCACCTCCTTAATATCTTGGGGGCATGATGATAGATTACGTCTTAGGAAACCAAGAGTTCTGTTTGCTTTTGTGCAAATATTGCTTACCTGAGTATTCCATTTCAAATCCTTAGAAATTGTCACACCAAGGATTTAATATTATCCACATTTTCGAGAACTGTTCCTTCTAAGGAGTAAACTGCATTGATCTTTTTGATCCGCTTCCTAGTAAGCTGCATAATGTTACATTTCACGGGCTGAAATCTCATACCCCATTTCCTGGCCCATTTGCCCAGTTGATCAATATCCTTTTGGAGTTTCGATGTGTCTTCAGTGCTATCAATCTGACATTGGCAGACACAGTCATCAGCGACCAAACAAATTTCAGATTCTATACCAACCATGATGTCATTTATATACAAGGTAAACAACAATGGAACAGTGGACCGAGAACAGTGCCCTGCGGCATGCCAGATAAAACAGGTGCCCATTGAGATTTTGCTCCATTGACTACAACCCTTTGTTGCCTATTGCACAGAAATGAATCAATCCATACTAATGTTTTTCCACCTATGCCATATCCATGGAGTTTGCATTTCAGAAGTTCATGAGAAGGAGTGTCAAAGGCCTTCTCAAAGTCCAGTATAAATGTATCTACTTGATCTCCTGCATCCAAAATTTTTGCCCAATCATTTATTACTGTGATCAATTGAGTCACAGCTACGATTCTTTCTGAAAGCATGTTGCCTGTTCGACAAAAGCTTGTGTTCATCAAGATGAGCCATAATATTTGTACATACTATGTGTTCCAGCATTTTGCAAGGAACACTTGTCAAGGACACTGGACGATAGTTACTAGGTAAAGCTCTGTCGCCTTTCTTATAAAGTGGACAGATGTTAGCCAAAGACCATTCCTTGGGAATTTCGTCCTTATCAAGAGATTGTTGAAACAAATGAGCAAATACAGGACCAAGTTCTGCCGCAAGGACTCTAGGATGAAGTTCATCAGGTCCCAAAGCCTTTGAGGGATTTAAACCTTTCATCATTTTTATAACACCTTCATTTGAAATGTGAATGTCACTCATAGGCGGAGCTGATTTCTCAAGTAGAGGAACCTCATTTTCCGTAGTTTTGGAGAATACATCTGTAAACTAACCATTGAACTCCTCAGCCTGCTCAGTTTCAGATTCAGCCAAACCACTACCATTTCTCCTTTTGAGAGGAGGGATACCCTGATTTCAGACCTGATTGTCTTTCCTTTGGCTGTTGGTATACCGATAGAAGTCTTTGGGGTTAACCTTAATGTCACCAACCAATTTGTTAACATACAAATCATGCTGCTTCTTGATATCAACTTTGATTTGCTGCCTTAGTACCTGAAACTTAGATCTGAGTTTACTACTGGTAGACTTTTTTGCCTTTGCATGAATTTTGTTCCTTTTTCGAATATTCCTTCTAATCTCTGATGTAATCCAAGGGATGGAAGCTACCGATCTACTTGTCTTAGAGGGAATGTACTTATCTACAGCCTCCTGTATGAAAGAAATTATCAAATTGAAATTTTCCTGAACAGAACGAGAACCAGAATGACCACTGAAATATTTATCCTTTGCAAAGTTTGAAGAATCTCGCCTCATAGAGTCAAAATCACCTTTCTGATACAAATAAACCTTACGTCGTGGTTTCTTCCTTGGAGTGGGATAGAAACCTGGGCTCAATCATTCAAAGCATCATTAGCTTAACAAGCTGTTAGTGGTCAAAATATTAACTGTTCTAGTAAGTACAATATCTAATTCACAGATATTTTTGCTGAAAAAAATGTGAGTAGCTTTTGCAAATGCAAAAAGCTACTCATATTTTTTCAGCAAAAATATTAGCATATACGCCAAACTTAATGATCAAAGTTTAAATGATATGTTAACTAATGACATCGTTAGTTTTGAACAAATGGGCCCTGGGACTCAATAATTCAAAGTAAATAGCCGTTAGTTTTGAACATCTGGGCCCTGGAACTCAATAATTCAAAGTAAGTAGCAAGAAACTTACATTGTATTTTCTGAAGCTTGAGCCTTATTGTCGCAAGATCGGGGATATTTGTTGCTGACTTTGATCGTTGTCGATTTTTCTTCTTTTGTCTTGTGGCAGTGGGATACTCTACAAACACATCCTGGTCAAAAGCCTTCAATTCTTCTTCAGAGCAGGGAAGAGGAAATCCATCATTTTCACCTGTAATGATAAATTGTAATAGTAAACTGTACACATCTCTAGGTCAGACAATATTTAACCGAAATAGTCATACTTTTTGTCTGATTTCACCATAAAAAAATGTGTTTTTGAAGTCTAGTACTGTCTACTCTAAAGGGAAATAATTTGTTTTCCTTGGGAGCAAATTCTTCCTTTTAGAGGGCAAATTCTTTACTTTTAGAGTACTGTAAGACACTTATATTTGGTGGCCATTTTATTTTGGCACTATTGGCGGTCAAGGAAAACAATGCCAAAATAAAACAATGCCAATAAACATCAAAGAGCAAAAGAGAAGAATAACAAACTGGCAGAAATTATATTAAGTTACCAATACACATAGCAAGTATTATGTAATGTCAATCAGTCAAGGCATTACACATGACAAAACAAATTGTGTATTTACTTTTTTAGCACTTGTTTAGCAGTGAAAATAAAGAAAGATAACGATCTAGCCATAAACCACCTCAACAGGGCTGAATAAAAGCAAATAGACCTTGACAGTAATTGTGAAAAAATGTGGGTATAACTGGTAGTTGATTGACGGCTTTACCCAGAAAAAAAAAATACAACTAATAATAACTGGAAATATGTTTGATTGACTAATTAGATAACAATAGAACTGATTTTCATTCACTCATACCAAGAACAGTGCAATGTGGAAAATCACCCACTTTGACTTGCAAATCACCTTGTAGAACCCAGGTACATGACACACAGGGCTATGTTAGAAATCACTGATTTTGTTGTTGTTGTTTTTTTCTTTGGAAATTGAACATCCGCCAAAATATAAATCCGCTAAAAGGTCCATTCATAAATATCACCAATATTTGCTGCCGCTAAATTTGAGTGTTTACAAGTAGATCCCTCTCTTACCTTTCCCAGAAGATAAGGCTTGACATTTCACAAATTTTGTCATACCAATCTGAATCATGTGTCAAGCTTCCCAAGTAGTGGGACTGGCAGACCTGAGCAAACATAATATTCATATTTTTTCTGACTTCTCCACAAAACAATGTTTTTGTGTCTACTCTAAAAGAAAAGAATTTGTTTTCCTTTGGAGCAAATTCTTCTTTTTATGGAGCAAATTCTTTCCTTTTAAAGTAGATTCCTTTCTTTCATTTCCCAGATGCTAAACAGTTTGTTTCTCAACTGGCAGTTTTTTGACTGATCAACTGATAGGAAAATGGGCTCATTCAAATGTTAAAGAGTTAGGGTGTACTAATTTTATGGATAAATATGGCATGTTTTATCTGCACATTCTAAATAGAAATACAAATTAACCCTTAAGCAAAATTTGTAGCAAATGATTTCCTATTTTTTTTATTATTATTATCTTTTTTCATAGAAAATAAGTCTTGACATTTAATGTGTCATTTAATGTGACATTTAATCTGCCAAGCCAAGCAGACCATTCACATTAAATGTCTAGACTTATTTATATGAAAAATTAAAAGAAAATATTTAAAAGTGTTGTCTGCTGCAGTTGTGATAGGCACTGAACCCATTTAGTCTGGAGACCCCCAAAAGGGCAATTGGTAAACAGTGCAGACCCAGATCAGATGCTGCAGAATGTGGCATCTGATCTGGGTCTCCACTGTTTGCAAATAGTTTTACCATTTTTCTCTTGGAATATCTAAATCACATAGCCTGACATACTCAAAAGTGAAATTTAACTCTTCAAGTATATTATAGTGAGCAAGGGGGAGGGGGGGGGTGGGGAGGGGGGGGTGGGGAGTGAGAGTGTGTGTGTGTGTGTGTGTGTGTGTGTGTGTGTGTGTGTGTGTGTGTGTGTGTGTGTGTGTGTGTGTGTGTGTGTGTGTGTGTGTGTGTGTGTTTGGGGCGGGGGGTGCAAAGGCTTATACAGAATATTGGGTTCTTTACATGCAAATCTTTTCTAAATCTGCTAAATTCCATCATGCAAAAGGTGAATTCGATAAGTCTAAATGAGACCTAATCCCGTTGGCCTCTGCGAGAATCACCCTCACATTAAAATATAAATTACAACTAATTTCACATCGCTTTTTAGGCTTACCTCATTAACCCATTGTAGACGGGAGACCCATAAAAGGGTACTTGGCAAACAGTGCAGACCTAGATCAGACGCCGCAAATAGTTTAGCCATTTTTCTACAGAATATGTAAATTTCATAGCTGGACTTACCTAAAATTGAAATTGGAGTCTTCCAATATATATTGTAGGAGAGTCTATTCCGTCTACAATGGGTTAAAACTAAAATTTTTCACACTGTCCCTGGAATGCTACATATTGGGCATATCAATACCTCTGAGATCAGTACCAATGCATCCACCCATTTCAATAGTGATATTGTCAAAATTAATGTATATCCCATAACCTTTGATAAAGTGCTACAAAGGTAACCTTTTAGAATATCTACATAAGTGTGTTATGTGGAAACAGTGCATGTGAATGGAGAACACCTTCTGTATGTGTAGGTGTTCCAAAAAATATTATTCTAGTCTTTCAAGTGCTCCAGCTAGTACCGGGTTTTAGCTATGGACAACAAGCATAAGGTTAACTAGAGCTGTCAGAGGATCTGACTACAGCCTCGCTGCAGGTCTATCAGAGAAGAAATACATACAGTGTTCAAATATTTTGAATTCATCCTAACCAGATAACACCACTGTAGGACATGGTAACATGGCATTGTAAAACCTATTAAGGGATTTTAATCCATGAGTTATGGGCCCTTGGCCCTGATTCCTGAATACATGATACATCAACCCACTGTTCATGCCTGTACCACCTTTTCAAAGTCCCCAAGTGTGGTATAAGTTTTATTGAAGAAAGACCGCAAACATAAAAGTTATTGAGCAAAATGCATTTTAATTTTTTGAAAACATACCAAGAGACATAACTCTAAGAGTTACAGACCCTTGGCCCCTATTCTGGTATACATGATACATCCAGTCATTGTCAATGTTTGTACAATCTTTCAGCTGTCTAGCTTTCATAGTTCCTGAGAAATCTATTACGAAAATTTTCAAGAATGGCAAAATTGAAAACCTATCAAGGGACATAACTCCAAGAGTTATAAGCCCTTGGCAACCATTCTGTCACTTCACCTTCCTTACCTTAGAGACCAAAAATGGTAAAAGTTTCATTGAAGTAGGACCACAAACATAAAAGTTATTGAGCAAAATGCATTTTAATTTTTTTGAAAACCTACCAAGGAACATAACTCCAAAAGTTAAGGGCCCTTGGCCACTATTCTGTGACTACACCTTACTTACCTTAGAGACCAAGTGTAGTATAAATTTCATGAAGTAGGACCACAAACATTAAGCAACCTACCAAGGGACATAACTCCAAGAGTTACAGACCCTTGGCCCCTATTCTGGTATACACATTACATCCAGTCATTGTCCATGTTTATACGAATGTTCAGCTTTATAGCTTTCATAGTTACTGAGAAATCTGTTAAGAAAATATTCAAGAATGGCAAAATTTGAAAACTTATGAAGGGACAGAACCCCAAGAGCTATGATTCTGCCACTACACCTTCCTTACCTTAGAGACCAAGTGTGGTATAAGGTTCATTGAAGTAGGACCACAAACATAAAAGTTATTAAGCAAAATGCATTTTAAATTTTGAAAACCTACCAAGGGACATTACTCCAAATGTTATGGGCCCTTGGCCACTATTCTGCGATAACACCTTACTTACCTTAGAGACCAAGTGTAGTATAAGTTTCATTGAAGTAGGACCACAAACATTAAGCAAAATGCATTTTAATTTTGCAATCACGGAATCACAGAAGGACATGGCAAATCCAGTAGAGCCCACTTTTTCAAAGCGGGGCTGTAATGATGTGGACAACAAGCATATAAGGTTAATGATGTAGTTTGTGGGTCAACAACAGATTCACTTCCATGTCCCAACCAAACTCTGTTTGGGCATAGACAATAACATTGCACTGTAGGGGAAAATGTCATAGCTCCAGATAAGGCACTTATTTTACCCCAAAATACAAATGTAATGGTATTTTTTCTTATTTCTCCAAGAAATCATACATATGCTGTGGGTAGTCATTAGAAGCCACTCACTGAGGCACTTCTACTGAGTACCCCAAATTTTTTTTCATGCAGAAATAAGAAAAATACTAACTTGATATTATTTGGATCTGGAGTTATGAATCTGCAATTGTTCACCTGCTACATTTGCAATTCTCTAAACTACTGTTTTTACTATTCGTATTTGGGCGGACAGGCCTGAGCAAACAGTGTAGACTCAGATGAGATGCTGCAGAATGCATCTCATTAGGGTCTACACTGTTTGCCACTCATCCAGCAATTTTTAGACACAACATCAGATTGTAAATTGTACTGTTCAAATTTTAGAACAAATAGGGTAAGGAGTTGAAGTGTCCAAATACATAGTGTAAATACATCAATTCACAATAAATAATTCCAGCAAATGTCTTGATACGTTATGTATTCTGAGAAAAAAATAAATAAATAAATAAAGTTGTGTGTCTTAAAATACAATTAATCCAATGATTTCCACAATTTCTGCTTTGTTCTCCATTTTCACAAATTCACAAATTTTCAAGGAATTCATTCCATCTTTTCACCTGGGTAACAAATAATGTTAACAATGTAAAGCAGATCTGGAGTTAATTTATACCACACAAAGCTGATGGTCAAAAATAGCATCCAGACACACTTTCAGAAGAGTTAATTGTTATAAGCTAAATAAATATATTAACTTTTACCCTGATGGATAAGCACTATTAGCAAACATCAAACAGTCAAATATGTGGTACATGTCATAAAATGTGTTACTTTTTTTTGCCTAAATTTTGCTTTTTATGCAGTTGTTTCTTAGAACTAATGGAATGGCAAACTGTGTAAACCCTGATAAGACTACTGATCTGGTTTTGCACTGTTTGTATATGCTATTTTCTCAATCTTTGGTGTACAAACTATTAGGCCATGTAGTGTTCATATAATCTGCCTAAGAATTATGGCCTGACATTTTGTTAACATTATTCCCTTAATTTTCTTTATTTTCATAAAAAATAGGGCTTTAAATTTCATTTTAATCAAATGACTTGGGGCAGATAACCCCAGGGGAAAATTTTGATTGTAACTAAAAGGGTTTGCTACTTTGATCATGGGCACAGTGAACCAATTGTGACAGGACTGCTGATTGGTTCAAAAAAGTGTAGAGAAGCCCGGGTAGTTATTTTGTGAAAGGCGGCCTGTGATTGGTTAATAATAAAGATGAATTAAAACTCATCATTCTAATTTGAAGAAAAAAATGTCTGTTTGTAATTTTCTGATTGTTTCAAAGAAATAAATGTTTCTGTGTGTGTTTGCTGGAGCCCAAAGAAGAAGTGGTGAAATTGCAAAGTTTCAATTTTTGATACCTGCCAGTTGATAGGGTTGCTAGATTCAGCCTCCAAAAAGTCCCTGAAAGTGCTGGTGATGGTGGTATTTTTCCTTGTTTATTTTGCTATGCTAAGCCTGGGCTTTGAATTCAAACAAAATTTAGAAGCCCACATGGGTGAAAGTTGTAAAATTCAAAAATCCTGAAATCCAGGTTTCAAAATCCTGAAATGCCAAATTTGCCTATACTTCATATTGGCACAGCAAGTCCCAAAATCCTGAAAGCAGGAATAATCCTGAAAACTTTCACCCATGAGCCCAGCCATACCCTGAAATGAACCCTTAAGCACCAAAAAGGGTGGAATCACTATGGAGCTCTATGGGAAAAATAATTAGTTCACTGTACCCTCATATACATTGTAAGTTACAGCCATTAGTGTTAGATACATTTTGAGAAACTGAATTTTCAATATTTTCCCCATTCAAACACATAGGGACACAAATTTGATCTTGCCATGAAAAAGGTCAAATGTCAACCTAGGGTCATCATTTGAACAAATTATGTAAACCTTGAGTCCCCGATGCCATATACCAAGATTCAACCTTGAAGCTTTCTTGGTTCTGGAGAAGATTTTTAAGTGGATTTTACCATATATTGTCATGGCGGACATCATATTTAATGATGCATAACCGTTTGGACAAACTGATAATAACCCTTCGACAGAAGGCCCAATGTGAAATCTGGTGAAATTTGGTCAAGTTGATTCAGAGGAAGAGTTTTAAAGATTACGAGAATTTATAAATGTATATAGCTCAGGGTCAAGGGCAGATGACCCCAGGGGACAAAAGTTTGATTGTAACTAACAGGCTTTGCTACTTTGATCATACATTGTAAGATACAGCCATTCACTCTTTAATACATTTTGAGAAACTGAATTTTCAATATTTTCCCCATACAAATGCAGTGGGATGCAAATTTACCTTGCCGTAAAACAGTCAAATGTCAACCTAGGGTCATCATTTGAACAAACTTGGTAGATCTTGAGTCCCCGATGCTATATACTAAGATTCAGCCTTGAAGCTTTCTTGGTTCTGAAGAAGAAGATTTTTAAGTGTTTTTCACCATATATAGTCATGGCGGCCATCTTGTTTAATGATGCATAACAAATTAATAATATCCCTTCCACAGAAGGCCCAATGTGAAATCTGGTGAAAATTAGTCAATTCAGAGAAGATATTTAAAAATTACCAGATTGTATACATGTATATAGCCCAGGGGCAACTACTTTGATCATACATTGCAATTTTCAGCTACTGGTCTTTAATACATTTTGAGAAACTGAATTTTCAATATTTTCCCTATACAAATGCATAGGGATGCAGATTTGACCTTGCCGTAAAAAGATCAAATGTCCACCTAGGTATATCATTTGAACAAACTCGGTAGACCTTGAGTCCCCAATGCTATATATTAAGATTCAGCCTGGAAGCTTTCTTGGTTCTGGAGAAAAAGATTTTTAAGTGGTTTTTATCATACATTTACTAGAAAATATGGTTATTTTGCATATGTGATACTAACATGACTTTCAAGCACATGTCACTCTTGTGGAGCGCAAAAGGTGTGATAATGGGTCACATGCGTGATACAGCTTTTTTGCCCGGGCAAAAACCCCATATCACTACATTTGGAGCACTCGGCGGTCTAGCACATTCGGAGCACTCGGCAGTCTATTTGGAGCACTCGGCGCTTTAGCAGTACACTAGTATGACTCCGCATACAATATCAAATAGGCAAACTTGTCAGAAAGAAAATGTATGATAAATAGATTACAATATGGCAATTTTCATATCAAACCCCATATCAACCCTTGACCCATATCAGCCCTCAGGCCTTCGGTCCTTGGGCGGATATGGGTGTCTCGGGTTGATATAGGGTATGATATGAAAATTGCCATATAATAATCTCTATTTACCATATATGGTCATGGTGGCCATCTTGATTAACGAACGATGACCATTTGTACAAATTTTCAATCCCCCATTAACAAAATGCTCAAAGTGAAATTCGAAGAAAATTTGCCCAGAGGTTTCAGAGATGAAGTCATTCAAAGGTGTGAACAGAAGGACGACGGACCATGCAGGGCCCACATGCTAAGCATTAAGTGTACATGTATGTCTTAACCTTAAATGCAAGTGAAAGAAATTATCCCATACACACTATAATAACACCAATCCAAATGTATTGATGACTGGTCCTGTTTATGAATCAGGTCAGTTTCTGGTCAGTGAGAGAACTTTTTATGATCTGTACCAGGTGTAAAGGGCCTTACCACATACAGGCAAACAGTGATGGATCAGACCAGCTCTGCATCTGCTGAGAGGTCTGGACAAAACTTGGCTAGTGTAGAATCTACTTGCTAGAATTGAAGACCATGATCAAATAGTATAGATGTGCAGGCTGATCCAGCCTTCCATTTTTGTGTGTACTGCATGAAACCCTTTTATTGTGTGAAGTTGCTGATATGATCTTTTTTTATTATATAGAATAGGTGTCTTGTGTCTTTGGAATATGTCAAGGAACAATTCTGGCCCAGATCAGCCCACACAGAAGTTTAATCAAGATTGTCATCACACAAACATGCCTATATAATTTTGACCCCCTTAAACCCCTTTTATAGAGTCATACTGGGGTTTACAGGGGAATATATTATTTTTCTTATTTCTGCTCAAAAACATAGATATCTGTGTTTTTAGAAGAAATATGAAAAATATCAGAATTTTTTATCTGAAAATTTTCATTGTTTTGTGGTAAAATTTTCAGTATATTTGAATAGGAATGTTTTTGTAATGTCCTTTTGCTTGACAGATTCTACAATGTGAACTGTTGTGTTGTGCGAACAATTTACCTTTGGCACTCATGAGGCTAAATCATCAGCAGATGTAAAAGGTATTATTTATTAACAGAAAATAAAGCTTGATATTTCATGCAAATTGTCTCATACAGAGATAATTCATATGTTGCACTACTATTCAAATTCAAATAACCTTAAAAGTTAAAGGCTCCATGTTCCTCAAAAATAGACATTTTTTATCCAAGAAAGGTTTAATAAAATGATATATAGTATTAACCTTCCTACAACAAAGTTTTAGTTTTGGATAGAAATTAAAGGCTCCATATTCCTCAAAAATAGACATTTTTTATCAAAAAAAAAGGTTAAATAAATTGATATATGGTTTTAATACCATCAGAGAATAATGCCATCTGACAGCCTGTAAAATTTCAGTTAGTCTCTGGTGTTTGAACTGGATCAAAATGAAATGATTTTTTATCCTACCTCTGAATTAATGTTAGCAACATTAACCCTTGTCCTGCTGAATAAATTAAGATGTCACACCTATTTCTAATTTTCAGCCAATCAGATTACTTGATCCAGATTGTTAATATAAATTCACATCCTTAATGGCAAACAGTGCAGATCCAGATCAGTTGGCTTCTGAAGAAGCCAACTGATCTGGATCTACACTGTTTGCAAAGGAAGGATATATCCGGGTTCAGCAGGACAAGGGTTAATTCAGTTACAATAAAAAAAACACTTAAATTCAAGAACGAGAGACTAACTGAAATTTTACTGGCTGTCAGGTGCCACATTTTATGATTGTATTAATACCATATATCAATCTATTAGATCTTTCTTGGATAATAAAATGCCTCATTTTGAGGAACATTCTGCAAGGGCCATGTAGACTGAACATCCTGACTGGACTATGGGACTGATTAAATTTTTTTGTCAATATACTAGTTCTGAGGGAAGCTAGTCTACCACCAACCATGAAAAACAATGGTCTATGAGCATATGTAGTTGGTGAGGACTACATCTCAGAATAGCTAATGCATCTGCTCATTGGATACAGCAGAAAATATAAATGAACATCAAAAGCACTGGCGCAGACTTAGACTGGCTCCAGTCTCCAGTGACTATTTTTTTCCTTATGACCAGTTTGATAATCCACTGACATAAGACCAAAATAATATCATGACTATAAAGGCTGGTCACTAGTGACCAGCCTTTAAAGTCATGATATCATTTTGGTTTTATTTTAGTGGATTATCAAACAGGATTATAAGAAAAAAATATTTAGTCACTTGAGACTGGAGCCAGTCTAGAGCAGACCCTGATCTGGACCTTCACTGTTCACAAAAGCCTTGAAGATCCTTTTTTTCACAGTGTAGCTCACATTAATGCTTGGCATGCGAGGTAAAATTTTCAGTAGTCAGCCAGCATTTAGAAATATATATTTTTTTTATTTTCCCAGAAAATTGGCTTTGAGATTTCATGCAAATTGTCTCCCCAGAAAATTGGCATTGATATTTCATGCAAATTGTCTCCTGAGACAATTTGCAAGAAATCCCAAGCCAGTTTTCTGGGCCCAGGAGACAATTTGCATGAAATCCCAAAGCTTTTTTTCACTGGGAAAATAAAAACAAACAAACAACAAAAAAAACTATTTTGAAATCTAAAAGCCTATTTTACCAGAAGACAATCTGCATAAAATCTTAAAGACTATTTTCTGAGAAAAAAGTATTGCCAGACTGTTGTCTGTTGAATTTGCCCAGAAAATGGTAAAGGTTTAAAGAAACTGTTGTTTTTCTTGCAGCCCACTCTTGTTATGATGTCCATAAACACTTGATGAATGGCCATAATTGGCTATATAAATCTGGCAATGTCAATAAGTGTACATTGGAGTTAAGATAATACCTACTTGACTGTTTCCCATACAAAGAGCAAAATACCATAAAATTAGAATTCATAGTATCTAAATAATTGTCCAATTTATTTTCTTAACCCTTTCAGTTTGGAAGACCAGAATGGATACTTATGCAAACAGTGTAGATCCAGATGAGATGGTTCATAATGATATAATGAGCCATCTCCACTGGATCTACACTGTTTGGCATTCTGTTTTTTTTTTTTTTGTTTTTTTTTATTTATTTATTTTTGACTGTCATCCCTGTTTGCAACAGTGGATGTGTCAAATTTCAAAGATGGAAGAGTCCACTTTAGAAACTAATGGATGAAAGAATTAAAGTATTCAGCTTTAGAAAGCATCTTGACAAAATTTTATCAAAACTGGTTAAGAAATAAGACAGGCATTGCACTTTAAAGTTTTTATGACAATGGGCAAGGATGCTGCCATTTTGTATTATAAATTGGATATCTACTTTTTGTAAGACACAAATAAAAGATGCTTATCAACAGGAATACACTGCTTATGTGAGCTAGTTGTCCATGACAGCATTTTCTAAATATTCAAAGTCCTGTAGCTTTCTTGTTTCTGATTCAATTTTAATAATTTTTGTTCTCCTAACTGTTCAGCTTAATTGGCTTTTTTAGTTCTTATATGTTTGTTTTCCTTTGACAATGTCTGCTGTAGGGACAATACAATATACTAACTTGAATCACAGACATCTAAAACCTTGTTATACCAAGTTCCTTAGACTATAAACAGCTCCATTCAATGATATACAGTGATGATTTTTTGCATAGAATTCCTCATAGATGACTGATATTTTCTATCACAACTCTACTCTCTGATATACATTGTCATCTCACTTCAACATCCTTGCAGATGACTGACATTTTAAAACAACTCCATTAATATCATTACCATCATACAATACCCTGTCACATCAACAAAGTTCACTCTGAGGTTGCCCTTGGAAACATCAAAAACATAAAAGAAGGAAAGTCAGAGTCTCAGTTTCATTGAGACTCTTCAGATGGCAGCAATGAAGTTCACAGGCCTTGTCACATCAAGTTCACTCACAAATAACTACTGCAATACTTTGCAACACAACTCCATTCATTGACACATGATGGTACCTTATTACATCAAGTTCATCACAGACAATTTAGGCATTCCATCCATAGCATCAGATACCTTTTTGTTTAAAGCAACTGATAAACTGCCTACGCATTGTATAATACAACATCCTGACAATGATGTCTTGTCATTCCAATATCTTCATAGGCTGCTGATGCCTTAATAAATACATCTATTAACTGACAACAGATGACATGCTATATCTAGTTCATCACAGACTGTGGATGCATCATCACACACCTCTACTAACTGCCATCAGATGACATGTCCTATTTAGTTCTTTACAGACTGCTTATATAGCATCATACACCTCTAATAACTGACATCAGATGACATGTCATATCTAGTTTTTCATAGACTGCTGATGCATCATTAGATACCTCTATTAGTTTACATCAGATGACATATCTACATGTAGTTCATCACAGACCACTGATACATCATCTACAAGACAGATGACATGTCATATCTAGTTCTTCACAGACTGCTGATGCTGTTTATTTGTGTTGAGGTTTTACGGCCCATTCAACCCAATGGGATCATGTCGAGCCCAGTCAGTTTACCTAACTACTTTTACTGGGCAGACTTAATATTCTCAGCAATTAACCAGTACTGTGCATATTCTTTCACCAAAAACTGATAATTGCCCTTCTTGAATCAGCAGAAGGGAAAGAATGACCATAGAAAATATATCATGATCAAAGCTCCACGAAAGAATGTTGCCGACCCAGTGGAGGTCGAAACCACCAGTCCAATGTGCATCCAACTGAGCAGCTGAGGCCAGCAACTGCTGATGCATCATCACATACCTCTATTAAGTGACATTGGATGATATGTGATATCTAGTTCATCACAGACTGCTGATGTATCATTACACACCTCTATTAACTGAAATTGGGTGACATGTCATCAGTTCATCACAAACTATTGATGCATCATCACACACCTCTATTAAGTGACACTGGATGACATGTGATATCTAGTTCATCACAGACTGCTGATGCATCATCAACACAAATTAGATGACATGTCATATCTAGTTCTTCACAGACTGCTGATGCATTATCAAACAAATCAAATGACATGTCATATCTAGTTCTTTACAGATTGCTGATGCATCATAACACAAATCAGCTGATATGTCATATCCAGTTCTTCACAGACTGCTCATGTATAACCACACAATTCAGCAGACATGTCATATCTAGTGCTTAACAGGCTATTGATGCATCATCAAACAAATCAGATGACATGTCATATCTAGTTCTTCACCGAGTGCCCATGCATCATAACACAAATCAGCTGACAAGTCATATCTAGTTCTTCACAGACTGCTCATGTATAATCACACAAATCAGATGACATGTCATATCTTGTTCTTCACAGACTACTGATGCATCATCAAACAAATCAGATGACATGTCATATCTAGTGCTTCACAGACTACTGATGCATCATCAAAAATTAGATGACATATATCTAGTTCTTCAGAGAGCTGATGCATCATAACACAAATCAGCTGACATGTCATATTCAGTTCTTCACAGACTACTGATGCATCAACACACAAATCAGCTGACATGTCATACCTAGTTCTTCACAAACTGCTGATGCATCATAACACAAATCAGCTGACATGTCCTATCTACTGTGCTTTCGACATCTTTCAGAAAGTCGCTTTTTGCTCGGTGCTTTAAACAGAAGAGGTACATTTGAAAACTTTTGTCATGATTTAATGCAAAACCATTTGTCGTAACTACCTATGTGCAAAAAGTTTTATTCTAGTCAGTGGTTTTTAAAAAATCCAATATTTTCACTTTTTCCCATAGTAAAAATGAATGAAAATTATGCAGAAATTTGTAGGGTAGATAACTTGGGAGCAGATTTTCAACAAGTTCTGCTTGTTCAATTTTTCTGAAATTTTCACAATATTGTTATGAAACATCAATAATTTAAATTCAGCTAAGAAAAGTAAAAAATATTTACTGATACAAAAATTCAAAAAAATCATTTTACCATAGAAATTGCATAGGTCAGACCAATTTTTGGTGATAAATTTAATTTTAGGGTACATATTTGAGAACAAAACACAGAAACAGAAAAGACAAATGGTTTCTGATAAGATATAGTCAATCAGAACAAAATATTTTCAATTAAGATAAAACGCCAAGCAAAAAACGTCTTTCCGAGAGATGTCGAAAGGACAGTAGTTCTTCACAGATTGCTCATGTATAATCACACAAATCAACTGACATATCATATCTAGTTTTTCACAGACTACTGATGCTTCATCAAACAAATCAGATGACATGCCATATCTAGTTCTTCACTGATCATGCATCAACACACAAATCAGCTGACATGTCAAATCTAGTTTTTCACAGACTGCTTATGTATAATCACACAAATCAGCTGACATGTCATATCTAGTTCTTCACAGCTGATGCATCATAACACAAATCAGCTGACAAGTCATATCTAGTTCTTTACAGACTGCTGATGCATCATAACACAAATCAGCTGACATGTCATATCTAGTTCTTCACAGCTGATGCATCATAACACAAATCAGCTGACGTGTCATATCTAGTTCTTCAGACTACTGATGCATCATCAAAAAATCAGCTGACATGTCATATCTAGTTCTTCACAGACTACTGATGCATCATCAAAAAATCAGCTGACATGTCATATCTAGTTCTTCACAGACTACTGATGCATCATCAAACAAATCAGCTGACGTGTCATATCTAGTTCTTCAGACTGTTGATGCATCAACACACCAATCAGCTGACATGTCATATCTAGTTATTCACAGACTACTGATGCATCATCAAACAAATCAGATGCCGTGTCATATCTAGTTCTTCAAAGAGTGCCCATGCATCAACACACAAATCAGCTGACATGTCATATCTAGTTCTTCACAGACTGCTGATGCAACATCAACACAAGTTAGATGACATGTCATATCTAGTTCTTCACAGACTACTGATGCATCATCAAACAAATCAGGTGACATTATATATCTACATGTAGTTCTTTACAGACTGCTGATGCATCATCACATAAATCAGATGACATTCAGATGACATGTCATATCTAGTTCTTCACAGAGTGCCCATGCATCAACACACAAATCAGCTGACATGTCATATCTAGTTCTTCACAGACTGCCGATGCATTATCACACGAATCAGATGACATGTCATATCTAATTCTTCACAGAGTGCCCATGCATCAACACACAAATCAGATGACATGTCATATCTAGTTCTTCACAGACTACTGATCCATCATCACACAAATCAGATTGCATGTCATATCTAGTTCTTCACAGAGAGCACATACATCATCAAACAAGTCAGATTGCATGTCATATCTAGTTCTTCACAAAGAGCACATGCATCAACACACAAATCAGATGACATGTCATATCTAGTTCTTCACAGACGGCTGATGCATCACTACTCACCTCTGTTAACTGACATCAGATGGCATGCCATACCTAATTCACTACAGACTGCTGATGCATCGATCATCACACAAATCAGATGACACGTCATACCTAGTTCTTCACAGACTGCTGATGCATCATCACACACCTCTATTTACTGACATCAGACGAAATGTCTTATCTAGTTCATCACAGACTGCTGATGCACAATCACACACCTCTATTAACTGACATGAGAGGACATGTCAATTCAATTTCTTCACAAACCGCATTATAACACGCCCCGCTGGTTTCTCATGCCTTGTCTCATCAAGTTTCTAGACAAAAGGGTCACACATTCTAGGACTATATCAACTCACTGACAAACGATGCCATCTTGCAATCAGTTACATACCAATGATATGCCAGTGTTAAACAATTTAACACAACTGCACAATTACTAAGACCTGATTCCTTGATTATTAAGTTATGAGACTTCTCTATAATGATGTATAAGTTTTACAAACATAACTCTAGCACATGGAATCAGTTTAATCTTTACCACTCTCTCAACTCATTCAACAGACAATACCTCATACTATTTTTTTTTTTTTTTTTTAATATTTTCTCCAGAAAATTGGATTTGACATCTCATACAAATTGTCTCCATTTGAGACAATTTGCATGAAATATTAAAGCCTGTTTTCTGGGAAAAATAAGAAAAAATATTTCAACATGTCATCTGCTGAAACTTTTACCCAGAGTCCATTGAATGATCTATTAGTCTAAATGACTGAAAGAGTGTTGAAGAGCTGTAAAGCCTAAAATAGCTGTTATCATCATTTATACTTACATGAGCAAGCTCTTCCTACTTCTCAATTATCTTTTGATCTATCAGTAGAAACTAAACAGGTTCATGACACAAAGACTTAGGTTTTGTAAACAGTTGCAATCAGTTCAATCAGATTAACCCTTGTCATGCTGAATAAATTAAGATGCCATGCCCACTTATAATTTCCAGCCAATCCAATTACTTGATCCGGGTTTTTGATAGAAATTCACATATTTAATAACAAATAGTGCAGATCCAGAAGAAGCCAACTGATCTGGATCTACACTGTTTGCTAAAACAGGGCATGTTGTGCTCAGCAAGAGAAGGGTTAACAACTTGTAAAAAGTCCCACTATTTGCTGTTGCTCACAAATATGTTACAAACTGCCTAAAGTCACCTAAAGATATGTACATCAACATAAGCAGGAAGTAGACCATACCTATTTAACATCAATTTGTTCATCTATAATGATCAAATCTACACTTAGAGGAACTTGATTTCTTCTACACTTAGAGGTACTTGATTTCTAGGACTATGCAAATACCATATTTATCCAAGTAGTTAGACAGAGAGGCTTGAACAATCAGTGTAGACCCAGATGAGATGCTGATCAGGGTCTACAGTCCCACTCATCCAGCCAGTCTACCCTGTTTGCCACACTTAATATACACACCAATAGATATTATCTCAAAACAACTATCATCTCAAACCAAGAAATTCTGGTCCCTTGGAGTTTGGGATTATGAGAGTTAACTGTAGTTAAATGGACTTGTTCAAAATTAAGAATAAAGAAAGGTGTTAAGGTATTTCAATATTAAGGGTAACAAGAGCTCCGCCAAGCGGAGCATTATACGCCCGTGGCAAGTAATAAGATGTAGCGCATAAACTGGCTCCTGTATAATTCGGTGCTCCGGATTTAAACTGTAAGTGGAATTACAAAAATTTTTTTTTTTTTAAATTTCATTGGGGCATATCTCTGCTGCTATTTGATGAACTGTAACCTAAGGGTCCAAGCTGGCCCAGAAATTAAGGGAGAAGTGACTTCTCCCTCCTGGGAAAATAGGGAGACGTTTGCTGCTTCTAGGGAGAAGTGCTTTCTGACGGAGGACACACCACAGAAGCATGGCTATATTAAAAGCTCATATGAGCCTTTGGCTGATTTATTTTTCCTATACTTCAATATCAGATCAAACAATAACAAAACAAAAATAAACAAACAATGCCAAGCGGGGCATTATACTACGCTCGTGGCAAGTAATATGATGCAGCACATAAACTGGCTCCTGTATAATTCAGTGCTCTGGATATAAACTGTAATTGGAATTACAAAAAAAAAAAATTAAAAAAATTTAATTGGGGCATAATCTCTGCTGATATTTGGAGAACTGTAACCTAAGGGTCCAAGCTAGCCCAGAAATTAAGGGAGAAGTGACTTCTCCCTCCTGGGAAAATAGGGAGAAGTTTGCTGCTTCTAGGGAGTAGTGCTTTCTGATGAAAGGCACACCACAGAAGCATGGCTATATTTTAAGCTCATATGAGCCTTGGACACACTATTACCTCTAAACAATATGCTGCGAAAAGTTTACAAAAACTTTCAAAGGCGCATAAATCTGCAAATATTTGGTGCACTGTAACCTCGAAATAATATGTGCTGTTCCACATCATCGTGTAACTATTTATGAAGTTTCAGCTTGATTGGATGTAAACTGTAGGAGGATTTAGCCGGAAACAAAAATTTAATAGAAATTTTCAAAGGGGTTTAACTCTGCTAATATTTGGTGGACTGTAACCTTGAAAGAATATGCGCTGCTCCACATCATGGTCTAACTACAAATAAGTTTCAGCTTGATAGGATGGAAACTGTAGGAGGATTTAGCCGGAAATGAAACGTTTACTGAAATTTTCAAAGGTGCATAACTGCTAATATTTGGTGGACTGTAACCTCGAAACAATATGCGCTGCTCCACATCATGGTCTAACTATACATGAAGTTTTAGCTTGATTGGATGTAAACTGTAGGAGGATTTAGCCAGAAACGAAAAATTAATCAAAATTTTCAAAGAGGTATAACTCTGCTAATATTTGGTGGACTGTAACCTTGAAATAATATGCGCTGCTCCACATCATGGTCTACCTACAAATCAAGTTTCAGCTTGATCGGATGTAAACTGTAGGAGGAGTTAGCCGTAAACGAAAAGTCTACTGAAATTTTCAAGGGGGCATAACTTTGCTAATATTTGGTGGACTGTAACCTCGAAACAACATGCACTGCTCCACATCATGGTCTAACTATACATGAAGTTTCAGCTTGATCGGATGTAAAATGTAGGAGGAGTTAACCAGAAATGAAAAGTTTACAGAAATTTTCTAAGGGGCATAACTCTGCAAACATTTGGTGGACTGTAACCCTGAAACAATATGCGCTGCACCACATCATGGTCTAACTATATACCAAGTTTCAGCTTGATCGGATGTAAACTGTAGGAGGAGTTAGCCGGAAACGAAAAAGTTTACAGACGGACTGATGGGCGGACACCATAGCCCGTAACATAATATGTCCCGTTTTTCAAACGGGCGTATAAAAATGGTATTTAATTTCTAGGAACAGACATGTAAATATATACAATGAGGAGAAAAGAAACAATAGGCAGCTGAGGATGTGGCAAAGACAGGCTGACCTTATATTGTTCTTTTCAAGAATATTATACCAGCAGAAATGTTCAGTTTGATGAGTTCATGCTGACACCATGCAGTTAATGAAGAGTTCATTTACAAGGAACTGTGTAAACTGAACCCTTCCAAAAGCACAGTAACAGAAAATATTCCTGCTAGGTTTGTAAGGGATGCAGCTTCTGTCCTCAAGAGGCCTGTTATGCATATTGTTAATCTTTCAATTGAACAGAATGTTGTCCCAAATGCACAGGTTGTTTCTTTATATAAGAAAAACAACAGCTGTGATGGTGGTTACTATAGACCTGTTAGTGTTCTGTCAGTAGTGTCAAAAATCTTGGAATGGTCAGTGTATACAAATTGAAACAATATCTTGTCCAGAAGAAACTTTAGGTTGAATTTCAGTCTGGCTTTAGAAGTAATTCTTCAACAGCCATTTGTCTTACCTATTTGACTGATTATGTTAAGACACAAACACCTAAAGGTTTATATACTGGAATTATTACGCTTGATCTTCAAAAAGCTTTTGATACCATCAATCATATGATATTGTGAAAGAAACTAAAAGCGATTGGGGTTCAGTCTACTGATTTGTTTAAATCATATTTATCATAAAGAAACCAGGCTGTTCATATCAAATAGAAACCAGACTAGTCATGTCAATAAAAGTCAATCAGATCCAATGCTGGTAACTATTGGTGTTCCTCAGGGAACTATCTTGGGTCCAGTTCTATTCCTTTGATACGTAAATCACATGGAAATTAGGATAAGTTCAGAGAGAAATTTTTTTCTTTATGCTATGACAGTGCAATTTTGTTTTCACACAAAGATTCTGAAGTACCGGTAGTATAGAGAAAACTTGGTTTGGAATGGCAATCTTGTAGTGCTATCTCTGCATATGGGTAAAACTGACTGTATTCTTTTAGGCTCCAAGAGGAAACTAAGAAAGATTAAGGAATTTTCAGTTGAATGTGATGGGCATACAATTAAGGCACAAAAAACTCAGTGAAATATCTGGGACTTGATTTGGATAACCTCTTGGCAGGTGAGATAATAGTGAATAAGATCATCAAAAAAGTCAATGCAAGACTTAAGTTTTTGTATAAGAAATGTTCATTTCTCAATGAAAAACTTATGGAAACATGTTCAACACTTACTCAATGCCACTTGAACTATGCTTGTTCATCTTTGTAGGCAGGTCTGAGTTAAACTCTCAAAAAAAAAAACTTCCGATATCACAAAATAAAACTTTGATTTATCAAAAGCCTAGGACCTAGAACTTATATATATATTTTTTTTTCAGAAATGGACAGTCTTGGGATGTTAATTGTTGATTTTAGAGTAAAAACAGTTAAGACTTAGGTACATAAGATTTTCTATGGTGGTTGTAGAACATTTCATCAAGGTTTCAAATATCCACAATCATAATACTAGAGGGATTGGAGAAAACTCTGTTGTGCCCTCTGAGTGGTGAAGCAGCAAAATTTTTATCATAATGCCATAAAGACTGGAATTCACTACCTTTAGATGTCAAAGTAAAGAGTAATTTCAACAGTTTTAAGGGTGCTGCAAAAGTCATCTTAGGTCTCAGATGCAACTTAATGAAGTTGACATTTTCATTTATTAGTAGTTGAAAGATGGCAGTTAGATGACTCTTGTGATATTGATTAATTTCTTTATCAAAATGTGATTCAAGTGATTTTTTGGCAATTTTGGTCCTGAATGTCCTGTCTGTCATTCTTGGATTTTGACCAGTTAGTACCAGATTAAGCTTTCATGGGTTATCCTAGGCTGTTTCAACATGACATATACACACAGAGGGTTTTAGGCAGAGTCTCGGCCTAAGTTGTAGATGTCCTTTCTCAATTATGGACTGACAGTTAAACACCATTCATGTTCATTTAGAACTTAAGCTTGCATCTCGCACACTCTTGGTCTACTGGCTGCTCTGGGCAAACTGTTCCTCAAGAGTCGGGGTGGTTCACAGAGAAGTATGTGATGCTCCGGTGCCAGATTCATTGAGGAGTCAGTATGTGAGGACTCACTGGATCCTTCCCATGGTCTAAGAGTGTGGGAGGCACGTTTTATCTAAAACCAGTGTTCAATCCTGATTGCCAAAATTGCAATAATGTGATTCAAAGCATATGTGATTGCCAACTTACAGTTTGATATTGATAAAAATATTTATTTATATATTCTAATTACATTACATTTAATTCTTATCAAGTAGATTTGGTCTCATTTAATTACTCCATTCATTTATAAGTTTTTAAGTTTTTAGTCTTATTAGTCTAGTCTTCTAAATGCTAATACCGTATTCGACCTAATTACTGCACTGTGCGCTTAGGGTTTTCAAAATTACTGGGAAAACTCATTTGTGGTAAAATATGTATCTACCTACAAAGGATACACTATAAAAAAGATCAGAAAAAAAAACTTATTTGATGATGATTATGAGATTTTTTTTTCTGATTTTCTGTATAAAGGCATATGTTGTGGGTACGCATTGTGGGTACGCATTTACAACAGAAACAATATTACAAAATTGATTAAAAATATGCAAATTAAAACAAAAAGTATCACATAGCACTTTAGCAAAACAATGTATTTTAAGACTTAAAATAGATACCGTATTCGATCTTATTACCGCACATACCCCTATAAGCGCACAGTCAAGCAATTCCGTAATTCAGATTACAGCCAGTGTACTTTTTGTCTACTTCTTTATAAAAGCATATGTTGTTGGTACTCATTTGAATTGCATCGGTAGGCAGATGATTCACATGAAATGCAAAGACTTATTTTCTCTAAGAAAAAATCAAAATGTCATCTGCTATATTTTGATTCGCATTTTAAGAGATAACACTTTGCACGCTAAATTAAAATTCAAACATTTTGAAATATTTTTTTTCTCATTTTTCCAGAAAACAGGACTTAACAGTTTATGTGAATTGTCTCTAAATGAGACCATTCCTATGAAATGTCAAATTCTATTATCTGGGAAAAGATAAAAAAATCCTTGTTTGATATTTGCTAAATTAATTCATTGTCAGCATGCAAAGTATTCAGATGAAGATAGCCCTGAGGGCTTCTGTCAACATAGTATGTTCTCTTGATTAATTTATGTTACACAATATATATTAATATTAACAAGAAATGTGTCTACATGCAGAGCTGGTCGTAATATAAATATATGTACAGTAAGTGACACTCTCCCATTCTGTTTTTTTTTTTTCAGTGTTCCAGATAATGTTTTCAAGTCAGTATTGTACTGGTCAAATTTGAGGCCAGTCAGTAAAAGCCAAAATAGGAATTCTCGAATCAGTATCCATGCTGCAGATATTCTTAGTGACATACTCCTTGGCCCAGGAGCTGGTGGGGATGGGCAGAGCACTGTGTTGTAAATAATTTGCTGTTAAGTATGTCTATGACTGCTTTGATTTTTGTTTGTGGCTCTTCCTGTACATCTCCATTAACCCTAGTCCTGCTGAACCTGGATATGTCCTGCCTTTGCAAACAGTTTAGATCCAGATCAGTTGGCTTCAACTGATCTGGATCTGCACTGTTTGTAATTCAGTATGTGAATTTGTATCAACAACCTGAATAAAGTAATCTGATTAGCTGAAAATTAGAAGTAATTTATTCAGCAGGACAAGGTTTAATATTTGTATAGTACAATAGGGCTGATCACTCTACTGTAGTAAACCAAAGAATAGGGACAGATAGGCATTTGCAAACAAGTGCAGACCCAGATCTGCATTGTGGCATCTGAGCAGAGTCTACACTGCCATATATATACCAATATATTAGCCACATAAAGAGGTAGTAGAATGGACTATTTCAAATTTTAGGACAAGAATGGTAAGCAGATAAGGTGGTCCAATACTTTCAGGGTATATATGGTAAATAGGTCATGAAACTAATCAGTGCTAGCATCCCCTTCACCAGGGAACTTCTAATGAAAGAATCAATCACCTCTCCTTTTATTTTTTAGATTGTTTCTTGTTTTTTCCCCTGCTCCAACAACCAGCAACAAAGGCTACCTAGTTTTCCACCTATACTTATTGTTTTATCAGTGACTTTATCACCTCCATTTTGCAAGCTACTTTCATTTCAGACACTGTTCACAGATTGGTCACAGTGGCAGATGCGATTCTGTATTGATATCTTCAACAATTATCGCATACATCATCTTCATCAATTATATTGTGCACTAAAGACATTGGATCAAATGATGATGACTGTATAAAATACTCCATTATTTTATTTGATGCAGTTCTGCAATCACTTCCCTCCTCATTTTCTTGCGGCTATTTTTTGCCGCAATCTTGGGGGAAATGCCATTACGGTGTCATTACCTATAAGCTGGCATAGACTACATGTGTTCAAGAGCTTAGTATAAGCTGGCATATACCAAATTGCTGCAAGAGCTATATAAGCTGGCATACATCACATTGCTGTAAGAGCTTTATAAGCTGGCATACATCACATTTCTGTAAGAGCTTTATAAGCTGGCATATACTGCATTTCTTCAAATGCTTTGTAAACTGGCATACATCAAATTGCTGTAAGAGCTTTATAAGCTGGCATGTATCACATTGCTGTAAAAGTTTTATAAGCTGGCATATATCACATTGTTGTAACAGGTCTATAAGCTGGCATTTATCACATTGCTGTAAGAGCTTTATAAACTGGCAAACATCACATTGCTGTAAGAGCTTTATAAACTGGCATATATCACATTGCTTTGTGAGCCTTATATGCTGGCATATATGACATTGATGTAAGAGCTTTATAAACTGGCATACATCACATTGCTGTAAGAGCTTTATAAGCTGGCATATATTACATTGCTGTAAGAGCTTTATAAGCTGGCATATATCATATTGCTGTATGAGGCGCTGCCTCTGTGCGACTCAGTTGCCTGGAAGCATTAAAAATCTGAATAGATAGATAGATAGATAG
Organism: Anodontia alba; assembly: GCA_964016985.1. Taxonomy (NCBI): domain Eukaryota; kingdom Metazoa; phylum Mollusca; class Bivalvia; order Lucinida; family Lucinidae; genus Anodontia; species Anodontia alba. Next base: position 102,183,214 of record OZ024828.1, read on the forward strand.
ATAGATAGATAGATAGATAGATAGATAGATAGATAGATAGATGAGCTTAATAAGCTGGCATATATTACATTGCTGTAAGAGCTTTATAAGCTGGCATATATCAAATTGCTGTAAGAGCTTTATAAGCTGGCATATATCACATTGCTGTAAGAGGTATTTATAAGCTGGCATACATCAATTGCTTGTAAGGGTTTTATAAAATTGCTTTAAGAGTTCTGTAAGCTTGCATAAATATATTAAATGCATTGTTTTTATCCTGCATGAGAACCAATTTTTCAGTACCCCAAGTATAATACTAATTTGGAGCAAAATACACTGATATGTTTAGTGACAGACAAGCCCTTCCAAGCAGGAAACAACCTAATGACATATGCAACCAGCATAAGCCTGTACATCTGCAGTCTGATCAATGTTTATCGCTGAATTGTCAATCCCCTCATATTACCCACAAAAACAATATCACAACATTGAAACATTAACAACACTTTACATACCTGATGATAATTTCTTAGAGGCTCTTCTGACTTTCTCCTTTAGTTTGCCATACATTTTAAATCCAATCTGAATACATCCAAATTTTTATCACAGCTATATATATTTCTGCTACAAGAAATCTACTTCACAGATGTAGAACACAGACCTCCTGTTTTGGACATTCTCATTTTACAAGATTCACAAATATGACAATTCTGAAGGAACATTTAAATCAATGTGTTATTGTCTCCACCTTTTTGTAAATGACCTTATCTGGATTTTTTTACCAGTTTCACTTTTTTTTTTTTCAAACACATTTTGCAGCCATTATCTAAATCTTTCATTTTCTTCCAAAAGTTTTGTCAAATACCTAATTTTTTTAATGCTTTTGTTTTAAAATAACTAGAGTTTTTTAGGGAGAAATTCCATATAAGTCTGGTCATTCAAAATGAGGCCTTAGAACACAGGTCTAGAACAAATGATAATTCAGGATAATTTTTATTAATTTTATACTGAACCATATCTTGTTGGTACTCACTGGAATTGCTTCACTGAGGCAATGCTAATGAGTACCAACAAGATATGGTCTGGTGCAAAAAATTAATGATTTTGAAAATTATTTTTTTATTATTCCCGTTATCTGGACCTATGTCCAGCATGTAGGCAAAAAGGATATCTGGGCTGATTGGGACCTTTGCAAATGCTCCTTTTTTGTCTCATGTAATGACTAAAATATAGATTCCCTTTGACATTACATTGTGTTTGTTTCACTACTGTCTACCATATAAAAGGAAACATACATTATTTATTAACATTTCATAGTTTTAAATTAACTTCATAACTGAAATACCGTATTCGACCTGATTACCACACTGTGCGCTTAGGTTTTTCAAAATTACTGGGAACACTCATTTGTGGTAAAATATGTATCTACCTACTAAGGATACACTATAAAAAAGATCAGAAAAAAGACTTATTTGATGATGATTATGTGATTGTTTCTGATTTTCTTTATAAAGGCATATGTTGTGGGCACTCATTTGAATTGCATCGACAAGTCGATGCAATTCAAATGAGTACCCACAACATATGCTTTTAACAAGAAGTAAAGAAAAATTACACTGGCTGTAATCTGAAGACTATGGAATTTCTTGACTGTGCACTTATAGGGGTATGTGCGGTAATTAGATCGAATACGGTATTTACCCTGAATATTTGGACATCTTAACCTTACAATAGGGTGTCCTAAAATTAAAAAATTTCACAACCTGTCTAAAAACTTCTGAATAAGTGGCAAAGCTGATTAGACACTATATTCTCCTGCATTCAGTCTGGGTCTACTCTGTTTGCTCTGACATGGTCTAGATGAATACCTAGAGTAAATACGGTAGTCTAGTTACATAAACTTCAGTTCAGATGAAAAGAGAAATCTGAATATTCAAATTAGAGGCCTACTTATCATTTACGCATGTCTCAAGTTACAGTAATTCCTCTAACATTTGGTACATCAACTCTTCTGACAAAAGGACATCTGCAAATAATGCAGACCTAGATCAGACTGCTCAAGGTCTACACTGTTTATCATTCCACTAAGTATTGTAATAAATCACTGCAAAAAAAAGCAAAATTTAGCCCCCCAAAAAAAAGTATCAATTAAAGTGTTCGAAATTTTAGAACATTTACCATATTTATTAAACCCAAGTTCATATTTTACTTCAATGTCTAACTGTTTATGCATTAACCCTTAAAGCGCCAAGAAAAACTGCATCTGAAAATGTCGTCTGTTTATGTCCTCTGCTGAATATTCTTGCAAACTTTTCAAACCTATTTTTGCATACAGGCAAACAGTGTGGACCCAGATCAGACTGCTCCTAAAGGAGCAGTCTGATGTGGGTCCACACTGTTTGCAAAAATGACTTTTAAATTCACAAGCAGATGACAAAGCAGACGACAATAGTTGTGATTGGCGCTTTAAGGGTTAAGGTGAATAGATACACATACAGCACCCTGAGCTGTAACATATTTGCCTCCGTTTTAAAAGGGACACCACTCTAGCAAAAAATGCTTACCTACTATGAAAAAAATTCTTTCCTTTAAGAGTAGGCAGCCCCCTTTTTCCTTTGATAAGGGAGACAAATACTTTCAAATCAGAGTGATCTCCCTTGAGGGTGTGTTCATTAATCGTTTTTTGTTGTTGTCCTCTATTTTTTTCATTTGCTAGTAATTTTAGCCACACCATGAGAAACCTGTTGTCAGATCATATTCAAAACACTGTCAGATCAGGTCAAATTAGATGAAAAATAAAAATACAAACATGTATATCCATCATAGAAAATTAACCTTTAAAGTGCAAATAACAAATGCAGTAGATGTGAAATTCTTATTTTTTCTTTTTCATAAAAAATAAGACTTGACATTGCATGTAAATCATCTGTAGATGATTCACATGAAATATCAAGACTTATTTTCTATGAAAAAAAAAAATTAGAATGTTGTCTGCTATAAATTTTGCTTGGTACTTCAAGAGTTAACATATTCAACTTCCGTACACAGATAAAAATAGTTCTGAATAAATTTTAGCCACAAATTTCATATGAACATATACGATATGTACATACATGAAACATAATTTATTAAATATTTATGACATGCAGTCCAATCCATCTAATTTTTCTGATCTGATGTAACTTCCATCATGTCCAAATAAATTGATGGAAGGTATCACACATATTACCATATACACTACTCAAGTAAATAATTTCTTTGAAATTGCAGCAAATGACAATCTTATTTTTCTTTCAGTTTTCTGAGAAAATAACATTCACAGTGAATTGTCTGCCTCATCTTCTGAATGTTTTAGGTTACCCTAAAATTTCATTGGTCACGTTCAAGCTTGCTGAAATTTTACATGTAGTCATTACTAACATAAAGAGAAAATGTTTGGGCTTCCATGTCATCCCATGTAACCCTAAACTCCCTTTATAAAAAAAAAAAGCCTATCAGCTTTACGATTTCCTGATTAGTTTTTATGAAAGGGACAATTCAGAAAAGTTACCATGTGGCTAGCCTAACAAAAATTATTCCAAACTTTGTTGAAACTCACTATATATAACTCCCAGTTTTACTAGTATCTTGAAAAATTTTGTAAAATTTGCCCTTTTTTTTTAGCCCTAATACTTTGCATACTACTGCTGAATAACCTACAAATGTCGCAGTACCATCGCAGTTACTTTTATTAATGCCCTACAAAGCAAGATTTGTCATTTTAAAAAATCCTTTAATACACAATATGGGTCAGTCCAAGTTCTAGGATGCAAGAATCCACAAGCATAAATGAGTTTAAGTACCGTATTCGACCTAATTATGGCACATACCCCTATAAGCGCACAGTCAAGTAATTCTGTGGTCTTCGTATTACAGCCTGTGTACTTTTTGTCTATTTCTTTATAAAGGCATATGTTGTGGGTACCCATTTGAATTGTGGATGCACAATATATACTTTTAGAAAGAAAATCAGAGAAAAAAAAACAAAAACACAAAACATCGCTTAAGCACCTTAAATAAGTCATTTGCTGATCTTGTTTCACTTTAAAAATAGTAGGTGGATACATAATTTTACTACAAGTTTTCCCAGTAATTTTGAAACACCTGAGCGCACGGTGTGGTAATTAGGTCGAATACGGTATTTTTATTTCAAGCAAGTAACATACCCAAAAATGCTTAATTACTTTATATAAACATTGGTTATTGAAATTTTTGTAATCTTATATGACTTTCATATTAAATCTATCATTCATATGTAAGTATAACACATGTATTACATCTAAATAGCCAGAAGAGGACAAACACATCCTAATCTTTACTACTCTTAGGGCAAATTCAGCTGATGACGATTTTTTTACTTTTTTCTTATTTTTTCCAGAAAACAGGATAAGGCATTTTATGCAAATTGTCTCTGGAGACAATTTGCATGCAATGCCAGATCCTGTTTTCTGGGAAAATAAGAAAAATATTTCAAAATGTCATGTGCTGAAAATTTACGCAGAGTGCTAAGCATTAATTTAACTATTTATGCTAGTATACAAATTATGAGGTTTGATAAGCAAAATATACCTTATCAGATAGGCTCAGATCAGTCTGTATATCTACTCAGTCTGTCAAGATGAGCAAATTTCATAGGATAGGAATTTATCAATGAAAAAAGATACCCCATATTTCCTTAACCCTTGTCATGCTGAATAAATTAAGATGCCACACCCACTTCTAACTTTCAGCCAATCAGATTACTTGATCCAGGTTTTTGATACAAATTCACATACTTAATGACAAACAGTGCAAATCCAGATCAGTTGGCTTCTTCAGAAGCCAACTGATCTGGGTCTACACTGTTTGCAAAGGCAGGGCATATCCGGGTTCAGCAGGACCAGGGTTAACATATATAGGAATACCAGGTATCTTGGGCTGAAGAATTTCATCCAAATTTATTTAAGAACTGGAAAAGGGATAATTTCTTTTGACCCTTAAAGGTGAATGGTAGACTGGCTCTCGTCTAACTGATATATGAATCAGCATAAAAACAATTTATATTTTATAAAAAAAATCCTATCTTTTGGAATGTCCTTCACTCTGATCTGGCTGATCAGTTGTGAGTTTCTGACTAGTAAGGGAGATGATAGGTGTAGAAAAATAGTCAAGGAGGAGTATTTTACCTTTGTTAGATTAGAAATGTAAAACTCACAGCGTGGTGCCAGGCTAGGTGAATGGACACACCTGGAGATTTAACTGTCAGTTTTCACAAGGGAAACAGCTTTTGTGACTTCCTGTTTTCTTTGACTGTACACAAATCCCTTTCATAGAGGGTCTACTCTATAAAGAAAGAATTTGCTTTCTTTAGGAGCAAATTCTTTCCTTAAAAGTAAACCCCTTTTCAGAAGGGGACAAAAAAAAAAAAATTGACAGAGGCTACCTCCCATGAAATTGTATCATTCCCCTTAAAGTAACAATCAGAACTGCACCAGACAACATTGTGAAATATTTTTATTATTATTTTTCTGTGAAAATAAGGCTTGAAATTTTGTGAGAATCATCTGCCTAGTAGATGATTCACATGAAATGTCAAGACTTATTTTTTTTTTTCTGAAAAATAATAGCTGATTAACATGAAATGTTACCTTCCGTGAAAAATAATAACAATAATAAACAAGAGCTCCACCAAGCGGGGCATTATACGCCCGTGGCAAGTAATAAGATGCAGCACATTAACTGGCTCCTGTATAATTCAGTGCTCCGGATATAAACTGTAAGTGGAATTACAAAAAAAAAAAAATTAATAAAATTCATTGGGGCATAATCTCTGCTGATATTTGGTGAACTCTAACCTAAGGGTCCAAGCTGGCCAAGAAATTAAGGGAGAAGTTTGCTGCTTCTAGGGAGAAGTGCTTTCTGACGGAGGACACACCACAGAAGCATGGCTATAGTATAAGCTCATATGAGCCTTTGGCACACTATTACCTCTAAATAATATGCTGTGAAAAGTTTACAAAAACTTTCAAAGGGGCATAAATCTGCAAATATTTGGTGCACTGTAACCTAAAAATAATATGTGCTGCTCCACATCATCATGTAAGTATTTATGAAGTTTCAGCTTGATCGGATGTAAACTGTAGGAGGATTTAGCCGGAAACAAAAAATTAATAGAAATTTTCAAAGGGGTTTAACTCTGCTAATATTTGGTGGACTGTAACCTTGAAATAATATGCGCTGCTCCACATCATGGTCTTACTACAAATCAAGTTTCAGCTTGATCGGATGTAAACTGTAGGAGGATTTAGCCGGAAACAAAAAATTAATAGACATTTTCAAAGGGGTTTAACTCTGCTAACATTTGGTGGACTGTAACCTCGAAACAATACGCGCTGCTCCACATCATGGTCTAACTGTACATGAAGTTTCGGCTTGATTGGATGTAAACTGTAATGTAAACTGTAGGAGGATTTAGCCATAAACTAAAAATTAATCGAAATTTTCAAAGCAGTATAACTCTGCTAATATTTGGTGGACTGTAACCTCGAAATAATATGCACTGCTCCACATCATGGTCTAACTATACTTGAAGTTTCAGCTTGATCGGATGTAAACTGTAGGAGGAGTTAGCCGGAAACGAAAAGTCTACTGAAATTTTCAAAGAGGCATAACTCTGCTAATATTTGGTGGACTGTAACCTTGAAACAATATGCGCTGCTCCACATCATGGTCTAACTATACATGAAGTTTCAGCTTGATCTGATGTAAAATGTAGGAGGAGTTAACCGGAAATGAAAAGTTTACAGAAATTTTCTAAGGGACATAACTCTGCAAACATTTGGTGGACTGTAACCCCGAAACAATATGCGCTGCGCCACATCATGGTCTAACTATATACCAAGTTTCAGCTTGATCGGATGTAAACTGTAGGAGGAGTTAGCCGGAAACGAAAAGTCTATTGAAATTTTCAAAGGGGCATAACTCTGCTAATATTTGGTGGACTGTAACCTCGAAATAATATGCGCTGCTCCACATCATGGTCTAACTATATATGAAGTTTCAGCTTGATCGGATGTAAAATGTAGGAGGAGTTAACCGGAAATGAAAAGTTTACAGAAATTTTCTAAGGGACATAACTCTGCAAACATTTGGTGGACTGTAACCCCGAAACAATATGCGCTGCGCCACATCATGGTCTAACTATATACCAAGTTTCAGCTTGATCGGATGTAAACTGTAGGAGGAGTTAGCCGGAAACGAAAAGTCTATTGAAATTTTCAAAGGGGCATAACTCTGCTAATATTTGGTGGACTGTAACCTCGAAATAATATGCGCTGCGCCACATCATGGTCTAACTATATACCAAGTTTCAGCTTGATCCGATGTAAACTGTAGGAGGAGTTAGCCGGAAACGAAAAAGTTTACGGACAGATGGACGGACGGGCGGACGGACGCCATACCCTGTAACATAATACGTCCCGTTTTTCAAACGGGCGTATAAAAAGCAGACCATCATCTGCTACAATTTAGCTTGGAACAGTTAAAATCCATTTCAGCTGTGTCACACAAATCTATAGGAGCCTTCTGTAAAGGGGTCTTCTCTATAAGGAATGAATTAATTTGCTCCCTGTGGGAGCATGTTCTTTCCTTATAGAGTAGACCCCCTTTTCAGAAGGTGCTTGGTATGTAGAAAAGCAAACAGGCTGCCACAAAAATTGTCTCCCTTGATGGAAATGGCAAAAACTCTCCCAAGTGTATCCAGTCCACTTAATCCTTGTCATGCTGAACAAATTAAGATGCCATGCCCATTTTTAATTATCAGCCAATCGGATTACTTAATCCAGATTGTTGACATAAATTCACATATTGAATGACAAACAGTGCAGATCCAGATCAGTTGGCTTCCTCAGAAGCCAACTGATCTGGATCTACACTGTTTGTAAAGGCAGGGTATATCCAGATTCAGCAGGACAAGGGTTAAAACAGATGATCATGTATTATAAGCTCAAGATCTGGATAGCATGCTTTTTTCAACCCAAAAGTACTCATGCTTTTTTTATAATCCATGAAAACATGTTTGTACCTACTCATTTGATGCCTTCTAGTGGACAGTGGGCAAATAATTTCACTTTTTCTTATAATAACACTTTGAATGCTGGGAAAAAATTTCAACAGATGACATTTTGAAATACTTTTTTTTTTCTTTTTTTTTTCTTTTTTTTTTTTCTAGAAAATAGGATTTGACACTTCATGCAAATTGCCTCCTTGGGGAGGCAATTTGCATGAAGTGTCAGATCCTATTTTCTAGGATAAATAAGAAAAAGTATCATCAGTTCGTCATCTGCAAAGTCCCTACAATCAGTATTTCTAAAATGGAACAGCCACTTCAAGCTACGGAATCCATTTACCTATGGTGTACATCCATGCAGCCTAGTCAGGAACTGCTTTCATAAAACACAGTCTCTTGTCATGTGACTCACAGATTTCTAACATGAAAATAATCCATTGTTCTGGATTTGTTATTTCCATTTATTCTGACACACAATTCTAGTTAACTGTTTTTAGTCTTCTACACAAGAATACAATATTTGTTCTGAAGACCCAAATCAAATAATCCAATTATTGGTGTAAAACTACAGGTTCTGTAATCTATTCAAGGATTTCCCCCAGGAATTAATATGGAAATGATTATGAATGACCAGTCTAACATATGGAAGAATGAGCAGTCTATCTATAAAGAACAGGGATAACAATACATACAGACTTTAAAGTCAAAACATTTGTTCAAAACAAACAAAACTAAGCTCAGCTTTGAAATCTTTTTTGTACAGAAATGTCATTTAAAGAGTTCCTTCCTATTTTAAAAATAATCAGTGCAACCAAACAGGCTTATTCAAATACCTTTATCAGTTTAGGAGAAGATGTCATTTAATCACTTTTCCATTAAAGTGTATGGCCTTTCCATTGCCACAGAAACCAATCCAATCATCTGATCAGAAGAAAAACAAAACAAAACAAACATACCGTATTCTACCTAATTACCGCACTGTGCGCTTAGGTTTTTTTAAAATTACTGTCAACACTCAGTTGTGGTGAAATATGTATCTACCTACTAAGGATACACTATAAAAAGATCAGAAAAGGACTAGTTTGATGATGATTATGCGATTTTTTTTCTGTTTTTCTTTATAAAGGCAATAGTTTTGGGTACTCAAGTCGACAAGTCGATGCAATTCAAATGAGTACCCACACCATATGCCTATATAAAGAAGTAAAGAAAAAGTACACTGGCTGAAATCTGAAGACTACGGAATTTCTTGACTGTGCGCTTATAGGGATATGTGCGGTAATTAGATCGAATACGGTAAACTTAGTAGTGACCCACGCAAGGGTCACTACTGCCAACTCTGGCTCTAAACACTTCATGAAGTGGTTTTGAAGGAGATGTTGTTTGAAGACTTCATGTTTTAAAAGTAACTATTGCTATAGCAACCAATCAAAACAGTGAATGTGTATGAAATACATAAACTGGAAAAAGCATCATCCAATTAGGTATAAAATACATAAACTGGAAAAAGCATCATCCAATTAGGAAAATTTGTGCAAAGTTTAATTCAAACCACTCCATTATAGAGCAAGAGTCATTTAACCATTTTCCAAGCAAAAGTATACAGGACATTTCTGTTACCTTGGAAACCAAGGAAAATGGCACACTGCCATAAAAAGCATATATGAAATTTGAATTCTACTGCTGCTAGGCACGTTTCTTCCAAATTAAGTTCAAGCTGGAGAAGTCAATCTAGCCCCCAAAGTATTAATTGTTTGCTTGGACACACTGATCAGAAGTGATCAATACAGCTCAGCCTCATTTTCGCTTGGGTGACCTATTAAAACAGTTACTAAGAGAGAAGCTATTTTTTGAGAAAATTCCGGATCATGAAAAGAGGGAGTCCAACATCTGCCAGTTTATCCCACAGAGATTCAACAGACTGATGTGTCTCAAATTGCTTTGGTTCTCTCTTCAATATTTATTCAGCAATTTAACCCTTATCACCCTCTGGGCAAATTAAGATGACATATTGATGGTATTTTTTCTTATTTTTCTCAGTAAATAGGTTTTCAAATTTCATGCGAATTGTCTTCATAATTTTCCCAGAAAATATACTTTGACATTTCATGCAAATTGTCTCCTATAGGAACAATTTGCATGAAATGTCAAAGCCGATTTTCTGGAAAAAAATAAGAAAAATGTTTCAAAATGTCATCTGCTGAAAATTTTACCCAGCATGCTTATAAAAATGATACACATTACCATATATACCCTAAATACTTGAAGAGACAGGTCTGTGCAAACAGTGTAGACCAACGTCAAACTACTCCTAAAAGAACAGCTTGATCATGATCTGCACTGTTTTGTCATTCTGTCAGAATTTTTTAGACATATCACTAGATATTCACACTTTAATTTGAAGGAAAATATTGACCTCCCTTTTATTGCTGGGCTGGAAAGAAGTGTCTCCCTCTAGGAAAAAAAATCCTTTGGTTTCAAATACCTTGGAAGCAATCAGCAGCTGGCAAAGGTTCTCTCCCTTCGCAAATGGTGGCAAAATCTTTCATGTATGAGTTAAGTTGATAAATATTTAGGGTAGTTATGACAATCATACACTGTACAAGAAAACCGACCTACTGACGACCCAAACCAGACCTTGCATCAAGGCAATCTGCTATTCATTGACTGTGACAATTTGCAGGCTGATCTGTTTGTATATGACCAAACACCCATTTTTCCCAGCTCATGACCCATTCTTACAGACCTTTAATTAACCCTTCCCTTGCTGAACACAACATGCCCTGTCTTAGCAAACAGTGTAGATCCAGATCAGTTGGCTTCTGCCAACTGATCTGGATCTCACTGTTTGTAATTTATTGTGAATTTCTATCAAAAACCCGGATCAAGTAATCTGATTGGCTGAAAATAAGAAGTGGGCATGGCATCTTAATTTATTCCACAAGGCAAGGGTTAATTTGTGTGATGAGTATTTTACTGTATTTACCATAAATATTTGGACACAACTCCTAACCATACATATCAAGTCCATTGATATCTAAAATGTTGCAATGCCTGCTTCTAGTTTTCAGCCAATCAGGTTACTTGATCCAGATTGTTGCTATAAATTCACATACTAAATGGCAAATAGTGGAGATCCAGATCAGTTGGCTTCTTCAGAAGCCAACTGATCTGGATCTACACTGTTTGCAATGGCAGGGTTAAATATTCTTAGACCTGAACTTCTTACTTGTGCTACAATTGAACAAGTCAATTTGGCATGCCTGCTGAATGACAACATAACTTTCTCTCATGAGAGGCTTTACAAACAGTCTGATCTGAATTTATACTATTTGCTCTGATAAGTCTGTCCCAATATTTGGAGTAAATTCAGTAGAACCTTTCATTATTAATTTGTCCATTTTATATCCCAAATTTCCATGTGTTTATTCCGGAGATATTGTTATTTCTTGTACATAACATAAGTATGCTGTTGGTCCTTATTCTAATGAGTACCTACCTTTGTCCTGCTGAGCCCGGATATACCCTGCCTTTGCAAACAGTGTAGATCCAGATCAGTTGGCTTCTGAAGAAGCCAACTGACCTGGATCTGCACTGTTTGCCATTGAGTATGTAAATCTATAGCAACATTCCGGATCAAGTAACCCGATTGGCTGAAAATTAGAAGTGGGAGTAGCATCTTAATTTATTCAGCAGGACAAGGGTTAATATAATGCTAAAAGACCTTATGTGGCACTCTAATGTTTTATGTACTGATTGTTTTTTTCTTTAATACCCATCCAAGGATAAAAAAAAAATGTTACCAAATTTACCCTAAGTTTTAGACACCTTATCTCCTTACAGTACTTCTCCTAATGATTGAACAAAGCAATTTTAGTACATTTTCATATTGCTCAGTGAGTGATAAACAGTGTAGACCCTGATCAGATGCTGCATTCTGTAGCAATTGATCTGGGTCTACATTGTTTGCTCAGACCTGTCTGTCCGACACTTAGGGTAATTATATTAACTGCTAATAAGACCAGCAACTGTGTGACTTTTAAATGTAATAAGAACACACAATATTTTATGAAAAAGACAGTCGGATATTACCATGTACTTGCTCAAATGAACAAGTCCAATAAGCACCTATCACAAAGACAGATTTATTCACAATAAATCATAACCTATTACTTATGCTCCACATATCAGTCTGAAATACTTCCATAAAGAAACATTATTACACATTAAACATAGCATCAATGCTATTATAATTGGCCTCAAGCATAGCAACAGCCTACAGATGAGAGGGGGTGTCCACATAATATTTTTCTTATTTCTGCATAAAAACATATGTTGTGGGTACTCATTAGAAGCACCTCAGTGAGCTACTTCTAATGGTACCCACAACATATGTTTTTGTTGAGAAATAAGAAAATTATCAATACTTTTCAGTTGAAAAAGGTGCTTTATCTGGAGCTATGCTCAAGGATGTCTGTAGCATTGTCTAGCAGATACAGCAGGAACTGGAATCAATAGTGCCACAATAAACAGATGGTTAGATCAAATCCAATATCACCCAACAAAACTGTCTCAGGCCAACAAAGTATCATTCATACCAGTCAGCTGTCCAGCTACCGCATTTACTGTAAGTACTCGGTCACCTCAACTCCTTACCATACTTGTTATAAAATTTAAACAAGTACTTACTAACTAGTAAGTAAGTAAGTAAGTAAGAAAAGAATTTATTTAAAGAGGGTAACAACATTTAGCAAATACATAAAAGCGCATGTAATAGCTAATCTTCCATGAGGCCCTCTATAAATGTATATATATTTGAGCATTAAACGAACATGGTTATTTACAGATAGTAGTACAAAGATTACAAACAGTACTTACTAATAGTATGATAAAATACAAGTGAACAAACAGTTTGAATACAGCTGTGATCCCAAATTATCAGACAGACTGGTTTGTGCAAGAGCAAACAGTGCAGACAATCAGACTGCTACAGCTGCCATCAGATCAGGTCTACACTGTTGCATCTAACAATTGCTGGATGGGCGGCAAACAGTGTAGACCCTGATGAGATGCCACATTCTGCGGCATCTCATCTGGGTCTACACTGTTTGCTCAGGCCTGTTTTTCTGAATACATACGGTAAAAGTGGTATGTACCATGACTCGCCATTCAACACTTGTCCTAAAATTTGAACAAGGACACTCTACTGCCTCTTAATTATCTAAAAATTGCTTGATGATTGGCAAACAGTGTAAACACTGATAAGATGCCACATTCTGTGATGCAGGAGAAAATAATGTAACAGATGGTTGGATAGAGGGAGGCAATTAAAATATTCCTGTTTTATCTTCAAAAACTTGAGGATAAAAAAACAACATATACTAAAGACCATTCCAGTGTGCCAGATGGCACAGTCCTTTCAGGGTAGATGTTTGTGATAAGTACAAGATTTTTGAAGAAGTGAGGGTGAACAGAGAAGAACTTGGCTAGAGCAGGTGGATATACAAGCAGGTCCAAGTCTAAGCTGTTAACAGGAGAGATCCCACTTGGTTTAAATTTCTAAAGCACTCTATTTTTTTTTTTTTCATTATTAATGGTGACTTGACAGACCTTCAAGGGAAATCACTGTTTAAGTATGTCTCCCTTCCCACTGGGAACATTTTTTACCTTTAGCCCCTAATCACAATTGCAACAGAAGAAACCGACTCTTTTCTCTTTTTTTTTTCCAGAGAAAATAGGACATTTTTTTTTTCATTTATTTAGAGAAAATAGGACTTGACATTTAAAGTGAAAATTGTCTGCCTAGCAGACAATTCATACGAAATGCCTATAGACTTATTTTCTTTGAAAAACAAAAAAAAACAACAATGGTTTGTCTGATACAGTTTTGCTTAGCTTTTTAAGAGAAGCCCTGTTTGATGACGAAATCATATAACAGAAAAGCAAATTTTTTTGCTACAGCTGTCCCCCTTGGAAAAGGGAGACAATAACTTTCAGCTTAGAGTGCTCTCCTTTGATGTGTATATATTCACCTGGACGTATTGTGAAATACTTACGGATGAATCTGTCTATCTCTTCATCTGTGAATGATCTCCTGTTAATAGATGGGGAACCAATCCTGGTTCTGTAGAACCTGTAAGGTTTGGTATGGTTCCCAGCATCTTCTTCCACATCAGAGTCATGGCCTGCACCATCTTCATGAGGGTTCAGATGTGCGGGGTTGTCCCCTGAATAAAAAAAAAAAATGGCATTAACGCTTAGCATACCAGGTAAAATTTCAGCAGATGACATTATGAAATATTTTTCTTATTTTACCCAGAAGATAGGATTTGACAATTTCATGCAAATTATCTTCTGAGGAGACAATTTGCATGAAATGTCAAAGCCTTTTGTCTAGGAAAAATAAGAAAAATGTCAGTTTGTCCTCTGCTGAATTAGCCCAGAGAGTGGTGAAGGTTAAGTACCGTATTTACATTTATCCTAAATAACAGGACAGCAATGCTTGAGTAAGTATAATAGTCCCAGATCAAACTGCTCCCAAGGAGCATTTGATTAGATTCTGCACAATTTGCATTGAGTTATCATTTTTGACACATCACCAGACAGTCAATTAGATTTATTCAAAGATTAAGTAGTAACAGTGTTTTCAGAGAAAACAGATGTCCCTCCACCCATCACCCACCCCAAACCACTCACTGTGAATTTTCAGCTTTTCTACTGTTGTGACTTTGAAAATTAGGTCAAGGTCACCAAAATTTAATCAGTTCTTTGTTATATCCCTGGGCACCCCAAAATGTGCCTTAACACTAAGGGTTTTTGACGACTGAATTTTCATAAATTTCTAAATTTGTTGAGACAAATTTCCCTAATAACACGTATGACGTCCTTGCGCATGCTCGTAATCAGAGTCCGTATCCGGTTTTGTGGAATGAGTCTTCATTCAGCAACCAATGCATACTTGAGCTCCTGTAAAGTCCTTGGCTGCACAGGTCGTGCTGAAACAGCATGCTGAAGCATGCCCCATGCATGCTCAATCGGATTCAAGTCCAGTGATCAAGCAGGCCAGTCCATACGCATGACTGTCTCACGTTCCAGCTAGGCATTAGTGACGTGTGCACGGTAGAGACGGGCATTATCGTCCATCAGGATAAAGTCCGGACTGACAGCACCGGCATATGGTTTCACAAACTGATCAAGAATCTCATTACAGTACCTCACTGCCGTTAACGTTCCGTTTTCAACAATATACAGGTCAGTTTTTCCATTGATGCCAATGCCTGCCCAAACCATGACTGAACCCTTGCCATAGCGATCATGTTCTGCCACATTCAAGTAATGAAATCGCTCTTTGGACATTCTCCACACCAACTGACATTTATCAGTGAAGTCTAGACAGAATCTGGACTCATCAGTAAAAAGAACTGGTGTCCAGTCATGAATTGTCCACCTAATGTGAGTTCTGGCAATTCTAGCCGGTCTTGCACATGCTGTCGCATCAACGGGACACTACAGCGGGTCCGAACTCATGTAGTCTGTTTCTGACTGTTTGTGTAGAAATGCGTACTTCAGTTCCGTTTCTAAACTTGTTATTCAAGCGAGTAGCATTCAGGAACTGCTGATATTGAGATTGAATCAACAAAAACCAGTTCTGACGTTGAGTTGTAGCCCTGTCTCGACCCCTGCCATGTCTGTGTGAAGGATTTCCGTGGGTTAGATGACAATTCAACATTCGGGATACCACGCTCTGTGGCACAGTCAGAATCCCAGCAACACGACCTTGAGAGATGCCAGATTCTAACATTCTAACCCCATGGTTCATTTCTTCAGGACTTAGACGGTTTCTGAACTGTCCTTGAGGCATTTAGGACTTCAGGAACCAAACGTAAACCTTTTCATGCTTAGAAAATGAAAACTAACAATTTTGATGTTCTGGCTCAAATGCAGTGTTACGCAAGATTTTGAGGGTGCATGGGTTCATTTGCAAAGTCTGAAAAGTGTGCACTTTCGTCATTACTGAATTGCACGAGTTGCACCTAAAGATAATATTCAATATACGGAGTGAAACTCTGTCATGAATTTGTACATTTGCATTGCAAATTTGATACATAAAACGTGATCCCTATCAAACTTTGAGTAGTATATATCCATTCTAATTTGATAAGAATCCAACTACTGGTTCACAAGAAATTGTGCAGACAAGAAAGTGTGACACTGATGCCAACGCTAACGCAGATGCCAACTCCAACAGGATCCGCACCAAAATCAATATGACCCCTTTCCCTTAGCTGGGAGGACATAACATTGTGACAGTCTTATGTATTGGGGCAGGGTCCTCTGAGCAAAACAGTGAAGACAAGATCAGGCATCTCCTAAGGAGAAGTCTCATCTTTGTCTACATTTTTTGCCACTCAGTCAGTAATTATGTGGCACAGATATAACAAAACAAACAAGGTTTAAATGTGATGTGTCCTAATAGTAAGAGTTATTCTGGTACAGTTATATGATTATCTTTAGAGTGCTGACTTCAACTATTAGGATTCTTTGATATTACCATATTAACACTAAATATTGGGACAGACAAGCCTGAGCAGAGTAGACCCAGATCAGATGGCACAGAATGCGGTATCTTTTTCAGGGCCCGGTTGTTCAAAGCGTCGTTAGCTTAACGAGCTCGTTAAGGGTCATTTTGTTAACTCTTTTAGCGGATTCAATACACAATATTCTGATATTTTTTGCTGAAAAAATGTGAGTAGCTTTTGCATTGCAAAAGCTACTCACATTTTATCAGCAAAAAATTTCAGCATATTTGCGTATCACTCGATGTAAATTTTAACGAATCGTTAACTAACGATGTCGTTAGCTTTGAACAACTGGGCCCAGGTCTACACCGTTTGCCATTCATCCAGCACTGTTTTAGACACATCAACAGGCAGTAAAATAGACTTTTTTTTTTTCAAATTTTAGGACAAGTAGGGTAAGGAGCTAAGGTGTCCCAATACTTAGGGTAAAATATGGTAGTATACTCACAACTAATATTTTTCTGATTTTTCCAGAAAATAGGCCTTGATATGTTATGCGAATCAGCTTCTAAGGATTCTCCAAAGGCATGGACCAGACATTCCAGATGCCCAGGCTGGTCTGGGTGTTTACTATTTACATATAATATCCTGTTTTGTCCTTATTTACAACAACCCATTTATGACTCGTCAATTTTTCCATCTTGTAAATTGGACTGATCCATTTACATCTAATATTTAAAGGGAAATTTTACAATATTATGATTTTCTGTTTAGTTTATTGGCAAACAGTGCAGACCCAGAACAGATGTCATCTTCTAGAGAATCTGATCATGGTATACAATGTTTGCCAAAATCCAGTTTGTGGTATTAGGCATAAATGAATTAATACTGTTTCATCACTCACCCCAAAATTCTTTATATATTATCTTTATAATAATCTCCTCAAGAAAATCTACCTCCTCAACTTCAAATGTAGCAAACAGTACATCATCAAAATAAGCATCCGATTCCATAACTTTTTTAATACCTATTGGTTCACCATAAAGAGGAAGTTAAAAGTACTCAAATTTGATCATGTAGTCTTCATTTTAAGGAAACACTCATAAATATTTTGTCACAACTTTTATTTAATGTCATGACATATTGTGATGTGAAATGCTTGTAGGAAAAAGGTCTTGTGATATAATGGGTAGCTAAGGTCCCAAGCTTTCTTCATGTGGATATACATTACGAAAACATGCCTATTCAAATATATTGAGAATTTCATCACCAAAAACTGAAAGTTTTCAGATAAAAATTCTGATATTTTTCATATTCTGCTCAAAACATAGATTGTGGGTACTCATTAGAACTGCCTCACAGAGATGGTTCTAATGAGTACCCAAAATCTATGTTTTTGAGCAGATATAAGAAAATAATGCATACCCCTTGAAACCCCAGTTTTACTATAAAAAATGGGGCTTAAGGGGGTCAACATTATATAGGCATGTTTTTGTGATGTATAGCCAAGACACTGATCAGACTGGGTGGATGCCAAGGCTGATCTGAATCTTTGCTAGGCAGGCTCATAATATGCAACCAACTCAGGCCCAGATCAGTCTGCAAAATTTGTGCAGCATGATCTGAGCATTTTCTGTTAATTGATGTACCATATCTTTGGGACAGACCAATTAGACTGCATGAATGTGGAAGGAGACCCTTGTTTACACAGAAAACCTCAGGTAGATGTGAAATCCAAGGCTTAGAAATATACATATATATTTTTTTGGCTTATTGAGGTCTGTGGCTAGTCTTTAGATAATATGGTCTGGATTTCTAATATATTTCAGAGACAACCACAGAAGAAAAGTTAACCCATAGACTAGCTAAACATTGAATCAAAAAGTAGACTGTAAATGAAAAAAAAAAAAATAATAATAAGTAAACAAAAAGTGATAAATATACTTATATATTGGCCTAGTAGCTAGGCTAATGTGAAATACACATATTCAGATCATCCTGCACGCCTACACACATTACAAAAACACGCCTATATAATTTTTACCCCTTAAACCCTACTTTTATATAGTAAAACTGGGATTTATAGTTTTATTATTTTTCTTCTGCTGAAAAACATAGATTGTGGGTACTCCTCAGAACCGCCTCACTGAAGCGGTTCTGATGATTACCCACAATCTATGTTTTGAGCAGGAATATGAAAAATATCATAATTTTTTTTTCTTTTTTGGTTGTAAAATTTTCAATATATTTGAATAGGCATGTTTTCGTAATAGACGCTGCACTGTCCTCTATTGATATATTACGCAGTATCCAGTGATTCTGTAAGGGAACAGTGAAAGCCCCGATCAGACTGTGCATTTGCTTCCCACATATTGAGAACTGTAATGACTCTGTTAGAGAGCATGAATATGCAGGCTGACAGACACTTATACATATGAGCCACTTCACAAGACAAAAGCTCTTTGGACTAATTGTTAAATCAATCTTTCAGTGCACATGCCCGCCCATGTCTAGTTCTTTGGCTTATTTTTCCCCTTGCCCTAATGCTTATGTGAGCAAACAGTGTAAGTTCTGGTGAGACTGCATGGATGTACAAATCCGAACCTTTACTGCTCATCCACTACAAACTCTTTATAACACGCTCCCTTATAACACAGTTTTGGATATAACACAGTTCAAAGATGGATCCCAAAAATGTATAGATTATATTGAAAAATGACCATAAATGGTCATTTTTCAATATAATCTATACAGTTTTGTTTGAATATAACACAGTTGTTTAACTAACACGTTTTATGCTATGGACCAACAATAGTTTTAAAGAGGTTGTGGTGTATATGCTGTAACAGCCCTTTTCCCATGATAAAGCTCAAATATTACTCTACTTTCAACATCTTTCAGAAAGTCGCGTGTCACCTGGCGCTTTTTATAGAAGTAAATTTGCCAATGTTTGTCACACATAAACACAAACAGTTTGTAGTAACTAACTATGCACAAAAAGTTTAATTCTGTTCATCGGTTTAAAAAAAATAAAATATTTTCTTTTTTTCCCCATAGTAAAAATGTCTGCAAATTATGCAAAAATCAATAAGGTAGGTAGATTGGCAGCAGGTTTTCAATAAATTCCATTTGTTCAATATTGTTGTGAAAGACCAATAATTAAAAATCAGAAGAGAAAAGTAAAATATATTTTTAGATAAAAAAAAATCCAAAAAATGAATTTACTATAGAAATTACATAGGTTAGACTAATCTTTGGCCATGAATCTAATTTTAGGTTAAATATTTGCGAACATATCAAACAAGGAAATAGAAAAGACAAATGGTTTCTGGTAAAATATGATATTTTCATTTCAAATAAAATGCCAAGCAAACACCGTCTTTCCAAGTGCTGTCAAAAGGATAGTAGGTACCATTTCTCATGAGATAACTCTATATACTTTAGTCTAGTGGGTTATGAAGTACAAGGAAGAAACTGTAGACAATATTATTAATATTATTTAATATTTACATTTCAAGGAAATTTAAGATACACTTTCAGGGGAGGCAACTCATTCAAATTGTATTTGCTTCCTTTCTGAAGAGGGTCTATTCTAAAAGGAAAGAATTTGCTCCCAAAGGGAGCAAATTCTTTTTTTTAGAGTAGACCCCTTTTCAGAAGGGATTTGGTATGTACGAAAGAAAACAGGAAGTCATAAAAGTTGTACCCCTTGCAAAACATGGTGGAAAATCTATCAAGTGTACCCATTCACTTTAAAATGCATTATAAATCCAAACATCCTTTAAAAATGATTTTAGCTGTGTCACTCAAAAAGGTGTCTGATGGTAAGTGGCCCCTGAGACTACTTATAGATGATGATTTAATCATAATGAGACAATGGAAAGCTGATAATGAAAGGCTCTGTGCGATATCAGCTGAATTACGCCTCTAGCAGGATTGGAATCTGGGCCTTTATGATCTAAAGTCAGAAGTGCTAACCACTTGGCCACCCAGACGCTTCTGATGGCTTACAGGATCCTTGGCTATACCATATTTACCCTAAGTATTTGGATAGGTAGACCTGAACAAACAGTCTACACTGTTTGCCAGTCATCCAGCAGTTTTTAGACACATCAACAAGTAGTGACATGGACTGGTTCAAATTTTAGGAAGGTGTCTAAATATTTCGGGTAAATACGGTACCATATGAGAATGTATCAGAGTATATTATACAATTAAGGACTATTGAGGTATTGAATATGATGTGATATCCACCAGAGATATCAATATTGACTTGAGTCAATAGCCAAGGTCAATATTGGTATTCAACGGTGGATATCGACGTCATATCCAGTACCTCAATAGTCAACAATTGTTTTATTATATAGTTTGTCTTTTCACTTGAAAACTGTGGCAATAACAGTCAACACTAAACCCCATTGATATAAAAAGTGTCCAAAGACATCGGTGTCACTACTGGCAACATCACTAAAAGTTAATACATGTATCTATTTTTAGAAACCAACATACACTGGAAGATGTGCACAAGCCAGTGTATATCATGATCTATGGACTGGGCTGGTGGCAGCTCTAAGCCAATGAAAGTCAATCTATTTATAACATACGATAAGTTGTATTACTTTTTTAGCTTCATCTACTTCTTCTTTATTATAATTCTTCTTACATCTTTTTTTTTTTTTTATTCTTTTTCATCAGTTCATGTTTTATTCTTGGTTTTTCTCAGCAAAATGAGCATTCAAATTACTAATTTGTGATAATGCCACCAATAGATCAAAGTAATATTTTATACACTGTGTGAGTCTTATGATTAACCTTCACTACTTTCATAAAATTCAGCAGACAATAGAACTGATAGCATTCCTTATTTTTCCCAGAAAACAGGTTTTGATGTTTCATGCAAACTGTCTCCACTGAAATGTCAAAACCTGTTTTCTGGGTAAATTAGAAAACACTTTCAATATGTTGTCTGCTGAAAATTTTACTTAGCATGCTAAGTGTTAAACATTGGGAAAAATGCACTATTCATATGCAAAATCAATTTGCATTGAAAAGTCAAAACCTTTTCTGGGGAAAGTAAGAAAACTATTTCAACTTGGTGTCTGTTGTAAATTTTACTCAGCATGCTAAGTGTTAAACATTACGAAAACCCGCCTATTCAAATATATAGAAAATTTCACCTCCAAAAACTGAAAATTTTCAGATAAAAAAACTCTGATATTTTTCATTTTTCTGCTCAGAACATAATATTGTGGGTACTTGTTAGAACCACCTTGGCAAGGTGGTTCTAATGAGTACCCATAATCTATGTTTTTGAGCAAAAATAAGAAAAATAATGTACACCCATAAAAGTGGGGTTTAAGGGGGTCAAAATTATATAAGCATGTTTTCCTGATGCATTGGGAAATAAAGCACTATTCATATGCAAGATGCATCCTGGACAGTCTAGTCAGGTGTTTTCTGACTTCCTGAATCAGAGAGAACAAAATAGATCCTAGATAGTGTAGCAGTCAGGGCTGATGCACAGATAAGAGGGTGTCTACTATTCTCATATCAGTTCATTGACTTTTCTCCCATGATATTTTTATGAAAGAAAAGTTGTTATAATCAATAAACAATCCATCAGATAAACGTGTCAGATGGATAAAAAATTATTATGAAAAAATGAATAAATAAAAAATAAAAAGAAAATAAAGAGAAAAACTGTGGAGATACTATCGAGTGCTAGTAATGGGACATGTTAACTCCTTATCCAGTATGTCTCAATTTGGAACAAGCCCATATAACTGCCTGTGAATGTGTCCACAAACTATGAGATGAGCAGCAAACAGTGTAGGCCGTTATGAGACACAGCATTCTGTGGTCCAGTGTGGTGTCTGATCTCAGTCTACACTGTTTACTAAGGCCAGTCTTTCCCAATACTATGGAGAAAATATGGTAGCATTTCAGTGAAAACATCAATAGAATTTCTTTGTCTACCTAAAGACAACTCAGTTTAGAATTACCCAGATTGCCACACAGAGTTGTCTTTCTTATTTTTTGTTGAAGTGATCCGTTTCTGTTAACAGTTTCTTAAAAGATATTTAAATATGAGTGCATATATTATCAATCTGGTGTTGTTGTTTATTTTATTTATTTATTTATTTAAAAAAAAAAAAAACAACCCACAACTATTAAAAGATTATTCTTAGTTGAGACACAGCTTGAAAATAAAGGGACCATTTCTCACTTTAAAGGACCACACTTCTGGATTTACTTGTCAGAGTGATCTCTTTAAGAAAGGTTTAACTACAAGATGATTACTAAAAAAGACAGATATCTGATTTCATCAACACATATTTTAAGTGTCTTGACAGAAAAGAACTGAGTCTATGATGCAAATGCGAGACAATGGCCCTTAACCCTTGTCATGCTGAAAAAAATTTAGATACCATGCCAACTTCTAATTTTCAGTCAATCAGTTTACTAGATCCAGGTTGTTGATATAAATTCACATACTTAATGACAAACAGTGCAGATCCAGATCAGTTGGCTTCTGAAGAAGTCAACTGATCTGGATCTACACTTTTTACAAAGGCAGGGTATATCTGGATTCAGCAGGTCTAAGGTAAAGCTATATGCAAACAGAATGTGATGGCCCAGATCAATCTGCACATCCTAGAAGTCTGATCAGGACCATCTCTGTTTTTCAAAATATTCTACAGTATCAGATGATTCAGAAAAGGGGCCAAGGAAGGCCCTGATCAGACTACATAGTGGGCAGGCTGATCTGGGTCTTTGTAGCCCCGTAAGCCCTCATATCCAGTAAGGGTTAATTCTCGTATGTTAGTTTTACTTCTGCTGGAGAAGACCATGGCCATCCAGTTCAACACACAGTCTACTCAGGGTCTTTCCTGTTGTTTGACAATACAATTTTTGACTCCATGACTGAGTAGTACCATAAATACCCCAAAATATTCTACCAAAGCTTGTTAAAGGGATTGAATATGTGACCTCCAAGGGAAATAACTCTGACATGAAATATTTACTTCCTTTCTCACTGGGGATACTCACAGGGATAAGAAACAAATTCTCTCCTTTAAGATTACTCCCCCTTTTGGAAAAGATTTAAGAACATATACTAGGAAACTGAATTCTAGTCTGCAAAAGTTTTCTACTTGAAAAATGGATGCATAAACTTCAGGTGCATCCATTTATTCTTGAATTTATAAAAAATTCATTTGGCTAACTTTATTCTTTTCAACTGGTTTATGAGTATGTATGAAACATGCTTGCTGAAAAGCAAACAAAACAGTTTTGTTTGTTCAAGCAGTCTAGTTGGGTTTTTCAGTTTTTGCACATGACATTATACATGCAGGCATTTTCTGATGTCATGTTAATTTCACTGTTACCTCTTGATAACATGGTTCATTATAAGATGGTTTCAGATATACCGGTAAGATGGACCAAACAAAAATGTATAGATTTGCCAAACAAAAATGTATAGATTATATAGAAAAATGACCATTTATGGTCATTTTTCTATATAATCTATACATTTTTGTTTGGATACAACAATGTATGCAGCTTCGCAAACTGCATTTTTGCATTTGAAGAGACTTAATAAAACTGAGTCTCCAATTATTGTTCTTTTGTGTGTTTTTGTTTCCAAAGGCAATCTCTTAGACTTTTTATTTCGCTAACACAGTTTTTCCTTTGGATTCCTCTCATAGTGTTATAAAGAAGTTGTTGTGTATATCAATTACTTCTGACCAATAACTTTATGTGGAACTAACATTTAAAAGAAAACAAAAATCACTATTTTTCATTTACTTTTTGACAAATGCATGTTGTGGTCATGAGAGCAGCCTTGTTCTAGTAATTCTAACGGGTAGGCGTAACATGTTTTCACAGAGAAAGAAAAAAATATTTGGATGTCCCTCTTATCTCCAGAGTTTACATCAGAAACAATACATAATTCGGTTATTTTGGAAGCTGCATTAGGAATGCTATGAGAAAAGGGATCTTATGCCAACGCAGATTATGAAGGTCCAGATCAGCCTGCACAGCTGTTCAGTCTATAGCCATCAATGCTCATTTACAGAAGAATCATAAGGTGTAAATATATTTCAATGTACTTGGAGCAGCAAAGGCTCTGAAATGAAAGGTGATCTGGCCCTTCTCTTTTCACATATACATGTATGTAAGACCCTCTTCTTGCATATAGCACAGAAATGATAAAAATAATAATAAGCTACAAGTATTAACATTTGGTTTATTCTGATATGAAGAGGTGCTTATCACCAATTTCTTGAACAAAGTCCTATTGATTACAAGTTTATTCTCCTCAATTAGTTTATAGGCATCCCTATTTATTTTATTTATTTTATTTAAACAATGTTTAAAGAGGATGACACAATTAGCTATAAATAACTATTCTACCATATTTACTTCAAATATTTGGTCACCTTAATCTTTTACACTCTCTGGGTAAATTCAGCAGATGACAAATTGATGGTATAGACTCTGACATCTCATGCAAATTGTCTCCAGTTGGTTGGTTTGGAATTTAACAACCCAGTCAACACTATTAAGGTCATGTTAAGCAGGTCAGTTTACCTATCCACACTTTTCCTGTGCAGGCTTAGGCCACTAAGAGGTTAATCAGTACTTGTGTTCATTCTTTCGCCAGAAACTGACCAAAGAATGTTCGCCAGAAACTGACCAAAGAATGTGCACAAGTACTGGCTAACAGCTGAGGACCAGGAGACAATTTGCACAAAAAGTCAAAGTCAATTTTCTTGGAAAAATAAGAACAATATTTCAAAATGTCACTTGATCTGCTGAAATTATTTGCCTGCTTGTTATGACTGTGCTATCTCCTTACCATACTTGTACTAAAGTTTCAACTAATCCATTTTACTTCCTACTGCGGTATCTAAAGGCTCTGTAGGCCCTGATCAGATGCCACATTCCATGATATCTGATCCAGGTCTACACTGTTTGTTCAGGACTGTCTGTCCCAACACTTATGGTAAATACAGTACAAATTTGTTCCTCTTCAATTACCGTATTTACCGTATGTATTCAGACAGGTCTGAGCAAACAGTGTAGGCTCTGGTGTAGACTTAGATGATACCCCGTAAAATGCAGATTCTCAACAGGGTCTACACTGTTTGCCACTCATCCAGGCAATTTTAGACATAACACTGGGTAGTAAATTGTACTTGTTCAAATTTTAGAACAAGTATGGTGAGGAATTGAGGTGTCCAAATACTTAGAGTAAATATGGTTGTTAATGAGCAAATCCATTTGATAAGCAACATGAACAAAGGTCCCTTATGTCATATGCAAATTATACTAAAGGCCTAAATCAACCTGGGCATCCACACAATCACATCAAGGCATTCTCTATTACCATATTTGCCCTTAGTATTGGGACACCTTACCATACTTGTCCTAAAATCAAAAATAGTCCATTATACTACCTCATGATGTGTCTAAAATTATTGTTGTATGTGTGGCAACCAGAGCAGACCTATCGGACACCCCATTTGCAGTGTCTGATCTGGGTCTTCACTGTTTGCAAAGGCCTAGCTGTGCCAATATTGATTGTTATTATGGTATATACATGTAATCTTAAGTATCCAGTGATTCTGTAAGGGGGCAAATAAGGCCCTGTTGAGCAAACAATGTGGATCCAGATCAGATGTTGCTGAGTGTGGCATTTGATCAGGGTCTACATTGTTTGCCACTCATCCATGTAAGTTAAAAAGTTAATGTTTCAAAATGCAAGGGACCGAGCCTGAATCCATAAATGTTTTGGTTCAACCAATCAGATATTTCAGATTTTCAGTCAGCCTTTTATACTAGTTGAAACCCTAACCTTTTCTATACAAGTAAGAAATTTATCACCAACCCATTATAGTCTGGAGACCCCTAAAAGGGTAGCGTGGCGTCTGGTCAGGGTTTTGCAAATAGTTCAACCATTTTTCTCTAGGAGTATGTAAATCACAGAGCCTGACATACCTAAAATTGAAATTAAAATCTTCCAATATATAGTGTGGAGGAGTTCATTCAGTCTACAATGGACTACCATATTTACCATATGTATTTGGACAGACAGGCCTGAGCAAACAGTATAGACCCAGATGAGACGCCGCAGAACGCGGCATCTCATCTGGGTCTACACTGTTTGCCACTCATCCAGCAATTTTTAGACACAACATCGGGTAGTGAATTGTACTGGTTCAAATTTTAGAACATATATGGTAAAGAGTTGAGGTGTCCGAATACTTAGGGTAAATACGGTAATAAGATTTACTGGTAACTGGGGTCATTTCTGTCTAAAGAATTATGCCATATTTTATCCTTTCCAAGTTTCCAGTCACTTCAAAGAAATAATACAGGATGAAATGACCGTATATGATATAGGAATGCTGATATGCTGAATATTTTGGTAAGATTGGTAATTTATTACAGAAGATAAAATGTCAAGTATCATCATGATACCACCCTAAGGGTGAGCTGTTATATTCTCATTTTCAAATGCTTTATCTTTGCATGGGGTGTGTCGGGTGGGGGGAAGGTTGTGGTGGGACCTGTGTATGATTATATGGCACAGACATGCAATGCCTGTGAAATGACCCACTTTTCCAGGCCTGAAAATATACTTTTATGCCCTTTCCCGATTTTTGCATACCCATTCACTGTTCCCTATTTTTCAGACAAAACTATTTGAATGGCCCATAAAAAATCACCTAGATTATGCCTAAATACCCTTAAATCACTGTTTTGATTTTTTTTTCCAAGAGGGAAAATAATCATGAATCCACGTATTTCTGCACAATGTTTTCTTTAAATTTACAATTCCACTGTCTTTTTCAAGGTAGGAATGATATAATTTTAACAACTACAGGTAAGACACATCCATTTTTAAGAAACAGACAATGCTGATATAAACTAATCTTTAAGCCTTAATTAATGCAGACAACATTTTAAAATATTTTTCCCAGAAAGTAGGTTCTGACTTAGGACAATTTGCATGAAAGGTCAAAAACCTATTTTCTGGGAAAAATTTTCTGAGGAAAATAAGAAAAATATCATCAGTTTGTCATTTGCTGAATTATCCCAGAGAGAGGTAAAATTGAATAAACAGTGATCGGAAAGAAAGTCACAAGAAAAAGTCATGCAAAAAAAGTCACAGAAAAACAGTCACAGGAAAAAGTCACAAATGAAACAAGAGAACCATGATGGTCCTTAACACTCACCTGTGTATGTCAAGATCAGTCAATGTCTATAACATTCATTAATCTGGAGGACATAATTCTTAACATATACATAACTTTATGAAAATTTGGTGTACTTTTACTACAAAACAATATGCGCTGTATCACCTCATGGTCTAACTGTCCACCAAGTTTCAAACCCATCTTATACGTAAGGCTCAGGAAGATCTGATCAAAACTGAAGGAGTTGTGCCAATGACAAGGTCAAAAATAGGTGTTTTCAGCAATCAAGTGGATGTAACACTAAAACAAATTATTTGATCTGGAAGTTTTTTAATTTATCCAAGGCTTCATCCATGTCCACCTTATTTGCAAGTTTCAGGATGATCCGATCAAACTAAATTAGTTATGCTGATGATAGTCGAATTTTGCCTTTTTTTAACAATCAAGGAAACATAAGTTTGAGACAAACGATCCGATCTGGCCAGGTTTCAAACTCATCTGGGATTGCATCCATGTCCATCTTATCTGCAAACTTCGGGAAGATCAGATCAAAACTAATGGAGTTATGCTGATGACAAAGTCAAACAGATCGAGCAATCAGTGGACGTAACTCTAAAATAAATAATCCGATCCAATAAGGTTTCAAACTTATCCGAGATTTCATCCATGTCCCCCTTATCTGAAAGTTTCAGGAAGATCTAATCAAAACTGAATGAGTTATGCTGATGACAAACACAAACAGAGGCCTTTTAGCAATCAAGGGGACATAACTCTAAGATTAATTACCCGATCTGGCAAGTTTTGAACCCGTCTGAGATTGTCCACCTTATCTGTCCACATTATCTGTAAGTTTCAGGAGGATCTGATCAAAACTGAATAAGTTCTGGAGATGACAAAGTCAAACAGAGACTTTTTCAGCAATCTAGGGGATGTAACTCGAAAATAAATGATCCCATCTGGCCAGTTTTCAAACCTGTCCGAAATTTTATCCATGTCCACCTTAGCTGCAAGTTTCAGGAAGTTCTGATCAAAACTGAACAAGTTATAGTGATGGCAAAGCCTAACGGAGGCTTTTTTCAGCAATCAAGGGAATGTAATGCAAATAATAATGATCCAATCTGGCCAGATTTATTGATTAATTGTGTTGGGGTTTTACGACATGTCAACCCTTGTGGGTCATTTTGTGTCATCTCCCAGAGAAAGGAGAAAAGAGATAGAAGAGATAGTAGAGGAGATGAAAGAGAGGTACAGAGAAGAAATAGGAACAGGAATGAAAGGGAAGAAACAGGAGAAATAAAAACATTCCCCTCTACCCTTACCTGCTACACAGATAGCATGCCTTGCCCAACTGTAAGCCAATATCACTTGAATGCCCTGGTGACAGAAGATACAGGGCACCTTCGCCACACCCAAACACCCCCAGGCCAGATTTAGAACTTGTCCGAGATTTCATCCACGTCCACCTTACAAGCAAGTTTCAGGAAGATCTGATCAAAACTGAATGAGTTATGCTGCTGACAAAGTCAAACGGAACTTTTTTCAGCAAGCAAGGGGAATTAACTCTAAGATTAATGATCTGATCTGGCCAGTTTTCGAACTTGTCCAAGATTTCATCCATGTTCACCTTATCTGCAAGTTTCAGGAACATCCCATCAAAACTGAACAAGTTACACGGATGACAAAGTCAAACAGAGGTTTTTTCAGCAATCAAGGGGATGTAACTCTAAAATTACTGATCTGATCTGGCCAGTTTTCAAACTTAGCCAAGATTCCATCCATGTCCATCTTATCTGCAAGTTTCAGGAACATCCTATCAAAACTGAATGAGTTATGCTGATGACAAAGTCAAACAGAGGCTTTTTCAGCAATCAAGGGGATTTGACTCTATTAAGATTAATGATCAGGTATGGCCAGTTCTTTTAGTTTGTCCGAGATTTCATCCATGTCCATCTTATCTTCAAGTTTCAGCGACATCCAATCAAAACAGTTATGCTGATGACAAAGTCAAACAGAGGTTTTTTTCAGCAATCAAGGGGACATAACTCTAGGATTAATGATCCGATCAGGCCAGTTTTTGAACATCTGAGATCTGATCCTTGTCCACTTTATCTGCAAGTTTCAGGATGATCTGATCAAATCTGAATGACTTATGCTGATGACAAAGTCCAACAGAAGCTTTTTCAGCAATCAAGGGGATATAACTCTAAGATTAATGATCCGATCTGGCCAGTTTTTGAACTTGTCCAAGATTTCACCCATATCCAGCTTATCTGCAAGTTCCATCCAATCAAAACTGAAGGAGTTATGGTGATGACAAATATTTTCCCATTGTAAGTCTATAGACCCTTGTGGTTGCCTTAGTAACCAAGGTTTTCATTGCATTTCCATTGAAAGCTTATGCCATCAATCCCCTACCAGAGGCATGCTACAGATGAGAAATGACTGCAGACTGTGATGATATAACTAGTCAAAGGTGACGGAGGACAGACAGACCTCTATTCTATAAGCTCCCCTGGAGCTTTTGGCCCTGGTGAGCTAAAAAATATAGAAATTTTCCACTTAAAAAAGGCTGTTGTCAATAAATTTGAGGTATTATCAATTTTCCTGATATATGTACCTGATCTACAGATAAGAAAACTGGTGCAATTTGTCACTTAAAGATAGTGGTGTAATTTTAATTAGTTTAGTGTTTATTACTGCTGCAAAGGTGTAAAGATTAGTGTTTAGTGTTGTCTGTCTATTAAAGAAGACAACTGTCAATTAAAAGAGGGTAATGTCAATGCTAATATTAAACACAAACTGATCATTGATGAGGTTCTGTTATTGGCTTGTGAACTTTATTTTCAAAATAAAAATCTGAAAACGCATACACTTTGTCTTTTTTGCAAAATGATTGTATTGAAGGCTGTAAGGGATCTAAAAGGATCGGAATCTCTGTTGTCTGTCGTTGTTCATCATTGTTGACACTTTTGAGTCATACTTTTAGATCAGTAACTCACATAAAATTAAGGAAAACAATTAAAACCAGTTCTGTGATTTTTTCTTCCCTGACTTTTTTCCTACACAAAACTGTGAATTTTTTCCGTGACTTTTTTTCCTGTGACTTTCTTACATTCGAATAAACAGATAACGCCGATATCATATAATCTTACGAGCTTTAAACTACAAATCAAAACAAAATATTAGCAGCCTTTCTGTCTCAAAACTAGAAATATACAGAGGAATAAGTAAATATTAACCTTTGTCATGCTGAATAAATTAAAATGCCACCCCCACTTCTAATTTTCAGCCAATCATATTGCTTGATCCAGGTTGTTGATACAAATTCACATACTTACTGACAAACAGTGCAGATCCAGACCATTTGGCTTCAAGATGATGGAGGGATGATAATGAAAGGGATCTTTGCAATACCTGGGACCTAGTGATCCAAAATCAGGAGCACTAATCACTCAGCCACCCAGACCCTTTCAGCTTTGGGGAAAAAAGTTGTCAACTTTGACATCATATGGATGCACTTTTTCTCCATATATACACTGTATATATTATGTTTCTTTTCTGAGAAAGAAATGTTTAACATTTCAAGTGAATTGTCTGCAAGGCAGACAATTCACATGAAATGTCAAGCTTTATTTTCCACTAAAAAATCAGAATGTCATCTGCTGCTGTTGCAACTGGTGCTTTCAGGGTTAACATGAAGCTCTACTATTGGACAGCAAAGCATTGTCTCCTACAAGTCTGTTACCACAGCAACCAAACTATTTTTTCAATCAAGGAAAACAAAATTACATATTCGGTCATCTCATTACCCACTATTGACATGTTATGTTTCGTAATGCTTAAAACTTCAGCAATTATAGCAGAAATCAAATTGGTTTTTGATAGAACAAGGGTCTGACAGGAGGTAACTTTTATCTTTTTTTTTTTATTTGGAATTTTACAGCACAGTTAACACTGTAAAGGTCATGTCAAGTCAGTCAGTTCACCTACACATTTTTTTCCTAGGCAGGCTTAGTCCTCAAAGCAGGTAACCAGAATTTAAGGCAGTAACACATACCTTAGCAAGTAACTGACAACCAGCAGAAGAGGCAGAAAGACTATAGAAAATATTTCAGAATCAATAACCATGACATTTTTGTGGTTGAGCTGAGATTCAAACTTGTGACCCCTGGATCTGCATCCAGACGTGTTACAGGCTGCACCATGGAGCCTCCTTTCAGCCCTGTAGACCAAGGTGATTTTTTTTTTTTTGCAAACAGTTTAGATCCTGATGAGAAGGCTTATAACAAGACTTCTAATCAGGATCTACACGGCTTGCCATTCTGTGTTTTTATTTCTGTCTAATACACCTATGTACATTTAGAGGCATCCAAATTCGGAGATGGAACAATCCACTTCAGAAATTCAGGGTTAATGATTTCCTCTGATGACCCACTGTAGGGAACTGATGATACTCATTTTCCCATGATTGATTGTGCTGGGCAACCCTTGTGGATTATTTTGTGTCTTCTCCCAGAGAAAGGGAGAAGAGAGACAGAAGAGATAGTAGAAGAGATGAAAGAGAAGGACAGGCGAGAAAGAGGAACAGGAATGAAAGTGAAGAAACAGATGAAGAAAAACATTCTCCCTTCTACCCTTACCTGCTGCAAGGATAGCAGGCCTTGCCCAACTGTAAGCCAATACCAGTTGAACACCAAGGTGATGCAAGATACAAAACACCTTTGCTTTATCCAACCACACCCCCCCCCCCTGCCCCACCCTACCCCATTTTCCAATGATGCAACTAAACATTAAGCATACTGGGTTTTCAGCAGATTGCATATTGAATTATATTTTATCTAAATTTTGCAAGATAACAGGAGGCTTTGACATTTCAAGTAAATTGTCACAATTTGCATGAAATGCAAAATTCTGTTTTCTGGGAATATGTCTCCAATGGAGACAATATGCATGAAATGTCAAAACCTGTTTTCTGGGGAAAATAAAATATATCAATTTGTGGTCTGCTGAATTAGCCCAGAGAATGGTAATGATTAATTACTTACTCTTTGTAGTTTGCTTGTGGAGTTTTGATATCTTAGGAAGAATGTCCTGGAGATTCTGTATCTGAGGTAACAGGTGGAGATTTGGAATACTGGAAATATTTTCAGCATATACAGAAATATCTTGTCCCATCCTGACCAAACTTGGTGATTCTAGCCTCTGCTGAGCTCCACACCCTTTATCTCTAATCAATTATTCCAGAATATGACACGATTCTCATTCTTGAAATTAAACATGATTTTGCTGTCTTAAACAGAATTTTTTTATCCATCAAACAATTCATAGCTTTAATCCTTTCCAAATTACAGAAATCCATCATAGGTTTAGTTAAGTTTCTGCATGATTTTCAGAAGTTATTAACACTAAGAGGCACTTCAAACTTGCAATTAACCTTTACCACTCTCTGAGCTAATTCAGCAGATGACAAATTGATGACATTTTTCTATTCTTTTTCTCCAGAAAACAGGATTTGACATTTCATGCAAATTGTCTCAAATGGAGACAATTTGAATGAAATGTCAAAACCTGTTTTCTTGGAAAAATAAGAAAAATATTTCAATATGTCATCTGCTGAAAATTTTACACAGAGTGTTAAATGTTAAAACTCCTTCCTGCTTCTTTAAAGGTTCACTGACTTCAGCATCATTTTCAGTACATTCACTTACCAATTTATTTCTAACATTTGGTTTTTCAAAGCTATGAGTCAATCCATTTATAGTTTTATATGTCACAGTAATACAATAGCAATATAGGTAATAATGAATGTGGCTGGATTCCTCATTAACTCTCACAAAATTGAGCCAGCACATGGAAAAAGGGACCTTGTGGTTTTCTGGTTTGTGGTTCTTCAAATGCCCATGTCCAATCCCCTATTTAGGCCTTTTGCCTGAAGCTTCCTCAAGGTCCCTACTACATGTCTGCAAACAGCAAAGGCCCTGGGGAGACTACGTCTATGCATAGGCTAGTCTGAGCCTTTGCTGGTTGCCTATTGTGATAAGTGCCATTTTCTCGTGAACTGACTCAATTGGTTACAGAAAATCATTTGATATTACCCCTAATAAAAAATTGATGAATAATGCAGATACAAACAGCAAAGCCTAGATCAGGCTGTGAATCTGTGCAATCTGATTAGGGCCTTCTTTGCAATGTCATCATTATATTCTATGGTTAAGCCAGTAACAGACTCTGATGAGAATGAATGAATACAAAGGCCAGTCTGCTCACATATGGCAGAAGAGCTCTTTTCTTGGATTAGGAATCAAATGGAAATCTCTTTCTCACCTGTAATTCCAGAGAAAGTTTTGAAGTTTTCAGAAATTTATTCTAGTTTTCTGTCCAACACTCCAAACTTTATAGCTTTACAGCTATCACATTTAGTTTATTCCTGCAATATAAATATTGCATTAAAGGATTTTAATCAAGAAAATCTTCTAAAATTTCAAGCCCAAAGCAGTAGGTATTTATAACAGCACTTAATGCTTAGCACTCTAGGTAAAATTTTCAGCAGATGACGTATTGAAATATGTTTCTTATTTTTTCCAGAAAACAGATATTGACATTTCCTGTTTTCTGGGAAAAATAAGAAAAACATCGTCAGTTTGTTGTCTGCTGAATTAGCCCAGAAAGTGGTAAAGGTTAAAGCAGGGTTTGTTACTTCATCCAGTTATTGAAGAGACTTTTCAAATGAAATGGGTCAACACTGTTAGCTATAGACCTCTCTGTCCCAATACATAGGATAAATATGGTAAAAGCCTGCAACTGATAAGTGTGGTGACAATCTGTAAGAAATGTGAAGTTATATTTTCAGGGAAAAATCAGAATAACATTTTAAAATGTAATCTGCTACTACAATCAAACCTGTGTTAAGCAAGCACCCATGGGAAAACCAAAAACTGGTTGCTTAAGACAGGTGCTTGCTTAATACAGGTAGATTTCCACTTCATTGCCTTTATTGGGATCAGAAATTGTGGCCTTTAAAGGCAGGTGATTGCTTAATACAGGTGCCCTTTAGGACAGGTTTGACTGTATATGAATTCAGTAGAAAAATGGCAGAGCTCTAGATAAGAAGGGGTAAAGGGTATTTCAGCATTGAAATTTTGAAAATCAGCATTGAAATTAAAATTGAAGTTGAGGGGGTAAAAATACTCAATGGAATTTTGGATTTCAGCATTGAATCAAGTTTAGGGGGTAAAAGTTTTCAGTGAATTTTACATCTTTTAAATAAAAAAACAAAAAACAATTTCAATCACAACTGATTCTTTTGTGAGCGGTAGCAGTACACTAGATAAGAAAAGGTTTGACCCTAAAAACACTAATGACAAATACATTTCTAGATGTTTTTCCTTTTTTCAGAGAAATAGCAGACAATTCACATCAAATGCCAAGCTTTATTTTCTCTGAAAAATTGTAAATTTTGTATGCTACACTTATGCTTGGTGCTTTAAGAGGTAAGCATTGCAAATGGGCAATTAAGTATTAAGATTAAAAACTGGGGGTAAAATACTCATTGTACCGAAAACTTATCTAGAGCACTGAATGGTTAAAGACCCTGCTTTTGTTTCTAATTATTCAGGAGCTATTGTATTTACCCAAAAATATTGAGATACCTTCAGTCCTAGCTGACCATACTTGTACTAAAATTTGAACATTTCCACTTTACCACCTGGTATTGTATCTACAAAACTGTTGGATGAGAGGTAAACCATGTAGGCCCTAAACAGATGCCAAATTTTGGGTCTACACTGTTTGTTCAGTTCTGCTTGCCCAGATACTATGTGTAAATAAGGTATTTTTTTATGGTAAGAAAGCTAACTGGACTGGAATTTCACTTCCAGGGTGTCTATAGTCGTCTCCACATCTCTTGGAAAGACGTTTTCTGCTTAGTATTATACTGTATTTGACCTAATTACTGCACATGCTCCTATAAGCGCACAGTAAAGCAATTAAGTAGCCTTTAGATTACAGTCAGTGTACTTTTGATTACAGTCAGTGTACTTTTATCTACTTCTTTATAAAAACATATGTTGTGGGAACTCATTTGAATTGCCTCAATAAGTCGAGGCAATTCAAACGAGTGCCCACAATATATGTATTTATAAAGAAAATCAGAAAATAATATTGCAAAAGCATCATTTAATATGCTCCACATTAAGTCCTCTGCTGATCTTTCTTTAAAGAGTGCCCTTATTAGGTTGATATTTTACTACAAGTCTGTTCAGTAATTTTGAAAAATCTAAGTGTACAGTGCAGTAATTAGGTCGAATAGGGTATTTGAGGTGAAAAAGTTTATTCTGACTGACCACATCTTATTATTTTTGGTTTCTATGCTTTTTTCTAAAACAGTTACATATCAATAAAATTTATGACCAAACAATGGTCTGACCTATGGAATTTCTGTAGTAAAAATGATCTATTTTTATCCTTTATATAATAATATTTGCTTTTCTCCACAGATTCTTGATTATTGATGTTTTACAACAATATTGTGAAAATTTCTAAAAGTAACCTACCTCAGATTTCAATCTATCTATCATATCACTTTTTGCATAGTTTGCAGCATTTTTTACTGTGGGCAAAAAATGAAAATAATCATTTTTTAAATCAATGAATAGAGAATAACATCAGTCAAAAGTTACTTGCTTCTCTGCATAGGCAGTTACAACAAAAGGTTTTGCATTGAATCATGGCAAAAATTGGCAAAGTTTCTTCTTCTGAGTACATGTAAAATGATATTGAAAAACAAAACCTTCTTTCTGAAAGAAGTTGAAAGCAGAATAGGCTCTCATCACATTAAATCCAGAGCACTCTATTCATCTTTGTCATTGAAATAATACTGTTATTCCACATTCAAGGTGTAAAAATAAGAAAATACCATATTTCAAGTAATGAAAGCATCTTATCTAGCATCCTGATTTTTTTTTTTTTATATATTCCATAAAAATATCCTACAAAGTTACAGAAAATTAGTAGAAACTGTTATAAACCTCTACCCACACATAATTACTAAAACACATAGTAACACTGACTGACTATTGAAGTGCTTGAAAGAAATGCTTCCCAATGAAGTACAGGCTGTGGTAATGATGGAGTTACCTTTATAATTTCAGTCTTCAAAAGCTTTTTAAATTTATATTATATACTAGCATGTTCATAAATTAAAGTTCCTAGTTATAACTGAATTCTAATTACATGTATACAATTTTGCAAAGTTGTAGCAGATGCCATTCTAAATTTCATTTTAACAATGATTAACCCTCATGATCTGATGTGAGATCTGCCATGCGTGCAGCAAGCCAGCTATCTGGAAGGGGGCCCACTGATGTGGATGTTGCCCCTGTACCTGCACGTTAATAAAAAATCCGATTATATATATATAATGTATTATTTTTTCAGAGAAAATAAGACTTCATATTTCATGTGAATCATCTGCTAGGTAGATGATTCGCATGAAATGTCAGGCCTTATTTTCTCTGAAAAAAAAAACAAAACAAAAAAAAACATAAAAAATGTCATCTGCTGTACTTGTGATTTGTGCTTTAATGGTTAATAATCATGCAAATTACAAGTATTGACTATAGAAAGGCTGTAGAAATAATAATGAATGTGAATAATGCAGCCAGAAACAGGTTTGACTCAATTTTTTGGCAAACAATTCTGTAAACCTGGGCCCAGTTGTTTAAAGCATTGTTAGCTTAACAAGCTTGCTAATGAAAATCTTGTTAACTGTTGTAGCTAAGGTATTTTCAAATACATTGATATTTTTGATGCAAAAAATGTGAGTAGCTTTTGCAATGCAAAAGCTACTCACATTTTTTCATTAAAAAAATATGAATGTATTTTCCATATTTCATGAAATTTTAACGCCGCATTAGCTAACAACTTAGTTAAGTTTTGAACAACTGGGCCCAGAAGCCTTCCTATCAATTAAGGTAAACTGATACACCTCAAAGGATGGTCACTCTGACAGTGAAGTATTAGCCTTATTAGCCTTTCTTCTCAAAGAGAGCCAAGGGAGAAAGTTCATGGCTTAAGTTTCTTAGAATAATTTAAATCAAAGCCCTGGCAGCACTGGTGGGTCGATTTTTCTCTGAGTGTAGGCTGGGAAAATGGTCCTGAACAGGGACATATTAAGACGGTTTCATTTAACTTCCTAAACTTCCTGTAATTTCAGCAAACAGAGCAGACCCAGATCAGATGCTGCAGAATGCAACATCTGATCTGGGTCTGCACTGTTAGCCAATGCCTTAGGCCAGGTTTTACAGATAACCCTCTTTACACTTCACTCTGACCATCAGAGGGAAGTGTAAAGAGGGTCATCTGATGTCACAGTGACAAGAATAGCTATAAATAACCCTTACCTCACTGGAGGGTTTGATTACATTGGTCAGTGATAATCGCATGGACAACTACTTGACACTAAAAATTTTGGCCTATGTATACCATGGCTTGATTGTAAACAATCAACCAAAAAAAAAAAAAAAAAAAAAAATTCATCACTTAAATGGTTAAAAGAAGTCTGTTTATTTCTTTTAACTTTTATTACTATTATGGTAGATTCTTTCACTTACATTTTCAAAATTCACATGCTGTTTTAGTTTTGGAAGCTTGAATGAGATATTAGCAGAAGCCTTTTCTTCTAGGTTCCTCTCAAGTAAGACTTGATATTTTATTCAAATTGTCTCCATATGAGATCATTTAATCCCAATCCCTACATTTTGTTATGTGGGT
The DNA here is from genome assembly GCA_964016985.1 of Anodontia alba. Classification (NCBI taxonomy): domain Eukaryota; kingdom Metazoa; phylum Mollusca; class Bivalvia; order Lucinida; family Lucinidae; genus Anodontia; species Anodontia alba. The sequence continues at coordinate 102,221,775 of OZ024828.1, forward strand.
GGGGGAGATGGTAGAAAATGTCTGTCAGTAGTACTATAGGGTGCCACTATGGACATGCTAAGCAATTCTGAAACATTTGAAGATTTTAGTATAGGGTGTTCATAGTGGCACCCTATACTACTTCTGTCATTTGTTGTCTGCTAGTTTCACCCTAAAAGCACAAAGATTGAAAGATAGATGTTATATTTTTATACACATACAAATTCAATATTTGTTAATGAATAACAATGGTAATAGTGGTAAATAAATAACTGGGTCTAATTATGATCTCAACATTCAGAGGTGATCAAGTTATCCTTCAAGAGGTTCCAGATTTCTGAACAGGTCTTACCTTTGTAAACACATTCAAGTAATCAAAAACTGGCTTTTCTACATGGTTGTGCAAAGCAAAAAAGGACCTTTGAGGATTAGCAGCCAGTAAAGGTTCAGATCAACCTGCAAATCCAAGAAGTCTGATTTAAAGATATATAAAGGAATTTTGTTTGTGTGTCTGTGTCTGTGTTTCAGATAAAACATAAAAGACAAAGAGAGATAAAAACTGGATTATTAGCCAAAATATTGCAATTATGTCTGTTCACATTATTAACCCTTGTCCTGCTGAATAAATTGCCATGCCCAGTTCTAATTTTCAGCCAATCAGATTACTTGATCCATATTGTTGATATAAATTCACATACTGAATTGCAAACAGTGCAGATTCAGATCAGTTGGCTTCTGAAGAAGCCAATTGATCTGGATCTACACTGTTTGCAAAGGCAGGTCATATCCAGGTTCAGCAGAACTAGGGTTAAAACTTACCATTTCTTATTTTCTAAGGCTCACAGAAATGCAAACAGTATTTTTGGCTAGGAAGCTAGTATTTCTTAGTCAGACACCATTACTCCTTACTACCAGGGTGTGTGTATCCTAAAAAATTAAACAAGTCCTTCTGACTGCCCAATGAGAGGTCTAAAATATTGAGACAGTAAGGCAAACAGTGTAGACCCTGATCAAACCGTTCTTTAGGGAGCAGTTTGATCTGGGTTTACACTGTTTGTTCAGCCATGTCTGTCCTAATATTTAGTCTATATAGAGTACTTCATTACCATCTTTACTCTTTTTCTGTCACTCCTTTTTATGGACTGTCACTTACTCATGTAGTTACTCACTGGTTTATTATTTACATCCTCAACACAATTCAAAAATCAAGACACTTGCATACTGTTTAGTAAACTATGTTTTTTTTTATTAACCTTTACCCCTCTCTAGACAAATTCAGCAGATGACAAATTGATGACATTTTCTAAAAATTTTACCCAGCATGCTAAGTGTTTAACTCCATGATCAAAAGGTATCCAAAGACAGGAAGCAATTTATATCAAACTTACCTTACAATTTCCTCCTGCTAAATTTGAGGCTATTTCCCCATCAATAAAAAAGAAATAAAAAATACATTAACTATTAAATTATCATAAATGATACGATACCCCATGCAACCATATACACCAGCTAATTAGCCAATATTCATCTTTCTTTCAAACTTTCTAGTGCAATTTCTTCTGGTTTGTTAATTCTGTTTTTGATGATGTGTCAACAAGCCTTCTCTGGTGCCTTAGAAGAACTGCATTCCATGATTTAGGCCTTTCCAGGGCCCAGTTGTTCAAAGCTAACGATGTCGTTAGTTAACGATTCGTTAAAATTTACATCGAGCAATACGCAAATATGCTGAAATTTTTTGCTGAAAAAATGTGAGTAGCTTTTGCAGTGCAAAAGCTACTCACATTTTTCAGCAAAAAATATCAGAATATTGTGTATTGAATCTGCTAAAACAGTTAACAAAATGACCCTTAACGAGCTCATTAAGCTAACGACACTTTGACAACTGGGTCCTGGTTATTTACTTTTATATAAAGACAGAGGCAGATGAGGAATATGAATTTGCATGAAATGATGATGATGATGGTTTGGTGTTTTACATCCCTATCAACATTATTAGAGTCATATCTAGACAATGGAAAGGTGATAATGAAAGGCTTTGTGCAATGAAGCACCATAAAGTCATGAGGTGAATTCTGCCTCCTGAGGGTTTCAAAATCAGGACCTTGTGATTCGAAGTTGCCAGGGCTAACCACTCCGTCACCCAGACACTTCTTGCATGAAACGTCAAATCCTGTTTTTTTGGGGGGGAAAATAAGAAAAAAATATCATCAATCTGTCATCAGCTGAATTTGCCCAGCAAGTGGTAACAGCTAATGTTTTCAACTAAATTTCTTTTTTTTATTTTCAACTTTTTCATCTTTTTTTTTTTTTTTTGTTATAGCTTCTGTTTTCTTTCTGTCTGCTTCTTATCATTTCTGGCAACAAGAAGCATGTGTGTGGCAAGCTGTAGCATCTCTGACTTTAATTGTTCATTTAATATTGTAGTATGTTATGAGTACATCATCACAGATGCATTAAATTTCCATCTGACACTAAAAACCTGTATCATCAATAAAAATTGCTTTCAACATGCACCAATATGCATGTGAACAGTGCTGTGTTAAAAAAGAATCATTTAAAAATCCATTCAGTCATCATTAAGACTATATATCTTTTTTTCCAGAAAATAAGTTTTGATACCATATTCGACCTAATTACCGCACATACCCCTATAAGCGCACAGTCAAGAAATTCCGTAGTCTTCAGATTACAACCAGTGTACTTTTTTCTTTACTTCTTTACAAAGGCATATGTTGTGGGTACTCATTTGAATTGCATCGACAAGTCGATGCAATTCAAATGAGTACCCACAACATATATGCCTTTGTAAAGAAAGTCAGAAAAAATTGCATAGTCATCATTAAATAAGTCCTTTTCTGATCTTTTTTATAATGTATCCTTAGTAGATAGATACATATTTGACCACAAATGAGTGTGTCCTGTAAGTTTGAAAAACCTAAGCGCACAGTGTGGTAATTAGGTCGAATACGGTATTTCATAATATTGTCTCCTAAAGAAATATAAAATATATAATGTCAAAGTTTTTAAGATATTTCAAGCACACAAAATCTAATTATACTGATATTTTTTCTATGAAAAAAAAAAAAAAAAGGTGAGTAGATTTTACATTGAAAAAGTTATTGACACTTTTCTTCAAAACAATATCAGGGTATTTTAAATTTCTATGTAAAATATTAACCCATTGAAGACTGGAAACCCCTGAATGGGTAACTGGCAAACAATGCAGACCTAGAGCAGATGTCGCAGAATGTGGCATCTGATCAGGGTTTCCACTGTTTGCAAATAGTTCAGCAATTTTTTTTTAGGAATATAATATTGCCTGACATACCTAAAACTGAAAATGGACTCTTCCAATATATAGTATGGGAGAGTGTAGTGAGTCTTTAATGGGTTAAATGTTTCAAACACTGGATCCAGCAGTAACAAGTTGGAAACCTTGTATACAACATGTGCAGGTGATGATCAAAGACCTGGATGCAAGGGCTCATCTGGGTCTTATGGCTGCACTTTCATATGATATTTTTTAATTTTACAATCCAGTTCACATGCTTAAGGTACCTATTCCTTTGACCTGGGCTACAACAAATAATTATGTTTATATTTTTCAAAGCTATTATGGTAGCATGGCGGCAACCATCTGACACTTCCTACTTGTAGCATCTCCCATCTGGAAGGTAATTATTACCACCAACTCTTAATTCTTAGCATGCTGGATAAAAATTTCTGCAGACGATATTTCAAGATCTTTTTCATTGTTTTCTCAGAAAACAGGTTTTGACATTTCATGCAAATTGCACGAAACGTCAGTGCCAGTTTTCTTGGAAAAATAAGCAAAATGCCATCAATTTGTCAACTAAATTTGTCAAGAAAGTAACAAAGGTTAGTACTCTAAATTTAAACATCAACTTACCATACTTATTCTTAAATTTGAGCAAATACATTTGACTGCTTAATGATGTCAAAACTTGTTTTGGCTGAATCACAAAGAGTGAAGACCTTGATCAAACTGCTCCTTTCTTCTGTCTTTTTTGCTCAGGCATGCCTGTCTGAATATTTTAGGAAAAATATGGTACTAAGTTGCAATGCCTGTCCAAATATTTAATGAAAAATATGGTACTGAGTGTTCCCTCACCAAGAAGAGACAGAACAGACCATGATCAGGCAAGGGCTTATATTATTTCAGTAGTGACAGGAGAAACTAGGTTTACTGGCATAATTGGACAGTGAAGACACAGATCTGCTTGTGTGTTGGCACACTCTAATAAGGACCTTCCTTGTCAGCCGACATGTTTTCTCGACATGTTTTCTCGGCACCATTCATCAGATTGGGTGATGGCAACAAGGTATTTGAACCAGCATATGAGAAAAGGATACTTATCACAGGCGACCAGAAAAAGGCTCAAGCAAGCCTACGCATAAGCACAATCTCACCAGAGCCTTTGCTGTTCACAGTAGTACAGACCTTGAGGAAGCTTCAGGCAAAAATGCATGTAACCCAAATAGGGGATTGCACATGCACATTTGAAGAACAAAAACCAGAAAACCATAAGGTTCCTTTTTTCGTGTGGTGGCTCATTTTTGTGTTTCCAGCTGTTCATTTAAAACTTTCACCTTCTTGTTAATGACTTGTATGTGTACTGTAATACACTAAGTATTGGGACAGACAGGCTTGGGCAAACAGTGTAGACCAAGGTCAGATGCTGCATTCTGCAGCATCTGACCTGTGTCTAACCTGTTGGCCACTTGTTCAGACATCGACAGGTAATGATAAAAAGCTTGTTCAAATTTTAGGACCGGTATGGTAAGGAGTTAAGGTGTCTGAATACTCAGAGTAAATAAGGCAGTAATGAAAGGATGTAAAACACAAGACCTCATATGTCAGTGGCCCAGATCAGCCTGCACATCCCTTAGTCTGATCAGATTACATTCATTGCATACTGTAGACTATATGAGCTGAGAAGGTTCTGATCAGTAGGAACAGATGCACAGACTGATCTGGGAATTTGATGTTTGCAAATAGCAAAAGAATCTTGCCTGCATATCAACTTGCCAAATAGGATCAAATAGCACAGTCTGTGTGTCACTGTCTGATCTGTAAGGGCCTAACTGCTGTTTGCCTACATGATCATAGGATACTGTAAAATATGCTAATGAACTGTGAAGACCATGGTCAGACTGTCTGGCTGCTGTAAGACTACTGTTTCCTTGGCATGGCATAACTGTAATAAATCAATAGCCAAATGTGTAGCCTTTAGCACTCTGTAGGTTAATTCAGCAGATGACAATGTACTAATATATTTTCATATTTTTTTTCACAAAGACAATTTGCATGAAATGTCATGTCTTATTTTATGTGAAAAATAAGAAAAAACATATTCTAAAATGAATAGCATTGTTTTCTTTACATTCAACAGGTTAAAGGTAATGCATTTTTAGATGGCATTACATAACAAATGAAAGACGGGGTAGAAAAAAACAAGACAGGAACCATTAATTTTGAATTTGGAACAACTTTACACCACATCTCAAAGCACATCATCTTACTCTTAGCACACAGTGGGCAAATTCAGCAGATGGCAAATTGATATTTTACTTAATTTTTCCTCAGAAATAAGGATTTGATACTTCATGCAACTGGTCTACTAAGGAGGAGAAAATTTGCATGAAGTATCAGTCTATTTCCTGGGAAAAATAAGAAAAGTATCAATTTGTTGTCTGCTGAAACTTTTACCCAGCATGCTAAGCATAATGCCGGGTGTGGGATAACCAATTTTTCCTCTTATGAACTACAAAAAACCTAATCAGCCTACTGAGCTTGGTCTTCAAAGCTTCAGATAAAAAGAATAACAAAACCATATTTGGCTATTTTTGCACCAAAACATATGTTGTGGCTGCTACTTGCAATGGCCTCACTTTGCACCAAAGCATACCTTGTGGACTCTCATCAGAATGGCATCACTTTGCACTAAGACATAACTTGCGGGCTCTCATTGGAATGGACTCACCTTACACCAAAACACATCTTGTGGACTCACATTGGAATGGCCTCACTTTGCACAAAAGTATATTGTGGGCTCTCATTGGAATGGCCTCACTTTGCACCAAAGTATATTGTGGGCTCTCATTGGAATGGCCTCACTTTGCACCAAAGTATATTGTGGGCTCTCTTTGAAATGTCCTCTTTGAACCTAAACACATGTTGTGGGCTCTAACTGAAATGGCATCACTTTGCATCAAAACATACCTTGTTGGCTCTTATTGGAATGGCCTTACTTTGAACCAAAATGTGTGTTGTGGGCTCTCACTGGAATGGTCTCACTTTGCACCAAAACAAATCTTGTGGGCTCTCATTGGAATGGCCTCACTTTGCACCAAAACGTATCTTGTGGGTTCTCACTTGAATGACCTCACTTTGCACCAGTCTCAGTTTTCTCCAAAACATATCTTGTTAGCACTCATTGGAATGACCTCACTTTGCACCAAATCATACCTTGTAGGCTTTCATTGGAATGGCCCCATTTTACACCAAATCATATCTTGTTGGATTTCATTGGAATGGCCTCACTATGCACCAAAACATATCTTGTAGGCTCTCATTGGTATGGTCTCACTTTGCACGAAATCATATCTTGTTGGTTCTCATTGGATTGCCCTCACTTTGCACCAAATCATATATTGTTTGTAATCATTGCAGTGGCCTCACTTTGCACCAAATCATATATTGTGAGCTCACATCAGATTGGCCTCATTTTGCAACAAATAATATATTGTGAGCTCTCATTGGAATGACCTCAGTTTGCACCAAAACATATCTTGTGGGTTCTTATTGGAATGGCCTCGGTTTGCACCAATACATATCTTGTGAGCTCTTATTGGAATGTCCTCACTTTGCACCAAATCATATCTTGTAAGCTCTCCTTGGAATGGCCTCTGCTGTGACCAAAACATAAGATATAAGAGCTCTCACTGGAATTGCCTCAGTTTGCACCAAAACACATCTTGTGAGCTCTCATTGGAATGGTCTTAGTTTGCACCAAAAAACATATCTTGTTGGCTCTCATTGGAATGGCCTCAGTTTGCACCAAATCATATCTTGTTGGCTCTAATAGGAATGGCCTCAGTTTGCACCAAATCATATCTTGTGAGCTCTCATTAGAATAGCCTCAGTTTGCACCAATACATATCTTGTGAGCTCTCATTGGCATAGCCTCAGTTTGCTCCAAATCATATCTTGTGAGCTCTCATTGGAATGACCTCAGTTTGCACCAAAACATATCTTGTGAGCTCTCATTGGAATGACCTCTGCTGTCACCAAAACATATCTTGAGAGCTCTCACTGGAATTGCCTCAGTTTGCACCAAAACACATCTTGTGAGTTCTCATTGGAATGGCCTCAGTTTACATCAAATCAAATCTAATGAGCTCTCATTGGCATGGCCTCAGTTTGCACCAAAACATATCTTGTAAGCTCTCACTGGAATGACCTCAGTTTGCACCAAAAACATATCTTGTGAGCTCTCATTGGAATGACCTCTGCTGTCACCCAAACATATCTTAAGAGCTCTCACTGGAATTGGCTCAGTTTGCACCAAAACAGATCTTGTGAGCTCTCATTGGAATGGCCTCAGTTTGCACCAAAAACCATATCTTGTTGGCTCTCATTGGAATGGCCTGTTTGCACCAAATCATATCTTGTAAGCTCTCACTGGAATGGCCTCTGCTGTCACCCAAACATATCTTAAGAGCTCTCACTGGAATTGCCTCAGTTTGCACCAAAACACATCTTGTGAGCTCTCATTGGAATAGCCTCAGTTTGCACCAAAAACATATCTTGTTGGCTCTCATTGGAATGGCCTCAGTTTGCACCAAATCATATCTTGTTGGCTCTAATAGGAAGGGCCTAAGTTTGCACCAAATCATATCTTGTGAGCTCTCATTAGAATGGCCTGTTTGCACCAATACATATCTTGTGAGCTCTTATTGGAATAGCCTCAGTTTGCACCAAATCATATCTTGTGAGCTCTCATTTGAATGGCCTCAGTTTGCATCAAATCATATCTTGTGAGCTCTCATTGGCATGGTCTCAGTTTGCACCAAAACATATCTTGTAAGCTCTTATTGGAATGACATCAGTTTGCACCAAAACATATCTTGTGAGCTCTCATTAGAATGGCCTCAGTTTGCACCAAAACATAGCTTGTTAGCTCTCATTGGAATGGCCTCAGTTTGCACCAAAAGATATCTTGTTAGCTCTCACTGGAATGGCCTCATTTTGTACCAAATCATATCTTGTGAGCTCTCATTGGAATTGCCTCAGTTTGCACCAAACAATATCCTGAAAGCTCTCATTGGAATGGCCTCAGCTTGCACCAAATCATATCTTGTGAGGTCTCATTGGAATGGTCTCAATTTGCACCGAAACATATCTTGTGAGCTCTCATTGGAATGGCCTCAGTTTGCACCAAAACATATCTTGTTAGCTCTTATCGGAATGGCCTCAGTTTGCACCGAATCATATCTTGTGAGCTCTCATTGGAATGGCCTCAGTTTACACCAAAACATATCTTGTGAGCTTTTATTGGGATGGCCTCAGTTTGCACCAAAACACATCTTGTGGGCTCTCATTGGAATGGCCTCAGTTTGCACAAAATCATATCTTGTGAGCTCTCATTGGAATGGTCTTAGTTTGCACCAAAACATATCTTGTGAGATTGGAATGACCTCAGTTTTCACCAAAACATATCTTGTGAGCTCTCATTGGAATTGCCTCAGTTTGCACCAAAACACATCTTGGTGGCTCTCATTGGAATGGCCTCAGTTTGCACCAAAAGACATCTTTTGAGGCCTTATTTGAATGGCCTCAGTTTGCACCAAAACATATCTTGTGGGCTCTCACTGGAATTGCCTCATTTTGCACGAAATCATATATTGTGATCATTTGAATGAGCTCAGTTTTCACCCAAACACATATTGTGGGCTCTCATTGGAATTGCCTCAGTTTGCACCAAAACACATCTTGTGAGCTCTCACTGGAATGGCTTCATTTTGCACCAAAACACATCTTGTGAGCTCTCATTGGAATGGCCTCAGTTTGCACCAAAACATCTTGTTAGCTCTTATTGGAATGGCCTCAGTTTGCATCAAATCATATCTTGTGAGCTCTTATCGGAATGGCCTCAGTGAGCTCTCATTGGAATGGCCTGAGTTTGCACCAAATCATATCTTGTGAGCTCTCATTGGAATGGTCTCAGTTTGCATCAAAACAGATCTTGTGAGCTCTCATTGGAATGACCTCAATTTGCACCAAAACATATCTTGTGAGCTCTCATTGGAATGGCCTCAGTTTGCACCAAAACACATATTGTGGGCTCTCATTGGAATGGCCTCAGTTTGCACCAAATCATATCTTGTGAGCTCTCATTGGAGTGGTCTCAGTTTGCACCAAAACATATCTTGTGAGCTCTCATTGGAATGACCTCAGTTTTCACCAAAACATATCTTGTGAGCTCTCATTGGAATTGCCTCAGTTTGCACCAAAACACATCTTGTGGGCTCTCATTGGAATGGCCTCAGTTTGCACCAAAACACATCTTTTGAGGCCTTATTTGAATGGCCTCAGTTTGCACCAAAACATATCTTGTGGGCTCTCACTGGAATTGCCTCATTTTGCACCAAATCATATTTTGTGAGCACTCATTGGAATGAGCTCAGTTTGCACCCAAACACATCTTGTGGACTCTCAATGGAATTGCCTCAGTTTGCACCAAAACACATCTTGTGAGCTCTCACTGGAATGGCTTCATTTTGCACCAAAACACATCTTGTGAGCTCTCATTGGAATGGCCTGCTTTTGCACCAAAACACATCTGAGCATTATTGGAATGGCCTCTGCACCAAAACACATCTTGTGAGCTCTTATTGGAATGGCCTCACTTTGCACCAAAACATATCTTGTGGGCTCTCGCTGGAATTGCCTCACTTTGCACCGAAACATATCTTGTGGGCTCTCATCTTGTATTGAAACTCATGTTTTAGTACTCATTGGAGTGGTCATACTTGTCTTTAAACATATCATATAGTACTCCATGAGGCCATTTCAAGCTATATATTTGGAGAAAAACAACAAAAAATATCCTTAATTGCTGCCTCAGTTATCCCTTTATCTTGAGATAAGGGGCCTAGGCTCTTTGCCTATATAATACAGGATAGTGTAGGCTGTATATAGCAAAGGTTGGCATACACAAGTTAGATGTTAACCCGTAAAGCGCCAATCACAACTAAAGCAGACGATTCACATGAAATATCAAGACTTGTTTTCTCTGAAAAATCAAAAAATTAAAATTTTAGAATGCCGTCTGCTACAAATTTTGCTTGGCTCTTTAAAGGTTAACATAAGAACAAATGGAAATCATATCAGATGTGTCAAACATAACAGGGCCTTAGTGAAATGAGAAGGCCAGGTCAGTCTGAGCATAGTTTGATCTGGCTTTTCTCTGTTTTCCTGAGGAAACCTAGTGAAGAAGTGAAGGTCCTTATCATATTGTACAGATGCATAAGCTGCTGAGGTCTCAACTTATTATTATGCATTAAGGCCCTTTTCTGTGTGAGACTGAGCTTATTTTTTTTTTTTTTTTTTTTTTGAGTTAAAGCAATTTTCTGCAAGCGTTAGTACTAATTGAGTTACGCTCAGAAAACTAAAATTAACTCTTTCAACCATGCAGACATACATATACATTTGCAAACAGTGTAGAGAGATGAGATGGCTCATAAAGAACCATCTCATCAGGATCTATTCTGTTTGTCATTCTGATTTTGATTTTTGAAGGACATCCCCATTTGCAAAAACTGACATTAGATTCAAAGATAGCAGAGTCTACATCAGAAACTCAGGGAGGAAAAGTTAAAGTGAATGGAAACAACTGTCACTCTAAGCTGAAAGTGTTTGTATCCCTTTTCAAGAGGAGACAGTCCAGCAAAGATTCTGCTTCCCTGGTAAATGAATCCCTCTCAAAAGGGTCGGGGGTAGGGTGGGGGGTATTCTAATGGAAAGAGTAGCCCTCTTTGAGCCAGGAGACTATGCTTTTCAGGTCAGTGATCCACCTTTAATACCTGTATTGGGTCACCTTAACTCTTTGCATGCTGGGTAATTTTGCATGTTTTTGTCGTCTGTGGATTTTTTTTAAAATTAACTTTTTCAAAAACTCTTTAAGGTATGCCATCAGAGTGTCAAACAGTTTGGAATCAGTTTTGTTTGGCCTGATCTGGTTCCAAAGTGTTTGAAAAGGTTATCAGCAGACGACAAAAGCCACAACTAGCGAAAGAGTTCAATTCTTTCCTTATGTGAAAGATTTCAGGTCCCATATTTGAACAATGACATATCCTATCATGATACCTTCATCAATACATGTTATACACTAGATTGATCAAAAATTCCTTCTTTACTACATTGTAGAGGCAAACAGGAAATACTTTTGGCAAACTAGGTTGATGCATCTTCATTATATTTGCACCTGGAACAAAGCTGGTCTCTGGACAGCTTCAGGAGCTATAGTGTAGCAGCTATCATACTGACACCTATTTAAATTCCCTATCCTTTGTGAAAAGAAACAAATAAATATATAAAAACAATTATCAATCATTCTTTCTTACAGTATTTTAAAAAGCCAAACTTGATATTACACACAAGTCTATTTGATGATGAGGATCTGACATTTTATGTCTCTTTCAACATTATTTTAGTCATATTTAATGAAAGGCTCTGTGCAATGAAGCCCAGTAGTCATGAGCTGACTTGTGCCTCCTGCAGAATTCTAACCTGGGACCTTGCAATCCAAAGTTGGGAGCACTGACCACTGAATGAAATCAGAACTGTTGAAGATGTGAGGACATATAACAAGAATACTATGGAAGGCGGTGTTGAACCTGTTGGCGCCTTCTACTAGTGTTATAACAAGGTGGGAAATCACATGATATGCACTGGTAATGTCACACTTTTTAGGAGGATTTCTTGTAGTTTTCTTGAAAATCTCTACAGCAGGAGTTGTTGCAGAACACAAAGTTTGCCTGAACGCCTTTCAAAAACTGCATGGTTTGACAAAAGTGTTGGTCCTACCAAGTCCCATCGAAACATCCTGCAATGTGCAAAAGCTACTCACATTTTTTCAGCAAAAATACCTATGAATTAGATATTGTACTTACTAGAACAGTTAAAATTTTGACCATTACTGAGTTTGTTAAGCTAACAATGCTTTGAACAACTGGGTCCAGGCTTCCAGAAAATAGTAAAAACAATGGGAGGCAGTGCTTCAAAGATTCGGTACCATGCACTAGGTGTCGTGTCTGAAACCCAACAGAAAGAAAAAAATCGCTAATATCTATCACAAATTGACACTGAAATCCTCCTAAAAAAATGTGATATTACCAATTGTATATCATGTGATTGCCCACCCTATATAAACACAAGTTATTAATTCATGTAAAGAATGACACAGTCAGCAGACTATGATATGCAGGTCATAGTTACAAAATGATATGACAGTGTTTGAGTTCCTGATAGTGAGACAGACTATAGGCTCGGACCTAATAATACCCGGACTTGTCACTAAAGGAAATGCCAAAAAATGTTGTCTTGGTTTGATTTTAGCACAATTTTACAGCACTATTGTCATTAAAACTGATTTTGGATAATAACTGAGGTTGTAATAAATTGTTTTTAATAGATTTGGTTGAAAAATCTAAAGTCACAATTGATAAAATTGATGTTATACCATCAGTTTGGGTGAATTTCTTATGATTTTCTGTTAAAAGTGCCAAAAATAGCTAAAATGGGTACCTAGGTTTCTTGTTGATGTTTACAAAAACTATTTGATTTTCCTTGAATTTAATGCTGCAGTCTTAAAGGTAATATATTGAACTATTGCTTTTTGAAAACAAATTTCAGATATTTGGAGAAATAATTGAAATATTAGCAAATAAATATCATCATAAAAAACATGAAAACTCAGCCAAGACAACTTATGTCCAATAAATACAATACCTGTACAGTGGTTACTAGTCCAGCGTATATTGGGTACAAGCTATAGGTCATATGGTTAATCAGAAATGGAGCTAAATACTAGGATTGATGCAAAAAAATGACTAAATCATTAGACTGTGAAATACGGGTCAGGGTCATAAAATGAAAATGCAATATTTGAATCCCTAACTTGAAGCCCTGTTAAGAAGGAAGTGTAAGCCACGTTTGATAATTGTAGCAGAAATGGAGCTAAACGCTAGAAAAATGACTATCAACTGCGAAATATAGGTCAGGGTCATAAAATGCCACTGTGTCCATTTAAGAGAGAAAGCAGATGCCATGTTAGATGATTGTAGGTGTTAGAAATTGAACTAAATGCTAGGGTTGACATAAAATGGTCCACTGTTTGAGTCCTTGTTAGGGAAAGGTGCATGCCAAGTAAGATTATTAATATTAATCCTTGTCATGCTGAATAAATTAAGATGCCATACCCCCTCCTAACTGTCAGCCAATCAGATTACTTCATCAAGGTTGTTGATATAAATTCACATCCTGAATGGCAAACAGTGCAGATCCAGATCACTTGGCTTCTGAAGAAGCCAACTGTTCTGGATCTACACTGTTTGCAAAGACAGGGCATATCCGGGTTCAGCATATTTAAATCAACCCACTGATAAATAACAAGACAGCTGATTAAAAAATCACAATATAAGATGCTAAAGAATGTCAGGCTTCATTTATTCAGAATCGAGGACAAATTAGCCTCCCTGAGTTCACTGCTTTATATGGCAAAGAGGGGGAAATCAAGAGGGACAGATATATTATAAATGATGTTTATCTGATATGTTGAAACAAAACTCTGTGAGAATCTTTTTTCTTTGACAGAAGTGTTAGGAGAATAAAAAAACAACAACAAAAAACAACAACAACAAAAAACAAAAACAAACAAACAACTAGAGCTGGTGTTTGTAAAACACTTTGCCACCAACACTGCCTGACTCTAACACTGCTTGACTCCAACACTGCTTGCCCATGACGGTAATAACAGTACAATATATGAGATTTCAGTGTTATTTTATTAAAAGGGAAATAACTCTAAAATGGAATAATTCAGATAAGAAAAAAAAATACGGGTCACCTATACTTTCATGAGGAATCCATATATGAATTTTCAAAACATTAGCATACATGGTTCTAAACTTATGCTATGCACATGAAAGCAACAAGATCAAACAGCCGGAAATTGCAAAGGGCCATAACTCCAATAAAATTTCATTGAACTGGCTGAAAATTTAATCAGGTGATCTCTTCCTCAATCCCAATCAGTATACCAAATATCAAGGCTCTAGCTCAAATACTTTTTGAGATATCTTGCTAACAAAATTTCAATGTTATTTTATTACAAGGGAAATAACTCTAAAATTGGAGATAATTCGGATAAGAAAACAATATGGGTCACCTATTTTTTCATGAGGAATCCATATATGAAATTTCAAAACATTAGCATACATGCATCTAAAGTTATGCTATGCACATGAAAGCAACAAAAGGCCAAAAATTGCAAATGTCCATAACTCCAACAAAATTCCATTAAATTGGTTGAAAATTTAATCAGATGATCTCCTCCTCAGTCCCAATAAGTAAACCAAATATCAAGACTCTAGTTCAAACACTTTTTGAGATATCTTGCTAACAAGATTTCAATGTTATTTTATTTAAAGGGCAATAACTCTAAAATAGGAGATAATTCGGACAAGAAAAAAAATATGGGTCACCTTTTTTTTCATGAGGAATCCATATATGAAATTTCAAAACATTAGCATACATGGATCTAAAGTTATGCAATGCACCAGAAAGCATGACGAACGAACAAACAAACAGACAAGCCATAGGCAATATGACCCCCATTTTTTTTTTTCAAAGTCGGGGGCATAATAAGACACTGACTAATATACAGATCTACATTTTTTCATTTTTTCATTTATTCATACAAAGCACATATGTTAGCCTGCATGTCAAACATAAACAGCTCCTACATGGTTAATTACAGTATTGACAGAACAGATTTTCTGAACAATGAACAAGTTGCTTGAAGCAAGTTAACCCTTTATCTGCTGAAGTTATCCATTAACACTAAAATATATTCCTTATTTTCCATATAACAGGGCTTGACATTTCTAAGAGATGATCAGCATGAAGTGACAAGCCCCAGTTTCAGGGACAAATAACAAAAAAAATGTCTCAAACTTTGAGTCTGACTGTTTCTTCATCAGTATTGTAAAATAAAAACAAAAAGATTAAACTTTTAAGCACTCTGTAAGTAATATCAGATGTCAAAGTGATATTTTTTCTTATTTTCCCAGAAAATTGGGTTCATGCAAATGCAGACAAATGGCATGAAATGTCAAACCCTATGTTCTGAAGACAATGCACATGAAATGTCAAATGGGACAATTTACTAGAAATGTCAAACCTATCTTCTGGAAGAGATAACTCACAAAAAATATCCACCCTAACTTCAGGAAACAGTTCACATAAAATGTCAAACCCTATTTTCTGAAGAAACAAAATAAATAAATGAAATGTCATCTGCTGTTATTTAAGTCCAGAAAGTTAACCTTTACCACAATCTGGGCAAATTCAGCAGACAACAAATTGATTATACTTTTTTTAGTTTACCCAGAAAATAGGCTTGAACATTTCATGAAAAATTTACATGAAGTGTCAAAACCTATTTTCTGAAAAAATATACGAAAATATTTCAAAATGTCGTCTGCTGAATTTTTACCCAGAGTGCAAGCATTTAAGGCTCAACAGTGTAAAAATCAGCAAGGCTGAAGAGTTAAAATTGTAAGAGCAGAAGGATATGCAATGAACTCATTAATTTCATAGAACAGGCTGCAAAAAAACTTCAAAAATGACTGGAAACACTTCTCCCCATCTAGAGGCTGTGGTTAATTTATCTTAATTGATAAGCCAGATGTCATAACCATAACAGAGAGCCAAAATACCTTAGAAACTAAATTGAGCTGAATATTTATGCTTTGGTTACAAGTTATATAGAGTGCTGATGAGTAATGATATACAAACTAGGAGGATAGTTTAATAGCTACCATATTTCACCTAATAAGCACACCTCAGAGAAGCACGCATGCTCTAATAAGCACACAGTACTGTATATTCTCTAGGGAATATTTCCAGAAAACAAAAAATTGGAAGAAAAGTAGGATCACCTAGCTGATTTCTTTTCTACTGGACAGAATTTTCCCCTACCCCAAGAAATATTGTGGTAAAAAGTCATATAAAAAACTTCAAAAAAACAATACATTGCATGTAAATAACTAATAACTGACTTAACAATTTATAGTTCTGAATAGTATAAATCAAAACAAATCAATTGAAGGTGAACATCGCCTAATTTCAGAAAATTTCTAATTGAAGATGTTGTGATGACATAATGTTGAAAACCACATTTAAAAATTCCTATTGTTCAAAAGTTACATGCACTCAAAGTCGTAAGTGCTATTTGTAGTTTACCAGTAGTACAAATCCTATCCCACAATGCACTATTCTATGATGTTACTGTTTTATTTTTTTAAAGTTTACTTTAAAATCTAAATTTGATTTGAATCCTGTAATTTTTTCCAGTCTGCTACTTTTGATAAAAACAATATAAATATTCTATTTTATTGACTATTTGGACTAGCATTTTTTTGAAATGATGAAAACTGATTTACATTTAAAAAAAAAAAAAAAATAAAATAAAAATGCAAGATACAGATCGCTATGTTGAAATAAAATTTACCCAGAATATGGTTGAAAATTACATTCCCTAAAATTATTATATAAAATTTCAATAAAACTGCAAGCCATGCACCATGTCCCGCCACACAGGGACATATTCCCTATGCACTTATGTAGTATAAGGGCTGAAAACAATCTAAGTTAAACATGAAGAGAAGCAATAGACAGTTATTTCATAACTCTAAAAAAAAAAAAGGAAGAGGAAACAAACAAGCAGATTGCTTTCGTTCCAATCCTATAAAATGTGTTATGTGTTTTATGTACTAATGAAAGTATTGAAATAAAATATGTTTAAACCAAAAAAAAAAAACAAAAAAAAAACACCAAAAAGTCTAAGTTAAAAATGCAATAAAAAGTGATAAAAAATAATTTCAGGATTCTGAAAAAAACAATATGCATATCTTCTTCAGACCATCCTTAAAGGGTGTGTAAAGTTTCAAAAGGATCGGCCTGAAAATGTAGGAGGAGTTGCGCATACAAGGTACATACTCCCTATACATTTCTGTAGTATTAGGGCTCGAGAAAAGTCTAAGTTAAAAATGCAAAAAATGTAATAAAAAAATAATTTCAGGATTCTGAAAAAACAATATGCATATCTTCAGACCATCCTAAAAGTGCCTGTAAAGTTTCAAAAGGATTAGCCTAAAACTGTAGGAGGAGTTGCGGGCAGAAGGTACATACTCCCTATACATTTCTATAGTATTAGGGCTCGAAAAAAGTCTAAGTTAAAAATGAAAAAAATGTGATAAAAAATAATTTCAGGATTCTGAAAAAACAATATGCATATCTTCAGACCATCTTAAAAGCGCCTGTAAAGTTTGAAAAGGATTGGCCTAAAACTGTAGGAGTTGCGGGCAGAAGGTACATACTCCCTATACATTTCTGTAGTATTAGGGCTTGAAAAAAGTCTAAGTTAAAAATGAAAAAAATGTGATAAAAAATAATTGCAGGATTCTGAAAAAAAAATATGCATATCTTCAGACCATCCTAAAAGCGCCTGTAAAGTTTGAAAAGGATTGGCCTAAAACTGTAGGAGGAGTTGCGGGCAGAAGGTACATACTCCCTATACATTTCTGTAGTATTAGGGCTCGAAAAAAGTCTAAGTTAAAAATGAAAAAAATGTGATAAGAAATAATTTCAGGATTCTGAAAAAACAATATGCATATCTTCAGACCATCCTAAAAGAGCCTGTAATGTTTGAAAAGGATTGGCCAAAATACTGTAGGAGTAGTTGCGGGCAGACGAATGGTGGGGGCGCTGACGGACGAACGGACGGACACTCAAAATTTCAGAGGGTATAACATAATACCCCGCCACTTTTTTGGTGGCGGGGCATAATAAAATGACTTCAGAAAATGGAATTGAAATTAAATTTTACATTTTACTTAAATTTGAGTTTTTAAAGTTAGATTTCATTTAAAAATCAAGCTGGTTATGGAAATTTATAAGCACTGCAGCCCTGCATATAAATATGGAGAGGATCTGTTTCTCTCTGCATTCATTCCCTGAATATTCTCAAATTAAAGTTTTTAAAACATTTTTAAAATTATTCATATGAGAACCAATAATGTCATTGGTTCCTTATGAATATCAATAAGATGCAAATTAGCAAAAACTTAATATGTCAATAACGCTGTAAGTATTTGGTATATTTCAAACAGGGTTTTCACCACTCGACTCACCAGCCACATGCCTTTAACATTCTATACAACCAAAAATGAGAGTAGGGAATTCAGCTATTTTAAGAAAGATAGAAAGTACTTAGGTTAAAATCAGTTTAAATAAATAACAAAAACTGAATGTAATCCAAAACTGCCATTTAAATATTTTCCAAAACTTTACTGCAAAGCTGTAAATAAAATGAACCCCAAAATCCTCCAATTTTAGCCATTTTATTAACCAATACTTGTATAATACCATCTGAAGAAAAAAATTGGCAAACTAGTAGCATATGTCTTTAATAAAAAAAATTAAATATGCTGATACATAGAAAAGTCCACAATCACATGACACTGCCCTTCTAAGGCACTGAAAACGTAAGACTTTAATGACACAAAATTGGCATAAAATGAGAACAGAACAGCACCTTGTCAAAAAATGGAACAAACGAAGATAAAACAGATACACAAAGAAGAATGGCAACAGAAGTACATCATTGGAATGGTCAACAGTAAAGCTGCCATGTGGCTTAACCCATTGTAGACTGAATGAACTCCCTCACACTATATATTGGAAGAGTCCAATTTCAATTTTAGGTAGGTGAGGCTATGAGATTAAGATATTCCTAGAGAAAAAAGGCTGAAGTATTTGCAAACAGTGAAGACCCTGATCAGATGCTGTATTCTGCGGCATCTGATCTGGGTCTGCACTGATTGCCAATTACTCGCTTAGGGGTTTCGCGAATACAATTTCCGGAATACTAGGTTAAACCTAGTTTTTAAGGACATCCAAGTTCACCCTAATCTTGATACAATTCCAGCAATATACATGTATAACAGTTTGGTCCTTGTATGGGTTCCCCAACTTATTGGTTGATAAAAAATGCGGTCACTCCTGCTGAATTTCTAAATATGACGTCAACATTTAAAAGTTTTTTTCTTATATTTCTTTGAAACAAGGGCATCTCATTGAGATGGTCTATAGTTCATGCAAAAGGGGGACCATTTGCTGTAAGCAGTGAATGACAAGCCCTGATTTTACCCTGAATATTAATAAGAAAAGTATTACTTATTTGTTATCTACCACATTACCCTAAATATTTGGATGGACAGGGATACCGATAAACAAAGCCCAGACCCAGATCAAATAGCCCCTAAACAAGCAGCCATTATGAAAACATGCCTATTCAAATATACTGAAAATTTCACCACAAAAAATGAAAGTTTTCAGATAAAAATTTTGATATTTTTCAAATTTCTTCTCAAAACATAGATTGTGGGTATTCATTAGAACCACCTCTGAAAACAAAGATTGTGGGTACTCATTAGAACCACCACACAGAGGTGGTTCTAATGAGTACCCACAATCCCTGTTTTGAGCAGAAATAAGAAAATAATGTATACCCCAGTAAACCCCAGTTTTACTATAAAAAAGTGGGATTTAAGGGAGTAAAACTTATATAGGCATGTTTTTGTGATGTAATCAGGATATATACTGTTGACCATTCTGTCACATTTTAACCTTGTCCTGCTGAATAAATTAAGATGCCATGCCCACTTCTTATTTTCAGCCAATCAGATTACTTGATCCAGATTATTGATACAAATTCACATACTTAATGACAGTGAAGATCCAGATCAGTTGGCTTCTTCAGAAGCCAACTGATCAGAATCTACACTGTTTGCAAAGGCAGGGTATAGCCAAGTTCAGCATGACAAGGGTTAAGGCCAGGTATGATCAGGAGTTATGGTGTCACAATATACAAGGTATATAATATAATATTTGGTATATGATGTGAAATAATATGGTATTATTTCACATCAGAGCATTAAGGGTTAACAGTTTCATGAATACTGGAAAAATGAAAATAATGGTAACAATGAAATGAATCTAAAAGCTATTTCACAGACCTCTAGGCTAGCTCCACCAAGATTGTGAAACGCAAGCAAGAAATAGAACAAAATGCAATTGGAACACATTTTGCTTTGCTTTCAGGTTTAACATTACAGTCAACAAGCTTTTGGTCATGTTGTGATGGTGTCTAGACATGATAGTTAGAAACCCATGCCCTTTTATAGTGCAACCTCACTACAGTATTAGAGTGTAGGGCAATTTCCCACCCGGACAATTACCCTACCGGACAATTACCCACCAGACAATTACCCACCCGGACATTTATCCACCCCTCTTTAACCTAAAAGCAGACAATTACCCATCCAAAAATAGTTTTGATAAAACTGTCCTTTAATGTTTTATAAGTGATCTGTAAATTGTCTTATAATAATTTTCCTTCATTTATTCTTGTTTTATTGGTAATTTTATTTTGTATCTGTTCAAGAGTTTTAGCTGAAAATGATTTTGCATCAGAGATGAAAGGATGAAAGGATTTTTTTTTTTTTTTTTTTCAAAAATGACTTTGCAGTTTTTAAGTAAGTTTCCTTGGGTATATATATTTTTTTTCATAAATCACAAATGACTGTATCAAAGACGAAAGGATGAAATTGATTTTTTTTTTTTTTTGTTTCATAATGGACCTTGCAGTTTTTTAGTAAGTTAAACAATGAAAAGGTATCCATTATCCATTACAGCATGCAAACGACATTTGACATATGGCAGCCGATAAATTTTAAAAACATTTTAGCAAACACAAAAGATAACCATTTGAGCAAATCTGTTATTTTCTTACAGTAATTTAGCTGACAATAGTCCAACAAAAGGTGATATTGCTCATTTTGAACAATTTCACCTTTTATTTCAATATTTTCAAAACATGTCACAAACAGCAGACTACAAATGCATGTCTTCTTGGCATAATGGGTAAATTCGAATGTTTATATCTTTGGGCCATCCAAATTAAGTCATTAAGATATCAGAAATACTATACTGTCGAACTTCAGAAACTCGCACACCCAGGAGACCTGATAACCATCATGAGTTTGAGTTTCCAGCCAAAGACTTCTAAATACTTTTAAAGTTCATCCATACCAAAAACTATTAATTTGTGATATACTAAATACTTCTACAATATTATGGATATATTTAAAGTATAAAACAAAAGAAATTAAAAACAGTTAAAGATTTAATACAACTTATTAATTTACCCCAAATTTATTTTATCATCCAAAACTGACAAAAAAAAAATATTGCAAAATGTGGATAATTGTCTGGGTGGATAATTGTCCAGGTGGGTAAATGTCCGGGTGGGTAGCTGTCCAGTGGGTAATTGTCTGGGTGGGTAACTGTCCGGATAGGCAAATGTCTGGTGGGTAATTGTCTGGGAGGTAATGTCTGGTGGGTAATTGTCTGGGAGGGTAACTGTCCAGGTGGGTAATTGTCCTTACCCCAGACATATAGCATGATCCTATCACCAGTCACATTATACTGAAACCCAATCCTAGCTCCTCTTTCTAATGCTGAGCACCAAGCAAAGAACAGTTAATACCAATTCTAGAAAGTTTCAGGTATGACCAGGCTAGGGATCAAATCCACAACCTCTAATCTGAAAAGATTCTCTACCTAGTCACTTGAACTGGTGGGCCAGTTGACCAGAAATATAAAAGAACATGTCCCCACTTCTGTCAAGTTTGAGTGTCTATAAGAAAAACAGAAGAAAAGGGCCTATCAAAATTTTGACTACACTAATTCACCCTTTGTAAACTGAATGTACCCCCCCTAATTTTGGTTTTAGGTATGTCAGGCTATGTGATTTAGATATTCCTAGAGAAAAATGGTTGAAATATTAGCAAACAGTAAAGACCCTGATCAGATGCTGCATTCTGCAGCATCTGATCTGGGTCTGCACTGTTTGCCAATTACCCTTTTAGGGGTCTCCAGACTACAATCGGTTAAGTTCAGGTCTTCAGAAACTCATAAGCAGAAACAACTAAGGAAGAAGGATAAACAAACTTAGTTGATATTCTACAGATGTTATATAATGTTCAGGTTGCTATTACCCTGCAAAAACAACAGTATACATTGCGCCTCAATATCAGAAAATGAAACATCGGACATGTGCACCAAGTGAAGATTCAGATCAGCCTGGGTATTTGGGCAGTCTGATCAGTATCTTCACAGGTCTCATTTTGCATAGCCAAGGTTGCAAAGTTTCTTCATGTGGACAACAAAGACTCTGATCAGACTGCGGGGAATAGTAGGCTGATTTGAGTTTGTTGGGGGCACATGTCAGAAGGTACATCTTCTCACGCAGATGTATTGGAAGATTTTAGTATATACACCCAGTTTATGATCTATAATGTAGCAGCTAAGAATGGCTAAAGCACTTGGTTTATTGAGTGACTGATCCAAAATCTTGCCAAAAACATACTGCTAGTTGTCTTACTTTACTGAGCCATGTCATGAGAAAAAGATCTGTTTCATATATGCAAAAAATATCGTAAATTTTTGTCTAAAATTTTTGAACATTCCTTTTTTCACCTAAATTTTGCCTTTTATGCGGTTCTTTCTTAACCCTTGACATGCTGAATAAATCAAGATGCCACGCCCACTTCTCATTTTCAGCCAATCAGTTTACTTAGGTCGACCTGAGTTGTTGATACAAATTCAAATATTAAACTAGAGCAAGTCCATGGCCCGCCATCACATCTCCCTGCGCCAGCCCGATCGCATATCTCTTTGCACATCAAAATTCCAAATGCATTCCTCCAGTCCTCATCCACAAGGCTATTACCTGTGACAGTTTCATGGTTCTAGCTGAAAAAGCCTAAGAGAAGTTGTGTGACAATCAAAAAAAGGACCCGAAATCCAACTTTCTCACCCCTAGTGACCCCACCCCCCATCCACATGCCCCGGGACAAAATGTTTGCACCATTGTATTCTAATCTTCATTACCTTGGATTTGATATGACTATGTTTGTGCAAAATGGATTTTGGACCCTTCGGGGCCACACCCCCCTGGCCCTGCCCCCACGGGTTACATCAAAATTCCAAATGTGTTCCTCCAGTCCTCATCCATAGGGCTATTACTTGTGACAGTTTCAAGGTTCTAGCTCAAAAAACCTAAGACAAGTTGTGTGACAATAAAAAAAGGACCAAAATCCTATTTTTTGACCCCTAGTGACCCCCAGACATGCCCGTGACAAAAATTTTGCCCCACTGTATTCTACTCTTCATTACCTTCGATTTGATATGCAACATGACTATGTTTGTAAAAATGGATTTTGGACCCTTCGGGGCCACACCCCCAAGCCCTGCCCCAAGGGGTTACATCAAAATTCTGAACGTGTTCCTCCAGTCCTCATCCATAGGGCTATGGCTAGTGAAAGTTTCAAGATTCTAGCTTAAATGGTCTAGGAGCAATGGAGTGACATTACAGACGAATGGACGTGGAGTATAACAATATCCCCGCTTTTTCCTTGAAAAGCCTGGGGATAATCATAAACAGTGCAGATCCAGATCAGTCAACTGATCTTGATCTACACTGTTTGCAAAGGCAGGGCATATCCAGGTTCAGCAGGACAAGGGTTAAAATACTGAAACGGCAAACAGTGATGGGCCGGCACTGTTTGCATATGCCATTTTGCCAGAAACAGGACATTTACTATAGCAAACACTACCTTTGAAATACCCCCTTTTCCTGGAGATTTGATACAAATATATGTTTTTTTTTTGTTTTTGTTGTTTAGTGGAGAAATGTAAAATATTCATTTATTTTTCTCTCCAAACTACCACCTTACCTGCAGCCCTACCTTCATTAACTAGAGCTGTGACCAAGTTATACAGTTGGTCTGCTGCTTTCCAAAAGTGATTAGGGGTACGGTAAATGTCCTAAAATTTTAACACTTTATCTCACACTATTTTGGCCTAAATTTTACTTTTTATGCACCTGTTGGTTAAAATACTTAGTGGAATGGCAAACAGTATAGAGCAGTCTGATCTGGGTCTGCGGTGTTTGCATATTTCATTTTGTCAGACACTTTTGTGTTCGAAATTTAAGGACATTTACCATACTACCTATATTGTCCGAGTCTGATGGCTTGACCAAGTCTGATGGCTTGGTTGAAAGGAATGCTTTTTATCTGTTGTGTTAGGTGGTAAGAGTTATAGTGTATGTACATATATTCGTCCGTTGGGTTTGTGTACATGCACATTTCTAGGTTTCCATTGTTATCTTTATAGATTGTTATATCAAGGAAGTTCACACTGGTATGACTTATGCAGTGCAGGAGGTAAACTTTATGGATTTGTGGATGTTATTCAAGGCCTGAAGGCAGGAGTACAATTCCATTTCAGAATGCTGTCAACTCATAAGGATGCTCCACCAGACTAGTGCCAA
The DNA here is from genome assembly GCA_964016985.1 of Anodontia alba. Lineage (NCBI taxonomy): Eukaryota > Metazoa > Mollusca > Bivalvia > Lucinida > Lucinidae > Anodontia > Anodontia alba. Next base: position 102,246,524 of record OZ024828.1, read on the forward strand.
AAGTATATGTATTGATAGGAAACCTTTCTCTAACTTGCTCATGAAAATAATGGTGTAGCTGGGAGCACATTTTGTGCCCATGGTAGTACCTGAAATTTGTTCATGGTACCAGTGGCTTTCATTGAACCTGAAGACTGTTTTTGTCAGAATAAGGTGTAGTATTCTAAGTAACACCCAGGTGAGCAGCTGTTGTTTGCTCTTTTTTCAGTGTTTCCTTGACAGCCAGAATGCCTTCTCGGTAAGGCAATAATACTCATATATAGCGCAGTCACACCTATCGGTGACCATGTATGCTTTGGGGGAAATTTGTCAAAGTTCTGTCAGTTATTTAAAGGAATTATTTGGTGTCCCTGATGTAAGAGTTCACCTGTGGTGCCAGAGATTTAATGAAAGATTCAAGATAGGACGAGAGCTTCTCAGTGGGGCTGTCGCATGCTGACACTATGGGTCTACCTCACATTCAAAATTTGATGAAGAAACTATCTCACTTGTAAATTCTTTGCAGTTATTATGTTGTTCAAACAGGTTTAAAAAAGCATTGATAAAAACATATTTTCACGGTGTCTCTTTTTCTTTCTGTAAATTTGGCAAGATATTATGACAGACAGAAGTTTGTACGAATGGTGCATTATGTGACATCCTGCCATTTTGTCAAAAAAAAAAAAAAAAAAAAAATCAGCATCAAACTTGCTCATGCACTTCTTTAATAAGTCTGTAACATTTCTTCAACAAAAGGTGTAAGAGGAGTTGATTTCACAAAATATAAACTATCCACCATCATTGAATAGGTGCAGTTGTCCTAAAATGGCTAAGTTAAAAATGCTGTCATTCTGTAAAGAGATATTTGTTCAGCATCAAAGTTTCACATGCACATCTTCAATATGTCTAATGTTTGTGTAAAGTTTTGAAAAGATCTAACAAAAGTTCTAAGAGGAGTTATTTAGTGTTTTGAAAAGATCTAAGAGGAACTGACTTCACAAAGTATGCTCTATTAACAATCACCTACTAGGTGCAATTGTGGTAAAATGGATAAGTTAAAAATCCTGCCATTTTGTCAAAAAAAAAAAAAAAAAAAAAAAAAAATCAGCATCAAACTTGCACATGCACATCTTCAAGATGTCTGTAACATATATGCAATGTTTTGGAAAGATCCAATGAAAAGTGAGGAGATGATTTCACAAAATATACACTATTAACCATTACTGACCATTATGAAAACACGCCTATTCAAATATATCGAAAATTTCACCACCAAAAACTGAATATTTTCAGATAAAAATTATGATATTTTTCATATTTCTGCTCAAAACATAGATTGTGGGTACTCATTAGAACTGCCTCGTCGAGGCAGTTCTAACGAGTACCCACAATCTATGTTTTTTAGCAGAAATAAGAAAACTAATGTATACCCCTGTAAACCCCAGTTTTACTATATAAAAATGGGGTTTAAGGGGGTTCAAAATTATATAGGCATGTTTTCGTGATGCAAAGTGCAATTGTGGTAAAATCATTAAGTTAAAAACACTGTCATTTTGTAAAGAAATATTTTTTCAGCATCGAAGTTTCATATGCTCATCTTCAATATGTCTGTAATATATGTACAGTATAAAGTTTTGAAAAGTTCCAACAAAAGCTCTAAGAGAAGTTGATTTCACAAAGTCGGCACTATTAACTATAATTGACTATTAGCAGTTGTCATAAAATGGCTAAATTAAAAAAAAACCTGCCATTTTGTCAAAAAGTATTTTTTCAACATCAAACTCCCACATGCACATCTTCACTTTGTCTGTTATATATGTGCAAAATTTTGAAAAGATCCAACAAAAACTATAAGAGGAGTTGATTTCACTATCAGTCATAATACAAACATTGTATTTAAAGAAATACAAATAGGCATAACTCTTGTAATACTGATCCTTCTGCCCCTATTTTCCTACTACATGTGCATTATCTGATGGTCAAGATGTGGTGTACAAAACTGGACAAAGGTTAGTGAAGTTATAGAGCAAAAAACTGAATATGTTAACAGAATGACAGAATCACAGAATGATGGACATGCTGAAAACAGTATACTCCCCCTAAAACTTTGTTTTGCGGGGAATGGGTGGGAGCAGGGGCACAATCGCAAGACACAACCTACCAACGACACCAAGAGGAAAATAAACAAACTACGACAGACAGCACATATGTTGCAAACCAACAAAATGTACAGCAACCGGCTCCCTCTTCCACATGAGACGATCATAATGCCAGACAGAACTCACCTGAATACAAAAAAAATAAAAATAAACGGGACAAAACATGAAGCATCTACAAGGCCCTACAAAGAACCACCACATTAGAATACCTGAGGAAAAGTTAGCTGAAGGTATGAATATAATTCAAAACTCCAAGTGACCATTACGTATGTTTTTACCATAGGTTTCTTCTTATGCATACATAGTTAACACAAACATGTCTTTTGTTTGAAGTTTTTTTTTTCAACTGTCCCAAATTGATTGGAAATATATGTCATCTGAGTCACCTAAGAAAAGTAAGTTGGGCCATGGAAACCAGAGGCTCAAAATCAAACTTATGCCTGTCCTGATTACCACCAACTTCCATCAAAAATGAACGTACTAGCATGGAAACACCATTTTCCCATTAAAATGAAGTCGCTATCATTAGCACAACCTTTTCCTAGTCTATGGTACACTCAAGGGCAGGTAACTATCATGCCAATAGTCCAAACGGTGCTAAAATCAAAATTGCCCAAGATTTTATGTCTGTCCCCATTATCTGCAAGTTTAATGAAGATTCAATCAAAAATGAAGTCGCTCTCATCTGAACAACACTGTGACCATTGTATGTCTAACAGAGACTAAATGGCAAGTAACTATCATTTGAATGGTCCGATCTACCCCAAAATCACACTCTTCCAAAATTTTATGGCTGTCCTCATTACTTGCAAGTCTGATTAAGATTCTATCAAAAATGAAATCGCTTTCATCCTGACAACATTTTCCAAAGTCTATGAGGCCCTCAAGGGTAGCTAACTCTCATGCAAATAGTCTGAAGTGGGCCAAAATCGAACTTGTCTGAGATTTTATGCTTGTCCTTGTTATCTACAAGTTTGATGCTGATTCAATCAAAATGAAGTTGCTATTGTGCGGACAACATTTTCCCTATTATATGTCTATGTGAGACTAAAGGGCAAGTAACTCTCATGTGAATACTCCAATCTGTCACAAAATCAAACTTGACCAAGATTGTATGGCTGTCCTCAATCTCTGCATCTCTGATGAAGATTCAATCAAAATTGAAATCGCTATTGTCCAGACATTTTCTGGATTCTATGGGGCCCTTACGGGCGAGTAACTCTCAAGCCAATAGTCAAAACTGGGCCAAAATAGAACATCCGAGATTTTATGCCTGACCTCGTTATCTGCATGTTTGATGAAGATTTGATAAAAAATGAAGTCAAAACCATCTGGACAACATTTTCCCCATTATATGTCTATGGGAGACTAAACGGCAAGTAACTCTCAAGCGGACAGTCCAATCTGCCCCAAAATCCAAATCATCCAACATTTTATGGCTGTTCTCATTACCTGCATGTCTGTTGAAAATTCTATCAAAAAAATAAAATTGCTATCATCCAGACAACTTTTTCCCCATTATATGTCTATTGGAGACTTAAAGGGCAAGTAACTCTCATGTGAATAGTCCGATCTGCCCTAAAATCAAGATTTTATAGTTGTTCACATTACCTTTAAGTCTGATGATTCGATCGAAAATGAAATCGATATTGTCCACACAATATTTTCCAAGGTCTATGAGGCCCTCACGGGCAGGTTACTCTCATGCCAATAGTCGAAATAGACCAAAATCAAACTTGTGCGACATTTTATGCCTGTACTTGTTGTCTGCAAGTTTGATGAAGATTCAATCAAAAATAAAGTTGCTATCGTTCTGACAACATTTTCCCCATTATATGTCTATGGGAGACTAAAGGGCAAGTAAATGTCAGGTGATTAGTCGAATCTGCTCCAAAATCTAATTCATCCAAGATTTTATGGCTGTCCTCATTACCTGCAAGTCTGATGAAGATTCAACCAAAAATGAAACTACTACCATCCAGACAACATTTTTCTGAAGTCTGAGGGGCCCTCAAGGGTGGGTAACTAATGCAAATAGTCGTAAATGGGCTAAAATCGAACTTGTCCAAGATTTTATGCCTGTCCTCTTTATCTGCATGTTTGATGAAGATTCCATCAAAAATGAAGTTGCTATCGTCCAGACAATTTTCCTCATTCTGTGCTATGGGAGACTAAAGGGCAAGTAACTCACATGTGAATAGTCAGATCTAACCCAAAATCAAACTCTTCCAAGAGCTTTTGGCTGTCCTCATTACCTGCAAGTCTGATGAAAATATGATCATAAATGAAATCACTATTGTCTGGACAATATTTTCCTCCTATGAGGTCCTCAAGGGTGGGAAATCTGGGCTAAAATCGAACTTGTCTAGATTTTATGCCTGTCCTCTTTCTCTGCAAGTTTGATGAAGATCCAATCAAAAATGAAGTCGCTAACAGCCGGATAACATTTTCCCCATAATATGTCTATGGGAGACTAAAGGGCAAGTAACTCCCTACAAAAGGTCCAATCTAGCCCAAATTCGAACTTGTCCGAGATTTCATGGCTGTCCTCATTACCTGCAAGTCTCATGAAGATTTGATCAAAAATGAAATGGCTATTGTCCAGACATTTTCCGAAGTCTATGGGGCCCTCAAGAGCAGATAACTCTCGTGCCAATAGTGGAAAGTGGGCCAAAACTGAACTTGTCCCAGATTTTATGCCTGTTCTCATTACCTGTAAGTTTGATACAGATTTGATAAAAAATGAAGTCGCTATTGTCCGGAGAACATTTTCCCCATTATATGTCCATAGCACCTTTTGGTTGTCATGGAAACCAAAGTTCTGGCCAGATCTCCCCCAAAACCTAATACAACTAATCCCCCACCTCAATGATGGTATCTGTGAAATTTGATCAAGACTGGCCAACTGGCCTTGGAGATATTTCTTATTTGAAAGTGTGGACGACAGACGTACGGACACTGGAGCCTTGCTATACTATAAGCTCACCTTTGTGAGCCTTTGGCTCAGGTAAGCTAAAAACATGTAAATCAAATTAAATCATTGTGATAAAAAAAAGGATAAGGGCTTGTGGCAAACATGTCAGACACTTATAGCCAGCACTTAAAATAATCACAAGTTGAACTACAGAAGGTCTGAATAAGGAGAAAACATCAGGCATCAACTTTCTAATGAGAGGTTCAGGTTAGCACTTTCATAGAGTCCAAGACCCTACCCATGATCATTCAATTAAAGGGGTAAGTATAGCTATTGACCATGACTGGGTTAAAAACTAAGCCCATAACATCCATGTCATATCCTATCACTTTATAACAATTATATGTACATGTATATGTAATACAGAAAAAAACTATTAACCTTTGTCCTGCTGAACCCAGATATACCCTGCCTTTGCAAACAGTGAAGATCCAGATCAATTTGGATCAAGTAATCTGTTTGGCTGAAAACTAGACTTGTGTACGAAACACACTCATGCTCCCAGGCCCACCCAGGCACCATTTTTAACAAAGGCTTGATTTATGAATTCTACAATATGCTTAAAATGGGAATTTGCGTGAGACATGTTTATCACAAAAAGAACTGGAATTCAGCAGGATAACAGGTCTGACCTACTAAGCATCATGTGGAGCATATCAAAAGCAATGGCTACATCACAGCACTGATTCTCCATAAAGTGTCAGTGTATATATCCCCTGTTTGAGATAACATCAGAAGCAAAGTAAAAGTAGGCATCTACTGGTATGCAGTGCTGGTTTGCATACCCCAAACTAGTGATACTCACAGACATTTACAGGCCAGGTCCTCTCACTAGATGGAGAAATTCCTACTATATCATGCTTATGATGACAAGAAACGGTTCCTAATACTGCACTGCGCGTCACCTCACTACAGCATTAAGTTGGTCTGATGACACCTCCGTACTTCTTGCAGTCTAGTGTTCAGTGCCAAGTTCTAGACACTGACCTTTTGCCACGCCTCCATTATCTTATAGTATGCATGTGTTCCAAAGCAAACACAAATCAACCATTTAATAGCTATATAAGGCAAAGTTACTAATTTGCTGTCTTTTTTTTTTAATTAAAAAGGCAACTTACCCCATGCAAAAGTCATGAAATAGTTATGTAACTTTTTCTATGAGGTCTCTATAATGTAAGAGCCTAGTGTTTCAAGTTTCAAATCAATCCTACAATGACATCAGAAGTTTTTAATCAAAATGTCTCTCAATGGGACAATTTCTGATTCAGCAAGGGGCCGTAATCCATGCAAAATGCACAGCAGAGTAGTGTTACATGTATACAATTTCTTTGTAAGATAATAGGCTAGTATTTCAAGTTTCAAATCAATCCCCCAAAGATGACATAAACCAAAATGCATCTAAAGGGGCCACAATCCATGCAAAAATGTAACAGAGTGATGATACTTGTTCTATATTTCTCAGGTAAATAATATCCTGGGCTATTATTTCAAATTTTAAGTCAATCCACAATAATGTCAAAACCGATAAATCAAAATGCATCTGAACAGGACAATATCTAAGCCAGAAAAGGGCCATAATCCATGCAAAAGTCAAAACAGAATGATGTTACTTGTTCTACAAGTTTTCTGCAAGATAAATGGCTAGTATTTAAACATTTAAAACTCCAAATCAATCCTTCAAAGATAGCAAGACTTATGAATCAATATGCATTTAAATCTGACATTTCCTAAGTCAGAAGGGACCATAATCCATGCAAAATGCATAACAGAGTAATGGCACTTGTTCTACAAATCCTCTGCAAGGTAACAGGCTAGTATTTTAAGTTTCAAATCAATCTTTCAACTAAACCAGAAGTTATTAATCAAAATACATCTAAATGAGACACTTTTTAAGTCAGAAAAGGGACATAATCCATGCAAAATGCATAACAGAGTGATGGTACTTATTCTACATATTCTTTGTAAGGTAACAGGCTAGTATTTCAAGTTTCAAATCAATCCTCCAAAGATAACAAGAGTTATAAATCAAAAGGTATCTAAATGGGACATTTTTAGGTCAGAAAAGGGCTATAATCCATGCAAAATACATAACAGAGTAATGGTATGTGTTCTACACATTTTCTGTAAGATAACAGGCTAGAGTTTCAAGTTTCAAATCGATAGGCCAAAGATAACAAGAGTTATGAATCAAAATGCATCTGAATGGGACGATTTCTAAGTCAGAAAGGGGCCATAATCCATGCAAAATGCCTGCTGGTATCTTCGTTCATCAAAGGTGGGCGAAAACTGGAGAACCCTGAGAAAAACCACCTGACCATCCATAAGCAGAACTTGGCTTTCCCACATATGACCCGAGCGAGGCTCGAACCACAGCGGTGAGAAACCTAATGGATTAAGAGTCAACTCTCTTATCCACTAGGCTACGGGGGCCCGCGCCTGCTGGTATCATCTAAGTTATCCCCTCATTGTATCCTGCTACAATGTGTATCTGTTCCAAACTATAAAGCAATCCACCAAAGATAACCAAAGTTATAAGCAACATTCAAATGCGACGGAACGGGATGCGACGCGACAACCAAAGTGAATCCAGTATAGCCCCCACAAACAAGTTTGGTGGGGGCATAATTAAAAGTGGGCATGGCACCTTAGACCACCTTCATACATGCCATAAGCTGTGAACTAAAATCTGTGAGATAAGGCAAAATTTTAAGGGAGATCTGACAAAATTCTGCGAGATTTTCTTAAACATAACTTTGGAGCTCGCCCAATAGAGTCTAAAGTCTTTTTTTTTTTTTCTATGTAAGAAGCTTGTGAAAAGCACGACAGTATGTGATTTATGTTTATTTCTTCATAAAATCTGTTGTATTGAGATAGTCTGTAAATTCTGTGATTTGAATTTTTGATGGGAATTGCCTTCCAGATGGGCCAAATTCTGTGAGATTTTATCTCACAGTGTGAGATATGGCCTGTATGCATGTTTGGGATAAGAAACCATTCTGGACTGGCAAAAGCTGCTTTTAATAGCAGACTGATCTTAAATTTGGATGACCTTAACTGCAGAATTTTACTTTAATTATTTGTTTTTTAATTCTTCTAAAACACTTGATTTCCCAACAATTTGTCTGAATTTATAAACTAGGTAAAACTCCAGTTCTAATATTCCTTCATGCAGAAAAGAAATAACGAGTAATATTTTTTTAAATTCACATCTGAAAAAATTGGATTTCCCAAAAGACTTTCCTATATTGATAAACTAGGTCACCGTAAAACTGGTTCTGATATTCCTTGCTACAGAAGTGAAAACCAATACCCTCAATTTTGGTTACTCAACCAAAATATAAGAAATTATACATCCATTATATCTGACAAAATGTTAGGCCAAAACAAAAATCCCAGGTTATTACATTTTTTCATAAGTTCAAGAGGAATCAGATACTATTTTTTTTTTGTATTGGTTAAATTCTTGATATTAGCGGTCAATCTTGAGAAATTGCTGTGAAAAAGGCAAATAAAGAAACAAAGTCTGGTTCACACCACATGGCAAACTGTTTCATAGTTTTATTATAGCTTTCCTCTAAAACACAAGTGCATCTCTGGCACTTATACTTTATGACATACTTTATGTTTCTTTTGTTGTAACACAACATATTAAACATTCAACATCTGGCCTTTGCCAGGAAAAGTACCATATACAGTCGAACTTCGATGGCTGGAACCCCTTTGGGATCATGATAATTTGTTCGAGACAGCAGTAGTTCGAGCCTCGGAAGGTTACTATTAGTGCCACACCAGGAGGCACAATAGAGATAACTGTTGGATATCTTTTCGGTGTTCTATATTTTAAATGTATGTTGTGTATACTCATTAGAATTGCCTCATAGAGACGATTCTAATGAGTACACACAGCATACATTTACAAGATAAAAGAAGAAAATCTCCCTAAATTATCTGTATATCGTATTTGGAGGAAATCCCTGCGGACTCAAGAACGTGTTCGACTCATCCATGGTAGACGAGCCATTGGGGTTCGAGCCACTGAAGTTCTACTGTACATGTATCATGCAAACAGTGATTATTCAGATCACCCTGTCAAAAGATGCAGTCTTATCACAGTGTTCCTATGTGTTTACAGAATAAATAAATCCTGTGTGAGGTGTTGGTAAATCTTGAACAACTGATCAGACTGGTAGAACTTGGCTATGTAATCAGGTAAAGAGTATCTGATTTTTTGGTAGAACTTGGTTATGTAATCAGGTAAAGAGTATCTGATTTTTTTTTTTCTTTCTTTTTTTTTTTTTTTTTGCACTCACTGAGGTAATTCCAATTAGTTCCTACATGGTTTGTATAACAAAAAAGATCTTAAATTAATTTATCACCTAACCTGTTGCCTTATCTAGTGCTTTGCTTGCATCAACTTTACTGGTCTGAAGTAGATGATCTGCATGTATCTTACTGGGAAAGGATAATTTTTTCAAGGGAAATAACTCTGGACATGGATATATTTATGTCCCTTCTCAGAAAGGGCTACTCTTAAAGGTAAGAATTAGCTAATTCCTTTAAGTTAAGAGTAGTCCCCAGCTTTGCTTTTTTTTTTCTCAAGATTTCTAATACTAAGGAATTGTCTCCCTTTGCAAAATGGTGGCTAAATCTTTCAGGCATATCCATTCATCTTAAGAAACACTTGTTTTCCATTTAAATCTCCTTTAATGTGTCTAAAAACTGCTGGATGAGTGGCAAGCAGTGTAGTGTGCTGCATTCTGCAACTATTGATCTGGGTCAACACTATTTGCTCAAGCCTCTATCCAAATACAGGATAAATATGGTACGTATCTAAAAACTAAAAAAGAAGTGAACAGAACTGCTGTTGAAAGGTATTTTACAGTGTCAGTTTTGGTGACAAAAATTAATCAACTTTTTTCTAAAAATTACATGACTCACACATATTTTTAGGTATGATCAATTTTTGTGCTACACTCTGGTGACAAAAATTAGTCAACTTTTATCTAAAATTTACATGGTCCCACACATATTTTTAGGTATGGAAAAAAAATATTACAATGCACTTACTAAATTGATTCCAGTACAAAAAACACTGTTAAAGAATACAACAATAATTTATTTATTGTAACAGTTTATTGAGTGATATTAGAATAGCAACATTTTAAAAGTGGTTGGGGTCATTTTACATCATGTTTTCTATGTCACCATTAACATCAATGGAAAATTAATGTCTGAAAAACTGACAATGATGTGTTTTCAAAAATTATAGTCTCTGCGCTACTGAATAAGTTATGTAAACTGATTCAATTTCCTTCCTAACAGTATAAATTTGTCAAATTTGGCACAGCAGAAACAAAGTATTTAATTTCTACCGAATCTTGAAATATATGCAAATCAACTGGACTTTTAAATCAACTGGACTTTTAAGAAGTAGACTAATTTTTGGCAGCGGAGTGTAATGTACTTATATTACAACTTTACTGAATATGTAGCACAATCTCTTATTACTATAATAACCCAAACTATTCAGACAGACAGGCATGAGCAATCTGTGTAGACCCAGATCAGGTGCCACAAAGGTGCCACAAAACACAGTCTGATCAGGGTCCATACTATACTGTTTGCCTCTCAGCCGTTTATAGGTACAGCCGCAGTAAGTAAAATGGATTTGTTCAAATTTGAGGATAAATAATTAAGCTGTCCAAATAGTTTGGGTAAACACAGTAGTAAAACTTATAGGAGTCTCTTCCAATAAATTCATACCCTATTTACTATACGTATTGGGACACCATATCTACTTCCCATAGTTGTCCTAATATTTGAAATAGTCCATTCTACTACATGTTAAAATATTGCTGTATGTATGGCAAACAGTGTAGACCCAGATCAGATGCCACAGTCTGTAGCATCTGATCTGGGTCTACACTATTTGCAAAACCCTATCTGTCCCAATACTTAGGGTTATTATGATTCTCATAACTCAGCAAAGCCAGTCTGAAAACTGATGCAGCACAATTTCAATAATTGCCTTAAATACAGTCGACTCTCGACTCTCGTTATCTCGAATTCCAAGGGACTCTCTGAAATACTTCGAGATATCCGTACCTCGTCATATCAGATTTGCAGAATTGAGGAAAAAATAATTTGAACAACCACATTTAACAAATATGTATGTAACTGGACTCCTGAAGTTATTGAAAATATTGTGGAAAAGAGGAGAAATTGCTCCTTATTTCTCCTCTTTCCACAATATTTTTTTTACCTGTTGTTATATTTTCATGTTTAAGCAGGGACAAGATTTTCTCTTCGAGATAAGCGGTTATTCGAGAAGCGAGGTCGAGATAACGAGAGTCCACTGTATCTTGACCAGTTTTTTTTGTCTACTTTCAGCATCGTTGGTTACAGCAGCAAATACTAATGCTCAGAGAAAGCCCTGATCAGTCTTTAGAATGAGCAAGCTGATCTGAGTCTTCATTAGATGCACATGCTGTTAGTAGATTTTAACTAAATTGTGTTGTCTTCATAGAAAGCCATTACCACACTAATATATTGTAAACAATATTCCAGAACACAAATGTAAATAAATATATCTCTCACAAATTAATTTTTCCGAACTTCCAAAGAATCATTATTGATAAGTAAAATACTTCTAGTCATCATCAATGTTAGACCCTCCAGATTACAATCAAGTTTTAGACATACAAACCAATACAGGTCTCAATCACTTTGTGCATCCATACAGTCTGATCAGGGTTTATTATTTTCCTTGACTGAATCTTCAAGCTTCATATGATATGTAAACCAGCAATACAGACTTGCATCAGACTGTATAGATGTACCAACTGGGCTCGGTCTACATTGGTAGCATATGTTTTAAGACCAATTGTAACTTAGAGGGATGATAGTCTATCACTATCTTATAAACAGTCTGACAGTCTTATAAGTCTATCACTATCTTATAAACAGTCTGACAGAAGCATACTCAGAAGAAAGTACTCAAACTGCATTGGTGAATGACCTTGACCATCAGCCATTGTATCTGGGCAGCCTGGTAAAGGATATCATGTGCATTTTGCAAGGACTTTATATCCTTAAGCACTCTCTTGGCCAATTCAGCAGATGACAAATTGGTAATACTTTTCTTATTATCCCCAGAAAACTGGGCTGAACTATTCAAGTGAATTGTCTGCTTGTTTTCCGTGAATTATAGAGAAACTACCTCAAAATTTCATCTGCGACTGATCTGTGTCTTCATCCACACGAGCAATACCAAGTTTTGTTTTGCCCCAATAACAAATCTAAGCTCTCCATTGTCAATCACAGCACATTTATCATATTTCTTCCAGTCCCTTCACACCTCATTTTCACATTTCAATATTTCAGACATCTTCATGTAAGTTAATTTATTAGCTCTTGGGGTTGAGCTAGCATTTTTAGCACAGAAACACTTTACCAGCCTGTCACCGTTTTCTGTAAAGAAAGAAAAAAGTCAGTAAAACTGCTTTGCCTAAAGGACGCCCAATGAATACTTACTTACAAGGTAAGAACTTGCTGATAGAAAAAAAAACAAAAAAAAACAAAACAAAAAACAAACAAAACAAAAAAAACAAAAAAAAACAGTGCACCTCTAAATGTCACACTTTTGAAAATTTCAGCCAACTTCTGCCAACGGAAAAGTACTTTTTTCTAACATACTTTTCATTTCTTATTATTTACTAATCTTTTTTATTTATCCATGAAAAAACAGGTCCTTTTTCTCATATGTTTTAGCTGCAAAATTAACAAATCATCTTTTGATCATTCCCTTGAGCTTGATCAGACTGCAATGATGTACTGGCTGGTTCTGTTTTCACCATTCACACATCCTATCTAGCGTATTTACCTCAAGTAAGACACCTTAACTCCTTTCTATATTCATCCTAAAACTGGTACAAGTCCATATTACTACCTGTTGATAGGTCTAAAAATGCTGGATAAGTGGCAAATAGTGTAAACCCTGATTAGATGCCACATTCTGTGGCATCTGATCAGGGTCTACACTGTTTGCTCAGGCCTGTTTGTCCAAATACTCAGAGTAAATGCAGTTGCAGGTTTTCCTCCCAGGACGCATCAAACTGTCAAACTCACTTTGATCCAAAGATGGCGTCAGCATCTGGAGCACCTTTAGGATGCTGGTACCTGGTTCTTCTCTCTCGGTTGTTATTTACCATAGCTGGTCTATTCAATGATGCTAACATCTCTGCAATAAAAGAAAACTGATTTGTCATGCAGAAAAGGGACCTTAACCCTCTCAGCCTGACAGACCAAAACCAATACCTGTGCAAACAGTGTAGATCCCGATGAGATGGCTCATAATGAGCTGTCTCATTTGCCATTCTGTTTTTGATTTCAGACGGAAACCCCTGTATGCATAAGTGGACAAGTCCAAATTCAAGAATGGAAGAGTCCATTTCAGAAACTCAGGGATGAAAGAGTTAAGAAGACTCAACACCTCAAACAGTTTGTTGCCACTCTGCGAATGGAGACAACTTTTAGTATTTGAAACCTTTCAAAATGGGGGCTAGTCTTAAAGACACAGATGAAATGTGACCAAAAGTGGTACCACTCACTAATGATTTACTGCCCCTACCTAGGCACTATGCAAAAAATCAAAGGCCTCTCATAAATACGTGATTATGAGATCCCAGCTGGGGGTGATAAAGAGGCTGAGACGTAATGACTGTTTTGGAGGGATATTACCTATGGATCAGATAAATAAACCAGTACTAATTTCTCCTAATGGGCCCCTACCTGCCTGTCATTTATTGACAATATACTAGGTTTTGGGCCCACTCTTATCAGAGATAAGACTAATGGCCAAGATACGTCTTATTTTTATGTCTTTAAAGGGAAGAATTTGCTTTAAAGTATTTTAGTGTGGTTTTATATAAAACATATTGCACAAATGAGATAACTCACAATTTTAATACACAAGCATCAAAGACACAGTTAGCTTTCAACACGCTCTATGCGAAACCTTCTTACTTTTTGCAATGACCTGTCCCATGACAAATTTGATTGCTTGAATGGCAGCTTGCCTATCAATGCACTAACACTAGCCTGTCGGTATTATAACACAAGTTAAAACATCAGAATTAATGTAACGAATGACAAAAATCACAGGACCATGAAATGCAGGTTATGGTCACTGGACCATGAAATAAAGCTCATTGTCACAAAATGACACCACAGTGGGAGTCCCTGTTAGGTATGAGAAAGTGTAGGGCAGGTTTGCTTATTGTAGGTCATACAGTCAATCAGAAATGTACCAAACGTATGCCAAGTTTGATGATTGCAGGTCACACAATTAATCAGAAACTGAACTAAACCAGACAACAGAATAAAGCCTTCTTTATAAAAATACCTTGATAGTCTTCTTCTTCCTGTCTCTCATGTATACCTAATACCACCTGTTTCATTCTTTCCTTCTCTAACTTCTCTTGCTGTATATACAAAATATAAAGAACGAAGATATTTTTTTCTATTCAGGACCAGTGAAGACCAGTATGGCCAGTTATATTGTCTGGTCACTAGTCACAATTAATTACCATATATATCCTAATTACACTGTAGATCCAATACATCGCGGCCCATTATTTCGCAAAATCCAGTATATCGCGAATTGGCCATGGCTCCCAAATTTTCCATAAGCAAAAAAATTTAAAAACATAAAATGTTTGTTGTTTTATTTAACTTCAGAAAAAAAAAAGAATGTTTCAGTAACTGATTTTTTGTACGTATCCCGAAGTCGCGTCAGGTAATATGACAAACAATCCACAGCGTCAGTCAGCGCACATGTTGATTATAATTGGCAAACAATAAATTATAATCACCATTATTGTCATAATCATTATCATCATTTAGTACATAGATCTACTCAATGCTCAATCAGTCAATGATGCCCACAAACTAATTCTGCTCAACAGGTGAAAACGGTCCACCTCCTTTTCAACACCAGCAAATTTTACAAGACAGTAGTCTTACGATGTTTCTGTCCTACATACACAGATCTTAGTCTGCTCATTTTACACTTCTGTAGCAATAAATATTTTAAAAGGAAACAACTGCATAAAAAAAATAACAATAAAACTAAAATAAAAGAAATTAACTTTGATAAACGATAGTTTTTTTGCGCCCACAACACAATAATAAGTAAAGGGAAGCCACTCAAATTATCTAAGCACAACTGAAGCAATTTGAGTTACTTCCCTTCACCGTTCCAGGGAACCAGAGTATCCAAAATGGTGTCCTAAATTGTAAAACCCGGTGATTTCTTGTTTTCAAACGTAGTTTATCAGCTGGTTTCGATTGAAATTACTTGTTAGACATAGCGCACCATTGTAAATTATGCCATTGAGCAATTCTAATCCAATTTTAATTGGGAAATATGGCTGATAGCTGATAGCATGACTGAATGCCATTTATCAGTGATGGCTTGGCAAACTACCACAGCGACAAACCAAGCGAGTGTTATACATGCATGGTACATGTCTGGACTTATATCGCGCTCCGTTTATATTGCGATAGCGGACTTTGGACCCCCAGAACCGCGATATGTTGGATCTACAGTGTATTTGGACAGACAGGCCTGAGCATATATTACAGATCCAGTCAGATTTTACAGAAACTTTTCTATACTGTTTGTCATTCAACCACCATACAGACACCATAATAACCCTAAATATTGGGACAGACAGGCCTGAGCAAACAGTGAAGACTCAGATCAGATGTTGCAGAATGTGGCATCTGAGCTGGGTCTACACTGTTTGTCACTCATTTAGCACTATTTTAGACACATTAACAAATAGTAAAACAGACTTTTTCAAATTTTAGGACAAGTATGGTAAGGTGTTCCAATACATAGGGTAAATATGATGCACTGTACATCACCAGGCAGCCAAATGAATTTTAAAATTATGGTCAGGGGTATGTGTCCAAATAGTTTGGGTAAATACTGTATGCATTCTGTAAAGTATAAAAAGTATTCAGAATATATTTGAACCAGCGCTTGACAAAACCTACAAAATGGATGTGCGCCCAGCAAAAACTCAGATCAGACTGGGCAAATGCATTTGCCCAGTCTTATCAGAGTCTTTGCTGTGTGCTTTGTTTGTTTGTGTTGAGGTTTCATGGCCCAGTCAACCCAATAGGGTCATGTCGAGCGCGGTCAGTTTACCTAACCACACGTTTATTGGGCAGGCTTAGTCCTTTAAGCGGTTAACCAGTACTGTGCACATTCTTTTGCCAGAAACTGACAACTGCCCTTCTTGAATCAGCGGAAGAGGGAGAAAATGACCGTAGAAAGTATTTCATGATCACTCTCCACGAAAGAATGTTGCCGACCTCGGCGGGGATTGAACCTGCGACCTCCTGGTCTTCAGTCGGACGCGCATCCAACTGCACCAACGAGGCCGGCTTGCTGTGTGCTAAATGGTTAGCTAAGGACCCAAGTTTTTTTTCACATGGATAGCAAAGACTGATCAGACTTGGTCTTCGTTGGACACACATGCCATTTTGTTGGTTTTCAACTTTTGTCATGAGGTGGCCCATTTTTTATATCTTGTAGGTACTCTTAAGAATTAACTTGGTGAGGCAATTCCATGAGTATCATAAGATAGGTTTTGGTGCCAGAAGTTCCAAAATTATACCTTAACTTATGCTGTTTGAAGAGTTGTCAGAAGAAAACAAAGCAGACATTAAGGGTGTTTGTCATGAATGGATTCATTTTTAAATGAATTATTTCAATACAGAAAAATATTATATAAAGCAGAATGCCTGTAAGATACTGGCTTCATCCTTTCTACAATGTGATCAAAACACCAAGACCATAACCTTTTTAATGAGAAACTGAGCAGTCAGTGAATCATGAAATAAACAGGTCACAGTCAAATATTGAGGATAGGCTGCAACTGCCTATTTGTTTAGTTTGATGTCACTTCATGTTACTTTGCCAACGTGTTAAACCCTTAGCATATTATTCACAATACCAGTGGATGATAATTATGTCAAGCCCTTTTTTTTCATGGAAAAAAATAAATAATTTAAGATCAACTTCAGCTGGTTAAAGATTAAGCTGAAGTATTTATCCATACTGACCTGTTCTCTCTCTTTATACTTGGTTGCAAATTCAGCAGTCATTGGTACATTCAAGTCAGTGAACTGAAAATAAAAGGATTGACAACATAAATGCTTGCCTTAATTTCATGTGTTTACTAAAGGTCTCCAGGTACACCCAAACTATAAAGGCCTGGCCAGCCTTATCAACAGCTATCAATGTCCTCAATGGAGGTACTTTTTAAGGAATAACTCTTCTGAAATGTGGTAACAGATTTTTTTTTAACTGAAAAGTTAAATGAAGGGAACTGAATACACATCCAAAAGAGTATTTGTTTCCCTTCTCAAAGGTCAGTACTCTTAAAACTACTCCCTGGAAGCAAAATAATTTCCTGTGAGAGTAGCCCCTTTCAGAATGTTCATATATAGCGGTAGCAAATTCTCTGCTATAGTGGTCTCCCTTTGGCAGAGAGCAGCAATATTTTCACTTTTGAATGTTTTCTGTCTGTCGGAGGAGAATTCATTTTTACCTTAAACTAAAATTTACTGCTTTATATTATATGAATGAACTGGACAGAAATGCCAAAATCTGAAAAATGGACCCTCTGGCAGCAAGAAATGTATCAAAAAATGAAAATAGAAGAGACACTTTTACCAAGTCTGTGTTGGGGTTTAACGACACATCAACCCTTGTGGGTCATTTTGTGTCGTCTCCCAGAGAAACGGAGGAGAGATAGAAGAGACAGTAGAGGAGATGAAAGAGAGGGACAGGGAAGAAAGAGCAAAATGAATGAAAGTGAAGAAACAGAAGAAACTAGAAATGTGTCAATATGACACAGATGCCCCGCCCAGGGCCATCCTCACCCACATGCAGGCATTTTACAAAAAATGAAGTTGAAAAAGGACCATAACCATAATAATCAGCAGATTTTACCCTATATCAAACTTGACCTATAGTTTATGATTATATACCTGTGTATAAAATATGAATCCAATACACTAATATTTTTCAAAAAAAATATCGAAAGGAAAACATTTTTTTAAGGTGAAAAAGGACCATAACTCCCATAATAATGGATGGATTTTACCCTAAATCGAACTTGACCTCTATTTTATGATTATATACCTGTGTATTAAATATGAATCCAATACACTGATGTTTTCAAAAGATATCAAATGGAAACTTTTTTTCAATGTTGAAAAAGGGCCATAACTCCAAAAATAATTGGTGAATTTTACCCTAAATCGGACTTGACCTATATTTTATAATTATATGCTCGTGTAGAAAAATATGAATCCAATTCACTGTTCTTTTCAAAAGTTATGGAACGGAAACCATTTTTTAAAGTTGAAAAAGGGCCATAACTCCCAAAATAATTGGTGGATTTTACCCTAAATTGAACCTGACCTACATTTTATGATAATATACCTGTGTGTAAAATTTGAATCCAATACACTAATCTTTTCAAAAGATATGGAACGGAAACCATTTTTCAACTATTTTTCAATGTTGAAAAAGGGCCGTAACTACAAAAACTAGAGCAAGTGCCCAGAGGGTCACAAATACCCCCGGCCGGTGCCATTTCTTAATTATAAAGTATTTTAAAGCTAATGACATTGATATAAGGCAAGATATAGTTTACAATGTCAGTCTCTGAGTGACACTGATCTATCATCCCAAGCACAACTTTCCTGGAGTAAATAGTCTTCAAGACATGAAGCAAATTTGCTGGGCCAAAAATATAGGTCACTCACCCACATATACTTGATAAATTAACCTGATGGTCACACTGATGCATTGTACCAACTATGATGTTAATCCATTAAATAATCTATTAAGCAAAATCACTAGACCATGAAAATAGGTCATACAGATTTATATTTACTTTGAGGTAAAAATTTGGGTCACACTGTGTCATTATATGTAAATATGACATTTAGGTATCAAACAGTGGGAGACATAAGACAAAATCACAGAGCTATGAAATATAGGTCACATAATCCCAAAATATGATAGTAATACATCAAATTGTCTTCAAGATGTAACATAAAATCACTGTACTATGAAATATAGGTCACAGTGACCTACTTTTACTTTTAGGTCAACTGTTGGACCATACTAATTCATAATCCCAAATAATGATGTTCATACATCAATTAACATTCAAGATATGCGGCAAAATTAGTGGACCATGAAATATAGGTCAAGGTGACCTACATTTGTTATGCTGTCAATCGTGGTGTCACACATAACCAATATTCCAAGTATCACATTAATCCATGAAATAGTCTTCAAGCTGTAAGGTAAAAATCGCTGGAGCATGAAAATATGATCACAATGACCTTGACCTTATTACACTGAATGTTGATTTGATAAACATGTCTGATGCCCATCCTTCTTTAAGAAGTTGTTTGTTTAAACAAACTGCAACATACTATTTTATTGAGGCATTAATCCATGAAATAGGCTTCAAAATATGTCAAAATCACTGAAGCATGAAAATAAGGTCACAATGACCTTGACCTTATTACACTGAATGTTGATATGATAAACATGTCTGATGCTCATCCTTCTTTAATAAGAGCTTGTTTGTATAAACAAACTGCAATATACTACTTTATTGGGGTGTCCTAGATTTTGACCTCTAGTACCACCCTGAGGCATGACCCAGGGGTCCATAGATGTAGAATGGAAGAGAACCCTCCCAGGTACCACCATACCAAATATGAGAAGTTTTTGATCAGTAGCTGCAGAGTTATAAGTAATCAAAAAACTTTGAAGTAAAACTTGGTTATAGAAAGGGTTAATGGACGGACGGACGAACGGACTAACGAGACGGATGAAAACTATAAACCCCTTCGGCATACTTCAGGGGTATAATAATTGGTGGATTTTACCCTAAATCAAACTTGACCTATATTCTATAATTATATGCTCGTGTATAAAATATGAATCCAATACACTAATCTTTTCAAAAGTTATTGAACAGAAACCATTTTTCAAAGTTGAAAAAGGGCCATAGGGCCATAACTCCCAAAATAATTGGCAGATTTTACCCTAAATTGAACTTGACCTACATTTTATGATTATATACCTGTGTATACAGTTTGAATCCAATACGCTAATCTTTTCAAAAGCTATCCAACGGAAACCATTTTTCAAAGTTGAAAATTTTTCAAAGTTAAAAAGGGCCATAACTCCCAAATTAATTGGTGGATTTTACCCTAAATCGAACTTGACCTACATTTTATGATTATATACCCATGTATAAAATTTCAATCCAATATACCAATTGTTTCAAAAGATATCGCACGGAAACCATTTGTGTTACATACAGTACGTACGGATGGACAAGTGATACTATATGACCCCCCATTGAAAATGGCTGGGGCATAACAAAAACATTACCCCTCTACCCTTACCTGCTGCAAGGATAGCAGGCCTTGCCCAACTGTAAGCCAATATCAGTTGGACACCACGGTGACGCAAGATGCATGACACCACCGCCTCACCCAACCACCCCCTTACCAAGTCTGTGCATGAATAGTAATGTAAGCTACAAAACTGCCCAAGCTATTCAACCAGCAGTTTTTATACACGATAGGTAGTGCAATGGTTTTATTTAGAAATTTAGGTCAAGTATGGTAAGGAGTTAGGGTGTCCTAATATTTAGGGTTAATACAGTAAGGTATATACTCACCTGAGGCTTATTCCCCTTCTTAGTCATCAGAGTAAATGTTATAGTGGTATCTTCTTTCGGTTCAGGGTTCAATTCTGTAATAAAACTCACACAAATTAAACTATTTCCTTTCTTCTGTAAAATTCATTAAACTCTACTCTGAATCCAATGATAACCATGACAAATTTTTTTTTTTTCATTTTTGCGTAAAAGCATATCATGTGGGTACTCACTGGTATTGCGGCAAAGAGGTTATTCCTTTTGCCTACCCACATGATGTGCTTTTATGCAAAAATAATTCTCAGTATTCAAAAAGTGACCACTCACAAGACAATTTTCTGTGAAATAATGATGATAATAATAAAATCTACTCTCAATCTTTTCTTTATCTGGAACAGAGATTATTCCACTAAGTACCCACAATATATGTTTATTGTGCAGAAATTATCTTCAGAATATTCCCTTCATCATGTTTTGTATTGCATATCATATAGAGAAATACAATTCTCACATGCAATACTTCTGTTATCATGACAGAGAGGAAAACAGAATGACTATCTATAGTATACTTAGAGGAAAAATAAGTATACAGGTAACCCAGTTTTGATTTGTCATCAGAATTTCACATATCCATATCTTTGGTGTCACTGTAAAGAACAATCATTTATTTGCAACAGTTTTCAAGAGATTCTATCAAAATGCAAGGAAATGGCATCAACTGAAATGAATAAAGGGCCTGTATCAATATCTGCGCATTAGTAGCCTCCCTTTAAACATGTAATTTGGACAATGGAGATTATATTTATTCATTTTTATGCATTGTCGATAGGTGGATAAAAATCCTGTAAGGACATATTTTAACTTCAAATGCATCCCCGAGTACAGTGTCAAATTTTTATACCAAAACCAAAAATATTGTTTTTTTTTTAGATTTATGTTCCTCTTCTGGTAGAATGCACTGAGATTCTATGGGATGTTTATTGACAATTACCTTTTCAATAAATGATTTTAGGAGATTTCATCTCAATTAGGCACAAAGACTCCTAGCTAAGCAACAAGTTTCTGAAAATTCCAAGTGCAAATGTCCATCATTAATTGAGATATAAACTCTTTTTAATTGCATATACTTTTTATTCTAAAAGAGATACCCTATGCTGGAATATTTTCGCGTCACCAAATTTTCACGGATTTGCCTCAAAAAACATGAGGTTTAATTTTCGCGGTTTTTATTTTTCGCGGTTGTTCATACCCGTGAAAATGAAAATCACTATTGTCCTGCAAAAATTTGACAATGCTGAAACGTAAAGTAACATGTGGACAGATGGAATGACTGACACACCAAAATCAGGACAGAAATCGTCAAGATAATCAGTCGCGGAAACTCATGACACATGCGATCGGCCGTTAAAAATATGACTAAGATCGACTGCTGAAAGATTTCCATAATTCTTGATACCTATCTCGCCCATACCATGGTTCTGGCAGCTCAAAACAAGCTGCTCAATCTGATTTGCAGTAATTTAATATCCTTTTCATGTCCATTTTATTTTGCTGATCACGTGATCTGTACAAAGGGAAACTACTCAAACAAGAATATGCATCTGAATCTGTATTGATTACTGGACTTTGTGATATGACTCGCTTCATACAATGTGTAACTTTAAATAAATCAGCCTGTGCAGCTGATTTACCGTAGTTCAAAACAGGAAATAAATTGGTTATTTTGTAAAACATAAATATCGGCATAAATTGAAAAAAAATAAAAAAAGAATTTAAGTTTATGCAGTTATTAAAAAAAAATAATAATAAACAAAATCAACTGGGTTTTGAGGTCGGTAGATCGGTCATTTGCAATTTTATCTCTTTTTTTTTTTCTAATCTTTATTTCATTTTTTTTTAGTTTTCTTCTTTTCTTCCGACTTATCAGCAAATTGTTAGAAATAAACAATGTTTATGATCAAAAGAAAATACCAGCATAGATGTGTACACTTAATTGGTTAATTAGCAGCAGCGTGACAACTAGTTGACTTTAATTGTTGGTTGCTATGCGCCAGGGGCATTGAGTTGATAATTTCATATCTCAGTTCAGAAAGTGACACTGAGAAGTTAATTATGAGACATACAAAAGAAATAACTACATTTTTATTATCATCACATCTGCAATGGGGAAGAAAAAAACTGCATTCATTGCATCAAGTTCGCCGAGGCCCACAATAACAGAGCTGCACAACTGGAATTCAGTTAGCACTACAGTCAATTTGTCCTGTTTCGACTCGTAACCTGCCGAGTTGGAAAATATTTCGCGGATTTTAATTTTCGAGTATCACAACCTGCCACGAAATTCCATGAAAATTAGGCGTAATAGTATAGGGTAATTCTAGATGGGTAGAAATTCAAATTAGGTCTGACGCAGTTTGATGGGGGTATGGTTTTACTCACAGACATTTGTGCAAGACAGTTGTGAAATGCAAAATGCCATTTGTTTTATACAAAGAAAGTTATGAGTGGATATACTGTTTTTAATTAAGGGCCTCTAACTCCTAAATTTATAGCTGCAAAAGAAGTAACTTTTGTCTTATGTAGCCAGACGTTTGACACAAATGACCAGGAAAATATTTTAACGAAAATATTTACATACAATCCAGTATTCAAAAAATAAAAACTGGATACTTTTTATTGCTGCTTAGTACATGTATATAAAGGACATACCACAAGTTCAGATGTCTGATCTGTTGCATTTCCTGAGGTTACCATTAGAAATTTCTGCATTATCGAAGAATCTAGATTTTCTAGTCACATATACACTGACTGACAGATATATAGATTAGGGGCAGATCTTAAGTCCCCTGATCAGACTGTGCAAAGCTGAAGACTGTTCTGGCCTTCCAATATTGGTTTATCCTAATTAAAAATGGATGATCATGTCTAAAACTACTACAATGCTGTCTTATGATTTTGCACACCTAAGCGTTTTTTCGGGTATTTTTAAAATGATACAAGCTACACACAAATGCAAAATATATCTGTTTACAACAATGACTTTTGCAGAATATTACACTGAAAATAGGAGAAACACATGCAAAATCTTCAGAGATTTCTATGATCAAGTCACTTAGTACCATGTTTCTCCAAGAGGTCAAAGGTCTTACAATCTTGCGCACTTGATATAGGTGACGTCACTGTTGAGAAGGTATGGTGGCCAAACAGTAAACTTAATTTTTTTTTTCCTGTTTGCAATAAAGTTCAAGGGAAAACACAAATATTTTAATCTTGCAAGTTTCTTGTTTGAGAAAGTGGGTCAATGGGCTGGCCTCATAAATAATTAGGATGATGTAATATGTCAATAAATACAATAAGCAGCAGCACTGTACTTACACTTTCTTTATGAAAATATTGTCACAGTTGTGCTTCTCGTTGCTTTTAAAGAATTTGTTCGGTATTTAGTTTGACCCTCTAATTACGACTATTGCCGAGTATAAACGAGATTAGCCGACCAATCAGAAATTTTTTTATATGTGACCCAGGGATTTTTATATAAGGTGTGAGTGTTATAGTGTGTATGATTGGTCACCTTTTAACAAACACATATGCAAATGAGTGCGCGCTATTCATTTTTCTTACTGTCAACATCGTCATTTCAGAGTTCTTCCTCAGCTGAAATATATTATGTAGTTTTCATATATCCTTCACAGATGTGTTGATATATTATTAATCCAGGTATGTTTAACTTTAATATTATTCTTGCAGACTATGATTTCTGACAAACTTAACGTATCACTGATAAACTGAATCGATAGTGTGTTTATATTGAGCAATGTACATGTAGTGATGTGTACATCTACATTTGCATTTCACGATACTCTGTATGTATCAGGTGATGAGAAAAGGGTATTGTGAGTGCACATGTGGATGACCACAAATTATGATTTGCAGTGTACACTATGAACTGGATAGACTGGAGGAATGGTGATGACTGTAATGTCTGTATCACCTGATCATCTTTATCATGTGATAGTCATACTATTTCATTAAATAGCCCCGACTGTCTGTCATACTATTGTCTGTAATAATTACTATTGGTTTCCCAGAGAGTGAACAATTATTGTATTGCATGTATTTTATTGATGCATACAGTGTCCGAATCATTTATTGTTCTATGCACTTCAGTGTAAAGTCAGTATTTATTATTGTCGGACACCCTTTGTATTTCCAAATAAAAAATGCTCTACTGACAATGGGTTTATTCCTGATATAAACACTTGCTTCAGTATGTTGGAAGATTTTCCAACAGTCTGGATCTAATAATGTCAAATTTGCTGCTGATTTTTCTTACTACAAATGACTGTCCACCAGTGGAGTAGTTTCCCAAAATACAAAACTACGAGTTGTGCAAGATCATAAGATGCCCAAGATCGTAAGACCCTACAGTACATCAAATTCTTTTATATGAATATTTAGTTAAAACACAGCTTCAGAGTAGTGAGTAAGTAATATAATTAACATTTTACCAAATTTCTTGGCCTTGCTACCCTTCAAGTTGACAGGTACAGCTATATCTAACTGTGGGACTTTCAGAGACTCCTGGTTCCTGGCCTGTAAGATAAATAAATGACTTACTTCCTAAGGAAAAATGGCCCTACATCTTGGTAACCAGCACAGAACCAAATTACTCAATAAAAATTAAACTTTCTTGGCATTTCTCTGAGATCACTCTTTAGAGATTCCATAACATGCTGAGAGACAATTATTCTGACAATGCTACTGTAATGTGTTTATAAGTTTATAAAGGCACCCTTAAAAACATGATAAATATTTTTTTTTTATATTTTCCACAAATGTGGCACTTATTAGAAGTGCCCCACAGAGACCCTTCCAAGAGTACTCACAATGTATATTTTCATGGAGAAATAAAAATAAAAACAACATTATCTGATTATGTCAGTATTTGTTAAGAAATAAGAGAAATGTCAAAAAAATTTCAGCATAACTGTAGATAGGGGGCTTTTTCCAGCCAAAAAGTATTAATATTGTTCTTATTTCTCCAGGGAAACATGTTATGGGTACTCATCAGAGGCACCTGTGGAGAACTAAGAAGCATAGTATATGCCTCTACCCCCTCTAACCTAGAATTAACCATTTCATCTTTGCAGAACAAAACAGATACCTGTGCAAATAGTGTAGATCCAGATGAGACGACTCATAAGAGTCGTCTCATCAGGATCTTCACTGTTTGCCACTCTGTTTCTGACTTTAGACTGAAACCCCTATTTGCATCAATGGATTTGTCCTAATTCAATGACAGAAGAGTCCACTTCAGAGACTCAGAGATGAAAGGAATTTGGCAGTGCTGCAGACCAGGTTGTATCTCCATTATTTAAGACTAGTTTATTTAATTTTCATTACTGCTAAGAGAGGTTGTATAATTAATGCTTTAAACTAACAATATTACATACACAGATTTTTTTATGAAAAAAAAAAAAAAGAAGGAAAAAAAATGTGTTACATTTTTTTTTCACACAAAAATCAGTAAAAAAAAAAAGAAAATGTGTTACATTTTTTTTTTTCACAAAAAATCAGTATATTTAATTTCTTTACGTCCAATTTCCATATGTTATGTTGTTACTGTGACTTTATAAAGCTAACACTGTTTTGAACAATTGGAAAAAACCAATGAGATATCCCAGTACTCGAGCCATGTCACACGTGCAACTGACTTATAAGAACAACAGCTATATTCACCTTGGCATTATCTTCAAGCATCTTATCAAAGGCAGCCATGAAATCCTCATCTTCTGTACATTGGATGTGTTTAGGGCCTGACTTCAACACAAGAACCTAGAAAGATAATCTATTATTTTTATCTTCAAGTGATATGTTACTCCTAAAACAATACATTGCAACGTCATTATCATGCAGTGGGTGGAGTCCAAGACAGCTGACCGCGTTATAAGTGATTATGCATTATATCAGTCAGACTTAAACTCGGTCCACAAACCCCACCTCTGAAAATAAAAAAAAAAAAAAAAAAAATTACGATTGTCGTCTACTACAAATTTTGCTTGGAACTTTATGTGTTAAATGTGTTCACAACCTACAAAAACATCAAAGTCCTTTTTGGCATTCTTTGTTTTGCTCATGTTTCACTCATAAATGACACCAGGGCATTCACCAGTATTGTGGTTAGATCAAAGCTGATTAACAGCTACAGTATAAACTTTAACCCTTAAAGCGCCAAGCAAAATTTGTAGCAGACAACATTTTGAATTTTTTATTTATTATTATTTATTTTTCAGAGAAAATAAGTCTTGGCAGATGATTCACATGAAATGTCAAGACTTTATTCTCTGAAAAAAATAAAAGTAAAAATGTTTTCTGCTGCAGTAATGATTGGTGCTTTAAGGGTGGCACTTTAAGGGTTAATCCTTTATCAGTTACCAGGTAGATGAATGAAAAAATAACACATGTAAAGTGCTCTGTAATAGCCTGAAGAAAAAATACTGATGACAACTTTGGTAAATAAAACAGAATGTGTAAATCGGCGAGTATAGCAGATCAACCACGTTATAATGGCGTCAGAGTTATAAGGGATAGCGTTATAATGCCGTCCAGTGTATATAGGTTTTAAATCAACAAATCTCAGGGTAAAATAGGTTAACAATACCACTGTACTCATGCTTACTTTCCCCAGAAAACAGTGCTTGAACTTAAGTGTAGTTAATATTTTCTGGACTCATGGAGTCATTAAGCACTTGTGGACTTACTTGAAAGTAGAATATCACTCAAATATGGGCTAGGAAGTGTGAGCAGTGTTCAACATTTATTGGTCTTAACAGACTCAATAAAATTGAGTCTACTTTTGTCACATATCATAGCTAAAGTGAAGTTTGAGTAGGAGTTTTATGGCCCACTGAGCGCTGTTACAATCATGTTCAGCCAGTCCTTTAGCCTACTCACACTCTTCCTGGGCAGGCTTAGTCCTCTAAGTAGTTAACCAGTATTTGTGCACAAACTTTCTCCAATAAATGGCAACTGCCCTTCTTGCGACCCCCAAAATCTGCAGTCAGCATACCATAGTTACTTGAAGTATTTGGATAGACAGTCTTGAAACAAACACAGATGTGTTCTTAATCTGGGCCAGAGAATGTGTCATTTGATCAGGGTCTACACAACCACTTGTCCAGCAAATTATTCAGACAAATCAATGGATAGTAAACTTTATTCTTATTATAGGGCAAGTAAGATAAGCAGTAAAGGTGTTGAAATACTTCAGGTAAATGTGGTATACAAAACTGGCAGATTCCAATCATCCTGTGCTTCTGGGCCCAGTTGTTCAAAACTAACGATGTCGTTAGTGAACGTATTGTTAAAACTTTGATCATTAAATGGCATATATGCTAATATTTTTGCTGAAAAAATGTGAGTAGCTTTTGCATTTGCAAAAGCTACTCACACTTTTTCAGCAAAAATACCCGTGAATTAGATATTGTACTTACTAGAACAGTTAACAATTTGACCACTAACCAGCTCGTTAAGCTAACGGCACTTTGAACGACTTGGCCCTGTACAGTTTCATCAGAGAATTTGTCTTCTGTTGGTACTCTATTTACCATTAGTATTCAGACACCATAGCTCCTTACCATACTTGTCCTATGCTTTGAACAAGTCCATTCTACTAACTGTTGATGTGTCCGAAAAATTGCTGGATGAGTTGCAAACAGTGTAGACCCTGATCAGATGCCACATTCTGCGGCATCTGATCTGGGTCTACACTTTTTGCTCAGGTTGTCTGTCAGAATACTTAGGGTAAATATGGTACATTTTACAGTATCCCATTATTCTGTAAGTTGACAGTAAAGAGTTTATCAGACTGCCTGGATGTACAGGCTGATCTGAGCCTTGGATTCCACATATTCCTAAAAGCGTATGTTTACTTGGTGCATTCCATACAATACTGATTTCCATCAGAGAGATTCAAATCAACCCCTTGGTTATGCATTACCTCATCTTCATCCAAATCATCATCTGTATCCATGTACTCATCATCTTCATCTTCACCATCATCTGCACCCTCTCCATCACTTTTATCTCCACCACTCTGCTCATGCTGAAATAGAAAAGATGGTCCACTTTACTTCATCTGTAATTACATTAGTTGAATCATCCAAAAGTGCTTTATTATACCCTTTCATCTCTGATTTTCTGAAATGTTTTCTTCCATCTTTGAATTTAGACATGTCTATTATTTGTAAATAGGGGGTTTAGTCAATGCCCATTAACACGATGGCAAGCAAGGTAGATCCTGATATGATGGCTCATAATACAGATGAGAACTTTGGTATAACAGAATGTGTAAATGTTTGCATAGGTATCTGTGCCAGTCTATAGGTCTAACCCATTTAGCTGAGTGTACTCATCTACCGTAACTCTATTTCCAAAAGCAGAGTGTCTGATTTGTTTTTATTATTTCTACGTTTTACAGTAATTTTTGTAATTAGTGCAAATAGTGTAGACCCTGATCAGATGCTGCATTCTGCAGCACTTGATCTGGGTCTGCACTGTTTGCCAATTACCCTTTCTGGGGTTTCCCTGACTAAAATGGCTTAAATTTAAATATCAGTGGACAATTCTTTTCCTATTTTTCACAGAAAATTAGGCTTGGCATTTCACTCAAACTGTATTTGACAGCTGAACAATTAGTATTCAGAAAAAAACATTTTAGAATATTCTTCTTAATTTTTTTTCTGCCCCAAAATAGCCAAGCTTCATTTTCTGAGAAAAAACAACAACAATACAAGCCATTTGTTAATCAGATAATTTTGCTTAAAGTACCATATTTATCCTAAAGTTTTCTGACAGACAGGCTTGAGCAAACAGTGCAGACCCAGATCAGAAAATACATAACACAGTGTCTAATTAGGGTCTACACTGATTGCCTTTCATCATGCAGTTTTTAAACACATTAACAGGTAGTAAAATGGACATGTTTAAATGTTAGAACAAGGATGGTAAGGAGTACAGGGCCCAGTTGTTCAAAGCTAACAATGTTGTTAGTTAACGATTCATTAAAATTTATATCGATTGATATGCAAATATGCTGAAATTTTTTCAGCAAAAAATATCAGGATATTGTAGATTGAATCTGCTAAAACTGTTAACGAAAAGACCCTTAACGAGCTCGTTAAGCTAACGACGCTTTGAACAACTGGGCCCAGGAGTTTGAATATTTAGGGTAAATACAGTACACAAAAGATTACTACAATACCTGACTATTCTGAGTCTGGCTGGGTGTGTCCTCTTGACTGTGTTCACTCTCCTCCTCTTCTTCTTCAGTCACATGAGTCTGTGATAAACTCTGACTTGCATCACCTGAGAAATATGTAATAATGAAAATTACATTTTGTAAAACAACTGAAAGGAGAAACTGATATGAACTTTTTTTTTTTTTTTTTTTTTGCTTTGAAATTTTACAACCCAGTCAATACTGTTAAGGTCATGTTGGTTGCTTGGATTGGAGTTTAACGGCCCAGACATCACTAGTCTATTAAGGTCATGTCAAGCCGGTCAGTTTACCTAACCACACTTTTCCTGGACAATCTTAGTCCTCTAAACAGCAGACCAGTACTTTTGCATTTTCTTTCGCCAGAAACTGAGAACTGCCCTTCTTGAATCCGTGGAAGGGAGAGAATGACCGTAGAAAATATTTCATGATCAACCGCACCCAAAAAATGTTGCTGCACCCAGTGATTATCAAACCCTACTCACCTTTTAGGTCATTTTGAGCCAGTCAGTTAACCTTCTCACACTTTTCCTGGGCTTAGTCCCTTAAGCAAATCGCCATTATATCACCAGGTATAGGTGTTTAACACATTTGTACTGCCTTGTAATACAAGCCGGCTTTTATAGCCATGTAGTAGAGTGCAGGACTGAGTCCAGTGGACAGGGTTCGATCCCAGGTCAGGGAACAATGTGATTTCTATTTTTTCACCTGTTACATTTGACGCCCAACGTAAATAACCCACATGTGCATAAAACTCCTCAGGTCTCTTTTTCCGTGATTCTCAGGCTCCTAAAAATTCATGGGACGTATTTCACTTAGGAAGGGGAGAATGTCACCCGATATAGGTATATAACACACTTGTACTGCCTTGCTGTACAATGTACAAGCTGGCTTTTATAGCGATGCAGTAGAATGTAGGACTTTGAGTCCAGCGGACAGGGTTCAATCCCAAGTCAGGGAAAAATGTAATTTGCATTTTTTCACCTGTTACAATTACTTTGTGCATATACTTTTGAAAGTAAATGACAAATGCCTTTCTTGAATCAGCAGAGGGGAGAATGACCGCAGAAATGATTTCATAAGCCATCTCCGCAAAAGTTATGTGGCTGGGATTCGAACTTGCGACACTTGGATCTGCAGATGCACTTCTGACTGCTCTATGCAACTAGGTAAGTATGTCAAGGTGATTGGTTTTGTAGAAAAGGACCTTATGTTGTGGGATGCATGAAAGGGGCTTTATGAAAGGGGCTTTTGTAGGAAAGCTCAGATATGAGTTAGCACACACTAATTTTTTCAAAGTAGAATCATAATGACCTAATACTTTTATGACAAGTGGTGATATGCATACAATTTTGAAGTTTGCTGGGGCTTGTGTGTATGAAAGCCCAGTTTTGAGCGTGGCCTAGTATATCTGACCAGGCATCAAATTTTGCAGAAGTATATCATGGTGATCCAATTTTGTGGCAAGTGATCTGAGGTGGTGGGATGTTTTGAGTGGGGCTTAGAAGTATGGATGCTTAGATACAAGTTGAATTTCGCAAAGGTCATAAAGGAATGGAACAAGAGGGATATAGGGCATTCATTGATGAAGGTTGATGGGGCCCACATGGCACAGAAGCCTAGACATGAGTCTGACCCTGTAAATCTGATTAGGCATCAATTTTAGCAAAAGTAGGTAATGGTGACCTAATTTTAGCTTTGTAGCTCCTGACCTGGGGTGTACTGTCAGTCAGACAGAGAGAGAGTTGGGGAGGAAGGTGAAGAGGCCCATGCATAATGAAGTAATTTATGAACAGCCTTGTAAAACTGAGGAGGCACTAATTCTTGTAAAACCTAGTTTGGTTATAGGAGACCTGGAATAATTCACTGCATGTACTGATAAACCTATGGGCTAATGCATGGACAGAGAGGTGAACTAATACCAAACAGACACTACAAGTATTGTCAAAAACATGCCAATGGTAAATATATAAATACTTGCCTACAGATCTGTACAGTTGATTTCAAGGTCAACATACTTTCTGGAGAGATACAAGGTATGTGAAATATGGAGACCTAGATCAGACCACAAGAATGCACACTTCACTTGTACTTTAACTCCTTCACCCAAGTTTCTATGGACTATTCTGTTAGGAATGGTTTCAAATAAAGATATAAGTCAAAGTCAAAAACGGAATGGCAATCAGTATGGATTCTGATGACACAACCATTAACCATTACAAGCTGTCTCATCAGGATGTACACTGCTTGCAAAGAAAACTTTTAGCCTGCGGGGCTGAAAGGGTTAAAGTACAGAAACAGTTAAGACATAAATAACTGCACAGTCTTGCCAGAGGCTTTGTTGTTCATAACACAATGTCAGGCTTTGTTGTTCATGACACAATGTCAGGCCTTGTTGTTCATGACACAATGTCAGGCCTTGTTGTTCATGACACAATGTCAGGCCTTGTTGTTCATGACACAATGTCAGGCCTTTAGCCTGTATATGGTGTGCAACAAAGATCATGGCCACACTGCAGATTGAAGAATGGACGTCAGTTTTTCCTATGTCCACTATATTTGACCTACTTGCTTCATCTCCTTCAGCAATAGCAGCCAGACCTCCTTCTTCTGTTTCACTAACATCAGCATCACTTGTCTCTATGATAGGCAATACACTTGCTGAAAGTAAATTACCATACTCACCAATAAAATTGGGGCAAACAGGCCTGAACAAACAGTGTAGACCCAGATCAGATGCTGCAAAATGCAGCATGTGATCTGGGTTTACACTGTTTGCCACTCATCCAGCAGTTTTTGATACATCAACAGGTTGTGAAATGGCATTACTTACAATTTAGGAACATGCTTGAATATAAACTACAGCAGGCAAAATTTTAAAACATTTTACCCTTAAAATAGGACATGATATGTCCTTCATATTGATCTTTCCTTTAAAAATTGATTTTAGGCAAATTGTCTCTTTATTCTCTTCCAGAAAAATAAAAAGTATTTCTTTCTCCTCACTCTGCCTGAGGTGGAATTAACATAAAGTTTCACTCCTATGTTTGTAATTTGGACAGGCACATTGCTGCAAAACAGATGTCCATCAACTAAATCACAAAATATCAATTGACACCGCTTGTGGTGAGATGGCTTATTACAAAACTGTCTGATCTGGATCTACACTAGTTGCAAAGGTGTTTATTTTAGCCTGCACAACTAATAGGGTTAAATTGTAACCACAACATGGAAAGTTGGCAAGTCTTCACAAGAAATGTCAACAAGCTGTGCTTATTAGATACCCCCCTGCAAGGTAATGACTGCCATTTGGGTACTGAAAAGCAAAATGGTACTGAAAAGCAATGTATTAAAATGTATATTTGCTTCATGTTGTATGAAAATACAGTGTAGCTCCAATACATCGCGGTCCGTTATTTCACGAAATCCAGTATATCGCTAATAGGCCATGGCTCCCAAATTTTCCATAAGCAAAAAAAAAAAATTTAAAAACATAAAATGTTTGTTGTTTTATTTAACTTCAGAAAAAAAAAAAAAAAAAAACGCGTTCCGCCTCCGGTAATTGATTTTTCGCGCCTATCCCGACGCTAAGTCGCGCGTCAGGTATTATATGATAAACAATCCACTTAGTGTCAATCAGCGCACACATTGATTATAACTGGCAAACAATAAATTATATCGCCGTAATTGTCGTAACCATTATCATCATTTAGTACATAGATCTACTCAATGCTCAATGAGTCAATGATGCCCACAAACTAATTTTGCTCAGCAGGGGAAAACGGTCCACCTCCTTTTCAACACCAGCAAATTTTACAAGACAGTAGTCTTATGATGTTTCTGTCCAACATACACAGATCGTAGTCCGCTTATTTTACACTTCTGTAGATATAAATATTTCAGAAGAAAACAACTGCGTCAAAAAAAACAACAAAAACAAACAATAAAAAAATAAATAAAAAGAAATTAACTTTGTTTTTTTTTTGCGCCCGCAATATAAGCCAAGGGAAGCAACTCAAGTTATCTTAGCACAATTGAGTAACTTCCCTTCGCCAGAGTATCCAAAATGGCGTCCTAAATTGTCAATCCGATGATTTCTTGTTTTCAAACGTAGTTTATCAGCTGGTTTCGATTGGAATTATTTGTTAGACATAGCGCACCATTGTAAATTATTCCATTGAGCAATTCTAATCCAATTTTAATTAGGAAATATGGTGACAACATAATTGAATGCCATTTCTCTGTGATGTCTCAGCAAACTACCACAGCGACAAACCGAGCGAGTGTTATGCACGCCGTTATACATGCATGGTACATGTCGGGACTTATATCGCGCTCTGACCACATCGCGGATTCAGGGTTATGGACCCGCAATACCGCGATATATTGGAGCGACACTGTAATTTTCAGCATCAAACTCCTTCATGCACATGTTCAATATATCTGTATTGGACTGCAAAGACTGTGTCAACAAATACTTTGAGACAAGCTGATTTCACCATGCATGCACTATCTTAGACCATACAAAACCCAGTTGCTAAGAATTACAAAAACATGGCTAAGTTAAAAAAGCTGTTGTTTTGACGAAAATGATTTTTTCAGCATCATACTTCTCCATGCATACGTTAAATATGTCTGTAATAAGTCTGCAAAGAATCAGATTGCTTCAGACAACAAATACTTCGAGATAAGCTGATTTCACCATGCATGCACTATATAGATCCATGCCAAAGCAACCCCACACCCCCACTCCCCATACACACAAACATGGTTTGTATGGGGTATAATTAAGCATTTCTAAATAATGAAAACTCTACCACACTGAAAGATGCATGAGTGAAAAGTACCAGTGCCACTTACCAATCTTTGGTTTGTATTCACTCTCTAGTTCCTCACAAGCCTTGCAGGCCTCTTCAAAACTCTGCAGCATTTTCAACTTTGGACGTACAGACTCCAAGGTGTCTTGCATCATATTTTCTACATCAATAGGGAAAGGGCTGGTCTCTGTCCAGATTGGAAAGCTTCTTTTAAACCAGTAATATCGCTGAAACGAAACAAAACTAGTAACTGCTAGTAAAAAAAAAAACAGATGTAGCCCAACCTTGAATTTTCAGTTTTTCTATTGCTGTGACCTTGGAAATTATATCAAGGTCACCAAAATCTTAACAGATCTTTGTTATGTCCCAATTATATATCCACGAAAATTTGGTAAAAACCCAACCACTGGTTCACACGATACTGAGCAGACAAGAAAGTGTCACGCCAACGCCGACACAGACCGGATCCTCACCATAACCAATATATCATCCTTCCCATAAGTTGGGGACATAAATATACATGTATGATGTTGTACAGCTATATATGTTCATGAGAACTTGAGATAAATGCTATGTTTGATGCAAGGGAGGAGAATGAAACTGGTGCACAAATGAAAAGTTAGACACCTAATTTGCACCTGCAAGGCAGCAGGACTACTGGGACTAAATATATGTATCATCGTTTGGTATGAAAGAAACAAGCTTTTAGAGCCTGTCTGTTCTGCTGGATGGGTCAATCAGATGCCATCATTATTTTAAGTTATATCCAGACAACAGAAAGGTGCAATGAAAGATTCTGAGCAATAAAGCATCATACATTCAAAAGGTGAATTCTGCCTCCGAAGTCGGGAGTCCTTACCACTCAACAACCCAAATCCTTAGGATAAGTCAATCTGGTTATTCATAAAAGAATGAAAATTAAAACAAAGTCATTCTCCACTCTAAATATTTTTTCTTATTTCTCTATGATAAAATATGTTGCGGATACTTATTTGAAGACATTTCTAATATGCACCCACAACATCTGTTTTCACAGAGAAATACTAAAATCAATATTTTTGTGGCTAAAATGTGCATCTTATCAGGCAGCTATGGTACTGTAACATAAACTGCAGATTTACCTGAAAATATAACAAGAAGCAGTCTAGTTTCTTCTTGCTGGATCCTTTATCAAAATACTGTCCGCAGGTATCTAGAACAACACATACCAGTCGTATCCTAAACAGATGTTCTGGTGGGTCCAGATGAGAAGGGCTCCCATCTAAATAAAAAAAAGAAATCATCAATAGACAATTAATCTTACCCAACACAATGTTTTATATATCCAATATTTACTCTCTGTATTTGGTGACACAGGCCTGACGGTGCAGCTCCAGATCAGACATGGCAGAATACAGTATCTAATCAGGGTCTTCACAATGTGCAGTTTCTAGAAACATTAACAAGTAGTAAAATCAGGAGTAAGAATAATTGCTAATAATCAATCCTGAAATCTAAAAATTCAGTCCAAAAACTACTTATATAAATTTTCTTATTTCTTAATAAAAATGTATGTTATGGATACTCATTAGAAGCACCTCAGAGAGGCACTTCTAATGAGTACCCACAACCTATGTTTTTATTGAGAAATAAGAAAATTATTATGTGGATACTCCCTCTTACCTGGAGCTATGCAACTAATAATTAGTTTAATAATTAGTTTTTTAAGTTATTTCAGGCATATATTAACCCAAATAACTACTTTTGACACAGATGGTCTTGTGAACAAGTGTAAAAGTGAAAATTTCATGCTTAAATAAAGGTTCTCAATCCTGAAATCAGGATTAATCCTAAAGTTTCCCATCCCTGTAAAATGGACTATGGGATCACTGAACACATTTGGATTTAATTTAAAATAGAATATCGTTCAAGGATGGGCTAGGAGGTTTGAGTGGTGTTGCACTTTACATAACTTTTCATGACTCAATAATAAAACTGTCTGCTATATGTTTGTTTTCTGCTTCCAAAGGATCCCGCCTTACAGAAATTACATTTTTTACTACAGCTGGTTTTATAGTGCAGTTTTTATTATCTTCCTTGGAATCACCGAGCCCTTTGTAGTATCCCAGAAATCAGTTTCCACTTAAGCCAGTGCTAGTGGGTGCATGCAGCATAGTGCCACTTCATTGCTATCATAGGAAGAGTTAAGACTCCAATTTTTGTTCTTTTATGTAAGTGTTCTTTGTTTCCAAAGGCAACCGCCATAAGTTTTATTCAAATTCTGTATGGCAGTCACAAAACATCACATGATACACTTTGGTGTATTTTATATTTTCAGGTCCTCTGAGATCACCTAGCACATTTGGATTTATCTGAAAATAGAATATTATTCAACCATGGGCTAGAAGGCATAACTGTGTCTCACTTTATGTATTACTTCTAATGAATAGACTCGATAAAACCAAGTCTATTTTCGATTATTTCATGTGTTTTTGCTTCCAATAGATCCCTACTTGAAGAAGCACAGACTCAGATCAGCCTACGGATCTAAACTGTTTGCTAACAAAATGCTTAATAGATTGTTTAATTATGCTATTAAAAAAAAACTGAATTGGGGCCAGAACTTGTCCATGTGACAAGCACTATCCTATGATGTATAATCTCACCAAATTTGGTAAAGTGACTTCAATCAATTTGGAAGATAAGACTTGCAAAAAGATTTAGTAACGAGCCTACAAATGAACTAATATCTAATAATTTCATCATGGTCCCCTTTGTGGTTTTCTTGTGTTCTGCCATAGAGCCCTTTGCTTTATTTCATTGCAGTGTTTTTAATTATATGTGTGTCACTGTGATGTTTCATAGATGAGGTGGGGGACCCCTATCCAGACAGAACATATATTTGGAGTAATCTGGAGCTGCATCAGAATTAAGGGTGATGATTCACGCAAATAAAACTAGTAAGCGACCCAGTAATTGTCCATGATTGTTCCATGGCGGTTCTTCATTTGCAGTTCTTCTTTGTTTGTGCACCTGTTTGTTTGTTTGTTTGTGTTGAGGTTTTACAGCCCAGTCAACCCAATGGGGTCATGTCGAGCGGGGTCAGTTTACCTAACCACACGTTTACTGGGCAGGCTTAGTCCTCTAAGCGGTTAACCAGTATTGTGCACACTCTTTCGCCAGAAACTGACAAGTGCCCTTCATGAATCAGCGGAAGGGAGAGAATGACCGTAGAAAATATTTCATGATCAATCTCCACGAATGTTGCCGACCTCGGCGGGGGTTGAACCCGCGACCTCCTGGTCTCCAGTCGGACGGCGCATCCAACTGAGCCACCGAGGCAGGCTTGTGCACCTGTGGTTTCATGTGTGACGTTTGTGTTGACCTTACTTTTTCTTCATCTCTGTTCCTTTCTTTAGGTGGTTTGGGAAAGCTGTGCTTCATGATTGTAGCATTTCCTGGTTATCTTCACTTATATTTCTACATGTATGCTTATTTTGTGATCCTAGGATGTAGAAATTTTTATGTCCCTGCCTCAACAAGTGAAGAAATAGGCCCAACAAAATTTGTTTAACCCTTAAAGTGCTAATCACTACTGTAGCAGGCAACATTTTGATTTTTTTTTGTATTATCTGTGAAAACAAGGCTTGACATGTCATGAACAATTTTGGTGATGTTCCTTCAACTGATTTTGAAGAGCCTAGACAAGAGCTGAAACCAGATTTGTAAATATTAA
The DNA here is from genome assembly GCA_964016985.1 of Anodontia alba. NCBI lineage: Eukaryota > Metazoa > Mollusca > Bivalvia > Lucinida > Lucinidae > Anodontia > Anodontia alba. Next base: position 102,285,218 of record OZ024828.1, read on the forward strand.
ACCTTGTCCTGCTGAACCCGGATATATCCTGCATCTGCAAACAGTTTAGATCCAGATCAGTTGGCTTCTTCAAGCCAACTGATCTGGAGCTGCCCTGTTTGCCATTATGTGAATTTATATCAACAATCTGGATCAAGTAATTTGATTGCCTGAAAATTAGAAATAGGCGTGGCATCTTAGTTTAGTTTAAACAATATTTATTCATTCTAAGAAATAAAAAGTACATGTTTATACGAACAAAAATGTGAGAGAGGATCTGAATGGAAGCCTTTGGCTTATCTACTTCATTTCCATGTAATATTTAGGAGTATACAGCTGTTATCTTTTACAACATGGCAAAATTCAGATTGTTCAAACCGGTAAATGAAAGTATGTAACAAGAAAGGTTGTTTTGTTTAGAGAGAGAGAGAGAGAGAGAGAGAGAGAGAGAAGAGAGAGAGAGAGAGAGAGAGAGAGAGAGAGAGAGAGAGAGAGTCTTTCCTTCAGGGCATGGCATCTTAATTTATTCAGCATGACAAGGGTTAAACCACGTCTAAATTTTTCTGCATATAAAATCATAATTTGGAGATACTCTTTCAATCAATTTAGGAGATTAACACAAAGGGGCATAGCACTGCTTAAGTGTTTTTTTTTTGTTGTTGTTTTTTCACAAGAGTATATCATTATCCTATGCTGTATGAACCTACCAAACTGGTAGTGTACCTTCAACTGATTAAGATGAATTGAGTGAATACAAATATTCCGACATACAACAAGATATCAAGGAAGACAGACAAGGGAACAACTTGATACTAACAAATGCACTTCATGACTGGGGCATACTAATCTTGAAATTGATTGACTGAGTTGAGGTTTTATGGCTCATTCAATCCATTAGAGTCATGTTGAGCAGATCAGTTTACCTGACCACACTTTTCCTGGGCAAGCTTAGTCCTCTGAGCGGTTAACCAGTGTTTGTGTACATTCTTTCACCAGAAATTGACAACTGCCCTTCTTGAATTAGTGGAAGGGACCGAATGACCATAGAAAATATTTCATGATCAATCTCTATGAAAGAATGTTGCCGGACCTGGCGGGGATCAAACCTGTGACCTCCAGATCCCCAGTCGTACGCGCCACCGGGGCCAGCAATCCTGAAATTACCTGGTCCAGATACACCAAAGGTAATAAACGAATACAAAGTCTTGAAAACAACTGCTGATTCCACCATTCTGTAGTTATACAACTCTCCAAGATATTTGGCACAGCTAACACGTCTCTGATTATAACGAGGATGATTTATCTGAAAAAATATAATACAAGTAATACTTATTTTGCAAGCTTTAAAATTACTAAAAATAGGGTATTAATTCAAAACAACATGTACCAATTTACTGTGATTTAGGCCATTTATCACAGTTTTGAATAAGATTTTTTGGTCCAAAATCACTATCTCAATACATATGATACAAAAATTTTATTGAAAATTTTGGAGATTTTTAATATGTCCAAATTCTTTGGTCTTGAAAAAATAATTATTTTTACGAATTTGGAAGGTGTCCCAATACTTTGAGTGTCCCAATACTTATGTATATTACAGTAATCAGATAATACTTTTAAGTGTAACATCCATCCGAGACAAAATTTGTTTTTAAGCCGACAATACAAGTGCATTAACTCTTTCAGCCTGGCAGACCAAAACAGATACATGTGCAAACAGTGTAAATCCAGATGAGACAGCTCATAATGAGCCATCTTATCAGGATCTACACTGGTTGCTATTCAGTTTTTGGTTTTAGACTGAAACCCCCATTTGCATCAGTGGACATGTCCAAACTCCAGGATGGAAGAGTCCACTTCAGACACTCAGGGATGAAAGGGTTAAATACCTCCATTCCCAGTCGTATATCTTCTAAAACACCATCTACCACCTGAATAGCAACATGTTCCTACAAATAAACAAATAAGAAATGATCACATTTAAGCAACATCAGGCATCACACTTGTCCTAAAATTTCTTACTCTTTTCTCACAAAACTGTGCAGACCCAGGTTTACACTGTTTGCCATTTTACCAAGTAAAACAAATGCATAAAAACAAATTTAGGCAAAAAAGTACAGATTTAAGCTATAAATCAGCTTACGCTAAGGTGCATGACCTGCAAAAATGCATGAATATTCCAAGCAGTTTCATATTTTCACATTTTTGCTTTGGCAGGGCTATTTCTAAAGAAATCTGGCATTCAACAATTTCATTGGTTAGATCTTTTCAGTATCTATCAATATGTCAAATATTACCAAAATATTCCCAACAGTCTGAGTGTTACGGCACTTTTCGTATGGCGCTTACCATATTTTCACATTTTTTGCCTTGGCAAGGCTATTTTTAATTATTTATAAAGAAATCTGGCATTCGACAATTTCATTGGTTAGGCCTTGTCAATCTGTATCTGCATGCCAAACATTATCAAATATTCTAAGCAGTTTAAAAGTTATAGCAATTTTCACAAACTGATTATAGGGCACTCCTTGCAAGTCCTCCTTTCAAAGACTTTACTGCAGGTCATGCGATTTAAGACATTTATCCTAATGAGCCTTAGTGTACGTGCCAAAACACTATGTTATCAACAAGATTAGTATTAGTGCAAAAATAACAAATACTATCCTTAATTAACATTTTATCAGCAGCTATTGATCATACTCACATGATATGGGGCAATCCCGGCCAGCAGGTTTGCAGCACAATGTATAGAGTTGAAACGAACTATCCACACTGCTATCAGGCACTTGGTCGCATAAAATGATATCTGAAACAATAATCATGATGTAAAGAATTTACAATAGTCAGTAGAGTACCTGCTTTTCAGCAGGTAGTGGTTGTGGGTTTGAGCTTTATCCACATCTACAATCAGCAACTTGACATACTCTTGAACATAAGGCAAAGATCACCAAATTCTTTATACATACTACCCCAAAGTTCCAACATATAAATTTGGCTACTTGTATATACCCTAAATACAGGCAGACTGCAACATCTGATCTGGGTCTACCCTCTGCCACTCATCCAACAGTGTTTAGACACATCAAACAGTAAACTGATTTGTACAAATTTTAGGATAAGTAATATACATCAGGGCTCCGTAAAACTGGAAAACAGCCGGTCTGGACCGAAAATAAGTATTCTGGACCGGTTTCAAACACCTCGAAACGCTAATAATTCGGTCCAACAGGTTTGTGCCTTGATCCCCATTTTTTCCCCAACCTACCAATTTTCACGAATCAATGATGTCTAAAAAATCACAAATGGTCAAGTCTTCCCAAACTGACAACATCCGCGCACCTTTAAAATGCGATATTATGGTAGTTAAAAAGCTCTAAACGGTCATTTGACATGTATATTGGAGAGACAGATGAATAACGGCAACCTACCACAGCACAAATTAATTACGGTCATTATCCAAACATTGTCAAAAAATCAACACTTCACTGTTCTTTGTGCTGTAAACAAGCGATTAACACGAATCATCAGTAACGGTAGTCTGATAATCCCTTTGTGTGACACAGGTGAATACACTGAGACTGCAAAACATCAGGTGCAGTCGGCGTGACCAGAAGATCATAGGTCACTTTAACTGAGTGATAAAAGAATGCACCGCTTGAACGCACCCGTTTTTTTCCTCTTCTTTTTTGTTTTGATCAACACTGTTTGTCGGTCCCAGATTTGATAAATTAATTCCCAAACCGTGTTCGTCCTGATCAGATGTCACATACAACGGCGTCTGATCTGGGTCTTATTCTTTGCTTCTTTTTTTTTTTTTTGTTGACGGCCGTAACACGCTAATATAATTCAAGGTAGATTTCACGGTAAAAATAAGTAATGCACCACTTGCACTAGACAAGATTGTCAGTGCTTAAAATTTAAGCAGTCTGGTCAGATCTTGAAACACTGAAAACTGCAAAACCACCTGTGGCACAGGCCTTTTTTTCTAATTAGGTCCATGAAAATCGTTTTGTTCTGCCTCTCCTGTTTCCCGTCGTCTTCGCGCTTACACAAGATGGGAATCAATTGTTTATAAATAGTTATCTAGGAAAACCTGCGGAGGTGGAAATAGCAACAAAATCGTCCCCTTTTCTTTTTTTTTTTTTTTGTTTCTTTCTTTTTACATACCTAACTGTATTTATTGATGACGCCAGCTTTGATTATGCTCATTTTATCCGGACTTCGTCATATAACAGAGTTGAGGTGTATTATTTAAAAGGAGTTATAGGACTACCAATTGTCATCAGTTTTCGTGACAGGTGATATATTCTTTTTTGGAAATGGGCTCATTGATGATGTCATCATCATCGGCTGGACCGATTCAAATTTCAGAATTTCCAGAGCCCTGATATATATATTGTTGAAGTTTGTTTAAATCTTAAATTATATATATATATATATATATATATATATATATATATATATATATATATATATATACAGAAGTTCTGTAACTTCACTAAGATGCTATGCACACAACAAAATAATCATTCTGAATCAAATATTCAACTACTGTATCTATTTGCAGTGTCTGATATATAATGCAAATATACAAACTTTTTTTGCAATCAGAGTAACCTACCACACACATGCATTTTTAAACAGAAGGATACCTACTTCTGGGTCATCCCAGTTCAATTTTCTCATCTGTCTTAAAACCTGAAAACAAAAAAATCAAAAAAAAAAATCACTAACTATATTAAATAGCTGTACATAAAAGCTACATCTTTTTCTTTATGTATCCATAAAAAAAATGTGTTGCAGTGTTGCAGGTACTCATAAGAAGTGCCTGAGTGTTTTCAAGGGGAATTCTGAAAACTACTAATAGCTTTCAGCAAAAACATTAGAAACTTTATCATGTCGAGGGCAGATAACTCTGTCAAACAAGAGGGCCATGATGGTCCTGTAACACTCACCTGAGCTTCATAGCACTTAGTGAATCTGACCTAGAAATGATCCAGGCAAACATTATGACCAAGATTCTTGATGATTATATTAACAAGTAAGATAATGTAGCATGCCTAATGGACCGTGAAATATAGGTCATCAAATATGGATGGCTGCATTCAAGAGGCCATGCTCAGATGTATGCGTGCCAAGTATCACTGCTGTAGGACCAATAGTTACCGAGAAACTGACCTACATGGAAAAAACTTCAGAAAGTCAGTGGACTGTGAAATAAAGGTCATAAGTAACCCAGTTCCAAACTTGACCTAGAAATCATTAAGACAAACAGTTTAAGCAAGATACATGATGATCACTTCAAAAATGTGACCTCTAGAGTGTCAACAATGTTTTTCTTTGATTTGGCCTGATGACCTAGTTTTTTACCTCAAGTGACCCAGTTTCAAACTTGACCTAGAAATCATCAAGACAAACATTTTGAGCATGATTCATGATGACTGCTTCAAAAATGTGACCTCTAGAGTGTAAACAAAGTTTTCCTTGGATTTGGTCTGGTGACCTAAATTTTTACCACAAGTGACCCAGTTTTGAACTTGAACTAGAAATCGTCATCAAAAACATTTTGAGCAATATTCATGATCATTACTTCAAAAATGTGACCTCTGGAGTGTTGACAAGTTTTCCCTTGATTTGGCCTGGTGACCTACCTTTTAACCTCAAGTGACCCAGTTTCGAAAGTGACCTGGAAATCATCAACAAAACATTTTGAGCAAGATTCATGATGATTACTTCAAAAATGTGGCCTTTGGAGTGTAACAAAGTTTTCCTTCAATTTGGCCTTGGGACCTAGTTTTTTATCCCAAGTGACCAGTTTCAAATTTGACCTAGAAATCATCAACACAAACATTCTGAGCAAGATTCATGACGATAACTTCAAAAATGTGACTTCTAGAGTGTTAACAAGATTTTCCTTTGATTTGACCTGGTGACCTAGATTTTGACCCAAGTGACCCAGTTTTGAACTTGATCTAGATTTCATAGGGGCACACATTCTGAGCAAGTTTCAGTAAGATTGGGTCAAAACTGTGACCTTTAGAGTGATGGATATGGACAGAGGTTTATCACAATAGCTCACCCTGAGCATTCGCTCAGGTGAGCTAAAAACTGACAAACTTTGCCCATAAGCAATCTCAAACCAAATGTCCACATTATCAATGCACATATCAAATTTGGTAAAAATGCATTGAGACTTACTCAAGTTATTGTCCTGAAACTAAAAATCAGATGTGTTGCAGGCAGATAACTGTAAAGAAAAATGAACTTTGCCCATGAGCAATCCCAAAGCAGATCTCCACAATATCAATGCACAAACCAAGTTTGGTGAAAATCCATTGAGATATACTCAAGTTATTGTCCTGGAACTAAAATACAGATTTGTTGCAGGCACATAACTATAAAAATTGATGAACTTTGCCGATTAGCAATCTCAAAGCAGATCTCTACAATATCAATGCACATGCAAAGTTTGGTGAAAATCTATTGATATTTACCACAGTCATCTTCTGGAAATGAAAATACGGACATGTCGCAGGCAGATTACTCTTGTAAAAAATTGCCGAAATTTGCCCATCAGCAATCCCAAACCAGATCACCACAAGATCAACGAAAAAACCAAGTATAGTGAAAATCCATTGACATTTACTAACGTTATCATCCGGAAACGAAAATATGGATGTGTCGCAGGCAGATAACTGTCAAAAATTGATGAAATTTGCCCATTGGCAAGCCCAAACCAGATCTCCACAAAGTCAATGCACACACCAAGTTTGGTGAAAATCCATTGACATTTACTCAAGTTATCGTCCGGAAACGAAAATACGAACAGACGGACACAACAAACTTGATACCATAATACTGTGCCACTATCGTGTGGCAGGGTATAAAAATGCCTTGTTTGTTTGTGTTGAGGTTTTACGGCCCAATCAACCCAATGGGGTCATGTCGAGCACGGTCAGTTTACCTAACCACACATTTACTGGGCAGGCTTAGTCCTCTAAGCGGTTAACCAGTATTGTGCACATTTTTTCACCAGAAACTGACAAATGCCCTTCTTGAATCAGCGGAAGGGAGAGAATGACCGTAGAAAATATTTCATGATCAATCTCCACGAAAGAATGTTGCCGACCTCGGCGGAGGTTGAACCCGCGACCTCCTGGTCTCCAGTAGGACGGCGCATCCAACTGAGCCACCGAGGCCGGCTATAAAAATGCCTTACTCAGAGCCATGTTGAGTATACAAATGTAACAAAATTTATATGAATAAACAAACCAATAACACACTGATTTTGTAACAATGTAGTTTGATTTAGTTCTGTAGCACTCATACAGAAGAATTTTTATTCCAGTTTAAACCACTAAAATACACCAGTCAAGTATACTAGTCCAGTGTCGAAAGAAAGGTGGATCATGATAAACATAATTAGACATTCTGAAACACAGACATTAGATGCTTCAGAATTCTACGATGTTCTTTCAAGGTTGATTGATTTTCTGCCATTTTTATGAGGGAGAAAGTTAAGAGACTGTCTGTTCATTTCCCTGCACACCAAGCCCCTTCTAAAATGGGGTCTACTCAAAAAAGGAAAGTATTTGCTGCTATAGGAGAGCAAACACTTTCCTTTTGTGTTGAGGTTTTACGGCCCAGTCAACCCAATGGGGTCATGTCGAGCGCGGTCAGTTTACCTAACCACATGTTTACTGGGCAGGCTTAGTCCTCTAAGCGGTTAACCAGTATTGTGCACATTCTTTCGCCAGAAACTGACAACTGCCCTTCTTGAATCAGCGGAAGGGAGAGAATGACCGTAGAAAATATTTCATGATCAATCTCCACGAAAGAATGTTGCCGCCCTCGGCGGGGGTTGAACCCGCGACCTCCTGGTCTCCAGTCGGACGGCGCATCCAACTGAGCCACCGAGGCCGGCACTTTCCTTTTAGAGTACACCTCTTCTTAGAAGGCAGACAAAACAATGTTGAGAGAACTGCTTCCACGGATAGTGTATCTATTCCTTTTAAAATTACAATAAATGTCCTAAAATTTCGAACACTTTTTCCCATACCTTTTTGGCCTAAATTTGGCTTTCTATGCAGTTGTTTCTTAATATTCTTAGTGGAACAGCAAATGGTGTAGACGCTGATGAGAAGGAGCAGTCTGGTCTGGATCTGCACTGTTTACATATGCCATTTTGTCAGTGATTTTGGTGTACAAAATTTAAGAACATTTACTATAGGCATTTTATAATTTAAGCCAAAAGATGCCTAATGCATATCCAGAGATGGTTTGGCAAATGAATTTCTGCAATCTGATGAAGGTCCAATGTTGTAAATAGTCTAAAAATTCAATCCCTTTCCAAAGTGGTCTTACTAGGGTTGAGGGTTGGGGTAAATTTTTAAGAGTAAGATTCATATCAAATTATGTTTTGCAATAGTTGTATGCCTTTGACAAGGGAGGCAAACCTTTAAACTTTCAGCTCTTTGAGTGTAACGGTCAACCTTTAATCTGAAATTATCTGAAGACAACTGCATGCCTTTTAGGGTGACCAAAAATAAATATGCCCATATTTTCCAATAAAATTACCTTTTCTGTAGTAACTTTTGATAAGTCTTTATACAACAATTTTCTGATGTACTCGTGCATGGGTGGTCTCACTTTCTTCGCAACCTGTTGTACTTCTGGAGGGTTACTGTAGTAGAACGCATTCTCTATCATTGTTGAATACCGACTATCCATCAGTAATGCTGACTTCTTTCTCATCATTACTTCCTAGGATAAGTATACAACAGAAATAGTTTGTAAACACATTGAGATTGTATAAATGTTTACTGTGTTGTTATTTTTACAATTTTTGCAGTCACCATAAAATGTCAAATTCTCCATGTGTTTATTGTGTAGGTTTATTTAGAGAAATGAGTAAGAAGTTAGAATATTTTTTCCCTATGAACATATCCATTGTAAGAAATGAACAAAAAAATTGCTTTTTATATATAGTTTGACTACTTAACAGATCAATTGTCTTAAACTCTTTGGTTAAGGTCCAACAGCGAACAGCTTTCATCCATCATTTTTTTTTTAACTGAGTTACCATTTTTCTGACTATGAATCAATAAGTGAAAGTACTTGTTTGTTTTGGTTTTGTTGTTTTTCACATTCCAAAAATATTGTTTTCATAGAAGCCCACACATGAGTCTTTCAAAATAGAAAACAACATCCATGCAGTCAGATCAGAGTCCACACTGATTACTAATATACTGCAATGGATTTAAGATTCTATAAGCAAATAAGCAAACAATACAGACCCTGGTCTGCACAGATTTAAAGACTGATCTGTGTCTACACTGATCACCTATGTAATAAGGATGTTTTTTACTTAGGGCTCCCATCTGCAGTCTGAATAGGGCTCTGAACTTTTACCAGTACATTCCACATTATTCAGTGTTTTTCTAACCAAACAGGCCCTGACTAATTGCCCGCATTGTTGTGCAGGCTGATCTACTCATTTGTCAGTAACATATCTATAAGGAAAGCGTGTTTTGATACATTGTACCCTTGCATGGGAATGAATACAATTCCAGAGAGAGAAAATTTGTCTGTTAAAGTTGTCTCCCTTTGTAAAAAGGCAGGAAAAACTTTCAGGTGTATTCATTACCTTAATTTGGACCAGTGTATATTTATCATACTGACCAGGTAGACTCTAGTTCTGTGATGTGACTCAGGTGATCTATACATGAAACGTCCACATGCTTCTAATAAGGCACAAGCCATTTCAATGTTATGGTGTGAGAAATCAAACAGCAGCATCTGTGGAAAAAAAGGTAAAACATTTCACTTTAAACAGACCTTAAAATGCCAAATTCAGTAGTTGATAAAATGCTTAATCTATAACATGTACCAAATTCAGTAAAACCCTTAACCCTTAACATTTCGAAATTGGTAATTGATAAATATCTAGCCCTTAAAATGGAGGTCAGTAGTTGGTTAAACATTTAACCATTAAACTACTGTTGAAAAATATATTTCCCAAGAAAGCAGGATTTGACATTTCTCGTAAATCTTTAACTGTGTTTCGCTTGCCCTTTCATTCTGAATGAAAAGTTTTAATGTGACTGACAACAGCTTATCACAAACCATTTTACCCTTTTGTTTCTATGCTTTCATCTCCTATATATACTATCCTAAACATACATTTAAGTTTAAAAACTGACTTGACCAAGATTTTGTGCTGGAGACCAATCCAGGCCTAGGATTTTGTGCTGGAGACCAATCCAGGCCTAACTACTTGGATGTGTAAACTGACCTGGGTCATCACTGTTCACACAGAGAAAATATTAGGATTTACAACAAGAGGGCCATGATTGCCCTATATCGCTCACCTGAATCATGTTATACATAGCATTGCTAACCGAGATGTAGTTCTAAAAGTCATGGTGACCTTGACCATGACCTTTGCCCTAAGGGTCAACTTCTGGTCAGAAGAAACATCCCTACCATGTTTGAGGGTCCTAGCCCCAAGCACTGCCGAGTTATAAGCTTGTTTTGTACTAGAAGTCACTGTGACCTTGACCTTTGCCATTATGGTCATCTACTGGTCAAGACCAACATCCTATCTAAGTTCAAGGGTTCTAGACTCAAGCACTGCCGAAATTATTAGCTTTTTAGAACTGAAGGTCATGGTGACCTTGACCATGACCTTTGCCCTTAGTGTCATCTACTGGTGAGGACCAACATCCCTTCTAAGTTTGAGGGTCCTAGCCCCAAGCATTGCCAAGTTATCAAGCTTTTTAGTACTAAAGTCCTGGTGACCTTGACCTTTGCCCTCAGGATCATCTGCTGGTGAGGACCAACATCTCTACTAAGTTTGAGGGTCATAACCATAAGCATTGCAGAATTATAAGCCTTTTTGGTACTAAAGATCATGGTGACCTTGACCTTTGACTTAAAGATCATTTCAGGTCCATCCTCCCTATTAGTTTGATAGTCCTAGGCCTAATCATTGCCAATGGCTTTTTGCTCTGTCAAATAAGTGATCCCACACCCTGTCCCTCCCATCCCATCCCCCCCCCCCCCCCCCTGGTCCCCTGGGCAGGGCCTCTTTTCACCCCAGGGGAAAGAATTTGAACACTCTTGTCTGGGCAAATGTCAAAAGCCTATGTCCATTTAAAATATTTTGGCCCCGGGGCGGGGCCATTTTTGGCCCCAGGGCTATAATTTAAACAATCTTGGCAGAGGTAAACTAGATGACGCTATGTACCAAATATCAAAGGCCCGGGCCAGAAGTTTGGTCAAAATCCAATCAGTGGTTTAGGAGGAGATGTCATTTGAAGAAACTGTTTATTGATGCACGGACACACGCACGCATGACGGACGACTGACAAAATGTGATCACAAAAGCTCACCTTGTCACTATGTGACAGGTTAGCTAAAAAGAAACATCCCTACTATGTTTGAGGGTCATACATAAAAGCCTACCCAGGACATCTGTGGTTTGCTACAGAATCTTAGGTTACAAAAGAATACACTGATGAACAGAAAAGACCCTGATCAGACAGCACTGATGCCCAGGTTGATCTGGGCCTTCTCTGTGCAAATGGCACTAGATCTCTTCCCACTTTTCCTACATTGTGTATTATTATTTCCTTGCTAAAAGCTTATAAATACCAAACTTACTTTTAGACAGTGAAGAGCTTCTGACTTTGGGTAAAGCTTAAATTTGACAAGTTCACCTGAAAAGAAGTTTGAACTTTTATAGTACATGTAATTCTGCAGGGCTACATAGTGAGTCCATAGCATGTCTGACTGTAGATCAAGGAGTGCCAAGTTCAAACCCCCAGCTCGGCCACATGACTTTCATGGAGACTGGTTATGAAATAATTTCTACAGCCATTCTCCCCCTTCAGCTGATTCAAGGAGGGCAGTTGTCATTTACTGACAAAAGTATGTGTACAGTTACTGGTTAACCACTTAGAGGACTAAGCCTGCCCAGGAACAGTGTAAGTAGGTTAATTGACAGCGCTCAACAAGACCCAAATGGGTTGACTGGGCCATAAAACCTCAACTCAAACAAAAACATGTAATTCTGGTGTAGTATGCCTTCGTGTTAACAGGCATTTCAATTCCCTTACAAAAAAATTCATTACTATAAAACATGTAGAACACTTCTTATCAACTGTCATCAATAATGTTGCCTACTGGAGGCCAGCTATCAAGCTAATGAACTAATCATTGTTCCCTTATGCAGAAATGTTTTCCTTGATCTTTACCCTGCTGTGGCAGAAATGTGACAAATTTTTTTTATTACTGTATTTACCCCAAGTATTGTGACACCTTATCTACTTACCATCCTAAAACCACTTGTCCTAAAATTTGAAATAGTCCTTTCTACTACTTCTTATTGTTGTATGTACGGCAAACCGTGTAGACCCTGATCAGACGCCGCATTCTGCAAAGGCCTGTCTGTCCCATTACTTAGGTTTATTAAGGTATTTTTTTTCTCTATTTTTTCCCTAAAAAATGGGGCTTGACATATGAATCAAATGAAAATAGTTACTTATTTGTCTTCTAATTTAAAAATGTCTGCTACAGTTTGCATGGCTTGCAGGCAAAAACTAGAGACCCATATCAGACTGGTCAAACTGCACCTGCTACGTAAGTTTAATATTTCCATAGTATGTCCAGCAGAATAACTTGAGACTTACCAATATACCTGACAGTCTTCAATTTTGATTCTATATTTATCTGGTCCTTCTTCCTCAGCTTTAAATAAACAAACAAAGAACATAATTATGAGATGCTTGTAAAATTTAGGTGGCTTACCGTAATCACCCTAAATATTTGAACACATATATCTGAGCAAACAGTAGACCCTGAACAAACTGCTCCTAAGGAGCTGTTCAGGGTCGTGTTTGTCATTCAGTCAGAACTTTTTGAACACAACACCTCATAGTACTTTTTAGAGACATCACCTGGTAGTTTAATAGACTTGTTGAAATTTGTGGATAAGTGTGGTAAAGAGTTAAAGTGTCAGAATATTTGTGGTAACTACTGTAAAGGAGCTATTTGGTCAGCAAGCAACCCTAACACTTATCACCAGAGTCAATCATCAGGGCCCAGTTGTTCAAAACTTAACAAAGTTATTAGCTAACATGACATTAAAATTTCTACTTGAAAGATGGCAAATACATTGATATTTTTAGCTGAAAAAAAATGAGTAGCTTTTTAAATGAGTAGCTTTTGCACTGCAAAAGCTAGTCATTTGCAGCAAAAATATCAATGTATTCATTTGCAGCAAAAATATCAATGTATTTGAAAATACCTTAGCTACAACAGTTAACGAGTGTCATTAACAAGCTCATTAAGCTAATTATACTGGGCCCAGACAATCAAGTTGGTAAGTATGGTAAGGAGTTAGGCTTTCAAATATTTAGGGTGATTTATAATGATACACAAAAGGAACTGATCTGAGAGAGTGGACATATTTTTTTTTTTTTTTTTTTTTTGGGGGGGGGGGGGGGGGGGGGGGGGGGGCTGGGGGTTACGGCCTTTCAAGAATATTTCACTTATATTGAGCTGATCATTCATCAAAGGTAAGCGAAAACCAGAGAACCCAGAGAAAAAAAACACCTCACCATCTGTACGCAGAACTTGGCTTTCCCACGTGACACGAGCAAGGCTCAAACCACAGCGGTGAGAAACCTAATGGATTAAGAGTCAGCTCTCTTATCCACTAGGCTATGGGGGCCTGCAAGAGAGTGGACATGCAGACTGATCTGGACCTTCACTGTTATAACCAAAAAGACCTTTTCAAATGGCATGGCTCATATGATTATGTATATGTTAAAGCAAATCAAAGGACGTAGGAATCTCAAATAGTTATTGATCAAAACACATGGCACATCAAACTTAAACTTGGTTAACTAATGAGACTATTTCAAACCCAAAATATTAATATCTTACACAAATACCCACATAAAATAAACAAAAAAAAAAAAAACCATGGCATTCTATTAGAAATATCTCAGTGTTTCTATAGAGGTTAGAAAACTATTTACCTGACTACCCGCTAATCTGGATCTCTAATGGTAAATATTACAACTTTCTTCTCATGTAATCTGACTGCAGCTACCTTAATATGAAGATTCAACTTACATGCCACTATTTCAAACCCAAAATATTAATATCTTACACAAATACCCACATAAAATAAACAAAAAAAAAAAAAAACCATGGCATTCTATTAGAAATATCTCAGTGTTTCTATAGAGGTTAGAAAACTATTTACCTGACTACCCGCTAATCTGGATCTCTAATGGTAAATATTACAACTTTCTTCTCATGTAATCTGACTGCAGCTACCTTAATATGAAGATTCAACTTACATGCCATCTGAAGTCCCCTTTGAGGAGCTGGACCAAATCATTTGCCACCTCGGGCATACATGGATAGAGTGTAGCAACAAGGCGGCAATAAAATGGAAGGAGATCATATCTGAAACATTAATGTGGTACTTATAACATCCCATATAAATAGGAGAAATAGACCTGTAAAGAAAATATTCCTGTCGAGTGCCCCGACCGGGGATCGAACCAGGTACCCCTGGATCTGAAATCGAGCATCATAACCACGAGGCTAACAGGTCAGGACCAGTTAGACTGGTGAATTATGCGCCCTATATATTTACACACATATCAATTTTTTGTAATTCGATTTGCCACACTACTTCACTCCTCCATCCTACAATGAAACATTTGTATCAAATGTTTAGGAATTATTTCTATTTCATTCTACTATTTCCAGGCTCTTTTGTGACTCTGTTGCCATTGTATCGCCCTTGGGCTCAGACGGTAGTCATTCTGGCACCAGGCACCAAATGTTGTAGAAGGAGAAATAGACTAGTAAAGAAAATATTCCCGTCGAGTGCACCGACCAGGAATCAAACCAGGTACCCCTGGATCTGTAATCGAGCGTCATAACTACGAGGCTAAAAGGTCCGGACCAGTTAGACTGGTCAATATTATGGGTCCTATATATTCACACAGATATCGATTATTTGCACTTCGATTTGCCGCACTACTACATATATATCTGAAGATACTTTTAGTAATTTCTGCAGGAGATATAATTTATAATTCCCAGGAGGAAATATTTCCTTTAGAACACAATCACGCCGAATGACGAGTGCTGACGTAATGTCGCAAGACTTACTGATTTCATTTGAAAGAGCGTAAAACAGAATCCAAAGAAAAAAAAAATCATTTTTTATATTATGTAATACTTAAATTAATACACACTGTGTATAAAATACAGGAAATAGTTCCCTCGAGATTTGGAAATCTTATAAAAAAAACTTGTGCATAACACAAGTTTGTTTATCAGATTTGCAAATCTCTCTACACAAGTTTGTTTATAAGATTTGCAAATCTCGAGGGAAATATTTCCTGTATTTTAAACTCAGGGTGCATTAACCTTTATTTATTCTAATATTTACATTGTGTCTCCTATAAAAATATTGTATTAAACACATATGCAGATAACAATGCTACAAACAGGTGTGTGTAAATAATAGCTCTAGATAAGCAACCTCTTTATAACACTGTTGTTGGGGTCCATTGCATAAACCGTATTAGTTAAAAAATCGTGTTATATCCAAACAAAAATGTATATTTAATATTGAAAAATGACCATTTATGGTCATTTTTCGATACAATCTATACATTTTTGGGATTCATCTTTGAACCGTGTTGTATCTAAAACCGTGTTATAACGAACCGTGTTATACAGAGGTTGAAGTGTATCCAGGAAATTGTTTTTCTTATTTCTCAACAAAATCATATGACCACTAACTGGAATTGCCATAGAGAATGGCTGATTCCAATGAGTGGCTGCAACATATATTTTTGTGGAGATATAAGAAAATATCAATACTTTACAGTTGAAAAAAAAAAAAACGAAAAAAAAAAAAAAAAAAACGAAAAAAAAAAAAAAAAAACCGAAAAAAAAAAAAAAAAAAACTCTCACACACACATTATCTGGAGCTATATATATCCATATAGTATAAGCAGGAATTTTGCCACAGACCAGTAGATTCTAATGCATCCAAAGATTCTGTAAAAAAAAACCAAAAAAAAACAGCCATGACCCTTATCTATATTTACCCTAAGTATTCAGGCGGAGGCTTCAGCAGTGTAGATCCAGAACAGGCACTGCAGGGGCATCTGATCAGGTTCTACACTGTTTGCTACTAATGCAGCAATTTTTGGACTCATTAACAGGTAGTAAAATGGAAGTGTTCAAACTTTAGGGCAAGTATGGTAAGGAGGTTTCAGAATATTTAAGGTTAAATATAAAAAGTTGATTAGATACATCTCCAAAGGAGCTATTTCTGACCTGAATGTTTTGCCTCCTTGTTTAAAGATGGCTACTCTTAAAGGAAACAATATGAAGGCTGATATGGGCCTTCTCTTTTCACATATAGCACAAATTTTCATATGAAGAAATTTTTATTTAACCTTTATCTCTGGGCAAAGTCAGCAGATGACAAATTGGTGATTTTCTTATTTTCCCATAAAACAGTATTTCACATTTCATGCAAATTGTCTCCTTAGGAGAAAATGTGAATGGGCATGTTATGTCAAATCCTATTTTCTGGGAAAAATAAAAAATTCCAGGAAAAATAAGAAAATAATTTCAAACTGTTGTCTGCTGAAATGTTTACCCAGCATGAAGCCGAGTCTTACCTAGTTCTATGTACAGTAAAAAGAGCCCTGACTAGTTTCTTCCTGTTTGTCTTAGTGTTGAAATTCATACAGAATTCAATAGCTGCCTGAAATACACATCCAGTTTAGGATTCAAAAGCTACAAGCTATAAACATGAAATTCATACTGCATTTGGTAGCTGTCTTTAACCATTACTACTCTCTGGGCTAATTCAGCAGACAACAAATTGATGATATTTTCTTGTTTTGTCCAGAAAACAGGATTTGACATTTCATGCAAATTGTCTCCATTGCATGAAATTTCAAAACCTGATTTCTCCGAAAAATATTTCAATATGTTGTATGCTGAAAATTTTTCTCAGAGCGCAAAGCATTAGTAGAGCTATCTACATACAGTGTAGCTCCAATATATCGCGGTATTGCGGGTCCATAACCCTGAAACCGCGATGCGGTCGGAGCGCGATATAAGTCCCGACATGTACCATGCATGTATAACGGCGTGCATAACTCTCGCTCGGTTTGTCGCTGTGGTAGTTTGCTGAGACATCACGGATAAATGGCATTCAGTTATGTTGTCACCATATTACCTAATTAAAATTGGATTAGAATTGCTCAATGGAATAATTTACAATGGTGCGCTATGTCTAACAAGTAATTCCAATCGAAACCAGCTGATAAACTACGTTTGAAAACAAGAAATCATCGGATTGACAATTTAGGACGCCATTTTGGATACTCTGGCGAAGGGAAGTTACTCCATTGTGCTAAGATAACTTGAGTTGCTTCCCTTCGCTTATATTGCGGGCGCAAAAAAAAAACAAAGTTAATTTCTTTTTATTTATTTTTTTTATTGTTTTTTTTTTTTTTGTTTTTTGTTTTTTTTGACGCAGTTGTTTTCTTCTGAAATATTTATATCTACAGAAGTGTAAAATAAGCGGACTACGATCTGTGTATGTTGGACAGAAACATCGTAAGACTACTGTCTTGTAAAATTTGCTGGTGTTGAAAAGGAGGTGGACCGTTTTCCCCTGCTGAGCAAAATTAGTTTGTGGGCATCATTGACTCATTGAGCATTGAGTAGATCTATGTACTAAATGATGATAATGATTACGACAATTACGGCGATATAATTTATTGTTTGCCAATTATAATCAACGTGTGCTGATTGACACTAAGTGGATTGTTTATCATATAATACCTGACGCGCGACTTAGCGTCGGGATAGGCGCGAAAAATCAATTACCGGAGGCGGAACGCTTTTTTTTTCTGAAGTTAAATAAAACAACAAACATTTCTTCATAGCCAACCAAAATTCTTTCACCTTATTACAGTTGAAAAGCACATGTATTATTGTTTCAGTTTCCAGGCTGCAAAAAGTGCATCTGTCATTGTCTACTTTATTTATTTTGTGAAGAAAAGATTTTGTAACTAGTATATGGTTATTTACTTTAAACTGAAACTCTTGTAATTTTACTTCTTTGATATTTTTAATTGTATCATTATAACTATTCCATTCTTCCTGTGTAATATTTCCTAATATATTAACCCACTTTTGAGATGGTGGACTTGAATCCTGGTTTCCAACAATAATATTATATAATGTTCTACTACCTTTTTTGTCTTTACATAATAATTTAAGATAACAATTTCGAGCAACATTTTGTTTCCTGTTCTTACATACAAAATTATTTTGGTTGACTTTAGTTTTCCAGTACGTAGGCAACTTTCTTAAGATTGATTGATAGTCTAAAAAAGTCCCATGTATACCATAATTTTCTTTCAGTTCATCAAATTGATAAAAATTTCCATCTTCATTAAGTAAGTCTATAACATTTTTAATACCTTTATCATGCCATTCTTTAAAATATAAATTTTGTCCCCCATTCATATTTGAGTTAAACCATATTGGGCAATATAAAATATCTTCAAGTGTCTCGATTCTGACTGCTTTGCAAAAGTTATTCCAACTTATTAGTAAATCTTTCCAAAATGGGTTTATTAGCTCATTTGCCTTTATGCCTGCATAATTATTTCCTTTAGTAAAAAGACTATCCATATTTATGTATGAAAGACTGCTCCATGTGCAACTGGGTTGTGAAATTAGTCGCCTTAGCCATGTAACTTTTAATGCTGTAACAAAACTGTCTATTTGAATCATTCTTAAACCCCCTTGTGTTATATCTTTAATTATAATTTTTCTTTTTATCTTGTCAGGCCCAGAATTCCACAGGAATTTATAAAATAATTTATTTAGGCTTTGTACTAAATTTCCTGGTGGGTTGGGTAGAGCCAGAAATAAATGAACAAATTTTGATATGGCTAATGATTTAATAACAGTTATCTTTCCAGGCAATGTAATTTTTCTTCTTGACCAAGACTTGATAATATTTTCCACTTTTTTAAGGACATCAGTTGCATTTTGATCCCATATGTCAAAAACCTCTGGAGTAAAAGTCACTCCTAGGATTTTAAAAGGTTCTTGATTCCAGTCTAAATTATATTCCAAGCATAACTTACGATTTGATCTATTCATTGATCCAATCCATATTGCTCTTGTTTTTTCAACATTTATTTTTAAACCAGACATTGAATAAAATAATTTTAATTTATCTAAAGTTTTTTTTAGCGATATTTCTGATCCGTCTAAGAATATTTGAGTGTCATCAGCATATTGACTCAATTTGAATTCTTTATTTTCTATTATTATCCCTTTGATAAGATTGTCTTTTCTGATCATTTGGCTTAATACCTCTGCACATAGGAGAAAAATGTATGGGGAGATAGGGTCTCCTTGTCTACAGCCTCTTTGTAGTCCAAAAAACTCTGACATATGACCGTTTTGTAATATACATGACTCAGAACCAGTCTGAAATAATTTGATCCACCGTTGAAAGGATGGTCCAAAATTAAAGTATTTGAGTGTTTTGTGTATAAATTTCCATGAAACGGAATCAAATGCTTGTAGAAAATCAATAGAAAGTATCAAACCTGGTAGTTGTTGTTGTTTTGTCTCAAAAAGAATGTCATAAATTTGTCTTATGTTTTCTCCTATAAATCTTCCAGAAATAAAACCTTTTTGATCTTCATGTATCAGTTTATGTAGTACAGTTTTAAGGCGTGCAGCAATAACAGAGGAAGCTAATTTATAGATTACATTAAGAAGGGAAATAGGTCGCCAATTCTTCAGATAGAAGGGTGATTTATTTGGTTTTGGTAAGCAGGTGATTATACCTTGTTTTTGAGTTATTGATAATGAGCCAGTTCTATAAACATAATTTAATGAGTTTAATATGAAAAATTTCAGATCAGTCCAAAAAAATTTAAAAAATTCTGCAGTAAATCCATCATTTCCAGGTGTTTTTAAATTTTTCATATTTTTCAATGCCTCTGCAAGCTCTGAATATTTAATATCTCCTTCCAATAATTCAGCTTCATTATCAGTCAGTCTAGAACTATTTTCTCCTATTTTGGATTCAATTGGAGTATCATCAATAATGATATTTTCACTGTACAAATTTTTAAAGTATGTTTTCTGGCTGTTTAATATTTCATCTGTGCTCAAACATTCTTGGCCATTTTCCTCTATTATTTTTGTGATAACTTTATTTGTGAAATTTCTCTTTTCAAGATTAAGAAAATAGCCAGAAGGTTTCTCTCCTAAATCCTCGTATCTACACCGTGATCTTAACATAACTCCTTCAATTTTACTTTTTCTTATTTCATGTAATCTGTTTTTCTTATCATTCAGTAAGTTAATGTCTTCTTGACTGACTGTTTGTAAATTCTCAGTAATTTTGCTTTCTAAATTTAATATTTCGTCTTCTAGCTGTTTTTCCTGTCTACTGTTTTCCTTCTTTTTTCTTGAGCTGTATTTTATTGTTTTCCCCCTGATAGCTAAAAGTATCATTTCCAACAAAAGCTGGTCATTTATAGAATACGTATTATGTATATTATTATTATTGTTATTAAAGATATTGTTATTATCATTATTGTTACTATTGTTATTATTATTATTATTATTATTATCTAAGTTAACCCTGTTTTGTTGAATATTGACAATTTTATATGTGTTTTTCACCTCTTCTACTGACTTCTTTACAAGTTGAATATAATCTTTATCTTTCAGAAGTGAATTATTGAATTTCCAATAACTCTTTCCTCGTTCATTTTGATTAAGTTTTAATTTAAGTATAATTCCTGAGTGATCTGTTCTGTATCCTGATACCACATTACAGTCATAAACAAGCTTGAAGCTTTCCTCACTGACCAGGAAGAAGTCCAAACGTGCTTGTTTTTTCTCAGGATTAATTTTCTTCCATGTAAAGCCTTTGCTGTCATGTAAACTTCTAAATACATCAATATAATTATCTTCATCAATAAGTTTTAAAACTTCTGACCGTGCTCTTGGATTATTAATATGACGATAATTTTCAGTGTCAACATCCGGATTCAGAACTAAATTCCACTCACCACAAAAAATGACGTTTTCATTTCCAAAATCTAGTACTTTTTGTTTGATATTTTTATAGAAATTTGGCTTATCGTCATTTGGTCCGTAAATACTTACTAGTGTAATTTTCTTTGTATGGAGGTTTAACTCCATTATGACAAAGTTTCCTTCTGGATCAGTTAAAATTTGTCCTATATCACAATGGAAGTTATTATTTATTAGGATCATTACTCCTCGGCTAGCATTTACTCCATTCTTTGCACTCAAGACAAGATTATGTCCCCACTCTGCTTTTACATATGAATACATGTTTTTGTCAATATGCACATCTTGTAAGCATGCTATATTGTATTTTTTTGAACGAATATACTGGAATAAGTCTCTTCTTTTTTGCATATTTTTGAGGCCTCGACAATTTTGGGAAAAGACAGTTATCAAATCAACCACTTTTTGTTTAAAGTTAACCATACTAAAGCCCTTATGTTCACATATGCAAAGAAGTCATGCACAACAGCAGAATTTATTTTAAACAAGAAAACAACAAAAATAAAACAAAATATGAGTGGCATAATGTCCACATATAACAGAATTTTTAGCTCTTGGAAAACT